>OX328101.1:38964421-40372645 GCA_946811185.2 Hippopus hippopus | reverse complement strand
AATGCCCCAAGGACAGATGATGAACCAGCAACCCCCGATGTCACAGCCCCATTCCATGCCCATGAACTTCCAACAACAGCAAGGTATGAACCAACCTCAGCATATGAGCTCGCAACAACAACCCATGGACAATAATTACTCTGGGCGATATGGACCCCCAGCAACCAGGCCCAGATCATTTTAATTCCAGTTACTCAGGCAACCAAGGTTACGGTCCTAGACCCATGATGAACAATGACCAATATCAAGGTTACCCGAATCAGCCCGGGTCATACGGAAAGCCTCAGATGAATAGGGACATGTCTGGAAGTATTTATAGCACTCCAAATAAGCGATTCCCAGGTGATAGGGACCAATTTATGTCACCAGGTAGGTGTTTTGTATTCTTCATATATCTTATCATTCTAGAGATATCAGTTTTGCAATGCATGTACAAATATGGGTATTAGCTCTATCAGACTGCAGAACTTTTGAAATATTCACATCAACACTGTCAAGGTTTACTTTTGGAATAGGATTAATTGACCTTTCGCCAAAATGTTTTTAAAAATAGTCTGCTGCGAGACCTAAAAAGTCAGCTACTGCAGGAAAGTATGATTAGAAGGACAAGCAAGGCGAGCAGAATGCAAGAAAATTTTGCTTGAAAGGAACTTAATAAATCAGCTGTGCTCTGTGAAAAGGGTGCTTAATGCATCTGCGAAAAGTATCGACCCAAGTCAGCCTGCGCAGTCCGCGCAGGCTGACCTGGGCCAAAACTTTTCGATATTGGTCAATTTTTTGTAAGTCAAAGGACCACTCTGCCTCATGATCATGTTAGTTGATCAAAAAGTGACTATTATGGATCCATAATTATGTGATGACTTGGGCTGGTATCATGTATCGCGGAGATGCATTAAGCCCCCTTTTGCCAGAGCTCCTTTTTCCCCTAACCTATTCCCAAAAATAAACATACAAGTAATTACATGTAATAGCATTTGTTTAATCTGTTGCCACCAGATACAACTTACTATTCCCTTTTGTTAGACTTCTTTTCATTGAAAACAACTTTCAAAAAGGAACCCTTGCTTGTTGAAATAATTGGTCCTTTATGCCAGCAACTTTTTAGTTTTACAGTTGGCTTACATGGCTTGATTTGAATGAGGAAATGGGGACGGGGGAATCTTGAAGTGATATTTACAGTAATTGGTTCAATGAGGTAAATTAACTGGATTAGCTGCGTATTGTCAGATTGGATTTTGATACATTGTACAAGTAAATAGTCATTTATGAAGGAAATGAAAAAAAAAAAAAACCTGTGTACTTTGATTAAGACTAGTAGGGCTTGGGTTTCTTATTGACGAAAGACTTAGAAAAAGTGGGTTAGGATGGATAAGTACAAGTAAGGGTAACGGAATGGGTTAGGATGGGTAAGTACAAGTAAGGGTACCGATTCTGTTTGAAATGTTTTTGATAAGGGCAGTGTATTTAACCCTTTAAAACACAAACCATTGTTCTAATGATCCTGAGGAAGGAGCTTTTGAAAACAATGTGGGAAAAGAAGAAAATGCTGGTAAATAGCATTTTCTCCTTTTCCCATAATGTTTTCTACCCTTTTAGGGACTAATCTCATCATTTTAGCCACAGATGATTTGTCATCTGCAATTGCTGTCACTTTAAATCAATCTAAATTTTTGTTGTTTGATAAAGAGTTGAAGAAACTTGGCAAGTTTTTACATTTCTTACCAACAGCGTACGGCCCTCAATCATTCGGCAGCTCGTCTCCGATGAATTACGGTGACCCAAATGCTACCTATTTTATGTCAGCTCCGCAGTATAGTGATTATAGGGAGATGGGATATCCATCTGGTATGAAGCCGTGTGGATTTTTAGTCAAGTGTCTCCTGTTAGGTAATCCATTACCATGGAAACAAGGCCACTCAAGCCCATGACAATGCAGTAGAAATTTCTTTGAAAACATTCTTTGAAAAATAACGCTCGTCTGTTCCAAGCAATTGGCTCCTTTTCTTTCATACCCATAAAAAAAAAAACATATTTATTTCTCTTTTTTTTTTTGGTCATGTCATTTGCATTGCTTTGTAGTAAGTCTTGACTCTTTACCACACAAGAAAGTTTCAGGCTTCTCAAAATTGGAAGAATTTGTTGCCTTACTATTCAACGCAGCTCAAAATGTTATTAGGCTATTGAAAGGTTAGAAAACATTTTGGGAAAAGGAGGGAAAAGGTACCTAGCATTTTCTTCCTTTTTTTTCCCAAATGTTTTCAAAAGTTCTGCTTTTGGGTCATTAAAACATAGGATTGTTTGGTAAAGGATTAAGATTAACAAGCATGGTAATGGATTAAGTAAAACACAAGGTTTAAGATATATAACAGGAGAGAAATTGCTGAGGGGGGAATAAAAAATGATAACTACTCTTCTATATGAATAGAAAGACATTACTTTCTGCGATCAACAATAAACCAGTTTGGTACATTTTCAAGGCTGTTTAGGCCAGAACATCATGTTGAAATACCTGAAAATGTGGATTACTGAACATTCTGTGCAGTTTTATCTCGATCAACACTGTATGCCATGCACTAAAATTTCTCCAGAGCTTAGTGTAAATTTATTTTTTCTCAAGAAAAATTGAGTGCTGCACCAGATTTCTTTTAATTAATTGGTGCTTGTAATTGATTCGAGCAGTGTGATAAAATTTGATACCGCCCAAGGCTGAAGATCGAGCGAGATGTCAAAATTTTTTTGTGCAGGAGAAGCAAATGCTAAAGCCCGGAAAGTTACTACAATAAAATATTACTTTTCAACAACAAAAGATTGTAAATTATTGACATTTTATTCAAAAACAGTAAACAAAATAAATAGTGATGTAGTAGCTAGTTACTTCCTTTTTATGAATGGTAGATGAATGTTACAGGGTGAAATTTTGACCAATGAAATTGCAAATGAACACATATCTATTCCACTCGAGTTACGTCATTACGTCATAATCCTGTGTTTGGAACCGTATTTCACAGTGTGTAGATATAGATTTTTTTTTCTGCTGTGTGTGGTATTTCATTCGCCTGCAACACATATATTTGAGCTAGAAAATGTTCAGGTATTTTATAAATGATGAGATATCATAAAAAACCACTGACTTTTGGAGGGAATAGGGTTGATTCATTAAAATTTCATTCTATCTATAACATGTATACAAATTATATAAGTGTATTATTATGTAACTTCCTACAGCAATGTCTCTCAGTTCGTTCAGTCTTAGACCTGTTTGACTTTGGAGATGCTTGTTTCACTTGTTAGAGGTTTCTTTTAGAGGGTTTGAATTCTGGTGTGTTCCATTCACAATTATCCTCTCTCTATTCATGTTCTGTATCATATAGAGTTTCTATATAATCACATACTCGTCTTTATCACTCTTTCCAGGAGGTCTTTATTATTGTTCAGTAACACATTATTTCTTTATAACATCAACTAGATAACAAGTCAACTGTTGACCAGATATATAGAAAAAGGGACTTGTCCATATTGAGTCCATATTGAGTGCAAATGCTGATGACAAAATTAACCCTTTACCACACGATCCCAAGTTTTAACAACTCCAAGGAAAAGGACTTTAGAAAACATTGTGGAAAAAGAAAATGCTGGTCACCAACATTTCCTGCTTTTCCCACAGTGTTTTTACCCTTTCAAAGACAAATTTCATAATTATACAGTATATTTACTTTGTCATCTGCAAATGCTTCAAATTTGGACTACCGTATTTTGCTTAAATTTTGGGACAGTAAACAATAATAATTTTTTTTCGTGTCCCAATACTTAGGTCTACAAAAAATAATTATTTAGTCAGCTGTCCCAAAACTTATGGTCAGACAAGACAAGCTGTCATACTGCAAGTCACTGACCGCTAACCAGTCGAATACTGTCGACGTTAAAATATTGCTACGTCATTGATTTCAATAAACCTACGATCATTTGCAGGTTGGTCTATTTTTAGACAGATTGGAATTCCAGCAGTCAATTTGTGCACTAAGAGTTTAAAACTTCGCTTTTTTTCAATGTTTTCATTGATGATTAACTTGTCACTCATTATTGTCTGCGTCCTGGGATCGCCATGAGGACTGTTATTTTGTGTTAGTAGATAAATTCACAACGTATTTTACCTGCTTACGTGAGGTGAACGACGTAAATTCCACTCTGACAAGTACCTGCTCGGCCCGTTCTCAAATTTGATTGGTTCGTCGATCTTCGATTGATAAACCCCGGTTAGACTAGAATACTGTACCTTGATTTCTATTTATAAACAACGAACCCGATTGACCGTGAAATACATGCGCGTCAACTCTATTTCAACTTCGGATGTACATGTATATGTTATGTATCTTGGATACAAGTTTATCACACCCTTTTTACACTTCTATCGGATTTTTTTTTTTTTTTTTTGAATTGGGGTTTAAAATAGTCTGTCAGGTGAATGGTGATAGGGTTTTTTGTTTTGAATCGGGAAACTCTCGTTGAAATCGGGAGGGTTGGGAAACATGCTTACAACGTTACGTGTGTAGAAATGAAACTGCGCGAAATAAATGCTAGTAAGCAAAGGGTATCAAGCTGATTGAAAAATTTTTTTTTTAAATAGATATTCACTGTCCCAATTCTTTGGAACAAAAAAATACCGATCTTGCTTTGCAATTTTTAGTATGGCCCAAATCTTTGGGTCATGAAAAATAATGATTTTCGCGATTTTTGATGGTGTCCCAATACTTTGGGTGTCCCAAAATTTAAGCAAAATACGTTGGCTTAAAATTTTGTCAAATGATACAGAGTTAATGAGATATGGCTCAATAATAGGATTTGTCTTCAAAAACAGGGAAATTTGTGTGGAAAACAGAAAATGCTGGTACACAGAATTTTCTCCTAACCAGCATTTTCTCCTATTACTTCAATGTTTTCAAAAGGCTTCTTTCCCAGGGTTGCGTAAAGACGGGATTGTTACACAAACTTTGGTTACTCAAGAACCACCTGCAGGTGATTTTTTTTCATCTTGCTAAAGTCTCCTTCTGGAAACATTGTTGCAAAATGAGAAAGTGCTTGTGATGAGCAAATTCTGTGTCTATGCCTCATGTTAGTGTAGTTTTTAGTCATTCTTAATTCACATTAACACCCATATATTGAAAGGATATTTGTAAGTCTTTACCAAAATTTTAATTATCCCATATATTTATGACTGAATGGAAATCTTTTTCCACCAATTAGAAGACAAATTCTATACTCAGTGTGTCATATGCAAATCCATTTAAAGCAGACAAGTTTAAAATTTTGCCATGGGGTAAAGTGTAAATGAGAAGAAGTTTTTGGTGATGACGAGTTTATTTAGGACTGCTTTACATCTCTAAAAAATGTTTGAAATCTTAAAAAGATCCGATATGAAAGTAGAGAAAAAAACTTCTTCAAAAGAGCTTAGTTACAACAAAGCATTCTAGTCACAGGTTAACCCTTTACCACACAATCCCTTTGGAAGAGGCCTTTTGAAAACATTGAGGAAAAAAGAGAAAATGCTGGTAACAAAAAAGAGAAAATGCTGGTAACCAGCATTTTTTCCTTTTTCTACAATGTTTTCTACCCCATCAAAGACCAGTTCCATTATTTGAGCCACATTTAAAATTGTCGTATGCAAACGCTCTCAATTTGGACATGTCTGTGTTTTGTGTGTGTGGTAAAGAGTTAATTACACATCTAGAAATTTACCATTTTCTGATTATGGTACTAACCCAATATTAATAAAACACTATGCAATATTATACTGCAAGTACCATCTTGATTGTTGAAGACAACTCAAACACAAAACTGAGCCATGCTCCGTGAAAACGGGACTAACAGCGTCTGCAAAAAATATCAACCTAGGTCAGCCAGCACAGTTGCACAGGCTGACCTGGGTTGATACTTTTTGCTATGGGTGAATTTTTTGCATGTCCAAGGACCACTCTGCCACAGGATACAACCAGTCGTTGAATGAAATGGATTTTATGGATCCATAATTATGTGATGATATGCTTGGTATCATACATCACTGAGATGCATGCCCTTTTGCCAGAGCATGGCTCACATTTTGGTAGGCATTTTGTTTGTTCATTCAGTGAAATGTTCTTCAAACTCTTTTCCAAGTTTCGTATATCTTGCTTGTCATGTAGATTTCATTGTAAAATCTGATTTTACCTTCAAAATGGATTTAGAGATCCTTGAATCAAATTATTGAAAATGACAAATTTTTATTTTAAAGATGGTGTAAATTAGAATTAGATTATCATTGGTTGAAATATATACTTACGTTCTATCATTCAAATATAACCTTAAAACCCCCTGCAATAAACAGTTGTTGAAAATGTTGTGGGGAATTGTTTGTATGATGCAATAGTCCCTCTTTTTACAATAATTATGTCATTATGAAATAATCTTTTATCAAGTAAAGGTGTCCTCTGATGTCATGGTGTGGGATCATTTATCCGTAAATCAGGGTTTGACTCGTAGTAGTGCTGATCACATGGGAGTGTCCTTCTGTTAACTCTTTACCAAACGACAAAATTTTTAGACTATTCCAAATTGAAAGCATTTGCAGACGACAAAATAAATGTGACTGAAAAATTGAAATTTGGTTTGGGAAGGGTGGAAAACATTGTGGGAAAAGGAGAAAATGCTGGTTACCAGCATTTTCTCCTTTTCTCACAATGTTTTCAAAAGTCCTTTTTCTCAGGGTCGTTAAAAGTCGGGATTGTGTGGTAAAGGATTAAGCTCTGTAGAGCACCAGCCTAGTACTTGTGACACCTAGGAAATCCATGAAAAATTTGACTGGTCTATTACATTCCAGAAGTACTGTTGGTAGTGGCATTCACTCTGTACAAAACAGTCCCGTCTTCAAATGGACCTGAAGAAAAAGGCTTTTGAAAATATCAATAGAAAAAGAGAAAATGTTGGTCACCCGCATTTTCTCTTTTTTATTTGATGTTTTTTACCCTGTTAAAGACCATTTTTAGCTCCACTGGCCGAAGGCCAGCGGGCTTATGTCATGGCCTGTTGTCCGTCGTGCGTCCGTCTGTCCGTCCGTCCGTCCGTGCGTTAACTTTTTTTTAAAACGTCTTCTTCTCTGAAACTACCCATCCAATTTTGATGAAACTTCACAGAAATGATCCTGCCATGGTCCTCTTCAGAATTTCTTGAAAGAATTTAATTCCTTCAAAAACTCTGGTTGCCATGGCAACAAAACTGAAAAATTTTGAAAATCTTTGAAAATCTTCTTGTCTGAAACCGTAAGGCCAAGGGCTACCAAATTTGGCATGTAGCTTTATCTAGTGGACCTCTACCAAGTTTCTTCAATTTATAGCCCTGGGGTCAAAATTGGCCCCGCCCCGGGGGTTACAAGTTATACATGGGCTTATTTAGGGAGAACTTTAAAATTCCTCTTCTACCTAGCCATAGGGCCTAGAGCTACCAAATTTGGCATGTAGCTTTATCTAGGGGACCTTTGCCAAGATTGTTCAAATTATAGCCCTGGGGTCAAATTAGGCCCTGCCCGGGGGTAACAAGTTTTACATGGGCTTATATAACAAGTTTTACATGGGCTTATATAGGGAGAACTTTAAAATTCTTCTTTGACCTAGCCATGGGGCCTAGGGCGACCAAATTTGGCATGTAGCTTTATGAAATGGCAATATTTAGGTTTTTATTATTTACATGAAAGTTTCATTTAATTTATTTAGCAGAATAAGGATTCAGAGGTCTGCTACATAACAAACAAAGATACTGCCCTTAAAAATACAATGATATGCTCAGTCACAAAAAGAAATTCAAAATGAAAGCAAAGCTCCAGATAAGAGAGAGTGATCATATTCTAAATCCATTATTTCTCGTTCAAACCCTATGTTGTGGGTTACATATTTCAGATTCCTTGCTAAAAATTTGATCTGGCAATGGACGTGGCTGCTGTGGGCTTGGCTTTATTAAAGATTATAACTGGTTATATGATTTAAGTTTACATACTGATAAAAGGAAATAACTCTTGTTCTGTCCATGCAAATATAAATGCACTCAAAACATTGCTGTTCCAGTACATTATAATTTATAGTCTACATCTTTTTTCCTTGCTTCAAAGTATGGTGGAGAATTTTAAAATCTTCTTGTCTGAAACCATAAGGCCCAGGGCTACCAAATTTGGCATGTAGCTTTATCTAATGGTCCTCTATCAAATTCCTTCATATTATAGCCCTGGGGTCAAAATTGGCTCTGCCTTGGAGATCACAAGTTTAACATGGGCTTATAGGGTGACTGTAATTTAGAATAGTAATCAAGGGAAATAACTCCTGTTATACAAGATAAAGTTTGTTACTATTTACCTCCCTTGATTATCAAACTGCAGTTATACGTTATTGGAGTTTGGTATTCAAGTTTTTTGGAGAGGAAATGTTCTGTTTTAAGAGAGAGTTTTTTTTAACTGTATTTTTTTTTTACTGTACCAAGTTTAAAGCCATTGCAAAAAGACAAATTGAATGTAGCTTAAATGACTATTTCTGTCCTTGATAGTTAGGAAACGTTGTGGGAAAAGGAGTAAATACTGGATGACAACATGTCCTATTCTTACGATGTTTTTGAAAGCCTTCTCTTTCAGGGTCATTAACACTTTGATTTGTGTAGTAAAGGGTTAAAAAGCCAGTGGAGCGATACAGGGCCATCATGGCCCTCTTGTTTTCATTTTGAGACCCTTTTTAAATGTGGTCTGGAAATGTTTTCAATTTCGTTGAGTCTAAATTTCTGTTGGCTTGTAAAGAGTTGAACTGCACCCTAAGATAAAAAATGTTGGATATCTGTCATTATTGTGTCACTTGTATTTGCTGACTGTATGTCTAGCTATTGTTTTCATTGTTATGGGTCTGTATTGGATTTATTCATCCTCTTTTTTTTTTTTAGATCGACGGGAAGGGCACTGGTCTCCTATGTCCCATCAGAGAGGATTTCACAATCAGCCCCAGTTTGGACCCCATGGGATGAGCCCCAGTGGACCCCCAAACATGAGCCATATTCCAAGACGAATGTCTCCAGATAGAAATAGATCATTTACCATGTCCCCCAATAAAATGGTATACCTGTTTATTTAGTGATATAGTAAATGGTACCGCTTGGAGCTCTTGACTCTTTACCAAATGACAAAATTATAGACTCCTCAAACTTGAAAGCATTTACAGATGACAAAATAAATGTGACTGAAAAACAAATTTGGTTTGGGAAGGGTAGAAAACATTGTGGGAAAAGGAGAAAATGCTTTTCTCCTTTTCCCAGAATGTTTTCAAAAGGCCTCTTTCTCAGAGTTGTAAAAAGTCGTGATTGTGTGGTAAAGAGTTAAGCATTTACCACACAATCCCAAGTTTTAACCATCCTGATGCAAAGAGCTTTTGAAAAAATTGTGGGAAAAGAAGAAAGTGCTGGTAGAGACATTACTTAAACCAAATTAAAATTGTGGCCTGGAAATGCTTTCAATTTGGACCCAAGTCCAAAATGAACGAAATGGGCCTTTTTCAATTAGGACAGATGGCCAAAATATTGCTATTTGAAGGTCGGCTTCACTGGAATGTGTTACAAAGATGCAGACTGTGTAGATCTAAGATCATATGGCATGTTCTGTGCAGTTAGATCTTCATCTGGAATGTCTGCAAAAGCAAATCAAGTTATGCTTTAATTAGTCTAAGGGTTAATATTATGATTTGAAGAAGCATGATTGATACCATTTGAATATTTTGAAAGCTACTAGCACATTAATTCTTCAGTTAACAGCAAAATTTTTGACCAGTCTAAATTTAAAACTTGCAGATTACAAATTAATGTTGCTCAAGTGATAGAAATGTAAGAAACCATGATGTAGAACAAAATGTTGGTAGCTAGCATTTTTTACCTTTTCCCACACTGTTTTGAAAAACCTACCACCTTAGGGTCATAAAATCTTTACCAAAAGTCAAAATCTTAGACTCATTAAGTTCAAAGTGTTGCAGAAGGCTAATCAGATTGGGCTGAAATTATGAAATTTATCTCTGAAAGGGTAGAGAGCATTGTGAGAAAGGACAAAAATGCTTACAAGCAATTCTACTTTTCCCACATTGTTCAAAAGGCATCTACCTCAGAGTTGTTAAAGCATTGGATTGTTTGGTACAGAGTTAAGATTGTTTGGTAAAAGAATTGTCCACATGGCCATCAAAGCCACCTAAGCAGAAAGCAGAATTGTTTTTATTGTCAGATTTCAGGTGACAATTTTCAATTCATTCAAATATGGGCAAATTTCTTACAGGATAGTTCTCTAATTTCAGAAAATGGGTCCAGGCATGCAGGGTCCTTACGGTAAACGTGAGATGCATTTTCCTATGGATACAGTAGAAGCTACGCAACCATTGTTAACAAAACGTCGCAGATTGACCAAACATGACATAGGTACAGTTTGAGAAGTTTTCTAACACATTTTCTGACTATAATGTAATCAGGATGTGTATGCGATGTTTTAAACTCATCTTTCAGGAACATGATGGCAAAAGATAGCTTTGGAAAGATCATTGTAAATCAAGAATGAAATATGTGTAATATAGTATGCATTAAAACAATACAGGGGTATGTGTGAAAGCTTCTGTACAAAGTTGAAATTGCTTGCTCTGAGCATCTTCTTTTCAGACAGTGTTTTCAAAATCCTTGCCTGTCAGAAAAGATAGATACAGAGTGTTTGTTACAGGGTTGATTCTGTTTTTCCTACCCCATACATTGTGTTTGAGAGATACTGTTTTTTGTCACCTGTGATTTTTATCACATGATACACAGTTCGTTTTTTAACCAATTGTTTCTTGTGAATCTGATACTATTGGCAGGGGTTACATCAGTACAGTCCTAGGTACAAGCACATTTCTGCTGATTTGATACTGTCCTCTAATTTGAAGATATGTCACTGTCCTCTTGTTTGAGGATATTGTGGTTTCTCTTATTTCAGGATGTTTTACTTTCCTCATATTTGAGGATACTGTACTGTCCACTTATTTGAAGATGTTTAACTGCCCTTTTATTTGAGGATGTCGTAATGTCCCCATATTGGAGGATATGTTTACTGCCCTTTTATTACAGGATATCAATACTTCCAGAAACTGTTTTATGATCAGCAAAGATGATGATCGTTATGAGCACTCTCTGTCGTGGTGTAGGCCCTTAACCCCTCACTAAACAATCCCCGAGTTTTTACAACCCTGAGGAAAAAAGCTTAACATTTTACCACATAATCCCGACTTCTAATGACCCCAAGGAAAAGGACTTTTGAAAACATTGTGGGGAAAGGAGAAAATACTGGTAACCAGCATTTTCTCCTTTTCCGATAATATTTTCTACCCTTTTAAAGACACAATTCATAATTTGTGCAACATTTCCTTTGTCTTCTGCAAATGCTTTTAATTTAGACAAGTCTAAAATTTTGTCGTTTGGGAAAGAGTGAAGAAAGCTGGGGAAAAGGAGAAAATACTGCTAACCAGCAGAAAGCAGTTGCAGATGACAAATTATATTTATCTGAAATGATTAGATTCATCTGCAGAATACTTTAAAAAGCCTTCTTCTTTGTGGTAGTGAAAGGGTTGTCAGTGTGCAGGGATATTTGGATTCTATTAATTTGAAACACGAGGACCAGAACTTATAAGGAATGTTGCTTGTACACAGGATGATACATATGTTCAGGATTACTGTGGTACACCATGTCATGTATTAGTGAAGAGGAGACCTGTTCACTTGTATTGTCAGGGATCCAGATGCTTTTGTGCATTAGTATAAACATTGCTCTAAATCCTTTCCCATGACCCTGACAAAGATAGTTTTAGTGAATGTTGTGGGCCAAGCAAGAAATGAAAATTGTAGTAATCAATATTTTCTCATATTTCCACAATGTTTTCTTTGCTCTGTAAGACGTACTCCACCCTTTGAGACATTTAATTTGTCCTCTGTAAATGCTGTCAATATGGGCAAGTCCAAAATTTTGTTGCCTGGGAAAGGGTTGTGACCATTATAAAAACACTTGCAGTAAAGGGTTTTGTGAAAGAATTTCGTTCAATTTGTTGACAAGAATATCATTTACACATCTGGATTTCTTTATGCTAGAGTTCCATCTTGGTTGATTATTTAGATGTACAGAGAAATGAAAAAGAAGAAAAAAACATGAAAAATACAATACACTAATATCTCTGTGTAATTTGATACAGAAATTTTGATAGAGGGTAACTTTTGCAATTTTGCAAGACCAAACTGCCTTTGATTGAATATGATAGTTTTGCAAAGGAAACTGATGTTTGTTTATTCCATAAGTATTTTTATCAAAATGTCAACCAATATGGAACTCTCAAATTTTCTCTTTCATAAATCTATTTCCTTTTTCATCTGGTTAAAGAAAGAAACACAGCTCTTGTAGATAAACTCCCCTGTTAGCACACTTGTATCCAGCACACAGCAGGCTGACCAACTTTAAAATTTACTTTGCTGTCACAGATTTTAATGTTTTTGCAAATGCCCTGTTTTGACAAAGAGCAAGTCTGTGGCTTTTTCAACTGATAAAGGAAAGGGGAATTTGTCTCTCTCATAAAATGCTGTTATACTGGAAATTAATACATTTAAGAGGGAATGGTTGAGAATTAACACATTTCCCTGTAATTTATGACTTTTTGAGACCAAAAAAAGATCTGTAACATAATGAAGCATTTGTACCATAGCACCAAAATTGCTTTCTTACAGACCTTTTCATATTATTTGAAATACCCTCTGATGATATGGTCAGCCTGTGATTTGTTGTACAAAATTTCGTGTAATATTTTGTCTTCTAGATATTTTTTGTGTGTTTCGTTAGAGTGGCATGTAAATAGTTCACAACATGCAACTGTAGTCACATTAACATCATTTTCATCATCATAACTATCATCAAAACATTCTGTCTATATCTTGCCATTTCTTTGCAAATATTTTGCCTGAAAGTGTACTTGCTTTGAAGAGTTTCTTGGCCAGATGACAAACAGGGAATTGATTGTGGTCTGCTTGTTTTAGCAAGTGGATGTGTCAACTTGCTGTAAGGAATTACGTTCAAATGTATCAATCTGAACTGAAGGAAAGCTATCTCACCATGTCTATCTTGGCAGAAAATTCTATCCAATTGTACATTATATGATAGCTACCTGTTACCTTTTTTTTGTGTTTAAATGATAATATGAAAGAATAAATGGGTAAGAATTTGGACTTCAACTCTCAGCAGTTTACCAACATGAGTTTTTTGAGCTGGAGGTAGATAAAATGATTATTAGTCTTTAAGAAATTGAATGATTCAGAAACATTCCCAAAAACTTACTGTAGAACTCTGTTTCCTTTAAAGCAACTGTGGATTATGAAAATACAGAGCAAGAAGCAAGTATACTTTAAGGTATAGCATTAGGCTAGTGCTCCAGGTAAGGGGTTTGAACCCTCTCAGTGGCAAATATAATACTGAACTCTTTAGCCAGAAGAAAATACAATCCTCTAAAACTCAGATCTTTATCTTACAGGCTTGACTAAATGAATGAATGGTATAGATCCAAGATAAGACTGATCAGACTGCATGTTCTGTGCAGTCTGATCTAAATCTATGCGGTCTGGAAAAGCTCGTATTCATGCCTCAGGGGCTGAAAGGATTGACCTTTTAGATGAAATTGGTGAATTGACAGTTACAGCCAGTCACAAAAACAGGAATTCTGTTTCAGTCAGAAATTTCAAGCTCTAGTAGCACAGTTTGTTTTTTACCTTTGCAAAGACAAATCCCATTATTTTAGCTGCATTTATCTTGTTGTCCACAGACACTTCAATCTGGACAAGTCTTTGATTTTAATGTCTGGAAAAGGCTAAAATATTGATTATGCTTTTAATTTTGGAGACCATTCCCCTAGTCTTGCACTTTAAAGTCTATCTGGAGCACTGCAATTAGATAGCAAAAACTAATATTGTGTTGTCATTCATTTTGCTTTTTATTTTCAGCTTTTCACAGACTTGTTTCTTGACAAAATTTATCATTCTAATTAGACCATTTCAATTTGTTTCTCGCTTTGTCAGTGCAAAATTTTCGCAGTGAAATATAAAAACTTGTTATAATTTTTTCCAATGTATTCAGGCTGTCCTCTGTATGTGGGAGGTTTTCTTAATCCTTTATCAAAACAATCCCAAGTTTTAATGAAACTGTGGAAGGAAGCTTTTGAAATTATTGTTCGAGGAAAAGAAAAAGCTGGTAACCAGCATTTTGTCCTTTTTCGACGATGTTTTCGAAAGGCTTCTTCCTCGGGGTCATTAAAAGTCGGCAATGTGTGGTAAACGGTTAATGAAAAGTTAATGGTGCCAAGGCAAGTAGATTGTTTAGCTTTTATTTGTGTAAAGAAGATATACTGCAAAATATCTTACCTGAAAAAAAGAAAATATTTTTCTTTGGCACTAAACTGGCAAATCCTGCTGTTTGTTCAAAATTGTGTCCTTTAGAGACAGACTTTTCTCACATCCCAGTGATAATATGTAATCTTATGAAAATATCCTTGAAAGTCAAGAGCCATGTCAATGTGAAAGATTAACTCTTTACCAGACAACAAAATTTTGGGCTTGTTCTTGATGAAAGAACTTGCAAATGAAAAAATGAATGTGGCTCAGGCTCAGATGTTAAGATTTGTCTTGGAAAGGGTAGAAAATATTGTGGAAAAAGGAGAAAATGCTGCTAGGCAGCATTTTGTGCTTTTTCCAATAAAAGTTTTGAAAGAATCCTTCAGGGTCATTAAAATGTAGGGTTGTTTGGTAGAGGGTTAATTCGCCATTATGTTGTTTCATATCCAGTTTAACTCTTAACCACACAAGTTTTAAGATTGGTCCAAATTGAAAGCATTTGCAGACATCCAATTAAATGTGACTCAAAATCTAAAATTTGCTTATGGAAAGGTAGAAAGCATTGTAAGAAAAGGAGAAACCAACATTTTCTACTTTTACTACAGTGTTTTCAAAAGTCATTTTCAGAAGGGTTGTTAAAACTCTGAATTGTGTGGTAAAGATTGAAAAAAGCATGTGTTTCCTTCCCCAAAATTTTGATCTAAAATGTGTGCTTATTTACTACCCATTACTAGGGCCTCTAGGCTTTAGATATATAGGTGCCGCTGGCGGTAGGAGAACTCGTGGACTGCCTGTGTCAGGTGACCTAACTTTCATCACGTTTCATTTCTAACCTAAACCCAGAACCCCTGTGTGCAATTTTGGGCTTTTGATATTATATGTTACCAGATATGCTATTTTTGAAGAAAACGTGGCGGGATTGTCATGGCCCAGTTGTCATCTTCATGTAAAAACTATTGTACTTTTTATATCTATGTTATTACTAAGATAGCTCTTCAAACGCAAGCTTTCTGTTTGGTGTCAAGAAAGGAACCTACTCTAGAAAGGCAGACAACCTTTAACCGCTTACCAAACAACAAAATTTTTAGATTGGTCCAAATAGAAAGCATTTGCAGACCACAGATTAAATTTGGCACAATGAATTATGCAAATTGTACCAGACAGAGAAGAAAACATTGTGGAAAAAGGAGACAATCCTGATTACCAGCATTTTCTCCTTTTCTCACAATGTTTTCAAAAGTCTTTACTGTCACGGAATTGTTGGGTAAAGGGTTAAAATATTTTTGAAACAATTTTGCAGCCCTTTGGACTGAATTTTCACCGAAAAAGCGCTTGCAGACGGGTGTCGGCATCGATTTCATTTCCATCTATAGGTCACTTTTATTTGTAGCAGACTTTTTCTAAGAACATATGGCACAGAAGAAAAGGCTCAGAAATGTTCTTTTGCCACAGTATTTCACAGGCATTCATGGATCGAGCCTTGATTAATGTTTATTTCTGGTTGTCTTTAAAGTCAAGATTTCGAAGTGGTCTGCTGCAACTTTCCTACAGGATGTAATGAGTTTAACTCTTTACCAAACGACAAAATTATAGACTGGTCCAAATTGAAAGCATTTGCAGACGACAAAATAAACATGACTCAAAAATTAGAAGAGTAGAAAACATAGTGGGAAAAGGAGAAAATGCTGGTTACCAGCATTTTCTCCTTTTCCCACAATGTTTTCAGAAGGCTTCTTCCTCAGGTTCGTAAAAACCAGGGATTGTTTGGTAAAGGGTTAAAACATATCTGTGTCAGAAGCATCAAAACACATGGGGGGAAAAGGTTTACCTGCTCTGTGGCATATTTACTCCAACACTTTGTCCATCTTTGCCTGTTCACCTGTCTTAACTCTTTAACAAACATGCCAGGGTTTAAGGGACCATGTGACAGAAGTCCTTAGAAAACAATATGGTGAAAAAGAAAATGCTGGAAACAAGCATTTTCTCTTTCGACCACAGTGTTTTCTTATTTTTGAAAGACAAATCCCATCGTTTGAGTCACTTTGTTTTCTGCAAATGCTTTGAATATGTAGAAGTTGAAAATTTATTTTATTGTCCGGTAAAGAGTTAACTCATTACTAAATGACAAAATTTTGGACTTGTGCAAATTGAAAGCCATTGCAGACGACAAAGGTGGCAAAATTGACACAATTTTTCATTGATAGAGCAGAAAACATTGTAGGGATTAGGAGAAAATGCTGGTTTTCTCACAATATTTTCAAAAGGCTTCGTCCTCAGGGTTGTTAAAAGTCGGGACTGTGTGGTAAAGAGTTAAATACAAATTTTACCGATGCCCACCTTATGTCAATTTAAATACTTCATTACTTTTTATTGGGTGAGAGATTTTGATTTGGGCTACTGTCTGGATGAACATTATTGTAGTCATTGTTCTATTTTGATGTTGCCCAAAAGTACCATGTTACCTATAAGACTCCCAAGGACAACTTGCAGTGACTTTGTTGGGTGGTATGTGTTGACGAACCTGGTACCTGACCCAGTGAGCTGCGGGCCTTTTAATCCAGGGTTTGCAGGTGCCAAATCCCCAGCTTAGCCAAATTCTTTCCCAGAATTGTTGATAGTCATTATGACAGGATTCATTCCTTTATCCCTGCTGAATTTTTTTTTCATGATGTTTGTGTTGGGAAAGTGGCCTTGGCATGGATAGAATGTTTTGCTAAGTACTGGGAAAAGTAAGTCCAGGAAGGAGTGGATAGGTGCAGTTGCCACTGTGATAAAACTGAAATATTGTAATTTTGATAGTGGCTCTACAAACAGTGTTAAAGATCAAGATCAGATTGCAATTTGACCTTAGGTTTACACTCTTTTGGCAAAAACTTCTGTGAAAGTTCAATGATGGATCAAAGAAGGAATTGTACATTTCAGACTGAGGGTAAGATACAGTTTCGGATGTTTTTCAATAAATTCATAAAAAGGGATCAACTTCCCTTTTTGGGTCCTGTGTAGTTTAGTAGTTAAGGTATAGGATTGGAGACCTTGGGTCCAATCCTCACTAAGGGTGCTGGTTAATCATTAACTTCTGTCCTGAAGCATATCTTTAACAGATTTGCTATAAAACCCCTCTCCCTACTTTTCCCCCTTAATGCTTCAATGATGTTACAACAATGCAAGAATTACATTATGTAAGCAAGAATACCATTTCCTATGGAATGAATATTCTTTTCTTTCTATACTTATGTTTCTCAGAGTTCCTTTTTAGCTCGCGTGACTACGGCATTTTCACTCATAAATTCTGATGGCATGAATCATCTTTCTTTTGATAGGTCGTAGAGTATAAAATCCTTGTTTGTTTTTCTTGTTTCGTTTAATCAAAGGGTTGTAATAGTTATCAGTTTTGGTGTTTAGTTAACAGTAAATTCAATTAATTAGTTAGCTTGTTAAGCTGAGGAATAACTTGAAGACAGGTTTTCTGTTAATTCTTTACCAGATGCCAAAATTTTACCCCTGTCCAAGTTGAGAACATTTGCAGCCAACAAATTAAATGTCTTTCATAGGGTAGAAAATGATGTAAGAGGAGCAGAAAATGCTTTTTACCAGCTTTTTCTCCTTTTCCCATACTTTTTCAAAAGCCTGCTCAATCAGGGTTGCTAAATCAGGATTGTGTTGTAAAGGGTTAAGTCTTGACCAGATGGCAAACTTTGAGACTTCTGTACTGAAAGCATTGTGCAGACAACAGATTAAATTGATCTTGTGGTGGAATTGTATTTGGAAGGGTAAAAAACATTATGAGTAAAGATGACAGTGCTGGTTATCAACATTTTCTTTTTCTTTGCTTCTGAAAGGTTTTTTCTTGGGGTTGTTAACCCTTTACCACACAATCCCGACTTTTAACGACCCTGAGAAAGAAAGCTTTTGAAAACATCGTGGGATAAGGAGAAAATGCTGGTAACCAGCATTTTCTCCTTTTCCCACAATGTTTTCTCCCCTTACCAAATCAAGTTTCTATTTTTGATTCCCGTTTATTTTGTTGTCTGCAAATGCTTTAAATTTGGACTAGTCTAGAATTTTGTTGTTTGGTAAAGAGTTAAAACATAAGGATTGTGTGGTAGAGGATTAACTAACTTTTGGGTGCAGGTTTTTTTTTGCTAAATGTTGCAGGAAAAGGTTATGTATATTTCACTTAGTTCTTGCAAAATTTGATTTTTTTGTTGGGAGGGGGGAGAGTCCCATGCAATTCACCTACACTGTTTTATCCAAGTCTGAGCTGTTTTCCTCACTTCACCATATCATAACCCTGTACCACACCATCCAGATTTTTATCAACCCTTGCAGAGGAGGCTTTTGAAAATATTTTTGAAAACGGAGAAAATGTTTGTTTTCTGTCCTTTCACAAATTTCATCATTTGAACAAACTTGAGTTTGTCGTCTGCAAATGCTTTCAATATGGATGGTTCTAAATTTCTGTTGTCTGGTAATGGCAAAATTGTAGACTGGACCAAATTGAATGTATTTGCAGACACCAAAGAAATGTGGCACAGATAACGGGATTTATCCTTTCAAACTTTAGGAAAAGGGGGAAATGCAGGTTACCCAGCAATTGAACTAGTATTGAGTCAGTATATTGCAAGAAATAGTGTCATCATAGGTCCATGAGTCTGATTACAAAATTTAATTGGTCAGCAAGTCATAAATTTCATTCTTTAAAATTTGGAAAAATTCTTTTGAGTGAGAATGTAGTGTAGAATGATTGGTGAACTCCATTTGTAATAATGTGCTTGTCACAAAAATCAACTAATCTTGTTGCCATATAGGGGTACCATACACTACACAACATCTGAGATGCTTGCATTTACCCTTTACCAAACAACCCTTTGTTTTCACGACCCTCGGGATAGCTTTGGAAAACAATGTGGAAAAAGAAGAAAATACTGATAACCAGCATTTTTGTTCTTTTCCCACAATGTTTCCTAACCTGTTGCAAATAATTTCCTTTATTTGAAGCACTTTATATTTGTCGTCTGCAAATGCTTTCGATTTTGGCTAGCTTAAAATATCCTGGTTTGGTAAAGACTTAAATTCCTTCAGTCATTCTAAGAATTTATGGATATAGTATAAGAATATGTAACAAAGTTGGAATTCCCACTTTTGTGCAGGAAAATACTAGAAATGTTCAATTCCTACTTTAAGCATGTCTTTATTCTGTTGTCCACCAACTGTATTGTTTGTGAATGATGCATGATGCTTTAATCACTTTCTTTTAAGTTTATAGTACATTGTACATGTATTTGCTTATGTGTTTGCATCTTTAGCAGCTATTTTTCAGATCCATGTAATATCCTTATGTGAGCTAATACCATACTTCATGTACTAGGTTATCTTTTATACTTCCCTGGGACCTGTGCGGCTCAGTTGTAAAGTGTAGGACTCAGAACCCAGAGGCCCTTGGTTCAAGCCTCGTTGGAAAGACCAGTTTTTCGTGAGAGTGTCTACAGGCAAGACACATCAGAGCCATAGCCTAGTACTGGTGAAACCCAGGACTTCCATGAATGTATGAACTGTGGCTGTGATTATGACTATTGTAATGTTCAAAGCAACATTAAACGTCATTTAATCAATCAATCAATCATAACTTGAGCTGTTTTTGCAGGCATGCTGACTGAATGTCCATTTAGCACTGGTGGTAATCAATATAATTTTACAAGATGTACAACAAAGCAGAGACAAGGAACTTGATGAGTACTGTAATGATGACTCCTCATTTGCAGAAGACTGCTTTTTAACTCTCTACCAAAAGACATATTTTAGATAGGTCCAAATTGAAAGTGTAAGGTCCAAATTGAAAGTGTTAGCAGACAACAAAATAATGTGGCTAACTTCATGAGATGTGTCTTTTGAAAACATCGTGGAAAAGAGAGAAAATACTGATTACCAGCATTCTATCCATTTCACATAATGTTTTCAAAAGCTTTCTTTTTCAGATTGTGTAAATTTTAGACAGGTCCAAATTGAAAGCAAACGAATTTTTTCCTTTTCACGCTCTCTTTTTTAGGGTCATTAAAACTTTGGATTGTGTGGACAGGTCCAAATTGAAAGTGAATGCTGACAGGAAAATAAGTGTGGCTGAATTGACGATTTGTCTTCTCAGGCTTTTGAAAACATTGTGGGAAAAGGAGAAAATGCTGGTTACCACCATGTTCCCCTTTTTACAGAATGTTTCCCACCCTTTCTCCAACAAATCCTATGATTTGAGCGAACAATTTCAAATTTGAAAAGGGTAAAATTTTGTTGTAATGAGGTAAATGTTAACCATGTGATTGTAACCATCAGGTATTTTTCTATATTTCAGGACAAGTGGACGCTTGGCGTATTATGATGTCATTGAAGTCAGGTCTACTAGCAGAAAGCACTTGGGCATTGGATACTTTAAACGTTCTTCTGTTTGACGATTCTACGGTAGCCTACTTTGGACTGACACATTTACCGGGGCTGATAGAAGTGCTACTGGACCACTTTAGACGTTGTTTGATAGAAATGTTTGATCTGTTTGATGAAACAGAAATAGGTTGTGGACATGATGATTTCAAACAGAATCTTATACGCATGGCTATATTGGAATCAGCAAAGGAAAATAAAGACAATGTAAGTGATGAAGAGAAAGAGATCAAAAGAGTGAATAAAACTATTGGAAAGTTAGAGGATCAAGTGAAGGTAGAGACTGTTGAAGATAATAATTCAGGGACATCGGATAAGTCTGAACCCACCGATAATGTTGAGGACAATTCAGAAGTCGAGGATGAGAGTTGTAATAAGGATACTGGAACAGGAGAGGAAGTGCATCACAAGACGAACTATACATATGTTACTCGTCAAGGGAAAGAAGTGAAGGTGGAAGAGGGATCTGATCCCAATGGGCTTTTAGATGATAAGTATTGGGATGTGTACTGTGAATTTGGTGACCAATCAGAACTCTGGGAGTACGGGAAGGGCGATGTAACGGAGCATGTTAAAACTCATTTTGAAAGTGGCAATGAAATAGAAAGGTGTAGTAAAAGGTTTTTCCGCAAGGCTATGAAACTGAAAGATCCCATAGAGTCAATAAAAACTGAAAAAAGTGTAGGTTCAAATTCAAAAGATTCCAGTTCTCAAAAGTGTGAAAATACTGAAAAAAACATTATTTGTAGCAAGGTTGAAGGCTCCATACAGGCAAATACCAAAAAGTTAGAATCTAGTGAGGAAATCAGAGAAAACGAGAAGAGTGATAGTTTTGATGAGTGTGCAGAAGGTAACAGTTCTAAAGAGAGTGATGATAAAAATCATACATGTAATAAATTTATTGATGGAGTTACTAAATCAGAACCAAGGGATATAGAACTAGAGAAAATGGAGTCCTCTGAATCAGATGTCAGTGAGGATAAATTTAACATAGCAGAAAAGTATTTCAGAGATGAGCCTCGAATGAAATTAGCAGTCCAATATGAACAATTAGATGATGATGAACTTGTTCAAAGGTGTAAAAACTCATTTGGGATCAACACTGAGGGTGAAAGAATGAGTGTGGAAGACGAATCATACCAACGAAATGAGCCACCATTGTGCCTTATCAGTGAGGCACGGAATGAGATAGGTCGCCGATGTGTCTGTATATCAAACATTTTTCGCAGTTTGTCATGTATTCCAGGAAATGACTATGAAATGTCACGGCATGCTGGACTAGTTTACATTCTAGGTAAACTGCTACTGCTGCATCACAAACATCTACCTCGTTCCCGTGTGCGACGGAAGTTTGATCGAGATGATGTAGATGAAACTATGGTTGACACATCTCAGGGTATGGCAGAATGGTGGTGGGACTATTTAAACATGCTTCGTGAAAACACCCTTGTGATCTTTGCCAATGTATGTGCTCAGTTAAAACTGGATAAGTTTCCAGACGAGATTTCTCTACCTGTTCTTGAGGGACTCGTACATTGGGTCGTGTGCCCGTCGTCATGTGCATCAGACCCTCTCCCTACTGTGAGCCCCATCTCCGTCCTCTCCCCTTTAAGACTGGTTCTAGAAGCAATGTGTAAATTATGTATTCATGATAAAAACGTGGACATGTTACTAGCCACCCCACCCTATGAAAGAATTGTGCAATTGTTTAATGTTCTAACTAAACTTCTTGCGAACAAATCTGAACAAGTGACAGTGGAATTTTCTATAGTGTTATTGTCAGAACTTGTGAAAGGAGGAAGTAGTGCAGCAAGAGGTGTTGCCCTTCAGCACCCAAGCATATCATTATTAATAGATTTTCTAGAAACAGCTGAACAGAAAGCCTCGCAGGTAGCCAACATGCGCAGTATACAACTCTTACGGGAGAACCCTGATATGATGGGCACTAGTTTAGATATGATCCGCCGCGCAGCTACTGTTTTACTTCACTTAGCCAAGGTGCCAGAAAATCGTAAACTCTTTGTTCATCAGCAGAGTCGGTTACTTTCCCTCGTGATGTCACAAATCTTGGATCAGACAGTGGCAACTATCTTGTCAGACGTTTTATTTCAATGCTCACATCATGAACTCTAAAGACCTGAGAATTCCCACCTTGTGTAGGATATGAATGCTATACCAGACAAACTTTTTAGACTTGTCACAATTAGAAGCATTTGCAGACAACACATAAAACATGGCACAAAACGTGGGTTTTGTCCTTTAACTCTTTACCACACAATCACGAGTTTTAACGACTCTAAAGAAGAACTCTTTTGAAAACATTGTGGGAAAAGGAGAAAATGCTGGTAACCAGCATTTTCTCCTTTTCCCACAATGTTTTCTACCCTGTCAAAGACAGAAATCATTTTTTGAGCTATATTTTTTTGTCGTCTGCGAATGCTTTCAATTTGGTCTGGTCCAAGATTACGTCGTTTGGTAAAGAGTTAAAGGTTAGAAAACCTTGTGAGAAAAGGAGAAACTGCTTGTTACCAGCTTTTTTTCCCTTTCTCACTATGTTTTTAAAAGCCTTTTTCCTCAGGGTCATAAGAAAACAGGATTGTTTGGTAAAGGGATAGAGACATGAAAATTCCCACCTTGAGTAAGGATGTAGGGTATTGAATTAGGGTTCCATAAATGTATGCCAAAAACCAGAGATCCAGTCAGGCTTCCTGTCATTTACAATACAAGTTGAACAGACAGAACTTCATTCCATATCGCACAGGATATTTTTAGTCATTAACCCTTATCCTGCTAAATAACTAACTTGATAATTTCAGGTGGATAGTAAAAACCCAAATGTTGCCATTTCATAGTTATTTTTTGCGGAAACAGTATATCCTTATTGGACAGTGTAGATCCAAGATCAGACTGCACATTCTGAGTAGTCTGATCTTGATCTACACTGTCTGTAAAAGGTCATGGAGTCGCGCTTAGCAGCCTTAGGGCAAAAGAAGTTCATATAAAATGGTCTGTCAGGGAAAGAAAAAAATGTTTTGATTGATCAATACAAGTTAGATTGTAGGAAAGGGTTCACTATTTATTCAAAGGAAATGACTGAAATGTCAGTGATTCTCTCATTGGCATTTGAATTTGAAGAAGACTTAGAAAACATTCTTTTGAAATACAGAAAAAACATGAATTGATGCTTTACTAACCAAAATTCAGTTTTGACAGCCCAAGGAAAAGAGACATGATTATGACCATTTGAGCAGATCAAATTGGTTGTCTGCAGATGCTATCAGTATGGGCTAGTCCTAAGTTTTGTTGTTTGCGAAAGGCTTACCTTGATCTACTTGCTTTATGACGGACGTCATGCTGCTCGAATGACATGAAACAGTAGAAAACATTGTAGAGAAAATCATGGTAAAAGATATAATGGTAACCAGTATTTTTTTCCTTTTCCTGCAATGTTTTTAACCCTCAGAGTGCCGAATAAAGTCTGATCTTGATTTTCACTGGCAGCAAAGGCAGCAGTTGTGAAATGTGCTTTAACTCTTAACCAAACGACAAAATTTTAGACGGGTCCAAAGTGAAAGCACTTGCAGACTACAAAATAAACGCAAAATTTGAAATTTGTTTCCAGCAGGGCAGAAAACATTGTGGGAAAAGGAGAAAATGCTGGTTACCAGCATTTTCTCCTTTTCCCACAATGTTTTCAAAAGGCTTCTATCTCATGGTCATAAAAACCAGGGATTGTTTGGTAAAGGGTTAAGGGTTAAGAAACCTTTTTCTTTAAGGATTATTTGACAAAGAGTAAATTTGATTGGAAGGTTGGCTTGATCTTTATTTCTTTTCAAAATGATCTTATCTAGGGGGGAGGGTGGTTAGCTAGTAGTATCTATGCGATTACATTGTATCAAAGATTCTCAGCATATTGTATATAGGATAGGTGGACATTAGATGTACATGGATTTTGCTTACCTTGTAAAGAAGAGGAGAGAATTGGAAAAAATGGAATGAATTCGGCACTTTAGACACGGAAATGTGGCTGTGTTGTATATTTATATACTTAAATCTTTACCAGACTGTAAAATTTTAGACTTGCTTATTTTGGGAAAACTAGGAGAGAACAAAATTTAATGAAGCGCAGCTCAAGAGAGGGGATACAACTCTAAAAGGGAGGAAAGCATGATGGGAAAGGGAGAAAATGGTGTAACCAGTTTTGGAAAACACTTTTGGAGAAGAAAATGCTTTTTACCAACATTTTCTCCCTTTCTCAGTGTTGTCAAAAGTGCTTTCCTTGCGAGGGGTTGTAGAAAGATCATGAGTTTTAATGACACTGAGGTGGATGGCTTTTAAAAAATTGTTGGTAAAGGAGAACATGCAGGTAACCAGCATGTTCTCCTTTACTCACAATATTTTTCCCTTTTTCAGAGAAAATCTCATCATATGAGCAACATTTGTCATCTGCAAATGCTTTCATATGGAAGCATCTAAAATTTTGTTGTCTGTGTTAAGGGCTGACTGATACTGGAATAAAGAGAGACCATGTATAACATGAAGATCTCTTTGGTTCTTAGTTCCCATTGCATTTTGTTGCAAACATTAAAAACTTACGTCATTTTTATGTAAATTATTGTAAATAGCCATTATGTGGAGTATAGTTGTAAATCAACTTTTTGATATCTCACATTCGTTAAGTCTATATATAGTATCACATTATCTCTCATTCTCATAATTAATATTCATGAATGAACTTTGCCTCATTTTTTCTCTTGGTCCATTCAATTTTCCTTGTACATTTTTCTGTCATGCATATTGTATTGACTCAATTGAAAATGCATTTCTCTTTGATCTTGTTTGTTTGTGAGTGTGAAGAAAAACAAACTGCCTATGAAGATGTTATTTTTGTCTGACTTTTTGTTTAGTTCGAAACTGAAACAAAATACAGATATTACCGATATGACTGCAAGTTTTCATTTTGTTCAGGAGGTTTTATTTTTGTAACAATCAGTTTGTATGAGTGAATTACAGAGACTAGTATGCACTGCCAAGTACAGTTAACTCATTACCAAACAATCCTGGGTTTTCACGACCAAGAGAAAGAAGCCTTCTTAAAACATTGTGGGAAAAGGAGAAAATGCTGGTAACCAGTATTTTCTTCTTTTCCCACAATGTTCTCTACCCTTCCCAAAACAAATTTCAATTTTCGAGTCGCATTAATTTTGTCGTCTGCAAATGCTTCCAATTTGGACTAGTCTAAAATTATGTCGTTTGGTAAAGAATTAATATTAGTTGCTTTCTGTCTAAACTGTACTAGACTCAAACTCATTTGTAGAACACAAATCTAATTTGACTGTAAAGATGGGAGGAGGACAGAAAACATTTTGGGAAAAGTAAAGCTGTCTGTAAAGACTATTTAATTTTGTGTTTGGCTCTCTTAAGGTTGTTGTCATTGCAACAGGATTCATTCCTCTTACATGACTTAACATTTCTTTGTGTTTATATAGGAAGGCAGCTAGTGGCTAGGAAAGAATTTTATGCAAAGCAGGAAAGCATGAACAGGAGCACTGTCCACCTCGATAAAAGTAAAAAAATGTTGAAAATGGTGTTGAACATCATACAAACATACATTTTCAAAGGAACACAGTTGTAGTTGAAAGAAGGGCTGGTAATATCTACAACCTTACTCAATGTATTCTTTATGGATAGATTGTTTTTTGCTTGTTCCTATAATTGATCTGATCTGTCGGAGCTGTACGTAAAGTAGTGCATATTCAGTATGAATGCATGGAGGAGGTGAACTAGAGAGGGAAGTAAAGTTAACATCAGCTGTTGTGAAATGTCTTTCCATCATAATGTCACCAAAAACCCCAAAATTTTAGTTCTTTCCAGAATTGAAAGCATAATTTTGCAGTCAAGCATGGAATGATGAGTTTTTGCTTTAAAACATAGAAAACTTTGTGGGGAAAAGAGGAAGTGCTGGTTACCAGCATTGTCTTCTTTTCCGACAATGTTTTCAGAATTCTGACCTAAGGATACTGAATATTTGGGATCGTTTGGGAATGGTTTTATCCATGAGGTTTGGTAAAATAATTTGACTAAAAAGTTGCAGTGTCCAAGTTTATTGCAGAAAAAGGAAAATGCTTTTTTCATAAGCCAGTTATCACAACCGAGAGAAAGCTTTTGAAAACATATTTGGAAAAGGAGAAAATACTGCAGCGTAATCTCCTTGCCCCAAAATTTTTTTTATTTTTTGTATCACAAATCCAATCATGTGAGCCACATTGGATTTGATATCAGAAAATGCTTTCAATGTGGACAGGTCTAAATTTCAGTTGTTTGGTAAAGTATCAAAGGCTTACTATTACTGGCAAACTTGTTAACCCTTTACCTGCTATATAAGTGAAAAGAAAAATTTCAAGCCGATACTAAAACACATAATTCTGCTATTTAAAAGTTAATTTTGGGGGAAATATGTCTTCTTATCAGGCAGTGTAGATCAAAGATCAGACTGCACAGTGCAGTCTGATCTTGATTTACACTGTCTGCAAAAGGCCCTTGAGTCATGCTTAGCAGCCTAAGGTTTAAGATCAGTCTTTGAGTAAAATGGTTTTATGGAGAAAACAGGGGGTGTTAACAGTTACTTCCAGTTGTAGTTCCTCACATTTTGTACTGGATGTATATGTAAATGGTGAATAATTCTGTATACATAGTCACTTGTGCAAAAAGCTTTATACTTTATGTCAGACATTGAATAATGTAAATAAATTAATGAACAACATGAAGAGACAGCATTGTTGCCTTTATTTTTTCAATTCCAAATATATGTAAACTAAAAATTTTACATGTTATGATTGTACAAGTACATCAAACTAGAGATACTAACCCAATAGAAATGACAAAATTACAGACTGGCCCAAATTAAAAGCATTTCCAGACTACATGTTAGATGTGACTAAAATATGTGACTTGTAACAGAAAGGGCAAAAAACTTGGTGGGAAAAGGAGGAAATGCTGGTTATTCTCCTTTTCCCGCAATGTTTTCCAAAGCCTTCTCCCTCGGACCATTGAAATTAGGGATTGTGTGGTTAAAAGTTAATCATTACATCAAATCCCGAATGTACCATATCTATTGCTGCCTGCCCCAGTAGTGCAGTTTGTGGCATAGGGGACTTGAGAATGGGGGGTGTGTGGAGGGGGCTGCTGGTTTGAATCCCCGGCCTTGCCAAGTTCTTTCCAAGGATTCATGATAGCCCCTGGAACAGGATTCAATTCTCTTTCACAATGGTTATGTGGGAAAGCAGCAAGTGGATTGGGAAGAATATTGTCTGAATCACTGGTCAAAGAAACTCTGGAACGCATTGTTATGCGCATTGGCAGCTGCGATGTAACTGAAATAGTGTTGAAAACAGTGTTAAACACCGTACAATCAATAAATATATATTACTTTAACTCTTTACCAAACGACAAAACCTTAGACTGGTCCAAATTGAAAGCATTTGCAGACCAACAAAATTAACGTGACTCAAAAATTGAAATTTGTTCTGGGAGGGTTAAAAACATTGTGGGAAAAGGCTTTTTATTCAGGGTAGTGAAAACCAGGGATTGTTTGGGAAAGGGTTAAGTGGAGTAGAGGTAAAAGGGTTTTGTGAACAGGAAGTCGAGAATTCGCAGTCATATCTTGGATCTTTTCTGTCCGATTGTCTTGCTTTCTACTAAATTACAGTTTGAAATTTGAACTATTCCTATCATTGATGAAACCCGAGCATAAACATTCATAACAAGCAAGGGCCAGGAACTATGCCTGTTTTCCACAGAAGCCTGTATTTATGCTTGTATATTCATTTCTTAAAAATACAAATCTCTGTGTTAATTACTTGCATGAAGAACGCTTTTGAAAACATTGTGGGCTTAGGAGAAATGCTGATCAATCCTCTTTTTTCACAATCTTTTCAAAACCTTCTACCTCCACTCCATTTAAAAATAGGTGATTGGTAGAGGTTAATGTATGACAACAATTCTTTTGCACACCCTAAGTAGGTTTGTCTAGATTAACAACCTCCCTTTCCCTTCCTCCCTAATACAGGAATACACAACAGGTTCAGTATTGACAAAGGTCATATTACAATTCACATATCTTTACACAGCATTGGCTTGAGAGAAATACTGTGATGAGCCATAGGGTTCTCTCAGTTTCAAGGAAATGAAAACCCTTATAGCATGCAATAACTCGAAGTAGTAAAATTTTTAAGTTGATGGCAATGGAAGAGTTCAGAATTTCAATGTTAAGCTGGTAACCAGCATTTTCTTCTTTTCCCACAATGTTTTCTACCCTATCGAATACGAGAATCTTCATTTAAGCTACATTTGTCATCTGCAAGTGCTTTCAAATTGGGCTAGTCTAAAATTTTGTCGTTCAGTTAACACTTAAGAAGAGGATCTTACCAGACCAACATTTCTCAACAAAGTTTGCTTTCCTTTCAAAGATATGATTATCCAATCATCTGGGCAACACATAATTTCGTTTTGCTTAACTCTTCACAACATGACAAACTTTTAGACTGGTCCAAATTCAAAGAATTTGCAGATGACAAAGTAAATTTTGCTGATCTGGTGAGACTTGATTTTGAAAGGACAGAATATATTGTTGGAAAAGGAGAATGCTTGCAAAAGGCTTTTCCTCCAAATCCCTGATTTTTTTTTTTTTTTGGAAAAGGGTCAAGAGTTAATGCATAGATTTTATACCCCAGAGAGTTGGGTTCAACCTGCTCAAACTGCTGTTTGCAGTGGAGTGTCTTTGAGCAAGGCACTACAGAGCCCCAGCCTAGTATTTTTGAAAACCCAGAAAACTCCTGAACAGGTCAGCTATTACTCTAAGTGGGATACTTGAAACCAACGATCATTGACAGCTTTCTACAACAACGGGGAAGAATGAATAGTTCTTCGTTAAAAGCAACTGAATCTTGGTACGTCATCATTCACCATATGACTAAGAAGATATTTTACTTTCTTTCAAATAGTTACCTTGTGCACCCATGTCTGAAAATGGCCTGGATGAAAAACATTCAATCATAACCAGCAAAATCTAGGAGGAAACCATGAGAGCAGTTGACAACTCAAATGAATAAATTTGTGTTTAACTCTTTACCAAACGACAAAATTTCAAACTAGTCTAAATTGAAAAAAATTGCAGATGACAAAATGCATGCAACTGAAAAATTGCAGATTGTTTGGGAAGGGTAGAAAACATTGTGGGAAAAGAAGAAAACACAAGCAGGAACAAGATCTTGAGTATATTCAGAGGCTTTAATCACAAACCATTCTTAATTCTAAATTTTAAGACCAGCCAAATGATTATCTGAAACGGAAGACTTTCCCAATCAGGAGCCTAAACTTAAAGGCCCACTTGCAGCTGAAAGCAAACAATTCAGGAGTCAAAATGTAGGCAAATTTATTTTAAGCCATTTAAGAGTATGGATATTATCATGAGTCTTATCAAGTGTTATAGTACTGTCTGTCAAAGTTCTACTTACAGGCACAAATTAACTGTAACACTAGAATTAAAGTTGCCAACTATAATTCTATTTTCAAGATTAACTTTTCTGCCAGCAACTGCACTTTAGACAGACTGTGGATTAACACGTTGTCAGACTTGTAATAATATCCATACCCTTTATCATTTGACCCCAGTGTTGTGCTTATGTGCCTTTAATTTTAAAACATTTTTCAAGAGAGTGGTGAAAACAAACTACAGCATGTTAACCCTTTACCACACAATCCCAACTTTTAACGACCCTGAGAAAGATGCCTTTTGAAAACATGGTGGGAAAAGGAGAAAATGCTGGTAACCAGCATTTTCTCCTTTTCCCACTATGTTTTCTACCCTTCTCAAAACAAATTTCGATTTTTCAGTTACACTTATTTTGTCGTCTGCAAATGCTTTCAATTTGAACTAGTCTAAAATTTTGTCGTTTGGTAAAGAGTTAAAGAAAATGGTTCTGTTCGGTCAATCATTTGAAACATGTGGATGTTTTCTTTGTCTAGTTTACACTCATGTTGTCAATACTTCTAGAACAATGTCATCCAAGACTTTCAAATAGTGGAAATGCTTCACATTAACCCTAAGCCTGCTAAGGGCGATTCACAGCACTTTTTCTGACAGTGTAGATCAAGATCAGACTGCACAAAATCAGCAGTCTGATCTTTGATCTAAACTGTCTCATAAGGTATTTTCTTTCCTGTGAAATCAGCTTTGAAAGCTCAATATTTGGGGTTTTACTATTGAGTGGAAATTTTCGTTCATTTATTTAGCAGTTTAAGGGTTAACTTGAATGATCTTCGCTGGTCACATAAATCCATATAATAAAATGTTCTGAAAGGCTTGACATAAAAATATTTTCATGGGTAAAAAATCTAATTGTCATGTTTTTTGAGTGAAAAAACACTAAAGGCGGTAATTAAAACAAGTTTCCCAATTATTACAATGATTTTTAAAATCGTAAACTGAAGAGGTATGATAATACTGTAACAAATATTGCGTAAAAACAATCTTTACCAAAGAATACAATTTTAATGTCCCTGAAAAGAGAGGCCTTTGCGAAAATCATGGCAACAGGAGGAAATGCTGGTTACCGCCATTTTCTCCATTTCCAACAAAGTTTTCTACCCTTTTACGGACAAATCCTACCATTTGAGTCATATACAATTTGTCTTCTGCGAATACTTTCAAAATGGACAAGTCTAGGATTTTCTCATTTGGTAAAGAATTAAGTAATATCAGACTATGATCACTCAAAGGTTAAAGTAGATAGGCGTTTTTTCATCGGTGACACGTCATGTGGGTTCCATGACAACTGTCTTTTCACCCCTGGTGACCTTTGGGTAGGAGGCAACTCATCAGGCGTGTTTGGAACGATCACATCGTCCACATTTAACACATCTGGTGGTGTAACAGTCTCTATTTGTCGATAAGCCGTAAAAGACAGGGGTTTTTGTGGAGTTGCTACTACTTCATGCTCATTGGTGTCATCCACCTTCTGTTTCGACATGTTTTGTATATCCACAAGATCTAAAGCCGTAACGTAATGTTCATCCTCAAGCTCTGACCACTGACTGCAGGACGACTGGTTACTTATACGCTTATTCCTGTATACATTACTTGAAAACATGTAAGGGCTGTCTCTATGAAATATATTCTTATCAGTGTCAGTAACAGTTCCATAATTAAGTTTTGATGAAATTAAATGAGCACCATTAGGAATATCTGAAGCTATAATGTTATCAGAATTTGTATGGTTTACAATAAAGTAACTATCTGATATATTAAGATAATCACTATCATCTGCCTCCGACCACATGGAATCATTACTGTGTGGTTGTTTTATATCTACATCAGGTGATCCTACTTTTATTAAAGAATCAGATAAAGTTCTAGTAGCTCCTACCTGACCTGACAGTTTACTGTCTGTGGTTAAACACTGACCGCTGACCATGGGTGAACAAGTCTGTTTATTGGACGGATTGTGTTCTTTTGTACTATCTCTAGATGATGAATTCACAAGGCATGTTACTTTATCTCTAGACACAGATTTTGTCTTATCTGTTAAGACATTAGCAGTAGATGATACTTTGGCAGTAAAAGCATGATAGTCAGTGTTTTTTTGTACTTTCTCCTCCTTTCTGTTTATGCTATTTGAAGAAACTTCACTAAAACAACTAATATTTGAACTGTATGATTGTGTAGCTCTGTTTTCTGAATTTTTCGACTTCAGTTTTGTATATAAATGTGCATCCTTGGTGGATGGGGTTTCCAGTAAGCTTTCTGATTTAACAGAATCTGTGTCTGAAAGATCTTCAATATCCTCAGCATCACCCTTTCCCTCATCCTCAATATCTCTAGAGGAACCAGTCTTAATTTCATGGTCTGAGTCATACCCTGTAATAATGTTTTCATCCTTTGAATCAATCTCTGTAATGCCCATTGAGGTATGTTTCAGTTCAGTTTTTGACGACATATTATTTGTTGAAGTAGTTGGTATGATGCTGAACTTTGTTGAAGTGGATGGTATGATTAACGGTATATCCATTTGTTCAAGTAAACTGGGTGAATCTCTATCAGAACTATTGTCTGGTGGAGAGGTGTCGTCTGTTTCTTCCTCTCCTTCAGGACAATGATCATGTTCCTCAGCCAAGGAAGATAAGATATCTGAAAAGAGACCATGGATCTTAACTCTTTACAAGGCGAAAACTTGCAAACCACTTCAAATTGAGCAGGTCTAAAGACAACAAATTAAATGTAGCTAAAATGGTGAAATTTGACTGTGATGGGTTAGAAAATGTGTGAAAAGGAGAAAATGCTGATTATCAGCATTTTTTCCATTTCCAACAATGTTTTCAAAATATTTCCAAAGGGTAATTAACCCTTTACCACACAATGACGGCTTTTAACACCCCTGAAGAAGAGGCCTTTTGAAAACATTGCAGGAAAAGGAGAAAATGCTGGTAACCAGCATTTTCTCCTTTTCCCACAAAGTTTTCTACCCTATCAAAGAAAAGTTGCGTCATTTGAGCCACTATGAAATTGTCTTCTGCAAAAGCTTTCAATTTGGATAGGTCTTAAATTTTGCCGTGTGGTAAAGGGTTAAAACACAGAATCTTATGGTAAAAGGGTAACAAATAAATTGATCCATCTAATAATAAGAACTCCAATATGTCCATTCCAGAAACAGAAAATGAGGGGGATTTCCCCCTCCATCTAAAAAATAGGGGGGGGGGGGTTTAAAAAAAAAAAATAAATAGGAGGACAATTTTTGTATAAATATAAAACATTTAGCTCATAATTATGAGAGACATTTATTCCTATCCAAGACTATACAGTAATCTTAACTGTCCTGTTTACATGTCAAAAGACAGTTTTTAGAATATCCTTCTCTTGAAATTGAATTTATTTCCCCCCCCAAAAAAAGGTAAGAGTAAGACAGTTACAAAATTCATTCTTATAAAATTCATTGAAACAAGAGAACTCTCAAGTCATATTTCAAAAAATGGGCCTTATGGTCCCAAGAAAAGAGGGCTGTTTTGGTAACTTGAACTGCTTTAGACCAGGACATTTTGGAGGTGGAGGTTTGACCCACTTCCTGTCAAAGGAGGTTACTTTAATGAGCATTTGTTGTGAAAATAGCTTTGGCAATAATGGCGTTTTATTCAAAACAGCAGTATTTTCCACAAGGCAAGAGTAAACTCTTTCTTTTGGGACTTTTTTATTGTTCATTTTTTACATGTGACTGTCATACATTGAGTCTGAACTTACGTAGAATCTGAAAAAAATTTGAATGAATCCCGCAATCACATATCCTAGAATAGACACTGAAGAAAGAAAATAACTGTAACAGAAGGTGTGAATCCATGATCAGTTGGCATGCAATGTGCTTGTAACCAGCATTTTCTCCTTTTTCCACAATGTTTTCTACTCTTTTTAAAGATATATTCCATCATTTACATCACAATTAAACTGTTGTCTGCAGTTGCTTTTAACAATGACAAGTCTAAAACTTTGTAGTCTGGTAAAAAGTCAGCTCTAATTGATGCCATTCCGACTTAGTATATCTCTCTTTGAGCATTCTTGTGCTCATTTGATAAGAAATGAGCAAGTTTCACAAGACAGAGCAATATTATTGCATACTATTGCAACATCCCCAGCAACCCCTACTGTACACAGAAGGTGAGCAACCTGTAAAGAAAAAAGGCAACCGAGATATGAAAAGCTAAATATTCTAACCAGTAAGATATTGCATTGTAGTGAAAAGAGCCTCTGTCAGAGTAGATCTTTGCATTTGATCATAATTCATATTTGATGCAATGAAATTTCGCACATTGTCCTGTACTAAGTCTTTAACCCTTTACCATACAATCCCGAGTTTTAACGACCCTGAGAAAGAAGCCTTATGAAAACATTGTGGGAAAAGGAGAAAATGCTGGTAACCAGCATTTTCTACTTTTCCCACAAGGTTTTCTATGATGGAAATAGGAAGTATTGGTTCATAACTGCAGTATGGATAATGTATCCATGACAACAGATCCAAGACATCTTACCTGTCATCACTTGTGTGTTGTTCAAGTTTCTGTGGTGATTGAGATCAGCTGTGCTGGTACAGGGTATATCTAATCTATGTTTCAAGGATGTTCTTGTACAACCAGCCAACCATCCAGCAAATTTAGATTTACACATGGTATTTTTTAGATTCTCAACAGGACACAAGATGGAAGAGTCCACTGCATGGGTTGGTGATAACTTTTTGTCCTTCTACAATGCAAGCATGTAATTCATGTAATAATAATTAGTATAAAAACAACCAAACATCACAACCCTGTAAATGTTTGAACCCCCATCAATTTTTGCACAACCCTGTTGATGTTTGAACTTCCATCAATTTTTGTAACCGTGTTTTTTTTTGTCGTTGTTTAACACTGCTTTTGAAATTATTTCAGTCAGATAACCACAGCCTGTACACCTATCCACATGTTTCTGGATTTTTTTTTACCAGTACCTCCCACAACACTTTTTCCAAACCACTGGCTGCTTTTCCACATAAATAAAGTCAAAAAATGTTGAGTAATGTGAAGGGAAAGAATCCTGATATTAGGACAATCATTATTCCTCAAAAAGAGTCTAGCCAACTAGATTTCAAACTGAAGACTTCTGGAATTCTAGCCATGTATGCTACTAGGCTATAGGGCTGGGTAGTAACATAACGAAAGGTTTGCTTTATAATTTCTACTAGGTTTGTTTCATGAAATTTTATCTCAAATTCTAAGTCGAGTCAAATCCAACATATAAATCACTATACTGACACTTTTAGACTTTCATGTTTAAAAAAAATCTAAAGAAGAGGGACACAATTATGAGAAATAATCCTATACTAAATAATCTCATGTTTTAACAACTCTGAGGAAGGAAGCTCTGCAAAACAGTGTGGGTGAAAGGAGAAAATGCTGGTATCCTACATTTCCTCAATTTTTCTTCAATGTTAACAACCATTTCTAATACATATACATTCATTTGAGTCATGTAAAATACGATAACTGCAAATGCTTTTTGACAATTCTAAACCTGTACCTTCTGTTTTGTTCCTGAGATAATTAAATATAAATATTTTTTTTTTCCTCCCAGTTTATAATAGAAAAGACCTAAGTTGTTTCATTAACAAATACCTGAAACATTTGAAGCAGTTGTTTTTTGAGGCCTGTTTGCCGACGAATTTCTGAACGTTTTATCGCAGCCCTGAGGACTGATTCCTGACCTACGATGAAATCTGTTTTACGACCTCGAGTCACTGCAGTGTACACATGCTGCCAGTTCTGCCTGCGACTTCTGCTCCCAACAATGTACACAATGTGATCTGTTTCTGATCCCTGTAATTAGAGGCAAGCTGTAAATAGCAAAGTCATCAAAATCAAAGTATCAAGCAATAAGTCTGATTTACCAGTATAACTCAGATCATTGAACGTCACTTCGAACTTGTACCTGTTCTATGATGTAATTTTAGTTTTCATTAAAAAGAGTTTGACTCCTTTTCTGTGAAAGCAGTGAAGCAGTTCTGAACGCCCGCAATCAGAAATGCTACTACACTGTTTTTACAAAATATTTCCGTTCGAAGAAATACTTTATGCCTGAGTCATTGAAATTTTCACTGTATTGTTGTTTTAAAAGTTAAACATGGGATATGGCTTTTCATGTGATGAGGGTGGAAATGTTTTACACACAGAGTTTAACCCTTTCAGCCAGGTGCAAAATTTATGTTACTTCTGCAGATAGTTTAGATCAAGATCAGACTGCACAGACATTGGAGACTGATTGTGAATCTTCACTATCTGCTTTTTTTGTTACATACTGGCCAAAACAACCCTTATACAGCAATATTTTAGTGGTTTTCCCCACATAAAAAGGTCAACAGACTCAACGCTCTTTAGTGTTTGCTTACATGACCACCTACAGTATCTTACAATCACCGAGTCTAGTAGCTCAGTTGGTAACAGAGACAGCTTGAAACCATGGAGTTGTTGGTTTGAATTGCTGGTTTGGCAAATTTCTTTCTTAAGGAGTGATAATAATCATTGCGACAGGATTCATACCTCTCTCACTGCTGATAACTGTTTCCATAATGGTTACATGGGAACGCGTAAGTGGTTTTGGAAAAATATTTTGCAAAGTACTGATAAAAGAAACTCCAGGCATGGATGGGGGCAATTTAGTCACCGCGATACAAACTGAAATACTGTAGAAAAAGGCGTTATGCACCATACAAACAAACCTTACGATTCTCAGGTTGGCATGAGCGTTCCTGTTTGGTGAAAGGTGTTTCAAATTACTTTAAACTGCATTTAAATCATATGGTGACAGCTTAATCATATGTTTTGTTTCACCAGAACTTGCGTCAGACTCTATAGCATCTTGCTAAAGGATACTTAAGAAATAATCTTCTTTCTATCGTGGTTTATCATTCAATAAATCACAGTTGTGAGTTATGAGGCACAATAAATAATCCACGAGGGCGATAGCCCGAGTGGTTTATTTATTGTGCCTCATAACTCACAATGTGGTTTATTGAACGATAAACCACGATAGAAAGAAGATTATTTCTATTCTAACATGACCAACTCTTAATCAAAGGAAAACAAGTTCAAGGCTATATAACTAGGATTAAATTGGTAAGGGTTGAGGGATAAGTACATTCAACATTTTTTTTTTTTGTTTGTTTGTTTGTTAGATGTTAATTTATATTTGATGATAATTCTTGTTAATCTATTGTATAGATTTCATACATGTTTATTGCTATAAACTATTCAGTTAAAGCGTTTCCAGCTTCCAACCTCAAGGCTATACGACCAGGGTTCATTTGGTAAAGGGTCGAGGAATAAGTACTTGTATCTCTTTTTCTTATTAAATGTACATTTATGTTTGTTTATAATTATTGTTACATGCATATTGCATTAAACTATTTAGACTACATAATATTGATCTTGTTCAAATTGAAAGTATTTGCAAACGATAAATGAACAGCAGCAGAAGCAATGGTAATTGATCTTGTAGAAAACATTGTAAGAAAATGCTTCCCACTCTTCAATGCAACATAACCAGGATTTATTTGGTAAAGGGCCGTAGACTAGGAAATAGTGACCCAGCCCAAATTGAAAGTATTTGCAGACGACAAATAACTGAAGCTGGAAAGATGGGATTTGATCTTAAAGAAAACATTGTAGGAAAAAGTGAAGATACTCAGTTAAAGCGTTTCTTGCTTTCCTCACTCAAGGCTATATAACCAGGGTTTATTTGGTAAAGGGTTGACAGATATGTGCTTGTATCTCTTTTCTTATTAAATGTATATAATTATTGTATTATATAACTACAATTATTGTTACATGTATATTGCATAAAACTATTTAGACCAGAAAATATTAATTTTGTTCAAATTGAAAGTATTTGCAGACGATAAATCAATAGCAGCTGAAACGATGGGAATTGATCTTGTGGAAAACATGGTAGAAAAATGCTCCCCAGTCTACAATGCTACATATCCAGGATTTATTTGGTAAAGGGTCGAGGGATTTGTACATTAAATGTTTGGTTAAATGTTAATTGATGCTTGATGATAACTCTTTTTAATCAACTGTACACATTTCATACATGTATAGTGCTTTAAACTATTTACTAGACTAAAAATACTGATCTGATCCAAATTGAAAGTATTTGCAGACGACAAATAATTGAAGTTTGAACGATAGGAATTGATTATGTAGGAAACATTGTAGGAAAAGTAAAAATACTCGGTTAAAGCATTTGCTGATTACCTCAATTCATGGTTATATAACCAGGCTTTATTTGGTAAAGGGTCGAGGGATATATACATTTATTATTATTATCATTTTCTTCTTCTTCTTCTTCTATCTTTCCCATCAAAGGTGAATTTACGTTTGACTATACTATTGATACATGTATATTGCTTCAGACTATTACATTAGAATATTGAGCTGGTCAAAATTGAAAGTATTTGCAGATGACAAATTAACTGTGGCTGAAACGAAGGGAAATAATCTTGTAGAAAACATTCACGTAGAAAAAGCGAAAATACTCAGAAAGAGCACTCAAGACCATATAGTCAGGGTTTATTTGGTAAACAGGAGATCTGTGTATATTTTCTGGGTAAAATGTAAATTTATATATCTAACGATAACTATTGTTAATATATTGTACACTTTGTATATATGTATAATGGGCCGGTGGCCTGAATATACTAATAAATCTATCTATCTATCTATCTAACTTAGAGTAATAACGCGGATTCAGATTATATTCCATTGAATAACTTACTTACTTACTTTATACAGAATGACGTCACTCTATATAGAATGACGTCACTCTACATAGAATAACGTAGATTTTACCACGCTTTCGTTGCACTGTGTTTATAGAGCCGAATTCACGTGTCATGTTAGAATTCTTTATAACTAACCCTACCAGTGAGGATCAACTCAGGATTTCCTCATAATCTAATTACTCTGACCCTTTACTACATAATCCTGAGTTTTAATGACCCTAAGGAATAAGGCTTTTGAAAACATTGGAAGAAAAGGAAAAAATGCTGGTATTCTTTTCTTGCAATGTGGTCTAACCTTTAAAAGAAAAAATCCAATTAGCTCAGCCATATCTAAACTTTAGTCTGCAGATGCTTTTAATTTGGAAAATTATGATGTCTGGTATGGAGTTAACTACTGAGTCACAGAGGACTCAACTGGAGGTTGGGTAACAGCACGTAGAAGTAATAAAGAAACTATGGAGTACTCACCTGAAATGTGTGTATGGTCCTTGCCCAGGCATGGCGTATCCTACAACTTTTCCGTAATTGCCGTTTCTCCACCCAGAAAGTTTTCTCTTTGTCCCCATCCTCCGACAGTCCCAAAAATGTCATCATTTGCCCCTTATCTGTCTGCCGCTCCACTTCCTACGAAAGAAATAAGCAACTACATTGAACCAATATCCTCTGCCAATAATCAGGATGGGATGCATAGACAGAAAGACAGATGAGAGGCTGGACAGATGGATGAAATAACAATACCAAATCAATATCCCTCCTTCTCTCAGTGGGAAATAACAACCAGGGATTATTATCCTTTCACCAAAAGATCCTGATTTTATACAATCCTGAAGAAGAAGGCTTTTGAGAAAGAAAAGTGAAAATGAAGGATGGGGGGTAGCTATCCTTTTATCTCTTCAGCACAATGTTTCCTAACCCTTTAAAGACACAACCATTCATCTGTCAACATCCTTTCAAAACGCTGACTACTTTTCCCCATTGTAGCAAGTAACCATGAAAAAGTATAATACAGAGCTTGAAAATAGATCCCATATCACACTTACCTCAGTAATGAAAAATATTTCCCCATTACACAGTCTGATCTGTTTTGTTGGTTTAGGTTTATTTTTATTCTGATCTTCATCTAAAACCTCATCTTTGTCTTCACAAACTGTGGTCTCGTTAACTGTACCAATCAGAATGGTCCTGTCTACACCTCCTCTCTCCTGCTCTACTCTGTAAATAGTACAGGGGAAACTCTCTATCAGTCTTTTACCAAACATTTTTTTCAACTGCTCAAGTTAAAAGAAGTCAAATATGTATAGGTTTCATTACAATTTGGCCACTAGAATAATTGTAAGAATATTCTAAGATCTGACCCAGTGACATCATGTTTATCTTGGATGACCCATGATATAGATATCATCCAAGATATGAAGTAGAAATACATTTAATAAAGTTAAATCTACAATGACGCAAAACTGTTGCTTTGGAGAGATAACAAGGCAAAAAGTGACAATAGAAACACAGATGACCACAGAAATTTTGGTACCACAAACATTCCCCTCTGAGCACAGGCTATAAATTCTGCCCATGTGAAACAAAGACTCCAACTCCAATACAAAGATAAATGGTGTCTACATATCTAGTACAACATTAAAAGGAGAAACCAAAATTTGTGAATCCAAACCTGCCTAAGCCAAAATGCCTCACATAATATCTGACAGTGCAGATCAAAGGACAGATTTCACATCCTGAGGTCGATTCTTGACCATCACTGTCTGCTTCAAAGCATGTTTAGAGTTAAAAGGAATCAACAAACAAAAGCATTGCCCTTGAGCGCAGTGAACACAGAAACTGCTTACTTCTACATAGCAATACAAAAAAAGTACCATACATCATGACATGTCTTAAAAAAAAGTTGGGGTAATTTTAAAGAAGTCTGATGTAAACTTTACAAGGGGAAAGAAATTGCTTACATAAAGATGAGAGCGAGAGACAGAGAAAGAGACGGATAGACAGACAGACAGACAATACCAGGGCCACAACAGGTGACCATTTGCAAGTATGAAAGGACTCACTTATTATCTGCATCCTTAGTACAAGACATCAGGCCATGTTTCTCCTCGTAAATATTCACATAGCCATTTTTTGTGCAGCAAACTTTATCCCTGGTACGGAAGGCATATTTGTTGAACTCCTTTATACGATGTTGACTATAATGTTTACAACACAGATCATTGATGGCATCACAGACTTGTCTGTAAATATAGGAAAAAAGCAAATATAAATAATTAGCCCTTTACCAAACAAGCCTTAGGAAAAAGTTCAAAACCCTGACTCTTGACTTTTAATAACACTGAGGAAGCAGTCTTTAAAAAACAAGAAGAAAAATTCTAGTGACAAGCACCTATCTTTTTAGCCACTTTTATTTATTGTCTGCTAATACTTTCAATTTGGTTAAGCCAATTAATTTGTTTGATTAAGTTTTAAAAAATGAAGAGCAGCCCCATGTTAAGTCATTCAGACAAAAAATTGATGCAGATGCCTTTCCTTAGAAAAATTTTTTAACTTTTCACCACATGAAAAGTTTTGAGAGTGGTCTGAATTCAACGCTTTTTACAGTTAATATATTCAATATAGCTCAATTGATGGGTTTTACATTTGATAGGGTAGAAAACATTGTGTGAAAAGCAAAAAATGCTAGTTACAAGCCTTTTCCTTTTCCCATGAAGATTACAAAAGCCCTCATCTTTAGGGTTGTTACAGCACCGAAATTTTGGTATAGGGTTAAAAATGCAATTTTAAATGTTTTACCCAGTAAATCAAAAGATGGTAAAGTGGCGTAAATACAATGTATTTTCTATACTGGTGTAAAGAAACTGAATGGTTGAATTCAACAAAAATTTGCAATTTTTGCCCTTTAACCCTTTACCAAACAATTCCTGGTTTTAACGACCCTAAGGAAGAAGTCTTTTGAAAACATTGTGGGAAAAGGAGAAAATGCTAATAACCAGCATTTTCTCCTTTTCCCACAATGTTTATTATCTTATCTAAGAACTTAGGCTCATTTGAATTAATTCTGAATTTGTCGTCTGCAGATGTTTTGAATTTGGGAGAGTCTAAAATTTGTTGTGTGGAAAAGGGTAAATGATTGACTGCTTGTTTCTGTAATCAAGAACTCTTTTCCTTTTAATGAGATGAAATATATGTTATCAAACCAATATGAACATAATCTAAAATTATGTAGAAGTAGTAGTTGTACTAGCAGAAGTAGTAGTATTAGAAGTAATAGTAACTTTGGGATTTTTCATTGGCCCACACATTCGGTGTGAATACTGGTGTAGTTCCCAGGAAGCAGAATCGAGAGAGATTAGTATAATTTGTAAGAACTTGTTACTCAATCGATTTAAAATAAATATGTTTAAAGTACTAGTAATAGCAGTACGAGAAGGAGAAGGTTTACCTTGTAAAGCTGATAAACTGAGAGTTTATGTGCGACTTCAATGATTCATGACACAGCAGTTTTGTAATGTCATCATTGATATCTGCAAGGCAATGTATATACTTATTTAACCCTTAAAAATGATATTCAATACTTTCTCTTCTAACAATTTAGTGGAAATATTCCAGAATTAGCATAGCAATGTATTTGTATCAACAGATGTTCAATTAAAGCTGGAAGTATTTTTCAATATTTTTTCTTGTAACAATCTAGCCGAAATGGTCCTGATTTAAAAATTCAACTCTTTACCACATGACAAATTTAGAAATTGAATCGAAGAATGAAGTACTGCTTACATGATGGTATTAACTTTTGAAATGGTAGAAAGCATTTTTCTTTTCCGACAAAATTTTTACAAGTCTTCCTGCTCAGGGTCATAAAAATACAGGATTGGGTGGTAAAGGGTTACTGAATACAAACACACTCTGGAAATAAGCCATGCTCCGTGAAAAGGGGTTTAATGTATCTGCAGAAAGTACCTACCCATGTTAGCCTGTACACTCTGCAAAGGCTAACCTGATTTGAAACTTTTTGCCTTGTACATTTTCTGCATGTCCTAGGACCATTCTACCTCATGATTCAGTAGGTTGTTAGACACAAAAGATCTTATGGATCCATAATTCTGTGACGACTTGCTTAGTATAATGCATCACAGGGATGCCTTAGTCCCCTTTTTGCCAGAGCATAGCTCAAATCGTTCTGAACACTGACCATAAATTATTCTTACCAGAAATTGCCTATTTGCCCGCCCCCTCCCGATTTTTCCTAAAAACTAATCAAATGCAGGAGAGTAAAAAGGAGTTTATTATTATTTTTCTTTTTTTACAGAGATTGACTCAGACTGGTTTCAACCTAATTTTTTTTTTCAGATCAAATATTGTAGGCACTAGAACAAATGTTACCTCTATTTAGATATTAGAATTAATAACACAGTAAGTACCTTGCAACATGTAGTCATTGCCTGTGTTTTCTGGATTTGTTTCTGGCAGTTTTCTAAAGATAAATTTTTCTCTATCAAACACAGGGTAATGTTTCATGGAAATAGCTGTGGCATTGTCTACTATAGCCTGGGATTCTGATCGATGGTTGGTTCTCAGTTCTACACTCATACCTGAATACAAAACATACGACTATACACTCATACCTGGTTACAGAACATACAACTAAACACTCATACCTCAATACAAGGACAAACAACTATACACTCATATCTGAATACAGAACATACAACTAGTCATTCATACTTCAACATATGGTATACAAATCTGCACTCCTACCCAAGGAAGAAATTGTTGCAAAATTTTCTTGGAAAACGGGTAAATTCTGGCAAATTTTATCATCTGGTGAGATTTATGGCTTTAAATTCCAGCCAGCAAAAATGACATATGTTAGGGCCACCAAAGCTAAATAGGTTTACAGAAATGATTTAACACTTTACCACACAATCCCAAATTTTAACAACCATGAAGAAGGCTGTTGAAAACATTTTTGGAAATGGAGAAAATGCTGGTAACCAGCATTTTCTCCTTTTCCCAAAATGTTTTCTACCCTATTAAAGACAAATTCAACATTTAAGCCCATTTAATTTGTTGTCTGCCAATGCTTTCAAATTGGAAAGTTCTAAAATTTCGTAAAGGGTTACATAATTCGTCTTCCAGAAGACTACTTACAAAACAAACTTTGGCAAATGGGGAAATTAAATATCGGCAATTTTCCTTTGCCATGACTTTTCCTGTAATATTCATGTATCAAATCATAAATGTTTTAACCCTTTACCAAACAGTCCCAGGTTTTTACAACCTTGAAGAGGAAGGCTTTTGAAAACAATGCTGGTAACTAGCATTTTCTCCTTTTCCAACAACGTTTCCTGCCCTTTTTGTGACATTATATATTATGTTAGCCACTTTAGATACATTCCCTACAAATGTGTTAACTCTATACCAAATGACAAAATTTAGAATTCACCAAACTGAGATTATTTGCAGAAAAAAAAAAAGTAAATGTGCCTCAAATGATGGGAATTGTCTTTGAAAGGGTAAAAAACATATTGGGAAAAAAAGAGAAAGTGCTGATTACCAGCATTTTATCTTTTTTCAGAATGATTTCAAAAGCCCTCCGACAAATGGCTAGTTATATGGTGTTTAATTCATTTTCAATATTATTTAAGTTGTATTGCAGCTGCAAATGCATCTAACATGCTTTCCTAGATTTTTTTTTTTTTAAACTAGGGTTTAGCATAATATTTTTACCAAGCCACTGACTGCTTTCCCACATAAAAAGGTTGTAAACAATATTCAGTGGTGAGAGGAAAAAGAATCCTGTAACACTAAGTATCATCAATCCTCAGAAAAACTCTGGCCTAGCTCTGGAATCAAACCAGTGACTTCCCTGGTAACAAGCCCTGTATGTTTACAACTGTGCTACCAGGCTCAGCCCTTCCTTCTAAGAGTTGTCAAAGCTAAGGTTTGTTTGGTAAAGGGTTAACTCTTTACCAAAAACAAAATTTTTGACGGAACCAAATTGAGAGCATTTGCAGATGACTATTTTAGTGTAGCTCTAATGATGATTTCTGTCAGGGTAGAAAACATTGTGGGAAAAGGAGAAAATGCTGGTACCAGCATTTTCCCCTTTTCCCGCAATGTTTAGAAAATCCTTCTTTCTTCAGCGTTGTTAAAATACAAGATTGTGTGGTAATGGGTTAAGGAGATAATAAGCACCAATAAATTTCATCAGGTTTTACCTAGTACAATTAATGACTGGAATGTGTCCTTCAGAAAGTTCCCAGGTTCAATGGAAGGCAACTGTCTAATATCACCTAGCAACACAATTCTCTTTAAGCTTGCATTTTTCATAAGAAGTTCAAGAAGAAAGGCCATTGTGGAGACAGACACCAAACTGCATTCATCAACAACTAGGATATTTACATCTTTGTGTTTCCACTCCATCCCTACAAATACAAATACTTAACTTTTCTGCAGAAAAAGAGAGTTCCCATATTGAGCCATACTCTGTCAACAGAGGGTTTAATGCATCTCCATGATGCATTAACCCATTACCTGATATGCCAATTTGAGGCTCTTCCATTTCAGCAGCAAATAAAGATATGATGTCAAAAATATGGACAAATGAGGATACAAATATCTGATTGAGTGGAAAACATTGTGGGAAAAGGAGAAATTGCAATTTCTCCTTTTCCCACAATGTTTTCAAAAGCTGTCTGTTGTTGATACGTCAAAATGAGTATCTATGGAGTAAAGGGTTAAACTAAGCAAGTCATCATGTAGTTATGGAGCCATAAAATTCAATTTGTATTACAACCAGCTGATTAATGAAGTAGACTGGTCCCTGGACATGCAGAAAATCGATGAATAGCAAAAAGTGTCAACCCATGTCAGCTGGCAATCTGACATGGGTCGATATTTTTTGCAGATGTATTATGCCCTTTTTTCACAGAGCATGGCTCATATCTTTTCCAAAGTGAAAACAATGCAGATGACAAGTTCAGTGTTACTAAACTGACAAGATTTGTCACTGAAAGATTGGTAAACATTGCGGGAAAAGAACAAAACGCTGGTAAACACCATTTTCTCCTTTACCCAAAGTGTTTTCAAAAGCTTTCTTCTTCTGGATTGATACAACTAAGGATTGCATGGTATTAGTAGATGGTAAAATGCATATTTAGTGACATGTGTTTCTCCTCTTTTAAAACTCTGAATAAAAAAAAAAAAAAAACAGAAAAAAATATTTATGATTATTATCACATCTCTGATTCTTCTGTTCAACTCTTTATCAAAAGACAAAATACCACACTTGTCCACACTGAAGGCATTTGCAGATGACTTATCAAATGTGGCTCAAATAAAGGAAAAGGAAGAAAACATTGCAGGTAAGCAACATTTTCTCATTTTCCCACAATGTTTTAAACCACCTTTATCCTCAGAGTTGTAAAAACATTGAACTGTTGGGTATAGGGTGAAACAGTCCAAAGTAAAATTGTTCAAAATAAAAAGTTTTCTTCCTCAAATTAAATTCCATCTCCAGTCAATAACATACACCAACCTGGTTTCAGCATGCGGTAACTCCAGATCACCTGGTGTAGGGTACTAGAGGACATGTTTGCCCTCTTACCCAGCAAGTTAGCCGCCTTTCCTGTTGGGGCCGTCAATAAGATATTGATATCTTCAGGACATTTCTTAGTGTTTGGGCCCTCAATGGGGAAATCTTTTTCCATGTTTATCTGGGTCATGTCTTCATCATAATCCCATCTCTGTGTCTCGTCTTCATCTGAAGCACTTGCAGTAGATTTGCTGTTTTAAAGTAAGTGATGAATATATAAATCATCATATAAATGGAAATAAGAACTAGAGACCAGAGTCAAGAGCTCTTTTTCCTGCTCTGTTTCTAATGCTTTACCAAACAAACCCAAGTCTTAATGACCCTAAGGAAGAGGGCTTTTGAAAACATTGTGGAGAAAAGGAGAAAATGCTTGTTACCAGCATTTTTTCCTTTTCCCATAATTTTTTCTACTCTTTCAAAGTTAAATTCTTTTGTCAATGCCATGTTTAACTTGTCATCTGCAAATGCTTTCAAATTTGAGGGGTGAAAGGTTTGTTGTCTGGAAAAACATAAACTCTTTACCACACAAGACCCTGAGAAAGAAGGCCTTTGAAAACATTGTGGGAAAAGTAGAAAATGCTGATAACCAGCATTTTCTCCTTTACCCACAATGTTTTCTACCTATTCAAGGACAAATTCTATGATCTGAAAAACATTTGAAGTATTTTCTGTAATATTACTTCAATATTGACAAGTCTAAAGTTTTGTGGTCTGGTAAAGTATTAAGGTTGTGTGCTATAGGGGTGTAAAAGATAGCACTGCATACAGAGTTACCTGACCTTCTGGTATGGGTTCTTCTTTTGATAGTTATGAACTGAGGTTGAAGTGAATATCTATACTATTTACCACACAACAAAATTTTAGACTGGTGAAGATTGCAAGCATTTGCAGATGACACTTTACAAGTGATTCAAAAACTGACACTTGCCTTTGAAACGGTAAAAAATATTGTGAAGAAAGGAGAAAATGCTGGTTACTAGCATTTTCTCCTTTCTCAACAATGTTTTCAAAAGCATTACTTCTAAAGGTCATTTAAAACTCAGGGTTGTGTGGTAAAAGGTTAAGTTATGTCAAAGTGTTTGAATGACAATACAGACAATGCCAGGGCTATGACAATACCTCTATGTTTTCCTCAAGAAAACAAACAAACAAACAAAAACAACAAAAAAAAACACAAGAGGACCATGATGGTCCTATATCGCTAACCTGAGCACTAAGCAGAAAAGGTCTACAATGAAGATAAATACCAAATATCGAGGTTCAAGGCCAAATGATAATGAAACAAGAGCGGCAAATTGTCGCAAGATATGCCCGTCCCACCGCCAGTTGTAAAGGAGGTATAATAATCGCAAAGGGCAGGTAATGCAACAAACATGTTTACCAAGTCTCAAGTCAATTTGACTTGAGACTTCAAAGTTCCGTTCCAGACAAGCAAGAAATACTGTAAAAAAAATGGAGATCAAAGTGGAATTACTCAAAATCAGCGCTAGGTAGAGTTATTGTTCTTGTGCACTGTACTCGGTAATATTGCAACAAACGTGCATACCAAGTTTGAAGTCGTTCTGACTTGAGATGACAAAGTTATATTCCAGACAAGCACTAAATGCTGTAAAAATGACGATCAAAGGGAAATAACTCAAAGACAGTACGCAGTAGAGTTACAATTCTTGTGCACTGCACTTCCAAATATTTCAACAAATAAGCATACCATATTTCAAGTCATTCCTACTTAAGATGACAAAGTTTTGCTCCAGACAAGCAAGAAAAGCTATAAAAATGAAGGTCAAAGGGGGAATAACTCAAAATTTGTGCTAGGAAGAGTTATGGTTCTTGTGCACTGCACTCTGTAATTTTTCAAAAGTCATGCATACCAAATTTGAAGATGTTCAGGCTAGAGATGACAAAGTTATATTCCTGACAAGCAGAAAATGCTGTAAAAATGACAATCAAAGGGAAATAACTCATAGACAGTACGAGGTAGACTTATGGTTCTTTCACACTGCACCTGCACTCCGTATTATTGCAACAAACACAAATGCCAAGTTTCAAGTCAATCGGACTGGAGATGACAAAGTTATGCTCCGGACAAAGAAATATTCTAAAGAACTTTCTAATTCAAGGGCAAATAACTCCAGTTGTTCTGGTCCAATTAGACCCATAATTGTACTCATTCGAGATCTTATGGTCATATATATTTTGACCAAGTTTGGCGCTGATTGGTTGATATTTGTAGATGCTAGAGTGTAAACAAAGTCAAATATAGCAATTTTTCTAATTCAAGGGCAAATAACTCCAGTTGTTCTGGTCCGATCAGACCAATAATCGAACTCATCCGAGATCTTATGGTCATATATATTTTGACCACGTTTGGTGCTGATTGGTTGATATTTGTAGATGCTAGAGTGTAAACAAAGAAATGTGAATGGACGGATGGACGACGGAGGCCGATGGACAGTGAGTGATCACAATAGCTCATCCTGAGCACTATGTGCTCAGGTGAGCTAACAAGAGGGCCATAATGGCCCTGTATCACTCCACTGGCTAATATGTACAAACCATAAACCCAAAGCATTTCAATTCTCGTCCAAATGGTTTCAAACAAGAAGATCCATGTGAAAGTTGTGACCCCAGGGTGAGGCAATTTTTTAACACAGAGCTAAAATTACTTAAATGCCGATAGAGGTCCACAAGATACAGCCACATACCAAAAATATAGGTTTAAGTTGTATGGTTATAAACAAGAAGATTTTCAAAGTTTCCCCAATATAAAACCCCTGTACAACATGAAAGACATGTCTTATTTCCATTCAAGGGCTAAATTTTTAACCAATTCATAAGTGATCCACTGAATGAAGCTATATGCCGAATTTGGAAGCCCTAGGCCTTACAGTAAGGAACAAGAAGATCTGTTATGTTTTCATCATTTAAGTCCATGTAAAATTCATGACACCCCCCTCCCCCCATTACCAGCATTTTCTCCTTTTCCAGCAATGTTTCTTAAAGGCTTCTTATTTAGGGTCGTTTAAAATACGGATTGTGTTGTAAAGGGTTAAGAGTATAAATTTAAAAATAAACAAACCGATTGGCTTGTGCAGCTGTCAGCACTTTTGTAACTACATAAGTTTTTCCACAACCTCCTTTCCCAGAGATTGCACAAACTGGCTGGCTAGCTATTAACTTGGCTGCTCTACATTGGTCATTGTCAGCCAGTATGGACTGGAAATCTTCCCTGAAATAACAACAACTTTTTTTTCTAGCCTGTAAAACAAGAAGCATTTTTTATTCACAGTTATATACTCATTTTGATTGTATGATAATAAATAAACTCCTTTTATAAGGCCCATATTATGGATCATATTGTACAAGTATGAGTCATAACCTTTAAAAGATCTTGTGATTTTTGCCAATGATGTGGCAGCTTTTGTAAAAGCAGGTATAATTTTGTCATATAGTTATTGCAAGATAACATTTTAAGATAAGATTTTCATAACCCTATGACCCTCAATAGAACATACCCAAAGCTCATTAATTGCCCATCCTGCGAGAAAAATAGCTTTTGCAAACTGTGTAGTAGGTAAATATCAGACTTTCAAGTGTAACTTGATCTTATATTGAAAGCATTTGTAGATGACAAATATTGTTCAAAAGGTTCAACCTGTCTGTAAAAGGGTAGAAAACAGTGTTCTCCTTTTCTCACAACGTTTTCATAGGCTAATTCCTCAGTGTTGTTACAGGTAGCTGTATAAGAACAATTATCAAGAAAGGATATTATTCTCAGAGCTGCCTACTATAAATCTGCTTGAGGAAGCTGAGTTTACAAAAACAACACAATTTGAACACACCTGTCAAAATCCACTTCCAAGTTCAAGGGCTGTAATTCATGTTGCCTCAGTAAAGAGTTAAGTCCCTTGGCTATCTGGTTCTCAGCTTTCCACAGACTGTGAAGGTACACAATTCTATGACCAGCTTCCATCTGGGTTTTTATCACTGTGTGTTTATGTAAGAATTCCATTGCTTCGTCCCACAGTCTCACTTCTTTGCTATAACATGAAAAAATTTTAGACTTCAGTTCTGACAGCATTTGCCGTTAACAAATTTAAAAAATCTTCTTTTCTCAAAATGTTTTGAAAAATCTTCCTCCTCATGGTCATTAAAATTTGTTATTGTTTTGTAAAGGGTAAAGTAAATTTTTTTAGGATGGAGAAAAACTTAGATATTTGATTCTTTAATAAACTGAAGCTAATTCCAGCCCCAAATAAACCCTTTAAGCCCCGTATAAACTTTAGAAATTTTCAGTCATGAGTCATGACAATGTAGTTCAATGATAAGAAGGCATATTTTAAAAACAATTCCACTAAATTTTTAGGCCCAACCATCTGCCTGGCCATGACAGAATGTCTCAGCCAATCAAATGCCTACTTTTGAAAATTAGAATTAAATTTAGAACAGCAGATAATAACAAACACAGGGCAAAATTACCTCAACACATCCATAATTCTGTCATATGTTACCCAAGTGTGACCAAACTCTCTTGTTTCTTTCTTTAGATACTCGTAGATTTCAATGGCATCTTGTTCATGCACTGGAACTTTTGACATCAGTCCTGATCTGATCAGAGCCTCTTTCGTTGTTTCCACTCCCAATACATGGTATCTTTTTGATAGAATCTGTAAGACAAGGATTGATTTCTTGATTGTTGTAAAAGATTGATAAATGACTGCTTGCATGATATCCTCTGACAGATTGAACAAGATGGAAGGACAGAAAGAAAATACCATAGCATTAAGCCCTCCATTTCAGCTGGGGATATATAAGAGCTGACATGAGTTGGTGTTGAGATAAAATTTTATTAAACGAGTCTAGAGAAAATGTTATTAAGCGGGACTTTGGCAAATTATAGATCAGCAGATGCAAAACCATCTATAGATGCACTCACGGTAATATCCATAAAACCTATTCACTTCTATGAAAATTTTAATATGTACAAAATGACGTCAAAAATGATGTCACACAATTGTGATATCAAACGTGTATGAGATAAGAAAATTTGTAATGGGTATATTACACTGAAAACAAGGGAGGTTATGTGATTTAAAAAGTGATAAAAAAAAGTAGTCTGCATCAGGTATGTGTAAACTCTTTACCAAATGACATAGTTTTAGACTTGTCCAAAATTGATAGCATTAAAGGTTTGGTCACGGACGAGTAACGGATAAAAAATCATTTTATCCATTCATGCCCGTTTTACGTCCGTTTCTTATCCGGTGAATCCGCTACTTGTCCGGCGACGTCCAGTGATGTCCGTTCCGTCCGGTGGGAAGTTTTGAGCATGTTCAAAAATTTCCACTGGACAAAACGGACAGAGACATGCAAATGACAGACTTTGGATGCATCTGACTATTTATACCCTCTGCATGTCACGTGACCAGTACATTCCTCGTACGTTGGTGTTTGGTACATGTCCGTTCATTGTACATTGGAAGAACGTTTTGTTCGGTTTTCATGCGTTGCACTTCCGTTTTATCCGGTACAAGTCCGTTACTTGTACGGTGATATCCATTAATAGACCGTTTATTATCCGGTACATATCTGGTAAATGTTCGTTTTTTCTGTTACATGTGCGGTACTCGTGCGGTCATTGTGTGGCTTCTTCGCTCCATACACCGATCTCTTGAGCCTCGAGCGGCAGAGACGATGAATTTTGTCACCAGATAACCGAATTCTGCATGTTTTTGTCCATTTTCCCTCCGTTACATATCTGTGCAAATTACTAGCATTTTCTCCTTTTTCCACAATGTTTTCAAAAGCCTTTCTTCACAGGCTCGCTAAAGGATGGGATTGTATGGTAAAGGATTAAAACTCACCCATACTGAAAGCATCTGGAGCAACAAATTATAATTCTTGCATTCACAAATGAAAAACTGTAAGTGGCTCTAATGATGGAATTTGTCTTTAAAGGGTAGTATTGTGGAAAAAAAAAAGAGAAAATGCTGGTAACCATCATTTTCTCCTTTCCCAACAATGTCTTCAAAACCTTCCTCCTCAGAGTAGTTAAAACAGGCAATTACATAATAGAGGGTTAAACACCATAAAAAACTTACAGATTTAAATGCCATGTTCCCTGGTTCTTGTTCAATACACTGTACCAAATCATGCAGCACATCTTCCTTGAGTTGAAGCATTTTCACAAAATGAAAGGGAAGCAACTGTGGCAGATAATGTAATAACTGGGGATGGGACTGTCCTATTTTTACTTGCTGATACTGACCTTATAGGAAATAAAACAAATATATATACATATAAGCTATGCTCTGGCAAAAGGGTTCCATGCACCTCTGTTAGGCATTATATCAAACAAAGCATCACATAATTAGGGACTGATAAAATCCATTTAGTCTGCCAATTGACAGGCCATGGAGGTAGAATTGTCCTTGGACATGCATAAAGTTTACAAGTAGCAAAAAGTTTTGAGGCCTGCGCTTCAATATTTAACCTGTTGCCTGTCACCTAATAATGCATTAGGACAATAAGCAAACTGTCACCACGATATTACTGAAATACTTTTGTACCAGACAGAAAAACAAATGAGGGATGTTCTGGCACAAGGAGCTTTAATGCATCTCTGTCATGTATTATCAAGCAAGTCATCAGTCATGAATTTGGATCCATAAAATCCATTTTGTCTAACAACTAAATGAGTCATGAGGAAGAATTGTCCTGGGATATGGAGAAATCTTACGAACAGCAAAAAGTTTCGATCCATGTCAGCCTACCCGAAATTACCCAGGCTGACATGGGTTGATACTTTTTGCAGCATCCTGAGATTTAACCCTTTACCACACAATGCCCAGTTTTAACGACCTTGGGAAAGAAGCCTTTTGAAAACATAGTGGGAAAAGGAGAACAATGCTGGTAACCAGCATTTTCTCCTTTTCCCACAAAGTTTTCTACCATATCAAAGAAAAATTGCGTCATTTGAACCACTTTAAAATTGTCATCTGCAAATGCTTTCAATTTGGATAGGTCTAAAATTTTGTTGTGTGGTAATGGGTTAACGATCCTGAGAAAGATGGCCTTCAAAACATTGACGGAAAAGGAGAAAATGCTGGTAAGCAGACAACTTCGCCCATTTAAACCACATTTAATATGTCGTCTGCAAATGCTTTGAGTTTGGACAAATCTAGAATTTCGTCAACTGGTAAAGAGTTATACCCCCTTTTCACAGAGCATGACTCAGATTAACTCTTTATCAAACAACAGAATTTTAGACTAGTCCAAATTGGAAGCATTTGCAGACGACAACATTAATGTGACTCAAAAATTGAAATTTGTTTTGGGAAGGGAAGAAAACATTGTAGGAAAAGGAGAAAATGCTGGTTACCAGCATTTTCTCCTTTTCCCACAATGTTTTCAGAAGGCTTCTTTCTCAGGGTCGTGAAAACCAGGAATTGTTTGGGAAAGGGTTAACTCTTCACCAAACAACAAAATTTCAGACTTAACCAATGTGAAAGTATTTGTGGACGACAAATTTAGTTAAGCACAATAAATGATTTTTGACTTAGAAGAGGTAGAAAACAATGTGGAAAAAGGAGAAAATGCTGGTTACCCACAATGTTTTCAGAAGGCTTCTTTCTCAGGGTTGATAAAACTTGGGATTATGTGAAAGTTTAAATTAGTCAATCAGTGGTGTATAGAAATCTTTATTTGCCATCCCTGGTGAAGTAATACTGTCTGAAAGAAAGCTAATAAAAGAGACATATTTATAAGAGGTAACTTACTTGAGCCAAGAATGGCAGACAAGAACTGATCTTGAGGGCTTGATTCTTGCTCTGGGTTGGCATATTTCTGACAAAATGCTTCCAGATGTTGCTCCAGATTAAACAGATCAAGATCATCCTCACTTTGATTTTCTCTGAAAAATTATATTGAATCAAAGCACAAGCACATATTTATTTCATGCTTTTCGGTAGTTTATCGGGAAACAATGATGGATTATAAGGTTTGATAATTCATGGTTACAACCAATCTACTGTAATAATTATTGTTTCTGCAACTCTTCATTGAAGGTAGAAACAGTGGATACCGCACACTAGTTACCTAGGTAAACAGTGCATGCCAGTCGACCAGACTGAAATATGACATAATTTATGCACATTTCAAAATTTACTATTTCAAAATTCTTTTCTGTGAAAATTATCTCCTTATTAGATAGAGTAGATCCAAGATAAGACTGCACGTTCTATGCCATCTGATCATGATCTGCACTGTCCCCAAATGGTCCCTAAACATACATCTTTACTTGTTTTCATCAGTTTTTTTAACCATTTTTTTCTTTATTTTATGAAACTGTAATCACTCTTGTATCTTAATGCTAAACATTGCCCCTGAAGGTTGCAAGGTTGCACAGATTATGACAGAAATGCATTTCATTCTGTGGAGGCTATCCCTAGACATAACAACCACAGTTTCCAGTTTAAATCAAAGACAAAACCTTACAGTTTCTTTACCCTATACACCTAATATTGATTTTTTTATCCATGTTTACACAGCTGACTAAATTATAACACAGTCAAGTTTTAACAGGGTTTGTGTACTCTCTGGCTGTAAAGATGTCTCTTTAAGTCGCGCTTAGCAGCCTTTGGGTTAATAGAGTAACATCTGTAGAGAACTTCTTTTCCATGATTATTAACACAGGACTGTATGTTAATAGTTTAAGACTTAGGATAAATATTAAAATGTTGTTTAACCCTTTACCACACGGCAAAATTTAAGACCTATCCAAATTGAAAGCATTTGCAGACGACAATTTCATAGTGGCTCAAATGACGCAATTTTTCTTTGATAGGGTAGAAAACTTTGAGGGAAAAGGAGAAAATGCTGGTTACCAGCATTTTCTCCTTTTCCCACAATGTTTTCAAAAGGCCTTTTCTTCAGGGGCGTTAAAAGGCATCACTGTGTGGTAAAGGGTTAACACTTTACCACATAATACCCAGTTTTAACGAAGCTGAAGAACACGACTTTTGCAAAACATTGTGAGAAAAGGAGAAAATGCTGTTAACCAGCATATTCGCCTTTTCCCACAATGTTTTCTACCATATCAAATACAGAAATCATCATGCTTTGTTGTCTGCAAATGCTTTCAATTTGGTCAAGTGTAAAATTTTGTCATTTGGTAAAGGGTTAATCTTTGGTCAACATTGATGTTATCAGTTTTGCCCAAATTGTTTGTCAAAATAAATCTTGAATTACTTAAATGTATAGTCAGTTTTTATGTAAAACTGCTCATTTTTTTTTTATTTGACTGATGAATCTGTCATCTTCAGTAAGACAAGGTCATTAATTTTGGAAAGTGTTAAATAAAGAAGAGACCTTACCTTAGATACTGTTCAAACTGCAGCCTGGTTTGATACAAGGAAGGGTTTCCTGTCTGCCTGTTACTCAGTATATCACTTATAAACAACTGTGCCAGTTTATCATCACAACACTTTGGGTCGTCTCTAAGTCTATAACAGATAGCATATCTGTCTTTCGGTTCCTTAAACTTGTCCTTCGAAATCTTTGTTCGGAGAAAAGTAACCTGCCACCAGGGTTTGAAAAGTACAATAGGTCCTCTACATCTTCGAGGTTTTCGTGAGGCTAAGTCTATGAGGTCACCTGCAAGTTAAGAGGTCCATATACATGAGGATATTCTAAAAGCGTAACTCTTTACCACATGACAAAATTTTAGACAAGTCCAAACCCAAACCACATGCAGACAACATATCAAATGTGGCTCAGAGTATGGAAGTTGTCTTTGATAGGGTAGAAAGCATTGTTTGGAATAGGAGAAAATGCTGGTTTCCCAAAATGTTTTCAAAAGTCATCCTTCTCAAGGTCTTTAAAAGTCAGGATAAAGTGGTAAGGGATTAACCAGACAATAAAATTTTTGACCTACCCATATAAAACATGTTAAATGTGAGTAAAATGAAGGGATTAGTCTTTGAAAGGAAAGAAAACATTGTTGGAAAATGAATGTTCACTCAGAAGATTCCACAAACCCACAGTGTAGATTCAAGATTAGAGTGCACAATCTGAACTTAATCTATCATCTGGTCTTAGATCTATACTGTCCATAAACAAAAGGGCCATGATGGCCCTGAAGTTGCTCACCTGGGCCTTTTGATCAAACATGACCCATTTCCAATCTCTTCAGAGATATTAAGACAAGCACTCTGACAAACACTCATTAGTATTGGGCTTACAAATATGGCCTCTAGAGTGCACATAAGCTTTTTCTAGAATTTGTCTCAGCGGCCTACTTGACATGTAGAAATTATCCAGACATACATTCCGACAAACTTTCATGATTATTTGAGAGAAAATGTGGCCTGTAGGGTGTACAAAAGGTTTTTCCGAGATTTGACCTAGTGACCTAGTTTTTTAACCAACATGACCCATATTGATACTAGTCTAAGATATTATCAAGACAAACATTCAAAGCAAATTTCAAGATTATTGGACTGAAAATGTGGCCTCTAGAGCATACACACGGTTTTTCAAAGATCAAACTTGGTGACCTAGTTTTTATTCCACGTGACCCATTTTCAAACTCATGCAATATATCATGATGACAAACATTCTAACAAAAGTTTAAAGAATATTGGACTGTAATTATAGTACAAAAGGTTTTTCCGAGATTTGACCTTGTGACCTAGTTTTTTATCCAACATGACCCATTTTCATACTAGTCTAAAAAAATTATCAAGACAAACATTCTGACCGAATTTCAAGATTATTGGACTGAAAATGTGGCCTCTAGAGCTTACATAAGGTTTTTCTACGATTTAACCTACGATTTACCTAGGTGACCTAGTTTTTGACCTGACATGATCCATTTTCAAACTCATCCAAGCTATCATCATGACAAACATTCTCACCAACTTTAAAGAGCATTGGACTGAAAATGTGACTTCTGGAGCGTACACAAGGTTTTTCTAAGATTTGACCTTGTGACTTAGTTTTTGACCCCACATGGCCCACTTTCGAAATTGTCCGAGATATTATCAAGACAAATATTCTGACCAAATTTCAAGAGTATTGGACAGAAAATGTGGCTTCTGGAGCATACACAAGGTTTTTTTTTAAGATTTGACCTAGTGACCTAGTTTTTGACCCAACATGGCCCATTTTCAAATTTGTCAGAGATATCATCAAGACAAACATTCTGACCAACTTTAAAGAGTATTGGACTGAAAATGTGGCCTCTAGAGTGTACAAAAGGTTTTTTTAAGCTTTGACCTGGTGACCTAGTTTTTGACCCCACATGGCCCACTTTCAAACTTGTTCGAGATATCATCAAGACAAATATTCTGACCAACTTTCAAGAGTTTTGGACTGAAAATGTGGCTTCTAGAGCGTACACAAGGTTTTTCTAAGATTTGACCTGGTGACCTAGTTTTTGACCCGACATGGCCCATTTTCAAACTCGTCCGATATATCATCAAGACAAACATTCTGACCAACTTTCAAGAGTTTTGGACTGAAAATGTGGCCTCTAGAGCGTACACAAGGTTTTTCTAAGATTTGACCTGGTGACCTAGTTTTTGACCCGACATGGCCCATTTTCGAACTCATCCGAGATATCATCAAGACAAATATTCTGACCAAACTTTCAGGAGTATTGGACTGAAAATGTGGCCTCTAGAGCATACACAAGGTTTTTCTAAGATTTGACCTGGTGACCTAGTTTTTGACCCGACATGACCCATTTTCGAAATTGTCCAAGATATCATCAAGGCAAACATTCTGACCAACTTTCAGGAGTATTGGACAGAAAATGTGGCCTCTAGAGCGTACACAAGATTTTTCTAAGATTTGACCTAGTGACCTAGTTTTTGACCAGACATGACCCATTTTCAAACTTGTCCGAGATTTTATTGAGACAAATATTCTGACCAAGTTTCATGAGTATCGGACTGAAAATGTGGCCTCTAGAGCGTACACAAGGTGAAAAAGGTGACGACGGACGAAGCACGCCGGATGCCGGACACAGCACGATCACAATAGCTCCCCATGAGCACTTCGTGCTCAGGTGAGCTAAAAAAGAAGACAAACATTCAATTCTATCATGACTAATCATACACTTCAAGAGTAAACTGGATAGTGATCATCTATCTCATTTCTACCACTTTAATCAGCTCTTTACCAAACAAACCTGTTTTTTACCATCCTGAATAATAAGGCTTTTGAAAATAATGTCCAAACAGATGAAAAATGATGGAAGCCAGCATTTTTTTGTTGTTGTTGTTGTTGTCTTCTGCTTGTTCAGGGACAAATTCCATCACCTAAGCGACCTTTATCATCTGCTAAATTATGTGTGCGATACGGAGCCTAGCAGCACAGTGGGTACAGTACAGGACTTGAAGGCTATGTGGGAAAGCAGCCAGTGGCTTGGAAAGAAAATTGTGCAGAGTACTGGTAAAAAGAGACTCCAGGAAAGCATGGATAGGTGGACTGGCCGCCGCGATATAACTGAAATAATGTTGAAAATGGCGTTAAACACCATGCAATCAATCAACAGGACTTGAAACCAGGGGATTGCTAGTTTGAATCTTCAGCTTAACAAATTTCTTTCCGTGGATTGATGATAGTCATTCAGACAAGATTCAATCCTCTCTCACTACTGATCACTGTTTCCATGATGGTATGTGGGAAAGCAGCCATTGGAAGAGTATTGTGCACAGTACTTGTAAAAGAAACTCAAGGAAAGCATGATGGGTGCAATAGACACAAATATATGACTGAAATAATGTTGTAAACAGAGTTATAAAACATACAAACAATCAGTATGTACAAGATTGAAATCTGGTTACGTGGTAAGGAGGTAACCTATTAACCCTTTACTACACGGCAAAAGTTTAGCCTCATTGGTATTGAAGGAATTTACAGGGCACAATTCAAATGTTTTTCAAATGATAGTATCTGTCCTTGAATAAATATAAAACATGTTGAGAAAAGGAGAAAATGCTGGTTACCAGCATTTTCTCCTTTTCCCACAATGTTATCAAAAGCCTTCTTCTTAAGGGTCGTTAAAACTCGGGATATTGTGGTAAAGGGTTAACCAATTACCAAACAACCCCAAGTGTTATTGACCTTGAAGAAGGAATCTTTCGAAAGCATTGCAGGAAAAGGAGAAGATACTTGTAACATGTATGTTTTCCTTTTTCCACAATATTTTCTACAATTTCAAAAATTTTTGGCCACATTTGATTGTCATCTGCAAATGCTTCCAATTTGGCGGAGTCCAAACTTTTTGCCATTTGGGAAAGTGACAAAATTTTGGATCCATTCATATTGAAAACTGTTGCAGACGAAAAAATCAAATGTGGCTCAAATGATGGGAATCATCTTTGAAAAAAAAAAATCACTGAGAAAAAGAAATGCTGTGATACAAATGATGGGAACTGTACTTCATAGGGTACAACCACTGTTTGATTTTGCACTGTTTCCCTGTCTAAAGCAAGATTTGAGAGGAATCTACTACAGTACTGTACAAGAACTTTGGTTGGTTGTAAGATCAGCAATTTAGAGCCCCCAAAAAATGACAGTGTTTATCAATTATACTGTCATCCCTGTACGTAAATTTCAGTAATATCAGCAATTGGAGCCTACCCTAAAAAATGGTTTAGAGACATACTCTTACTGTGGGTTACAAGGCACAAAAAATGTGTGGATACTGGTGGAGAGTAATTTAAGAAACTCTAATTTGACATTGCACTAAAGTATGTCAACCTCGTCAAACTGCTCTGTATTGAGTAACCATTGTATGTTTATATGCTTGTAGTGATTTACTGGCTCTTCCTATATCATTGTAATTTTCAAAACATAATTATATATCAAATATGGTTTTTATTACATCAAAACTCTGGATAAAATCAGACATGTACATTTCATTTTATTAAAGCAGTCTCAAAACTTTCAGGACAACCCTCGTTTATGTATTGTTTGGAAAACAGTTAAACTACCAGCTATAATTTTTGGTTTGTTGTAGCTGACAAAGTTCTTCCCCCCATTCATGTCGGACACCTCCTTGTATGCCAGCCATTGTATGTCTTCATCACCACCATCTTCATCCTCCTCCTCAGAATCGATGAACTCATTCTGAAGTAAAGTGGAAAAACTTTATTATCATCATGATTATCAGCTGTAGTCTACTTTCTGTCATCTTGTAGCAGACCAAGTTGGAAAAAAAATTAAGGCAAAAACAAATTGCCCAGGAGCGACCTCTCCTTTTGCCACAATATTTTAATTAATATTCAAATATGAACTCTTAACCACAAGAAAATTGATTAAGGCCTACGTCACAAGAAATTCAGTACTGACTACTGCATAAGTAGTGTAGTGCAATGGCCACTTTTCCTACAAAAGGCTAAAAAAACATCTGCTAAGCATGTTAGACACATATTATTGGGATCTGAAAAACAGAAATATGGGCATAAGTGTCTCCAGTGTGTCATCCTAAAATGAAAAACAAATGGGGTCTCAATTGTCAGGGGTCTAAAGTCTCATTTTCTCCCAAACCCTGATATGCAGAAACTCATGACAAAGTGATGACTGAGCAGCAGTAGGCTATCAATAGTAGAATGTTGCACACATTAAGCAGACTGAAAGATGACTGGTAAGATTTGGAAATTTCCAGATTGTATTAAAGAATGGCTGCCATGAAGGGGTGCGGAGAAACAATCACAAAAATAACATCGGAGCAACATTTCAGACTTAAGTACATGTCACAATGTTTACAATTACAGTCACAATGTTTACAGAAGTGACTTGCTGCAAAACAAAAGAATTCATGTTCAGCGGGACTTTTTTCCTTCCATAGAAATAGCAAAGACACTGATTAGATATCGGTCGAATTACGATGGGGCATTAAGGGGAATGACCAATATTGGGGCCGAATGCTCATGATCTCGAAAGTTACAATTCTCGATTTAAAGATCCTTTCTGCTGATAAAGGACGAACACGCCATAGTCCTGAAGTTCTTGAAAAGCACCCACCTTATCGCTGTGAGATTCAACAAAACTTCCTGTAATTAACTTGTAAATTTCTTCCATCCTCGCTAAGACTCTCTTTTGCCTCTAGCGGTCGTTTTGGGGATTTCCAGTTTTAATGTTTTGGTAGCAAAACACAGTTTATACAATTTATCATCTGCTATACTGGTGTAATCAAATTTCGCCAACGCAAGGGAAACTGCTCTTGCGGATTGCACAAAACAATAGTAATTTTCTTTATGGTTAAATATCTATGCACTTGTATTTAAATACTTTTGTAAAAATAATTTTTACCACTTAAACATCTAAATTTATCTGTCAAAATATCGTTAGAAGTGAGACAGTGCAAAGTCGCCATCTATAAAAAGAGTAAGCCAATTTCGACAACTCTGGTTTTCCAAAAATTAGAGGCCCCAGTGAGGGTAAAATGAAATAAAAAATTCACAGCATCATTTCAGCAATATTCATTGCCTCCCTTGGATATTAACTCTACATTTACTTCCTATGAGAAAACCTGAAGGACGTAAAACAAAACGCAGCTCTCAGAAAACAAAATCGACAGTTATGTGATTTTTCGTGTAATTATTTCTTGCTGTGGCACTGAAATATTACAATCTAACTCAGGATGACAGTGTTGGGGATAAAGAGGCTGTAAATCTAAAAAAGATAACCTTTTGTAGCTCACAGAAAAAGCTATTTTCTTGTCTTTGTAGTGATTTTGTACCTGATTCAGTCTATTTTCTTAGGAAAAAAATTAATAAGGACCCCTCTGTCATTCATATGGATATATTTCCCTTTAGGTGCCCCATACGAAACTTCGGCTATTAAAGTTCAAAAGATAACCTGTCAAACCGAAAATTGACGACACAAAAAAGTTTTAAGCTAAAAGTATCTTTTAAAATCTGCATATAAAGGAGACACCTGAAAAGTGATAATAAAATGGCGGGGAAAAGCATGTGAGAGGTCGCTTATGAACTTTTTTCCTATTGATAGGTATTTTTCTGTCATTAGATTCAAATGACAGTTCAAAACACTTTTGCTGCTAATATATCAATCATTTCCGTGAATGGATGGTGTCACAGATACGAAAATATTGCCCGAAAACATAGTTGGCGAAATTCGATTACTAGCGAAATTTACTTACGCTCCTATATTTCAAGGAAAATATTTGGGTGTTTTAAACTTTACTATGTACATACGTTTCATGCTTTTAGTTATATTGTCTCCGTTAGGATGATAAAAAAAATCGTAGATACTTTTTCATTTAAGAAAAGACTGTGCACAGCAAGACGCTGTGCACAGTCTTACTCTAAGTTTTGATAGGGACCTTTGTATATACTGGGCAACTTTATTAAATTGTTTAATTTCTTGATTTCAGTTATGATTAATTATTTAAAAATATTTTATTAGCACAAAAGATTGGCCCATAACACATAATGCATATAAAATAAGCGAGTAACATTTGTAATATATAGCGATATACAGTCGAACCTGGTTTAAGAGACCACCCAAGGGAAATCTAAAAAAATGGTCTCTTACAGCAGGTGGTCTCTTATTGCAGGGATGCATCTTGTCCTTGAAATTTCTAAGATCACTTTTAGACTATTCTTAATATGCCACTGTAGCATATTAAAATATTATTATATTGAATGACTTAATACATGAACTTGAGCTATATCTTTTATAAAAAATATAACATCTATCACATTAATCTGCATGTATAATTTATTTTTCAGCAATTATAAATCATTTTTTATCATTTTATTTGAAGCCCCTTTCTTCCCCCCCCTCCCTCTTTAAACACACATACACAATTCTTTGTCTTTTATTTTACCAGCTCTAATATTTTGACCAACTATCACACTTAATTTGTCATAATTTTGATATTGAGACATGAAAATTGGCAGGTCAGCAATTTATGGCACGTCGCCATTTTTTAAAAATTTTCTATCATGCAGACCCATTAATCAAAGATCAAACTATCAAAATAAGAATTTACCCAGAAAAATAAATAAAAACCTTTTTAATGTGTGGTCATGCAAATCCAAATAATCTTAATGTTTATCTGCACACGGTCAGTGTGGCGTTATGAGGATTTATTCAACTGAATAGAGGTAAACTTCACACCTGCAGTTAACTCCTTATCAGTCAGTTATTTATTTTCTGGTTTACTGCACTATCTGTTTAGATCCGATTGATTGAATTTGCGTTTATTTATTGTCGCCACCGGTTGCCCATATGGGCGACGCCCCCTGAAGGCTGTTAGTATTGTTACGGGGGATAGTGCAGATACAGGACGAAACCCATCCCAAGTTTCGCCTGCTTCTTTAATGTGCTTGGTGTATAGCACCATCACACGGGACCTCGGTTTAACGTCTCATCCGAAAGACCATTAGTAATTTAAGATGGCCAGCCGTGGGAATCGAACCCACACCCTCATGATCACAAGTCCTACGCTCTACCAACTGAGCTATGCAGGCTGGTCGTGTGTAGATCTAAGTACATCCGGATTATTTATAGCACAGCAACCAATCACAATGTGTACTTAATGGCTCTGCTATATATGCAAGTAAAGGTGTACACAAGGAATTTATAATCTCTTCGAGTTTAATGACTGAAATGTTTTGTATTTGGATTGTCATCATAATATTTTGAGGAGTGCACTCAAATTTAAGGTACAGATTTGAAGAGAAAGTTGGAAAATATTAAAAAGTTTGTGGTTTTTTATCTCTTCTAAGATTTAATGACAGAATCTGTATGATCTGCTCAGTCCCTGGCGCAAACATCTGAATGATCTGACATTGATTTTTTAAGGTTTTTATGAAATTCAATGTTCGCTTATAGGGGATTATGGTCCAAAAATTTGTAATATGCATGGTCGCTGGTCGGAGACACCAGGGGGTCGCTTATTACAGGTCATTCATTTAGGAAACTTTGTCGGAGGGAATTTCAGGTGGTTGTTTACAGCAGGGGGTCATTTAATGTAGGTGGTCGTCGGTGCAGGTTTGACGGTAATGGAAAAACACAATATGTGGACATAGTCCCCTGACTTCCTGAGCCAGATTGTGGAAGTGGTGAACCATTAATGGAAATCATTTTGGAAATCTGTTTTTACCTGCAAATATCCTAATTATTTTACCTTTCCTTCACCATTAAAATATTTCCTATTTGCATGTGAATGTCTTAGACTCCAGTGCCAGGCGACATTGCTTTGTACTAATCCAAATTAAATGCATTTACAGATGACATGTATTCATTGCAACTCAAGCTATGGGAGTTGTCTTTGAAACTATTGTGGGAAACTGAAAGATTAATGGTTACATGCCAATTATTCTTTTCCCATAATGTTTTCACTGTTTGGAATCAGTGAAGTCAATAATGTAAGCTGATACAAACTTTTAAATTAAAGATAGTTTTTTGCTAATTCTTCTTTATTAAACTTTAAAAGTTAACCCAGAAATATCTTTACTCATATCATACCAACACTTAAGGCATATGTTTAACATTTTGTTACACATGGTAAGTTTAAAAAAAAGTAGCAGGCAACCACGTCACAGAATCTCAGCCTTTTAGGTCTATATTCTTTACCATTTATTCCTAATTCCATTCTAAGTCTTATCAGGGTTTTTTTTTCACTAAGAAAGTGACGCCGATAGTTGGCGTCTTCCCCTCAGCAAATTTTCTCCTACAGATGTAGTTTTCCCCAGAGCAATCAATTTCTCCTCAGAAATCAACTTTCCCTGCTGTAATAAAAAGTACTGTACTAAGATTTAGTTAATAAACCCAATCCCAGACCAAAAGATCAGCTGCAAAGACGACCGATACTTTCATTGTATAATGAGACATCCGCCTTAGAGATTCGCGGAAAAAAAGTCCCTAATCAGCTGTTTTCGTACTTTCTATTCATTCATTGCACGGAAAAATCCGAACACACTCGCGGTATAATACAAAAAAAACACTGGAATCCAGCATTAATTTGGTATTCAACGCTTTCTTTTGAGCGTTAACAAAAACATGGACACCAATAGTCAGTGTTTATTCTTGGCAGGGGCGATATGCGCGATTCACGCCAATATCGTCTAGGTTGCTCCAATATTGCTACATAATGCCCAACAAAGAAGGAAAGAAAAGAAGAAAGGAGATGCAAAAATAGATTACATATCGCTATAACCTTTATAAACTGGAAGGAAAATGTACAAAATTTTCACGGAAGGGAGGTAACCAATGACACTTCCGGAAAACCAGATTTTCCTTGTTCTATTTTTAGATCACTTTCAGGCAAATTCTGCAGACGGGAAAAAGTCGTAATTCTCTCCACATTCAAGCATTATGAAAACATAAAGTTGGGATAAGTTATTCCATATTAAGAAAGTATTATCACTTCTGTCAGGCTTAACCATTTGGTTTAGCCAATTAGAAGTTGTGATACATGTATTCAAATGCAGAACATTCTTGAGAATAAGACTAAGAATGTTCTTTTGGTTGCAAAATACAGTCCCTGCATGGTTTATTTATTAAACTGTGTTTTTTACCCAGAATCTCTGACAGAAAAGATACATAGAACTTTATCGTCAATTGATTTCACAAATTTTCATATTCAGGGAAAATAATTCTGCACTACTTAACAGTTATTAGTGATTTGAATGGACTGCTGTCTTTCTGACGATGAAACTTGATAGACTATAATGATTCAAATTATTTTCATTGATGGCCAGGACGATTTCTATAACATCTACTTCAATCTGTGGCAAGCAAAACTCAGGACAACTAGATTTTGCTATCTTATACTAGTCCGCAGTAAAACGAGGGAAAAAAAAAAATCGGATCTGAAATTTATTTTGTTACAAATAAAGATAATATTGAAATCTAAGTAGACTCTGGTACTATTAAATTTCCATTTCAATATACCGTCCTAATTTTATATCTTAATCAATCGATGGTTATTAAAAATATTATTAACTGCGAAACTTCAAATAAAACATCATTTCACTTCCGCCACGTTTTACTGAAAGCTGTGATTGAGCAATATTTAGAATGATGCAGGCCGTGAATAAACCCATAGACAAAACAGAGATTTTGTCATCTATTGTGACTTACTTAGAAAAAAACTACAAAGACATTGCAGATACAATTAAACGTTCACCCAAGGTAATTGAGCGCTTTTCTTGAATTTGTCTTCAGGTATCTTTTTTTTAGGAGTGTAAAAGTTCAGGAGAAACGTTGATGACCAATTATTGTATCTGCTCCTGGTGAGTAGCTCATAATGGTAACGCATGTGTAGCGGAGGAGTATAAAATGATGGTGACAGAACTTGAATGGTTAGGTCTGCCGTAGGATAATAAACGCTGGTAACCAGCATTTTCTCCTTTTCCCACAATTTTTTCTAAACCTACAAAGAGAAATTTCAGTTTGTGAGTCACATTGAATTTGTAGTCTGCAAATGTTTTTAATGTGAACAAGGCGAAAATTTTGCGGTTTGGTGTAGTGTTAACTTATTATTCATTAATGATAAACAAATGTTATTCAGACATGTGTCATCATGGAATCCTTGTTATTGTACAGGCGTATCTTTTCTTATTTCAGTTCAAGAATAAAGCTGTAGCCAGTGCACCAAGTCTGGAAGATGTTTTTAGAAGGTAGTTGATGTAGCTTGGAGTTCAACCTATCTCCTACCCCTGATTCGGGGACTAGCTCCAATGTTATTTTTGTGATATTTTCTCCGCTAACCCCCACAGTAGCCACTCTTATGACCCATCTGGAGTGAAAAAATACCAGCATCGTTTCAAATGGCCGTATGCGTTGATCTTTACTTTGTCAGTGAACAATAAGGTCGTGAATCGATAGACTAATGATTAATCTTTGCAAAAACACCGAAATAATTAAAAGTGACAGTGTTACCTCCTTGTAATTCCATTATTTCAGAATGTAAATATCCATCGACCTACTTCCCAGGAAGTCGAAACTAGGCTTGACATTTACTGCGCATGTTTCGGAAGTCACTTCTGGTACAGTAAAGTTCCTTTTTTCACAATTTATTGCCTTCTGTGTTATCAGCTTGAGCAAAAAAAGGAAAACTAAATGTACTGGATGTATTTCATTTACGAGGAGTCATATTTATCACTTAAATTGCCGATCACATAATATCATTTTTTCAAATCAAATTGACCACGCATGTGCAGTTAACTGAATTTATAATGAGTGTTTGTATACAAATTAGCCAGAAGTGTTTATGTCAAATAAATGGTAAATTACAAAAGGATCAATGAAAACCTTGCACTAAACTTGGTGTCAATGTGAAGTTAAATCATTTATCTATCGATTCATGTCCACTTTCATAGCTGACAAGCAGATTAAAGACCGATTAAGCCGACTGAAAAATGACCGGTAAGATTTTGAGATTTCCAGATACTTTTGAAGAAGGGCTGCTGTGAAGGGTTGTGGAGACCCAATCACAAAAATAACATCGGAGCAACCCTTCAGACTGAAGGTACCTATCTCCCACCTCCCCCTCTCTCTGTCTCTTTGTCTGACTGGTATTTTTTCTTAAACCGGCTGCAGAATACATTGCTTTGGGTGGGAAAAGAACAATAAGATGAAACAAGTGCACCGTGTGCCATCACATATAAAGGGATTGCTCTCTTTTCTTGGAAGCTGAGCCCTGTAATGAGGTCAGTAGCGTGCAAGATTTGAGATCAGGAGTTCGCTGTTTCAAATCCCTAGCTCAACCAATTTAATTGCGAGGATTGATGATAGTCACTGTGACAGGATTCATTCCTCTCTCACTGATCACTAGGATGTAGCTTGGAAAGAATATTTTGTGAAGTACTGATAGAGTAAAGTTTGTATAGGTGGATTGGTTGCAGTGATATAATTGAAATAATGTTGAAAATGGCATTGAACAGCTTAAAGACAAACACCAAATTTTTTTTTCAAGGATTTTCATGTAATTAAAAAAAAATTGTTTTTAAGCTTTAAGGCGTTGAATTTTATTGTGACTGTTACTAATAACAATTGTCTGTTTATTGTCTTGAAGTAATTTTCATGTAATGTAATGACAGTTTACATAACAATCAGGTGTTTTAACAACCCCGATGAAAAGAGCTTTTGAAAACATTGTGAGAAAAGAAGAAAATGCAGGTAATCAGCATTTTCTTCTTTTACCACAACGCTTTTTTCCTCTTGAAAGACGAATTCTACCATTTGAGCAACGTTTTATTTGTCATCTGCAAATGCTTTGAATTTGGGCAAGTCAGTAATTCTGTTGTTTGGTAAAGAGGTAAGGAGTTTAGATATCAGTGTTCAAAGGGAGAAAGTAATAATTTTAGGAAAATTAAATCAGGGGAGAATTTTGCTGGTCAAGATATAGTCTCTTCAGTAATTTACTGAAACCCATGTTGTCTATCTCGGACAACTCTAACGAACACTAACAACATAGCTGTTAGTGAAGAAATATTGTATGTAGAACTTGGGTTTACAGCATTCTCTATTTCATTTGCTGTCTGCCAGAAAAGTTGGTAGACATATGCATTGATCACTGCAATATTACCAAAGCTGTTCCAAGGATGTCAAACTCCAATTCAAACAAACAAACAAAACTTGTAGCCTGCCTGACTTTGTCAACTCTTCCAGGGCCCTAAGAGAAAACCAAAGCTTTTATTGGTGAATTAGATCAAGATCAGTCTGATCATGGATCTTTACTGTCTACCTCTATAGTTAAGTCTTCAATGTTCTATACCATCTGCTTTTATTGTCAAGTCTATAAGAAAATCTCTCTCACTTTGATTGTTATACCCCCCCCCCCCCACACACACACAAAGTAGAGGGGAGTATACTGGTTTCACCATGTCTGTCTGTCTTTCCATCAGTCATTTGTCAATTCGACTGTCAATCCGACTGTCAATCCGTCTTTCTTGTTTTTCGTTTCCATGCTTTAACTCAAAAGCCATTTGACCTAGGACCCTGAAACATTATGCAAGTGTTGCTTATAACCCAAGGCGGTGCCCTGTTGCTTTTGGGTCAAATGGGTCAAAGGTCAAGGTCACAGGTGAACTTTGAAAACCGTTTCAGTGCTCTAACTCTAAAACTGTTTGACGTAGGACGCTGAAACTTTATACAATTGTTTCTCATGACGCAAGGAGGTGCCCTATTGATTTTGGGTCAAAGGTCAAGGTCACTGGTGATCTTTGCTTTGAAAAGCATTTTCGTTCTCTGATTTGTGTTGCTTCAGTAACAAGGTGCTGGTGGGGCATCTTTGTCCACTTTGCGACAGTTCTAGTTCCTCCAGTTGTTGGTTGGCACTGAGTTAAGATTTCTATTTGCAGCTATAGTCCAAAGAGGAAACATGAAGATGACCAGCAAAAGAGAGTTGCAAAAAAAGCAAAAGCAGATGATGGTGATTCAGATACTGACTCGGATTCTTCAGACTCGGAAACCACCCAGTAAGTATTTATCATTATCAGTGTTACAAAGACATCTAGATGAATGCCTACTACCTGCCAGGTTTCCCTTGGCATTCTTATGTCGGGGTCATTTGACCCCCTCAAAGGAATAAAGAAGGCAAACATTCAATTGTTTAAGGGGGACATTTGGAATATTATGGTGGTCCAAATTCAAAGAAACAGGGAGGTCAGGGAAAATCCTGTGCCACTACTCATTGTCTAATGACATTGTTCACCAAAGCATATACTTTTTGGTTTCAAGTGTCAATGATGAGTTAGACCATACCATACTTCAAGAGTGTCATGCATCGATTGTATTTGTGTTGAAACATGTACATAGATGTATGCTTGGTCTTTTTAGCTCACCTGAGCATGAAGTGCTGAAGGCGAGCTTTTGTGATCGTGCTGTGTCCGGCGTGCGCCATCTGTCATGTGTCGTGTGTCGTCAGCTTTTACCTTGTGTACGCTCTAGAGGCCACATTTTAAGTCTGATACTCATGAAACTTGGTCAGAATGTTTGTCTCGATGATATCTCAGTCTAGATCGATAATGGGTCATGTCGGGTCAAAAACTAGGTCACTAGGTCAAATCTTAGAAAAACCATGTGTACGCTCTAGAGGCCACATTTTCTGTCCAATAGTCTTGAAAGTTGGTCAGAATGTTTTTCTTGATGATACCTGAGATGAATTTTCAAAAGGGTCAGGTCGAGTCAAGAACTAGGTCACTAGGTCAAATCTTAGAAAAACCTTGTATACGCTCTAGAGGCCACATTTTCAATCCTATACTCATGAAACTTGGTCAGAATGTTTGTTTTGATGATTTTTGGACCAGTTTGCAAGTGGATCATTTCGGGTCAATAACTAGGTCACTGAGTCAAATCTTCGAAAAACCCTTTTCAGTCAAATACTCATGAAAATCTTGGTAGAATGTTTGTCATAATATCTCAAAAGAGATTGAAAATGGGTCATGTTTGGTCAAAAGACTCAGGTGAGCGACTTCAGGGCCATCATGGCCCTCTTGTTTTTTTTTTGTTATCCAGTAAGATTTTCTCTGTTTCTTCATACTAATACCTTTTCTGCAGACATTCTTTTTTCTCTTGCAGTGCATTTTTTTTTTTTTTTTTTCTAAAATGGAGCACACGTGGAAATTACTTTTAGCCATATTTAATTCGTTACCTGCTTTCACTGTGGAGAGAAATTTAAATATTTTTATTCTTATAAAGAGGTAAACTTCCAGTATTTTCCAAGCACTACTGGCCTTCAAATCATGTTTTCTGTATTTCAAATGATAGGAAACACCTCAGTAGCTGATCAAAGTGTTTCCAAGAGCAATATTCTCTTTTGCATATTAACCCATGTAGCGCTCCTATGGGGACAATGTAGATCAAGATCAGAATGTGTAGTCTGATCTTGAATCAACACAGCACAGTTCCTTTTTAGATATCCTGACAAAAATAGCCTTGAAATTGTTATAAGTGCATCCATAGTTATGACTTGGAATGTCCATTTAATTGATTTAGCATTAGATGGTTTAACGAAAGAATGAAAAAAATTGTCAAAGAGAAAGGTGTATCATTGGATAGAGGCAGAGAGACAAAAAAAGAAAAATTATGGCATTTTTTGCAAATAGGTGATAAAGATAGGACTAAGATTTCACATGGAAATTACTTGGATCCCACTGATAATATTGTCTCATGTAAACTTATGGAAGATATGGAAGGAATACTGGATGTTATAAGCAGAATGAAGTGTATCTTGGTTGTTGAGGATGCTATGAACCTGTAGACACATGTAGGAATTGTTAACTCCTGAAACAAACTGGATGCCAGAGGAAACATGGTTACAAAAGAAAAAATGGCTGGTTACAAGTCATTTCCTTTCCAAATTAATACCAAACAACAAAATTTTAAACTGCTCCATTATGAAAGCATTTGCATACATCATAATTATATCAAGGTCATTTACACACAACATTGTATGGTAGATGGGTATTGTATATAGAAGAGGCTTGGGGACGACAAAAAGTAATCTGCAGGTGATGTATCAAGCTAAAGTGAGAATAAAAGGGAATTGCTTTGTATCCCCTATGAATGAGTTAGATGGTAGAAAATGCAATGTTCATAAACACCGTAAGACATTCACAAAATTTTCGGAAATTTAAACAGTCGCGAAGTTTGCCTTCCTGTCATGTTAACGAGCAAGATGGTTTCAAGGATTAGAAGATCAAATTTGTATGATTTACTCAAGCAAAGGTAAATACCATTTTCGTTAATCTCCTTTACAGTAAAATCTGTGTCGTTCAAACATGATTAAGATATTAAAGATAATTATTATGTGAAGGTATTTTGGATGAAATTAGTTGAGGGTGGGTGCATGTATTGAGTCTGTAACATGCAGGGCTTGAAATCAGGGATCTGTTGTTCATTTACATGCCCATTCAAATTCTTTGTGCGGATTGATGATAGTCATTGCAACAGGATTCGTTCCTCTCTTCCTGCTGAAGATTGTTTCGATAATGTTTATACGTGAAAGCAGCCAGTGGCAGGGAAATTATGTTTGTGCAAAGTACTGGTTAAAGGAACAGCAGGAAAGCATGGATATGTGCACTGGCCATTTACATAGAATTGAAATATTATGGAAAATAGCACTAAATGCAGAGTATAACGATGAACAAACATTGTTACATTTAGGATTTGTACCCAGTCTTTGTTTTGGATGGTAAGAAATATCGTAGATTTAACCGGGGTCATTTTAATATAGTCTGAGTTTATAAGCATTCATATTTTAAAGGGGCATTGAACTAGATTTTGACCCAAAAATGTTTGGGGGTGGGGGAGGTTGGTATTTTTTAGGTTAGATCATACGTAAGGATGTGACTGTTTACCCTTAGTTGGGGAAGGGGGGAATGCTGAGGGGGGTGGATGCGTCCAGTGGGACTTGAACCCAGAACCTTCAAAACCATGGTTTGCAGCACTACAAATTGAGCTTGAGAGGAACTAATGTAAAAAATGAATTTATTCCTTGTCATTCAATAACAGCTATAGCCTGGCTTGGTAGCTTAGTGGTTAGCATATCTGACTCCTGACCTGGGAGTTGCGTGTGTGATACTCGGATGAGGCAAACTTTCTTTCCATTGCTTTTTCACCTCTCACTTCTGATGCATGTAAAAAAGTAGTCAGTGGCTTGGAAAGAAAGTTGTGTCAGTACTGTTGGAAAAAGGCAGGAAACACATGACTGAATAGGTACACTGGGCACCATGATATGACCTTAGCCGTTAAAACAGCATCTAACTCCGATACAAACAAACAAGATCGTTACGAACGGAAGAGGAAATTTACAGAAGAATTGCAAAAAACTTGTTAATTCCTCATCTTTTCTTCATAAATTTTTTATCTGTTTTTCCGGTAATTTTAAAGCTATCTTTGCTTGCAATGAAAATAAGCAGTCTTTATTCAGATGTTTTGAAAACTTGGGAAACAATCTGGTTTAATGTCCCATTTACTCGTACCAAACAACAAAATTTTAGACTAATCCAAATTCAAAGTATTTACAGACGACAAATCAGTGTGGCTCAAATGATGGAATTTGTCTCTCAAAGGTAAGAAAACATTGTGGGAAAAGGAGAAAATGCTGGTTACCAGCATTTTATCCTTTTCCCACAATGTTTTCAAAAGACCTCCTAAGAGTTGTTAAAACTTGGGATTTATGTGGTAAAGGTTTAAGGCTTTCACCTGCAGATGACTTTCTTGATGTAGCCTCATGTAAGTCAGCCAAACTATAAAATTTTAGACTTGTCCAAAACGAAAGCATTTGCAGAAGACAAATTTTGCTTGAAAATTGAAATTTATGTGCAGGGGTGGTGAGGGGGAAAACAGTAAACATTGTGGAAAACAGAAAATGCTGGTAATCAAGCATTTTCTCTTGTTTCCTTGGTGTTTCAAAAGGCTTCTTCCTTAGGGTCATTATGTCTTCCCCCAGTCAGGGTCGGGAGACATATTGTTTTTTCCCGTGCGTCTGTCTGTCTGTCCATCAGTCTGTCCGTCACAAATCGTGTCTGCTCTATAACTCGAAAACCTTTTAAGATATTTTGATAAAACTTAACACATTTGTAAAGCACCATGAGACGAAGTGTCATGCACAAGAACCATAACTCTGGCTTGTATATTTTTCGAGTTATTTCCCTTTGATTATTTTCCTTCACAAATCTTGTCCGCTCTATAACTCGAAAACCTTTTAAGATATTTTGATAAAACTTCACACATTCATAAAGCACCATGAGATGAAGTGTCATGCACAAGAACCATAACTCTGGCTTGTATATTTTTCAAGTTATTTCCCTTTGTTTATTTTCCTTCACAAATCGTGTCCACTTTATAACTCGAAAACCTTTTAAGATATTTTGATTTATTAAACTTCACACATTTGTAAAGGACCATGAGATGAAGTGTCATGCACAAGAACCATAACTCTTGCTTGTATATTTTTTGACTTATTTCCCTTTGATTATTTTCTTAAATCATTTTATGTACAGTTTCATGTCCGCATTATAACTCGAAAACCGTTAGAGAAAAATGACCATTATTTCAGTTAGAAATTGCCTTGGTGACATATCAATCCTTCTGACACCAAAAAGGGGGGAGACATCTGTTTTTTTGTAGAAAAACAAGTTCTAGTTAAAACTTGATTTTGGTAACCAGCATTTTCCCCTTTTCCTACAGTGATTAGAAAATCTTCTAAAAACAAATTTCAAGTTTTTAGTCACATTTAATATGTCATCTGCAAATGCTTTTAATGTGGTCAATTCTAAAATTTTGTCATTTTGTTGAGTGTTAATCGGTTGAAGGAAGAGGGCATTATTAATGGGCCTTTGCTCCTTTTCCCACAATGTTTTCTCCCTCTCAAAAACATTCCATCATATGAACCCTATTTAACCCTTTACAATCAACAAAACTTTGGACCTGTCCACATCCAAAGCAGTTGCAGATGAAAAATGTGACTGAAGTGGTGAGATAGAAAAAACGGGAAAGGGAAAAAAAATGCTGGTTCCCGCAACTTGTTCAAAAGCCTTCTGGAAACTTTGTATTGTGAAGGATTAATTTGTCAACTGGTGATCATGCTTTTGAGATGGACATGTCTTACCTTTTTTCCACACAAGAAAAATGTTGACTTGCCCATATTATAGAGTTTGAGATAGATGTAGCTCAATAAATTTGTCTTTGAAAGGGTAGAAAATATTGTTGGAAAGGGAGAAAATGCTTGTTACCTGCATTTTCTCCTTTTCCCACAATGTTTTCAGAAGGCTTCTTCCTCGGGGTCATTAAAACAGGAATTTTTGTAGAAAAGGATTTAATTTTGTCATTTTGTAAAGATACAATTATGTGTATGTAAACTTTTCTACTATTATAGGGACAGGGTACTGGGATGTCATAAGTATCCACTATCTGATATGGAAAAAGCAATTGAGATGGTGCAAACAAACCTTATGTCCATTAGAAAAGTCGGAAAACTATTTGGTTTACCGGCCACAACAATTTGGTCCAAAGTTCGCCAGAAATCAACAGTTGGCTGTCATTGGGGATCTCGGCATGGTTTACCAGATGGATGCCGTCAGGTGTTGATAACGGTGCTTCAATGTATTGCTGAGGAATGTAACAGCGTGAATATGAGCTTCTTCAGATCACTTTTGAAGTTTTTGATAGACAAATACGGTTCTGTAAATTTCAGAGGTCCACTGCCTAAAAGAAATTGGTACTGCAAATTCCTGAATAAACATGGGATCCCATTTGAGGGGTTTGTCTTTGTTATTTGTTATTTTATGAGTAGACGGGTAACATGTTAATAATTTTACTTTAGACCGGTTGCTCATTACCCCCTGCACCATTTTTGCTGCAGACAACTAAGTAAAGTCCTTTAACCCTATACCACACAACACTGAATGATTGTATTGAATGTATGGTGTTTAACACCAATTTTAAACATTATTTCAATCAGTGGTGGCCAGTGCATCTATCCATGCTTGGCTGGAGTTTCTGTAACAGTATTTTGCACAATATTCTTGCCAAGTCACTGGCTGCTTGACCACAACAGTAGTTAAAAGAATGATCAGTGGTGAGAGAGGAATGAACCCTGTTGCAGTGGCTATCATCAATCCTCAGACAGAAAGCGATCCCTTGTTCACAAGTCCTGTACACAACCGACTGGGCTACCCCAGCTCGGCACAACCCTGAAGGAAGATGCTATTGAAAAAAAACATTTTCCAAAAATAAAGAAACTGCTGGTGAACAACATTTTCTCATTTTCCCCAAATATTTTCTAGCTTTTGGCAGACATAATTCATTCTTTTGTGCCACTTTAATGAGACATCTGAAATTGAATTAGGATAAGTTAAAAATTCTTTTGTTTGAGTTTAATGTGTACTAGAATACAAAATTTTAGACATCCCCAAATCAAAAGACAGTAAATAAAATGTATTTGAAATTGGTGGAATTCATCCTTGAAATGGTATGAAGCATCGTTAGAAAAGAGAAAACGCTGGTATACTGAAGTCAAGCTGTCTGTCAGTGTAGACACAATTTTGTGTCCTCTTACACTCCTACAGTTTTTCAACCAATGTGGCTAAAGTTTTAACCCTTGGGCTGCTAAGCACGACTCATTGTGCTTTTGCAGCCAGTGTAGATCAAGATGATAGATCAGACTACCCAAAAAATAACTTTGAAAATTGCAATTTTGGCTTATTACTGTTGGCTAGAAAGTTTCCTTTAAGTTATTGAGCAGGTTAAGGTGTAAAGAAAGCTTCCCTAGCATTTGAAGTAGTGTACCTGCAGTTTTGTATATGCAGGATTATAACCCTTGATTTTTTGTCTTGATCAAGTGTTAAGGTAACTGGTGGGAAGGTATTTGCCAGTCTGCAACAGTACTAGTTTCAAAACCTGTCAGCTGCAAGGTACAAAAAGTTTTCTGTTGCAGAAAAGGAGGGTAAGATAGAAAGACTTTTTCAAGCAGGAAAAAGGAATTAAATATGGAACCTGTAATCTTTACAAGATGACAAAACTTGATACCAGGGGCTTGCTGGTTCAAATCTGTAGCTAATTTCTGTCTGAGGATTGATGATAGTCATTGTGACAGGATTCATTCTTCTCTCACCACTGATCTTTGTCACATCGGTGGTTATGTGGGAAAGCAGTCAGTGGCTTGGGAAGAATATTGTGTTAAAGATGCCCGTCTACAGCCGGTAAGCAAAAACGCTGTTAAATTTTAAACAATTTAGAATGGTACAGAAATCAGCCCTTTGTGTAAACATGGATAAATTACTGACATATATGGTGTAATTGAAAAAAAGAAACACGGAGATTTGTATTAGAAACCGAACATTGGTCAGAAGAAAACTGGCTGACGATCGAAGCTGTAAACAATGGCGGTGCGTCACGTAAATTTATCGTTGGTTTCGGCCTAGAGTCGGATACGGTGTAATTCGCATATAGGCCGCGACCTCCGTGTGAAAATCAAGGCTGCAATAGAGAAGCCTCCATTTTCCTTTGTTTACCTCATTAGACGCAGGGCGAAGGTCAAATATAGTCACGTGACAGAACGCATGATCATCATACGAATCTACCAGAGTGTATAATGGATATATCGAAAATCTTCGATTCAAAAACCGGAAACGAGTCTGTTTACATGGAAGGCCGCAACTCAGCGAAATGCATTTTCTGTCGACCGTAATCTAAGCAACCTTGCAACCGTCAGGCGCAATATTTGGCATGAAGATACAGGAATTACTATAGTTTTATAAAATAGAGACAAAATGAGTTAAAACTGGCTGAAAATGAGTATAAGGGCCTCTTTAAGTACTGGTAAAAGAAACTCAAGGAAAGCTTAGATAGGTACACTAGCCACAGTAATATAATTGAAATAATGTTTAAAACGTTGTAAAACAGCATAGATAAGTACACTAGCCGCTGTGAAATAATTGGAATAATGTTTAAAATGGTGTTAAACAACCCCATTTTCTCCTTTTTTCACTTTGTTATCAAAATGCTTCTTCCTCAAGGTAATTTAAAGTCAAGATTGTGCGGTGAAGGGTAAATGACAGTAGGGAAGAAGGCTTTTAATATCATTGTTGGAAAAGGAATAAAGTTCTGATGATCAATTTTTTGCTAGGCTGTTTTCAAAGAAAACATCAAGTTATTGCTGTAGCCCTGTTGTTGTCGTTGTGGTGCAAAAAATTTGACATTTTATATCCCTGTTATTACTGAAGATATTTACTTCAGACTTGTTAACTATTTTAAGAGGAACCCATGAAAAAAGGGCAGGTAACTAACCATCAAAGCATTTTTGACACAGTTATGCTCTTTTTTCGACTTAAAATTTTCACTGAAAATCAAGCACCTGCAGCCAAGTGTTTACACCCACATACAGTGCTCTTGTTTTTCCCTCCTTTTTCCTCTAGGCTTTCTTGCCTTTCTTAACACAAATCTCTCTTCATTTAGCTATATTTCATTTGTCATCTGTAAAATACTTTCAATATAATTTACTCAATATCTTAGTTGTCAGTTAAGTCTTTACCATATTAAAAATTTTAGACCTGTCCAAATTGAAAGCATTTGCAGATGACAAATTGAAAATGGCTAAAATATTAAGATTTTTACTGCAGAAGGTAAGAAAACATGGTGGGAAAAGGAGGAAATGCTGGTTACCAGCACTTTCATGGCAATGTTTTCAACAACCTTTTTCTCTGGGGTTGTCAAAGCATGGGATTGTTTGGTAAAGGATTATTATCTGTATGGAATTAACTCTTGACCAAATGACAAAATTTTAGACCTGTCCAAATTGAAAGCATTTGCAGATGACAAATTGAAAATGGCTTAAATATTAAGATTTTTACTGCAGAAGATAAGAAAACATGGTGGGAAAAGGAGGAAATGCTGGTTACCAGCACTTTCATGGCAATGTTTTCAACAACCTTTTTCTCTGGGGCTGTCAAAGCATGGGATTGTTTGGTAAAGGATTATTATCTGTATGGAATTAACTCTTGACCAAATGACAAAATTTTAGACCTGTCCAAATTGAAAGCATTTGCAGACGACAAAATAAATGTGGCTGAAAAATTGAAATTTGTTGTTGGAAGGGTAGAAAACATTGTGGGAAAAGGAGAAAATGCTGGTTACCAGCATTTTCTCCTTTTCCCACAATGTTTTCAAAAGGCTTCTCTCATAGGGTCGTTAAAAGTCGGGATTGTGTGGTAAAGGGTTAAATCAGCAGTTTCATACTTTTAAACATTTTTTTTTTAAGGACAAGAAAAAGTGGACAACAGCAAAGTTTGACCAACACACCCAAAACAGCTGTAAACAGAAAAAGACGGGCTGACTCAAAGGAAACTTCAGATTCTGATGCAGACTCAGAAAGTTCAGATGATGAAGGTAAAAGCAAAAAGAAAAAAAAGATGAAAATAAATGCAAGTCCGGGGAAAAGCTACAATAATGTACCCCCCCCACAGTCCTTGCAAGGCCCCAAATCACGGAATAGAACAGTGATGGCAAAAAAGGTGACAGAAAAGAAAAAGCAAGAAGATGACAGCAGTAGTGATGATGACAGTTCAAGTGAAGAAGAGAAACAAAAATCACCAGTTAAGTCAGTCATCCCTAAATCTTCAGCTGTAAAAGCACCTGCTAAAAAAGAAAGTAGTAGTGATGATGATAGTTCAAGCGAAGAAGAAACTCAAAAAGTCAAAGCAAAAGAAGCTACTAAAACACCAGCACCTACTACAACATCTGGCCTACCAGTCACTTCTATGTCAAAGCCAGTAAAGAAAGATAGCAGTAGTAGTAGTGAAGAAAGCTCAAGTGATGATGAAGCAACAAAGAGTAAAGTTGTCCCTAAAACAGCCCCTGCAAAACCACCTGTTAAAAAAGATAGTAGTAGCAGCGATGATAGCTCAAGTGAAGAGGAATCCACTAAACCCCAAACTGGAGTAACTACACAAAAAGTAGCCCCTAAACCTGCTGCCCAAAAAAAGGACAGTAGTAGTAGTAGTGATGATAGTTCCAATGAGGAAGAGGTCTCTAAGCCCCAGTCAAAAGTAGGTGCTGCAAAGGCTTCTGTTTCCAACACTCCTGCAAAGAAAGATAGCAGTAGTAGTGATGATAGCTCAAGTGAAGATGAGCAAAAGTCTCGGGCTACAGTTAATATCCCTAAAGCTGTCCCTGCAAAAGCATCCCCTCAAAAAGTAACTCCTAAAGCAACCCAAGCACATGCTAAAAAGAAGGACAGTAGCAGCAGTGATGACAGCTCTAGTGAAGATGAGGAATCCAAGCCTGAAGCTAAAGTAACTACACCTAAAGCTACCCCTGCCAAAGCTTCCCCTCAAAAAGCAACCCCTAAAGCAACCCAAGCAAAATCGAATAAGAAAGAGAGCAGTAGTAGTGATGACAGTTCCAGTGAAGATCAGGAACCAAAGCCTGAAGTGAAAGTATCTTCTCTTAAAGCTACCCCTAAAGCTGTCCCTGCTAAGCCAGTTGCAAAAAAAGATAGCAGTAGCAGTGATGACAGTTCTAGTGAAGATGAAGCACCCAAACCGAAAGCAACGGTTACAACTCCAAAAGCTACTCCTAAAACTGCTCCTGCAAAAGGGAGCCTAGCACAAACCAAAAAGAAGGACAGCAGTAGCAGTGATGACAGCTCTAGTGAAGATGAGGAATCTGAACCTCAAGCTAAAGTAACTACTCCTAAAGCTGCTCCTACAAAGCTACCTACGAAAAAAGAGGGCAGTAGTAGTGATGATAGCTCTAGTGATGATGAGGCACCCAAACCTAAAACTAAAGCAACTGTTACTACTCCAAAAGCCACCACTAAAGCTGCTACTGCAAAGGTGACCTCAGCACAAGCTAAAAAGGACAGCAGTAATACTGATGACAGCTCTAGTGAAGATGAGAATTCCAAACCTCCAGCCAAAGCAAATACTCCTAAAGCTACACCTGCTAAGCAACCTACAAAAAAAGAGAGCAGTAGCAGTGATGACAGCTCTAGTGAAGATGAAGCACCCAAACTGAAAGCAACAGTTACAACTCCAAAAGCTACTCCTAAAGCTGGTCCTGCAAAAGGGACCCTAGCACAAGCTAAAAAGAAGGACAGCAGTAGCAGTGATGAAAGCTCTAGTGAAGATGAGGAAACCAAACCTCAAGCCAAAGCAACTACTCCGAAAGCTACTTCTAAAGCTACCCCTGCAAAGCCAACTGCAAAAAAAGACAGCAGTAGTAGTGATGAAAGCTCTAGTGAAGATGAAAGACCCAAACCTCAAGCTGAAGCCACTTCTAAAACTACCCCAAAAGCAGCCCCTGCAAAGCAGCTAGCTAAAAAGGAGAGCAGTAGCAGTGATGACAGCTCTAGTGAAGATGAGGCACCCAAACCTCATGCAAAAGCAACTACTGCCAAAGCTACCCCCAAAGCAGCCTCTACAAAGACACCAGCAAAAAAAGACAGTAGCAGTAGTGATGACAGCTCTAGTGAAGACGAGGAATCCAAACCTCAAGCTAAAGCAACAACTCCCAAAGTTTCTCCTAAAGCTGTCCCTGCAAAGCCACCAGCCAAAAAAGACAGCAGTAGTAGTGATGATAGCTCTAGTGAAGATGAGTCTCCAAAGTCAGCAGCTACTCCAAAGGTCACCCCTAAAACGACCCCTGCTAAAACCCCATCTAAGAAAGAAAGTAGTAGCAGTGATGACAGCTCTAGTGAAGAAGAAGAGGCCCCGAAATCTAAGTCAAATTTATCTACCCCTGTAGCATCTGCTAAAGCAACAGCTTCAAAATCTTCAACTAAGGCCAAAGAAGAGAGTAGTAGTAGTGATGATAATTCTAGTGATGAAGATGCTCCACAACTCAAATCTAAACCTTTCACTCCTGCTCAGGCCAATAAATCCACACCCAAAACCATTGTAAAGCCTCCCACACAAAAAGATAGCAGCAGTAGTGACGATAGTTCTAGTGAGGACGAGACGAACAAATCTAAACAAACATTTACAAAAGTAAAAAATGTATCAGCTGAAATGCCAACCAAGGCAGAAAGCAGTAGTAGCGAGGACAGTTCGAGTGAAGAAGATGAAACGAGTAATACAAAAACTGTTACCTCTAAATCTGTTCAAGATAAAACATATTTTAAACAGGACAGAAATAACACAATAAATAGTAATAATGTACAACAAAATGTGAAAGGACAGAGTAATGATAAAGGCAATGCTAATGTGGAAGAAAGTTCAGATTCAGGTGTGGCTCTTGGCAAAAGCAGTAACAAGAAGGAACGGGTGAGTTGCTTTTCAAGTCTCAATTCTTCACCAGGCACCAGATTTTAGACTGGTTGAAATTGTAAACATACGCAGTTAACAATTTTGATTTTGTTGACCCTTTACCAAACAACAAAATTTGACACAAGTCCTAATTGAAAACATTTGCAGATGACAAAGATGGCTAAAACGATGGATATTTGTCCTTAACTCTTTACCACACAATGCGGACTTTAAACGACCCTTAAAGAGGAAGACTTAATGAAAACATTGAGGGAAAAGGAGGAAATGCTGGTAACCAGCATTTTCTCCTTTTCCGACAATGTTTTTTACCTTTCCTCAGCCAAAAAGCATAATTCTAGCTACATCTGAATTCTCATCTTGAAATGCTTTCAATATGGATGACTCCAAATTTTTGTTGTTTGGTAAAGAGTCAACAAGGTAGAGAACATTGTGGAAAAAAGAAGAAATTGACTGAAAATGCTGGTTATCAGCATTGTGTATTTTTCCCCCAGTGTTTTCAAAATTCTTCTCCATTAGGGTCATCAAAACTCGAGATAGTTTGGTTAAAGGTTAATACTTGGATATATCTTTGAAATAATAGAAAATATTGTTTGAATGTGATACCAGCATTTTCCTCCATTTCCCCACAATGTTTTCAAATGATGTCTACCTCAGGGTGGTTGAAACGCTGTTGTTTCCTAAAAGTTAATAGTCTCTATTGTTCACATATGATTTTTTACTCCCATGCAGTAGAGAGCACTTTCTAAACCTTGTTGAAAAAGAAGCACTGACTGAAAACAATTTGTTCTATTGCTTTTTTCCCCGCAGTATGTTGTTTTTTTCTCCTGTATCATTCAGAAATACTTGAGAGTTATACCAAACAAAAACATGTATAAATGAAACTAAAGAAAAATGCCCTTCAAATCATTATTAGAAAAACAGAAATTGTAACTAGTTTTTTCTCCTTTTCCAAAAATATTTTCTCCTTTTTAAGAACAAATTAAGTCATAGTTGAGACAACTAATTTATAAGCTGTGAATGCTTTAAATCTGGACCAGTCCAAAATTGGTAAAGAGTCAAAATATGTTTTTTTTGTAAAGGGAACAGTTTACTTTCACAAGTATTTAATCCTTTCCTTAATTTTCTTTTTCCCTCCTTTCAAATCTCTATCCTATAAAGATGCCCGTCTACAGCCGGTGAGCAAAAACGCTGTTAAATTTCAAACAATTTAGAATGGTACAGAAATCAGTCCTTTGTGTAAACATGGATAAATTACTGACATATATGGTGTACTTGAAAAAAAGAAACACAGAGATTTGTATTAGAAACCGAACTTTGGTCAGAAGAAAACTGGCTGACGATCGAAGCTGTAAACAATGGCGGTGCGTCATGGAAATTTATTGTTGGTTTCCGCCTAGAGTCGGATAAGGTGTAATTTGCATATATAGGCCGTGACCTCCGTGTGAAAATCGAGGCTGCAACAGAGAAGCCTCCATTTTCCTTCGTTTGCCTCATTAGACACAGGGCGAAGGTCAAATATAGTCACGTGACAGAATGCATGATAATCATACGAATCTACCCGAGTGTATAACTGACATATCGAAATCTTCAATTCAAAAACTAGAAACAACGAGTGTTTACATGGAAGGCCACAACTCAGCGAAATGCATTTTCTATCGACCGTAATCAGCAACCTTGCAACCGTGAGGCGCAATATTTGGCATGAAGATATGAGAATGACTATAGTTTGATAAAATAAAGACAAAATAAGTTAAAACTGGCTGAAAATGAGTATCAGGGCCTCTTTAATTGTTATACCCCCCACAACGAAGTGGAGGGGGGTATACTGGAATCGTCATGGCTGTCTGTCCGTCCGTCCGTCTGTCCGTCCGTAGACACAAATTTGTCTGGCAAAATACTCCTACAGTTTTTCAGGTACTGAACTCAAATTTATACACAGTGTTCCTATATATATGAAGTTGTGCATGTGCAATTTTCATGACTCTGCTGCGATGCGTTGCAGAATTATCTCCGCTTGAACTTGGCAATTTTCGCTAAATTGTATCGCTTTAATACAAAATTTGTCCACTGTAATACTCCTACAATTTTTAATGTACAAAACTAATTGATAATGTGTTTCTTACTGTGAAGTCTGTTTTTAATATAATCTGTCCGTCCAACCATGTGTCCACAGACACAAATTTGTTCACTGAAATACTCCTACGGTTTTTCAGATACTGAACTCAGATTTACACACAATGTTCCTATATATATGAAGTTGTGCATGTGCAATTTTCATGACTGCTGTTATGTGTTTGCAGAATTATCTCCCCTTGAACTTTGCAATTTTTGCTGAATTGTATCGCTTTAATTCACTATTTGTCTAGTGTAATACTCCTACAATTTTTAATGTACAAAACTATTTAGTAATGTGTTTCACAATGTGAATTCTGTGTTTGATTTGTTACCTCTATATCAGTCCAATAGTTCAAATTACTGCCTATGTATATTGCTAAAGATTTAATATATACCTTTGGTCTCTGTGTTTTAACGGTGACAGATTAACCTTACCCTTTTATGAGTGTAAACCCTTTGTCGGAAGTTTCGTTTTTTTTTTCAACTCTTACTTTTGTACTAAACTATTCTGCATTCTGTGACAAAGAGCTGTTTTGTGACAAGGAGCTGGTGGGGGGTATGATCACGTTTAGTGATAGCTCTAGTTTTGTATTGGTTGGATGGAGAGTAACATGTGCAGTGTTAGGATAACTAAATTTACCCTGTAAAGTTAAAAAATACAGTGACACAAAATAAATAGCAACCTGAATTAACCACACCAGAAAATTAAAGGCTTGTCCAGTATCAAAAAACTTGCGGACACAAAGTTGAGATTGCTGAATGTTAGAAGGTAGAAAAATATTCTGGGAAAAAGAAAACGTGTTGGTTTCAACCATTTGCTTCTTTTCCCAGAATGTTTTCAAAAAGCCTTTTTCCAAAGGGTTTTTAAAAAGCTTTCTTCCACAGGATTATACAAATATGGCATTCTTTATTAAGTGGTTGAATACTGTGTTTTTGTTAGAAAAATATTCTGGGAAAAAGAAAACATGTTGGTTTCCAGCATTTGCTCCTTTTCCCACAATGTCTTCAAAAAGCCTTTTTCCGCAGGTTTATACAAACGTGGGATTCTTTAGTAATTGGTTAAATACTGTGTTACTGTATAATTTCAGAGAAGAAGCAGTCCATTCCGACGGGTAAAAACTGAAGATGTTCAAGTAGATCCAAGACTAAGTAATAATTCATTCGAAGCTAAGGTAATTATGGTCCTTCAGTCTTACACAATCCTGAGCTGAAACAACACTTACAAAGAAGTCTTTCAAAAACATTATGGGAAAAGGAGAAAATGCTAGTAAGCAGCATTTTCTCATCTTCCTACGTTGTTTTGTGCATTTTTAAAAAGAAATCTTTGGACAAGCCTGATATTCTGTTGTCTACTAAGGAGTTAGAGATTGAATGATTGACATTTTACCATGAGAATGCCTATCACATTTTTTAATACTCCTTTCTCTGTACTGGAAGGGTTTCATACTGTTTAACCCTTCACCAGACAACAAAATATTAGCCTTGTCCAAAATGAAAGTGTTTGCAGACAACAGTTTCATTGTGGCTCAAATAATGCAATTATTCTTTGATTGGGTAGAAAACATTGTGGGAAAAGGAGAAAATGCTGGTTACCAACATTTTCTCCCTTTCCCACAATGTTTTCAAAAGGCTTCTTTCCCAGAGTTGTTAAAAGTCGGGATTGTGTGGCAAAGGATTAAGCACTGGTGAACCACATTTCTGTCAGCAGACAGCTGTACAGAGGTGGATCATTTTATCTTGGGTGCTGAGTTTGAATCCAGTCATGAGCTTCAGTCTGTGGAACCAACTCCCATCATGGCACAGGCAAGTTGGTGCCAGTTTGAGGAGACATTTATCTAGCGTGGTAGAATTTGTTTCACAATCGATGTAGCATGAGTATATGTAGGTGGATACTATTGTAGGCAGAGTACAGAGGCCTAGCCAGTAATGTAGAGGGCTTGTCATCCAGACCTTGTGAGATCAAATTCCAGGTTGGCCCCACTCTTTTACTCTATACCAGACATCAAAATTTTAGACTGGTACAAATTGAAAGCATATGCCGACTACAGGGTAAATATTGCTTAAATGTGGGATTTGTCTTTGAAAGGGTAGAAAACATTGTTGGAAAAGAGAAAATGCTGGTCACCAGTTATTATGACAAGATTCATTCCTCTCATGGCTAGTAATTGCTTGGACAATTTATATGTAGTAGCAGCCAGTGACTTAACTCTTTACCAAAGGACAAAATTATAGACTGGTCCAAATTGAAAGCATTTGCAGATGACAAAATGTGTCTTAAAAATTGAAATTTGGTTTGGGAAGGGTAGAAAACATGGTTGTAAAAGGAGAAAATGCTGGTAACCAAGAAAGTGCTGGTAACCAGCATTTCTCCTTTTTCCACAATGTTTTCAAAAGGCTTCTTTCTCAGGGTCGTTAAAAGTCGGGATTGTGTGGTAAAGAGTTAAAGTGTGGTGCAGAAAAATGGTAAAAGAAACACAAAGAATGCATGGATAGGTGCACAAGCTGCAGAGAAATAATGCTGAGAATTGCATTTAACACAAAACGGACTAAATTGATTGAAGTTTTAACCATTCTTAATTCCAATTTCAGCATGGTGCTAAAGGTTCCTGGGGAGAGAAGGCCTTTAAAGATCTCAGTGTGACAAAAGGAAAAAGTTTCAGACAGGAGAAAACTAAGAAAAAGAGAGGCAGTTACCAGGGGGGACAAATCACCACATCTGTGCATTCCTTCAAATTTGACGACTAAAACTTCATGACTTACCCCTTGAAACAAGTTTCCCAGGAAACAGTTTCAAAAACATACCTGTGGTAGCACGAATATTTTGAAAAACATGGTGGCAAAAGGAGAATTGCTCATTATGAGCAATTTCTCCTTATTCCTTTGTGTTTTCAAAGGAAGTCTCCTGCAAGGTAGTTAAGGGAATAGTTGTGCAAAATGTAAGAATAAGAATATGTCATCAAAGTATTACCTTTCTAGAAAATTCATTTTTGTGTGTGTGTGTTTTTTTTTCTTTCTTTAATATCGCTGCACTGGTTACTTCATGGGTTGTTTTTGGACCAAACTCATCTTGTAGATAAAAGGAGAAATATTGAATGGAAAGGATAAAGGACTGTGGAAATGCTATTTAAAATGTGCCATGTGTTTTTCAAAGTAGTTCCTGAGCCATGTACGTAGGAGTTTGCTGCATAAAAACAGCATTACATTTGTAACAAAAAGTACACATGTACAGTAGTATTTCTGTTATTAAAATGCATTTTCAGACTATCAAAAGTATTTTCTTTATGTTCTTAGAATCTTGGTTCTTTTCATTTCATTTAGGGAATTCATTAAATGAAAGTGTATTTTCAGTATGTGTAAATTTTCTGTTCTTTTTCATGGTTGAATTCACGTATTTAAGTGCATTGTTTTCTTTTTACGATTTGTTTGTTTCTTTTGATGGTGGATTTTGTGTAATGCAAGTGCATTTTCATTACATGTATGTATAAACTGTTTCCTGTATACACTTTGTTCATTTCCTTTGATGATAGAATTAATGTTAAATAAGTAAATTTTCAGTACAAGTTGTTCCCTTCATCCCCTTCTTTTTGTTCATTTCTTTTGATGGTGGCATACATGTTTCCTTCTTGCCTTTCTCTTTGTTTCTCTATATAGTGGAACTCATAGAAAGAAACTTCTTTTTATTTTGATGGTGAAATTCTTGTACCGTAAGAGCATTTTGATTTTTGTATATTTGCCAATAAAGCTTTTATTGTGGAAGAGGATCAGACAAGCATCTTATTAAATTCTAAACTCATCCGAATTGGAGACTTTTGCTAACCACTAACTAAATATGATTCAGAAGGCCAATTTCTTTCCCAGGATTGATTGTTATTGAAACAGGATTTATTCCTCTCTGATAGCTGATCATTGTTTCGACAGTGGTCATGTGGGAAAGCAGCCAGTGGCTTGGGAAGAATATTGTGAGAATTACTGGTTAAAGAAAAGCATGGATAGGTGCACTAGCAGCTGTCAAAACATGTCAAAACAGTGTTAGAGACCATACAAACAAACAAATCAATAGCAGGATTCGTCTTGAATGGGTAGAAAAAAGGGTCTCGAAAAGGATAAAATGCTGGTTACAAGCATATTCTCTTTTTCCACAATATTTTCCAAAGTATCATTCCTAAGTATCTATAAAGCTTGGAATTGTATGGTAAAACTTTGCAGTATAATAAATTTGTTGTAAGGTCAGGTGGCAGGGGACTTGAAAACTTGTTCATGGCTGTGGTGGTGACATGATTTGCCACAGCCATGAACAAGTTTCAAAGTCTCCTGCCACCTGACTGTACAACTAACAATGTTACAAAATGGATAGTATATATTCTTATTCATGTATTAATTCTTTACCAAATATTCCTGTGTATATCAACAATCCTGAGTGAAAGGGCTCTTGAAAACATGGTGGGAAAAGGAGAAAAGCTGGTTACCAGCATTTTCACCTTTCGCACAGTGTTTTCTACCTTATGAAAGACAAAATTTGTGTTTTGAGTAACGTTTATTTTGTTGTCTGCAAACACTTTGAATTTGGACAAGAGCAACATTTCGTCATGTGGTGAAGAGTTAACCTTCTGCCAAGCTATACTGTATTTCAAAGAAATTTAGGAAGTGAGTTTTTGGAACATTATGAGAAAAAGAGAAAATGCTGGTCACAAGCATTTTTTCCTTTTTCCCGAATGTTTTCTAACCTTTCAAAGACTAATTCAATCATATGAGCAAGCCACAATTTATTTGTTGTCTGCAAATACTTGTACATACAAATACTTGTATTCGCCAATATGAAGGTAAAGAGTTGACTTGGCAAATTTGATTATACATGTGTATCATTTATTGTCATGTAAATTTGTGCATGTTTGATTTACAAGTGTTTATCATGGATAAATTACCTGCTTGTGTTCATTTTCTTCTGTTGAACACTGTAAACATGTTATGTTTCTCAAGAAAGTATACTATGAAGGAAAGAAAACTGTTCTGTTTATCATTTCTCCCAAATAAAGCTATGCTATGCATTTTGAAGTACCAAATGCTATGAAACATGCAAGTTACAGAGAAATGCTCGTGTTCTTCATACAAATGATAAACCTATATAAAACAATCACATTTTAGTGACCTTGAGGATGGAGGCTTTTAAAGACGATCGCTACAGTTTCACCATTTTTTCATAACATTCAGAATTTCATGAAACTTTGTACGGTGATAGTATATTATCTGATCTACAAAAATAGGAGATAAAAAAAGGGGGTCACCAGCTTTGGGAAAATTCTATGGATATTTCTTGTAGTACACCCTGCATTGCGGCAGTTCAGGTTGAAATTTCACCTATGAAAACTAAGTCTATGCATATTTCTTTAAATGACAACAATTATAAGCAAATTTTATGTCATTGTATTGGTGAAACATCAGATTTAATGTCAAAAATAATTTAGAGTATACTGAGTATCAATATTAAAAAAAAAAAACCCTTATGGCTAAAACACCTTTATTTTGGAAAAAAACAAAAAAACCAAAGAGTATCTTTCAAAGTTATTTTTTCAAATGTTCTAACATTCAGATTTTTCTTATTTTTTCTATAAATAATATTCAAGTACTAAACTAAAAGAATCGGGCTTAAAACAAATAGGTCACCAGCCTTATTTTTTAAGAAAATACATTTTAAGTTTGTGGGTGGGGCACTAACTAATGAATAAATGTAGGGTTTGTCAAAGACAAAGATATTATATGAAGTAAATTATCTCAATTTTTTCAATAACAACTTTTTTTTATAAGAATCAAGTTTGTTTGTTATAATAAACCAATTCATAGCATATAAATGTAATACTGATGTTAGCTTTTAACCCATTTTCAAACGACTAATTTTAGACTCTTCTAAATTTGACGCGTTTGCAGACGCTAAACCAAAACCTGGTATTCATGTATCACAGTTCTTTGATGGGTCAGAAATCATTGTGCGATTAAGAGAAATCAATCGTTAGCAGCAATTTCTCCTTTTGACATCAATGTTTTCTAATGTTTTCTGCTACAGACTCATCAAGCTAAGGGACAACCTGGTAAAGGAGAAAGAGTTATGTACAGCCCCTCGTTTTCTGCAAGTCTTTACCAAGTGATATAATTTTGGACTAGACCAAACTGAAAGCATCTGCATCTGAAAGGATGCTTTAGCTCAACGATACGTCTGCCAGATAGAGCGCTAGTAATAGCATGACCTGTGTCCATATTTCCGTTGTTAGGTGACGTAAGGTGATTCACTTTGACTTTAAGTCCGATCTTTTGAAAGCGTAATTTGGGATTCTTGCCTCGCATATAATTATTTAGCTTGATTCAAATAATTTTTTCTTCATTTTGCTGACATTAAACGACCCGTTTTAGTTTTTGGTTTATCCATTCTGCACAGTGCATGGAAATACCGGAATGGACCGGAACGGACCGGAATGGACACCGGAACGGACCCGAATGGACAGTGAAATGGACCGGAATGGACACCGGAACGGACCCGAATGGACAGTGGAATGGACCGGAATGGACAGTGGAATGGACAGGAATGGACCGGAAGATACGATGAAAAGTCTTGCATTACATCCTTTATTTGATATTCGAATAGAAAAAAGCTTGAACATATTCATTTAAGCATAACGAGGAACCTGCACGATGAAGGCTATAGGGAAATGGCTTTCAACTTGAAGGAAAGAATATCGGGTAAGACAATAACCTTGCGAGTAAAATCTAGTAAAGAAGATTAGGTAAGCTTGAACGGACCTTTACAGGGCATGAAAAGTTGGACATAACGACTTTAAAAACAAAAAAGAACTTGGGGACAGACCTAGACTTTCATAATTTTTTTTTTTTTTTTTTAAGAAGATGGAATATCAGACGTGGGAATCCTCATGCTCTTAAGTGAAAAATATCTGATTTTGGAGAATTAAAAAACCGGAACGGTCCTGTAAAGACTCTAAAACGGGAACCCGTGAACGTAAAAAGAGAAGAAGTCGGAAAATGACCAATATCTTATCAGTAACATAAAATACCTTAAGTCTGAAACGTCAGATTGAACATGAACTGAATTGAAAGTATGTGATATTTGATTATAGAAGGACCAGAACGGAGCCTAACAGACCCTTAATGGCGTACCTGTGAACTTAAAAAAACAGTGAGGAAACTGGGAAATGGCCAACATTGCACAATATGAGTATGGAAAATCCGGAACGGATGGTAACGGTACCTGAAAAGCCTTCACAGGAACTGAAAAACACATTTGGAAATCGGGAAAGGAACAAAACTGTTGTAGAAATATGAAATTGCGACGTAGGAAACATTAAAATGAACATGAACCGAATTGAAAAGATCCGGTATGGACTAGTGAAATACTGGAACGGACTCGAATCGACCTTTGACAGCGTTCATAGGAACAAAAACCTATATGAAAAAATGGGGAAAAGACCAAAAACCTTATCAGAAATATGAAATATCGGACGTAGGAATGAACATGAATTGAATTGAAAACATCCGATGTTGGAGTATGGAAATACCGGAACGGACATTAACCGACCTTTAAAAGTCTTCATAAGGAGTAAAAGCTTCATGTGAAAATCGGGAAAGGACCAATATCTCATCAGAAATGTAAAATGTTGGACGAAGGAATCCGTAAATGAACATAAACAGAATTGAAAAGAGCCGATGTTGGAGTACGGAAATACCGGAACGGACCTGTACCGACCTTTAAAAGCCTTCACAAGGCATAAAAGCTTCGTGTAAATATCGAGAAAGGACCAAAATCTCATCAGAAATATAAAATGACGCACAAAGGAATCATTAAATGAATATGAACCGAATTGAAAACATACGATATTGGAGTATGGAAATACCGGAACGGACCTGAACCGGCCCTTAAAGAACCATCCCAAAGGCTGAAAGCTTCATGTGAAAATCGAGAAAGGACCAAAATCTCATCAGAAATATGAAATGTCGGTCGAAAGTATCATTAAAATGAATATGAACTGAATTGAAAAAATCCGTTGTTGGAGTATGGAAATACCAGAACGGACCTGAACCGACCCTTAAAAGTCTTTATAAGGAGCAAAAGCTTCATGTGAAAATAGGGAAAGGACCAAAATCTCATCAGAAATATGAAATGACGGACAAAGGAGTCATTAAATGAATATGAACAGAATTGAAAAGAGCCGATTTTGGGAGTATGGAAATACCGGATAGGACCTTCGGCCCTTAAAAACCTTCCCAAAGGCTGAAAGTTTCATGTGAAAATCGAGAAAGGACCAAAATCTCATCAGAAATATGAAATGTCGGTCGAAAGTATCGTTTAAATGAACATGAACTGAATTTAAAAAAAAATCCGATGTTGAAGTATGGAAATACCGGGACGGACATTAACCGACCCTTAAAAGTCTTTATAAGGAGTAAAAGCTTCATGTGAAAATAGGTAAAGGACCAAAATTTCATCAGAAATATGAAATGACGGACAAAGGAGTCATTAAATGAATATGAACAGAATTGAAAGTATACGATGTTGGAGTATGGAAATACCGGAACGGACCTTAACTGGCCCTTAAAAGTCTTTATAAGGAGTAAAAGCTTCATGTGAAAATAGGGAAAGGACCAAATTCTCATCAGAAATATGAAATGTCGGACAAAGGAGTCATTAAATGAATATGAACAGAATTGAAAGTATACGATGTTGGAGTACGGAAATACCGGAACGGACATTAACCGACCTTTAAAAGTCTTCATAAGGAGTAAAAGCTTCATGTGAAAATAGGGAAAGGACCAAATTCTCATCAGAAATATGAAATGTCGGACGAAGGAATCCGTAAATGAACATAAACAAAATTTAAAAGAGCCGATGTTGGAGTACGGAAATACCGGAACGGACCTGTACCGACCTTTAAAAGTCTTCATAAGGAGTAAAAGCTTCATGTGAAAATCGGGAAAGGACCAAATTCTCATCAGAAATATGAAATGTCGGACGAAGGAATCCGTAAATGAACATAAACAGAATTTAAAAGAGCCGATGTTGGAGTATGGAAATACCGGAACGGACATTACCCGACCCTTAAAAGTCTTTATAAGGAGTAAAAGCTTCATGTGAAAATTGGGAAAGGACCAAAATCTCATCAGAAATATGAAATGACGGACAAAGGGGTCATTAAATGAATATGAACAGAATTGAAAGCATACGATGTTGGAGTATGGAAATACCGGAACGGACCTGAACGGCCCTTAAAAGTGTTAATAAGGAGTAAAAGTTTCATGTGAAAATAGGGAAAGGACCAAAATCTCATCAGAAATATGAAATGTTGGTCAAATGAACGATTAAAATGAATATGAACCGAATTGAAAAGATCCAATGTTGGAGTATGGAAATACCGGAACGGACCTGAACTGACGCTTTAAAGCCTTCCCAAGGACTAAAAGCTTCATATGAAAATCGGGAAAGGACCAAAATCTCAAGGTTGAGGGCCGATATCACTCTTCGGCCCTCATCAGCAAAAAAAAAAAAAGGGGGGGGGGGGGCGAGGGCGGATTCTAAAAGGTTCATGTGAAAGTCGGGAAATGGCCAAAAGGTCATCAGAAATATGAAATGTCGGACAAAAGAATGATTAAATGAACATGGATTCAATTGAAAAGTTCCGAAGTTGGAGTATGGAAATACCGGAACGGACCTGAACCGACCTTTAAAAACCTTTACAAGGACCAAGAGCTTCATGGGAAAATCGGGAAAGGACTAAAATCTCGTCAGAAATATGAAATCTTGGCCTAAGGAACGATTAAAATGAACATGAACCGAATTGAAAAGATCCTATGTTGGAGTATGGAAATACCGGAACGGACCTGAACTGACGCTTTAAAGCCTTCCCAAGGACTAAAAGCTTCATATGAAAATCGGGAAAGGACCAAAATCTCAAGGTTGAGGGCCGATATCACTCTTCGGCCCTCATCAGCAAAAAAAAAAAAGGGGGGGGGCGAGGGCGGATTTCGAGGTGGCGTGCTGATATCACTCTCCGGCCCTCATCAGCCGTGTATATGACTCAGCGTAATTACCATTTTAACGATCTCGGATTTTCAAGTGTGGTCTTTTACGATCATTGAAAAAGAAATGCTAAAGCATTTCAGAAAAATCTTTGTCACCGTTAAAAGCCATGTTACAGTTAAAAAGCAATGCTTATGCAGTTGAAGGTTGAGACTAGAATATCCTTCATATTTTTTCGAATGTAACTTTTCCTGAAAAGAAAGTGTGAGAAAAAGTTTGATGACGCCGATTACTTGCTTGACAGGGAATTATCAGCCGATTTGAATAGGTAGATTTAACACCATTCTTTACGTGCTCGTAAATCTATTAATTCGAATGACCAGACAGATTCTAGATCTTGAAATCAAAAGGTTTTGAGCTCGAATTCCGGGTCTGCATAAAGTACAAAGCATTTTTCTTTCGTATATTTATACATGTGGAATAGGGCGAACCGTAAAGAAAAAGAAGATAGTTCCTTGACAAATTTGTAGATTTATGTCCAGAAATATAACTTTGGAATGATTATTGGTTCACATACTTGTAAAGACCATTTTACGGGAACATTTTCTCACTGCGTGTTGATATAGATATATAAAAGAGGGACTTAGATTTTTACAAGGAATCGATCAGTAGGTTGGGAAGACTATTGAGCAGTAAAAGGAACTTCAGGAACGCATGTTAGGTGCACTTGCCGCCGCAATATACGCAATAAAAAAAATCTTTTTTCAATTCTTCGTTCACAAACATATAAAAACTAAATCTTTCTTTCATTTCTTCGTTAGTGCACAGGTCTACCCATGTTTTACATAGAGTTTCTTTAAAAAATCAGTGTGTGTAGATCGCTAAAATTAGATTGTATGTCATTTTCCTTTTTGATCCCATTTTCTTTCCTACACGTCCATCATTGAAACAGTGATCAGTGCATTGACAGGAATGAATTATGTGTAATGACTAGATCTAGGTCTATCATCAATCCTAGGAAAAAAATTTGCCGAGTTTCGGATAGATAGATCTAGATCTAGCCAACTTATGGGGGAAAAAAACGCCAAACTTTTAGATCAATCAACACGATTTATTAACATATAATAAATGAGCCATGCTCTGCGAAAAGAATCGACCCATGTCAAGCCCCGCAGTCGGCACAACTTGGTCCTTTCATAAATTTCACATGAAGCTTTTACTCCTTATAAAGATTTTTAAGGGTCGGTTCAGGTCCGTTCCGGTATTTCCATACGCCAACATCGGATATTTTCAATTCAGTTCGTATTCAGTTAATTAATCCCTCATCCGACATTTCATATTTCTGATGAGATTTTGGCCCTTTCCCGATTTTCACATGAAACACTTAGTCCTTGGGAAAGTTTTTAAGAGTCGGTTCAGGTCCGTTCCGGTATTTCCATACCCCAACATCGTATGTTTTCTATTTGGTTCATATTCATTTAATGATTCCTTTGTCTGAGATCTTTTTATTTTGGATGAGATTTCGGTCCTTTCCCGATTTTCACATTAAGCTTTTTGTCCTTGGGAAAGCTTTTAAGGGTCGGTTCAGGTCGGTTCCGGTATTTCCATACTCCGACATGGGATGTTTCCAATTCGGTTCATATTCATTTAGTGATTCCTTCGTCCGACATTTCATATTTCTGATGAGATTTTAGTCCTTTCTCGATATTCACATGAAGCTTGGATGCCTTGTGAAGGCTTTTAAAGGTCGGTACAGGTCCGATCCGGTATTTCCATACTCCAACATCGGCTCTTTTCAATTCTGTTTATGGTCATTTACGGATTCCTTCGTCCGACATTTTATATCAGTTCTGATAAGATTGTGGTCCTTTCCCTATATTAACATGAAGCTTTTAGTCCTTCGGGAGGCTTTCTAAGGTCGATTAATGTCCGTTCTGGTATTTCCATACTCAAACATTGAATCTTTTCAATTCTGTTTAGGTTCATTTACGGATTCCTTTGTCCGTCATTTCATATTTCTGATGAGATTTTGGTCCTTTCCCGATTTTCACATGAAGCTTTTACTCCTTATAAAGACTTTTAAGGGCTGGTTCAGGTCCGTTCCGGTATTTCCATACTCCGACATCGGATTTTTTCAATTCAGCTCATGTTAATTTTAATGATACTTTCGACCCACATTTCATTTTTCTGATGAGATTTTGGTCCTTAACCATTTTTCACATGAAGCTTTCAGCCTTTGGGATGGTTTTTAAGGGTCGGTTCAGGTCCGTTCCGGTATTTCCATACTCCAACATCGTATTCTTCAATTCTGTTCATATTCATTTAATGACCCCTTTGTCCGTCATTTCATATTTCTGATGAGATTTTGGTCCTTTCTCGATTTTCACATGAAGCTTTCAGCCTTTGGGAAGGTTTTTATGGGCCGGTTAAGGTCCATTCCGGTATTTCCATACTCCAACATCGTATGCTTTCAATTCTGTTCATATTCATTTAATGACTCCTTTGTCCGTCATTTCATATTTCTGATGAAATTTTGGTCCTTTCCCTATTTTCACATGAAGCTTTTACTCTTTAGGGAGGCTTTCTAAGGTCAGTTTATGTCCGTTCCGGTATTTCCATACTCAAATATTGAATCTTTTCAATTCACGTTATGTTCAGCTAATGATTCCTTCGACCAACATTTTATATTTCTGATGAGATTTTGGTCCTTTTCCTATTTTCACATAAAGCTTTTACTCCTTATAAAGACTTTTAAGGGCCAGTTAAGGTCCGTTCTGGTATTTCCATACTCCAACATCGTATACTTTCAATTCTGTTCATATTCATTTAATGACTCCTTTGTCCGTCATTTCATATTTCTGATGAAATTTTGGTCCTTTCCCTATTTTCACATGAAGCTTTTACTCCTTATAAAGACTTTTAAGGGTCGGTTAATGTCCGTCCCGGTATTTCCATACTTCAACATCGTATACTTTCAATTCTGTTCATATTCATTTAATGACTCCTTTGTCCGTCATTTCATATTTCTGATGAAATTTTGGTCCTTTCCCTATTTTCACATGAAGCTTTTACTCCTTATAAAGACTTTTAAGGGTCGGTTAATGTCAGTCCCGGTATTTCCATACTCCAACATCGGATTTTTTTTAAATTCAGTTCATGTTCATTTAAACGATACTTTCGACCGACGTTTCATATTTCTGATGAGATTTTGGTCCTTTCTCGATTTTCATATGAAACTTTCAGCCTTTGGGAAGGTTTTTAAGGGCCGAAGGTCCGTTCTGGTATTTCCATACTCCAACATCGGCTCTTTTCAATTCTGTTCATATTCATTTAATGACTCCTTTGTCCGTCGTTTCATATTTCTGATGAGATTTTGGTCCTTTCCCTATTTTCACATGAAGCTTTTGCTCCTTATAAAGACTTTTAAGGGTCGGTTCAGGTCCGTTCTGGTATTTCCATCCTCCAACATCGGATTTTTTCAATTCAGTTCATATTCATTTTAATGATATTTTCGACCGACATTTCATATTTCTGATGAGATTTTGGTCCTTTCTCGATTTTCACATGAAGCTTTCAGCCTTTGGAAAGGTTTTTCAAGCGTCGGTTCAGGTCCGTTCCGGTATTTTCATACTCCAACATCGGATTTTTTCATTTCAGTTCATATTCATTTTAATGATACTTTCGACCGACATTTCATATTTCTGATGAGATTTTGGTCCTTTCTCGATTTTCACATGAAGCTTTCAGCCTTTGGGAAGGTTCTTTAAGGGCCGGTTCAGGTCCGTTCCGGTATTTCCATACTCCAATATTGTATGTTTTCAATTCGGTTCATATTCATTTAATGATTCCTTTGTGCGTCATTTAATATTTCTGATGAGAATTTGGTCCTTTCTCGATATTTACACGAAGCTTTTATGCCTTGTGAGGGCTTTTAAAGGTAGGTACAGGTCCGTTCCGGTATTTCCGTACTCCAACATCGGCTCTTTTCAATTCTGTTTATGTTCATTTACGGATTCCTTCGTCCGACATTTTATATTTCTGATGAGATTTTGGTCCTTTCCCGATTTTCACATGAAGCTTTTACTCCTTATGAAGACTTTTAAAGGTCGGTTAATGTCCGTTCCGGTATTTCCATACTCCAACATCGGATGTTTTCAATTCAATTCATGTTCATTCCTACGTTCGATATTTCATATTTCTGATAAGGTTTTTGGTCTTTTCCCCATTTTTTCATATAGGTTTTTGTTCCTATGAACGCTGTCAAAGGTCGATTCGAGTCCGTTCCAGTATTTCACTAGTCCATACCGGATCTTTTCAATTCGGTTCATGTTCATTTTAATGTTTCCTACGTTGCAGATTTCATATTTCTACAACAGTTTTGTTCCTTTCCCGATTTCCAAATGTGTTTTTCAGTTCCTGTGAAGGCTTTTCAGGTACCGTTACCATCCATTCCGGGTTTTCCATACTCATATTGTGCAATGTTGGCCATTTCCCAGTTTCCTCACTGTTTTTTTAAGTTCACAGGTACGCCATTAAGGGTCTGTTAGGCTCCGTTCTGGTCCTTCTATAATCAAATATCACATATTTTCAATTCAGTTCATGTTCAATCTGACGTTTCAGACTTAAGGTATTTTATGTTACTGATAAGATATTGGTCATTTTCCGACTTCTTCTCTTTTTACGTTCACGGGTTCCCGTTTTAGAGTCTTTACAGGACCGTTCCGGTTTTTTAATTCTCCAAAATCAGATATTTTTCACTTAAGAGCATGAGGATTCCCACGTCTGATATTCCATCTTCTTAAAAAAAAAGATATGAAAGTCTAGGTCTGTCCCCAAGTTCTTTTTTGTTTTTAAAGTCGTTATGTCCAACTTTTCATGCCCTGTAAAGGTCCGTTCAAGCTTACCTAATCTTCTTTACTAGATTTTACTCGCAAGGTTATTGTCTTACCCGATATTCTTTCCTTCAAGTTGAAAGCCATTTCCCTATAGCCCTCCGTCGTGCAGGTTCCTCGTTATGCATAAATGAATATGTTCAAGCTTTTTTCTATTCGAATATCAAATAAAGGATGTAATGCAAGACTTTTCATCGTATCTTCAGGTCCATTCCGGTCCGTGCCGGTGTCCATTCCGGTCCGTTCCGGTGTCCATTCCGGTCCGTTCCCGTGTCCATTCCGGTCCATGCCGGTGTCCATTCCGGTCCGTTCCGGTGTCCATTCCGGTCCATGCCGGTGTCCATTCCGGTCCGTTCCGGTGTCCATTCCGGTCCATTCCCGCATCCATTCCAGTGTCCATTCGGGTCCGTTCCGGTCCATTCCTGTCCATTCCACTGTCGATTCCGGTCCGTTCCGGTCCATTCCACTGTCCATTCGGGTCCGTTCCGGTGTCCATTCCGGTCCGTTCCGGTGTCCATTCCGGTATTTCCATGCACCCCATTCTGCAGACATTGACAAGTGTGGCCGGATCAATTGGGGTGCTTACCGTTTTTCGAGTAAAAGGTGAGCGTGATAGTTACACGAAGCGTGAAAATGGAAACTGTCGCGAACGTCGTTAAAAACATTGTGTATAAAGGACGAATGACTTCAGTCCTTTCAAAGACATACACTTACCAATTGTGTCATTTATTTGAGCTTGTGTAAACTTTTCTCTGAAGCTGGACAGCACAGGTAAAAGAAGATCAAGCAACACATTGATAAGTACACAGACCATCGCAATATGACTGAAGTAATGTAGAAAGCTGGGTAAAGCACCAACCAAACAAACCGATTCGTTTACTCAACTCGGACACATCTTAGCCCTTTACCACACAATCCCGAATTTTTACTACCATGAGAAAGCAAGCTTTCGAAAACATGGTGAAAATAGGAGGAAATGCTGGTAACCAGTATTTTCTCCTTTCAACACGGTGGTCTACCCATTTATAGACAAATTTCATCGTTTCAGCAACATTTGATTTGTTTTCTGCAAATGCTTTGAATTTGGACCTGTTTAAAATTTTGTTGTTTGGTAAAGTAAAAACTTTTGGTGTTTACCTCCAAGACTTGAGTGACTGACACAACACTTTTATGTTGAGAGAAATCATTTACTCCAGCATTAATATATATGTAAATTGTATAAAACATAATTGATATTTCAAACAGTGTATGCAAAACTGTCCAGTAATGTCCCAATTCCTGCAATCTCGTGACATGTATCACAATCGGCTCATTTTGGGGATCAGAGAAAAGAGTCATTACCAATCTAAAAAGCCCTCTTGCAATATTTAGACGATAAAAAATCTCTTCTGTTCTTATCATAGGGAAAGGGCCATGGAAAACAATGTGAGAAAAGCAGAAAAATCTGGTAATCAACATTTTCTCCCATTCCCACAAGCTGACCAGCATTTTCTCCTTTTCTTGCAATGTTTGCTACATTCTCAATGACGAATTCCATCATTTGAGCCATATTAAATTTGAACTTCTGCCTTTGCTTCAATGATATGATGCATGTATATATACTCCTCACAAAAAGTTAAGCAACAATGAATTGCGGCTGCACCAAAATTTTATTATTACACATACAGACAATTTCATTGTATAATATGGTGGCATATTTCTGCTGCGAGATACGAGATAGCTATCATGATAACTTTAGAAAACTATCGTGATAAAGTTTCCTGGAAATATTATCTAGATAATAAAGATTTTCACGATAAAAATATCGCAATAATTCTACCTGTTATCATGTTTTTTTCTGCTTTCGTGCCCATAACTGACATTCATGCTATCTATAATTAGATACAATTTCGGAACATCTTCGTCTACAACCTTATGAATTCTCCTTTTACCTGAATGGTTTTAAAGTGTTCGTAGGAGGCATTTCGAGTCTTCTTTGTGATTTTACAGACTTCTGTTCATTTCAAGTCTTGTCAAAATTTACCAATTAAGCTACAATTATTAATTATTCGAACTTTTACTTACTCCAATCTTGTAAAGTCAAAAACTACCGAGTTCATCCAAATGATAAATTTTCTATTTATAGATATTGACAAACAGGTAGAACTATCACGATAATTCTATCTTGCATGTCAGCTTCGTGCACGATTGAGAAATTTTGTGTTAAAATTTTAAGTTTATCGTGATTTTTTTTTCAGGAAACTTTTCACTATCTCGATAAAATTTCCAGGAAACTTTAATTTATCGTCATAGTTTTGTAAAATTATCATGATAGCTATCTTGTATCTCGTGGCAGAAATATGCCACCATAGTATAAATGTAATGAGTATTGAGTTAAAAACCAGTCCAAGCAATTCCATACTTCTATCAGATCATGTTTCTCACTTTCAGGCTTTTGAAGTAAGGCACTGTCTAAATCCACATGCAAAAAAGTGGTATATTACCCAGGTGTTTTAAAATCTCTAAAATTCGGTCAATCTGCATCCCTGACACCGTCGGTACATGTTATGGCCACCATTAGCACGAATACAAGCTTGAACTCTTCTGGCCATTGACCAGATCAAGCAATCCAGCTGTTGTTGTGGAATATCCTGCTATTCCTGACGCAAAAGTTGCTCAAGGTGTTGGAGGTTCTGAGGCCTCACATTTCCATCATTGACACGCCAACCAAGAATGTCCCACGCATGCTCAATTGGATTGAGATCTGGAGATCTTGCTGGCCATTCAAATTGCCCAGAAGAGTTCAAGCTTGTATTCCTGCTAATGGTGGCCATACCATGTACTGAATGTTGCAGATTGAACGAATTTTAGAGATTCTAAAACATCTGGGCAGCATACCACTTTTTTGCATGTGGATTTAGACAGTGCCTTACTTCAAAAGCCTGTAAGTGAGAAACATGATCTGATAGAAGTACGGAATTGCTTGGACTGGTTTGTAACTCAATTCTCATTACATTTATACAAGAAATTGTCTAAATGTGTAATAATGAAATTCTGGTGCAGCGGTAATTTTTTGATCCTTAACTTTTTGTGAGGAGTATAATATATGAATGAAAACCTAATAATATAACCATCACACATGTGTTGTACTTGCAGAGCAAAATGGTCATGATACTTCTGCTCTTTGAGACTTACAAACGATCAAGCAATTCTGAACAATTATTTCAGACAGTCATATGTATCAAAAGAGTCAAAATATAGTAACCTATACAAAAAGAAATGGGTATCCTTTAGTGAGGCCAACTCTTTACCAGATGACAAAATTTTAGGCTGGTTGCATGTCCAAAATGAAAGCATTTGCACAGACAAATGTGTGGCTGAAATGGTGGAATTTGTCTTAGAAGACAGTGGGAAAAGGAGACAAAACTGATTTCTAGCTTTTTCTACTTTTTCCACAATCTTTTCAAAAGTTTCCCCTCGGGGCGATTAAGACCAGTGTTTTGGTGGAGGGTAAATTCAATTTTAAATATACATGTATGTTGTAACACTCTGACTGAACAAGAAATTACTTATGAGCAATATCTACTTTTGCCAGTGTTTTTGTGAGTGATCTGTGCAAGACTGAAAATCATTTCTGTAGGTGGTGATCTGTTCAATCCAGTTATAACAACCCTTAGAAAATAGGCTTTTGAAAACATTGCTGGTTACAAGCATGTTCCACATTTCCCAAAATGTTTTCTATCCTTTCAAAGCCAAATTTCATCATATAAGTAACATAATTATAATTTGTTGTCTGCAAATGCTTTCAATATGGACCAGTCTAAAATCTTGTCATTCGGTCAAGAGATAATGAAACAAAAAAAAACAGGTGACTTTTAGTATGAAAGTCTAAAATAAAACATGGAATAAATAAATAGCTTGGAATAGTCCTATCACAGCTGACATATATTTATACAATTTTCTTAAAATGCTGTCAGTATAAAAATAAGTTTTCAACAGTAAGGCATCAATAAAGATTCACAATAAGGAATACACGAACTTATGGTAAATACATGTGGCTTTAAAACATTCAAACTTATTCTTACAGCTTGTTAATTTGGTTTTAAAAACACTCCTCCTTTCTGTATTAAACAATCACTCCCTGTGAAATTTGCAGTTCTAAATTTAATCTCTGTAAATATTTTAGCACAACAATGAAAAAAAAAAAACACTGGTAAGATTGTTCAAGCTCATCTCTTGTATTGGAGAAATAAAATCAATCAGTCATGCATGAAGCACTATTTAATCAAAACTTAGAGGTTTTTATCAAAAGAGGTTCTTTGAAATAATGAATACACTAAAGGATGTGGTGCAAGTCTATGACATTTTCAAACGCTGAATAATAGGTGCTCCTTTAATTGGTGATGAAACTGCTGTGGTTTTCAGTCTAAGATTGTCCAAAATATAGTTCACTTTTTCTCCACGTTTTCGCGGATCTGGATGGGGGCCTCTCATTGGATGAGATGACACGCCTCTGGGTGGGGCATAATCTGGTAGTATCCCTCTGACTGTATAACTCCATTGCATGTCTGGGGTCTGAAAAGAAGCAGTGCTTACTCCATTAGCTTGCAATGACAAAAACATTTAAAGCTTACCTAAGATATCAAATACAGTGAATTAACCCTTTACCACAAAATCCAAAATTTTAACGACCCGCTATGTTTTCTACCCTTCCTAAAGCAAATTTCAGTTTTTAAGTCGTATCGATATTTTCATTTTGTTGTCTGCAAATGCTTTTTAACTTGGTGCAGTCTAAAATTTTGTCGTAAGGTAATGAATTGGAGTCCTCCATGACCCAGTGATAAAATCTTTCAAACTCAACAGAATTTTGGATCTGTCCATATTCAAAACACTCAAAGACCATGATTCAAATGTGGCTGGAATTGTGAGATTTGTCTTGGAAAGGGTAGAAAAAACATTGTGGAAAAAGATGCTGGTTACCAGCATTTTCAGATTTCCACTGATGTTTTCAGAAGCCTTTCTTTTGTTTAACCCTTTACCACACGACAAATTTTAGACCTGTCCGAATTGAAAGCATTTGCAGAGCACAGTTTCAATGTGGATCATATGAAATGATTTTTCTTTGATAGGGTAGAAAACATTGTGGGAAAAGGAGAAAATGCTGGTTACCTTTCTCCTTTTCCCACAGTGTTTTCAAAAGCCTTCTCTATCAGGGGTGTCAAAAGTCGTCATTGTGTGGTAAAGGATTAAAACATGTAATTGTTTGGTGAAAGATGAAGCCCATGCATTTGTTTTCAGGAAATTCTGGGGCAACAAAGCCCCAGCCTCGTACTGCTGAACCCAAGAATGACACAAGATGGATACTCTAGCCTATATAACTGAAATACTGTAGAAAGCATCATAAAAACAAATTGAGACAAAAAGCCTATGCATGCACCATGACCAGCAAATGTTTATGTCCCTAAAAGTGACTTTGTTTGTAAGGTGTTTAACGCCATTTCAACTTTATTCCAGTTAAACTGCTGCGGCCAGTGGACCTATGCTTTCCTGTAGTTCCTTTTACCAAGCCACTGGTTGCTCTCTCACATATCCACAGTCAAAACAATGTTTAGTGGTGAGAGAGGAATTCTTACTGTCATCAATGCTGGAAAAAAATTAGCCAAGCCGAGGAAGAGAACTAGCTTGCCCCTACCTAGTTTTAAGCCGTGTTTGTCACTGACCGAGCTACTAGCTCAGCCTTAATAAAAGGAAAATGTGCAAATCACGATAAAAAAATTGATATATACTCTTTAAAAGAATTCAAAATGGTGACCCACCAGGATATTTCTCATGTAAGTATATATAATGCTATTATTTTCTGTAGTACCATAGGGTCTAATTGTTTTATTTCATTTATTGATACAATATTAAAAAGTGTATGATGACTACCTGTACAATCAACTTCCCATTATATATTTTGCCATATACAGATGGGAAAAATCCAACTTTAAGCTGGGTGCCATTATTTCCAACAGGAAGTAGCTCTCCAGTTGCAGGAGATACATGGAATTCTGGGTCACTTCCTGCTGCGAAGTATGCTGTGTATGGTACAGGGTACCTGGAAAAAGATACTCAGGGATGGAGTGTGTTAAAAATTCTATTTTGTTCTTCTCAAACACAATCAATAGCAGCAAAACTGTCACTGAATTTGCATTTCGTCGAATTTTAAATTGAAAGCATTTGCAGTTGAAACAAAAGATTTTTTTTTGTTTTGTTCTAAAAGAGTAGAAAACATGGTTGCCAGCATTTTCTCTTTCTCATGCTAAAAGCCTCCTCAGTGTTACTGAAATAGTGAATTGTCTGTGAGGTGCTTAAGCCTCTATTAATAAACAGTCAGCCTAGAAATAGTAGTTTGTGTCAATTTTACTGACTTCAATAATGTCCACATCATAATTATATAAGAGTAATTATGGTAGAAGTTAATAATCCTGTCACCCCCATTTGAAAAGGCCATGCAGCCAATATTGGCACATTTACCCTCAGAGTCTTAACTTTTTGTGCCCAGGGACCAGGCAGATCTGCACTGGTAAAACATAATTTAAGTAACTGGGGGCTTACCAACAGGCTGGTAAATAATCAAGGCAATTTTTCCACTCACTTGGTTTGACTATTCAGCCGGATTCCTATGACAGATTCCTTGCCCAGACCTGTGGCTTCAATATCTATCAAATCGTCAACTGGTGGTTCTGTAGCTACAAAACGTACAGGAAACTTCCACACACCACCTTGGGCTGCTCTCACTTCTAATGTTACCTGGTGACTGGAAAAGTATCAAATGACAAAAAAAGCATTACCAACTTGTGACAATGATTAAACAATGGCTTCAATTTAGTCTTGTTCATTTATTTTTCTGTATTTTATCATTCTATTTTTTTAACATGTACATGTACTTATGTATTTAACATCAATTGTGAAACATGTTCTTTTAGCTAGATACTAATCACTCTTAATGATTGCTCCCTGAAAGTCTTAACTCTTTGATTCTATCTAAAAAAAGATGTTTCCAGGGATGGTATAGGTAAAGATTAAACTGCAAGCAATGTGCAGTCTAATCTTGGATCTAAACCAGCAGCTTGCTTAGTCAAGCTTATCATTTGCAGCTGATTGTATTTTCAAAAGTAGGAAGAGGTAGAGTATTTACTATATAGTATATATTTGTTGCTGAAGAGTCAATCAGTACTTTGCCATGATGCGGGTGTTTTTAAATGTTAACTCTACAATATTTACTCTGCATATTTTTTGTAGCCTGCAACAGCTTTCAACTTGGACTGGTCTAAAATTTTGTTGTATGGCAAAGGGTTAAACACCATGACCACATAATGTGAGCCAATATCCCTGTGTTGTCAAGACAAGACTGAGGACTACAGACTGTTTTAAGTTTTCTTGGCTGTCAGCAACAACAGTTTGTTTCATTGTTTTGGGAGGTTGGGTTTACAGAATGATATCGTTATTCCTTGATACTTACTCCATGGTTCTGAAGGGATTGTAGACCACATTAAACACAAGCACTACAAGTCCGGAGCTGATATCTCTGTGTTGTCTGACAAGATTGAGCGCTACAGACTGTTTTAAGTTCTCTTGGCTGTCAGCATCCTTGTACGTTAACTCATAAGTGAACTCCTCAGCTGTTGCTAGTGCTGAAAATGAACCAAAAACCAAATATTCTTAGTTCTTTACGATACTGGCTATAAGTACAATATGAACAGGGCATATGGCTGTCTGGCAACATTAGTTAGAATTATACTGGGCATGTTTGAATCCAAGCAACACTAGATACTCTTTAATTAATAACTAGTCTTAGTTTAAAGAAAATATCTTCATAAATGACAGCTCAAAATCTTTAAAATTTTCACAATGACACAGACAACAACAGTCTTGCTAATTATGAAAGCAAGAACAGACAATCATTATTTAAATGTTGGCTTCATACATCTGAAAAAAAAAAAGAAACACAGATAATAAGATAATATAAACAATAACCAGGTAATTCATCACTTACTTTCTCCAATAACAATTCCATCTGGTAATTTGGGCGGTTCATTCTTTGGTGTTATAGACCTAGTGTAAACAGGTTTTTGTGGCCCTGAGGTCACAGGTGCAACACCCGCTAGGGTGACCTCAAGTCTCTCTTCCAGCCTATCTCGAGCCTTACATTCTATAATTGCACCATAGGACTCTTTGATAGGGTGGGATTCTGGGATACCTTGAATCGGGAATACCCAACGGATTTCCCTAATCCCATCACTTCCAGTGCGAGATAGCTGATAGCTGTAAAACAAGAGCATAGCATGCAGATGGCAACACTTGCCTGCAGTTACTTTTAGGAAAGTTCTAAGATGAAAAGGGGCATAAATGTATCAGAAATATTTTAATGGTTATCTGCCCCTGTTGTATGGGTTTCCCTTTTAATAGTTAACAACTAGACCAAGTATGAAGTGATAATCTTCAGTAATGAGAGAGATAATATAAAAAGTCAAAGTCTTTGCACGATACAGACAACAATCAAGACAATGCCAGAACTATGACAATATCTCGATTTTTTAGATATTTTCTTTCAAAACATCCAAGCTAATAAATATAAAAACATACTGTAATAAAATCCCTAATTCAGCCATGATATCAAAGAGCCATTTTCTTTAAACAAGATGATTAAGGTAAGCCTTTTTTTTTAACCTTCTAAAGATTGATAGTGCCTATATAATTACCACAAAAGAAGTTACTGATTCCTCAAAATAAAAAACAAGAGAGCCATGATGGCCCTGGATCGCTCACCCGAGTCAACAGGCGAAATTTCACTCCACATGCATAATTAAATTTCTGACCAATAGATAGGTCAATTGAGCTTAAAATGTGGCCTCTAGAGGGTCCACATGGAATTTCCGTAAGTTGGCATAGTGACTTACTTTATCACCATAGGTGACCCAATATAGAACTCATCACAAATTGATCAAGACAAACATTCTGAACAGTTTTCAAGTTAATTGAGCAATAAATGTGGCCTCTAGAGTGCCCACAAGGTATTTCTTTAATTTGACCTAGTGACCTAGATTATGACCCCAGTTGACCCAATTTCATACTCATCGGGTATTTCATCAAGATAAACATTCTGACCAATTTTCAAGCCAATTGAGCGAGAAATGTGGCCTCTGCAGTGCCCTAAAGGTATTTCTTTAATTTGACCTAGTGACCTAGTTTATGACCCCAGGTGACCCAATTTTGAACTAATCCTAGATTTCATCAAGAGAAACATTTTATCCAATTCTAAAATCAATCGAACAATAAATGTGGCCTCTAAAAAGCCCTAGTTATATTTCTTTAATTTGACCTAGTGACCTCGTTTATGACCCCAGTTGACCCAATTTCATACTCATTGGATATTTCATCAAGATAAACATTCTGACCGATTTTCAAGCCAACTGAGCAAGAAATGTGGCCTCTGTAGTGCCCTAAAGGTATATCTTTAATTTGACCTAGTGACCTAGTTTATGACCCCAGGTGACCCAATTTTGAACTAATCCTAGATTTCATCAAGAGAAACATTTTACCCAGTTCTAAAATCAATTGAACAATAAATATGGCCTCTAGAAAGCCCTAGTTATATTTCTTTAATCTGACTTAGTAACCTCGTTTATGACCCCAGTTGACCCAAATTCAGGCTCATGTGAGATTTTATCAAGACAAACATTCTGACCAATTTTCAAGTCAGTTGATCAAGAAATGTGGCCTCTGTAGTGCCCTAAAGGTATTTCTTTAATTTGACACAGTGACCTAGTTTTCATCCCAGGTGACCCAATTTTGAACTATTCCTAGATTTCCTCAAGAGAAACATTTTACCCAATTCTCAAATCAATTGAACAATAAATGTGGCCTCTAGAAAGCCCTAGAGTTATATTTCTTTAATTTTACCTAGTGACCTAGTTTATGACCCCAGTTGACCAAAATTCAAACTCATGTGAGATTTTATCAAGACAAACATTCTGACCAATTTTCAAGTCAGTTGAGCAAAAAATGTGGCCTCTAGAGTGCCCACAACATATTTAGAACAGGTTCACTACATACCAAATACCAAAGCTCTCCGCCTTCCAGATTCAGCAAAGAAGAATTTTCAAGTTTTCCTTCTTTGTTCCTATGTTTGAACTTGTAACCCCTGGGGCGGGCTAGTTTTGACCCCCAGGGCATGAACAAACTTGGTAGAGGTTCACTAGGAGATGCTACATACCAAAAATCAAAGTTCTATGCCTTCCAGTTTCAGAGAAGAAATTTTTTTAAAGTTTTCATTCTTTGTTCCTATGTTTCGAACTTGTGAACCCCCAGGGTGGGGCCAGTTTTAACCCCAGGAGCATCATATGAACAAACTTGGTAGAGGTCTACTAGGAGATGCTACATACCAAATATTAAAGCTCTACACCTTACAGTTTCAGAGAAGAAGAATTTTAAAGTTTCCCTTCTTTGTTCCTATGTTCAAACTTGTGACCCCCGGGACGGGGCCAGTTTTGACCCCAGGGGCATCATATGAACAAACTTGGTAGAGGTCACTAGGAGATGCTACATACTAAAAATCAAAGCTCTATACCTTCTAGTTTCAGAGAAGAAGAATTTTAAAGTTTTCCTTTTTTGTTCCCATGTTCAAAATTGTCACCCTGGGGCGGGGCCAGTTTTGACCCCAGGGGCATCATATGAACAACTAGGTAGAGGTCCACTAGGAAATGCTAAATACCAAATATCAAAGCTCTACACCTTACAGTTTCAGAAAAGAAGATTTTTAAAGTTTTCATTCCTTGTTCCTATGTTTCAAACTTGTGACCCCCGGGGCAGGGCCAGTTTTGACCCCAGGGGCATCATATGAACAAACTTGGTAGAGGTCTACTAGGAAATGCTACATACCAAATATCAAAGCTCTACACCTTACAGTTTCAGAGAAGAAGAATTTTAAAGTTTCCCTTCTTTGTTCCTATGTTCAAACTTGTGAACCCCGGGACGGGGCCAGTTTTGACCCCAGGGGCATCATATGAACAAACTTGGTAAAGGTCCACTAGCAGATGCTACATACCAAATATCAAAGCTCTACACCTTACAGTTTCAGAGAAGAAGAATTTTAAAGTTTCCCTTCTTTGTTCCTATGTTCACACTTGTCACCCCCAGGACGGGGCCAGTTTTGACCTCAGGGGCATCATATGAACAAACTTGGTAAAGGTCCACTAGGAGATGCTACATACCAAATATCAACGCTCTATGCCTTCTAGTTTCAGAGAAGAAGATTTTTAAAGTTTTCCTTCTTTGTTCCTATGTTTCAAACTTGTGACCCCCTGGGGCGGGGCCAGTTTTGACCCCAGGGGCATCATATGAACAAACTTGGTAAAGGTCCACTAGCAGATGCTACATACCAAATATCAAAGCTCTACGCCTTCCAGTTTCAGAGAAGAAGAATTTTAAAGTTTCCCTTTCTTTGTTCCTATGTTCAAACTTGTGACCCCAATGAACAAACGGTAGAGGTCCACTAGGAGATGCTACATACCAAATATCAAAGCTCTACACCTTCTAGTTTCAGAGAAGAAGATTTTCAAAGATTTTGCTATTTTTTTCCTTTTGGTTGCCATGGCAACCAGAGTTATAGGTGGAATTCAATCTCTTGAACAATTTTGGTAGAGTTTCACCCAAGGAACATCCCTGCCAAGTTTCATCAAGATTGGCTCAGTGGTTTAGGAGGAGAAGATGTTTAAAGAAATTGTGGACGACAGACGACGCACGACGGACACTGGGCGATCACAGAAGCTCACCTTGAGCACTTCGTGCTCAGGTGAGCTAAAAATGACTGATAGCAGTTTTGAGAACCGAAACTTGTTTGTGTTTTGGAATGAAATTTTTTGTATCCTACTGTTTGAAAAAACTCTAAGAAGGAAACATAATAAAGTAAAGGAGTTTTACAGCAGCTAGAAGTTGATTTTACTCACCCCTGACTGTCTTTCGGAGCATAATCCCACTTTTCACCATCTTCTCTGGTTACAATTACAGTGCACAAAGCTTCATACATTTTCATTTCTGTTGGAGCAAAGCAGATAGGAATGTCCAGAGTAGATTTGGGTCCCACCCTAATGCTGGCTTTACGCTTTAACAGCAGACAGAAAGGTGAATCCTCCGAGGGGGCGCCATCCATTGCTTCTTCTAGAGTGATGTGTTTATCTGCAAACATGAAATGCATACATGTCCAACTCTCTTATCTTCAAATACTTCTTTAGCCCAGTATCATACAAACAGTTGTACTTGGTTTTAACTCTATACCTAAAGACAAACTTTACACTTGTCCAAATGTTGAGAACATTTGCAAACAACAAATTAAATGTTGCTTGAATTATAGCATTTATCTTTGCAAGGCTAGAAAACATTGTAGGAAAAGGGGTTTACAGTTTTTACATGATGTTTTTATGCTCCCATTTTTATGGCTGTTAAAACACCATGTTGTATGGTAAAAGGTTAATGGAAAGTGCATCATGAGCATCTCGGCCAATCAGACAAGTATCTATTCGTAAATAGAAAAGTACCTAGAATAGCTTGTAAACAGAATCCCAGATGTGCTATCTTTGTTACAACTTTTGGACTATTCTAAATAAGTTTTTTAAAGGAAAAACATCCAACAGAAATAACAATTTCAGAGTCAACCGAAAAAAATTTACTTTTTATAAATTGTTTTACATTGATTAAGAAATATGGTCTTATAATTTATATGAACAACAACTAATATAAATCAGCCTTGATGACTGCTTCCAGGAAACCTTAACCTGTACTTTAGCCGTGATGTGGGTTGTTCCAAAGACTGATCCAACTTGTCCTGGGATTCAAATCCAGAATCATTGATATAAGAGGATAACACTCAACCTCTTCACTGATGTCTCAAAAAGAAACCAGCAGATAGATGTGAGCTTGATTTTAGCAATGTGACAATCTGTCAAAACGTTTTCAAAAGTTTTCTGCTGCAAAACTATCAAAATGCTCCTATGTCATCTAATGATCTGCAAAACAATTGAAATGCTCCTATGTCATCTAAAGATCTGCAAAACTATCAAAATGCTCCTACTTCATCTAAGGATCTAATGGGGTTTACTCATGACTTCCTGCAGATGACTTCTGCCCTGCAGCAGTCCACTTTTGAAAACGGTGCAACAGAAGTTGCTTGTACCAAGCATTCTCCATTCAACTGAGCTGATTTCACATGTATTTGTGTAATAAACCTGAATTAATGTTGATCATCTTTATCGTACAAAAATGTTTTCAAACTTGTCTGTTGTAAATTCACTTCAGAATGTAATGTGCCAATTCTTTACCAGACAACAATATTTTAGACTTGCCTACATGGAAAGCATTTGCAAATGACAAAAGAATGTGGTTCAAATAAAGGGTAGAAAAAATTGTTGGGAAAAGAGAAAATACTGGTTACAGCATTTTCTCTTTTTTTTTCAACAATGTTTTCAAAGGCCTTCCTCCTCAGGTCCATTTAAAACTCTGGTTTGTGTGATAAAATGCTTATCTGCTAAATAACTTACCTCTGAGCATGACTTCACATGACACTGGATAGTCCATGGGGTTCCTAAACGGGATGATGAGTGTCACATTGGACCCTGCCACGGTGAATACACTGACTGGATCCTGGGCCTGGGGTATGAGACCTGTGCCAGAGGCCACAAACACCCACTCTCCAAGCTGAAACATGGATAGGATACTATGCATTGATATATGTGGGCAAATTTAAGATGTAAACCAGAATTGTCACAAAAACCGACTTGGATTCGCTTATAAGTGCTTTCAAAAAAAAAAAAAGAGATATTCAAACATACCACCAGCTGGGAAAGAAGAAGGATTTCTAGATTTCACTCTTACAAAAACAACAGAATTGTAGATTTATCCAAACTGAAAGCATTTGCTGCCGACAAATCAAATGTGGCTCAAATAATGGAACTTCATTTAAAACAGGGAAGAAAACATTTTGGGTTACTAGAAATTTCTCCTTTACCCCCAATATATTCAAAAGCCTTCTTCCTAAGGTCATTTAAAACACAGCATTGTTTGGTAAAGGATTAAATCGCATTATGTAATCCATTTAGGGCGGCCTAAAAACATTTTTTTGTTTACTTGATGCACTGACATTTAACATGTGACTCTGTGGAAGAAAGCTTTTGGAAACATTGTGGGAAAAGGAGAAAATGTGTATCAGCCTACCTGTTCACAGTGAAATATGATCTTAGCTAGGTGGTCCCCTTCTCCCAAAGTGGATGGCATGAAATGTACAGGGACTTTTAGTTTTGAGAAGGGAGCCATGATGATAGGTCTTTCATTATCTCTCTCTAGGCAGAAGTTATTGGTATTAGATATGGTCGGTACAAGTTCGAGAGTTTCATCTGTTGGATTTTCTAAAATGATGTTTTGCTTTGTCCATCTGAAATGTACAATAAATTTATACTTTAACCCTTTACGAAGCCATCCCAAGTTTAAATGACCTTGAGAAAAACAGGTTTTAATAATATTATGGGAAAAGGAAAAAATGATGGTAACCGGCATTTTTTCCTTCACCCACAATGTTTTCTATCCTTTCATAAACAAACTCCACCATTTCAGTTAAATTTAATTTGTGGTCTGTCATTGCTTTCAATTTTGACAAATCTAAAATGTGGTAGTTTGGTAAAGAAACTCTTTATCAAGCAACTTCCTCAGACTTCCAGAAACAGAAAGCATTTGGACAACATATTAAATGTGGATCAAATGATGGGTGCCCTTTCATGTATATGCACATATCTGTAATAAAAGTTTGCAAGATTTAGATAGTAAAAATCTTTACCAACCGACAGAATTTTACACTTGTCTTAATTCACAGCATTTGTGGACAACAAATGAAAAGTGGTTCAAATGATAGATTTTCTATCTAAAAGGGTGGTAAATATTGGGAAAAGGAGAAAATGCCTTTTAGTCCAGGATTGCTTGATAAAGGGTCAACCTTATGCATGCTTGCAGTTGTGCAGAAGGTGTAGATCAGCACATCATGTGCAGTCAGATCTTGATCTGTACTTGTTTAATATCTTGTAAAAAGTTCTAACCAGAACAGTTATTTTACCTTTTTCTAGTCAGACTAATACAACTAACTAAATTAAGCTAAAAACTTATAAGAAATATTCTGAAATTCTAAACCAGATGACAAAATTTATGACTGTTCCTACTGAACATTAGCCAACAACATACTATATGTGGCTATAAGGTGAGACTTAACTTTCCAAGAGCAAAAAAAAAACCATTGAGTGCAAAGTAGAAAAGTTGGTTACCAACATTTTGTCTTTTTTCATACAATGTTTTCAAATGCCTTCACCAACATGACTCGAAAACATGGGATTGTTTGGTACATGTTTAACAGATACATGAATGGTATTGAATTCCTACCCACAGAGTCCAGAGTTTGAAAAGCCCTGATCAAGAAGGCTTCTGAAAACTTTGTTGGAAAAGGAGAAAATGCTGGTAAGTATCATTTTCTCCTTTTTCCCTGAAATATTAATTTTTTTACCCTTTACCACTCGGCAAAATTTTAGATTCACCCTTATTAAAGGAATTCACAGAAGACAATTCAAAAGTTTTTCAAATGATAGTATTTGTCTTTGAATAGGTAGAAAACATTTGAGGGAAAGGGGAAAATGCTAGTCACCAGCATTTTCTCCTTTTCCCACAATGTTTTCAAAAGTCTTTTTTCTCAGGGTTGTTAAAACTCAGAATTGTGTGGTAAAGGGTGAAAGAAAACCTGATTATTTGAGCCTGAGTTTAATTTGTAATCTGCAAATGCTTTATGCTTTCAAATTTTGTTGTGTGGTAAAGGGTGAAGTAAACGAAAGCACAAGAATCTGAATTAATCCCCAAATTATAAGCAAGAAAAAATCTTTTACCTTCCAAGCTCACATTCCATATGAGGTAAAGTTGTCTGGGGTGGACTCTCTGCCATCAATTTAAGGTAGTACCAGAATTCTCCCACCAAGTCATGGTAAAATATCAACCTGGAAAAAGAAAGAAAAAAGAATGCAAGTTTTCTTACAGCACTATTCAGCACAAGTTTAGTTGCTTATTGAGCCTAGATTATATTAACTAGTTTTGGTAACCCAAGGCTTATATTCCTATGTATGAAAATACAAATGTTAACCAAATAGAAAAGATGGCATCATCAGAAGAAAACCAATTAACCTGTAGTACATGTTTACATAAATTATATCTCCATGTTTTTTTAATATAAATACTGGTACTTTGTTGATGCTTATAATTTCTAAAAAAAGTTCATGGTCAAAAACAGTGTCACTAATAAATATTGAAAAAAAATGCTGATAGAACAGACCAAGTGCGTACTTTCAGACAGAAACAAACATTGAATAAAGATTGTCTGGTCAGACTGAGACAAACTTGTGACAAAACATTAAGGAATGCATGATTAATCTATATGAGCTATACTCTCTGAAAAGGGGGCTTGATGCATCTGCAAAAAGTATCAACCCAGGTCAGCAGGCTGACCTGGGTTGATACTTTTTGCTATTGGTCAATTTTCTGCATGTAGAAGGATGAGTCTACCTCATGATTCAGTCAGCTGTTAGACATAATGGATTTTATAGATCCATAATTATATGACTTACTTGGTACATGCATCACAGACATTCATTAAACCTCTTTCTGCCAGAGCGTGGCTTATATAGTTTTGCATGAACTGCAGGAAACAAAATTTAAAGCAACAATAAAGCCCAAAAGTAAACAAAGTGGTTGTTTAAATGCATTTGAATTTATATCTTACCATTTAAAAGTATGGAAATTATTGTGAAGATGACAATCTGTCATTGTACGGTCGGTCCAAGTGTTAGTTTCTGACAGAGAAATTAATTTCAAAACTAGGTTAAAACCTGCCAGGTTGCTGTGTCTCTTGTTTACTTTTTGCCCGATTTTAAAAATTCTATTTTCTGCCAGCGACGAACATATCGCCCGACCATACAATAACGGACTGTCATCTCTACAATATTTTTCATTCTTTTAAATGGTATGATTCAAATTTAAATGTATTATGACACACGCTTTGATATTTTGGCCTTTACTGGGCCTTCAAAGAAAACAGAATTGGAAAAGACGAAAATTCTCTTAACCAGTATCTTCTTCTATTTCCACAATGTTTTCAAAATCTGTCTTTCTTAGGGTTATCAAAGCATAAAGTAATTCTGTAAAAGGTTAAATAACCCTAGTTTAAAACCAACCTTCCTTTACTCTGTCCAATGACTGCAGGGGCATACTGGAGACAATATACATCCTTAGCTCCACTTGGTAAGGTAATGGAGGTCGGACCTGTTAAGTCCCGCCCCTCAATAGCCACCTGTAGTGTCACTTCATTTTCGGTGGGGTTACGGACTATCACCTCCAAAAGCTGCTTTTTCTGGAATAGTTTAAAGCAAAATGACAACTTAAAAACTCCTTCTCTATGCTGAAATAGTATCTATATGAAAAACCATCTATAAATGTCAAAACTTGGATGCAATAAGGCTGTAAGTCTTGAAACAGTGTACAAAATGTCAGTGCTCTTCTAAAATATTTCAAGGTACTGTTGCAGGCTGCTAATTCAACAATTACAGCGCCCCCCTATTTCTTTTTTTGGAGAAAAATATCAAAAACTCCTGTAATAGTCTACTAATCATGTAAAAAATTACTGGTAAATGAGTTCATCTAGTAGTAAGGCTTCCATTAAAAGTTCAACAAAATTGATTGAAAATTATATGAGGGAAAGGGAACACAAATTTGCATCTACAGATAGATAGCTAGATGGGCAGATGAACAACTGTGTTCTAGATTATCACTTTCTCCCTAGTTTTGTTGCAGTGGGTGTAATTAAGAACTGATATAAACACACAACTGAAAACATTGTGGCAGCTAGGGAAATTGCTTGTGTAAAATTGGGAAAAAGTTACCTACAGGTCATATTGTGTTGACTGAACCTACCTGACAGGCACACGTGACTTCGAGCACTCTCTCTGGTGCCGCAGGTTTGACGTGTATCTCCAGGGAGTACCACACACGATACCCGTAGTACTCTCTGGCTTCATCATCATCATCTGGCATTTCATCCCCGTCACTGTCTACTTCTCTGTAATGTTTAATTAAAACAACAGTTTTTACGGTCTTGACGAAAGCTTTAAACAGAATTATGGGATCCATTTTTACCTGGATTCTTGTCGGCTTTGGAAACAGTGAGAGAGAAAAAAAAATTGCATGTAACAACCCAGTGCTCCTTTTCTGATAATAATTTCCTTTGTCTCCTTCTCTATATCCTTAAATAATCAATTCACATTTACAAAACTTTTATTTCCTCACTGTAGGCAGCCTGTGTAAACATGGTGGAATCAGAAACAACTGCATGTCTACAGGCAGGTACTTCTTTTCCTGCAACATTTGTCATGCTATTACAAAACAATACATGTAGTTTCCTTTTTTTTAAAAAGTTTGTCATTTTTGTATTAGTTTAATATTAAGTAAAAAGATGAAAAGTGAAAAAGTACTAGTTGTTGAAAAATGTCTTTAACCCATGGGTTGTATATACCCACTGGGTATACATGATCTCAGTTTATTCCAGCTTTATAACATAACAGAGCCAAAAATATACACCTGAAAGAGCATATACAGGATTTTATGCTCTACTTACACAACAGGATTCCTTCCTGCTATAAAAGCAACAACACCCTTGAATATGCCTCGTCTAACTGGGGCTATCATCATTCTGTACATAGCTTGTTGTCCTGGTAACACACTCACTGATTGATCCCCACTAACAATAGGCAGATCAGATTCAACCTAGAATATCAGATACATAGAAATCATGAGCCAGAGAAGAAAAAAAAACCACACATCAGGAGGAACAGGGTCATGTCACCAACCATTGCAAATAGCTGAATTAACGCTCAGCTAAAAGACTGGTTGTCCAGTCCTCTATTTCATACAGTGTACAGGACTTGAGTCCAGGGAGTCACTGGTTCGATCCCCGGCTCAGCCAATTTGTTTCCGAGGATTGATGATAGTCATTGCAACAGTATTCATTCCCTTCTCACCGCTAACCATTGTTTTGACGATGGTTATGTGGGAAAGCAGCCAGTGGCTTGGAAAGAATATTGTGCGAAGAACTGGTAAAAGAAAATCCAGGAAAGCATGAATAGGTGCACTGGCCACAGCAACATAACTGAAATAATGTTGAAAATGGTGTTAAACGCAATACAATCAAACAATCTTATCATTCTTATTTCGATTTCATACCTGTATTCAACGATAATTATGATTATTTTAAAAGTTAAGAAGTTTGGAACTATTCAAATCTATACATACCCTGTAGCAGAGTTTTTTTCTGGTTACATTAGGCACTTTAACATCATAAGTTAACCTGAAATTGCAAATAATATACCTTACATACATTAAACAGGGATACAGTTCATGTGTTCTTTTATTCAAGCAACATAGGATCAGTTATGTAACCATAATAACAACAATGTGGTTTACAAATGCACAGCATTATTCTTTACCAGACTGCAAAATAGCAGAGCTGTCCATTATGAAAGCAATTGCAGACAGCATATCAAATGTGGTTAAACTGCTAGGATTTATCTTTGAAAGTGTGGATAACATTTTTCAAAAAAATCAGCCAGCTTACATAACTTGATTCCCCAAATCATTGATTGCAGGAAAGAGATTGAGGGCATCCAAAGCTTCAATAAAAAATTAAATACACCCAAATACCTCTAACACTATGTAATGGCATATAAAAACTATATGAATGTAAAGGGATGTACAGCCTAGACCACACTATCCTGGATGGTAAAGACAGTATAGATTGACAACCCTACGGAATGTTTCATGCAGTGTTGCCATTATCTACACTCAAAAAATAGTACTTATGTTTAATTTTTTTACCAAATGACAAAATTTTAGACTTGTTCTAACTGAAAACATTTACAGACAACAAAATATGGTTTTGTAATGTGGCTCAAATGATGAAGATTTGCTCTCGATGTTTTCAAAAGTACTCTACTCTAGGGTTGTTAAAAATGAGATTTTGTGATAAAGAATTAACCAGATGTTATATGGGTTTTAGTATGACTTACATTTTCTTGACCTCAGATTTGAGCACTATATGTTCCAAAGCCAATGGTTTTTCTGCTTTCCCGCTCAGATGGAACACATGTTCTGTACCATCCTCTGTGTTTATCAACACTAACTTGCCCTGAAAGTACACAACAGTGTGATAAAAGTTGCACTAAAAAAGAAACCAGGGTCCATCTTTGACTAAATATCTTGGGCTATATTCATCAACTTTTGTTAGTTAAATTCGGTTTTTAAATTCTGAGGCAAGCAATCAGATTGGCTTAATCGGATGGCGAGTCTTGGATTAAGAAAAGAGGAAGACTATTTATAACTATTGGTAAATACAAAGCAAGAATTCAATATTCTTTCTCAATGCTTCAAGGAGATTCCACTAGTATGGCGTCCTAAGCATTACTGTGTACAATGGTGTTTGAAGACATATGCAGAACTTAAAGACCCTATAGCATTAACAAAAAGTAACAATGTGGTTGTTGAAATGCATTTGAATTTAAATCATACTTTTTAAAAGCATGTAAATTAATGTGAAGATCACAATCTGTTATCATATGGTTTGGAGCAAGACGATTTTTAGAATTTTAACTCTATAAGCACTGATCCGTGTGGTGGGGCCCATTTTGGAAGAGGCCTACTAGATGATAACACTCATAAAATATTACTGTACATCTATAGCTCATGATCAGAAACAAGGAGATATTTGAAGTTTTCACTATTTAGGCTAATGTAAAACTTGTGACTTGTGGGGCAAAGCCACTTAAACCCCGAGAGCTATTATTTGAATAGTCTAGGTAGAAGTCCGTAAGATAACTTTACATGCAAAATTTGGTTGCCCTAGGTCTTATGGTTAGTAACGAGAAGATTTCCAAAGTTTTCACTATATAAGCACATGCAAAACTTGTCATCCCTAGGGCGGGGCCAAACTTGACCCCAGGCTATAATTTGGACCCTCTTCATAGAGGCCCACTAGAGAAAGCTACATGCAAAATTTGGTAGCCCTAGGCCTTATGACTAGGTACAAGAGGATTTTTAAAGTTTTCCATATGTAAAACCAATGTAAAACTTGTGATTGCCGTGTGGGCCGAATTTGACCCCAGGGCTATCATTTGGGTACTCTTGGTAGAGGCCCACTAGATAAAGCTACATGCAAAATTTGGTAGCCCTACGCCTTACAACTAGGTAGGAAGATTTCTTAAGTTTTCGCTATAATAAGCCCAAGTAAAACTTGTCACCTCAGGGCAGAGCCAATTTTGACCCCAGGGCTCTAATTTGAAAAAAAAATGGCAGAGCTTTACTAGATAAAGCAACATGCCAAATTTGGTAGCCATGGACCTTATGGCAAGAAGACTTTTAAAGTTTTCAGTATTTTTCAGTTTTGTTGCCAAGGCAAACAGATTTTTTGAAGGAATCAAATTCTTTCAAGAAATTCTGAAAACGACCATGGCAGGATAATTTCTGTGAATTTCATCAAAATTGGATAGGTAGTTTCAGAGAAGAATATGTTTCAAATAAAAGTTAACACACGCACAGACACACACACATACAGAATGATGCACACACAGACGCACGACGGACACTGGGCCATGACATAAGACCACTGGCCAAAGGCCAGTGGAGCTAAAAACTCTTTACATTCAGCATTTTTTCTTGTGCCACAATATTTTAACATGCTTTTATCTATTTAAAATCTTAACCTATGTCCATCATACATATCTGCCATAGTTGTCTGCTCAAAACTTGTTTCAGGAGCTATATATGTAGTAATAAGTGAGTTGAAGATAAGTACATGTACTACAAGGTCATGTATGCTACTGCAAATGCTCCGCTGCAGTTGCTTTTTCTGTGGAAATTCTTAAAGGAACGTAACTGTGATAAAAATATTTTTAGAGTTTACTGCCCTTCCTGTATAAGTTCCCATTTGATAATTATCAACTACTTTTTGCATGATAATGATGACAAAACAGACATAGCTGACAACAGGGCTGTGTCAGTACCTCAACATTTCCAACAGCTGCAAAACAAATAAGTAAGGATAAGTGAAAGTATCTTTTACCTGAACAGGGTTTTCATTCTGGGGTCTAAACACTAGAGGAAACTTGGTAGTTTGGAAGGCCTTGGCCAGAATGCCTTTAGGTCCATGGAAACCATTTCCTTCTATGTGGGCTTGGAGGGGCCAGTCATTGTTAGTCATGTTAGGCTGAAAATTAACAGGACAAATATCTATTCTGAATGGAATTTTACAATTTTCTATTGTATATTCTATTTTATATTTTCTAAAATCTGTATGATTTTAGCTACACAAGATGAACTTTTCTTGAATGTGAAGTTTGACATATAACTTTCATGTATGTAAATGTTTCTTATTTTATCAGCTCCACTAGCTGCCATTTTGTGTCTTGAAGTGCACTACTACTGAAAATTTTAAGGCAAAAGGAGACATTCCTTTAACAAGCAATTTTCCCTTTTACCAAAAATATTCACATGCAATTTTGTATCAAACTTTGACTAATACTGAGAATTTGTAATATAATGGAATGTTTTCAAAGTCATTTATTTCTTTATAACAAATAAAGAAAAAATGGAGAAAACATATCTCATTGAAAAAAATCTACTTGAAACAGAAGCAGTGGTTTGTGTTACACAATTAATACAAAGAATTGGTAAGTAAAAATATATCCAAAATAAATAAAACTTATGACCACAGAATTACAGTTTCACCTACCAAAGGTATCTCTTGAGTCACATTCTGGTGGACAGGAGCCGAGAACTCCAGTTCTGCAGTGCTGCCCTCTGGGTTTACAGTGCATTCTATTTTAAACACACAAATATCATCCTGTCCACGCAGGGTAATCTGACATGGGTAATGCCCTGGATCATCAGCTTGGAACTTCACAGGAATATCTAGTCTACCATGTCTATTTGGGGACACTAGAAACAGAAAAAGATTACACATGCAGAATCTTCTGTTCAGCAAGTAGTAAAGGCCTAATTCAAAATATCTTGCTAAAAGCAGGTGCTTGCCTAGGACAGGTAAATTCTGCCTTAGTTTTCACAACTAGGAGCTGAGGAGTTGGCCTCTTCATGCTCTGCTAAACAACCTTAATTACAAAGGCTTTCAGAAAGATTATCAGAAAAAGGGAAAATGCTGCTAAACAGCATTTTCTCCATTTCGTACAATGTTTTCTACCCTTTCAGCAACTATTCCCATCATTTGCGCCACACTGAAATTGTCGTCTGCAAATCCTTTTAATTTGGATATATTAAAAAAGTTAAGAAACACTGGTTGCTAAATAGAGACTGCCAGGGAGACAGGTTTGACCGTATATAACTTGTTAGATATATGTATATGTGGTGTTATATTGGTTACTTTTAGGCTTACCGTAAAGTGATACACATGACACAATGGAGAAATATTTGAAAAAAACAAAAAGTCTCTTTTCAACTTTTTACTAGATAATGGGAAGTTAGACTTGGTCTATGTTGAAAGCGTTCCCTAAATACAAATCAGACGTTGCATTGATCATGTATCCAACTATTATAGCATTACATATTTATCTTACCAATGAAGGTATTTCCGCTGACTGGTGCACTCTGTGACCTATCGGATCTGCCTTGTGGAGGAACAAATACTTTCTCTGGTAGTTTGTAATAATCTGAGTCCACTTCAACCCTGTATAGTGTACCGTTTGGCTGCCTTTCCTGATGAAATATACAAGTATTGTTTGTATGGAATAAACAGAATGAATTTACTCTTTACAGCAACCATTTAGACTTCTCAAAATTGAAAGCATTTGCAAAAAACAAATTAAATGCAGTTCAAATGATAGAATTAGTCTTTGAAAGGGTACAAAACATTGGTGGATATATAGAGAAATCCTTGTTACCACAATGTTTTCAAAAGCCTTCTACCTCTTTAAAGCACAGGATTGTTTGCTAAATGTTTAACTACATAATCTAAAATTATTTGACTTTTTGTTTTCTACTACTAAGACTCCACTCTTTACCAAAGGACAGTATTTTAGATTTGTCCAAGTTTAAAGCATTTGCAGACAACAAATTTGATGTGGTTCAAAAGGTGAAATTTGTTATATGAAGGGTAGAAAACATTGTGAGAAAAGGAGAAAATGCTGGTTACTAGTATTTTCTTCTTTTTCCACAATTTTTTTTCGAAAGTCTTTGTCTTTAGGGTTGTTAAAAATTCTGGATTGTCTGGTACAGGATTAATTTACAGCGTCTGCATAAGTGCCTTAATTTATATTTAACCAAAAGTTCAGATTCTAAAGATGAAAATATTCAATGTACTTCAAACTGTGACACACACACCTATACCATCACAAATCTCTGTGCAATACTCATGCAGTACTTGTATAACAATGAAGTGAACTCCTTGTAGGTACCTTGCATGCTATTTGTTGGAAAATAGAAATTTCTCAGTGAATCATTATCTTACAATTTCAGTGAAAAATTTATTATTTCATAGGTAAACTAGAACTGTCACGGGAAAACAAGCAGCATCCACCTGTTGCCTTGTGACTGAATCAGGAAAAAAATAATCAAAGTTCTGCAACTCCTGCAATAGTCACCCATTCATTAGGATATTGTAGGTGCATGAATTCTCATGGTAGGAAGACTTCCCTTCAATCAAATTTCGTCCAAACTGTCTTATAAAAAAAATGGAAGAGGAGAAGAGACTCAAAATTATAATCTACGGACAGATGGACAAACAGATAGATGGAAAACCCGATTCAAGTACGGCCCCTACGGCCCCCACTATCCTCCTTTGTTGTTGGGGTATAAATATAAAATTATAATTTAACTTTCACTCATGTGCTTTCCTATCTTGATAACCTCATAACCAAGATGTCACAATTATGATCAAACTGTTAACTTAAAAAATTTTCGCAGACACTTTTGTTATAAAACTTTTCAACAAGACCTTACTTTTGCTTTCTTTATAGCTGTCATGGGATTGTTAGAAAGTTTTGTGATGGTCTGTGCAGCTACGGTACTGCTGAGCAGCGTGCCTGTGGTCGCCCTACGTGTAAACTCCAAATCTGTCATGCGCTGAAAACACAACACAATTACAACCACCTTGACATATGGTGTGCATTGCAAACATCACAAGTGTGAAAGAATGTAAACTTGCTCCCGTGCATGTAAAACACAACAACCATTATATTTAAGTGGCACTCTGGTAAAAGGGGGTTTGATGCATCTCCATGATGTTTTGTGGCAAACTAGTCATTTCATAATTATGGATCCATAAAATCCTTTTTGTCAAACAATGTTCTGAATCATGAGGTAGACTGCTCCTTTGACATTCAGAAAAATGACCAATAGCAAAGGTTTTCAACCAAGGTCAGCCTGCACTGACTGCGATACTTTTTTGCAGATTCATTACACCCCCTTTTCACAAATCATGGCTCATATACATTTAAAAGAAAAGAATTAACATTTAACTCTTTTCCAAACAAAAAGTTTATACTATTGACTATCCTATCCTTAGACACAGTAGAGTATGATCAGACTGCACACAAAACATGCAGCCTGATCTTAGATCTACACTGCAAACTATTTTATTTTATGCAAAACATGAATTTTTTCCTACTCAAGATGTTCAAAATAATGGAAAGATTAGGAATATTTGTATCATGTGAAGTGAACTGACAGAACAACATCATGTGCGTATAATCACTGAGAAGAGACGAATAAAGAGAATTTCAACATTCACAAAAATAGCATAGAATATTCAAGAAATTTCTCAGTCACCAAATCATGCAGAGAAAATGTGCAAACCAAAGCATAGAAAAAATACTTCAGATTTATTTCAGAAGAGAATAAAGATGTTCTTAATCAGCTCCGTAGCTGTTGCTGTTACAAAATTTCATTTTTCAGGACAAAATTGCAATTGAACGTTTATGGAAAAATGCAAGTAAATAGTATTTTCTTCTTTTCCCATCATGTTTTCAAAAGCCTTATTCCTGAGTTTTATAAAAACACATGATTGTTTGGTAAGAAAAGATATGATACAGTGCACATCCACAAACAACAATCAAAGAATTGACGCAACAACAACAATACCTGCTGAGAAGCAAGCAAGAGAGCTCTTTCCTTAGCTGAGTTGTTGAAGGTAATACTAAGATTTTCCTGTAAAACTTGACCAGATTCACATTTCCAGTAGACAACCCTGTCATCTCCACCAAACAAACCCTTTCCAGTGCCTGAAATACAGGGATGATATGATATTAACCATTTACTACATAGTTGCGAGTTTAATGACCCTGAAAAAGAAAGCTTTTGAAAACATTCTGGGAAAAGGAGAAAATGTTGGTAACCAGCATTTTCTCCTTTTCCCACAATGTTTTTCATTCTTTCATAACCAAAAATCTCATAATTCAAGCCACAATTAAATTGTCATCTGCAAATGCTTTAAACTTGAACAACTCCAAATTCTTGACATTTGATGAAGAGTTAAGGCATTTACTGATCTATTGTCAGTGGACTTAAAGAATTTTTAAATGCATGACCTGACACAAATTTCCTGGCAATGCATAGTTTTGCTCTATATAGACTAGTCTTTTTTTGGAAAAATTAAAGTTTAATAGCAAACAGCATCATATAAGGACAATGTTTTTTGACTCATTTTGTCCTAAAACAAATATTTGGCAGACAACTTTAAAAACACCCTTGTAATTTTTTTGTTTTTATTGGAAATTAATGCCATTTTAATAGCTAAGGTCATATCACAGCAGTCAGTGCACCTACGCATGTGTTTCCTGGCTTTCTCACACCAGTACTGACAACTTTCTTTCCAAGCCACTGACTGCTTTTTCACATGCATTACGGTGAAAAACCACTGCAAAAAAAGTTTGCCACAACTGGGTATCAAACTTACAACCACCAGGTCATGTGTCAGATACGCTAACCACTGAGCTGCCAGGCTGGGCACATCCTTGTGAAAATGGACAATTATGTGATATGAATTTATACAATAAAAAAATATCTAAGCACTGCAAGCAACTACTAGAGATCATGTGTCCAATTAAAAATGCCATATAATCTAATACTGTTGTGAAGGTTTTTAAACATGAAGAAAAACATTGTTTTGTTTATTTCATCACTACAGAAAAAATTGTGGGAAAGGAACCACTTCCTAGTCTTACTACTGCACCTTCTTCAACAATATTTTGAAAACCTGTTAACTGCAGGAGACAAAAGTCATTTACATTGTACATTGTAATTAATTAAGAGCACATATTATGACATTTACTACCTATAACATTCTGCGAGAAACTACTTCCTGCAGGAACCGTTCAGTCTGTCATAATTAACCCTTTAGAAAACGGTTCTGTATTTCAACAATCCAAGGAACAACAGCTTTTGAAAAGATTGTGAGAAAAGGAGAAAATGCTGGTAACCACAATGTTTTTCTACCTTTTCAAGAGTAAATCTCATAATTAGAGCTGTATTTAACTGGCTTTCAATTTGTCTAGAATTCTGCCATCTGGTAAAGAATCTATCACTTCCCCTACTGTACTATTCAATCTATCATATTAGCTTGGTTACCTGCAGCAGCAGCACTGCTAATTCTCACACTATGCATGGTTTTCATGAACGGAACAATGTCTGGTAACGGGAGTACTGATTTAGCTTCTATAGAATACAGGAACTCTCCCACTGACTCGTTCAGGAAGATGACAGAACATTGGCGCTCTCCTACACTAAACGGTAGAAAATGTATCTCCACGGTTGTCGAGGCCCCACCATCTAGATAAACAGCAGACCTTGGGCTGTAGAATGCACTCATAAGGTTTTCATCCTCTGTAAAAAGTATTTTGGGGATCAATTTGTACAAGATGACATCTGAAGTATCATGTACAATAGGAAAACTATTTCAAGGTTGTAGAGTTAAGCTCAATACTTCCTGAAGCAATTTTGGTGTAGACAACCATGAAGACATCCTCATAAAATATCGATAACCTGCATGAATTAAGGTTTGATGAATTGATACGCATGAAAACATTGCAGCCAAAGGAGAAATTCATCATTAAGATCACTTTATCCTTATGCAAGATTGTTTTCAAATGTAAGATAACAAAAAGGTCTGCAATAGGAAATCCATTAACCATTTACCACATAATCCCAAATTTTAACTACCATACCTTTAGGAAAAAGCCTTTTGAAAACATTGTAGGAAAAGGAGAAAATGCTGGTAAACAGCATTTTCTCCTTTTACCACAATGTCTTCTGCCATTTCAAAGACAGAAATTATCTTTTGAGCTGCAAATGATCTCAATTTGGACAAGTCTACATTTTTATCATGTGATAGAGAGTTAAGATGGCCTGACTCAAGATATACTAGTGACATAAATAATTAAAGGAAGCTCAAATGATGAGATTTGTATTTAAAGGCAGAGAAAACTAGAGCTGTCACTGAATGTGACTTAATACCCCCACCAGGCTTTGACAGAAACAGGCAATTATTTGTACACAGACGGACACACGGACGGACAAACGGACGGACAGGCTGATTCCAGTATACCCCCGAAAACATTCGTTTTGCAGGGGTATAATAAACTTGGAAAAAAAGAAAAATGCTGGTTACCACTATGTTCTCCTTTTCCCACAATGTTTATAAAACATTTTTTCTGAGGTAGTTCAAACTCAGAATTATTTGTTAAAGGCTTCATTAACAGAAATCAAAGTTTAATTTTGACTAAATATAAATACATTGTTGCAAAATGGAGAAGTTATATATTCCATGTGAATAATTTCTCCAACAACCAAAATGTTTTCAAAAGTGTCCTGCTGCAAGGTAGTAAAAGTTGTCTTTATGAGGAAATGTATTAAAATGGCCTATCTAAAGATACAACATTAACATAAGCAATTTTCTTGATTCATGAAAAAAAAATGAGTGCATGTCAAAATTCTAATATCCTTACATCTCATAACCAGTGCTTTTCCTATTAACCCTCAGAGCGCCGAATAAACTAATCAGAAATACAACCCAAATAATTGCAATTTTATAATTGCTTTTTGTCTACAGTATTTTATCAAAGCAGACAGTGTAGATCAAAGATCAGGCAACTATAGTCGTGAAAGGCTCTTTAACCCTTTACAGAACAATGCTGACTTTTAACGACTCTGGGAAAGAAGCCTTCTGAAAACAATGTAGGAAAAGGAGAAAATGCTGGTGACCAGCATTTTCTGCTTTTCCCAAAATGTTTTCTACTCTATCAAAAAAAAAAAAAAAAAACAGAGTGCACTATTTGATCAACATTGAAATTATCGTCTGCAAATGCTATCAATTTGGACAAGCCTAAAGTTTTGTTGTCTGGTAAAGGGTGAAGGGTTAATGAAGGTGGATAATAATGTCTGTAAACATTATGAGACAACTGAAAACTACAGTAAGCCACTAATAAGTAACTTAACAAGTTATAAAATCTTATGCTGCAGACAAGAATACTGGTATGCACCAAATACATGTAAATCTTACCATCTTTATTCATACTAAGGGTATCAGCTATCTTTGGAGGTGGTGAAGGAGGGGTCTCTGGTCGCATTATCCCAGAGTCAATCTTTGACTTTATTCTCCTTTTCTTCCTTTCCTTCTTTTTCAACAAGTTTGGTTTACTAGGATCCAGTAAGGCCCCACTGGCTTCAACGAGGACAATTCTGAACTCTCCAGCCTCATTGAAGGGATTGGTAACCTCCAAGTTGATCTTTTCCAGCTCATAGCATGGGGATTCACATTTTATGACTTTCTGTAAATAAAGAGAGTAACCCTTAAAGCACTGAATAGACCTAATGGACATTTTAAGTCTAGAATAGAACCCATTTAATTGTAATTTGTAGTTGTTTTTAGTCTATTGTTTGAACAAAGCAGACAGTGTAAATTAAAGATCAGACTTCATGTTTTGTGCATTCTGATCTTGATCTACTCTGTATACAAAGGTCATAACTATAGTTTTGAAAGGCACAAGAAGGGTAAATATGTGCCAGAATACATTATTGTGAAAATGACAGAAGATTGTTTTTAGTCTCAATGTTAAATCTTCCAGATGACAAAATTTTTGAACCATCAAGTTTGAAAGCATTTGCAGACAATAAATGAGGTGTGGTTCAAATGATGTGATTTGACCTTGAAACAATAGGAAACTTCGCGGAACCATGAAAAATATTTGAAGGGCCTTGACTCTGCAAGAAGACCACTCATAATGAAAATTAAAGGTGTACAAGTTCCTATGGTAGGAATGCTTTCATTGAAATTTCAGCTGAATAGGTTGTAAATTGTAGGAGGAGATGACACAAAATTACATCTACAGAATGGCAGACACACAGATTCCAGCATACCCCCCCCCCCCACACACACACACAAACTTTGTCATTGGGGATATAGAAATATGAGCACGAGTCCCATCTGGGCTGGTTCATTTTTACAGCATTCTATCACCAAACGTGTATGATGCTTCTCAGCAGCATGTTACAAATTCTAATTACAAGAATATTCAGCCATATTCTTATACTTAGATTATTATGTAAACTTAGAAACAATATATGTCTCAAATTATAGATATAAGAACACTCAAGTATCTCTGCACTTTGTTACAAACAAATTACAAACACAATGTAAACACTAGTAAACACCAGTTTTCTATCTACAGTTACTTGCAATATAAAGTTTTTCAATCAACAAATAAACATGAAACATAACTGATAACTTTTAAAAAAAACTCTGTGAATAACACATGAAATACATGTATAATGTTAATCACTTAGCAGCCCGTTACAAAACAATCCCTTGCCTTCACGACCCTGTGGCTTTTAAACACATTATGGAAAAAGGAGAAAATAGTGGTAACCAGCATTTTCTCCTTTTCTCACAATGCTTTAAGAGAGCTTTCCTTCTCCAGATTAAAAACCATGGGACTATTTGGTAAGGAGCTTAAACTAGAATACTTTCATCATTAATGAAGAACAGGGAATTTTCCCAACAACCCAACATGACCTTACCTCAGTTTCAAGGACAGGCTGTAAAAATATCACCTAATATGTAATTTTGTATCACCATAATATCATCATAATTTTGGATATGATAGGCAACAGATTTGCTTGTTTTTTGTATGGTACTTAAAACCATTTTCAACATTATTTCAGTTATATCATGGCAGCCTGTGCACCTATCCATGCTTTCCTTGAGTTTCTTTTACTAGCACTTCCCATAATACTTTTCCCAAGCCACTGGCTGCTTTCCCACATCACCATCATTAAAACAATGATCAGCTGTGAGAGTAAAGAATAAGCAATAGGTAAATGTAATGCTAAATTTGTAACAACCAATGAGCCATTCTCAACATTTGTGGTGTAATCCTTTCATTGCCATTTGCAATTTCAGTTGTATTTCCAGATTTTTTAGATCAAGATCAAGCTGCATAGTACATGCAGTCTGATCATGGATCTACACTATCTGATATTTGAAATATTGCAACCAATAATCCTTAGAAAGACTGAATATACGTGCTTCTTTGAATTGGAATTGCACAGAATTCTGGCAAAATACTTTAGCGGAAAGAAATTAAGATCAGTCACAACAGAACAAAAAAAGTAAATTGAACATATTTTTACAGGTATATATGAATTCACCCTAAATTCATCTTGGTCATTCATACTTTACATGGGTGAAGTTGAGGCTGCATTGGTATCAGTGGGTTAATCTTTGTGAAAGCTACATGATTATATTATAAAGATCTTAGAGAATAAAAAGAAAAAAAAAAATGCAATCTCAACAATACTTTAATCTGTTACTAATCAATAAATTTATGCTGACTTGGAAGAGGTATTCTTACTTGCCCTAATCAACTCAGCATCTTTTAGCCATTGCAGTAAAAAAACAACACATTTTACATTTGACACCTTAGGAAAACATATCAAAATTACTTGTACCAAGCAATAATTTCTCCTTTTCAGATAAAGCTTTCCTTTTTGTTGAGAAGCAGTTTTCCTTTCTTTCAAATATTTGTACTTTGTGTAATATTTAAACCTTATCCTGCTAAATAACTAACGTGAAACTTTCAAGCCGATAGTAAAAACCAAAATTTTGCTATTCCAAAGGTATTTTTGGGTGAAAGATATCTCCTTATCGGACAGTGTAGATCCAAGATCAGACTGCATGTTCTGTGCAGTCTGATCTTGATCTACACTGTCCGCAAAAGGTCAGTAAGTCAAGCTTAGCAGCCTAAGGGTTGATAGATTTAAGAAGGTCTATAAATACTCTTGATATGCATTGGTAACGTCGTTCTTTTATTCCTAACAATATCTTACAGCAGTAATTACTTGCACATATACACAACAACTTCAACAAATGGTAATACCTTGGGAGAGATATTATTCACTTGGGTGCACAAGCTGAAGGTCAAGGTAGAGCCAATGGCAGAGCCCTGTCTTCTACCGACCAGAACAAGCATTGCCTCTGCTGGTCTAAGGTACCTGCTCACAAACTCAACACCAAGCGGCAGGGTAGATTTAGGGGGAATAGACACTACATCTCCCTTTGGGACCCTAAAGTCATGACAGTCATGACCTGCCAGTAGTACTTGGTATACCAGCGGTTTTGTACTTGGGTTACTGAGCTTAACCTGTGAATTAAACAGCACAGAAGATTTTTACAAAAAAGTTAACTCTTTACCATATGACGAAATTTTAGAGTTGTCTAGATTGAAAGTATCTGCAGATGATAAATCAAAAGAGGCTTCAATGATGGAGTTTGTGTGCAAAAGGATGGAAAACATTGTGGAAGAAGAAGAAAATGCTGATAACCAGTTTTTGAGTCATGTTTACCTATCATCTGTAAATGCTTTCAATTTGAATCATTCAACAATCTTAATGTCTGGTAAAGATTTAAGATTATATTACTTTGATTTCCTTTGTGAATTGAAAAGTATACAAACCCTTTTTTAGCAGCGTAAACCTTAAATTGTTAAATGATTCCAAGTTGTTACAATTCTAAGAAGCCATCTGAATGGGTTAAATGTTCCATTCCATCTCTGCAGCTACTCTTGGAATTTTGAATTAAAATTTCCTTTTGAATCATCTCTTGAGCAAAAGGCTGGTTAGTTTACAAGTTTCTACAGGGGAAAAGAAAAAAACAAAACAAAAACACACAGAACATCACATGCAGGTGCCATTACTAGGCCGAGGTTGCTTTTTCAGTGAAAATTTTAAGTCAAACAAGGGGCATAACTTTGTCACAAAAATTTGAGGGTTACTTGCCCTTCTGGTATGGGTTCCCATAAAAGCATGAATCTTAAGCAAATATCTTCAGCGATAACAGTGATATGGGAAAATGTCAAAGTTTTTGCATGAAGACAACACAGACAATGACAGAGCTATAACAATACTTTGGGTTTTAAATCATATTCTCGTCATACCTGTCTTGAAACTAAACTATGCAATGGCCCACCAAATTCTACAGTTGCTTTGGGTAAATACTGTGGAATTCTCTGGTAGAGATGCACACACAACATGAGTAAAGCTATTGGATTGGGATCAGTTATGTCTATAGCTTGAATGTCATAATCCATGCCTGCATATCTCATGGCATTGACAATCTTCAGGGCATTGTGGAGGCACTGTTCAGCTGTCGCTGGGTGTGTGTACATATCTTCAAGGTGAGTTTTAATCTACAAAGAAAAATACTTTTTTTAGTGCTGAACTTATGCAAGCACATACTGTCCTTAAATTTGAGCAAAAATGGACAAATGGTAAAGGAAATGTTAAAAATTGGTTCTGATTGAAAAAATAATCGGCCCTTTCATAATAGCATCTAAAGCCACCATATGACCATGGTACAGTTTCATTTTTCCTTCTACACCATGAAAGACAACACTCTATTGTTCCTTTTACCCACAATATTTTCTGAGGCATTCTTCCAAAAGGTCATAAAAATACTAGATTGTTTAGTAAAAGGTTAACTTACCAAGAAAGGCATATGAGCTCCCAACACTGAGGCAATCACTAAACCATCTAACAGATCAAAGTCATAATTCACAATCCATCTGGAAGGTGGAATTCCCCCTGGAGAAGATAATGTAATATTATTGTACCAATGCCATGAAAGCAGAAAATCTATACTTCAATCTCTTCAAAATAGTGTTCTATATTGCTATAACTTGAACATTAACACATTCTGTGCTGAAATTCCAAGTCTAGCCTTCCCATTGGCTAGGACATCACATGTAAGCCAATCAGAAGTCTCCATTTGAAATAGAATCGGAATTGAGCACCTGAGCACATATTCACATACCATTTCATGCTAAGTCTATTTTCAATACAGAAAGTAACATGATTTATGAATCAGAATTAAGAAACTGCATCACTATGACACATCCAAAATTCTTGCAAACTAGACTGAGATGATAATAAGAATGGTTGGTAAATATAGGCCCTTACAGCTGATCATCTTTGCAAAACAATATAACTCTACATTAAACCAAATTGAAGGCATTTGAAGATGACAGATTAAAGGTGGCTCAAATGATGACTTCTGTCTTTTATAGGATAGAAAACAATGTAAACCAATCCAAGTCTTTATTTGGAATAAAGAAGATAAACTGATTTGGAATTGGTGACAAAGATTGGATGATAACGACAAAGATTATGAAATTTTTCAAATCGAATCCAGTAAAACAAGGTTTTTTTTAACTCATTACCTCCAAAAAACAATTTGGCAGCAAACAATTTTTAACCCTGTAAAATATGGACATTTAATTTTAAGTATAGTTTGATAAGTGATAAACATGTACAAGTAAAAACATTATGATCCGAGAAAAGAGAAATTACTTGTTACAAGTGATTTCTCCTTTTGCCACAATGTTTTCATAAGATAATGGGTTAACTTACCTTTAGCACAATTTTTCCAGATTCTCTGCCTGTAGTGCTCATAATGATGGTTTAACCATGCCAGGATGATTCTCTCTCCAACACTGTATATGTTACTGCTAAGTGGATCTGCATTGATATCTGGCATACTGATGTTTTTATCTGGAGACGGTGTGTTGTTTAAGGTTCTTGGTGTTACTTTAGCCAGGACTAATGTCTGGAGACAAAGATTAATTAGTTTGAGAAATTTACAAAATAAAAAACCTAAAAATAAAATCTTGAAGAATTAATCAACTTCACTCTTTACTAAACTACAAAATTAAACTTAAACAGGTCATACCTACAAACACCAAGACAAACACAATATCTACATACCTTTAACAACTGTAACAAAATATCTGTCCAAGCCCTTTTAGACACAGCTTCAAAGACTTCATCATCAAGCTCCTCTTCCAAATCTAGAAGCTCTGCTTCTTCAAACTGGCCCTGCCTCTGAAGTTCATGCTTGTATTCACTCTGTATCTGTTTCCACAGACTATAGTCTCTCAGGTCCATCAAGTATTCTGGTTTTACTGAGGCAACACAGGCTCCCTGACACCTAGGTAAAAATTAAAGTTAGAATTGAAGCTGGAATTATCTTTCAATATTGGACCTGATACAGTAACTGATTACCAAACAGTCCCATGCTTACATGACCCAGAAAAAGATGGTATTTGAAATGTGGGAAAAGGAAAAGACATTGGTAACCAGCATCTCCTCCTTTTCTCACAATGATTTTACCCTTTCAAAGACAAATCCCATCATTTGAGTCACATTTAATTTGTTGTCTGCGTAACATGCAACAAATTGGTCACCCATCCAAGCACCACCCATTATGCATATTGCTTATCTATCAAAGAGAGAATTACACCAAACCACATTCTTATAAATGCTACCTCAACAGCTGACCAGGATTTAAGAGCTTATTTATTTAATCGCTCTCCATGACACTACTTTCCCCTTTGAGAAGTCTTAACCCGAGACTTATATACAAATAAACCCAGGGGAATTAAGAGGGTAAGGCAACTCCATTCCAGCAGTAGTCATAATCCCACCTATGCCACCAAACGTAATGTGCAACAACTTAATCACCCATCCAAGCAGTATTAATCCATTGTGCATAATGCTTAACCCTTTACCACACAATCCCTACTTTTGACGACCCTGAGAAAGAAGCCTTTAGAAAACATTGTGGGAAAAGGAGAAAATGCTGGTAACCAGCATTTTCTCCTTTTCCCACAATGTTTTCTACCCTTCACAAAACAAATTTCAAATTTTCAGTCACTTTTATTTTGTCGTCTGCAAATGCTTTCGATTTGGACAAGCCTAAAATATTGTCGTTTGGTAATGAGTTAACTATCACTGAGAGATATATACCAAACAGCATCGCTGTAAAGCTAGCTCAACAGGGAAGCAGTTTTTAAGTAGTTATATACCTAATCTTTCTTCCTGAAATCTGCAAATACTTTCAATTTGGGCAAGTCAAAAATTTTGCTGTCTGGTAAAGAGTCAGCGTTCTTGCTTGTGAATAAAATTTAAGAATTAACTTGTCTGTGAAGAAACTCTAGAGCATTTCTTCTTGACAATATACCCATCTGAGATATACACATGGAAAATTGATTTTACAGCCCCCACTTTCCTTTAGAAATGGAAACATATACATCTAGCTATATAACCTAAGAATACAAAAAACTATGGCAACTTACTTCAAAAATGTCAATAAAGTAGAATGCTGCCAGAATACTTGTTTTACTCTCTCTATAGGATCAGCAGGTAAATGTCCATTGATGGGAATACCAGGCACAGGACGTCCTGCCAGATTGCTTATCATGTCATAGATAGTCTTAAACTCTTTCTTCAGATTGTTTGTGTCCCAGCTGCCTGCCTTGGCTGGTTTATCACCTTCAATTGGCTTTCTAGAAATTCCCCTGAAATAACCAGATGAGGAAATGTTTTCATTTACAGTATACAGCTTTGTTAATTCATTTCCTTCTCAATACAATTTTTATTTCATCTTGAAGCAGAATATATTTTGAAAACATTGAAGCAAAATAAGAAATTTCTTATATCCCCTTTTGCTACAATGTTTAAATTTATATTGATTATTTCTGTTCAACAAAGATACATGTACTTTCAGAGTTGTCTACTGCAAATTTGTCGCAGGGGAACAAAAAACAAAGTGGAGATCACGGAAGTTCTAGATATGCTGCATTCAATTTACTTAGAGTTGTATAAACTCTTTACCTGACAACACATTTTTACACTTGTTCAAATTGAAAGCATTTGCAGATGACTAAGCAAAATATGGTTACCAGCATTTTCTCATTTTCCATAATATTTTCAAAAGCCTTCTTCTTTAGTATCATTAAAACTCAGTACTGTGTTGTAAACAGTTAAGCAAAGATTATTTCTCTTGTATCAAAGAAATTACATGATATCAAGTATCTTTTAACTGAAGTAATATTATATTACAATTGATGCTTAAAACGATACATGGAAGAATTTTACATGACATCTGACCATAGAATGCAAATGAAACACATTTACTTGTATATAATGTATGTACAATATCAAACATGGAAATATAAATTTATCTCTCCTTGAATTAAAAAAAAATGTCAGTGCTCATTAAGTTTGTAGAATAATATCATCATGAAACACTTCACAGACAACCTGGCTATCATCTAAGCTAAGACATTTACAAAAAAAAATTAGAAAAATCACAATTATTAACAGTAATATACAATTAGATATCCCCATTCAAATAAGTGTCTTATTAAAATTCATCATATCAGATTATTAATGATAATGGTGGGGGGGGGGCCGCATAATAGATTAACCCTTTACCACACATTCCCGAGTTTTAACGACCCTAACGATGAAGCCTTTGAAAACATTGTGGGAAAAGAAGAAAATGCTGGTAATCAACATTTTCTACTTTTCCCACAATGTTTTCTGTCCTATCAAAGAAAGAAATCATCATTTTTGTAACATTTGTCATCTGCAAATGCTTTCAATTTGGTCCAGTCCAAATTTTTGTCGTTTGGTAAAGAAGTTAAAATGCTAATATAAGTGCATTATTCACAGTACTAGTATATTTTACTTCTATCAATTAGTTGCCAACTCAACATTGCCATAAAAATATCAAATAACATTTTTAAATGCCTTTTTTTTTTTTTTTAAATTTCAAATCATTAGTGCATGCGAGTTTTCATTGCAAAAAATTGCAGGTGCAGTCATGTGTGGTTAGGGTATTTTGTTATTGAAATTTTATTAATACTGACAATATGACTTTGCGTTTATAGAAGTTGAACATGCTGCAAATGTCACTCGTGCATTCAGTTGGAAAGAAGATTTTTTCCAAGACAAGTTTATCCATATTTAGGTGTGATAAAAGACAGCTATACCATGACACATTACTGTTGGTTCAGAGTTGAAAATTCAAATTAAATGCCTTTGCAGTTATTCTTCAGTCAGTACTCTTGAACTGGGTATTGGTTAGAGCAGGTATTAGTTAGACTTAAATGAAGCAAATAGTTTGCAATATGATTAATGAAATTAAATAAAAATCCTAAATTTTGCACTTGAAGTGTAGGAATCAAATTTGGAAATAAAGTGACAAGCTGATAGTGCATACACAAGTTTGTAAAATGGGATTGTGTGTGCAGCAAGTAGTCTCACCTGATCTCATTTGACACAAACACCCTACAAAATTATACAGTGGGTTTAAGGCATACATCTGATAATTCCCTTGATATTATCTAAATTCTTAGCATCAGTTACTCTTTTCCACTCATAATGACATCATTTTCTGTATAAATTCTCCCAAGTCTGCCAGTTGACAAAATTGTAGACTTATCTAAATTGAAAGTGTCTGCATACCACAAACTAAATGGAGAAAAAAATTATTGACTTGTTTGGAAAAGGTCAGACAGCATTGCAGAACAAGAGCTTTGCAGAGCGGCGCATATAAGCCCGAAGGGGCTTGTCAGTGAAATGGGTTAAAATCAAGAACGCCTAAAGAGATCCAAATTTAAAGAGTCACATGCACAACTACACATCATAGAGAATCATTGTGGTAAGTTTGAACTTAATCCAATGGAAACTGTAGAAGGAGTTGCGCACACAAGAAATTGCTAACGGACGGACGGACAGACGGACGGACGGGCGACCGGGGCCATAACATAATACGAAAATGCTAGTTGCTAGAATTTTATCTTTTCCCACAATATTTTCTTTTTTGTCCTCAGGGTTGCCAAAACTCTGGATTGTATGGTTGAAAGTTTAAAATTTGAGACTAATTCTTTATCATAAAAATAACAGTTGCAGGGGTCCTTTTCATCCATTAAGATTCACTTAATATCAGGGTATTTTTTGAGGTGATCGAAAAAAAGGAATCAAATGAATCTATGATACTACATTTATCCCGTATATTCAACACATATACAAAATTGTCTATAGGTAATGAAGTAAAAAAAAAAAAGAAAAACAAAAAAAAAACAATAAATTAACACATAGAACTGATCTATTTTAACATTTAACTGATCTATTTTACCTTCCTTTTCTAGTCCCACAAAGTTCCCTGGTAATATGTCAGTCGTACATAAAATTAGATTATCTAGTATTTCCTCATCATATCAGAAAATATCTTAACTGGCATGCACTTCCCACATTTACAATGCATGCAGTATCTAAATCCAAGGACTTGGTTTCAAACTGGCCATATCAAAACTAACCTTATCTACTGGAAAAGTACGCAGCAGACAACAAAAAAATTGATAGTGAATATGAATCAAATCTTGATATGTTAAATACAAGTTGAGCAAAGTCTGCATTCTAAACATTTCAAATATTATGTCTGACATTGCTGAAAAGAATACATAAAAGTCAGAAAGAATTCCACATGAACAAGAGCTCCTTTCACTGCCAAATAAATATTATATGAATGCATATGAAATAGATATTGAAAACATTCTCTTATACTGTATTTCATAAAGCTGTGTATGGTTTTATACCCTACATTTCAGAATACTTACGTTCTGAGAGAGAAAGGAATAGTAATTGGGAATTGACCCCCGGGCCAACCTTGGGCAGCAAACCATCGTTGTACGGACAAAAGCACCTCCATATGAAATATACCCTCCTCTGTATCCTCATCTGGAAACATTGCTGATCCTAGAGATCTTGATGCAAGGTCCTGGTTTTGTCGTGACATCACATGATCAGAGCCAGAAGGCGGCTTGTTCTTGGCTCCATCACGGTTTATTGGAGTTGCATTGTCTGTTGAGTCTGGGAAAATATGACAATATGGCCAAAGCTTCAAACAACACATCATTGGAAAGATCACTAGCAGTTACTCTGTATTTTTCAATAACTACTTGTAATTTCTAATCAATATTTCTTATGTCCAGATACTTTGAAAAAAGGTAAATTATCCAGAGCCTAAAAGCACTAGATTGTATGCTTTAGCCTTAATAAAGAGATAACTGAGAAAACTTTAAAAAAAAAAAAAGCCTAAATCTGAATTACAAAATATCAAATTCAGATAAAAGGAAAATGCCTCCTCAAAAAGAAATATTGAAAAGATTGGACCAAGATAAGCAATGGGTTGAAAAAAGCTGGTAAATGGGGACAAAAAATTGTATATGTGGGATATCCGCCCCTATGAGAGAAACAATATGATACTATAAAAAACAATATGATAATTGTATATTACATGCATACACAAAAACATAAAACAATCAAGACTTCAAAACAATGAAGTCTTCCACAGAATTTACCTGTAACACTAGCAGATGATTCATAACTAGATGAGGACACCTGAAAGTTAGAACTAGTGGCACTGGTACTTGGTCTACTGTTCTGTTGTGGTGTGTTACAGGGAACAAACACAGCCTCTCCAATATTGTTTAGACTCTCTTTTGAAACTGTCTTCCTTCCTTTTGGGGCAGATCCCTAGAAATGGAAAATAAGAAAGAATATAATCGGAGCAGTACAAATTATTTATGATTTTTACAAATTTCTGATAAACAAGCACAGGTAATGTGTACTCATTACTGTTATTCTTGCCAGTCATATAAAACTTTCATATTAATATTCCAGTGTTTGAAAATCTCATTTTGATCCAAAGATGCATTTTTTTCTTAAATTTTTGTCTTCAAAAACAAGGAAAATTGAGACTAGTGCTTACACAGGTAAAGCCTATGGCCTATAGGCAATTTTTTTGGTCAAAATTTCCTACTTTCCAGTGTTTTTGTCAGCTTACAGTATAGACCACAGCAAAATTTTCTGAAGGGTACATAAAGTCAGTAAGGAATTATACTCCTATATTGATTTTCAAACAAATTATTAAAATGCCCGGTATTGCTTTTAGGTCCCTTATACACTGAAAGCATTTCAATTTTTATGTAGAGAGGTTAGTGAATGGTAGCTTTTGCTATATGAATGTAAAAAAATGTATGCAATAGCAAAGTTTTGACAGAAAGTCTAAATATCTTTTTTAAAATCAAAACACCTACCTGTTCACAGACAATCTGATGATCAGCTCTATGTATTGCCAAGAATGGATAACAAGTCAAGAGACAGTTATCTGCAGTGGCAGTGACCATCAGTTTAAATGGTTTTGGACATCCCTCAAATGTGAACAGCACAGGCTGGCAGAATGAGACTGGCTTAGGACTGGAAAAGGATACTTTGCAGGGAACACTGAATGGCTCTATCTGCCCTTCATCTCCGCAACAGGGCTTTACCTCTGTTAAAAGGTAAGGAATGATTTAATATAATAGAGGAATGTTAAAGCCATTAATCACTCTCCTGAGCCTATGTACCTTTGAAAGTTGTTTTGAAGACAAGGGCAGAAAAATGTGACTTTGAGAAGTCACACATGGGCAATCTATAATTTGACCTAGTGACCTACTTTTTTGACCTGAAGTGATGCATACTTGCAAATGTTGTAGATTTCATCAGTTCAGACATTCTGACCAGGTTTATTGAAAGTAGAAAAGGAAATATGTCCTCCAGTGTGTACACAACGTTTTCTTACAATATGGCAAGGTGACCTAAATACTGACACAAGGAAACCCACATTCAGACTTGTCAAGAATATCATCAGCCAAAATAGTCTGAATATATTTCCTGAACATCTGGCCAAAAGTAAGGCCTACTAGAAGAAATGAATAATTTCAGTCTGTGTGATTAATGATCTCAGGAAGCAAGCTTCTGAAAACAAAGTGGGTAAGGAGAAAATGCTTATAATCTGCATTTTCTCTTTTACCAATACTGTTTTCCACTGTTCCAAGGACAAATCACATCATTTGAGTCTCACTTACATGGTAAAAATGCTTTCAGTATGGACTACAGGCTCATGGTTTACACAATTTTGTCAAATAAAGATTTAATAATCAACAAATGTATAAAACAGACAGAAAACCACTGACCTTGACCTTCAGGGAAGGTCACCTTGAGAGGACTCAACTTTGAGCCATCCTCACATTCTACTTTTGGAGTTTCAACACTAATGGTTGTATTTCTGAAGAGGGAAAAAATAAAAGTGCAACATTTGTCCTCCGCAGATCCTTGTTTCTAAAGAATTTTATAATCAGATGACAAGAATATCATTTTCATCTTAAATGGTTTCTTCTTTTTTCTCAGAAAAAACAGAGTAAAAAAGACCAATCAATGCTTTAGAAGAAAAAGCCTTCCATTGTAAAAATGTCCTGCAATCTTCATTTTAAAACAATAAAATAAAAGCTTAGAAAGGTCAATATTCTGGCAGTCTTATATTTTATTCTTTCAAAGCCAAAGGCTGGACTGTAAAAAATCCCTTGAATTCCAGTATATGAATAGACATTCACCCTTTACAACGCAACCCCATGGTTAAACCCTTTACAACAGGGCGAAATATTAGGCTTGTCCATATTTAAGGAATCTGAATATAACAATACGAGCAATACAAGTGTTTTTAAATGATAGTATCTGTACTTGAATAGGTAGAAAACATTGTGGGAAAAGGAGAAAATGCTGGTTACCAGCATTTTCTCCTTTTCGAACTATCTTTTCAAAAGGCTTCTTTTTCAGGGTTGTCATAACATGGGACTGTTTAGTAAAGACAAAGAAAGCTTTTGACAACAAGTTTTCAGTGCAGGTCGAAGATCAGACTATAATTATATTCTGTACAGTCTAATCCATGCCATGCCATCTGCAGAAGTCCCTGTGTTTGCCTATTGTGTTGAAATGTCTTTTTCCATGGCACTACCAATGTACCCCTATCAATCATTTACTTACTTTTTAAACTGTGCTGCATGCATTGTAAACTCTGTGTTCACTTCTGTTGTCAAAGGTACAGGTGTAAGTACAATAGCCAGGGGATCAAACCACAGTTTGGGAGCTTTGAGTTCAGCAGTCACTTGTAGATACTGATAGGGTTTCTCATAACTGTCATTCAAAATTATTGGGAATAATGCTTCATATCTGCCAGGCTCCCCTATAACAATAGGATAAAGTGAATAAAATTTTACCTCTTAACCCTTTACCACACAATGCCGACTTTTAACCATCCTGAGGAATAAGTCTTCTGAAAACATTGTGGGAAAAGGAGAAAATGCTGGTAACCAGCATTTTCTCTTTTTCTCACGATGTTTTCTACCCTGTCAAAGAAAAATTGTTTAGTTTGAGCCACACTGAAGTTATTGTCTGCAAATTCTTTCAATTTGGACCGGTCTAAAATTTTATGGTGTAGTAAAGGGTTAACCCTTTACCATATGGCAAATATTTAGTCTAGTCAAAATTGAAAGCACTTAAAGATGACAAATTCAGTGAGGCCCAAATGCTGTTATTTGTCTAAAAAAGGTAGAAAACAATGTGGAAAAAGGACAAAATGCTGGTTACCAGCATTTTCTATTTTACAATGTTTTCAAAAGCCTTTTTTCTTGGCAGTTGTCAAAACTCAGGATTGTTTGGTAAAGGGTTCACTCTTTATAATAAAATTCTAGACTTGTTAAGATTGAAAGCAATTGTAGACAACAAAATGATTTGAATTCTCTTTGAAAGTTAGGAAAACACTGTGTGAAAAGGAGCCATTGCTTGTAACAATGGCTTTTTTCTGCACAATATTTTCAAAAGTTTTCTTTATCAGGGTTGCTGATACTAGGAACTGTGTGGTTAAGGGTTAAAGTAATTAATTCTTTATCAAGCAAATCCCTTTCCCAAAGGAAAAAAGCTGTGGAAACTAGAACTGTTGCAACCCCATGTATACCCCCCACTTATTATCTTGTCATTACATTGGAGAAAAAAAAATCAAACAGCCATAATAACTCTTTTAATATTTGACCAATCATGATGAAATAGGAAGGGTTCCATTAAAATTTCAATCAATTTGTTAACCACTGTAAAAGGAGGAGGAAGAGGAAAGAAAATTGCATGTACAGACAAATAGACAGGCAGAGATACAACAAAATTCCAGTTTAATCTCCAAACATCAGCCTGTGTGTATAAGGAGGGTTGATGAAAATTGTGTAAAAAGGAAAAAATGATGGTAGCTGCATTTATTAGCTATCATAAAATTAAACAAAAACATAAAAATTCTGCTATTAAGGTACAAACTTACTTGGACAGAACATCACAGCAACTTCCTGAGTTTCTCCTGGTTTCAGGTCACCGTCTATCCCCTTGGTCTCCTCTCCAGTCGGGTTCACAAAAGGGGCTCCAGAAGGGTGGATAAATTTGAAAACTCCATCTTCTACTGCTTTATTTGTGCTTCTAAGATCAATTGCCCATCTTATATCTGAGTCACTGTTGTTAACAAAAATGGTGCTCTGAAAAAGAAGCAAGTACCTAAAGTCTTAAAATTGTTTTTGTTGAAAATGTCAAAGCTGCCATTTTGTTGGTAAAACAGTTCACTGCTGCAAATTCTGACGTACCTCCAATCTTAGCTAAAATCTGAGAAAATACTGTTGAAAAAAAAGGGGCCCTGCTATTAAATGCTTTTAGAAGCATTTTCAGAGGAGGACCAACTGCTTGAAACAAGCAACTGCTTCCATTCAGATAATGTTTTTCAAAGCAGTATTTTCCTTTTCATCAAATGTGATCTCATGTTACTACACCCAGCTGAAGAAGCCTCTTGAAAACAATGAAGCCAGCATTTTCTCCTTTTCCTACAATAATTTCTTCCCTTTTAAAAATAACTTGTTTCATTTCAGCCACAATTAATTTTTTGTCACATGCTTTCAATACAAAAGAGTCTAAAAGTTTGTTCTCTGATAAAGAGTAAATATAATACCTTTGACTGTTTCTGTCCTGTTTGGATTGAGGAATCATAGAAAGCAGAGGGTGCAAACAGCTCTATCTTATTGGTTGAAAGTTGTAAGGGCTGCCTCAATGCTGTAGCAATCACATGTTTCCTGGGAGTATCCACCCTAAAGGGTTGGGGTTTTGGGTTAATGATATGCATGATGCTGTTCTTGTTGGAGGGAGCAGGGGTTGGTGGGAATGGTGTGGGGGCAGGTGAAGGAGCCCCAATGTGGTTTATGACAACTGGCAATACAAAGTCATAGGCAGCTACCTGTAAAAATATAAAAATAATGACAATGACCAAATATTGGACCAACAAGTTAAATTCAGGCTTCCAACCCTTTTCTAAGCCTGCCTTTTAATGACCCTGAAGTAGAAGTATCTTTCTCCTTGTCTGACAATGTTTTCTAATTTTTCATTTTCATAGAAATTTCTATCCTATGAGCCGTAAGAAAATGGTCATCTGCAAACATTTCCAAAAATGGCAAGCCTAAAATTTTGAATTCAGAATAATGATTGAAACAAGAATGGTTTGTGAAATATGATTGCTGCAAGTCAAATATAGCCAGGAAAATATTGTTGAAAATTTTCTATAAGTATACATGTACATGTATGTACAAAAATTTATCGGTCATAGATTTATTATAATACCAACGTAATAAAGGAATACATATATATAATTGTTTGTATGAGCCAATTACCTCTGTAGGCATAAAGATGAGTTCCCCTTCTATGGCCTCTTCTGGGTTCAGAGTGATAGAGAACATTCCTGGGTTTAAAATCTGATAGGCATAGTCCTCTGGAAACAGAAAAGCAAAAAAACAATACAATGTACATATATTTGGTCTAGCTCAGACACATCAATCCATTTCAAACCTCAGAAAACAGTAGCGTGCTATCTCTTATCTGTTATTAGACATTTCTGCATAAAACTACTTTTTGTGGTACAAATCAAGGACCTATTCAGAGTAAAGAATCATTACACACTCTGAACTTAGACCAGGAGTAAAGTTCATTCTTACCTTGTGTCTGATAGCCTGGAAAGTTAAGATTAAAATCTTTGAATCTTGTTAAGTCAAACTCTAATCTAGCCTTTGTCAGCATCTGGAAAATAAGTATATTCAAGCTTAATGTACATCTGTAGTATTGTGAAAAGAAATAAAGATAATATCTGTGAGTTAAACCTTAAAAGTGAGGTGCAGTGCAAGTTGTTTTTATGGTCTGCAACTGCTTTCAATATGTAGCATAGGTATTAGAATTATGAAAATAACTTTTTCAGACAGAAAAAAAAAACAACATCAAAATTTTTAGGCTGCTTTTGTCAGGATATTTCACAAAAAAGTGGAAAATGTATGTCCAAGATCAGACTGCACAGACTGTCTAATATGATCTATGCTGACTTTCATTGGATCTTAAAAATGGCAACAAGAGAAATAAATCATACCAGCCAATTTCACCCTCTGCCACAATCCTTTTTGAATTCTTGTTCATTATCCACAGTTTACAAGAATATTTTCAAAGCTGCATACTGTAAATATCTTTCAGGGCAGCTTCAAAGAAAATCAGTTACAATTAATCCTTAACCAAACAATCCCAACTTTCAACAACCCTGAGGAAAAAGGCGTTTGAAAACATTGTGGGAAAAGGAGGAAATGCTGACAACCAGCATTTTTTTCTTTTCTCACAAAGTTTTCTAACCAATCAAGGACAATTTAGTAATTTTTGCCACCTTAAATTTGTTGTCTGCAAATTCACTCAATTTGGAGCAGTCTAAAATTTTATTATTTGTTAAAACTATGACAAAATAATAATCATGTAAAAAACATTAAATGATATCACATATTTTGAGAAGAAAAAACAGTATATTACCTTATTGATCATTTTGAAAGGCAAGGTAGATCCCGAACCACAATAAACTCCACCAAAGTTAAAAGTTGGCTGAAAATAAACAAGCACACCTAAAGAGGTATTCATCTACAATTCTATATATTGCTCTAAGATTGTTTCCAAGACTTGCTATCTGATTGGCTGAGACAAAGCATCTTAGCCAAGATGGCCAGTTTTCAAATTTAAACTCAGATTTGAATTTAGAATGGTTGGTGAATACAATAAATATGAACGTTAACTAAAATTAGAATCCTGACAAAGCACGAAACTAAATACTAACCTTAGAATTAATCCAAAGCAATTTCATGAACAAATTCACTATTTCATTTTTCTACATTTACAGCTTTTAAAAATTTTTAATTTAAAAAAGTTTTGCACAACAATTACTTTTAGATACTTACAAGGTCTATGTCTACTTTTGGAGGTTCCACAGTTCCACCCATACGTAACTCGAGGTTCTTTGATCCTCGAACTGTCACATTAACACGAGTGTCAAACTTCAATATGGCATCAGGTGTCAACTTGACAGACAGCTCTGCAAACCCTCCCACTGGGACAATACCATGGAGTGGACTAACCTGTAACCCTGGGAATGGGTTTGGATCATTGACCTGCAAATCAAAATTCATGTAATACTTTTATCGGGCTTTAAGTTTCTAGACTTGTCAAATTTAAAAGCACTTGCAAATGACAGATTTAAAGTGACTAAAATGGTTAGTCTAGTAAAATAATAAAGTGGTGGAAAACATTGTAAGAAAAGGAGAAAATGTTGGTTAAAAGCACTTCCTCTTTTTTCTCGCCATGTTTTCAAAAGCTTCTTCTCTGGAGTCAGTACAATATGTAATTGTTTGGTAAAGGATTAAACCTTATTTTGTGTTGATTATCCATATTTCACAACAATGGTTTTAACTCTTTACCACAGATGAATTCTAGACCTTTCCATAATAAAAGCTTTTACAGATGAGTAAGTAAATAGAGTTTATTTCATCAGTTTGTGGTTAATATGGGGAAATATTTGCCGAAAAAAGGGAACAGTATGCGAAAATAACTCGTGCCGTAAGGCACGAGTTATTTTCACGGACCTTTCCCTTTTGAGGCAGATATTTCCCCATATTAACCACAAGCTGATGAAATAAATTATATATTATATTTCCTCTGATTATTTTGTCAACGAATGCCTCTTTTAAAACTTAAAAACTTAAAAAACTTAAAAAAGTAGTTCCAGATTTTCGGCAGGAGGAAAATATTCACTGTGACGGGGAAATAATTCCCCCCAGCTTAAATTACGACATTTCTTTACCCATAACATTTCTAAAAATAGACACATGAAATATAATATATGGCAGTAAAATGCTACCAGCATTTTTCCTTTTCCCACTAGGTTTTCACAAAAGCCTGTTTCTCAGTATTGTAAAAACTCGGAATTGCATGGTGAAGGGTTGAACATTTTTAAAATGTTTTCAGATGCCCTCTTCCTCAGAGTCATAAAAACATGTAATCAATTTACAAAGAGATGTCCATGGGTAAAAACAGTAGATGTAATTAAGTACCTGAAAGTAAGCATGGTTTTGACCTGTATTAGCCAAAAGTACATTTCTTGCTGTGGTCAGATTTACAGGGACCTGGCCAAACATGATCCTTCTCTCCACAAACTGGACATGAGTTGGTCCAAGCTGGAAAAATAAAACAGAGATTTGAATTTAGAAATAGATTCATATACATGTATGTAAATAAAATTTAAGTATTGGTCGGTGCTTATAAAACTTTTTTCATGCTCAACTCAGCTGAGCATGAACTTTCAAACTAATACAGAATTAATCTGATTCCCCTCACAGAGCAACTTATTAACTGTTCAAACTGCTCTTTCCTTCTACTATTTGAATGAGAGTCTTCATGTCTCATTGTTATACTTGGAGAAGCACTAATGAAATTGAAAGTTCGAGTACGCACTCATTTGAGCATGAAATCAAGTTTTATAAGCATAGGCCCAGGTTATATTGAGCTGACTGTTATCAATGTGATGCAATAACAACCCTTGGGCTGGCAAGCACCACTCAAGGACCTTTTGCTGACAGAATGTGCAGTCTGATCTTGGATCTACACTATCTGATAAGGAACTATTTTTCCTCCAAAAATACCTTTGAAATAGAAACATTTGGGTTTAGAAACATTTTAACATATGCTTGAAAAATTCATTTCACTCATATAGCAGGATAATGGGTAACACATTACCTCCTTCAGATGACTTTTGCATCTCGCTACAGACCACTTGCGATGAGTAATCTCACCTTTTGCAAACATGTTTTCATCTTTGTTCCATTGTAATTCACATTAACATACAGTTGTTGTGATGATCCTATTTAACACTTATGCACTATAAAGCATATGCTACAATTTTGAAATGAGGAAGAAATGAGTAAACTGAACTACAGCAAAACTTCAGCCATAGCAAAACCGTGTTGATTAGCCATGTATTGCAGGGGATATCTCTCATTTCACTGAATTCTGCTTCACAGTTTTACAGTTGAAAAATAAACTATAAGAAACCATGTTACAGCCCTCAAACTTACACACAGAAAAGTAATATGGGTAGCATAATAATGCAAGGATTAAAAATTAATACCATATTTGTTTTAATTTACATCTTTCAACTGTTTCTAGTTATCCTTTTTACTTAAATTACATTCTGTTTTTATTCTGTGATACTTATTCCTTTCCCAAACAACAAATGTTAGACTCTTTCAAAGTCAAAACATATGCAGACAACAAATTCAACATTAGTAAACATGAGCTTAAGCTCTCTGATAGGATAGAAAACATTGTGAGAAAATGAGAAAATGCTGCTTACCAGCATTTTTTCCAATTCCCATAATGTTTTCAAAAGCGCTCTTTCTCAGGGTCGTTAAAACCCAGGATTGATCGGTAAACGGTTAAACAGATGTAAATGCAATTCTTTTTTTATCTTTTTTTAATGAGACCTACTATGAAATCTATCACATACCAATCAAAGACAGAGAATTTAAAGGCATAGAAAATGCCACTTTTCAACAGCTTTGAAAACAAAGCAGGAAACGATGTGACTGCTTGAGCACTTGCTTATTTAAGGCAATGCTTGACTTCGAATGATATTTTCAACAACTGTCCACCACTGTGGTGGCATCTTCAGTATGATTACTTTCATAGAGTCTTTTTACCTCTGCCTTGCATTTTAACTGAAGAGTTTCTCCACTATGGACCATCAGTGAAAAGGAACCATCTTCTGGTGCCAGGAAAGATGGATGCCACACTACCTCACAATCTAGATCTTTAAATGGATCAACCACCCCTGTGGCAGGGCGTATTGAAAATGCAGTTCCTTTTTCACCAAGATTTGGAGCCCATGTGAATTCTGCAGGGTAGTTCAGCCTGTTGTATAATGTAATGATCCCTCTAAAACCTGAAATTGCAAAAAAGGCTTAACACTTTACCTCCTGCAGAAAACTTAAATCTTCCTTTGAAATCACGGCCAAAGAATAAGTTACTTGAGATAAACCCTTTTTTCCTTCTGTTGCAATGTTTTCATATTATGGGTTCATATAAAAAATATTTTCAAAGACCTTGACCACCATTTGATTTGAAAGTATTGTGTTAACCCAACTTTACACCAGATTTCAACCTGTTTTTTTTTTTTTTATTTTTTATTTTTTTATTTTTTATGTAAGGGGGGGGGAAAGAGAGAAATGTAATATTTTGAGGAACATTACATGGATAATATGATTAACCATTACTTGGGGGAAAAACAAAAAAAAAACAAGAGCGGCAAATTGTCTTAAGATATGCCCGTCCCACCACCAGTTGTCGAGGGGGTATAATAATCGAAAAGGGCAGGTAATGCAACAAACATGTTTACCAAAGTCTCAAGTCAATTTGACTTGAGGTGACAAAGTTCCGTTCCGGACAAGCAAGAAATACTGTAAAAATGAAGATCAAAGTGGAATTACTCCAAATCCACACTAGGTAGAGTTATTGTTCTTGCGCACTGTACTCCGTAATATTGCAACAAACATGCATACCAAGTTTGAAGTCACTCTGACTTGAGATGACAAAGTTATATTCCAGACAAGCACTAAGTGCTGCAAAAATGACGATCAAAGGGAAATAACTCAAAATTTGTGCTAGGAAGGGTTATGGTTCTTGTGCACTGTACTCCGTAAATTTTCAACAATCATGCATACCAAATTTAAAGATGTTCAGACTAGAGATGACAAAGTTATATTCCGGACAAGCAGAAAATGCTGTAAAAATGACGATCAAAGGGAAATAACTCAAAGACAGCACCAGGTAGAGTTATGGTTCTTGTGCACTGCACTCTGTATTATTGCAACAAACACAAATACCAAGTTTCAAGTCAATCGGACAGGAGATGACTAAGTTATGCTCCGGACAAGCAGAAAATGCTGTAAAAATGATGATCAAAGGGAAATAACTCAAAGACAGCAAAAGGTAGAGTTATGGTTCTTTTGCACTGCACTCCGTATTATTGCAACAAACACAAATGCCAAGTTTCAAGTCAATCGGACTGGAGATGACAGAGTTATGCTCCGGACAAGCAGAAAATGCTGTAAAAATGACGATCAAAGGGAAATAACTCAAAGACAGCGCGAGGTAGAGTTATGGTTCTTTTGCAATGCACTCTGTATTATTGCAACAAACACAAATGCCAAGTTTCAAGTCAATCGGACTGGAGATGACAAAGTTATGCTCCGGACAAGCAGAAAATGCTGTAAAAATGACAATCAAAGGGAAATAACTCAAAGACAGCACGAGGTAGAGTTATGGTTCTTTTGCACTGCACTCCGTATAATTGCAACAAACACACATGCTAAGTTTCAAGTCAATCGGACTGGAGATGACAAAGTTATGCTCCGGACAAAGAACTGGACGCCGCCTGCCCGCCCGTACGCCATGGGTGATCCCATAATACGTCCCGTCTTCGATGGGCGTATAAAAAGGAAACACTAAAGAAACACATTATAAGACGATAAGATTTCAGACTTGCCAAAACAGACAGCATTTGCAGACCACTGATTAAAAAGTCACTCAAATGATCAAATCTGTCTTAGAACGGGTAGAAAAGATTGTGGTAATAGATTAAAACCAAAGATTGTTCTGTATAGGGATAAATACTCACCTGCTTCAGCTGGCAGACCAAATGAAGGTTTCAAAACAAGTTCTTCTGTAGAGAGTTCTAAAGCAACAGGCACAACCTCTGCCAGCACAGTTACATGATGCTTGTGGTAATTATTGACTGTGTATGTCACTGATCTGTGAAATACAGGAGAAATCATCAGGAATTAGAAAATTACTGACAGATATAAGCAGGGTGAAAAAATGGTAGCATTATTTACCGAATGTGCGGCTAGACTAAAAAACAAAAAGAAAAATACATTGACGATCATCCTTAAGCCAGTGTAATTGAAAATGTTTCCATGATGGTCATTGTTGTCGTTGCCATCATATCAATTATGATCATCATCATTAATTATGATCATCCTCAAGCTAAGATTTTCAATAATTGAAAAGAAAAATTGCCATGTAAGCTGAGATCATTGCAAATTACCATGCCAAAGGACATTCTGACAATTTGGTTTAGCCAAACAGAAATTGTGCTACTTTCAGTGTCAGAACATTTTTGAGAAATAGAAAAAATGTTATTAAGAATGGTTGGTAAACACAGACCTGGTCTAACTGACCACGCCAGAACCTAAAAAATATTGTATGCCATGATTTTCATCAGACTTGGGTTTGAAGAAAAATACTCACCTCTGAAACTTCTGTTTCACATTAGACTCAAATATTATAGGTATAAAAGCCTTGGATTTTGGTGGTACAACTTGTGACAAAGGACTACTCTGCCTAAGTTCTCTGCAATCAATCTGCAAATAGAACATTTATAATCGTTTTGTCATTTGATCTTGCTTGATTTAAGTGATCATCAATAAAAATCTTGAACATCACTGGAATAATATGCACTGTCAATGAAATTTATTACATGAACACTGAACTTCACTGTGTGCATTTGTATGTTTTTTTTGTTTTTTTTTTATCTCAGTATTATGGCACTTGCACTTCACTGAATAGACTAGCAGGGAAATATACGCCCAAAAGAAGCTATTAAGAATATGTCACCTTTGACCCCCTGCTATAACCTTGACCTTAAAGCCTTGTATCTGAAACATCTCCTCTGCACCTCATCTCATCAAGATTCACATTGGTGAAATAATTTCAAAATCAGACCAGGGGTAAAAAAGTTACGGACTGGAAACAACTTAAGACCATGTGACCTTTGACCCCTTGCTGTGACCTTAACCTAAGAACCTGAAGGGCGTAACGTAATACATCCCTTTCCATATGAAAGTAAAATCATCTACATGTATGATTGGAATTGTTCACCTTTTTTCGGCACACAGTTTTAAACAAAACTTTTTCACAAGAGAAGAGATTAAAAAAATCCAGAAGTAGAATACGTTACCTCTGCCACTACAAGAACATTCTGATCCAGATTGTTGACTATCTCCATGTTTTTGGTAGAGATTGATCTCAAACACACTTTACCAAAGTCTATGATGGCTGGACCTGATGATAGAATGAAAAATACGGTGTTTGACTTATACCAAACAATCAAATATTTTCATAACCCTGAAGAGAAATTTTTTGAGAACATTGTGGGAAAAGGAGAAAATGCTGTTAACCAGCATTTTCTCCCTTTCCCATAATATTTTCTTTCCAAATTCAAAATCTTGAGTCACAATTAATTTTTTGTCTGCTAATGCTTTCAATTTGGACAAGTCTAAAATTTTAACATCTGGTTAAGAGTTAAACCTTTCCAAACCAATCCAGTGTTTTTACATTCCAGAAGAATATTTTTGCTGGTAACCTGCATTTTCTTCTTTTTCAACAGTATTTTCTACCCTTTTCATAGACAAATTTCATTTTTTGAGGTACATCCAAGTTTTCATTTGCGAATGCTTTCCATTTGTACATGTCTAAAATTTTTTATGTTTGGTAAAGTTTCAAGTGATCAGTCAGACAAAAGACCAGAATACTGCAAGAGCAGAGTTATTTTGAACAAAAAATCTCTCACAATATTGGATGGTGTGGATACAAGATCAGACTGCACTGCATTGGCTCTCAAAAGAATTCACTCTAATAAAATCAAGCCCACAACTCTTACCATATCTTGACAATTGTGAATAGTTTATATAAGCTGAAGCTTCTAAAAAGAAAAAGAAAAAAAGGATAACAGAGAAAAAAAAATGAAAGAAATATTACAGAACTATCATGTGTTGAGAAACTTACCAATGACAACTTTGTGCTGTTCTTGAGGAGTCAGGAATTTTGCACAGTCTATCTTTTCTTTGGGAGTTGTTGGCACAGCGTTCAAACCATCTTTAGCCTGATCAAAGTATCACATCAATAATTAATCAATAGAGAATAATATTTAGATTTAAAAATAAGTGTGAGTTTCCGGACAAGAACTAATACAACAACAAACATATCATTCTTGGTTTTGTTTATGTAGATTCGTGTATATTAGGATAATTTCCAAAGAATGATACATGTACAAACATTTCCTCCTGCAAAACTGGAGATGGATAATATTCTTATGCATTTAATCCATTAAGCATACACAAACTACTTGCAAAAATGATGATAAAACAAATTCGACAGCTGTACAAATTTTTAATGGTTCATGTTGAATATTTATCCTAAAAACTGCTGAGTAAATGAAATGGACTTTTTCAATCAGGAAAACAAGATAAGGGCAGTTTATCTAGAGTATTTCACAAACTAGTGGACAGAGTACACCTAAGATCAGACTGCACGTTTCGAATTTGATCTTCACTGTCTGCAAAAGGCAGTCTGATCTGCCTCTACACTGTCTAAAGCACTTAGCGCTTAAGGGGTAAGAGGTCCACCTTTTACTGTTTTTCATAGGAGACAAATGGTCAGCAGAGTCTTACATAGTGGTAAAAGGAAGAAATCAACTTACACGCTGACTCAAAACCTGTGACTGGCTTTGACGTAAATCTTTACTGCTAAGAAGTTTGAATTCAGAATTTGGGGGAGATGGTGCTGTAATGATAAAAACATGACAAAAGGTGCCAAAAAACTGAAAACATGCAAAGTTGTGTGATTTAGTGAAATGTCATATTCATAATGCACAAAATGCATCACGGATCATTCAACTGTAAAACAAATGGTTTAAATATTATATAAAAGTCATGCATAAAGGACAACCCTAACAAAAATGTAAATATCAACAATGTTTCAAAAGTGATCCTGCAAGACAAAAAAAAAAACTCAGCAGGTACTAATGTGAGCTTAGTAAGAGCATAGGACAACAGTTATACAACAACATGCTTAACCCTTTAACAAACAGTCCTGTAATTTTATGACCCTGAGGTGGAAGGTGTTTGAAAATATTTTGAGAACAGGAAAAAATGCTTATTGTCAGTTTTCTCCCTTTCTCAAAGTTTTTTCCACCCTTTCAGAGACAAATGCCATCATTTGAGCCAAACTTAATTTGTCGTCTGAAAACCCTTTGGTATGAGACAAGTCCACAATTTTCACGGACGGTAAAGAGTTAATTTTTAATTCATAATTGCGATTAAAAAAAACATACATCCATACATTTATAACATACACATTCTGACTAAACCAAATCACAATCATGACACACATAAACAAACAATAAAAACATAAACAAAATGATTTACAACTAAAACTGAACTATTAACCCTGAGGCTGCTATGCATGACCCAAGGACCTTTTACAGACAGTGCAGATCAAGGTCATACTGCATGTTCTGTGCAGTCTGATCTTGGATCTACACTGTCTGATAAGGAGATATTTTTCACAATAAAGAAACTTTGAAATAGAAACATTTAGATTTTTTTTTTTTTGCTTGAAAGTTTCATTTAACTTCTTTAGCAGGATATGGTTTAATTCTTTGAGTGCCTATCTGTGCTTTTGCACACAGTGTAGATAAACATCAGTGAAAATCTCAGATCCACACTTTCCACTTTTTTTTTTTTTTTTTGGATACATTCAACAAGACAAGCATTCAAAATTGGGCAAGAATTTGCCAATACCAAGTCTATTGCAACTCAACATGAAGAAAATTTACATATCACCACAAAAAAAGGTGGTTTATTTTTCTGCTGCTGTATACCTTATCCTGGAATTTAGAATTGAATCAATTTTAGAACTTTTGGTGAATCTAAACACTGAACATGCTCTGTAAACTCTGTACCACATGACAAAATTTTAGGCTTGTCCACACAGAAGTATTTGCAGACAAAAAAGCAGATGTGACTCAAATAATAGGAATTTCTTTAAAAGGGTAGAAAATGTTGTGGGAAGAGGAGAAAATATTAGTTACCAGCATTTTCTCCTTTCCCCTCAATGTTTTCAAAGTCTTATTCCCAAGGAATATTAAAACACAGGATTGTCTAGTAAAGGGTGAAAGGTTACATTACTCACATCTTGGGTCAGGCTTTATTTCCTCTAATGCCAGTTTTCTTGGAAAAATTCCTGCTGCTGGTTTAATTCCTATATCAGTAGAGGTGTTTGTTGCCTTGAATTCCCTGCAATTAAAGTTTGTTGTGTTTTTATAATGCTTAACACTATTTTTAACATTATTGCAGACATATCACTGTGTTCAGTGCACCTATTCATGCTTTCCTGCAGTTTCTTTTATCGGTACTTTGCAAAAAATTCTTCCAAAGCCACTTGCTTCTTTTCAAAATGAATACTGTCCAAAAAAAATGTTCAGACAGAAATTGGCCAAGCTGTGGAGTGGAACCAGCAATCTGCTAGTGACTAAGCTACCGGGCTCTGCATTCAGTGCATATGATGATAAATGTAAGCAAGCACTATCAAAATACATAATCTGTAATGGAAATATAAGGTTCTCAGTCTGTTGCAATTCTAAGGTTAGTTCTACATCCTAAATAAATAAAAAGAAAAAATGCCTACCAGTACTTCTTGGATGTGACATAGCCAAACGCCATGAAAACAGCCTTGTAAAATATGGACAATCTACATACACTAAGGTATGGTATATATATACATGCAAAATCTTTCTGACAAAGAAGGAAACTACATATTAAGAGCAATCTCTCCTTTTAAAACAATGATTTCAATGATGGTTGGCTGCAGGTTGAAAAACGTCCACATGCCATGAGTTTATCAATCATTCTTACTTTGCCTTCTTCCTGTTCATACGATTTTCTTTCATCTCCCTCAGAAGTTGTACATAACTGTCTTTGTGTTTCCATTTTTTTACATCCTCGTCATCTATGAAGGCATAGTCTGGATCTACATAAGTGTGCCGTTTCACATGGGTGAATATTGTCCTACAATACACAAAAATAAAAGATGTTTAATAGCAGAAAAAAGATGTTTCATTGCAGGTAAATGAAAGACAGAAGATTGCAAAGGAGCAAAATTTCAAGAACTAAAAATATCATGAGAGAAATAGTGAGGAACATTCTCATTCTGAACAGGGAAAAGGACATAAGTAATTACTCTATATACTCTTGAAAAAGTATAGACTTAGGTTACAAACAGTCTTTCAGTTATTCTTTAAGAATAATGACCATGAAGTCATATCTATTTGAACAAATATTCACCTATTCAACTGGTCATTTTCAGAACAATCAGGCAGAATTATGTTGAAATCAAACCATAAACCTAAAAGTTATGGCCCTGAAAATTGCAGTACACACAATGCACACAACACACTCAGGCCAGTACAAAGATACAAACACCAAATCTGAGTTGTTATGCAACAATTATGAAACACAAATTTATACTGGGTATCATTTTATTAAACTCTTTACCAGAATGTAAAATTTCAGATTCTTCAAGATTGAAAAGGTTTGTAGATACAAAATTGAACAAGACTAGAATGCCGGAATTTGTCTTTGGAAAGGACAAAAAACATTACAGGAAACGAAGAACACAATGGTCACCTCAATTTTCTCCTTTTCCCACATTAATTTCAAAAGCTGTTTTTCTCAGGGTAACTAAACCTTGGGATTGTCAAGTAAAGGATGAATGGTTTTACATCATAATTTGAAATACTGTGTACCACTCAGGTAATGTTTAAATTTTGCGCAATATTATGGTATATAGGCACTTAAATTTAGCTAACAAATATTGGAACCCTCATGTTGAGAACTTAATCTTTAGGGTAAATAAACTATTGTATTTAGAAAACAAAAGCCCGTGCTGTGTGCATATAAACCAGCCATCACCTCCAAACTATGTGTGCATATTTATACCCATAGGTTGGTAATGGATCTATTATGCTGTTTTGTCTTAATCCATACAGAATGGTTGCTAAGCAGCAAGCACAACGAACTTGCGATCTTTTTACAACATCTGACCATACAAAGTCCCGGAAACTGTTTTATAAACAATATGTACATGCATCTATGTTTATATGATTTTAGTTACAACTTTTCTTTAGTACACAAATAATCTTCAGCAGGTGACTTTTTCTCATCATGCAGCAGATTCTGTTTGTGCTAAAAAGCAAATTCACTGATAATGAGCAATTTCTCCCATTACCACAATATTTTCACAAGTATTAAACTTTAATTGGTACCGATTATATAATTTTAATGTAGATGTTTTCAAAGTAGTTTGTTGCAAATCTATTTCTGTTCGTAACAAGTTCAGCAATAAGTTTGTAATCTTTTCCACAAAAATTCTATTCATAAATTTTATGAACCTGGTATGTAAATAAAATTTTAATATTCAGGCAAAACTGCAATTTAAACCTTTACCAAATGACACAGAGTTACACTCATCAATATTGAAAGCATTTTCATGTCAAGTTACATGTGGCTCAACTGATGACATTTGTCTGCGAAAGAGTAGAAAACATTGTGGGAAAAGGAAAAAATGCTGGTCACCAGCATTTTTTCCTTTTCCCATAATGTTTTTAAAAACCTTCTCTGTCTAGGTTGTTAAAACTCCAGATTGTTGGTAAAGGATTTAAAAACCATCAAAAAAACTTTCACAAAACAACCATGTATTTTAATCTATAAAAACCCAGACCAAGAGCTTTGGAAAAAATCCTGGAAAGAAGGAGACAGCGCTGGTAACCAGCTGTATTTTCTTCTTTTTCTATAATGTTTTCTTATCTTCCCAACACAATCAAATGATTTGAAATGCATTTAATCTGTGATCTTTAAATGTTTTCAATTTGAACAAATTTAATCTACAATTTGTTGTCTGGCAAAGAATAAACTGTATTCACCAACCATTCTTATGAACATTCTTAGTCTTAGTCGCCAGAATTTTCTATATTTGAAAGTAACACAACTTCTGATTGGTTAAACCATTTGGTTTAGTCAATCAGCATTTGTGTTTCTTTCAAACTTAGAAAATCTTCGAGAATAAGTCTAAGAACATTCTTAAGAATTGTTAGTGAATACAAACCCTCTCAGACACTATGTCTCTAAATGACACAAAAATATATATTCATGCATAATAATACATACTTGTATGTGTCCTGTCTCCCACTTGGCCGTATACTCAAAGATCTGTCATTTGGAAAAGCCACTTTAGACCTGAGGTCATCTTCAGTGGATGCAGTGGTGGCCTTGTGCAGTTTAGACTTGTTTCCACCTGCCACAGCGTTTCTAGGCTCATCACTCAGTGAAGCAAAGGTTGTGTCAACAAACATACCAACCTCATTACTGATGTAAGGCGTTATACCTAGAAAAAATTCGAAGTCATTCTTCGGATGTTTCTAAATGAAACTGACAGTTATGGCAATAGCTGATGAAACCAAATAAGCCATGCTCTGTGAAAAGGGGGCTTAATGCTTTTGCGAAAAGTATCGACCAGGTCAGCCTGCGCAATCCGCGCAGGCTGACCTTGGCTGAAACTTTTTGCTATTGGTCAATTTTATGCATGGCCAAGGCCCAGTCTATCTCATGATTAAGTTAATTGTTAAAAATTTGGCTATTGTGTATCCACAGGTATGTGATCGCTTGCTTTGGTATCATGCATTGAGGATATGCAATAAGCCCCCTTTTCCCAGAGCACGGCTCAAATGAATATACCAGTGAATCAAAATCCCTGGTCCATATTCAACAACCATTCTAAATTGTTCTTAGTCTAACTCTCTAGGGCCTGTTTTCACCAACAATTCTAAATTATTCTTAGTCTAATTCTTCATCTTTCTAAATGTCTATTGCAGAAAATTATTTTGAAAAAATCATTTCTTTACAAAACAACATGATTTTAGACTCCAAAGTGAAGGAATTTGCTGACAACAAATTAAATTTGACTCAAATTGAAGGTGGCTCAAATACTAGAATTTGTCTTTGAAGGAGAAGAAAATGCACACTGGTGCCAACACTTGGTTGTGGGTGCTTTTTCCTAAGTTAAAAAAGGTGCATAACTGTGTCAAAAATATTTTGAGGGTTGCCTGCCATTCTGGCATGGTTTCCCCTTTTGATACAAAACAACTAGCCCAAGTTTGAAGTAAATCTCCTCAGTAATAACAACAATATGAGAAAATGGTAGATTTTGAATAACACACAGATGGAGACAGGGCTATGATAATATCAGTATTTTTAGCTGAGCTGAAAAGTTAAGTGCTGGAAACCAGCATTTTCTCCTTTTCCCTGCAATGTTTTCAAATGCCTTCTATATTGGGGCCATTAAAACACAGAATTGTTTGGCAATGAATTTAAGACATAGGATTTAAGACATGGGATTTAAGACATTAATCCTTTACCACACAATCCTGAGTTTTAACGACCCTGTGGAAAATTCCTTTTAAAAACATTGTGGGAAAAGGAGAAAATTGTGGCAACAAGCATTTTCTCCATTTCCCACAATGTTTTCTACCCTAATACAGACCAATTTCATCATTTGAGCCACATTTAAATTGTCATCTGCCAATGCTTTGAATTTGGACAAGTCTATTTTGTTGTCTTGTAGTATAGAGTTAAAGAGCAAAACCTGGGTTATATTTGGGCTCCCTGTGTTTTGTGATAGGATCACTTCTGCCTATAAAGTGTAGAGGCATGGTATGTATTATCTGTAGATGGGCCAGTGTAGGGTTTCTGTTGTCTGCTACATGTCCTATAACATCTATCATCTGTTGAGGCTTGAAGAAACCTGAAAAGAGCATTTAAATAACAATCATAGCAACATATGCTATTGAACATTTTTTCATCTGCAAAGTTAATCAGCAGACTGCTGTTGAAAACATTTTGGCAAAAGGAGTATGGACTGATTCCAAGTGTTTCTCCTTCAGCCACAATGTTTCTACAAGTATTTATGTGTGGAACAATTGGTTATGTTAAATATCCACCATTTTATCAGGATGCCTGTGAAATGATCTACTTTAACTTTCTTGTTTGTTAAGTAATCTTGTTGATCAAAAAGTAGCTTCCCATCTTCACAGCTTGGATTTAGGAAAAAGCATAGTTCATGTACTGAAGATTTTTAATGAGTTCTATCTTGGTGTTTAACACTGTTTTCAATATTATTTCAGTCATATCATGCAAGACAGTGCACTTGACCATGCATTCCTGGTATTTCAAAACACCCAAATTACATTATTAAACTGTACATGTGCACCACACAAACAGTGAAGGTACAGCTGTGAAATTATCATGTAATCAAATAAATTACTGCTATTTCAAAACCAAAGAAAGTTTCAATACAAACCTGCTTGATGTGGTGCAAATGAAAATATCACATCTTGTGTTCCAAGTGGTTGAATCTTCCCATTGGGAGGATGAGCTATGAAATGAGCAATTCTCCTAAACTGGAATGTGACAGGCAAAACATCTGAGCTGTTTTTCAGTGTACACAGAATATCAGCGTGCTCACCAACTGGAACTTCACCAAAATTAAACTTTCTAGCAGGCGAGATATCTAGTAGGACAGGTAGGGCAGTTCCTGTAAGGGCTATTTCAACTGATCTGTCATTATCTGTGAATAGAATGGTAGAAAAAGATTGAAATTATTTTTTTCTTCAATACAGTTTTTTTTTCATCTTGTGACATGATCTGAGCCTGCATTCACCAACTATTCTTAATTTCAATTCAAGTCTAATTCTAGATTATGCAAGTAACATAACTTCTGATTGGCTAAACCATTTGCATAAGTGAATCATAAGTCATATTTCTTCAAATTCAGAAAATTCTTCAGAATAAAACTAAGAAAGTTCTAAAAAAGAATGGTTTGTGAATACAGACCCTGTTTAAAACAAGATGTCTGTTTGTAAAACAGTCATGCCCCCCTACTGCCACATTGATACAGGAAGTGGCACAGTTCATAAACTGATATCAAAAGAATTGATTGGGAAATATCGATGTCACCTTTTGATTTATAGCCCACTTCAATTGTTAAACGTGATAATCTGTCAACAGTTCGCATAATTATACACACCGCCGTGTGTATACATACAAGATTTTAAACAGTCGCCGATACACAGACTGGGTTATCGATTTTCTTTTCGACACGCGCATTCCACTTCCGCTTTTTCCAAGTCAACTTCGATGCTTACTACGTCCCCGATAATACAAGAATAAAATGTTGGAGCCACAAGTTGAGCCACACATGATGATTTTAATTTTTTTGAGCAAATTGCTCAAGTGGCGAATGGCAGCGCAGGCCCTGAATCATCTGGTGGTCACTGTGACCTTGATCTTTCACGGATTACCCTTAAAATCGATAGGGATCATTTACACTCCAAAATAAATATCGGTACAGAATTTGATGAACCTAGGTCAATTCTGTGTCTAGTTATCATCTGGACAAGGTTAGGTCTAAATATCATTAAGTTGAAGGCCACTGTGACCTTGACCTTTGATAGATTAATCTCAAAATCGATAGGGATCATCTGCACTCCGAGACACATGTATGTGCCAAATATGACGAACCTAGGTCAATTCTGTGTCTAGTTATCATCCGGACAAGGTTTGGTCTATATATCAACATGTTGACGGTCACTGTGACCTTGACCTTTGACTGATTGACCTCAAAATCGATAGGGATCATCTGCACTCCGAGACGCATGTCTGTGCCAAATTTGATGAACCTAGGTCAATTCTGTGTCAAGTAATCATCCGGACAAGGTTTGGTCTATATATCAACATGCTGACGGTCACTGTGACCTTGACCTTTGACCGATTGACCTCAAAATCAATAGGGATCATCTACACTCCAAGATGCATGTCTGTGCCAAATTTGACGAACCTAGGTCAATTCTGTGGTTAGTTATCATCCGGACAAGGTTTGGTCTATATATCAACATGTTGACGGTCACTGTGACCTTGACCTTTGACCGATTGACCTCAAAATCATTAGGGATCATCTGCACTCAAAGACACATGTCTGTGCCAAATTTGACGAACCTAGGTCAATTCTGTGTCTAGTTATTATCCGGACAAGGTTTGGTCCATATATCAACATGTTGACGGTCACTGTGACCTTGACCTTTGACCAATTGACCTCAAAATCGATAGGGATCATCTACACTCCAAGATGCATGTCTGTGCCAAATTTGACGAACCTAGGTCAATTCTGTGTCTAGTTATCATCCGGACTAGGTAAGGTTTACCGACCGACCGACATTAGCAAAGCAATATACCCCCACTTCGTTGAAGGGGGGCATAATAATGTTATTTTCTTCTCCTTAGCTTTAATATCATAAGTCAACAAATAGTTGAACTTTATACATATACACTGATATTTAAATCACTGTCAATACCGTAAGTCATTGGACCAAGAAAATTCATGCAGTTTACGGAAGGTGACTACTTTTAATACCTAGCTTTTACGTAACTTTTTTCATTATAAAGTAGACCACTTCAAAACTAGAGGCGCTTGAGCGCCTGTATCGCTCCACAGGCCTGATATTTCTATAATGGCAAAAGGAAGTTTTTAACAATTATCATTCAATCCTGCATTTTAGCTCACTGAAGAAACAATTTGGTAGACAACCACCATAGGAACTTACCTGCAAAACAACAATGAAATCCAATGAATAGTTTTAGAGAAGAAATTTTTCAAAGATTTTACTTTATACCATAAAAGGAAAATGAGTCTCCCATAAAAGCCATGTTTTTTGACAGATCTTTTTTTTTTTTAAGGAATTCTGTAAACCTGTATCTAAGGAACATTCCTGCAAAATAATAATGCTATCCAAATAGCGGTTTGGGAGGAGGAGATTTTTAAAGGTTTTTTACTTTGGTTGCCATGGCAACCAGAATTCTTCATGGAACACAATTATTTGAAGGAATTTGAAAGAGGACCACCAAAGGAACATTCCTGTGAAATTTGGTAAAAATCCAGTAAATAGTTTCTGAGGAGAAGTTTTTTAAAGAAAAAGTTTACGGACGCACGCACGGACGAACGAACGGACGGACGCATGGACGCACGACGGACACAACGCCATGACAATAGCTCGCTAGCTCACTGAAGAAACAATTTGGTAGACAACCACCATAGGAACTTACCTGCAAAACAACAATGAAATCCAATGAATAGTTTTAGAGAAGAAATTTTTCAAAGATTTTACTTTATACCATAAAAGGAAAATGAGTCTCCCATAAAAGCCGTATTTTTTGACAGATCTTTTTTTTTTTAAGGAATTCTGTAAACCTGTATCTAAGGAACATTCCTGCAAAATAATAATGCTATCCAAATAGCGGTTTGGGAGGAGAAGATTTTTAAAGGTTTTTTACTTTGGTTGCCATGGCAACCAGAATTCTTCATGGAACACAATTATTTGAAGGAATTTGAAAGAGGACCACCAAAGGAACATTCCTGTGAAATTTGGTAAAAATCCAGTCAATAGTTTCTGAGGAGAAGTTTTTTAAAGAAAAAGTTTACGGACGCACGCACGGACGAACGGACGGACGCACGACGGACACAACGCCATGACAATAGCTCTCTGGCCTTCGGCCAGTGGAGCTAAAAACTGTCACAAAAGGAAAAATTGTGGGTTATGAACAATTTCATCCTTTGATACTTTTTCACAGGTAATAGTATTCAAAACTTGGTTCATGTTGATTATCAATCTACTAGTGGTGGGCCGATGATCGACTATAGTCAAAAGTCAGTTGGTTTTGGCCTCCGATTGCAATAATCGATTGAGAAATCCTGGAATCGATTGTAGTCAGTTTTGGAACTCGCTCGGTCCCAAAATGTGAATACTGCCGGTTTATAGCGTTTGGTTTTGTGACCAATTAATCACACTCTTTGACAACAAACACTGAAATTGGCCAGCAAATGAGCAAGATATTTTGTCCATAGTTGTCTTGACAAAACTCGCTAATTCAGCAGGGTTCTCATTTGACCCCGGACCCCGAGTTTTGACGCTTGATGCTTGGAAATTTGAAATGACCTGTCTTTGACACTCAAAATGTTTTCCTAAATGTCAATCTGACGTGTGAAATTATCGTCTAAAGCTCCATTTACACTAGCTGGCATGCATCCGGCAGAAATATGGGCCTTGATGAACACGATCGATCAGTATCAAATGCGAAGGGCACACGCAGCTCTGTTTATCACAGCTAGTCAAGCCGGCAAATCATTTATGAAAACGTTATAAAGGTGTTAATCCTCTTATCCAGTTTAAAATGACAAATTTTAAAGTTATCTGCTACTCTAAATGACAAATATCTGTCAAATCATTCGGTAACACTTCTCCAAAAATTAATAGACATGAAAAATAGATCGCCGAAAAAAACGTGAAAACCCATGACACTACAATGATCAGCGTACGTGGCATCGTCCGATCAGAGGCACTTCAAACTATCTACTCATCTTTATTAATGAATATAAACAGTGAATTTAGATAATTCTCTGAATAAAACAATAAGTGGAAGCTAAAATCTCTTTTCATGAGTAAAAAGAGTAAAGCGAATTGTTGTCTGCAAATGCTTGAAATATGAACAAATTTGAATTTCTTTTTTTTTTTTTTTTTTTCAACTCTTTTGGAAATTAAGACTTAATGACCAAAATAAAGGGTATTAAATAAAACAAAGAATTAAATGGTCATTAATGTATTTCCTTTGATTTTTTAAGTACAAAATGTCAAAACGTAACATCTTGCATCTTTATAAACTTAATATCATGTAGACAAATTGTCACAGTATTTAAAGCAAAAGGGCATTCTCAGAAACTGATTGTACAATCGATAGCTAGTTGGTTTGCTCTTCCGATTATAAAGTGATAATCGATTGTGATTTTAAACCAATTGCCAAACACTACAATCTACATATAGATCTATTTTGACAATGTTTTCTAAGTCGTCTGCTGCAAATTTGCTTTTGGAAGGTAAGGTGCTGAGCTTTTCCTTTCCTACTTTTTACCAATCTCAATATTTGTTTGTGATTATTTCTTTCTTTCTCGCCTAATTTGCTTACTCTCTGGTTTCTTGAATATAATAAGAAACAACAACAAGAACAGAACAAACCTGGTCCTTCCACTGACTCTGTAGATCCAATAATTTGAAATTTCATGAACAGTGCAAAATCTTTCCTTGGTGGTGGAGCAACCTTATTCTTAAAACCTTTCTTTGAGGCATTCCATCTGTCAAAAAAGAGTAATCACAACTTAGATACACCTTTCTTTCCTTTCACTCTATTCTTCTGCAGACAAGCCCTTGAAAAAATAGCAGGAAAAAGAAGGAATTGCAACCTTGAGTGATTTCTGCAATTTTCATATTTTTATTTGACACTATTCTAAAACTTTACATCGAAACCCCACTAAAACTTCATCCCCTGAAGATAGCAGAAAACTTATAAAAACATCACGGCAAAAGGGGGAATCACTTGCAATGAGTGATGAGTGATTTCTCCATGCCTAAATGTTTCCAAAAGAGGTACTTCTTTGGAAAAGATTTTGAGGTATCTCCTTTTGATGCAGGACATAATATTTGATTCCTTTTGAACAGCCTTAAAGTGGTGGCCAATAATAAACGCTTTACCAGACAATCCCATGTTTTAACATCCCTTTCAAAATAGCCTTTTAAAAATTATTGCTTGAAAAGGAAAAAAATTCTGATTACCATCATTTTCTTTTTTTTCCCACAGTATCTTCCACCTTATCACAGACAACTCCAACCAGTTGGGACATACTTAACTCTTTACCAAAATACAAAATTTTAGACCAGTCCAAATTGACAGCATTTACTGACAACAAATCGAATAGTTTCAAATGGTAGGATTTGTCAGGGGAAGGGTAGAAAACATTGTGAGAAAAAGAGAAAATGCTGGTCACCAGCATTTTTTCCTTTCCTCACAATGTTTTCAGAAGTCTTCTTCTTTAGGATCTTTAAAACTCAGGATTATGTGAAATAAGGTTTAATGTGTTTAATGCTTTCCATCTGGACAAGTCTAAAATTGCATCACCCAAAGATGTTGTTATTAAAGAAATAGACTGAGACATAGCCTAAGTCAATCAAAAATAGCCAACAATAATCCAGACATCTAGAACTGTACATAGACCAGTCAGTCACAATTATCAACAGCATTTTTACCTTGGACTAAATCTGAAGAAGACCGGTATTTTCTCATAAGGCTGCAAAATTCCTTGATTAGGTATGGATGTCACGAGGGAGGTCACCACATTTGTCTCTCCTTGTTTTCCTGAGTTGTCTCCTTGATCTGCCAAAGCTACTGTAGTGCTCTTTGTTAAATCTATTCCCTATTAATGTCAAACAATGATTAACTATCTTAGAGTTATGCTGCATGTAAAATGTAAAACAACGCTACAAATTCTAGATATGGTGCAAGATCAAACAAAAACCTTGTCCGCAGATGTATGTGTTAAGTAAATTTGGAAAACATCTCTTGAATGATATGGGCACTAATTCAACAACTTTTATCCATACTTTGCGGGTCTGACTTTTCACAATGTCTGAATGATATGAGCACTAATTCAGCAACTTTTATCCATACTTTGTGGGTCTGACTTTTCACAATGTCTGGAGGTCATAAAAAGTTTTAATACCAAAATGATTGTATTTATAGTTTAGGTCTGTCTTTCCAATCAGTTGCTTTTAAATGGGCAAAATGTTCACATGGTAAATTCCATGTAGTATGTGTATTTTGTTGCCCATCTAAAGCACCTGTTTCTGAAATTCAAAAGAAAATAATATTATTCATGTACATATGACTCAGCTAACTTCCAACTCTTTTTATTCTAATAGATTTATTGACTAGCATTCTCTGTCAGTACTAGTACTGACTAAACTAATCAGAAGTTGTGCTACTTTGAAATGTAGAAAATTCTTTGGAAATCGACTAAGAATGCCATTAAAAATGGTTATTGAATACAGTCTCAGGTTAATATCTCATAATTTTAATATACGACAAATGAAATACACAAACCATTTCTTGTGCAATAGCATCCTCATCAAGTACTGCTACAAAGTTGATAGCTTCTGGTCCACTGTTGTACAACAGTGCACATTCTGTTTTGTCTGAACCATAATAGGCATCACCAAACTGTATACAACCAACACGCTCTTCATTCTCTATTGACAATATATGTAAGGCTTGATCAACCACATTTGCTCGAACTTTTAGCATCTTTGCATCTTGTCCCTCCATCTTTACCCTTACACACACATGGAAAAAAATTATTTGAAATGATGTACTATGGTTGGTATGAAAAAGTAACTACCTCTAGTTCACCAACTACACATACACAAACTAAACAAGAGCACTGCATGCAAAGGCCAATGCTCAGCTGCAGTTGCTTGATTTACAGCAAAAGTTTTAAGTCAAAATAGGGGCATAACTGTGTCAAAAATACTTTGATGGTTACCTGCTCTTGTTGTATGGCTTCGCTTCAGATCACAGATGATGCAGGTGAGGACAGGGCTATGGCAATAACTTGATGTTTCCTTCAAAAAAAGTGCAGCTTAAAATGATGTAGAATGTACAATTCTCATCAGTGTAATGGTGAATCTATATCAGATATGGAAAATGGTCAAAAAACCCATCCTCCTCTCATGGAAATTTTGGGAGCCATAGGAGACCCAAGTTTTAATAGGGTCAGCATTTCATTGGATTTCGTATTGATGGGGTGCCACTGTATTTCAATTATCATATCTCTGTGGCTGTAGATATTTTTTTCTTCTTATGACTAGTGGTACTTTTAAAACACTGCGCTAAAAGGAGAAATTGCTTATATCATAAGCAGTAATGGAATATAGAATCACAGTATTTGGACAAAAGTTTGAATTTTAAAGGCATTAATCAAGCATCATACATACTTGACTGACTCCTCAATTTTTCCAGCTTCTTTGGTGACAAATTCAACCTGAAAATTTTTAAAAATGTATCAAATATCTAATACTAGCTTGTATGGTATATTCTTTCCTATACAGTCTTGTCACAAGAAAGATTTTCCAATATCAAAAGTCTCAGACCACACTACATTTATTCATTTACATTGAGTTTAACATGGGATCTCTGTAAGATATCTTAACCCTTTATCACAAAATCCCAGGCTTTGATAATCCTGATTGAGAAGCTTTTGAAAATGTTTTCAGAGAACAATAAAATGCTGGTTTATAAGCATTTTCACCATATTGTTGTACGAAAGTATGCAAATGCTTTCAGTGAATGAGAATACAGTTTTGTCATCAGGTAATGAGTTAAGCTATTTCACAAACATTTCAGATATTCTTCTTCTTCATTCAAAAATCAAAATATGAGAAATATGAATACTGCCTTTTCAAACCATTGCCCATTACCCAATTCATTAGAAAAAATAAACAAAAGCAACGCATGTAGGCGTCAACACTCAGTTGCATTTGCTTTTGAAAATAGATTGATTTTCAGTGTAAAATTTTAGTCGAAAAAGGGGCCTGTGTCAAAATTATTTTGATGCTTACCTGCCTCTGATCGAAGTTCGGGTTCCCCTTTTGATAGTTAACTATTAATCCGAGTTTGAATTAAAATAATGACAGAGATATTCAAGGGTTTTTGCACGACAACAACACAGATGACAACTGGGCTATAACAATTTCTCATTGTTTTCTTTGAAAACAGCCAAACAACACAAAAACTTGTAACTGTATGCTATTAAAATGAGTTAACTTTCTTCAAGTACACAATTTTACATACAATTTTCAGATACAATTTGTTGAATGTCAGTCATGTAATCAAAAGTAGGAGACTGAAACATGGCAAAAAAATAACTAAAGGTGGTTGACAAATACCTTTATCAACTGTACACTTTTAGGAGGCACTGATCCACTTGTTGGCATGATTGCTATGGGATGATCTCCAGCATATTTCAGTTGAAATTCACCAGCTCTAGATCCATGATTTACCAGGGAGATTTCCCTGGCTATTGTTTTACTGTTAGCAACAACATTTCCAAAGTCAACAATGCTATCAACCTCCAGTATAGGTTTGGTTGGGTAACTATAAATGAAAAAGAATTTGTAATAATTATTGTCTGCATCAATGGCTAATTTTGGTTATCTAAATGAGAAAGAGAAATATTCAATTACTATTCAAAGTAATCTTAATTGCAAGTGTGACAAAAACCAACTGTCTGTGCTGTCTACTGTATATTGCTCATCAGACAGATCTGACAAACAAATTTAAAGAATTCTGCTTAGTTATTACTTCCCACAGAGCTTATGAATTCTTCATTTGCACATAAGTAAATCTAAGTCCAGTTTTGTCACACCTGAAACTGAACAAAAATGTTAAATTCAACTCGGTCAGAAAAACAAGTAAGAAAACAGCATCGAAATGCATAAATTCTTAAGTAAGAAATTAAATTCAGCAAGGAATTTTACCTCATTAGTGCCTGAACATGACTTTCTCCCATTTATGTGTATGTTACCACTTTTGAAGACAGAGTGGCAGAAGAAGAAATTGTTTGCAATAAGCAATTTATCCTTTCATCAAACTGTTTTCAGATGTGTTCATGGAACAATGTTTTCAAAAAAATTTTTTAAACCTTCTCAACAAGGTACAAGAGCAGACTTACGCTAGCAGAGGTATTTCGACAACCTCGCCATCGACAGTCACTACAACTCTATCCTTAAATTCGCCTTCAACATCTGAAGTGTATTCAATGATTGCAGGAATACAAAGACCAGGAGCCACAGGTTTCTCTGGATTTTTCACCTTCAATTTGAACTTCTGAAATGTCAAAAGAAATCAAGATATTGAGACCTTTTTCTAGGTTTTTTTTTTTGTCTTTTTCTTTTATCATGAAAACATGAAAAAAAGATAGTTACAACAAAGATAGAGCCAACAAATTTCTATTTTATATCATTATGTAACAACATACATGAGTACAATCTTCAATGAATAACAAAAACACTTTGATGTCTGGGAGAGTTGGCTATGATAAACAATGCTTTTCTAAAAATGCAAAATGATGTTCAAGACAGAGTGTCAACATCTGTCAAGTAGGAACCGTAGTTTGAATGTTTGCCTTCCCTGGAACTCTGCACATTGCACAATTGTGGACAGCATGGAATAAAAGCAGGTTTATCTCCTTAACAAATCATTGTTACAAATCATGAAGATGCCGGGTTTTGGGAGCAGCAGCCTGCATTAAAAATTAAACTTTTCCAGCTTATACAAAGAATGCTCTTGCAACTTTGTGTAATTTCCTCTTATTGATCTCACCATCTAACTTTTACTGTGACTGGAAAAGTGCACATGATCTTAGGTGCACACTAGCAGCCACAAAGGTAAAGTGTTAACTGAAATCTACTTCTACTACTTCAACATAAGTCTTGGTTTAAGTTTTTACTACAATCAAATTTTAAAGAATGAAGACAGATTTTGAAAACATTGTGGGAAATGGAGAAAATGCTGATTACCAATGTCTATCCTTTTCCCATAATGTTTTCTGTCCTATCAATGAAAATAAGTTCACTTGTACCAGTTTCAAATTTGCCATTTGCAGTTACCTTAAATTTGTAAAAGTAAAAAAACAGTTGCTTTGGAAAGGGTTTAAGTAAAGTTTATTTTAACCATACTTATTTTACATGGATTGTGAAACAAGTTATTACAACTTATATTAATCACTCTTGATGATACCTTCCTGGAAACCCTAACCAGTGCTTGCTTCATGTCATTGGTAGTTCCAGAGGTTGATCCTGCTTACCATAGGATTCAAACCTGGAACCTTCAATGTAAGAGGCCAACACTCTAACCCTAAACTACTGTCTCCCAGTCAAAGTACAGTTTCCAACTTGTTGCATGAAGACTGATTATATGAAAGAGATCTATGAAGTTCTATTCAACTGAAATTCTATTCTTTATCCTATTGAGCATACATATTACCCCCAATTCTGCATGAGGCTTGCTCTGATGTTATTTTTTTATTGTGTATTCACAAGCCCACGTGTCATCCATTTTTCTGGAATGAATTTGGTCATATCTGCATCTCTTTTAACAGCTCTATTCAACAATATTTTTCTTGACTGCTAATAATATGGGTGTGGAGCACTAGATAAATGATTAATCTTTGTAAAAAAAACACCAAAGTGATAAAAAAAATGTAACTGTTGCCTTTTGTGATACAATTCTTTTGAAATGCAAATATCCATTGACCTACTTCCACAGAAATTGAAACTAGGACTGACATTTACTGCGCATGCTCTGGAAATCATTTCAAGTCAAGATCTTTTTTCCACAATTCATTAGCTTTTTGTCTTATCAGCTTGGGTATGAAAGATGAAACTGAAATGTACTGGATGTATTCATTTACAAGGAGTCATACTTATAAACACTTAAATTATTCATTATACAGTGCTTTTTTTTCAAGTGAAATTGAACATGCATGCACACATAATTGAATTTATAATGAGTGCTTGTTTACAGATTTACCAGATTGTTTATGTCAAAATAAGAACAGCCTGTATATTCATGTTTTTGATAGACTTAACTCTATTCTTTGCGCATGCACATTAAGCAACGCAATGAGAAGGGAGATCTGTACAACTAGTTCAATAAACATTCCTCTGAACAATGATTTTCAAAGTAACACTTTTTGAAATGTGTAACTAAATATATTTACATTTTCATATGGTCATGTATATGAAATCTGCTTCAAAGTGGTGCTCTCATCTTTTCGATATATCTGATTGTCTGTTCTCTTTCCAGCACAAGTGAGTTGTATAAAATATATATCTACTGTTATGTTAAGTATCTTTATTCCATATATCCCCAATATATGCACTGGTTTTAAAGCTGGGCTTGTTACTAAATTTTGATCACTTAACATGAAAGTATTTGAATTTAATATGTTACAGAGAATTTATGGAACAAGGAACCTTTTCAAAGTTTCACAAAAAAGGAGTTAGTGAATGGCATATCAACCACGCTGAAACTCTGACATTTTTCTTTTATTTCAAACAGAGATCTTTACATTTATACTTATCTATGCATTTTACGTTAATATCTAAATTGCAACAAGTCTGTTTATTAAACCATTCAAGATCATAATTAAAAAATTCATGATCTGTCACTCACTTGAGTTGCCACCACCTGATCAAATTTTCAACAGTGGAACAAGATTTTGAACCCGACTTATCCTACTACAAAATTTTGAGAAAAATCACAGTCGCTCTGCCTTATAGCACAGCTAGCGCCTGGTAGACTTCGGCAAAGATGAAAAGCTGTGGGAAATTACAGTTACTCATCAAAAACATAACTAAATTTCGATATGATTCATCACCTTTTCACGAAAAAGATATTTTAATTCTTGAATTTGGCAACATTTATTTAGATTTACCTTCATTTTTTTTTGCATTACTACACTGTTTTTTTCTTTCAAGAAACATGAACAGTAACTGGAAGGAATAATACTCAGGGTGTGAGTATTTTTGATAATTTCTAGGCTATCGAATGCATGAGAATAAAGGATAAAATACAAAAAGATCAATGAAAATTGTGAATTAAAATCGGTGTCAATATGACGTTAAACTATTTATCTATTGATCCACATCCTTTGTAATGGCTTACAAGTAGATTAAAGGCACATATATCTAATGAAAAGATGACCAGTAAGAATCTCAACTTTTCAGATGTATTCTAGAAGGGGCTGGCATGATGAAGGTGTGCGGAGAAGCAATCACAAAATAACATCGGTGCAACCCTTCAGACTGAAGGTACATACTTTAAGCAGCTGAATTGCAAATAAAACATATAGTTGTTTAGAGATCTTACCTTCGTTTTTGGAGCATAAAATCTAATACTTTTGCTTCCTTTGCTAATGTTTTTCACTATCACATTCAGTTGCTCTACAGTGTTTGCAACTGTATCAAAAAACTCCACGGTCGAAGGACTTATCCTTATTCCAGCTACATCTCGATCCATCTTTAAGAATCTGTGTTTTCAGCATAACATCTGTCCAATGATACAAGATATTTTGGATCTTTCACATTTCAAAAGTATGTGATTTGTTCACCTCATCCACCATATTGTTTGGATTTTGTTGCTCGGAGTCCAGTAAGTTTTCTATCTGAAGCCGAATATTGAATTTTATGAGAATGCAGTTGCATATTTCAGTGAGTGATTTTCTTTGAATTTATTAATAGTTTCTAATTCAATCATCGTTTAGTTTTTGAATAAGCATGTATGTACATATAAGCTAGATAAATTATATCACTAGTAAGATACGAATTTACCAAAAGTCAGCTCCGCTATTTGTTGCCTGGTAACAAACGCCATTTTTCAAACCGTGAGACACATTGGATTTAGCTTATTAGTTTCTACCATAAAAAGTCAAAAATGGGCGTTGACTACTATAATATACTGCAGCTAACTAGGTCTGCAACGGATGCAGATATCAAAAGAAAGTGAGTTCCCCAAATTTATCCGAGATTAATGTGTAAAATCTACGTTAAAAATACAAAAGATAACACGAGAGGAATGTTTACAAGTGAATTCGTAGCACAGGTGCCTGACATGTCTGGTATGATACAACCCCTCTATATAGATATGGTATCTATATAGAGGGGTTGTATGATACCAGACATGTCAGGCACCTGTGAATTCGTGGATGCTTTTGATTCCATAAAGTTCACGTATACATTCAGGACGAATTTTATATCGTCGGGTGCCCTAACTGCGCCCCTGCCCTAACTCCGCCACCTTTCTTATTTTCGTCAAAATCTCGCGATGTTTCAGCGTGCGCGAGACAGACAGTCAGAAAAGTTTTTACTACATCATAGTAAATACATTCATATGGTTTTCACCCCAAATTGAGGTATAAGCAGATATTTGTCTCGATTTTTATGTCCACTTACTGTTTTTCTGTGTATTTTCGTAATGCAATTTTTTTTCGTCGAAAATCACCTCTAAAGTCATGAAATACAACTGTAAACACATCTGAAACGCTTCCTCTGCAAAGGTTTACATTTTATGAATGAAAATCAAGTGACAAAACAAATTTCTCTAAGGCTAAGCAAATCTTTAAAGATACGTTTTGGTCCCACGGTCCTTAACTGATATTTGCTCTCTCCATTTTAATTCAAGCACAACTCATGAAAAATCTGAAGAACAAATAAGCAATATTGCCATGTTGCACCTTAGAAAGCTTAACAAGAAATTGTAGAGAAGAACATGCCATTTAACAGGGCTGCAAAATATTTAATGTACCTCGCACCACTCTCGGGTACAGTTTACCAGGAAAGGTGCATCCTAAAATAATAACCATTGGTAAACCACCTTTATTGACGCTACTAGAACCAGTGGATCACATAAAAACAATGACAAACTCCTGTAGTTATTTATTTTGAAACTGCTCAATCTTGAAGTTACATATGTTAAAAAAAATAATAACATTAATAATTTGGCCTTATTTTTCGAGACTTTAGAGAATTTGTTACATTACTCCAGGGGGCGGAGTTAGGCACACAAAAAATGGCGGTTGTTTGTTTGACATGCAGTTAATTTTTATCAAGTTTTGGAAGTTTAAAATTACTGTACAGAGATTGATGGAAATAGAACACATTTGACTTGTGCATTTATTTTTCCTTTTGTATATCATCTATTTATAGTTCTGTTCCCAGATAAAGCTTGGAGGGGTGCAGTTTGAGCATCCGAGGATAGATTCAAAACTTTTCCAAACATTCCTGTTTTCACGACCCTTTGGTGGAAAGCTGATGACAACATTGCTGTGAAAGGAGACCCTGCTAGTCACTAGCATGTTCTCAGTTCCCCAAAACGTTTTCTACCCTTTCAAAAAAAAAATCATGATTTGAACCACATTGAATTTGTTGTCTGCAATCTACTTTCAATTTGGACAAGTCCAAATTTTTGCTGGGGTAGAATGCATCTTAGCGGAGATACTTTGGTCATTTAGTCAACAGTCTGCGCATTATATGTTACCAATTTGATTCTACATGCGACTTTAAACCTGAAAATAAGCAGGGATGTGGGGGCAGCAGCCCCCATGTAGTAATTAAGTACTTTTTCTTAAGTATTTATGTGTTTCAGTATTTATGTTTCCTCTAAAGTGCAGTTGACCCCTTTGCTGACAAGCTGTTAAACAATCAAGCTTTATGTTTAAACAAATGCTCTCTCAATCTGCAAAAGTACTCATATTTAAAACCAATACCATGCTTGCTTGGAAGCACAAGTCCAGTTAGAACTTGAGAATCATTCTTTTCCATAACAAGAAAAAAAAAGCCCTGCATGATCAGGAATCTGTCTTTGTCACCTAATGCAATCGCTTGATTCTTTATACTGTAGCAGTGAAGTCCACTGTGGCTTAACTCTTTACATGACAGCGAAATTTTAGACTCCTTCATATTCAAAGCATTTTGTAGATGACAAATCATATTTAGCATAAATGTTAAGATTTGCCTTTAAAAAGGTAGAAAATGATGTGAGAAAAGGAGAATATGCTAGTTGCCAGTATTTTTTTCTTTTTCTGCAATGTTTTCAACAACCCTCATCCTCAGGATTGTAAAACATTTGATCATTTGGAAAAGAGTTGTATTTGAAATCTGGAAATCGGCCTTGAATGCAGTTGTAGCACTGGTCATTGTTGTGTGTTCGCGTTCTATTCGTAAGCCCAAAAACATATTATTTCAATCTAGACATTCATTGAGTTGGTAGGATCTTATCAGTTCTTTCATTGTCTTCTTTAGCAAACTCATACATTGAACTTTGTTGCTCTTTGAACCAAAAATTTGGATGCTGTATAGTAAATGTGTATGACATTCAGAGTTTTCCCTCAACTTTGAGGTCTGGGAGTCCTGTTGACACTTGCCTCAGAAAAACCCTGAAACTTTACATCAGAAGTCCTTATCTGTTACTAATTCATTTCATTTCTCCAGCTACCGTAAACTTTCACTCAAATTCCATCCTGACAAAAATCCTGGGGACCAGGTGACTGCAGACAAATTCAAGCAAGTTGCAGAGGCATATGATGTGCTGTCGGACTGTAAGTTGCCATTCTTGTCACAACATTTTCTGTACACAAAGACTTACATACACTTAAACCTTTATGTAACAGCCCTGTTATACTTAGCCTATGGAAGACCTTTGAAAGCATTATGGGAAAAAGAGAAAATGCTTGTTACTAGCATCTTCTCCTTTGCTCACAATATTTTCAAAAGCCTTCTTCCCAAGGGTTGTTTAAACATAGAATCATCTAGTACAGGGTTAATGGCATCTGTAGTTTCCTTCAAGAATTCAAGAAAGAAGTTTATTCATTCGAGAGATGTTTTTCAGGTAACAAAGAGACCATTTCAGAAGTAACATGTTTCAGTGTTATAAAAGAAATTGGCCAAGTGCAAATCTCCAGTTCTTCTGAAATGTAGATGGTACTGGATAGAGTGATAGATCTACAGGATGTCAAACAGTCAAATAAAACCTTTCCAAAGTTTTTCCCGTAACATGTTTCAGTTTTATAAAAGAAATTGGCCAAGTGCACATCTCCAGTTCTTCTGAAATGTAGATGGTACTGGATAGAGTGATAGATCTACAGGATGTCAAACAGTCAAATAAAACCTTTCCAAAGTCAAGCAAAGCAACAACCATATCTGTCTCGGTTTCTTCCCAGCTGAATTCTGTTATGTTTCTGTTACTAAACTAACCATTTAGGGATGAGTAACATGAAAATCAAAGGGCAAAAGAAAGCATACTTTTGAAAAAAATATACTTCAGAATAGTTATATTTTGGTATTCATATTTATGTATCCATCTATTTTTTATAGCAAGAAAAAGGGCAGTATATGACCAATTTGGTGAAGAAGGATTAAAGAATGGAGTTCCTAGTGGAAGTGGTGAAGCTGGTGCCTGGACACATGGCTACACTTTCCATGGAAATTCAGAGAAAGTGTTCAGAGACTTCTTTGGAGGAGATAATCCTTTTCAAGGTAGATTTTATCTTTGTAATTATTTGAGATACAGTTTACCAAGTAAAACATATAGTGCCTCCACTTGCTTATGAATTGCAAGCAAGTGTTTATACATGTACTTGTTTTATAATCAGAAAATTATGTGACATAGTGTTAGTACAGTATACATGTATGTTTAATAAAAGAATTGTAGGAAATCAAAGCACTACAGTACTGTGCTTGGTCCTATTACTCCAGCAATTGTAGATGAATTTAATTTATATTTGGAGCATTAAAGAGGTGTAAAAACAACCAAGAAAACTTTGCTTACTGTGAATAATTTCTCCTTTGACTGCAATGTTTTTTCTGTGTATTCATGTATCAAATCTACATTTGTAGAGGAGAGGAACTTTGTAAGCCAGTAGCTTCCATTCCAGTCCTTTTCACACAACTTGAATTTTTAGAATATTAACATGTATGTATATATTATATTGAATAAAATATGTTTACTAGTGATAAGTTCTATTTTACAAGGATATTCCCCAACTTGTCTTGCAGAATTTTTTTTAGAAATTTATTAGTTAACCCTTTATCAAACAATGCACTGTTTAACAAGTCTTAAGTAGGAAGGCTCGTGAAAACATTGTAAGAAAAGGAGAAAATGCTCATATACAATTTTTTTGCTTTTCCCAGAATTTTTTCAATTATTTCAAAGATATATCCCTTATATGAGAAATATTTTGTATACCTCTTGCAAATGCTTTCAATATGAGCCAGCCTGAAATTTTGTTGTCTGTTAACCCTTTACCACACAATGCCGACTTTTAACGACCTTGTGAAAGAAGCCTTTTGAAAACATTGTGGAGAAAGGAGAAAATGATGGTTACCAGCATTTTCTCGTTTTCCCACAATAATTTCTACCCTATCATAGAAAAATCACACCATTTGAACCACATTGAAATCGTCATCTGCAATTGCTCTCAATTTGGACAAAGCTAAAATTTTGTTGTCTGGTAAAAGGTTGAACAGCTGAATATAAATTGTAAGGTAAATAAAATAAACCTGAAATGATATGAGTTTTGTCATGTTGCAGAGTTTTACGATAGAGTTGATGGTGACTTGAGCATGTCTTTTGGTGGCTTAGAGGGAAGAGGAAGGAAAAAGCAGGATCCCCCAATTGAGAGAGATCTATACCTATCCCTTGAAGAAGTTTTTCATGGCTGTACCAAAAAGATGAAAATTTCAAGAAGGGTATGTTTTCTGCTTGATTCTTCTATTAACATTTACTCTCTGCACAAAATTTTTTTATATATTCTATCAGCTGTGCAAATGTTTATATAAAAGTAAAAAACATGACGAAAGGCTTTCCATTGAATCTGGAACATTTACTGCATAAACAAAAGGATATTTTGTATGAGTGTATGGTCAGATGATAGCATAAAATGGAGCAAGCGAGAGAAAGAGATGGGGGGGGGGTTATTTTTGCCATACTCATGCATTTTCTTGGGATCATAATGTGTAATACCAGTACTAACAAATTAATATTAAGGGGTCACCTGAACATATGAAAATTGTAGTCCAATATTTTTGTTATGGTGCTAAAAGTATTTTCTACAGTATTAAAGTTGTATCAAGTTAGTGCACCTATCCATGCTGCGCAACACTGGCTTTAAAAGTGGCTAGCTACTTTTCCTTACCAACAAAGTCAAAATAACATCCTAGAATGGGAGAGGACGCAGTCCTCTCAGAGATATTTTTTACAAGTCCCTGGAAAGAATTGGATTTAGCCAAGAGTGGACTGTTAAACTTTTTACCACACAATCCTGACTTTTAATGACCCTGAGAAAGAAAGCTTTTGAAAACATTGTAAGAAAAGGAGAAAATGCTGGCAACCAGCATTTTCTCCTTTTCCCACAATGTTTTCAACCCTTCCCAAATCAAATTTCAATTTTTGATTCACATTTATTTTGACGTCTGCAATTGCTTTGAATTTGGACTAGTCCAAAATTTTGTTGTTTGGTAAAGAGTTAAAGTAAATGATGTAAATTCTTGTTCAGGTGATGAATGAAGATGGGCATACATCCAGTATAAGAGATAAGATTCTAACCATCACTGTAAAGAAAGGCTGGAAACCAAACACAAGAATCACATTTCCAGAGGAAGGAGATCAGGGGCCTAACAATGTGCCAGGTAGGTGAATTAGCAGTTTAACAGACAACCCTTTGTTTTTACAACCCAGCAGAAGACTTTTGAAAGCATTCTTGGAAAGGGGGAAAATTCTTGTTAACTCAAGTTTCTTCTTTTCCGACAGTGTTTTCTAGTTTATTAAATCCAATTCCTATCAACTGGGCACCATTTGATTTGATGTCTGCAAATGTCCCCAATTTTGAACGCTGAAATTTTGTTTTTTGATAAAGAGACAACACAAAACGTGAAATTAGTATGGCAAAAATAGATAGCTTTAAGTCTTGAATATAGCATTAATTGTGAATATAGTCTCAGATATATGAGAGTGGGCCTACATCGAAGAGAGATGGATTTTTCTTGATTTGATTGGATCTTCATTGAAAATAATCTCTACTGATTTCATTTTCATAATTTTGATTCTCATACCTAAGTTCTCTGTATAATGTTAACTTTTCACCAAAATGAATGATGCCTACTCTTTTCTAAATACCAAGGAAGAAAGTGTTTGAAAACATCACAGGGAAAAGGAGAAAATGCTGGTAATCCGCATTTTCTCCTTTTCTCATGATGCGTTCTACCCTTTCCAAGAAAAAATCCCATGATTTGAATCCCATTTGTCTCTCGGGGCTGTCAATATGGACAAATCTGAAATAATGTTGCTTTAGATAAAGAGACCAGCTATGATAATATCTGCACCCATCAAGGTATCTTCATAATATTCCACAAAATTGTGAGTTTTTCTTTCTCTGTTACAGCTGACATTGTTTTCATTGTAAAAGACAAGCAGCACCCCAGATTCAGACGGGAAGGATTGAACCTCATTCATACAGCAAAAGTGCCTCTTGGAAAGGCTTTAACAGGCTGCACAGTCGATATTCTCACCCTAGATGAGAGAACTTTGCATATACCAATTAATGATATTGTCAAGTAAGTTTGAAATCCATATAGTGTCCTTCTTTCATTTCTTTTAACCGATTACCAAATAGTTTGTTGTAGACGTACTAAAAAGCGGAATACATATATCTTGCAAATCACACAATGAAGAAACACTGAAAGAAAAAAAAAGAGTACCTACTTGTGCTCTTATTTTTGTTGAAGGATATGGAAAACCTTTTTGGAAGGCAAGCAGTTGTTTGAGAAACCAGCAGTTTCTTTTACCACAGTGTTTTCTGCCCTTTCAAAGGTTACATCATTCTCTCCTTTTCCCACAGTCTTTCAAAGGTCTCTTTCTTAGGGCTGTTAAAACTCGGGATTGTCGTAAAGGGTAAAATAACCAGCTCTTGAAGCAGTAAGATGATGTATGCTACCAGTAGCATACTTGCAGTTTCTACCCACCTGTAATTCTTCCCGTATAGAGATAAAACATTCCAACTTTATTTTCTAGGCCAGGATACAGAAAGATTGTTCCATCAGAAGGAATGCCTTTATCATCAGATCCAACCAAAAAGGGTGACTTAATCATCGAATTTGACATAGAATTTCCACAGACCTTGACGCCAGAGAAGAAAAATCTTGTGAATATGGCTCTTCTTCATTAGACAATTTTATATGAGCTGGAGCAATTGTTTTGTAATTCATTCTAATGTAAATATATGTATAACTATTTAATAAGAAAGGGAACAGTGATAATAATATTATGTTCTATATGTATCTCATGAACTAAAAGATTATGGTGTAATATTTTTGTGTGGAGCTGTATAAATCTCAAAAGAGTGAGTGAAAAAAGCATTCTTAGTCTCTTTATTATACAAATGAAGTTTAAATTATCTTAAAGCCTTCTTTTGTGTTATTTTCTTTTGCTCATGCTTCTTCAGAAGTTTGTTGGTCTTGTTCCCTGCAAATGGAAGGATATTAAGACTACCACACCTCTCTTCCTTCAACTGTTCCTACTTTGTAATAAGTATTGCAATTGGAATGTAAGAAATGGTCTGTACATGTATTGTTATCAGTCTTGGTACAATAAAATCCATTGATGAAAAAAGTACATTTGTATCTGGAATACTGTGACTTACATTATAATTGCTTCTTTTCCAAAATTTAACTCTGTACAAAAAGAAAAGTTTCTAAACAGTTCTCATTTGTCTGTAGATAATCCACCTGCATTCTTTAACTCTTTCAGTACCAAATAAGTAAAGTCGACCTCTTTCAATGGCTCTAAATATAATCCATTGAAACTTACAAAGATTTTGATTGTATAGGCTTGACTACACAAGCAGACGGTATAGATCAAAGATCAGACTGCACATTCTGTGCAGTCTGATCTTGGTCTGTGCCGGCTGCAAAAGTCACTGTTTTCACCTATGGTGCCAAAAGGGTTAACGCTTTACCACACGGCAAAATGTTATACTTGTCCATATTAAAGAAATTCAGAAAACAATTTAATTTTTTTCAAATTGTAGTGTTTGTCATTGAATAGGAAGAAAACTATGAGGGGAAAGTAGAAAATGCTGAGCACTTAAAAGTTGTTTGGTACAGAGTTAAAAGACTAAAATGTTCCAGAAGGACTATTATTGCAATAAAGAAACACTGGTTAAGACCATGCTAAATGAAAGGATTTTAAAGTTTAATAATACTGACATACTACATTCAGAGCTGTAGAACACATAATTTAGAATATTGGCTAATTCAAAGTACGACATGTACTGACGGAGACACATACATATGCAGCCTTCCAAACAGAGTAACAGAACATGATTCTCTAACAAACAACAAAACTTTAAATTCAAAGCATTTGTAGACCACAAAATAATTGTGGCACAAACAATGGATTTGGATCAAATAAGATAGAAAACATAGTGGGAAAAAAATTGGTTATCAGCAATTTATTGTTTTCATTTTTCAAATACATACAGTAAATACATGTATCTGATTTGGACATGCTGGGAGCAGAACTGGACTGAGGTAGTTTTTAAGATGTCAAGTGTGACTCAATAGTAGAAATTTGTTGTAGAAAGGGTAGAAAACATTGCCTTAAAAGGAGAAAATGCTGATTACCACCATTTTCTCTTTTTCCCACAATGCTTTCAAAGCCTACCCCATCTAGGTTGTTAAAACATGGGATTGTTTGGTAAAGGTTAATGATTCACAGTAGTTTCAAAGATCAATTAACATCTAAGTCATTAAAGTTTTACCTCATTTGCACATGGAAAATTCACTTACATTCTGCTGAAGAACTTAACACATTTTTCACACTGTAATTAACTTATTGTGTTGACTTGTTTTGGTGAATCTGCCATTTCTAAAACAATGTAACATCTGCAGGGTAAGGATCATTCACCTGTCATAATGTTTACATAAAGTCTCAACATCTACAAGCTCTTATTGTCTCTTTCTATTTCAATTCCTTTATTTCTAATTTCAGCCATCAAATATGACAAAAAATATCAAAAAGTATGTACATTCACAAAAAGTAAACAATAAAAAAGAGAGACAATTCTGTTTTAACACATACCACTAATAGACAACTTTTTAGTCTTTCAGGAAACCACTAAAAAGAGAAATTGTGACAGATGATTTCTCCTATTAACACAAAGTTCACACAATGTTCATGTATTGAACCCTATTACAAGATGATTTTGCATATTAAACAATGAAGTTTTCAAAGTTGCCTGCTGCACATTTGAATCAAGGTATAACAATTTAAAGGCATAGCCAACAGCATCCAAAAGTAAACAATTCTGTGTATAAAACACAGGTAAATTTCAATCATACCTTTTTATTTAAAGTATAATGGCAACATTAATTTCAGTATTGATATTCACTGTTCTGCCAGGGGTTGATGTCTTGACTAACCACACTTTAGATTTACAGATTGTCATACTTACAGTGCTCACTATACCTCTAAATGTTATGAATGAAGTTTACCAGTATCATACACAGAAATGTTTACATTTGACTGTTATTGGGCCCTGTACCCTTAAAACACTAAGCAAGACTGGCGTTTCAATGAACATGCTGTCTGATCTTGGATCTACCTTGTTCCCTTCTTAGTAACATATTCAGGCTAAAAGAGCCCTCATATTGCAATACTTTGAATCAATGGTTTTCTTCTTATAGATCTGAGAAGTCCATTTTATTAATTAAAGGTATCATAATAGGTATCATAATAATTATGTATGAAGGAATCTTAAGTTTTTCACTTGCTAATGATTTTATCCACATATGGAGTCACTATGTAAAAGAATGACAGTCTTAATCCAGCTGTTACCTGGTTGATCACATATGCACCAGTATAACTTGGTTTCTATTTCTCTCACCTGTAAAAGATCAAATAACAGAGATATAAACACCAAGGTAAGTAATTTATCCATCTGACGTAACATTTCCAAACATGGTCTTTTGTAGGATGGGAAAAGTCAGCTGATGGTTAGTGTTAGATACAAGATATACAACATTTTGCGACATTGTAAGAGTTTAAATCTTTCCAAGCAACTGACTGCTTTCCCACATCCAGTCATTGAAGCAACGTTCCGCAATGAGAGGAGAATGACTCATGAAGGAATTATAATCGTCTTTAATCCTTGAAAAGTGTTTAGTTGAGCGGGGATTTGGTCTCACCACCCTTTAAGTAATGGCTTAGTATGTTACCCATGGAGTTATCTGGCATGGTTTTGCCATTATAAACAAATTAAACTTTTTTTAACATTGAAAATAGATGTCCTCCACAAAAAAAGATACAAGTATCCTTGAGTCATTAGTTTTGACACCTTAAGCAGTTCAGCTTCTGTATCGCCAGTTTTACAAAGTACTTGTGTAAATAACTGTAATTTCTAGCAGCTTTAGCTTGTTATCCTTCTCTTCAAATCTTCAGCACATTTGTCTGTGATCTACATTGGTAATTCAAGACTTTGCAACTAACCATGGATATATTTATGTTTGTTTACAATCATATGAAATGACACCTTTCATTCATCAGGATTTTTTGTCATGCATCACCATTTTTTATCGTGTATAATAACAAGAGGGTCATGGTGGCTTTGTATCGCTCCACTGGCTAATAAGTACAAACCATATATAGAAAACATTGAAGCTCATAAAGCTTTCTCTACAAAAGCCTGTGTGAAAGATGTGATCCCAGTGTGAAGCCATTTTATACCAAAGAGCTATAATTACTTGAATCCTGGTGCAGGTCCACAATAAGCCACATCCCATTTGATACAGATCTAAGCCATATGGTTATAAACATTACAAGATTTTTAAAGCTTCCTCAATATAAAGTCCCTCCAATGTATAAGACCCCTGAGGCTGGGCTAATTTCAAGCCCATAGCTCAATTTTGAACAAAACTAGAGCTGTCACTGAATGTGACGTAATACCCCCGCCAGCGCTTTGACAGAAAAAAGTGTCAAGTTCAAGGGGAGATAATTCCTCAACCAGAGGAGTCGACACTTGAAAATTGCGTCTTGCAAACCTTCAAAATATGATCAATATATGTGCAAAGTTTCAATACAATTGAAGGAAAACTGTAGGAGGAGTTTGCAACACAAAATTACTAGTATTTTGTACACAGACGGACACACGGACGGACAGACAGACAGGCCGATTCCAGTATACCCCCAAAAAACATTCGTTTTGCTGGGGTATAATAAGTAGTGATCCTAATTTTGTAGCCCTTAGATTCAAGGGTGACAACCTACGTCATAGCAAAGGTGTCGGAAACATTTTGAATAGCCGCCATTTTGTGCGCAAAGTGCAGATTAATTACTTTAAAAAGATATATGTATCTAAAATTTACTTAGAATACCTACTTCATCTGGTGACGGTAAATATATTTGTCCTATTCGTGAAATCAAAATGCCATGAAACAATATTGTAGCTCTAAACACTTCAACACAATTATTCTTAACAGCATTGTCAACAGTCTATTTATACATAGATATCGGGTACATTTCTGCAGAAATGCTACAATTTGTAGCTATTGCATTCAATTTCCCTCGTTTGCTTTTATAATCACAGATGCAAATTGCTAATATACCATTACTTTGTAATTTGCAATGTTTGCTACCCCTCAATCAATGCGGGATTTGATGCAATGGTGTGAATTAGGTCGACTGGTGTCGTAAACACTTGCAAAGGCATTGATGTTGTATACACACGAAAAGGGTGACGGGCTGACAATCACGGAAAGCGATTTTGAGACACTGATATAAAATCAATAGAATCAATTGTTGTGTTGTTGTAGGAAAATTGATCGGACGAAATGAGTCACCAACAAGAGTTGCGAATTGAAGAATTACATGTACACAAGCACTAGTAAACAAAATCAGTTCGAATATTTCAGGAAAACAACCACATTCTTATAATTGGTTGTTGATATTTAATTCGCTGGACTGTTTGTTAACATATATAATAATGCCTTGATTGTATTTCTCAAATTTGTCTTAATATGATGGATATAATTGGAACACGAAATGTTATCCTTGAATAGTCTGTGATACGTAGTCTGCGGTCAACCTTGATTGTCGTTATTTCGACTTCACTTTTAATTTCACAAATAACTACTTAAGTCGACTTGAAGCTTTCTTGCCAAAAAATCATCCAAATTTTAAAACGAGTGGTTTCAGAAAAGATTTTCTTAATATTTAAGAAATTCTGTCCCAGTTGTAAACAAATACTTTTAAAACAAGGTAACAGAATGATATGGTGAGAAAGTGACCACATTGAAAATAAATCAACACCATTCTCATGATAATCTAAATGTGGTTGCATGATTTTTTGGTAACAAATATCAAATTGAATCCCAGATTTCACGAATCTGATAACCACATTTTTGCCAAAATTCCAGAGGGGATCCTGACCCCCGGGCCCTCCCCCCCCCTCTGGATCCGCGCATGATCTCATATCCAATGCTAGAAATGTTATAATCAAAATGACTGTACAAATATGATGGGGGGGTCCTGCATGGCTCAGTGGTTAGGGCGTCGGACTTGCAATCCGGTAATCCCGAGAGGTGTCGAGGGTTGCGGGTTCGAGTTCCCCCCCCCGCGCCGCTGGTCATGTGGGTATGTCCTTGGGCAAGACATGTCAAAGCCCCAGCCTAGTACTGGTAATACCCAGGAAGCACGTAAGTAAGTGAACTTCGCCGTGATATAACTGAAAGATTGTTCAAAACGGCGTAAAAGCCCATTAAAAAAAAAAAAAACCACACACACACACACAACAACAACAAATATGTTGTACATGTTTATTAGTAATGCAGACAAGTTGGAAGCAATTCAATATTGCGGGGGGGGGGGGGGTAGGGAGATATTCTTGGTAGATTGTTGTGTTGCACGACACACTAGTACATGTATTTCATTTACGCTTATTGTAAAAATTATTGGTCTTTCTACCCCCCCCCCCCCTTCCTACGAGCCTGTAATGTCCAATCAGTCAATACTTTTTCAAATTCCCGTAGTGAAAACGAAGTCTTACAGTCGTTTCTCGGATAAATACTATAAAAATGATCACCATATGGAAATGTTTCATGATAGAATTTAGTATTATCATAGTAAATATTACAATTTCGGATGATGTGTATACGACATCTATTGTTAAATCGCACATGTGTCACCGGCTTCGAAAATTGTGCGGAGGTAATTGCAAAATCAACGAAACTAATGAACAAAATATTAATGTATACTAACGAAGAAAGTTGTCAAGTACCATATGCACTGCTTTGTTTGGACAGATCTTCAATAACAATAATGCACAAGCTGAAAAACTTACCTTTTAAAACGAAAATGGCGGATTTAAAATGTCTCCGATGACGTATGCTATGACGTAGGTTGTTACCCCTGTAGATTTATGGGTAGGAGCAAGAAGATTTGTAAAATTTTCATTATGCACATGTTAAGTTATGATCCATGTGGTGGGGCCCATTTTGACAGCAGGACTTTAATTTGAACAATTCTGAAAGAGTCCTGCTAGATAATAACAGTCACAAAATACTACAGCTGTATATCAATGTTGGGAGCAAGAAGGTCTTTAAAGTTTTCACTATTTAAGCGTATGTAAAACTTGTGATTTGCCTAGCAGGGTCAATTACTACCCCAGGGCTATAATTTGAACGTTCTTGGTACAGGTCCATTAGATAAATATACATGCAAAATTTTGCCGCCTTAAGGTTTTTGGTTAGTAATGAGATGATTCTTTGAGTTTTCACTATATAAGCTCATGATAAAGTTGTGATTTCCAAGGGGGGTGGGGTAGGGGGATGACCCAAGGGCTACAATTTGGACTTTCTTGGTAGAGGCAAACTAGATAAAGCTACATGCAAAATTTAGTAGCCCGAGGCCTTATGATTCTAAAGGAACGAGAAGATTTTTGAAGTTTGCACTATATAAGCCAATGTAAAACTTGTAGCTACCTCACCCCCTCCCCAAACAGGGCCAATTTGACCCCAGGGCTATAATTTGGAGACGATTCGTAGAGGTCCAATAGATGAAGCTACATGCCAAATTTGGTACACCTAGGCCCTACGATTTAGAGCTAGAAGATTTTTTAGTTTTCACTTTATAAGCCCATGTAAAATTTGTGACCCCAAGGGCAGGGCTGATTTTGAACCAGGGGCTATGATTTGAAGAAACTTGGTAGAGGTCCATGAGAGAAGCTACATGCCAAATCTGGTAGCCCAAGGCCATACGGTTTGAACAAAAAGATTTTCAAAGAATTTCAATATTTTTCAGTTTTGTTGCCATAGCAACCAAAATTTTTTCTACAAATGCTAAAGAGGACCATTACAGGATCGCTGGGCCTTGGCCAGTAAAGCTAAAAATAGATATTACAGTAACGATGAGGCCAAATGTAAAGAAAGCGGGTGTTTAAATGCATTTGAATTTATATCATACCATTTAAAAGTATGGAAATTATTGTGAAGATGACACATATCACTTACACAGACTCATACATCAAACCCTTCATCTCGTAAGCACTGCTTGTGTGCTTCTATCAGATAAAAACATTTTTCTTCACCATTTGCAACCAAACTGTAAAGATAAATGCAATTGTAATACAGCTGGTTTGAATCCAGTGTGATTATGACTATGCTTTACTCCATGTTATTCACTAATATGTGTATACTACAAGTAGAACACTGAAATAATGCGTTATTAGTACTTTCTCTTTTTCTCCTACATGTTTTCATCATCAACTTCTTCCTCAGAATTATTTGGTAAATGACCAAGGCATTTATCTACATACTCTGACCTTTTACCAAACAGACAGTAACGACCCAAAGAAAGGCGGCTTTTGAAAACGGTTTGAAAGAAGGAGAACAAAAAACCAACATTTATCCTTTTTCATAAACTGTTTTATACCCTTTAACCCTTTACCACACAATCCCGACTTTTAACGACCCTGAGAAAGAAGCCTTTTGAAAACATTGTAGGAAAAGGAGAAAATGCTGGTAACCAGCATTTTCTCCTTTTCCCACAATGTTTTCTACCCTTCCCAAAACAAATTTCATTTTTTCAGTCACTTATTTTGTTGCTTGCAAATGCTTTCAATTTGGACATGTCTAGAATTTTGTCGTTTAGTAAAGACTTAAAAGAAAAATCCTATCACTTTAGCAATTTTTTTTCTTGTTGTCTAAAAATTTTTTTCAAGTTTGACAAGTCTAAAACTTTGTTGTCCGGTAAAGAGCTATTGAAAATAGGTGTCAATATCTATGTCATAAAATACAGCGAAGCTTGCAGAACCCTAGCACACTGGTATCAGTATTCTGCTGACGATTATTCAAAGAGACAAAGCTATTACACTCTTTTAAAGATAATCCTTTACCAAACAATCCCAAGTTTTAATGAACCCAACAAGAGAAGATTTTGAAAACATGGGGAGGGGGGAGAGAAGAGTAAAATGCTGGTAACCTTTCAAGGACATATCTTATCATTTGAGCAACATTAAATGTTTTCCACAAATGCTTTCAATTTGGACAAGGATAATTTTTTTTTTTTTCTTTGTTGTTGTAAAGAATTAGAGTACATAAATTCTGCTGCTATGATGATCACTGGATTACTGAAATGTTCATTTCATTATCGAAGAAATAAATGAAAATACACATTAGTCCACAAACAAGTCTCCAGAAATTTTACTTTACAAATGGTGTTTGAGAGTTTCCTTTACATGCAAACCATATTGTACACTATTTTGTTTCATTAGGACTTAAATCTGACAATACTTTAGCTGTTCTATGAAGAGTTACACATACAACTAGATAATCTACATTTGCTAATGTATGAACAACCTATTCATTACCATAATTCAGTGCCTTTTAAAGCTGAAACTCTGTTTAACCCTTTACCACACAATTCCAACTTTTAACGAACCTGGGGCAGAAGGCTTTTGAAAACATTGTAGGAAAAGGAGAAAATGCTGGTAACCAGCATTTTTCTCCTTTTCCCACAATGTTTTCTACCATACCAGGGACAAATTTTGTCATTTGGGCCACCTTTGATTTGTCGTCTGCAAATGCTTTCAATTTGGACCAGTCTAAAATTTTGTCGTTTGGTAAAGAGTTAACAAACTGTCCCTAGTTTTAAGGACCTTCAAAATGGAAGCATTGTGGGACCAACATTTTCTACTTTTCTAACAGTGTTTTCTACCCTATCATTTGTAACACTTTAAGATTTGTCGTCTGCACAAATTCTGAATTGGGAAGAGTATAAAATTTGTACTTTGGTAAAGGATTAAGCTCTATATGACTGATTGATGATAGTCAGTGCAACAGGATTCATTCCTCTCCCACCGCTGACCATTGTTTCGATGATGATTATGTGGGAAAGCAGCCAGTGGCTTGGAAAAGAAATTGTGCGAAGTACTGGTAAAAGAGACTCCAGGAACGCATGGATTGGTACACTGGCCGCCGCGATATAACTGAAATAATGTTGAAAACAGCATTAAACACCACACAATCAATCTATATACCTGAGGACATCTTGGGCTTCTCTAGCCAGAATCATTTTGCAGACAACAAAGTAAATGTGGTAAAATTGATTGACAGGATATGCCTTCGAAAAGAAAGAAAATAGTGCAGAGAAAATACTGTTACAGTCAGTCCCTTCTCAACAATGTTTTCAAAAGCTTTTTCTTTGGAGTTGTGTAAGCACAGGGTTGTTTGTTTTACTAAAGTAAAGAGTATATGTGAATTTTATTTTTTAGGAATTTTCCAATGATATGAATCATTCTTTCAATAATGGTATAAAAGCCATTTCAAACAAATATAATGCTGGTGGTGTTCCAGCACTATTTTCAATGTAAATTTAATTGTGCATATCTTTTGAAGTGTTTCATGATGCAACAAACAATCCAATCATCATACCAGTCGTCCCTTGCCTTTCTCGTTTCTGGACACGCACAGCAAATTTTCTTTTTCTTCTTTTCTTCAACCTTAGGCGGTGGAGGTGCTGGGGTCGAAGATCCCTGTCCCATCGTGAAAATAATACGTGATCTAATGTTCTTGCCCTATCTATTTCGTAATATTTGCTACAAAGTCACCTCAATATGATCATAGTTACACCGGACGCTTTCTAAAACACATGCAGATTATTTCGCCCTATAACAAATTCGCTACAAGATAAACTCGGCCTAACGCCAGCTTGATTGAACTTCCATCGGATCAACTCTTGCCGCTATGAGACCTAAATCAGCTGGCATGGACAGTTGTGATAATGCATCGAAACAAGTGAATGGTGCTCTAGTCCTAAAAACGAGATATAACATTTTAAGTCTTATCTAATATAGTCAAATTTTTGTCTGTCAAATGCTCGTGGGGTGGGGGGATGGGAAAAATCGTTTCTTAGCTCACCTGAGCACGATGAGCTTCAGTGATCATCCTGTGTCCGTCTTGGGTCCTACTAAAATACGCCATGGAGAATTTATACGCCATGGATACGCCATAGGAGTTTTTCCACGCCACAGCTGTTCCATAGCAGTGAAATAATATATTACCTAGTTAAATATATTGAGATATGCATTTTACATCAGCCATACAGGCGTCAACAGTTACCTTGTGTGCACTCTAGAGGCCATATTTTCAGTCTGATAATCATGATACCAGAGGCATACAATACACATCTATGGCTCTGATGATACTTAGTATGTTTATCTTGAAAAATATTTGGGACATGTTCGGAATTGGGTCATGTAGGGTCAAAAAGTAGGTCACCATGGCAAATCTTAGAAAAAAAAACCTTGTGTGTACTTTAGTGATCGACCTAGTTTTTCGTCCAATCAGAGACCAGTATTTTGCAAGATTTTCTTCATCTAAAACCCCATATAACTTCGTTTGTCTGATATAAAAAGAGCCGTTCCGCATACATGTATGAATTGTTCCAACTCCTCCCAAATTTTCACAAAGATATCGTGCTCGGCGGAATGCTCATGAATTGTTCCTGTCTCGTGGATAAATCTAAACATGCAAAAACAACAGAATTCCACTTGGGCCACTATTTTTCGGCGCAGATGTATAAGGTGGCTTTTGCCCACTTTTCGCAATTAGTATCGAATGAAAAGAGAGAGAGAGAGAGAGAATACATAGATGAAAATGGCGGATAAGCTTATTCGGAGGTCTTATTGGCAGGGCCTATTTATAAGTTATGTACAAGCGATGCTACTTTTGATTGATACCTTGTGGCGCTTGTTCACACCTTAGCAAGTATACGAGGGCTGTCCCAAAATAGCGTAGACAAAGGCTATAACACAATCAGTTTTAACACAATAGATTCAGCAAGTTTCGGAATTCTTTACAAGAGCTTTGTGCATATGTGTGTGAAATATAAACAAAATACCTTGAGAATTGCTCAGTCTATCACGATTTAAAACAAGATACCCGTACATACCCGGCGCACACTAGTTAACGTCAAAGTCATGACATCCCTAGAAAACAATTTATCCTTTTTCAAAGTACTCTCCGTGGTGTTTGGTGCATTTACGGTGGCGTGTGACCCACTTATCGTATACGTCTTCAAACCACTTCCTATTCAAAGTGCTCAAAACTTGCAGAGTTTCCTGTCGCAGTTCATTGAAGTTTTCGAATCTTATGTCCCCGCAACTGAGACTTTAAATAGGGGAACAAAGCAAAGTCTAGGGCTGCTAAGTCTGGACTGTAGGGCGCTGCTTCTCTGTCCATCCGTCAACAAATCGCTTGTGCCATTTAAATAAAAGAGATCTTGACACAGATTGGTATTTTTCTGTAGCATGCAGTTTGCGTTTGCGTAGGAGTCATATCTAATTGTACACAATATTCGATAACATTCCGCTGCGCAGCCATTTCCTTTGACGTCGCCAGTTTCAGCATGTTAGAATTAACCACCGCACTAGGTTATCCTATAACCTTTTTTCCAAAATAACATTACGTAAGCATCCTTTGGTGAAATGACGTCAAATGCAATGACGTTAATCCACGTCGAATGATTTCCCGCAATTGTGACCATGTTTGGATTATAGACATGTAGAGTTGTAGCATGCTCATAAAACCAAGTCATATTTTGGTCTGCGCCGGGTTAGGTACCCCTTTCGTATAAATAACTTCATAAAATGTACTATATGCGATCTTGATCTTTCATTTTATAGGGGAACATGCACAAATGACTAACGGATACAACATGCAAATTTTACTAAAATCTGACGTCGGCTTCCATAAAAAATGTTGTCTACGACATTTTGGGACAGCCCTCGTATTTGATAGGGGATAATCCTTTTATCGTACTTACTAGCATTTTATCTTTTTTTTTTTTCCATCACTTTACAGTCTACATATAATTTCGAACGCATTATTTTTAGCGCCAACTGCCGAGCCCCGGTAGCTCAGTCGGTAGCGTACAGGACTTGAGAACAAAGGGTCGCTGGTTCGATTCCCGGCTCGGCCAATTTCTTTCCGAGGACTATGATAGTCATTGCGATAGGATTCATTCCTCTCTCACCGCTGACCACTGTCTCGACGATGGTCATGTGGGAAAGCAGCCAGTGGTTTGGAAAGAATGTTGTGCGGAGTAAAAGAAACTCCAGGAAAGCATGGATAGGTGCACTGGCCGCTTCGATATAACTGAAGTAATGTTGGAACGGCGTTAAACACCATAAAATAAATCAATCAATTTTGCGTCAACTGCTCCCTTTCCGACGATGAGTTGGATTAACATCATACATTTTTGGTTTTTAACAATATGCAAAATAATGATCATAGACATAAAGGCAATTGCTGGAACGGTTACCTCTCTCTCTCTCTCTCTCTCTCTCTCTCTCTCTCTCTCTCTCTTCATATTGAACCAGAAGTGAGTTTTCAATATTCATATTCCAGTATCTTTTCCGCCATCAATCCTCTTTCAAGATCTTTCTGGTTTGTTGTTTTCAACAATGAATGAATAGGAAAAGAAACTCGATATCTGGCAGCTACATTTTTTTCCTTTACAGCTTAGGGCAATGTCCTACACTGTTCCACTATAATGCAATAGGATATCAATAAGAATCTGACGGATGTTCCATACGTTTGTCTGCCCACCCAATCACTCCACAATATGTAGTTAGGCCTCCTTCGACATAACAGTATTTTCATTTGCCAAAGTCAACAGTTGAGTAAATACATGTTCGTCCGTCAGCTAAAGGTTGTATAAAATATATCAGGAATCAACGAGCGTAGGTAACGTAATTCTCCGCGCTTCTTACACATGTAAGAAAATTTATCAGCATCCCGAGAATTTTCAATGAAATTACATAGATCTTTACTTCAACTTTTGCGAAATGTACTGTCGACTCTCGGTTTTTTTGTTGTTTTTTTTCTTAGCCAAAACTATGTTGAAAATGAAAAAAAGAAAATTGTAGCCCGAAAAGGCTTCTGTAGAAGACAGACTTTCTTAGTTGCTTAAACAAGTTTTGCATTGAGTTATTGTACAATTCTTCAATTTTGAAATGCGTTTACAAGACAGTGTTTCCTGTTTGATTTAACAATTTAATTGGAAAGACCTCGGCTTTTAAAAATAGTGTGTAACTATTAGAAATAATCATTCATAATAATAAAATGTAGCTTTTACCGATATGTAATGACAACAATAAGGGTCGCATGTGCTGTGGGTGTGTCACCATGGTCACATGGTAGCATGGACATGTCTTTGCATAAAAAGTGGGACAAACTTTATAGCGGAAAAAGTTTATATAAAATCGGTTTATAGTCGACCACTAAGTTGGTTAGAGCTCAAAAAAGAGAATTCTTCAAGAAAATAAAATCGGAGGCGCCTATAACCATTACATAGAGGCCACATATTCATTCAGATACTCAGATTTGGTCATCTGGAATGTCTGGTAAAGTGACCTATTTCTTGAACTGACATTACACCACTTCAAACTTGTCCGCGATATCACCAGACAAACATTCTGACCAAGTTTCTCGAGTATCAAGCTGAAATGTGGCCATAGGAGTGCACACAAGGTTTTTCGAAGATTTGTCCCCGTGACCTACTTTTTGGCCCGACGTAACGCAATTTCTAACATGTCCGAGATATCGTCAAGAAAAACAGTCTGACCAAGTTTCATGGTTATTAACGCTAAACATGTGGCCTCGGGAGTGCACACGAGGTTTTTCTAATATTTGTCATCGTGACCTACTTTTTGGCTCGACCTAATTATAAATTTATCCAAGAAATCATCAAGTCAAACAATCTGACCAAGTTTCATGTGTACACACGTATCGGATTGAAAATATGGCCTCTGTAGTGCACACATGTAAGGTTTTTCTAAGATTTGCCCTGATGACGTACTTTTTCACCCGACACGACCCAATTTTGAACCTGTCCGAGATATCAAGACAAACATTCTGACCGAGTTTAATGGGTATCAGACTGAAAATGTGGCCTCTAGGGTGCACACATTTAGCCTACTGTCTAACTTTTTGACACGACATGACCCAATTTAGAACTTGTCCGAGATATTACCAAAACAAACATTCTGACAAAGTTCCATGAGTGTCAGATGGCTAATGTGGCCTCAAGAGTGCACACAATGTTTTTTCTAAAGTAGTGGGTGGCTTTGGAAAGAAAGTTGTGTTAGTACTTGTGTGAGAAAGCCAGGAAACATATGTGCGTCATCGACCGCCATGATATGACCTTAGCTGTTAAAGTGGCGTTAAACCCCAATACAACCAACCAACCAACCAACCAAGAAATTCTGAAGAGGACCATGGCAGGATCATTTCATCAAAATTGGATGGGTAGTTTCAGAGAAAAAGATGTTTGAAATAAAAGTTAACGCACGGACGGACGCACAGACGGACAGACGCACGGACTGGCGCACGACGGACACCGGGCCATGACATAAGCCCGCTGGCCTTCGGCCAGTGGAGCTAAAAAACTATCTTTCCGTTTGAACTAATTAAATTTTTAAGAAATTTGGAGCAGAAAAAACAGGCTAGATTTTTTTCACAGAGATATTGTTTAGAGCCATTTTTTCCAGTGCTACACCGCGTATTAATTATTTATCCTCTACAGGATAGTAATGCGTCATGACAGACAGGTCGAATCTTCAAAGAATATGACATCTGCAGAAAACGATCAAATTTTGTCCGTCAAATGTTGGGGGCGGGGGGATGAGAAGCAACAAAAAAATCTACTTTTTTTTTCAAAGATCAGGGAGTTTTTATGCAGTCTGATCTTGACCAAAACAGCAATGAACACACACCGGATGTTGAACATAACAAATGGGCTACACGTACAGATACCCCGACTTTCGGTTATCACATTGATGACGGTTATAATAAGCTAATTTGATTATTTGCCTATGCTTTTCTTTTACTTCACTAGTCCTTATTTCTGGCGAATAGAATCAAGAAAACGTTGTCAACGGCATAAAAGTCTACATCTCTTTTAAAGACTAAGAAAAAACTCAGAGCTTTAATCTTCATTGAATCTGTAGTTTGTGTGAAAACAAGCATTATAACTAAAATCGAGGCGGCAGCATCATGTACTTGTTAGCTCTGTTTAATAAGGCCTGGGCAAAAGTTACTGACCATTCTTAAAGACGATCGCTACAGTTTCACCATTTTTTGAAAACATTCAGAATTTCATGAAACTTTGTGTGGTGATAGTATATTATCTGACCTACAAAAATAGGAGATAAAAAAGGGGGTCACCAGCTTTGGGAAAATTCTATGAATATTTCTTTTAGTACACCCTGAATTGCGGCAGTTCAGGATGAAATTTCACCTATGAAAATTAAGTCTATGTATATTTTTTTAAATGACAACAATTATAAGCAAATTTTATGTCATTGTATTGGTGAAACATCAAATTTAATGAAAAAAAATAATTTAGAGTATACTGAGTATCAATCTTTAAAAAAAAATACCCTTAACTTATGGCTAAAACACCTTTATTTTGGAAAAAAATCCAAAAGAACAAAGAGGATCTTTTAAAGTTATTTTTTTAAATGTTCTAACATTCAGATTTTTCTTATTTTTTCTATAAATAATATTCAGGTACTAAACTAAAAGAATCAGGCTTAAAACAAATAGGTCACCAGCCTTATTTTTTAAGAAAATACATTTTAAGTTTGCGGGTGGGGCAATAACTAATGAGTAAATGTAGGGTTTTTCAAAGACAAAGACATACTATGAAGTAAATTATCTCAATTTTTTCAGCAATTCAACAATGTTTATAAGAATCAAGTTTGTTTGTCATAATAAACCAATCCATAGCATATAAATGTAATACTGATGTTAGCATTTAACCCATTACCAAAGAACTAATTCTAGACTCTTCTAAATTTGACGCGTTTGCAGACGCTAAACCAAAACCTGGTATTCATGTATCACAGTTCTTTGATGGGTCAGAAATCATTGTGCGAAAAGGAGAAATCAGTCAGTAGGAGCAATTTCTCCTTTTGAAAGCAATGTTTTCTAATGTTGTCTGCTGCAGACCAGGGATCGTATATACACATGTATATAAGATCTCTGTGCAGACTCATCAAGCTATGGGATAGGCTAACCTAGTAAAGGAGAAAGAGTTACAGCCTCTTGTTTTCTGCAAGTCTTTACCAAGTGACATAATTTTGGACTAGACCAAACTGAAAGCATCTGCATCTGAAAAGATGTTTTAGCTCGACGATACGTCTGCCAGATAGAGCGCTAGTAGCATGTGTCCATATTTCCGTTGTTAGGTGACGTAGTTAGGTGATTCACTTTGACTTTCAGTCCGATCTTTTGAAAGCGTAATTTCGGATTCTTGCCTCAAATATACGTGGGGTGATCAAAAAGATCGCGGACCACCTCGTTATTTTGAAAACTACTCCACGGAGGATTACAAAAATTTGCATAGATGAGCATTAATTATCTGGTAAATGACTCAAGCTTTCAAGTGTCGTCATAATCAAGCAGGTAAAGTATGACGTCATTTTCATGACGTCATATAGTGTATTAGTGGTCCAAAATATCGGACGACGTTTTATTTGAGTCGAGAGTAATCATAAAGTTTTACGTTAAACTCGGAAAGTATTTATCGGAAATCAAAACCGATTTAGAAACAGATGAAGGGGACTCTGCACTCAAGGAATCTGATATTCGTACATGGATCGGGCCGATTTAGACAAGGGTGCGATACTGTTAAAGATGACCATAAATCTGGCCGTCCATCAACATCAGTCACAGACAAAATCATAACGGATGTAGAGCAGCATGTAAAACGAGATCGCCGAGATACTGTCAGGAAAATAGCTGACACATTCAACATTTCATATAGAAGTGCTCAGGAGATTCTGACAGAGAATCTTGGAATGTCGCGTGTTTGCACAAGGTGGGTACCTCGGCAACTGACGTCCGAGAAAATGGGGGTTACGGTCGAAATCTGTTAAGAAATTTCAGAAAGCATTAGGGTACAGGGGTCAAACTTTACTTATCGTATTGCAACATGCAATGGAACATAGGCACACTTTAACGAGACTGAATCTAAACAACAAAGCAGTGTATGGAAACATCAAACATCGCCTTCCGCTGGTAAAGCCAACCTTTCGAAGTCACTTGGTAAAGTTATACATCATGTATTTCTATTCTCCTTTTTTTTCTTCTAAGTCATATACATACTACAGTCAATACCGAGTTTTATGCCCACATTATTCAAATGAATTTCACAAACACCATACGAAAAAAACAGCCTGAAGTCCTGCGGAGTGACGTCACTTTACACTAAGATAACGCCCTAGCTCACAAAGCCGCACTTGGACAGGAAACTTTGCAAAAACTAAACATAGAAACACTAGCCAACGCCCCTTATAATTTAGTTCTGACTCCATGTGACCTCTGACTAGTTCCTGTTTTGAAAGATTCTCTTTGTGGCACGCACTACGAGAGCAGAGAGGAGCTAACCCTCGCTATGACCGGGTCCTTGAGAGTAATGTCACGTGACGCGCTCGCACACGTGTTTCGCGCGTGGAAATCAAGAATGAATAAGTGCATAGAACTCAAAGGACGTTACTTTCAGAAACAGTAAACACTCCAAGTTCTTTTTTATTACAATATTCCGATACCAGCACTGGTCCACGTTCTTTCTGATCACCCCTCGTAACTATTTGGCTTGATTCAAATACTTTTTTCTTCGTTTTGCTGACATGAAACGACCCGTTTTAGTTCTTGGTTTATCCATTCTGCAGACATTGACAAGTGTAGCAAGATCAACTGTGTTAGGTGCTCACCGTTTTTCGAGTAAAAGGTGAGCGTGATAGTTACACGAAGCGTGATAATGGAAACTGTCGCGAACGTCGTTAATACCATTCTAAATCTTATTCTCCTGAATTTTCTAAATTCAGGGGAATGCAATTTCCGTTTAAAGGTTGGTCTTTATCAAATGTGAATTTGATACTTTCCGAATCTAATATTAGAATAAGGATGCGCCGCTGGATAAGCACTCCATCATTTATACAGGGATCGTATATAAGATCCCTGATTTATACGACCACCATAAATGGTATTTATCATGTTCATAGCATTCCCATAGACCCTGGCAAATATATACTTACTTTTCACAGATATTGTAAATATATAGCAGATTTCGTTTATATAGATCTACACATTTAAAAACTTACATACCTGGAAAAAAATCTACAAATGATGAAACACTTGTAAAGCTATTTTGTAGTTCTTACCCATTGTTTTCTTTGACGTTTTCAAGGCTTGTCAATATTTTAAAACAATTGCATGTAGATCTAGATAGAGCATAGATCTAGGCCTGAATGCACTGCTTTCTTGTTATACGGTTGTATAAAGGTACCATCTACCTGCAAACTGAAAGTCACTTGAGAGTGTGGGTTCGATTCCCACGGCTGGCAATCTAAAATTAATAGTAGTATTAGTCTGATGAGACGTTAAACTGAGGTCCCGTATGACAGTGCTATACACCGAGCACGTTAAAAAACTAAGGATAGGTTTCGTCCTTATCTGCACTATCCTCCGTAACAATGCTAACAGCCTTCAGGAAGCGTCGCCCATATGGGCAAATAAACGCAAATTCAATCAATCTGAAGGTTTGCTCTAATGTTATTTTTTGTGATTGGGGTAAGGCATCTGTGTGGGGGTGGGGGTGGGGGTGTGTCATTCGTTGTACCTCGGGTGATCCGGTGATGTAGGTACGGAATCGGCCGAGTTGTGACGAGTGGTGTGTGTCAGAGAGAGATGATACAATAATAAAAAAAAGGTCTGTCATTTAGAATTTTACCAACATTCGTATATTTCTGGGTGATTATTGGTTATGCTGTCTCAGGCCATTTATATACTTCGACTCGAGGGTCTGTTTTTATCAAAATATAAGTTAGTGTGAAAGCTCCGTGCGATTTGCAGCTGGTGATTTCGGCGCTTTGATTCCAACTAAACAGGAAGTAAATTTATGCTGGTACCCAACGATATGGCGGAAAATGAAAAAGAACAGGTGTGATGTACTGCAATTTTCCTTCCAAATAAATGTCTTGCAACCAAACAATTCGACCAAATATTCACTATATAACTCATTTCAAAAGCCTAAGACGGGTTTTTAGTAGATCTGTACTGTAGTCTGTTCGAGGTTCTTGCGTTAGAACTTTCGTACTCAATTTCTCTCGTAACATGACTGCGTGTGCCGCATTTCCTTTCAAACTTGCAGAACACTAATCTGTCGGAGTCGGAATACTTTATGCTACATTTACTATTAATTGTGGCATAATACCGGCAAACGCCCCGCCGCTTTACAGTAGCAACCACCACCCTTTTTCTGAAAGGAGTCTAATCTGTAAAAACTATACATTTTCTGAAAGATCTCATCAATACAAATCAGGAAATATATAGTTTATATAGGTTGTACTATTTCTTTACGTCAAAAATACCTTGACAAAAGGCAAAAAATCAAGTTTCTGAAAACACATTTTAATTTTTCAGCAAAAAATGACCTCGCTCTGTAACTATAAGAGTCTGCTTGATATGCAGTTAATGAAGTGTCCACATGGTGGGCAGAACATCATTGATTAATTATATACTCTACCTTAGCTGTTAGGTGATTTTATTGTGTCTTTTTCTGATGTTATATCTGTCGGACTGAACCCCATTTTGATATTGAAAAAGAGAAAAAGCACACTTTCTACAATATGTAAGGTTTTTGAGCTTAGTTAAAGTCATCTAGATGACATCTAATAGCTTGTAAATGATAAAATGATCTCCCATTCAGTTTTGAAAGGTTTATGCACCCAAAAAACACTGTATATGTTATATAAAGGAAATAACATTACCCCACCCACCCATTTTACAATGGGGAAAATATAGGTTAATGCTATTGGAAAAATAGACTCATTTGAAAATGTATGAACCACAGATATGATTTAAAACATGACACTTATTTCTTGTCTATGTTTTCTCCTTTCTATTTCAGTACAGTGCATCCAAGATTATATATAACCAGTCTTGAGAGAAGGATTTATTGAATTAGAAAATGGAATTTTCGTAACATTGATTGGAATTCTGTCAATTTGGGAAGAGACATACACCTATTAATTTCAAGTGATAGTAGCTTTTTTTTCAACACTTTATCAGACAATCAGGATTTTCCACAACCCTAAATAAAGGGTAGTAACCAGTATTTTCTGCTTTTCCCACAATGTTTTCTACCCTATCATAGACAAATTCTATCATTTGAACCACATATAATTTGTAATCTGCAGATGCTTCCATTGTTTCATTTGCTTACATATGAAATGATAAGCTATGCAGGAGGTTCTGACAAAATGTGTAGCCTCTGATCAGACTGCCTATGAACATGCTGATTGAGACTTACTCACTTAGTCTGCAAATACAAAGTTGTACATTTTCTAATGCATACTTATGCATATTTACTTAGTAAAGTACCATAATTATAAATGTGCGGTTCTGTTAAAATGGGGGAAATGTTTGAAGATTTGACTTACTAAAGTTACTTGAATAAGGTGATATGGTTGCCAATAATTAAATAAGTAATAACATAATATTCCAGTTGATATTACAATATTACTAATTAATGCAAAGAAACCGATATATCTGACACAAGGTTTTGTGTGAGAACCCAAAATTATGAGTAAGAAAACAATCATGCTGCGCAGTACTCATATGTTAGAGGAATACAAAACATGTAGATCCTGGTTACGAAACAGTACGTTGAATTTTGAGTACGAATCCCTGCTATAGAACGAACGCAATTTTAAGAATTTGATTCCTAAATCTAACCAAAATTTACTATGTACATATTCAATTAGTTGTAATGTATCAAACTGGACCGTTATATGAACATCTTGGGTGGAAATAGTGGTTTAATTTAGCCACAGAGCCTGTCTTCAAGGGTTATTTTGTAACTCTGTTTCACTTCCGGTGTTGATTTATCTCCCCTACCATGAAATATACCGAGTCAGAAAAATGCTTAAAAACAATTATCCACGCGCGATTTTTGTATTTCAAATCACATTTTTGGTACAAATGGATTATCGAACTACAAAAAAATACCAGTTTAATTAGTGAAATCGCCTTTTTTCCTAAAAATATCGGTCAGTGAAATTTTCTCTTGGTTCCCGTTTGGGGTTCTCAAGTCGTTTCGCGCGAGAGGCAAGCCATTTCGCAAACTCCTATCTTTAGACTTTAGCTTCCAATGACAGACGACGTCAGGAAAAGCCGTAGTTTTCCATAATTGGCGCGTATCTATTTGACCCTTAGTGAGGTCATATTTCCGGAAAAAATTTTAAATTATCTCCCCTGATCTGCGCAGGCGTGGTGGTTGCTATATACAGTCAATGCATACATGTGGCATTCAATTGTTTTTCGAGTTAAAAAGAAATTAATGAAATTTTCAGCTTCATTCCGTTGACAAATATTGTATTTGATATATACGAAATGAATCCGTAAAACAATTGCAATTTTTTTGACACATAACTTTGATTTTCATGGGTTTTCGCTATTTATGGCAGGGCGTTTTCCGGTATTATGCCTTAATTGTTTGCAGAGCTCTATCAGCATTTATCATATAAAGCTGTCAGTGCTCCAGCTAGCGGGGAATAGAAGGGCGCTGCGCCCTGGCCCCTCATGAAGACGCCCTGCCTTTTTCCTGGACGCCCTGCCCTTTTTCTGGACACCCTGCCATATATCAGCGCCCCGGAGTGCCCTATGTTCAGTATTGTAACCTGTAATCTAAATTACGCCACGAGTCTGTTTAAGACGTCATTGATATCCGCCTTCGAATATACAATCTAATTTACAGCGTATAACTAATCCCCTCCAGGCAGCGAAGTGGGAAAAGATCGACCATGACTGTATATTACAATTTACAAGTTCGAAATTTAAACAAGTGCTGAGAACAATAGATGCTATTAAACAGATTATCGTATCTTTAAGATTACTGCCCTTATTCAACGATATTGGAGGCTGTTCAGCTTGTTATCAATCGCAATTTATTGTTTAAGCCGTAAAAAAAAAATTATGTCCGACGAAGATCGATCTTATTTTCCTGTACCAAGTTACATGTACAAAGTTGAATCAAGGGTTAGTGATTGATAAAATCAACCTTTTTGTAGTGTGTTCTGTTCATAAGCAAAGTAACTTATTCTTAGATTTACCCCTGGTTTCAAAAATAATTGATAAAGTTGTGTTAATGCTCGGGTAGGATTGATGAGTCAGCAAATTAAGCTATCGTAAGTCGGAAATGGCGCATTCATAAAGTAGACAATGAAGCATACCACAGCATGTTGTTTACTTACATTTTGTAGAATGTATGTCAAAATGTCCAGAAATACCTTTCCAAAACTAATATTACATGGAAAAGGGACCAATGCTAAAAGCACGAAAACCCATGACATAACGAATTTCAGTTTCACATCAACCCGATCAGAGACACTTCAACATTGAACACTTATCCACGATGTTGAATATCCACGGTTTTGAAAGTTTGTATTTGTTAGTTTTTGTAGTTTACTTGTCTTGTTTATCTGCAAAGCACTGGTAAAAATGAAGTAATGTATTGTAATAGTACCAAGTCTGTAGTTGAATGATATGAGGCTTTAGGAGACATTGTGTGAAAAGGAGAAATGCTGGTAACCATTTGTTTTCAGAAATGGCTTTCAAATTGGGCAAGTCTGTTATCTGGTACAGAGTTAAATGAGGGTTATAATATGAACTACATATACTTGTCATGCTTCTGGACCTAGCTAAACCATTCAAGAAACTGAGTTACTAATAATGGAAAATCGCTTTCTTGGTGAGATAAATCTGGAAGGTCCATATATGCCACTATAACATGAATGATTTTTGTTTTAAGAATCCCTTATTTTATGTCAAAATTGCAGGAGAGACTGTCAATAAGGTCAAAATTTATTAAGTTTTCTTGAAAGACCCCGCCCATTGCCTCCCCCTACTTATGCCTGTTTAGTGCTTTACGCATCAAAGTGCCCTTCTCAGCCCCTGCACCCTGCCCTTTTTTTACCCTGGCTGGAGCACTGGCTGTAATTGTACCTTGAGAAAAGTTAGGTGGAACCTTGGTACTAACATGGAGAAATCATCCCCAGAAGAATTTGTCCCCAAACTGCTTGGGGACGATTTCTCTGGAGAATTTGTACCCTAATTAAACATTGGAGAATTGTCCCCATACTCAAATCTCATCTATATTGTTCTTGAAATATTTTTAATGTCATATTTGCTTTATTATAAATTTACATTGTGATAAGGTTTTCGTAAGTCAAAGTTATTTGATTATCATTACACTGTCACTGTTATACAGTAAAAAAAAATTCACTTTAGTTAATATGTTATTATTGACACCTTTATTGTCTGACTCTGTCACAGGTAGCCCACACCTTTAAGATTTCTAAATTTTTCTGTTTGTTTAAATAAAGTTTTAAACTGATTATAAAATATGTATGTTCATAAATGCGTCTGTAGTCATTTGGTCATTACATGTATTTTTATACTTTGATAATGCACTCGCATTTCTCTCCCTCCTCTCTCTCTATCCTCCCTGTCTCTTTCTCTTGGCATGGGAAAATCTTTTTATGTATTTGTCAACCGGGGTATAAATATGAAAATAGAACCAGTTGTCTTGAGATCAATTCAATATTCCATGTAGAACAAGAAGATTAGTAAGAATACGACCAGAACAGTACAAAGTGTTTTCTTCCAAAGTGAAATGGTAGAAAATATATGTTGAAGAGATGACAAAAAAATATGCATCTGTAACTGTTAAAGAACAAAGCGAGAGTGCTGAGCAGTGAACAATATTAGTAAAAGAGTGGTAAATAAAAGAGCAGGAATTAAAAGAGCGGGAAAGAAAAACATGGGCAAAGACGACTTTCACATATCAGTATACCAAAAAGTACTCACAAGCATACATATACATAGGACATAAACAAAGGCATTTATACATGGTACGTGAATACATAATCAAAATAAAACCCTAGTTAAAATTATAATGGTTTTCCGTCCGTTGATCTCCCCATCTCTCTCTCTCTCTCTGTCTCTCTCTCTGTCTCTTTCTGTCTCTGTCTGTGTCTCTCGCTAATCACTTGGCAAGGGAAATTAATGTTTATCTTCAATTTATTTGGATTTTTCATATCTCTCTCTCTCTCTCTTTCTAGAGATCCCCTTCCTTTCTTCTTATCTCTCTCACTCTCATTCTCTCAGTCATTTGGCTTGGGTATATATTAATTACGACTTACAATGATTTTTTTGTTCATAGATCTCTCTCTCTCTCTCTCTCTCTCTCTCTCTCTCTCTCTCACTCATCACTGGGCATGAGTTATTATTGTTTTTGAATAATAGCTGGATTTATGTTTAATAGTGTTTGGTTTTGTGTCCCGCGATAGGGTGACCTTGTTCTTTGGTTCAGTTCCAGCTGTTTGATAGTGACTGTGTTCATTGGTTCAATCCCTCTAATCATGATAGTTTATTGACTCAGATTCCTAGATTCTGTATAAGTAAGCACTGTCTAGATGATTCCATGTTGCAAGGAACATCATTGAAAACATTGACCAAAAAGGTTTGATTTAATTGAAGCCTTTTCCACTTTTTTTTGCCCTCTGTAAGCATTAGTTTCCAAACAGTGTTTGCTAGAAATATTGAAAACTCTACTGAAAAGGAGATAATACACCTATTTTACCAGGGCTTTCTCCTTTCCTAATAATGTTATTGTGTACAGTTTGGGATGATATGTTTTCATTTTTGCCACATTGATATCATGTTCTGCAAAACAAAAAAGGCTTTTTGTAAGCAAATAGCCTAATAGTTTGATCTTCAATGAGGGGATGAAGCTCTTAAATTACTTGTTAATTTTTAATTTTTATGATGTGTATTGTGTAATACTCTCTTATAAATTAATGATTAAATTCAGTTCAAACATCCATTGAACAGTAAAGGGGATTACATAAGAGAATTTGATTGACAACTTAATGGTCATTATATCTTTATTACCTTGACCAATCAAAGCAGGGGACGATTTCTCCTGACACCCTAAAGCTATAAAGCTCTTGTCTATGAGACTGCTAGCGTGATACCAAAGATACCAGTTAGTTCAGTGGATAGAGTACTGGTACTCGCTCTGTAAGAAAGGGGTCCTGGGTTCAAGTTCCATTACAGCTACACAGTGCCTGCACTCCTTTCCCTTCGAAATTACACCACCATGACTTGTTTTTCCTCATGGATTTTTTATTTGGCCACTAACTCTTTAGTTTACCAAACAACAAAATTTTAGACTTGTTCAAATTGAAAGCTTTGCAGACAGCAACATAAATGCTACTTGAAAACTGAAATTTATTTTTGGTAGGGTGGAAAACATAGTGGAAACACAGTTTCCTTTACTGTTTTCAAAAGTCTTTTTCTTCAGGTATGTTAACACAAAGGGTTGTTTGGTCAAGGATTAATGCAGTATTGTATTTGTTCACAACTGAATGATGTGAAAGGTTTCCACAAGCATGCCCTTGCTTGAAACTTTATTGCTTCATTGAACAACTTTTGTGATGCAGGAAAAACAAACAGGTTGATTGACATTACGAGTATGTAAAATAATTCTTGCTGTGAGCCTGTGGGAGCTTTATGCTTTATTGGGCCTGTACCAGCTGAAAGAAATTTTATGCATATGACTGAAAATTAACCAGGTAAACCATGGATAATTGATATGAACTACAGTTTGTCATACGACATGAGAACATTGTGGAGAAATGAAATATTGCTCTTTATGAAGAAGAGATCCTTGTCTCTCTTTGTTTCCAGAGAGATTTACTGCAAGACAAAAGACTTCATCAGTTAATGCAGGGATCATAGATGTTTTTATACAATCCATGGTAAATGCTAAAAACCTACTTGTTCAGCATAGTTAACTCTTTAACTTATAGTCACATGTTTTATGGACCCTGACGAAAAGGACTTTTGAAAATATTGTGAGAAAAGGAGAAACTTCCGGTTTTCTCCTTTTCCCACATTGCTTTCTACACCTTCAAAGACAAATACTTGCACCATTATTTTAGCCATATTAGCTTTGTCATCTGAAAATGCTTTCAATTTAGATGTGACTCGGAGTCTAAATTTTGATGAATAGGTAAAGAATGAAAATGCAGGATTCTCTGGTAAAGGGTTAATAATTATGGAATTATCTATTATCTTTTATAATTTTTTTCAGTTCGATGATGAAGATGTTGAAGAAGATCCCCAACAGATAGAGAAGAAGAAAAAACTTTTTTCCAAAGAATGCAAGTTTTCTTTATTTCTCGGAGATTAACCCTCTACCAAATGACCGTAGGCCAGATAGCTTTTGAAAATATTTTTTTGGAAAAGAGGGGAATACTGGTCAAGATGTTATTACTCCTTTACACTCAGTGTTTTTAACCTTGCAAGGATGGTTTTATTCTTGAGGGTCCTTAACCCTTTACCAAACAATCCCAAGTCGTAGCAACCTTGAGGAAGAAGGCTTTTCAAAACATTGTTGGAACCATGTTTTCTACCCTTTCATAACAATATTCATCATTTGATCCAAATTTAATTTTTCATCTGCAAATATTTTGGATAATGGACATATCCAAAATTTTGTCATCTGGTAAAGAGTTAGATGACCAAATTTTTTTGGTACATGGTTAAAAGGGAAGTCATGATAATTCTTAGTCATCATGAGGTAGATTTACTCTATACCACTTACCATGATTTCGGATCAGGCTGTTTTTAACGTGCAAGTTGAAAGTGTTGGCAGACAGTGAAACTTTAGAAAAAATTTCCAACATTTTTTCTTTTTAGGCACTTACCATTTTTTCAAATGCTGTCTCCCTCTTTTTCATGACAATGTTTGGTGAATTGTTTACTGTAAAATTTTTATTACAGTGAGATGCATGATGTTTGGTTTTGGGGATGACAAAAATCCTTACACAGAATCTGTTGACCTACTCGAAGATCTGGTTATAGACTATATTAATGAAATGGTAAGCGTAGAAAGTAAACACTAGCTGTAGTTGCAACAAGATTAATGATAAATTAAAGAATGATGGTAACTTGACATGTAAACTCTTTACCATAAACAAGAAATAAGACAAGTTATTATCAGGTGGTGACACACAGGGCTTGAAACCGAGAGATCTCTGGTTTAATTCCCAGTTTGGCAATATCCTTTCCAAGGATTCATGACGGCCATTGCAATAGGATTCATTCCTGTCTCACCAATGAACATTACCACAATTTTTGTATGGGAAAGCAGTCGGTGACTTAGAAAGAATACTGTGCAAAGAAATGGTAAAAAAAACTTTAATAAAAAAAAAGGCAAGTGCTCTAACCGCAACATATTTGATGTGAAGTTTAAAATGGCATTAATCACAAAATAAAACAAGGCCCGGCTACTGCAGCTAGTTCAAGGAAGATCAAGGCTCTAAATATATAGCAGGTCATGTCTGTGCAGTGAAGAAGACCAGCTGTTGTTTAATTAAATATATATTTTCAGACCCGAAAGGCCTTAGATGTGGGACGCCCAGGACGCATCTCTGTTGAAGACATCATATTTCTGATCAGAAAGGATCCAAAGAAGTATTCAAGAGTTAAAGAACTGTTGACTATGAGTGAAGAACTGAGGAAAGCTAGAAAAGCTTTCGATGAGATCAAATACGCTACCACAAAATGAGTTACAGATTTGATCAATTATTAGTGTACAACTCGTCTGAAAACAGTGCAAAATCGATACAAGTCTTTGGAAAAGTGATCTGTATAATTTGTATCTCTTCATATTTTCTGCAGAGGACTAAGAAATGGCAGGCCTGTCAGAAAACATGTTGGCAAAGGGAGAAATTTCTCAAAGATGCTTTTATTACAGTGTTTTCACTTTCAGTAAAACTGCTATAGTAAGAGTCTCAAAAGTTCAAGGACTCCAGGTTTTCCAAGTTATTTCCAAAGTTTCGGCAAAAACTCCACCATGCTAGACCAAAAGGAATTTGGTTATTTCAAGTCTTGTAAATCAGATAATTCAAACACATATATCGGTTTGGAGCAGCATAAAGCTTCTTCAGATGATTGTTTAAATCCCAAGATTTTTTCACCTCTTGATAGATTTTAACACCAGACCATGCAGAAGATTTGATGAATCCACAGCAAGGTGTTGGTATACAAATCATAAATACTACATAGACTACATCAGTAACATGTAGATACTGCAATTTAATTTTGATACGGGAATGACAATGACTTAATAACGCGAAATTAATTATTAAAAGTTTGAGAGGATTGTGCTAGACATCGAGAATAATTTGTTAATTTATTGTTGTGCTTCGAATGTGCAGGTGTTTAAAATATCTTCTAAAAAATGATGTTGTGCTGTGACCCTGACAAAGAAAGCCTTCTAAAGCACTTTTTGGAAAAGGAAAAAAAAAATCTGGTGCCCTGCATATTTCCCTCTTCCCACAATGTTTTCTACCTGTTGGATACAAAACTCACTATTTCAGTTACATTAATTTACTTGTATGCATTACTCTCTCAATACAGATAAGTCTAGAACTTTGTTGTTGGGTAGAGAATATTCTTTGAGGGAAACATTACACATAGTGATTTTGATACATGTACTAGTAGATCTAGTGGAACTCATTTTGATATTTGTGTTTTGTTTAAAGTTGTAGAAAAATGTTTGTGTTTGTAACTCATTTTCTTTGTATTTGTCATTAGTTCATTTTATAACTTTTGACATCTTTCTTTCCTTTTCAAAAACACTTAGTTTCATGACAGAAAATATTTTCAACACTTCTCAAGTTACACAATGTTGGCATCCAAAGAGCCAGTCTGTTAATTTCTGGAGCAGTACAATAATCAACATTTGTCTTACGACTTTCTTTCTCTCTGTTCTTCTTTGACCATTCTCAACAGTATTTCAGATACACTGCCCCATTTTAATATACACTGAGACATCAATATCTAGAGAACTTACCGATGTACATGTAAATGTATATCTGATTTGTCTTGATTAGTAAGATGCACAATATTATTTCAAATCCACTGGCTGGTCTCGAGCATATTACATACAGGGTATTTTCTGCAGGGCAAATGTATTGGAGATGAATGTTAGCTAAACTAACGATGATGTAAAAACCACAATTCCAGCCACTCTTCAGAAACTACAGAATGAAATGACAGTACATACAGATCTTCATGTAGACCTAGATCTACCATTAAGATAATTTTTTGTTTTTTTCATTTTTAAACAAGTCGCCTCTCAATCACAGGTACTTGACGGAGAGTATCTCTCAAGTGTGATTCAAGTTTAAGATTATCAATATAAACAGAAGTTACAATTGATTTTACTTGTTTATTCATAAATCTACTGATGTATGTATTTGCCACTAATTGAACTCCAAGAAACAGTTTGTTTTTCATGTTCATTTTGTTATTCTGAGCATTGCCATGACACGAGGATTTACCATACATGTACATGTATATGGTAAAGCTTGATTCATGTTAATTAGTCATGTTTTATAAGGATGTTTTCAAAGTCAACTGCTGCAAATTTGTAAGGAAAGGGTATGTGATAAGCAGACCTGGAATATAATATTTTTCAAAAGTATTTAAATACAAATACTTGGCAAGTTAAGAATACAGAATACACATGCAAATTTTATATATTTTTTTTATGATGTGCGTGTATTTGAATAAGAACGTGTGAAAATACTTTGCAGTTGTATTTGAATTGTTTTTGAATACTTTTCAATACATTTCAATAAACATGGCATATTCCATTAGTGTCGTCATCTGTAAGATCATTAAGTGTCTATTGTAGTAGCATTAAAACAATGGAAAAATACCACTAAGAAATCTGTCTGCCTGTCAGTCTACCTGTCCATTCATCCATTGTAAATTTGTACCTCTTTTTCTACATTGTACAAGTCATTGCTTTTCTTTCAGCTCTATATTGACCTTTATTTAAAAGAAAAAGTAAAACGGTTGAGTACTTGATGGAAATGAAAAAAAAAAATGGCAAAACAGTCAACTATTAATGGTCCAAGGGAGAAAACTCATACTTACTTGAGCCTTTATACTATAAACTTTTTAGTGCTAAGAGGAGGTATTTCATTTCCATTGATAACTAAAACCCTTAGAGTGCTGAGATAAGGTAGTGTTTGGTTTCTGTTGATAACCAATAACTCTTAGAGTGCTGAGAGGAGATAATATTGGGTTTATGCTGAAAACCAATAAACCTTCGAGTGCTGAGAGAAGGTTGATTGATCGAATGGTGTTTTACACCGCTTTCAACATTATTTCAGTCATATCATGGCGGCAGCTCACATATTCATGTATTTACTGGGTTTTACCAGTACTAGGCTAGGGCTCTGAAGTGTCTTGCCCAAGGACACTCCCACGAAAAACCCAGTGGATTCAGTGCGGCTCAAACCCAGGGTCTCCAGGTTACGAGTCCCACACTTTATCACTGAGCCACACAGAACCCTCTGAGAGGAGGTAGTTTTGTGTATCTATTCATAAGCAATAACCTTTTGAGTGCTGAAAGGAGGTATTTTTGGGTTTCTGTTGATAATCAATAACCTTCAGAGTGCTGAGAGCAGGTCGGTTGGGTTTATACTAGTAACCAATAACCCTTAGAGTGTGCAGAGGAAGTAGTTTTAGGTATCTATTAATAACCAATAACCTTTTGAGTACTAAGAGGAGGTATTTTTGGGCTTCTGTTGATAACCAATAACCCTTAGAGTGCTGAGAGAAGGTGTTTTTAGAGTTTATTGAAAACCAATAACCTTTATAGTGCTAAGAGGAGGTAGTATTTCATTTCTATGGTTAACCAATAACCCTTACAATACTGAGAGGAGGTAATACTTCCTTTCTGTTGATAAAAAATAACCCTCAAGCCATGGTCAGAATTACGGTCATGCACGTAATTGTCCGTAGTTCATTTCAAACGTAGTCTGCCTTAGTGTTACATAATTGCACGTAATTGTCCATAGTCTGCCTTAGTGTTATTATGGTCAACTAGGTTGAAGTATGTTTAAAGTAGGTTCAAACTTGGCATTAAGAGGAAATATAGAAAGTCTTAGTAGGTTAAACTATGTGCAAGTACGGTTAACTACATTCAACTGCGTGCAAAGTGGCTAGGGTTAACTAGGGTATTACAATGTCTTACTACAATGAACTATGTTAAACTACATATAAACTACATCCTTAGTACGCACAACTACAGTAAATTAAGGTCAACTGCGTTAAGCTATGGTAAAATGTTGTATTTGTGCCTGTTTAGTAAGCTGCAGTCACTGTACTTTTAACCGCTGTCACATCTTACGTAGTTGACCGTAGTGGTGAATTACCCTAGTTGGCCATAATTGAACGTATTTAACACTACGGTTAAGCAGGGTCAATTACAGTTAACTACGGTAAACTACGTTCAAACTATATGGTCATAGTAGTCACAACGTCGTAGTTAACCATAACAATTTTTTGAACATGTTCATAAATTGTGTGCTTACTACGGGCAAATCATAAGTTCAAACTATGTTCTTTACTTTTTGAACTACAGTTATCTAGGTGTAAGTACGCTCAACTAATGTTCAACTACGGCCATCTAGGGTCATTCTCCACTACGGTCAACTACATAAGGTGTGACAACGGCTTTAGAGAGCTGATATGAGGTAGTTTAGGGTTTCTATTGATAACCAATAACCTACATGTATACAACTTTAATTGCTTATGTAGACTGTAACAGTCAAGAAAAGCCGACTCTTTCAAGACGTAGATCAAGATCAGTCTGCCTGAAAGAAGCAGAACACTCTTGGCTTTTCTTTTTTTTTTTTCAAATATTCTGGAACACACACTTTTAGAAATTAAAATGTTTTGATCTGGCTTTTTCTGTAATCGGGAAAGGCCATTTTATTTGAGCCACACTCTGGCAAAAAGGGGGCTTAATGCATCTCTGTAATACATTATACCAAGCAAGTGAACATGCAACTATGGGCCAATAAAATCCATTTTGTCCCACAACCAGCTGAATTCTTGGTTAGAATGGTCATTTCACATGCAGAAAAAGGACCAATAGCGAAAAGTTCTGTCCACGGTCAGCCTACCTGGACTGCCCAGGATGACCTGGATTGATACTTTTCGCAAATGCATTATGCTCCCTTTTGCCAGAGCATGGCTCAGTTATTTTTGTGCTGCAGCGTTAAAAAACAAAATTTATATCTTCAGTCTGGGAAAACACACCCACATTATTGTGCTGCTATTGGGTAGAATGTCTCGGCATAGCACACAGTGTTGATCAAGATCAGGCTGCACAATTTATGCAGACTGATCTTGATCTAAAATTTGGCATTTGGCCAAAAATACAACTAGATCTATAATAGGTATGAAAATTACTTTAACCCTTTTGCCAATCAATCCTGAGTTTTAATGATTCCCAGAGAAAAAAGCTTTTGAAAACCTTGCAAGAAAAGAAGAAAATGCTGGTAACCAGTATTTTCTCCTTTTTCCATAATCTCTTTTAGCCTTCCAATAAAGATTTCAAGCTTTTGCCTCATCTGCAAATATTATCAATTTTGACAAGTCTACATTTTTGTTGTTTGGTAAAGAGTTAAGGGTTAATAAAGTCATATGCAGGGTCTTTGTGGGCATTGTAGATCAAGATCAGACTGTACATTTTGTTGGGTCTGATCTTGATCTATACTGTCTGCCATAGCACCTTATGCTGCCTTATGGATGTTAGGAGTCATAAGCCTCAGACTCTGGTATTTTATCTGCAATATGTGTTTTTTTAAACAACATTTTGATATTTAATCTATTACTCAATATGCATCTTGTCGACTATATTGATTGAAGCCTTTACCACATGATGCCAAGTTTTAACAACCCTGAAAAACAAGGTTTTGAAAACACTGAGGGAAAAGGAGAAATACTGGTAACCAGTATATCTTCCTTTTCCCTCAAGGTTTTCTACCTTTTTAAAGGATTATTTCCCCCATTTGAGCCGTATTTAATGTGTTGTCTGAAATTTCTTTCAATACAGAGAAAACTAAAATGTTACTTGGTATAGGAATAAAAAATTTGAAAAGAGGACAATTATCTGTCCAATCAAACTTGTATTGACAAGAAAACACTGTGACAAAGAAAACAATTGCTCATTTTGTGCAATTTTTCAGTATTCTAAGTGGCACATTTTTTTTCAAAATGTCTTCAATTGCATAGAAAAGGTAAACTTGTATGGCAGAGGGGTTAGTTAAACTGTTGAATTTTTAATGCACCATATTGCATAATCTGATTTACCAAGCACACAATTAGCTATTTCTAGACTGCTGAGATTACAGGCCCAGTACATAACCAACTTAGCTACTGGACTCAGCTTTGGTTCATTAACTTTTAGAGCGCTGAATTAGTGAATTGGATCTTTTGGATCGGTACAAACATGCAAAATAGCATTATTTCAATGTTGTTTTGGCCAGAATATGTACATCCAAGATCAGACTGCACATTTTATGCAATCTGATCTTGATCTGCTTTGTCCGCAAAAACAAATACAGTTGGTTTTAGCACCTTATGGGTTAACTTTCAGACAAAGGACACAAGATCATAAAAATGATAAATCATTACAAAAGACCGAAGTGCATGTATGAGCCATGCTCTGTAATAAGGGGCTTTACTGCTTCTGCAAAAAGTGTTGGCCCAGGTCAACTTGTTCAGTCTGTGGTGGGTCAAATCTTTTTGTAATTAGTCAATTTTCTGCATGTCCGAGTACCATTCTACTTCATGATTCAGTTGGTTGTTTGACAGTATGGAATTTATAGATATATAAATATATGATGACTTGGTTTGTATAATGCATCAGGGAGATGCATTACACAACCTTTTGCCCGAGCGTTGTTCATATATATAAATAAAGAAACCATGCTGTGTGAAAAGGGGGCTTAATATGTCTACAAAAAGTATCGGCGTAGGTCAGCCTGAGCATTTCGCGCAGGCTGGCCTGGGCCAAAACTTTTTGCTGTCAGTCAATTTTCTGCTTATCAAAAGACTAGTTCACCTCATTATGTCTCCCCCTGTCAGGGTCGGGAGACATATTGTTTTTCCCTGTGCATCCGTCTGTCTGTCTGTCCGTCACAAATCGTGTCCGCTCTATAACTCGAAAACCTTTGAAGATATTTTGATAAAACTTTACACATTTGTAAAGCACCATGACACAAAGTGTCATGCACAAGAACCATAACTCTGGCTTGTATATTTTTTGAGTTATTTCCCTTTGATTATTTTCCGTCACAAATCTTGTCCGCTCTATAACGCGATAACCTTTTAAGATATTTTGATAAAACTTCACACATTTGTAAAGCACCATGACACAAAGTGTCATGCACAGGAACCATAACTCTGGCTTATATATTTTTTGTGTTATTTTCCTTATATTATTTTCCTTACTCATTTTACGTACAATTTCGTGTCCGCTCTATAACTCGAAAACCATTAGAGAAAAATGACCATTGTTTCAGTTAGAAATTGCCTTGGTCACATATCAATCCTTCTGACACCAAAAAGGGTGGAGACATCTGTTTTTTTGTAGAAAAACAAGTTCTAGTTATTTAGTTGGTTGTTAAACAAAGTGGATTTTATGTATCTCTAATCATGCGATATCTTGCTAGATACAATATATTACGGAGATGCATTAGGCCTCCTTTTTTGCCCGTAATTTAAACCAAATACTTTTCACAAAGTTAAAACAATTTATTTCATCAATTTCACCTATTAATGTACTGGTAAGCCTAGTCCCATCCATACCTTTTCCTTCAGCCCCGTTCTATACTTTAATAATTGAAAAATTAGCCCCATTGTATTGCAGTCACTCGTCCCGAGGTAAGATCCATTCTATCTCAAGGGTCCTTTAATGTAGTAAAATGCTGCATGTAAACCAACCCATATGCCTTAAAATCAACACACCCAGTACGTCGAACCGTTTACGTTTTATCAAACAAACCAGTTTTAAAGACGAGGAGGAATTTTGAAAACAGTGTGGGAAAATGAGAAAGTGCTTATGAACTTTTCCCACAATGTTTTCTATTTTTAACAAGACAGAGCCCATCGATTGTGCCAAATTCAATTCGATGTTTGCAAATGCTTTGAATTTGGACGAGTCTAAAATTCTGTTGTCTGGTAAAGAGGTAAGCCAATTCTCGTCTACCCAATACCCACGAAGTGCCTTTCACAAATTCAGTTGCCTTTCGGGTAGTGTAGATCGAGATCAGGTAGCACGAAACTGTGAAGAAGCTATGAAGAGTTCAAACATAGTTGCAGGAATGTAAAACGCAGATATTCTCTGGAGACTAGACTATTGGCATTCGACTCTCTCCATCGTAACGCGTTCAAACGCCTGTAAGTTCTTTTTTGTCTTCAGGAAGTTGATCTCAAAAGGCCGTTGCTAACGTGTTTGAATAATTGATGCATTTACCTGCTTAGAAACGCCACCGTGTTTGATCAACGCTTTACCTTTTGGCAGAGGACTTCTTCCGTCTTGCTGCAGGACAGTTTTGAAAACATTGTGACAAAAGGAGAAATTGCTCGAGCAATTTCTCCTTTTTCACAACGTTTTCACACGTGTTCTTGGATGTAATCTCAGCTCATTTATGTAGTCGATAGTTTGAAATGCTGTTTCTCAAAGTCGTCTGCTGCAAGTTTATTTAGGAGGTAATGGGTCAAGCCTGAGCGCCAAATTAGAGACATACAAACTTCAAGACTGTCAAAATCAAATTTTAAATAAATTCACCGCCATTTCTACCAGAAGATCTGACATGATGTCTACCTCTAACTACCATGTACAGACTTCATTTTCCATGTGCATGTAGTCTGAATTTGCCTTTCTGTATCCGCAAAATAAACCGAAAATCTCTGTACATTCCAAGGGGGCCAAGGGTTTTCCTTTACCAAATAAATCTCGAGTTTTAACGACCCTGACGGAGACTTTGGTAAACATTCTAGGCCAATTAAAAAAGAAAAAATACTGGTAACCAGCATTTTCTCCTTTTCCCACAATGTTTTTAACCTATTATGAGACAGATCATGTCATTTCAGCCCCAATGCAATTCTCGTCTGCTAACACTAGAATTTTGTCATTTGGTAAAGAGTTAATTGATTGGTCCGCGTGCAGTTTAATGTTGAATCAACAATCGTCTTCCAAAGAGTCATTAGTTGGAACGATTGCTGTTTACTGTGTCCCGGCTGTTGAATAAGGGCAGCATGGAAAGTTTTGAGAAGTAACAGAAATAAAGGGGAAAAAAGGTTATTATTCTGTAAAATATATTTGCGACAGTCTGTTGCTGCAGGACAAACAAACAAAAAAATCGACTACAAGAAGAAAGGAAGTGAAGAAAAATGGTCGTTTGTTTTTGTGGTTTAGCGCTGTTTTCAACATTGTCGCAGTTATATGGCGGCGGCCAGTGCATCTATACATGCTTTCCTAGTTTCTGTTACCAGTGTTTCTCACAGTATTCTTACAAAGCCACTGGCTGCTTAACCCCACAACCATCGTCAAAAAAACAAGGAATTGCACTAAGAAACTACCCCCTTTTGTCACAATGATTTCCATATCATTTAAATCAACCTATTTTGTTTTACTTTAGAATTAGACTTTTACAAAACTTCTGGGTTTATACGGCCTAGGGGAAAGAGGCTTTAAAACATTGAAGGAAAAGGAGGTTATGCAGGCTTTCATCATTTTCTCTTTTTTTCTGCAATGTTTTTTTTTTTTTTATCCTTTTAAAGCAAAATCTCACGAAATAGTATAGTAACGGATTAACCCTTTACTAAACGACAAAATTTAAGGCTGGTTCAAATTCAAGGCATTTGCAGACGACAAATCAAATGTAGCTAAAATTATAGGATTTTGTCAGTTTTGAAACGGTGAAGCTTTCTTCCTCAGCTTTGTTAAATCTCGGGATTGTTTAGTAAAAGGTGAAGTGATTTTGAAAGAAAGTTTTAAGCTTTAGACGTGGCGCCAAATGAACAAAATTGACATTCATCTTAGTCTGGAAAAAAAATCCAAAGAAATGCTTTTTCAATCCTTCTTTTTTGCAAGAATGTTTCAGGACAACATAGATCCATGATAAGACTTCGTGTTCATTGCATTCTGATTCATATCTACACTAGCCGCTTTCAGTTAGACGACTTTAGTTATGAAAGGCGCTGTAAGAGTGAATGTGACAAAGAACAAGAAAAGGTCGAAGGTTAATTGATCCCAGCATTGATTTAATCAATTAATGGCGTAATGTGACTAGAAATGTCGTGATTTACATGTATACATTATATTTTCCCATCATTTTCCAATTCAGAGATGCAACATGTGGGACATCTCGAGTGATCAAAGATCGATAATTGCTCGATATATCTTTTAAACCCTTTTTAAATAAACCCAAGATAGAATAGTTACTACTAGTATACATTTTCGGTGGTCCAGGTATAAAATGCAGGTTATTATTACTATTATCAACCCTTATCCTGCTAAATAAATGGAATGAAATTTTTGAGCCGATAGTAAAAACCCCAATTTTGCTATTTCAAACGAGTATTTTTGGTGGAAAACATGTCCTTGTCGGACAGTGTAGATCAAAGATCAGACTGCACGTTCTGTGCAATTTGATCTTTGATCTACACTGTCCGCAAAAGGTCAGTGAGTCGCGCTTAGCAGCCTAAGGGTTCAGCCCGTTACCAGAAGACAAAATTTGGGTCTTTTCCAAACTGAAAACTTTTGCAGACGACGAATTAGATGTAGCTCACCTATGAGATTTGTCACTGAAATGGTAAAAGCATCGAGGGGAGGGTTTTGTCTGCATTTGCTCCTTTTCGCACAATTTAAAAAAAAAAAAAACCTTGTCCGGCAGAGTTGTTAAAATTCGGAATTGTGTGTGTAGGGTTAATTTATCTATTCGCTTGGAAAATTTAAGTTTAGTTTACAGACAACAAATGCAGTTGCCTTCTGGTTATTGAACGTTGCTTTGTACACTTCTTCCTTGTGGCACAGACTGGTATCAGTCTGTTAATTCTTTCAGTCCCAAATATTCTAAATAAACTTGACCTTGACGGCTGAAAATACAATCTGCTGAAACTAAGATTATTATCTTATAGGCTTGGCTAAACAAGGGGACGGTACAGATCCAAGATCAGACGGTAAGTTCAGAGCATGTCTGATCTTGGGTCTATGCTGTCCGCAAAGGCCCCTGTTTACGCGTTCGATCGCCTGTGGCGTTGAAAGTGTTTAATAGTAGGGACGTTGGAACAGTTTTGATACCGGGTAAGCGCTTTTGGCAAGTAACAAATGTGCCAATAAGAACAGTAAGCATTAGAAGGGAGATATTCTTTCGGCCGGGGGATGGGGGGGGGGGGGTGTTACAGAAAAGCACTCTCAGAAAAGATAAAATCTATGACGTTTGGAAATCATACTAAACAAATGCTGGAAAGAATGTATCTCCTCTTTATTGAAAATTCATGCCACTTGATGCGAAAAAAAAAAAAACCATAGCGAATGCAATTTAGGAGATGAATCAAAACATTTATGATTAAATCACTGTGGTGTAATTTGCACTCAGGTGACTCTGTTTGTATGGGAAAATTAGAGGCACTGAAATACAAGTGTTGTTTGATGATATAATCCGCTTGTAGATCTGTTTTACTCAAGCGTTCTGAGATCAGACTTCTGTATATAGATACCGTCATGAACACGATTTATTCCTTTTAATAATATGCGTAACTAGCACACTTCACGTATTTGCTATTCGGTGTATCTTTTAGATGACAAACACGGTAAAGAGAAGTGCTTTACTGACAAATGGCCTTTCCGTGCAGCAGTATAAACGTCGGCCGCATATTTCTAATAACCCTGTAGAATAGGCCTAACAGTTCAATTTTTTTTTTAGTCCCGTTCTTTAGTACAGCGCAAATCAAGATGGAAAACAATTATACTCTCTACAAAGGAGAACGTCGTAAACTTGAAAATGTGAATTCCGCTCGAGTTTTCATGTAAATATCGAACGATTTCTCATTTTCTTATCGCGCATTGTACGTGAACATTACTGAACTTCTTAAAGATTTCATTCGCCTTACTTGTAAATTAAAAACAAAAAGAATGTACGTACGACAGACTCTGCCGACCGGTCCAAGCTCGAAACAGTTTGTAGTCAAAACAACAGGGCGAAATCGGGACGAAAACGGCAATGTTCTTAAAATCTAACAATTTCATTATAGAAAAAATCAACGTGCTGTTCACTTTGATTACGTCGGTGCCAAAGGCGAGTTTTAGATACACGATAGACTTTTCCAAATTAATGGCATTTGAAGACGAAAACTTGAATGTTTTTCAACAAGTAGGATCTGTTTTTCAGATGGTTCAAAACGTTGTGTTTAAACAACAACAAAAAAAATGCTTAACCAGCATTTTCTAATTTTCTTACTATTATTGGGGGGGGGGGGGGGGGGGGAGGGAACAAAACTTTGGCCGAGTCCTTTTAAAGTGGCGATGAAAGACGGGGTTCTTTGATGAAAGGTTGACCCAGAGGGTGACGAGGACAACTTTATTTGGGACCCAGAGGGTGACGAGGACAACTTTATTTGGTTTACGATAGTGTAGATCAAGGTTAAACGGCTAAGATTGCGTTTATTAAGTGTCCAATTGCTTTCGGTATTGTAGAGATTATCTGGCAAAAAATCGCTGAAAGCTTCGTGTCACCGGGTATAAATGTTAATTACACTTCTGATTTTAGACATATTTATCTATTCAAACCTTTACGGTAAAACCTTATGTTTTAATAATCCGTCAGGTAAAAGCTTTTGAAAACACTGGTCAAAGGAGAAAATACTGGTAACCAACATTTTCTCCTTTTTTCTTCCCACAATTTTTTCTACCTTTTTCAAAGACAAGTCTAATCATTTGTACTACATGAGATTTTATCCCTGCATATGCTTTCAATTCGGACAAGTCTAAAACTTTTTCGTTTTGTAAAGTGCTAAATTAGAACTGTCCTAAAACAAGCATCAAACCAGTATCCAAATCATTATTCATCATATATTTGAGCCATGCTTTGGTAAAAGGGGTTCAATGCAACTGCAAAAAGTCTCGACTCACGTGAGTCTGGGTCGAAACTTTTTGCTTTTGTGCATGTCCAAGAACTATGCTACCTCAGGATCAGCTGCTTGTTATACAAAATGAACTTTTTGGATCAATAGTTACTAGTACGTGATGACTTGCTTGGTATAATGCATCAAGGAAATACTTTAATCGCCCTTTTCCCAGAGTGTCGCTCATTTGCATTTGCATGACGAAACGCAGTGGAATTATGTAGCGTTAATTCACCATTTTGTACTGTAATTCGTAAGACCATGTATACATGTATCATGCTAGCTTTCTGAATAAAATTGTCTCTTTTCCGTCTAATAATTTATAGCGTGGTCAGTAACTTTTGGTACTTGATCTATTCAATTCTTCACACTTAAAACTCGAAATGTGTACAGTGTTCTATCAAAAAGTAGTCGTAGGGCCTATTCACAATTCTTTACCACAAAATCCCGAGTTTTAAAGATCTTAAGCAGAATGGCCTATGAAAAAAATGTGAGAAAATGCTGGCAACAAACATTTTCCTTTTCTCACAATGTTTTCGTTCTTTTCACAGATAAACCCCATTATTTAGCAATATTTCTCGTGTGCAAATACTTTCAATATTGACTAGTCTCAATTTTTTTTGTCGTCTCGGAAAGAGTTAACCTGTTGGTAACACATTTTCTCAAAGTGTTTGTCTATCCTTTCAAGGAAATATCCAACCCAACTTGATCCACAGTGAAACTGGCGTCAATTCAATTCAATTTTAACAAGTCTTAAAAATTTGTCTTCTGGTAAGCATATAGTCCAAGGACGAAATTCAATGTCCTTTGCGGTTGTTTTTGTCTTGTAAAAATTCCTACTTGTTTTGTAGTGCACCATCTGATCTGAAGAGCCACGGTAGTGCAGTCGGAAGCGCACAGGACTTGAGACCAGGAGGTTGCTGGTTCGAATCCCTATCTTGGCAATTTTTTCCCCCGAGCATTGATGATAGTCATTGCATAAGTTTTTATTCCTCTCTCACTACTGATCATTGTTACGACAATGGTTATGTAGGAAAGCATCCAGTGGCTATGGAAGAATATTGTGCAAAGTACTGGTAAAACAAACCAAGGGAAAGCAAGAATAGATTAACTGGTTTACGCCATATCACTGAAATGATGTTGAAACGTCGTTAAACACCATACAATCAAACCATTTGATCGAATCCAACCCTTTTTTTTTCAGACTTTTATTTGTCTGTTTATCCCACCTCCTTGCTGAAGACGTGAATCAAAACTGCATGAGTATGATTTTGTGTTTAATCCCTAACTACACCGACTTTTAACGACCCTGAGGTAGTCGGTTTTTGAAAACATTGTTGGAAAAGAAGAAAATGCTGGTAACCAGCATTTTCTTCTTTTCCAACAATGTTTTCTATCGTTTGAAAGACAAATCTTATGTCTTGGGTTACATTTTATTTGTCGTCTACAGATGCTTTAAATTGGACCAGGCTAAAAAATTGTAAAGAGTTGATCACCAGTATAAAATGAGTGCCAAAGTCGTTGCCCCATTTGTCACCCGGTCTAAATGACTTCAAACCTATACCATTGGTACTGGTTCTCTTCAGAGTTTGATCAGAACTTTCAGTTTTTTTTCACAGATTTTTCTTTCTCTCAGGTTTCGTCCCCTTTTCGTACAGGACTTGAGACCAACGGGCCGCTGGTTTGATTCCCCGGCTCGGCTTGTGTCTTTATGAGGACTGACGATAGGCATCGCGAACAGGATTCATTCCTCTCTCATAGTTTCGACGATGGTTATTTAGGGAAGTAGCCAGTGGCTTTGGAAGAATCCTGAGCAAAGTACAGGTAAAACAAATTGAGAGAAAGCATTGATCGGTGAACTGGCCCACGCGATATAACTAAAGTAAGGCTGAAAACGGCGTTAAACACTATATAGACACTAACGAGTGCCATAACTTCATTTATAACCGCTTGTCAGGATGGCATCAATCCTATGCGTCTGATGCTCTTTGCTGAACAGAATTTGGCCGAGCTTAGATACGAACCCCTGTCTCCTGAATTTTAAGTTTTGTGCATAACCGCCCAAGCTTAGAAGGTGCCCGTTTAGATTTTTCGCTGCAAATTACATGTATTATTATTTTTGTTTTTTCAGTACTGATACGAGTCGTAAACTCTACTTATAAACTCTACTTTCTCGGCAAACAGTAAGAAACTGGAAGGTTACATTTGGTAAAAAATTACTATTCTTGTAAGTTTGGCGTTCAAATGACAACTTGTACAATCGGTAAGTTTAATTTATCCGTCTTTCTAATGAGATCATACATGACGTTATCGTACTTATCATTATCTCCCGCTAGATGGCATTCTACAAGTACACATCTATCTAATTTGGGCATTCTGGGTACAGAACCGGACTACTTTTCAAAACGACAACCATTACTTTGAATTTCAAATAAAATATATGTGTATTCAATAAAATACTACCGGATACGATTCATTCAGCTATGGTCAGCTAGCATGTAACCTATGCACCGGCCATTTATGAAAACAGCCCCTACAGGCTTGGGTAATAGCTTCGGTATAAGCCCTACTTTCCCTAGTATATGGGACCGGTGATGCGTCACAGCAGACAGGTCGAATCTTCGAAGAATATGACATGCGCAGACAACGTCGTACTTATTTAGTTCGACCCCACTTAACCAACGTGTGTTATTGACACGTGACATTGCTGCAAACCGGAGCGAATATCTGGCACGAAATTTGAAAATATACAAGTTGGCTTCTTTACAAAAGAAGCCAGGAGAGGTCAGCATCAATGTTTTCAAATAGTTTATTGGCTTTTAATTTCAATATATTTTGGTACATGTAAACAAACAAGTAAAAAAGCCGCCGCGTAGAAACCTCATATGCTTTACATGACGGTCATTTGACCTTCTTGTCGCGTTTTCAAGTCACATGATCTTGTCCAGCGGTCTTCTTTCTCTTTTTAACGAAATTCTTCTTGTTTTTTTCTTCTGCTTAGATTTATTTGCTAAATGAAAAATTACAATTAAATGAGAGGTCATTTGCAGCCATGGCAAATTAATATAACAGATCTTTTCTGAAATTCGTCATATAAAAATAAACCACGTCTATTTCCTGTTTCGGTTTTTTGATTTCGTTTTATTTACAAAACCATGGCGAAACAGACTGTGTATCATAACAATTTCGCAAGAAAAATGGATTTAGACAGCAAATTCTGTGGCAGTCTGCTTTTTAAACTCACCACTGTTGGAGAGGTCTGATGACCTCTCTAATAAAGAGGCTACGTAGACCATTAATCCGAGGAAAAATATATTTTTCTTAAATTTTTTTTGTTTACTAATGTTTTGTCGGCTATAGCTCTTCTTAATTAAGTGGTAAATCATTTTTACAGTTTCGGGTGATTATGAGAATATAAATAGATCTAGCTCCCGTTAGGACTTGGCAGCAAGATTTGAAGGGTTCACTTTATAATTGGAAACATCTATGTTTGTGAAATCTTGACCTTTTCAAAATACCATAACTAATCGATATTTGACCCCGAGTGGGTTGTATTATATTGTACATTGTATGTCAATATTTTTTCAACTCTTTCACCACCAAATAGATCTGTATAAACCCGAACTCTTTCGACGGCTGAAAATACAATCCACTCACAGGCTCAAAAAGATTTTGATCTTATTAGTCCGACTAAACAAGCGGACTCTATAGATCAAAGATCAGACTGCTCGTTAAAGTCTAAAGTCTTGGATCTATGAAATTGGTAAAAAAAGACTTTTCAAGTTTTTCGAATAATATTTTATAATCTTGAAAGGATTAAAAAATCTTATTCATATTCATAGGCAGTATCTAAATATGTGAAATATGTGCGGTTTTTTTTTTAAAATCTCGTCGGTATATATGCGTTTATTCATGGTCTGTTTAGATTTACACTATTTAATAGCATTCGACGTAGGTTTTTTTTTTTGCACGTGTGTCTTTGTGTTTGTAACGAGAAAGTCGAAATATTTTTACTCCAGAGTGCTGTTTAAATGACACAGATCTAGATCCCGTTTTGACAAAAAGACCAAACTATCAAATTTCGATTCTGTCTCTCCTAAAATATTTTTGAAGACAATGATGACTAAGTGTAAGCTTGCACTAGGCGGAAATGGAAATATCGTTCCAATAATTTAACTATTTTAAAATTTACAAAAAAAAAAAAAACTCAGCACATTCGATAGAACATAAAGAAGATGTTTTGTACAGTCTGAACTTAATCGACGCTATCTGCAAATGCGCATTCAGCCGCGCTTAGCACCCTTTGGGTTAAAGCTTAAAGTTTTCCTTTGGAATTTTTCGTAAATGGTTTTTGTTGTTGTTGAGTGGTGTTTACGCCGCTTTCAACCTTATTTCAGCCATATCACGGCGACAGCTCACATATTCATGTATTTTCTGGGTTTCACCAGGACTAGGCTTGGTCGTTAATGGTTAAGTAACGGCATTCTCTCTTAAAGTGCACTTACTCGTAAATGCGTTTAATCTTTACCAAACGGCAAAAATCAGAACTCGTCAAATATAAATGCATTTGCAGACGATTAACTATAGGCTATGTTGTTAAAATGTTGGAAGTTGTCTATAAAATGTTAAAAAGAAATTTCGGGAAAAGGAGATAATGCTGATAAGCAGCATATTTCTTTCTCCCACAATGCGCTCAAAAACATTCTTCCATAAGGTCGTTTAAACTTGAGATTATGGTAAAGGGTTGTAAACGTCTTGAATCTATGAACAACGCCAAGTCAAAAGAAAGACGTTTTCGTTAGCGTTTTCAGCTCTGTATTAATTTACAGTGGAATACAGCGACAAATAAAGTTAATTTGTGAACAAGTTATCTCGAAATCTTTGTTCAACAATGGTCAGATAGCATGCTCCATTTCTATGATCATATTTACTGAGATAGCTCTATCAAGTCAGTGCAACTTCTTGGTCAGCCAATCAAATTTTGTATTACTTGTATCCCTCGTGACGATGATCTTCTCAGTCAACTATTTATATGCGATAGCCGCAAGCTATCGTGAACCAGCGTCTAAAAATATCGCCGTTACCATTTGTAGAATCTGGCTCACGAGTGTTTGATGAAGGAAACGTTACTACATATATAGTCAGGCTTGTAGCCAGGCGAAAGTCTTGGAGTCATTGTTTCAACATTAATGTTTGTAGGTATGCCTTTTCGATTAAAAAAAAACGGGCGAACAATAACAGCCGAACAGGTGGAGCCTCAGCCCAGGCCTCAGTTATTGGCTTTATCTTGCTACATCCCCGGCTACGCCCGTGAGGTGAGGCCTTTAACTCTTTACCAAACGACAATATTTTAGACTGGTCCCAATGGAAACCATCGGCAGACGACAAATTAAATGTGGCTCAACTGATTGGATTTGTTTCTGAAAGGTAAGAAAACATGGTGGGAAAAGGAGAAAATGCTGGTAACCAGCATTTTCTTCTTTTCCCACCATGTTTTCAAAAGTTTAGTTTGCCAGGGTCGTTAAAACCCGGGAATGTGTAGTAAAGGGTTAAAGGAAGTAAGCAGAATTCCTCATGTTCGAAATCAGGATGTAGATTTAAAAAACGATTGCAACATTATGGTCATCCTCGTTGACCCTGTTTCGATTCATTCTGTAATCGACGTAATGCATGGAGAGTAACGTAATGCTTAAACCTGGGTTCCGAGGATGCATTATGGTGTATGGAAAAAGATATGCACCAGTCATAATTTTTCCTGTCCTCGTACAGCACTAGTGAAAGAAAGATGGGCGAGGTTAACGAATGGTAATTAGAAGAATTTTCATAAAAACTTTGCTGATAAACCGTCTGCAGATGTTTTTGTCGTGCCACGAACTAGTTTTGTAAACATTGTGGCAAAAAGAGAAATTTGCTCTTCACGAGCAATTTCTCCTTTAGCTTCAATGTTTTCACGTAACTTCTAATCATCATTCATACATGGACCGTTAATTTTTTGACGAACAATCCCAATTTTTCAACAACCCTGAGAAAGAAGGCATCTAAAGGTTGGAGGAAGAAAAGAAAAAACCTGGTTACCAACATTTTCTCCTTTTTCCACAATATTAATATCCCCTTTAAGAGTCAAAGCCCAGGATTTGAACCATATTCAATTTGTCGTCTGCAAACACTGTCGCTCTGAACGGGTCCAAATTTTGTCGTTTGGTGCAGAGTTACATCAGTTTTCATAGTCGTCTGCTGCAACCTTTCTTTCAGGAAGGGTAATGACTCCAAATTGCTTAGCAAGTAGATTTTATTAATTCATATGTAAATACTTAATAAAGGAAAATGTCAAAAGGTAGTTCTGAACTACTATTGGAAAACACGTGGGTATAGGACGTTATGGTTCGACCTTGTGTTTACTTTTGTTTATACGTAGTGTTAATACCTGTAGGAATATGATAAGGCAAACTTTGCTCAAAAATCTTTACCAAACGACAACGTTTCAGACTTGACTAAATTGAAAACTTTTGCAGACGACAAATTAAATGTGGTTCAAATCATGGAGCCTAGAAAAGGATTAAAAAAAAAACAGTGTGTTACCCAGCATTTCCTCCTTTTCCGACGATGTTTTCGAACGCCTTTTGTCTGTGGGTCGTCAAAAGTGTGGATTGTGTGGTAAAGAGTTAACCCTTTCTGCACTATACATTATATTAACCCGTCCTCTTTCAACGACTGAACATAAAATCCACTGAAACTCAGGAAGATTTTTATCTGAAAGATTTGACTGAACAAGCAGACGATAAAGATCACAGATAAGACTGCACGTTCTGTGTAATCTGATCTTGATCTATGCCGTCCGCAAAAGCTCGTTTCATCTGTTGCGCTGAAAGGGTTGGATAAACTTTACAGTTCAAATCATGTTTCCTATCCCTTAGAGTTCAAACAGAGGGAATCGATCGTTTTTGTGCAGCTGAATCAGTGTTATTGTGGCAATTTCATGGTTGTTTTGACTCCAAAAGTTGGATAGTGTCGATCAAAAATTAACACTATACGTTCCGTTCAGTCTGATATTGGATCTACACAATCAAGAAAAGCAATTGATGTTTTCATTGATATTTTAAGGGTTTTTCTTCATTCATAGGATATAACTGTAATACACGCGAGGGCTTTATAAATAGCTCAGTAGTGGTCATTGGAAGATAATCACTGAAGAAGATCATCCATGTGTATATTAAAAGGGTTTTCGCGTCGCAGTAGTGAATGAATGATTTTGCCGATTGGCCAAATTAGTATCAGCGTGATCTTTCAGAACGGGAAGAAAACTTGTGCATTGTATTGGATTTGGAATATATATGAAGTTAAAAAATATACCTGCCGTTTTGTGCTGTCTTTATGAAGAGCTAAAATGAATTAATTAAAAAAAAAAAAAATGGGAATGTATTTTTACGAGAATATTTTAGGTTAAAGACGTGCATAATGAATGGCTGCTGTAACAGGAATTCACGAGTCAAGGTAAGTTTATGTTTGTCTTTATTTTTCTTTCTTATTCAGTCGAATTCGTTGTACTCGTAACTTTAGACGGCAAATCAAAAGGGGGGAAAAACTTTTTTTTTAACAATAGGCAAAAGTTTTATTTCTATCTTATTTTTTGCTTTGTTTCCGGTATTAAACTTTATTGCTATCATAGTTCTGTTTTATTATTTTGCGGCTATGGGAAACCACAAGTCACATTTTAACCCTTTACCAAACGACAAAAATGTAGACTTGTCCAAATTGAAAACATTTGAGTCATGCTCCGTGAAAAGGGGGCTTAATGCATCTGCGAAAAGTATCGACCCAGGTCAGCCTGCGCAGTTCGCGCAGGCTGACCTGAACCGATACTTTTCGCTGTTGGTCAATTTTCTGTATGTCAAAGGACAGTCTACCTTGTGATTCCATTGGTTTTTAGACAAAATGGATTTTATGGATTTATGATCACGTGATGACTTGCTTGGTATCATGCATCATGGAGATGCATTAAGCCTCCTTTTGCCAGAGCATGGCTCATTTGTAGACGACAGTTTAAATGCAGCTTCAATTATGGATTTTTTTTTTTTAAATAGGGTAGAAAACATTGTGGGAAAGGAGAAAATGGTGGTAGCCAGTATTTTCTCCTTTTCCCACAATGTTTTCAAAAGACTTCTTCCTCGGGGTCATTAAAACTCGGGATTGTGGGGTAAAGGGTAAAGTGTTGCTTTAGCACGTCGAGTGCCACATGTAAGACATGTAATATCATAACACTGTATTTTCAAGAGGAACTTTAGGACAGAATATCACGGTAGAACGGGCGCCGTAGATTAATATCAGATTGCACGTTCCTAACCTGCATTGTGCGCAATAACAAGTGTAGTTGTGCTTGGCGCTTTAGACTGACTGGATACCAATTACCAAGCTGAAAGTTCATGTTTCAATCTTGAAAAGGTTTTAATTTCAGAAAGAAAATCGAAATGAAATACAACTTTGTCTCTGATCTTTCAAGTAGCAAAGGGTTTAACCTTAACACAATCTCGAGATTTAATCAACTAGAGGAAGAATGTTTGGAGAACATTGTGGAAAAAGGAGAAAATACTGGTTATCAGCATTTTCTCCTTTTCCCACAATATTTTCTACCCTATCAACAACAGAAATCATCTGTTGAACTACAGTTAATTTGTCGTCTATGAATGTGAACTACAGTTGTCGTCTATAAATGCCATCAATTTGGTCCAGTCCGTCTGTCGTTTGGTAAAGAGTTAAAATCTTATTCCTACACGTGTAAATAAGATTTAAATATTTTCGGAGTCTGTGTGTGTGTGGGGGGGGGGGGATTATCCTGTATGGCTTTGTGATTAAGATTTTATTTGTTCTCAGGAAGGCTGCTGACGATACTGATCACATAGGAATGTCCTTTGGAAAGGCACTGCAAAACCCAAGCCTAGAAGATAGACTTGAATAAGTGAACTGACGTCGTGATATAATTGAATTTGTTTAAAAGACGTTATACGCCACTTTCAACAATGTTTTAGTCACGGCGATAGCCCACTTACCTATGTCTTTTATGAATTTTACTTGTACAATGCTTAGGCTGTACGGTGTCTTGTGCAAGGACACTCCCACAAAAGACCCAGCCCCTTAAATGAGGATCGAACCCGAGACCTCCAGGTTTCCAAGCTTCGTCACTCAGTAGCCCAAAGTATGACTGAAACTGTCGATTGATTGTTTGAATGGTGTTTAACGCCGTGTTCAACATTATTTCAGTTATATCGGGGCGGCTAATGCACTTACCCATGCTTTCCTGATGTTTCTTTTACCAGTACTTAGCACAATTATTCTTCCCAAGCTACTGGCCATAGGTTCAAACATAGGGTGTTGTTGACTAAGCTACGGGGCTCGGCACCAAAACTGTTGAAAGCGACGTAATGTCCAGTCAACCAGACATGCACAATATTTTTTATTAGTAACATGAAAACTTCAGACACGTATTTCCGGTATTCTGTTTACTTTCTTCTAATGTAGCACCTTTCGATAGCGACGACTATACGTACTGGGTTAATTTTTCTTTTGTCACAAACAGAATGTATTGAATCATTATGGATCTGCTCCTACAGAATCTTCTTACCTTTTCAGTGCCTGACACATCCGAAAACACAGGCTTGCACGGACGGCATAGATTAAGGTCATACTACACAGAACGTGCAGTTTGACCTCTTATCTCTATCGTCTGCTTGTTTAGTCAAATCTGTAAGATAAAAGTCTTTCCGAGTTTTAAGGGATTATATTTTCAGTCGTCTAAAGAGCTGACAATGGCAAAATGCGAGGAGTTAACTCTTTACCAAGCAAAATCGAGTTTTAACGACCCTGAGAGAGGAGGTTTTCTGAAAAAAAAAAAAAATGAGGGGAAAGACGAAAATGCTGGTAAGCATTTTCTGCTTTTCCACCAATATTTTCTACGCTATGGTAGATACTTTTCAGGTTTTGAATTCAATTTAGTCTGTCGGCTGCAAATCAATTTGGACATGGCTAAAGTTTTGTCGTCTGGTAAAGAGTTAAATACACTCGAGTCATTGTGTCACGATAAACCCTGTGCCACGCGGTATGTTTACGTCCATGGATAAGGAAAAGTCCTGAAAACATGGTGAAAGAGGAAATGCTGATACAAGCTTCATCTCCTTTTTCCCAGAACACTTCAAAGATAAATTCCCATATCTTGAGCCACAATACAACCGCATTCCATAAAGGCACAAGTCTAAAATTTTATCCTCTGATAATAACTTTTTAAAACTCTTTACAAACCAATCCCATAATCATTCGACTCTTAGTAAGACGGATTTTGAACGCATTGTTGGAAAAGAAGAAAATGCTGGTAACGATCGTTTTCTCCTTTCCCCACGATGTTTTCAACCCTTATAGTGACTAATAGCATCATTAGAACCACATTTGTTTCATTGTCTGCAAAGGCTTTGAACTTCGACCTATCTACAACCTTGTACGGTTAACTATTTTACTACCAAGTAAATAATTTACACTTTTTCATTGGCTATATAGTTTCACTGCAAGATGAAGAGACAGTTTGGCCTTAATCTAAAATAAAGTAGTGGAAAGTGTAGATCAGAGATCAGACTGCACGTTCTGTGCAGTCTGATCTTGATCTACACTGTCCACAAAAGCGTCTGGTGTCGTCAACAGTAAGGAAAGAGTAAGAGTCAAACGGGTACATAATGTCTCTTTATTGCAGTTTACTGTGTATTATTTGCATACCTCACGTGTCCTTGAACCCTGTCGACAACAAAGGTATTTATTCTTAACTCTTTACCAGACGACAAAATTTTAGACTTATCCATGTTATCCATGTTGAAACCATTTGCAGAAGACAAGTACAGTGTGACTAAAATTGTGTTACACGTCAGTGAAAGAACAAAAATCATCGTATTAAGAGGAGAAAATGCTGGTTACGAATATTTTCTCCTCTTCCCACGATGTTTTCAAAAGCTTTATTTTTCCGGGTCGTTTGAACACGAGATTGTATGTTAAAGGGTTTAACTTGGAAAAGAATGAAATGAATTCACCAGCCTTTAACAAAAACCCAAATGTTGCGATTTCACAGTTCATTTCGTCGGAAAAAATATCTCCATATCGGACAGTGTTGATTCAAGATCAGACTGCACGATCTATACCCTTTTGTCTTAACCTGCACTCTCCGCTATTGAAAGCACATTTCATTGCGCTTAGCAGTCAATGTTGCCCACTCTTACGACGGGCTTTTTTTTTTATTGCAGCAGACCATTTTTGAACACAAAGTGGACAAAGGAGGAATTGGTATCGAGCATTTTGTAAAAGACATTTAATTTGAAATAAATTTTGTGTAGTGATTTTAAAGATTACCTTTTCATAAAAAAAAATATATTGTAAAGCTAACTGAAATCGGAAAACGCCCGAGAAAGCCTTTTTCGTGTGTGCGTGTGTAAAAGCTTATTCGTCTTTGAGTCGAAGCAAATTCTGTAGGCCTACATAAATATATTTGAACCAGGCTTTGTGAACAGGGAAATTAATGCATTTGGAAAAAGTATCGACCCATGCCAGCTTGCACAGTTCGCGCAAGCTGACATGGATCAAAAGTTTTGCTATTGGTAAATTTTCTGCATGTCCAAGGACCATTTTTCCTCTAGATTCAGTCAGTGGTCAGACTAAATGGACTTTATGGATCCCTGATTATATGACGAATCACCTGGTATCGTGCACCAGGGAGATACATTAAGTGTCCTTTTGCTAGAGCATTACTCACATAATGATAACAAGCGACTCCCTTTCAAGCAACTGTACTTTGTCACATGATCAAACATTCATCACGAGTATTTGTTGGGCGCTCCTTATCAACTAACATAAAATCACGTATTTCGGAACGTAATATAGAGTTTTTATAGACTTAACATGGGCGTCGCAATAGGGGTGGAAGGGGCTGCTGCGGTAATATTTTATCGGATTATATATGACAGAAAACGTTAAAAAAAAACACTTCAACCTTGCAACCTTTATGATAAATGAACAGGTGTCATCTTCGCTACACGGGATAAAAAAAAGCTCTAAAAATATTGGACAGTATAGATTAGAACAAGATACGACTGCACGTTGCTGTCTGATCTTGATATACAACAGCAACAAATAAATCTAAACTCGCTTTCGGCACCATTTAAGTGAATGTAGGACTTCTTGAACAACATCTATCGAAATCCCATTGTGCTTACAGCACTTTGATTATTTAAATACCGTGGTTCTTTTCGTCCCGACTTCGCCCTGTAGCTTTTGACTTGAGACTGTTTCGAGCTTGGGTCATTTAGCAGAGTTAATCATATGAACCGCTTATTTTTTTCTAATCTACAAGAAGGGCGAATGAAATGTTTTTCTGGTTTTGTTACATTCACGTAGAAAGATTGTCATAAAAAAGAGAAATCATTCGTTAATTACGGCAAAAGTCGAGTAGAACTATCATTCGCAATTTTACGACGTTCTCCTTTGTGAGAGTGTGATTGCTTTCCGGCTTGCGTCTGCGCAAGAATTAAAAATGGACCCGTGTTAATGACAGTTTATTTTGCGGGTTTATAGAGAAAATATGTCAAAACGTTTTTCTGTAGCCCTTAAGGCCACATACGATTACAAAACTTCTCTTTTATTTTTCTTTTTAACTGTACTGACAGAAACTAATCCTGTTTGGTGATTTGTTTCTATACGACAGTTTGGTCTTCGAACGCTTAAACACCAGAAAACAACTTTTTGTAATGACTGTTCCCGTCATATCAACTGTATCGATGATGATGATAATCATCATCATCGTAATCATTATCATCATCATCATCATTATCATCATCATCATCGTCATCATTATTACATATATACAAGATCTGGTATTTTTCGAAAAATAATGGTCGTGATATTAATGAAAAAATGGGGAAATAACCAAAAAACCTATCGATTTCGTAGTCTAATGCGATCTTTCAATGTACGGAGAGTTTATACGGAGACCAGACTGCACATAAATTGCCTTACTTTCAAGCTAAATCTGTCCAGAATAAGAACAAAACATTTATTGTTCGACTTGTATAAACTACATGAACATCGTCATTAAAAAGAACATATATAAATAGATATTAAAATATAGAATAACAGGATTATAGGACATTATTGCAGGCTTAGAACTCTAACCAGGATCTACATTTACCAACCACTCCTTAGTCTTATTCCAGACTGAGAAAGTGACTCGGTTTTGGATAGGCCAAGCCATAGGGTTTATTCAATCAGAACTTGCGTTACTTTCCAATTAAGCAATTTCTTTAGAACTGGACGTGGAATATTCTTAAGAATAGTTGGTTAATATTGGCCTGGCCACCGAGTTCTTTCCCATATAAACAGTCACGAAGTGCAATTCAAACCACATGATAATTTAGTCTTTAAAAAAAAAGTTGGATATACAGCCTGTTGCATTTGGTACGCATTTTTGTGCAAATCATGTTATCAGGATAGATTTTCAATAAAGAGGAGGTAGAACGGTTATTCCGCAATAGTTTAGTGTAATTTTCAGAGGTCATAGATTACAACTTTTAAGAGAGCGAGGTCCGATAAACAATCTCCCGACAAAACAGATTACCCCACTTCGTACACAGTAAAACTTATGTGAGTGGCCACCCCTATTTAGCATGCAGCCTGTATTAACTCTCTACCAAACAACAAAATTGTAGACTTGTCCGAATTGAAAGCATTTGCAGAGGACATAACAAATGTGACAGAAAGAATGGGTTTTGTCTGTAAAACAGTAGGAAACATTGCGGGAAATGGAGAAAATGCTGGTTACAGGCGTTTTCTCCTTTTCCCACAATGTTTTCAAAAGCCGTTTACTTCAGTGTCGTTAAAACTAGAGATTGTATGAAAGAGGGTTAAGCAAGCAAATAGTAAGTTTCAAGAGGAATAAAACATGTTGAAATGTCCCTGTACTATACAAGCACCTGTCTTAAGAAACCATACTTTAGCGTTCCTTACCCCTTTACTGCACAAATCTGGGTTTTAACGACCCTGCGAGAGACGGCTTTTGAAAACATTATGGGAAAAAGAGAAATGCTGGTAACGAGCATTTTCTCCTTTTTCCTTAATATTTTATATCCTTTCAAAGACTAGTTCTATTATTTATGCTACATTAAGTATATAGTGTGCAAAAGCTTTAAATTAGGGCCTATGACGAGTCTGAAAATGAAAATATTTATCCCATGTAATCTCAAACAATTCAGACACGTATGAAATCATCGCGCGATTATTACTTCTGAATCACAGTCAGTATCAGGTACGAGCTGATTTACAATTTAGGTGGATCGTTACGGAAGATGACTGCTCTACATGCGTTTGTTTTCAAACTTCGCCGTCTATATAATGTAATATATGTCTTACTTACTACAATATATAGATAGCGAGGTTAAAACTTAAATTAACCCTTTACCGCACAATGCCGACTTTTAACGACCCTGGGAGAGAAGCCTTTTGGAAACATTGTGGGAAAAGGAGAAAATGCTGGTGACCAGCATTTTCTCCTTTTCCCACAATGTTTTCTACCCAACCCAAGAAAAACTGCACCGTTTAAACCATATTGAAATTGTCGTCTTCAAATGCCTTGAAATTGGATAAGGCTAAAATTTTGTCGTCTGGTATAGCATTAAGACAATGCGAACGCCTGTGGACTGCTCGCTCTTCGATAGGTATCGTCCGAACCTGAGAACGGCTTTGTGTTGTAAACATCCGCTTTTCCTCTTACCTTTTCTCTTCCATTGGCGAATAAAGTAATTTTGGCGGACGGCGTAGATCAAGATCAAACTGCACAGAACATCCAGTCTGATTTTGGACATACACCGTCTGAAACCTGATACCTGTGAATAGCTTTGTACTGGAAACAAATGCTTTTATTTGTAATCTTTCTCGTCTATTGGCCACTTGAATAATTTTTGCGGATGGCGTAGATAAAGATCAAAACATGCAGTCTGATGCTAAAGGTTGACCTAAGCTAACTTCGATTGCAATAAAAATATACATTTAGACATCGGAAAAAATGTGGAATTCTAATAAATATGGCATGGTTTTGAGAGAGAGAGAGAGAGAGAGTTGTTTATCCTTGTACCAAAAAATTACCAAACAATTCCGTAGTTTAATGACCCTGAGGTAAGAGGCTTTTCAAAGCAATACAGAGAAAAGGGAAAAAATACTGGTTACAACCAGCATTTTCTCCTTTTCCCACAATCTTTTAATCCCTTTCTAATACAAATTACATCATTTGAACAATATCAAAGTTCAAAATGCTCTCAATTTGAAAAAGTTTAAAATTTCGTCGGGTAAAGTGTTAACCTTTATCCTGCAAAGTAAGTGAAAAAGAAAAGTTCATACCGATAGTAAAACCCCAAATTTTACTATTTCAAAGGCATTTTTGGGGGAAAAGATATCTCCATATCGGACAGTGTAGATCCAAGATCAGACTGCACGTTCTGTGCAGTCTGATCTTGATCTACACTGTCCGCAACAGGTCCTTGAGTCGCGCTTAGCAGCCAAAGTGTTAAAGCGTCACTATTTGACCTAGAGGTCTGTGTCACAGGCAGAATAGTTAAGATTTCCAATACAAATAATGCTGACACATATCCATATTTACTTTGTGCTTAGTATTATAGAATATTGACATTTGTCTCTCATGTATAAAATCTTACCCGTGTAAGTTTACACCAAATTTGACAGTGCATATATACATGTAATACCTATACTCCTTCAGACGAGAGAGCCCTAGGATCATACACCTGACCAAAAAGAAAAGAAACAATAGAAGAAAGGGAGCAAACAAAACAGAACATTTTTCTGGAGTTTACTGCTCATCACAGCAAGTCAAGAATTTAGATGCATGTACGTAAAGAGAGAGATAGGTGTCGGTATGACTTTAAAAGTTTCCCAAAAGTGTAGTATGTTGACCCCAAGGGCCGTATTTCTTAACCCTTAGGCGCGACCACAGGGACTCGATCCAGTAATTTTTTTGGTATCTTGTAAGTAAATAAAGACAAGGGGTCGAACTTGGCCGAAGGGCAGATATTACCAGGTTCGAATTTAGGCCCAATTACAAAGTCAATTTTGATTCAATTTTGTCATGAAATGTACCAAATCACAGCTAAATGAATACGTTCTTCGATGATGCTACAGATTATAACCATAATCAATCCGTTTACCGAACACAGATCGAGATATCGAGCAAATTAGGGTCAATTTCGCAGGTCGGACACGACCGTGCAACTGGGACACCACTCTACTTTCAGGGCTAAATGCCACATCTCAGGCATTGACAGTCAGTTTTCCTACCACGCATCGATTAAAAACATGTTGATAAGTAACTTACAGACGACTATTTCTTTCCATATTGATCAACCAGGGAACAAAACCAATTATTCATTACCTTATCGCAACGAATTTCCAATTCACGCCATACTAGACCGAAACGACGCTTTTGTAAAACGAAATTTGATTGGTTGATACTGGACTCGGCTCAGTCTTACTACAGCTACGAAGCGGGGATCATGTTATGATGTCATTTACCGCGAGTTTTGACTTTTAATCGTAGAAATCCTGAATGCTTATGAACTGGCTCTTTAGATAATTTTCTTCACTTAACTAAAACTTTTATTCGAAATCTACCCTCAGTAAAGCAAAAGAAACCCAATTCCTACAGAGAAATCCACTTTCAGTTTCACTTTGGACCAGTTGCTCTACTGTAAGAGTACCGGCTTTGTAATTGATAATTTGTGCAGGGCAGAGAACCAGCAACGCTGACCAATGAAATCATCCCAAGCATACAAATGAAAGATTGTTAAAATGGCATCGGTTTCGATTTGAAAGATTATAAACCTGAAAACGCTGTTGACTTTGGAGGAAACAGAAATTTATTGCCTGTGAGTTATTCATTAACATGTTTTTAATCGATGCGTGGTAGGAAAACCGGCTGTCAATGGCTGAGATGTGGCATTTAACCCTGAAAGTAGAGTGGCGTCCCAGTTGCACGGTCGTGTCCGACCTGCGAAACTGACCCTAATTTGCTCGATATCTCGATCTGTGTTCGGTAAACGGATTGATTATGGTTATAATCTGTAGCATCATCGAAGAACGTATTCATTTAGCTGTGATTTGGTACATTTCATGACAAAATTTAATCAAAACTGACGTTGTAATTGGACCTTAATTCGAACCCGGTAATATCTGCCCTTTGGTCAAGTTCGACCCCTTGTCTTTATTTACTTACAAGATACCAAAAAAATTACTGGATCGAGTCCCTGTGGGCGCGACTCACTGACCTTTTCGGACAGTGTATATCAAGATAAGACTGCACAGAACATGCAGTCTGATCTTGGATCTACACTATCGGATAAGGAGATATTATTCCCAAAAACATAACTTAGAAACTAGCAATATTTGGGATTTTACCATCAAACTGAAAATTTTAGTTATTTAGGAGGATAAGGGTTAATTATTCGAAATAACATTCATAGTCTTATTTTGATTTGTACAGTAACGCGACTTCTGATTGGTTTCTAAACTGATTGTCCAATGTTTAAATACCAATCAGCAATTGTATTCCTGTGAACTATTTTCGGAGCAAAAGTTCAGATCAAGTTTTGTGGTGGACATTGTGGTACAAGGTAAGGCTTCACAGATCTGATCATGGGTCTACACTGTTCATGTTTTTGTGAGATCACTTATAAACACGTAAAGTCTAAAAATTGCCATGTCATTATATTTTTTATTGACGGTGATGTACGAGATGTAAAAATATCTCCTATTTTAATTGTTTGCGCCCAAAGGGGTCATCAACTTTTTGCCAAACGATAAAATTTCAGACTGGTCCATGTTTGAAACATTTGCTTACAAGATGTTACATGAATTATTAGAGTTAGAAGGATAGAAAATATTGCGGAAAAAAATTGAAAATACTGGTAACCATAATGGTTTCCAAAGTCTTTTTCTTTAGCATCTAAAACAGATTCCACCATTTGAGCCGGAATCTGCCGTCTGTTACGCTTTCAGTTTACACAAATCAAAAATTTGATCATCTTGTAAAGTGTTGATGCGGTAAAAAGTGAAACTCAAATTTATATTATATGATATAAATAAAAGATTATTGCGATTTTATTGATTTTGAAAACTCAGCATATCGGATATCGATGAAATTTATTTTGACTTTCAAACAACCAAAGGCAAGTAACGAGGTCAATAAAACCTTCTTCAAGAAGAACGAGAGTAGATCTAATAATATACATAGTAAAAAAAGTGTTCACCCCCATATTAAAGCACGGTCAGCAATGAGTCGAAATCTAAAGCCCCTTGAACACATTTGGGATATTTTGGGCTGCCCGATAAAAGGCAGGGATCATTCTCCACAGCACTTTAATGAACTGGAAGCAGCATTGCACGAAGAGAGGCAGAAGCTGCTCCTAGAGTGGTTTCAACGTCTTGTGAAAGGTATATGGTGAAGACTGAAAGCTGTCATCCAGGTACTGGGCGAAAGTTCACGCTCTTGACTGTTTATGACTGTCACGTCCCTGAATGTCACGTTCAAGGCATCGGTAGTTTTGTTAGACTTTTCTTTGTTTCATTTATGACCAGACACTAAACGTTTTCGTTTTTAAGCGAATATGAACGTAACACTTGAGGGCAAGATTCTTACATACTATGAGGTCAATGGGTATCCCGCTACAGGTAATGTGTTAGTCAAAAGACTGGGTTATTGATGTATGCATCAAGCAGTTTCCTATTGTCTTTCCGTTATCTTTTAATCGCGCCAAAAACATCATATCCTGTAGAAAAGACAGGGTGTGTAACACTTTTTAGCTCACCTGAACACAACGTGCTCAAGGGGAGCTCTTAGAATCACGTTGTGTCTGTCGTGCGTCGTCCGTCGTGCGTCGTGCGGCGTCAACAGTTCTTTAAACATCTTCTCCTCCTAAACCGCTGGGCCAATTTGGACCAAACTTGGCTGGAATGTTTCTTTAAAAAGTGTACACAGAATTTGATTCCATCAAAAACTCTGGTTGCCATGGCAACCAAATGGAATTTTTTAAGAAATTCTTTAAAAATCTTCTCCTTTGAAACCGCTGATCAGATTTTGAAATAATTTCACAGAAATGTTCCTTGGGTGACCCTTTTCAAAAATTGTTCGCGAAATTTTGATCCGTCGAAAAACATGGCCGTGGGGGGCGGGGGGGGAGGGGCCTCTTTGCACTGTCGGGACTTTAAGAAATTCTTTGAAATTCTTCTTCTCTTAAACCACTCATCAGATTTTGGAATAATTTCACAGAAATGTTCCTTGGATGCCCCTTTTCAAAAGTTGTTCGCGAAATTTTGATCCATCAAGAAACATGGCTGTGGTGGTGGTAGGCTGTTTGAACTATACAGACATGAAGAAATTCTTAAAAATTCTTCTTCTGTGAAACCACTTGTCAGATTTTGAAATAATTTCACAGAAATGATCCTTATATTATGCCCCTTTTTTAGCTCGACTGTTTTCGAAGAAAATATCGAGGTATTGTCATAGCCCTGTTGTCGTCGTCTGCGTTGTTGTCGTCGTCGTTGTGCAAAAACTTTGACATTTTGTTATAACTCGGCTTCCACTCAACACATGTACGTGAAACTTGGAATAATTGTTCACTAGTAAAAGAGCAACCCATACAACAAGGACAGATAACTCTAAAATCATGACCTAGGCCGAAACTTTTCGCTCTTGGTCGATTTTCTGCATGTCAAAGGATCAGTCTACCTCATGATTGAGTCGGTTGTTAAAAAAAGTGGCTATTATGGATCCATAAGTATGTGATGGCTTTCTTGGTATGATGGATTACGGAGATGCATTAAGCCCCCTTTTGCCAGAGCACGGCTCATTTAAATGAAAGCAATAATCTTGGCTTCAAACAAAGTAAACGTTAGTCATATCTGCAAGCTGTTGCCGTGTTTACATTTATCTATGTTTAAAATCCTTACAGTGCTAACTAAATGAAATGAACCTTCTCAGTGAGGAAAATAGGCCGAAAAAATACTAGCTCAGTGAGTGTTTTTCCTAGAACATTTAACAAATTAGCGGACAGTGTAGATCCAAGATCAGACTGCATGTTCTGTGCAATCTGATCTTGATCTACACTTTCCGCAAAAGACAGTCTAGTTCTAATCTATGCTGTTTACAAGAACAACTTGAGTATTGTTTAGCTGTATGAAGGCGTTAATAGCTATATATTTATACAGTATAAGGAAACATATTGTTCTTTATTTCATCCATATAATCGTCAATCTTGAGCGAGGAAATAAAAGAACTGAAAGATGAAAGAAGGAAACAGTTCATTGATAGCTACCACTTACCAAACTCCAAAATCTGCCTGTCTGTCTGTCTGTCTGTCTTTTTTCCCATTTAATCATTAATCCTGCCTGTCTGTCTGTCCGTCTGTCTCTGAATCTTTGTGTGCCTCTATACCCGTGTGTCTGTCTGAATGTCTGTCTACCCCCTCTTTGTCTCGCTCTCTTTCGCACTCCCTTAAAATTGCTCAACCCTGTACTAGACTACAAAATTTCAGACTTGTCGAAATTCGAAATATCTGCAGTCGACAAACCAGGGTACGTATTCAACAACAGTTCTAAATTTCATTCCTAGTCTTATTTTAGATACAGAAAGTAACGCAACTTGTAATTGGCTAAACCAGTAGGTACAGTAGGTATACCAGTGTTACTTTCAAATATAGAAAATTCTTAAGAATACGACTAAGAATGTTCCTAAGAATTATTGTTGCACACGAACGCAGACGTTGTTTATTTTGTGACCAAATAACCGCATTTAGTCACGCCCTTTTGGAGTCAAAGTTTTCGCAGACATGGGTGGTTCTAAACCAGGTTTAACGTTTAGCGTGCAGTGTGATCTTCTGATCAGCCTGATCATTGATCTACACTGTATGGGTAAGTTTTATGTGGTGATTCCGAAAACATAGCCAATTGAAAATGAACTGTTTACTTTTTTGCCTGACTGACTGCGTCAATTTTATTCATGTGACTTCTTAAAAGTAATATCTCTATCAACTGCCCGTAGCATCCTCCATAAAAATTGAGTTTTAATATTTAGCTGGTGGCAAAAGATTTAAATCCAACCTTGAGATGTTACTTTTTTCCAGGATTCCGGGATGATATTTGAAAAAAAAAAACACCAGAGTGTAGACTATCAGATAACAACCCGGAAATCTAAAAACGAAGTATTCTACCTATCTTCTATACCTTTTTCATTTACCCCTTACCAAATGTTTTGGGTTTTTTTTTTCACTTTTTTTCACATTTAGAGTATCTACAGATGACAAATGTAAAATTGGTACGAATTAACCAACGATCTCTGGAAGGGTAGAAATCATTCATTGTTGGAAAAGGAGAAAATGCTTGTTACCAGCATTGTGTTCCTATCCCACAGTCTTTTCGAAAACCTTGCTTCGCAGGATTGTTAAAAAACGAGGTTGTTTGGTAAAATGAACATTAATGGCCTTTAAAATTTTGATAGTTTTGTTAGAAAACTTTCATTGCTCAATTTTCTAATTATTTATACGGTTAAATTTACTTGTTCATGTTGTGACGTCTCCATATGGCACAGTTTTTTGGTCCATATTTTGTTTTTGGTCTTGTTTTTTTTTATGCTGAAGAATCCATAGCCGAGCCCAAAAGCGTACGGGCCTGAAACCCAGGGGTCGCCTGTCTGATCCCAAGCATGGCAAGTCTTCCCTAGAATTGAGGATATTGATTGCGGCAGGGCCCAGTCCCCTCTCACCGATGAACATTGTTACCGACGACGTTTGTCTGGGGAAGCAGTCAGTGGCTTGTAAAGAATGTTGTGCGAAGTACTGATCACAAAGGAAAATTCAGAAAAACAAAGATGGTTGCACTGACCTCCGCGGTAAACCGAGATACTTTTGATTTCTGTATTTGTTTGAATGGTGTTTAACGCCTTTTCAGCATTACTTTAGTTATATCGCGGCAGTGGAGGCTTTTCTTCACTTTCTTTTACCAGTAGTTAGCACAATGATTCTTCCCAAGCCACTGGTTGCTTTCCCGCATAACCATCGTCGAGAGAATGATCAGTGGTGTGAGAGGAATGAATCTTGTCGCAATGACCATCATCAGTCCTCGGAAAGAATTTTGCCGAGCTGGGGATTCGAACAAGCGACTCTCCAGTCTCAAGTCCTGTATGCTACCGACTGTCCGACTCTGCGAGATAATGTTGAGAACGGCATGTATCACCAAACAAACAGTCAAAAGGCCATACATTGAAAATGGAGTAGTCTCCGTTTAGTTATGAATGTTCTTCTTCCTTCTGTGACAAGGATAGCTCACATCTAACCCTTACCCTTTATTAACTCTCTATCACAGGACAAAGTTTTAGACCCATCCAAATTAAAAGCATTCGCAGACGACAAATAAAAATTGTCTCAAATGATAAAGATCGCCTGGGAAAGGGCAGAAAATATTGTTGGAAAAGGAGAAAATGCTGGTATCCAGCATTTTCTCCTTTTCCAGCGATGTTTTCAAAAACTTTCATCCCCAGGGTCGTTATAAGTCGGGATTATTTTGTAAAGCGTTAACCACAGTTTCGAAAGCTGGGTAAGCCTTTGGAAGACAGAGTGACAAATGTAGAGAGAATTTGGTCAAACTATGTCAGTTCCCTTTTCGTTTCAGTAATATGTGGACTTTATTCCTGTAAGAAAAGAGTTAATTTGTACTTACCAGGTAGCGTGATTTTCTTTATTTCATTTGATTTACCCCTTGAACAGACGGTAAAATTATATATTTGTCTATATATATTGAATGCATTTTGCGGTTAGGGGTTGAAATTCTAGTGTCTGAAAAAAATTGCCCGGGGTAAGTCACTTTGACCCCTAAACCGTAGACTGTGTCGTGCTTTGCGATTTGTGGTTTCAAGAAGGATCTTAGCAGTTTTTATTTCATGGAAAAAAAAAAACATTATGTGAAACTTGCATTCCTCGGGGTCGATCCACTTTTGATCCAAGGGATACAAAAATTGAATAATTTAGATGAGGTATCATTAAAGTATGCTACAAACAAAAGATCAGTCAAAGTTCTTAGTTTTATGGTTCGAGATACGATATCTGAATGCTGGGCCTGTAGAAGGAAGGTAATCGTGCTCAAACTGAATTTCATTTCAATTAAAGTTATCTCCCCTGTACAATCAGAGCACATAAGGCCTTTAATTTACCGCCATACAATCTAGACTTTACACGGCCCTGAGGAAGACGGCTTTTGACAACAGTGTTTAAAAAGGAGAAATGTTGGTTTTCTCCTTTCCCTACAATGTTGTTGTTTTACCATTTCAAAGACGCGTTATATCATTTAAACTACATTATTTCGTCTGGAACTACTTTAAAAACGGACTGAACTACATTTTTTTTTTTTGTCTGGTAAAGTGTTCAAGACATTTTTATTCAAGACAATAGACGCCATGTAGTCTCCGTGGTACAGGGTAGATCCAAGAACAGAATGCAAGTTCTATGCAATCTCATCTCAAATCTACGCTGTCCGCAAAGGTAAAAGAAGCTGCCATCATATGTGCGTGTGTGTGTCTTTGTTTTGTGAGGTGTTTAATATCGTTCTCAATAATAGTTGAGTTATGTCGTGGCGGCAAGTGCATCTCTCCTTACTTTCCTGAAGATTTATTTACTAGTTCTTCGCCCAATATTCTTGCTAATCCACTGGCTACTCTTTCACGTAAATATCGTGGAAACAAACAACGGCTGATTGATTGTTTGGTGTTTAACGCCGTTTCAAACATTATTTCAGTTATATCGCGGCTGCCAGTGCACCTATCCATGCTTTCCCGAAGTCTCTTATACCAGTACTCCGCACAATTTTCTTTCCAAGCCACTGGCTGTTTTCTCATATAACCATCGTCGAGACAATGGTCAGCGGTGGGAAAGGAATGAATCCTGTCGCAAATGACTATCATCAATCCTCGGAAAGAAATTGGCCGAGTCAGGGATCAAACCCACGACCCCGTGTTCTCAAGTCCTGCACGCTACCGACTGAGCTACCGGGACTCGGCGGAAACGTGAAAGGGAAATCGATACTGTCGGAAAGAATTTGGCCGAGTTTGGGAATCCAACCGGCGACCCCTTTGTTTCAAACCTTGTATATATTATCGATAGAACCATCGGGCTTTGCATCACTAGCTGGTTAAATTTTGACCTTCCAAGTGATAGCATATTAATTATTAAAAGCGCAAGCCAAGTTTCGCAGGAAGTAAGTTATGCATTCTTATCAAAACTCTTAGCGCACTCAAGACTTGCAGGAAGTTACGCTTTCTTACTCACTGATCGGAGTAGTTTGATAATTGGCCTGCAACACGCGAAAAGGGGCCTTGTGTGGTCTCGGATCAGCCTGTGCAGTCCGCGCAGGCTAATCCGAGACGGCACTTTACGACTATATTAGATTTTGTCCTACAGTAAACTTGGGCAAAACAGAAAATTACACAAGAACGAAAAGTGTCGTCTCGGATTAGTCAGCGCGGACTGTGCAGGCTGATCCGGGACGACACTTGACGCAAATGTCCGAATGCCCATTTTCGCCTGTTTGCAGGCCATATTCTACATCCTTTTCCGATACATTAAACAAGCAAATGACTTAAGTACCTTCTACCCTTCTACTTAGAGCGCCGAATAATTCTGAACGGACATTTTCAGGTTAGAGATAAGATTGAAATTATATACGGTACATTTAATTACCATTTTAGGTTGCTTTTGTCTAGATTGTCTATGCAAAGCGGACAGTGTAGATCAAAGATCAGACTGCAAGTTCAATGTATTCTGATCTTGATCTAAACTAGTCGAACAGGCAACACGAGTTGTGAAGGGTGCTTCACTGGTTAAGTCATAGATTTAAAATACGCAGTTTTCTCAGGGAAGAAAACAAAAAAGGACGATCCGTAAATGGATATAGAACAGACTATCTTTTATTACCAACTGCAGAGCTTTTTTCCACCGTCTCCCCATGAGTAAACAGTGCCGTGTTGATCCTGGATCAAACTGCAAGATTTGTGCAGCCTGATCTTGATCTCCACATCTACACTGGCATAGGAACAGCTTGTAAAGTCGGCTTCATACAGGTGCCTGTATCTGTTCTGACAATAAAGTGTAGCTCATAATTTTGTTTGATTTTGTTCTCTAAGTAGAAGAAAATATCGTGTGAAAAGGAAAAAAATGCTGGTTACCAGCATTTTTTCCTTTTCTCACGATATTTTCAAAATCCGTCTGACGCAGGGTCGTGGAACAAGGGATCGTATGGTAAACGGTTAAGAAAATTTTGCATTTCCACGATATGTATGCTGGAACCACAAGAACACGATTCGAAATGGATTTAGAACATAAAGCGGCATGTAGGCGAACTGTTACTGTCATGGAGTGGACTACGGCACAAGTCATACAAACAAAAAATGTGAAAATGTCTCTCTTCGTGCTTTGTTTCGACGATGTTTATGTCTAAAAGCAGCCAGTGGTTTAGAAAGAATATCCTGTATAAAGCAATGGCAAACAGAGCTCCATGTTTGCCTGGATAGATGCACTGGCTGTTGTGTTAAGAATGCTCAAAACGGTGTTGACTACCTGGCAAACTATCAGACATGAGCTTGCTGGGATCCTGCGTGGCTCCGTGGTTGTTCAGGGATCAGCAAACCAGCGATCTTTATTCCTTGCACTGCTTTTTCGTATGAGTGCCCTTGGGCTAGGCACTTCAGAGCAATAGCCAAGTAGCGGTGAAACTGGCCCGAGGACACATAAATGAACTGTCGTGGTGAAATGACTGAGATGATAATGAAAGTGGCGTAACAAATAACTATACTACTCAAAGTTTGCTAAGCACCAAGATTTCCTAGCACCATAGCAGAGTCTGTATTTTATAGTTTTGTGATGTTAATATTTGAAATCATTCAGTAATGTATCGAAAAAGGTCTCCAGTATGACAGGCAAATCCCTCGTGCAAGTCTTGCAAATGCAGATACCCTCAATTCTCATATAGTGTTTTGAGACACTGCAAACTTGTGTACACTCTTTATTCTTCACTTTCTTTTGAAAGGCTAAACGTTTTTGACGTTAATATGGCAAATGCGAATATCAGAAGACATTTATCAGATGCAGACATGTGGCGGGCAGTTGGAATATTGGAACAAGGGGCTCTTCATCGTGAGGTTGGTGAGGCACTTGGTGTGCACCATACTGTTATCACCAGAGCCTGGACGAGGTACCAGCAGTATGGTACACCTATCAGGCAACATAGTGGCGACAGGGGAAGGGCTATATCTGGAGGTGATGATCGATATTTGATGATGATACCAGGCTCGGAGAAACTGCTTTGCGACTGCGGCTCAACTGCGTTCTGACCTTCAGAATGCTTCTGGGCTCAGAGTTTCGACTCAAACCGTACGCAACGGATGTACGAAAGTAGCCTCCGATCGAGAAGACCATATATTCGTATACCCCATCTCCAAACCACTGCCAGCATCAGTTTGCTTGGGCGATGGACCATGTTAGTTGGAGGAGAATGGACTGGCGACCCTCTTTACAGATGAGTCCCGATACTGCTTGGACTACACGGATATGCGTATTCGAGTGTGGAGAAGGCCAAGAAAGTTTCATGCAGCAAACATTGCTGAACATGATCGGAATGGGGGCAACTCAATCATGGTATGTGGGGGGATAAGCTGGAATGGACGAACTGACCTGGTTGTGCTCGATCGAGGCCCATTGACTGCCCAGCGGTATCGAGATGAAATTTTCGACACACAGGTAAGGTTATAAGCTGACCAGTGCTGTTGGCGATGGGTTCATTTTAATGGACGATAATGCTCGTCCTTGCACGGCCCATGTTGTCGTATAATACTTGCAAAGGGAGCGAACCCAGCGTATGGACTTGGCCATTCCGTTCGTCCGACTTAAATTGAACAAATGTGGAATGAGTTACAGATCCGCATTTCAGCACGTCAGGTCCAGCCACAAAGCACTCGGCAACTTGGTGCATTCCTTGTCGAGGAATGGAATTCCATTCCACAAATGGTTATCCAAAACCAAATTCAAATTGGGGGCATGCAAAGATGATGCCAAGCTGTCATTAATGGCAACGGGTCACATTCTCAGTATTAGGCCCATACCAAATCAATCGCTAGGTTTTTTCGCAAATTCCCCTTTTTTTAATCGTTTTTGAAGAACAACCGTTTTAGTGACCATCCAGTTAAAAAAAAATGAAAATAGTGCACAAGAGTGTAAAATATTTATATACAATAATAAATAAAGCATAAGGTACATGTTCAACAAGGAAAAAAAAAGTAATAAGAATTTAACAACAGCCTAAGATATGTACAACAATATAGTTGGTGGTTAGCATACTTTGGGTAGTGTAAATCCTTATTTTTTCTGTTTGCTGGCTATGGATCATGGGACTTAAATAATGTTTAATACAGCCCAACAAATTTTTAATCAGAACACACTTGAAGTTATATGCATGCGATGAAACCTTTTGCTCTACCTGCGCCCATGAGGCGGCTTGACAGCTTGAAGTAAATTTCTAATTATGTATCAGTTTGACCGTTTTTTTTTTCTCACGAAGCTTGAGGTAGAATTGTGCTTACGTTGCGCCAGTGCATTTCAACAACCGGTTCATTTCTCGTAAAATAGAGCAGCTAGATTCATACCTCACGCTTTAAAACTGTATAGCCACTCTAGATCTATAAAGGACTGAACTTAAGATTCTTCTCGCCTGAGCAGCTACTGTCACTTTATGCAAGTAGGCCTTTACTGCACACTCCGGTAGTTAACCCTTTGAGCACTGAACAGGACCAACGGGCATTTTCAGTCAAGAAATAAGACTTTAATATGTTAGCAATTTCAAGGCTGTCCTTGTCCAGAATGTCTCAGCCACGTGGAATCTGCATGTTTTGTGCAGTCTGATCTTGATCTACATTAACCACAAATGCAAGTTCTATAGTGTTGAAAGTCACTTAAAGGGTTAACTAAAAACCATAATAAAGAATAGTCGCTACTTTGAAACCCCTTTCGCTGTGTTTCACCGACCCTCCAGACGATGATTTCTAAACACCGTGGTAATAGGAGAAAATGCTGGTGACCAGCATTTTTCTCCTGTTACCACATTGTTTTCTATCCTTTCAAAAACTAAGCCTTATATCTGGGACACATCTACTATGTCGTAGACAAATGTTTTCAAAAAATTTTGTATGTATTTGCAATAATTTTGGTTCGACCTCCAAAGTTGGCGGCGTTCATGTGTGCGTATCCGTGGGAAACAATGTAATGCCCAAGCCAGTGAACCCAGAGAACTCATGGATAAGTTAGAGGTTGACTCTTTTACGCGGTCTAAGGTTTAAGTCTCAAGGCAGACAACAAAATATTAGACTGATCAGTGAAAGCATTTGCGTCAAATACAAATCAAACTGTCTCTGAAATGTCTCTGAAAAACCTCTTTGTAAGTTTAGAAAAGATAAATGGACAAAGAGGAAAAGACGATTGTCGGCATTTTTTTTTTTGTACAATGTTTTCAGAAGCATTTCTCTTTTTCGTACAATGCTTTCAGAAGCCTTGTTATTCAGGTCGTGAAAAACACGGAATTGTTTGGTACACGGCTAAGTAGCATTTCAGGATTATTCATGTAACAAATCCGTAGATAAAACCGATTGCGTTGTCCTTTTTTACAGGTTTAAGATCTAGATCTATATACTGTAGCTATGAGATTCGTTTTTCAAAATGACAGGTGTTTCTGCTGTTGTAACAAATTTAACTTTGAAAACAAACATCTAATGTTAACCCAAATATTCCGCATAACAATTTAAGTGTTGTTATAAATCTAGGCCAGATCCGTGTAATGACATTTACCCTTTACCAAACAACCTTGTGGTTTAACCACTCAGAGGGAGGAGAGTTTTGAAAACAAAGTTGGAAAAGGCGAAAGTGCTAGTCACCAGCATTTTCTCCCTTCCCAGCAATGTTTTCTACCCTTTCCAAGACAATCAAATCCACCATGTGTGCCACGTTTAATTTGTCGTCTGTAGCTTCATCCTTTCGATATGGTCAAGTGTTCATTTTATCCACTGGTAAAGAGTGAAACTGTCGCTTACCCATGTGAAAGTCCAAACAGGCTTAACCACACTTGACCCCAAATTTCGTTTGATGCATTGTTTCATAAAATTCTGGGATATGACAATTAACGTTAGCGCGTAAAGTTGATAGACTTTTTGGTAGCTATGGTATTTTCATGGCGTGATTACGAGACAGATATGTAACGTGGATTATAAAATTCAGCGCGGATGTGAAAACAGGATATATACAATCACATTGAGAGTGGTTTTGCGCGTCGGCAAACAAAAATTTTGAATGTCGTCTGAACACAGTTTGTAGCAATGTGGCGGTCGATCATGTGGTAAAGGGTTAACCTTAATATGTTTACGCTAGTCTATATGGGTCGAATACACTTTTGCAGGTAACCTACAGGTAAACTGTGTGTTGTCTTTGTGGCATACACGGAATATTTGAAAACGATAAACAATTTTAGTGATTTATTTCGCAATGTTTCACCAAATTTTACCGCAGTGAATCCACTCATAACAGTGTACAGGCTCCGTTTCTATGTGATATATCGATAGGAAGCGCTTACAGCTAGATTAAATTATTTCGATGTGTGTGAGGGAAGATAAGCTATAAACCAATCTATCGGATCAACATTGCAATATAGAATCTACATGGCAGAGGAACAGCCTCTTATGGAAAGCAGAGCTAGCGTTAGCAACACAACCGCTCAGTTCTTACGATCTTTTTCTGTTCTCAGTGATGATTCGGACTTTGATGAGCTGGACGAGCCGGATACCGCGGATTTCCTGGACAGCGGGATCAGCCATTGCAACACTCTCGCAGGGCCGCCGGAAGGGGACGGATCCATTAGACATACAGTGACCGGAGGGATCAGCTTTGATGGGTCCAAAAGATGGGATCAGTCTGGTGAGGTGTTTTATATTTTAGATTTAGATCTGTGTGTTCAGTTTGATGTAATTAACCTTTAACCAAAGAATCTCATGTTTAAATGACCCCAAGAACGAAAACATTAAAAAAAAAAAATGTGGAAAAATGCTGGTATCTTGTATTTTCACCTTTTCCCACAATGTTTTCTACCATTCTGAAGAAAACTGTCATGAATTGAACCATACTTGATTTGTTGCTTGCAAATGCTTTGAATTTGGGCAAATCTAAAGTTTTCATGTCTAGTAGTGTTAATTCACTTGTGTGTGTAGATCAATATCCCTTTTGTCATAAAAGCAAAAATATTAAACTGATCCAAATTGGTGCATTTGCAGACAACAAATTGGATATGGCTACAAATTGATGAGATTTGTCTTTAATGGTAAAAAGCATTGTGGTAGAAGGGGAAGATGCTGTTTTTTTTTTTCCATAATCTTTTCAAAAGCCATCCTCCTAAGGGTTGTTAAAACTCAGGATTGTTTGATAAAGTGTGAAACCAGAGGATGGAAGCACAGCTATGATTTCTAAGTGTGATAGCAAAGATAATTAGTCTGTTTAATTGGTAACATACAGGGCTTGAAACCTTGGGTTGCTTGCAGAATTTCAAGCCCAGCCAAATGCTTTCCTAGAAATAGCATAGACTAGTCATTGAAACAGGATGAATTCCTCTTTCTCTATGCTTAACTCTTTAACAAATGACAAAATTTTGGTCTGTTCCAAATTGTAAGCATAGGCAGACAACAACATAAATATGACTCAAATACTGAAATTTGTTTTGAGAAGCATAGAAAACATTGTGGGAAAAGGAGAAAATGCTGGTTACCAGCATTTTCTCCTTTTCCCACAATGTTTTCAAGAGGGTTCTTTCTAAGGGTCGTTAAAAGTTGGGATTGTGTGGTAAAGAGTTAATATTGTTTCAATGATGTTTATGTGAGAAAGAAGACCGTTGCTAGGAAAGAGTGTTGTGGGAAGAACTGGTAAAAGAAATTGAGGAAAGCATGAATAGGTGTACCGACTACTGCAATATAGATAAACAGTTATTTTACTGCAAAGAAATTTCTCGTGATCTGATTGGATAATATGCCCTGAACATATATATCATGTACACTGGCAAAACCAATGTAAAAGCAGTTTCCCTTTCGGGAGCCCCATAAACATGACTACACTTTAAACACAACATCCAAAATGGTGGCGTTGATCAAGATTAACATCAAGGTTATGCACCAAACTCTATGTTTTACCAAGGTTTCAGTGACGTCAGTTCCCAGTTTTCATTGAATTTGGGCACTCAGAAGGGAAATTCTACTTCGTCAGCGTACTCAATTTTTGTAACCAAAAAACATGGTAAATTTCGCTTAATACACGTTGGAATGGTAAAACTTTGCAGTATAATAAATTCGTACAGTCAGGTGGCTGGGGACTTGGAAACTTGTTCATGGCTGTGGTAAGTCATGTCGCCCCGAGCCGAAGGCGAGGTGGCAACATTATTCACCACAGCTGTAAACAAGTTTCCAAGTCCCCTGCCACCTGACTGTACAACTAATACTGTTGAGGATGGCATCAAAACACTAAACAAACAAAGTATGCAGTCTGATATTAAATCTACACCATGTATTTAATGGAGATAATCTGACACTAAATCTCCCAATCAAGGGTCCATTCTTAATTTTACTCTAAGTCTAATTCTATATTTAGAAAGTAACACAATTCATGATTGGCCAAACTAGATAGTTTAGCTTATCAGAAATGATGTTACATGTATTTTCAAATTTAGAAAATTCTTGAGAGTAGATCTAGATCTTTTTTCAGGTAGTGGAAACCTTTTGTTATTTGACACCCCAGGGAAAAACTGTAACCAGACAACCCTATGTTTTAACCACTGTAGGGAAAAAGACTTTCAAACATTGTAGGAAAAGGAGAAAATGCTGGTATACAGCATTTTCTCCTTTCCCCTCAATGTTTGTATCCCGAAATAATGAGTTATAACAACCCAGATAGAGAAGGCTTTAGATAATTTCACGGGAAAAGGGGAAAATATTGGGAACAATCATTATCTCTTTTCTCCACACTGTTTTCTACCCTTTTAAGCACATATCCAATCATTTTAGCAATATTCAATCAGCAAATGCTTTGTTTTTGGACAAGTTCAAAATGATGTTGGCTGATAAGTTTAATTCAGCGAAGGTTCTATTTTTTGACCTGAAGCACAGAATGATTAATGTATTCCATTTATAGCAGGAGACAAAATTTTATTAGACTTTTTCAAACTGGCATTTGCAGATGACAAAATCACTGTTATTTAGATCATGGAATTTGTCCCGAAAGGATAGAAAACATTGTAGGAAAAGGAGAAATGCTGGTTACTAGGATTTTCTCCTTTTTAGCTCCACTGGCCGAAGGCCAGCGGGCTTATGGCATGGCCCTGTGTCTGTCTTGCATCCGTCCGTGCGCCTGTGTGTCCGTCCGTGCGTGCGTTGACTTTTTTTTTTCAAACTTCTTCTTCTCTGAAACTACCCATCCAAATTTGATGAAACTTCACAGAAATGATCCTGCCATGCTCCTCTTTAGAATTTCTTGAAAGAATTTGATTCCTTCAAAAACTCTGGTTGCCATGGCAACAAAACTGAAAAATATTGAACATCTTTGAAAATCTTCTTGTCTGAAACCATAAGGCCCAGGGCTACCAAATTTGGCATGTAGCTTTATCTAATGGACCTCTATCAAATTCCTTCATATTATAGCCCTAGGGTCAAAATTGGCTCTGCACCGGAGATCACAAGTTTAACATGGGCTTATATAGTGACTGTAATTTAAAATAGTAACCAAGGGAAATAACTCTTGTTATACAAGATAAAGTTTGTTACTATTTACCTCCCTTGATTATCAAACTGCAGTTATACATTATTGGAGTTTGTTATTCAAGTTTTTTAGCTCCACTGGCCAAAGGCCAGAGAGCTATTGTCATGGCGTTGTGTCCGTCGTGCATCCGTGCGTCCGTCCGTGCGTCCGTAAACTTTTTCTTTAAAAAACTTCTCCTCAGAAACTATTGACTGGATTTTTACCAAATTTCACAGGAATGTTCCTTTGGTGGTCCTCTTTCAAATTCCTTCAAATAATTGTGTTCCATGAAGAATTCTGGTTGCCACGGCAACCAAAGTAAAAAACCTTTAAAAATCTTCTCCTCCCAAACCGCTATTTGGATAGCATTATTATTTTGCAGGAATGTTCCTTAGATACAGGTTTACAGAATTCCTTAAAAAAAAAAGATCTGTCAAAAAACATGGCTTTTATGGGAGACTCATTTTCCTTTTATGGTATAAAGTAAAATCTTTGAAAAATTTCTTCTCTAAAACTATTCATTGGATTTCATTGTTGTTAGCTCCACTGGCCGAAGGCCAGCGAGCTATTGTCATGGCGTTGTGTCCGTCGTGCGTCCGTGCGTGCGTCCGTCCGTTCGTTCGTCCGTTCGTCCGTGCCTGCGTCCGTAAACTTTTTCTTTAAAAAACTTCTCCTCAGAAACTATTGACTGGATTTTTACCAAATTTCACAGGAATGTTCCTTTGGTGGTCCTCTTTCAAATTCCTTCAAATAATTGTGTTCCATGAAGAATTCTGGTTGCCATGGCAACCAAAGTAAAAAACCTTTTAAAATCTTCTCCTCCCAAACCGCTATTTGGATAGCATTATTATTTTGCAGGAATGTTCCTTAGATACAGGTTTACAGAATTCCTTAAAAAAAAAAAGATCTGTCAAAAAACATGGCTTTTATGGGAGACTCATTTTCCTTTTATGGTATAAAGTAAAATCTTTGAAAAATTTCTTCTCTAAAACTATTCATTGGATTTCATTGTTGTTTTGCAGGTAAGTTCCTATGGTGGTTGTCTACCAAATTGTTTCTTCAGTGAGCTAAAATGCAGGATTGAATGATAATTGTTAAAAACTTCCTTTTGCCATTATAGAAATATCAGGCCTGTGGAGCGATACAGGCGCTCAAGCGCCTCTAGTTTGGAGAGGAAATGTTCTGTTTTAAGGGAGAGTGATTTATTTTGATGCTTATGGTTATGCTCACATGAATGGAATGTTTGATTTAAAGGTAGGTTTCTATTACTCAAATTTTTTCAGAACTTTACCTTTCATGCTAATGAATAAACCTGCTTGTATTCACTGACATTACCTTTGCATTTAAAAAGATATGACTGTTTTTGTTTGGCGGGCGGGGTGGAGCAGGGTTTTCCTTGACGCATGATTTTGTGCGTTTTGACGCATATTTAAGGAAAATGACCCGCAATTTTTTCAGTAATGCGTCATTGTTGACGCACAAATACGATAAGAGGTACTAACGATCGTATATACTTTCGACACTGTTACATCGCGAGTAGATGAAAAATCTGGAGTACGAAGAGAAAATGGGACGAAACATTGGACTGTGTATCGATTTTACTAGAATACCGTCGGTCTTTAAACTGGTCTAAACTAAACCAGTTGATCTCTAATGAAAACAATATGGCTCTGTCAAAATCGACGTCATTCTTGCTGTCTGCAAGGAAGAAGAGCCCTTAAACAAAGATCAGACGATACAACGCCTGGTAAGAGCACCCAGAATCACATTTCAAGGTCTCGAGGGTTTTACTGTAAATTAGCTAAAGAGATACACCTTGTTATTCGTGGAAAACAGCGGCATGAACGCTACCCGCGTGTCGAAACACAGGAATCGGCCATTTAATTGGTGAAAATGGTTTATTTTTGGCCGAAATGGATAATCTCTATCAAGAAAAACAACAGAGACTTCCCAATCCGGCCGACAAGAAGCTTTCTTCACCAATTAAAAGGTCGATTCCTGTGATAAAAACAAAATAACCCTTTACCATAGACAGAGGCTACACATACTTCGAAAATCAACCCTTGTGCATCATCAAAACACTAGCGGTCATGACGATACCCTAGAAACATTAAAATTACTTAGAGATATAACAGCTTGTCTGCAGCTAGAGCATATTTGCTCGTTAAGAACAGGCTTAAATAAAGCAGATAGTCTTTATGAAAAAGGTGCCACCTAGGCTGTAAGCTCCCTCTATATAGAGAATCTCTGGTGTTATTATGTATCTATCACCCAGAAATAATTCATATATAGGGTAAACCAAGATTTACAGTAAATAGAAAAAAACCCCACATACTTTCACAAATAGTAGCTTTTGTTTAAGCGAATTACATTTTGTTATGACCCCCACAAATTCCAAAATGACCCCCAATATTTTTGACTAGGGGGTCACAATGACCCCCTATTTTTGTGGCCAAGGGAAAACCCTGGGTGGAGGTTATGTTTTCAAAATAAGTTTATTACCATACAGACTTTTTATGCTGTATGTCTCTGTCAATGCCAATTAAGCACATGATACGTTAATTTTACTCTTTAAGAAATGACAATTTTTTTTTACTGTACCAAGTTTAAAGCCATTGCAAAAAGACGAATGTAGCTTAAATGACTATTTCTGTCTTTGATAGGTTAGGAAACGTTGTGGGAAAAGGAGGAAATACTGGCTGACAACATGTTGACCTTTTCTCACGATGTTTTTGGAAGTCTTCTCTTTCAGGGTCATTAACACTTCGATTTGTGTAGTAAAGGCTTAAAAAGCCAGTGGAGTGATACAGGGCCATTATGGCCCTCTTGTTTCCACAAGGTTTAGAAAGGGCTTTTTTCTCACAGGATTGTTTGGTAAGGGTTTACATAATTCATTGAGAAGCCAATTGAATGCTTTTGAAAGTAGTAGGGCAAAAAGATAAATTGCTTGTAAAGGGCAATTTATTCTTTTGCCATGATATTTTCCAAAATATTCTTGTTTTGAACAGCTGTTCATGCTGATGAAGCCAGGCCAGGTAGCTCAGTGGTTAGTATATCTGACTCATGACCTGGAAGTTGCAAGTTTGATACCTGGTTGAGGAGAACTTTCCCTCTGTCGATTTTTCACCTCTCACCTCTGATGCATTTGAGAAAAGTAGTCAGTGGCTTGGAAGGAAGGTTTTGTCAGCACTGGTGTGAGAAAGCCAGGAAACACAGGCGTAGGTGATTGACTGCCATATTACCTAAAAACAGCATTATACTGCAATACAAACGTGATGATGATTCTTGTTTAACAAAGATGTTTGTAAATCGGTCCATTGCTAATTTATTTGAGGGAGGATATGAGATGACCCATTGTTTTACTAGCATGAGGCTGCATCAGATGTTTCTATTTTTAACTCTTCAGCAAGTGACACAACTTTAACCCATTACCACAAATTCATGTGTTTTGATGATCTTGATAGAAAGGAGTTTTGAAAACATTATTGGAAAGGAGAAAATGTTGGTAACCAGCATTTTCTCCTTTTCCCACATTGTTTTCTACTTATCTTGAGATAAATCTTGTTATTTCAACAAAATTTAATCCTCTCTAGTCTCTACACAATTTTGAGTTTTCACAACCCTGGTTGGAGGATGTATGAAAACATTGTGGAAAAAGGAGAAAAAAAATTATCATTTTCCCACAGTATTTTCTACCCCTTCAAATACAAATCGCATCATTTGAGCTAAAATGAATTTGTCTACTATTGCTTTCAGTTTGGACACGTCTAAATTTTTGTTGCTTGATAAAGTGTTTATTTGTTTACTGTAAATGCTGTGAATTTTGGCTATTGTAAAATTTTGTTGTATTTTAAAGGGTTAATTTTTTGTTTGCATAAAAATCATGCTTTTAATTTGAAATGTTGAAATGTACATACTGGGGCCTGTTTTACTAACATTTATGTAAGTTTTTTTGTAAGTATTCATTTACGCAAAAGTTACGAAATCCTTACATGTGTTTTACAAAGCTTATGTAAGTATTTTTCGTAAATTATTTTCATAACTCTCCAATTGGAGGTACATAAATCAGACACTGATTTCTCGCTGGAATCGCTAGGAAGAGAATTTTATCTAAAGCTGAATACACAGCACTTGACATGACTTGAGAATGGACTTCAATTATCTTTGTTTCAGTAATAATATACATGTAGATGCATGTATGGAAGTACAGGGTGTCCGGAAAGTAAGGTAACACTTTCATACATTTATAAATTGGCTTTAAATATAAGATAAAGAGATAAAAATGTATATACACGTAAATAAAATGTGTAAGTTTTTTGTGTGATAATTTAAGTCAGTTTTTATTACATTTTACGCTTTTATTGGAAGCCGCTCGAAAGCGGCTTCCAGTAGGAATGTACCTGAACTATTTACCATGTAGATGATCAGTAACTATTCGATTGGTCATTATTTTTGTAAAATTTCTAATAATGTTGTGTTGTTGTGACGGAATTACTCCACATGACTCTTTCTTAAATATTCCAACAGACCTCCGTGAAATTCAAGCCTGGTTTTCTAGCAGTATATAGTTCATTCCTAAATAACAATAAAAAATAAAGAAAGATAAACATCCTTTAATTGGATAGTCCCCCGAAGTTTTCAAACATACAAGATTCCTTCTATTTTCCCAAACGAAGTTGTTATGCTTTCCGTTTATCACAAGCTTTCCCACCTCTCAATGGTTTTCGCATTTGTCTACTTTTTTACAAAACAAAATAATGATGATTATGATATAGAGAGCATCTTAGAATATGACAATCAGAAGCAATTTTATGTACAAGTTTTTCGTCCAAATTTTAATCTGTAAAGGATAAAACGCCGGTTAACCTTTAATCAAGGTATAGACTGGTTACCTCCCTACACAAGAGGTGTCTACGTCAGCTATTTATAGAACACTTGCGGAAAGATAACCCTTTTTCTTCCCTTCGTCGACACTTTAGCCGAATGGATTTTTGCTACACGGAACATCTACCTTATGAGACCTGTGAAATTTAGCATTTACTGTATTGTGTGTCGAAGCTGTTATGATCAGACTGTACGTGCTTTATGGTATGGTCCTGATCTACAAAACCCTTGAAACATGACGTATGGATCGTGATGTACACTGACTACAGTAATTATTATGGTGGTGCCTGGTGCTCTAAGCGTTGAAGCTGCTCGAAACTGACGGAAATAGATTAAGATCAGACAGCACATAGCCCGTGTAATATTTTATTAGTATTCTATAAGATATTTCGTAAACATAAAAAAAATCTTGTTTGTTTTCGTTATTCAGTGTATCTATTTCGTTATGCAGTCGAAGGGTTAAAGTTATTACAAAACCTATTACTGTGAATATACAACTTTTTACGTCGCTGCTGGTCAAAGGTTTAGAATAGCTCTTGAAATTTACATTAGAAGTTTTACACTAGGTTTGTACAAGGCCTATGCAAAAAATGGTTCAAACTACTGTTTAGTAAACGAAATATGTATAGTAATAGTTATTATGTTGTGGTTGAATAGATCCAGATCTTTAAAGACTTAAAAAATGTTTTTTGTGTGCGTGTGTGTGTGTGGCTGCCATTCATGAATAATAGAAACGTGGTTTGTGCCAACTGTACAGACTATGATCAGAATAATTTTGGAGATGTCATGCAAAAGTTTTTTGTTTCTACAGAAGAAACGTAAAGATTCACTGTGTTACAAGCATGCTAAGATACTTTTTGACAAGCAAGAAGATCATCTTTTAGAAAAAGTTAAGTTTTTTTTTTTTTTGAAAAATGAAACACAAAGAAGAGATCACTGACAAAAATTGTAAATACATGTACATGTAAACATCATATGTGAATAACAATCTTAATATCACTTTGAATAATTGGTAACTTGAATAATTCCGTAGTATATTGCCTTTGATGCCGCTACAGAAGTTTCCTTTCTAAAATCATTTGATAAATGGAAAATGGTGTATTTGAATGCGCAATTTCTCCATTTTCAAATTTCGAGTAGAAACTTAAAAATTCCGATGCTTTTACCTTTTTTTTAAAATATAATAACAAGATTATTTAAGATTCCTCTCTAAAATTCTTCTTTTTTTTTTTATAGAATTAGAATACATGTACATATTATTTTCTTTTTCTTTTTTCCTTGCATTATAGTACCATTTGTCATGATTTTCCGTGGGTGGGGGGTGGTGGTAATAACAGATACAAAAAATGTAATCACAATTTCTCATGACAGTCAGTATTTCTGAAATTGTCCACCAAAAGATTGCGGCTTCTATGATGCAGTCCATCATAAATTTGTCTTGTACAGATTTTAATTCAAAAGTGCCTTTTTCGTCATTGGCGTCATTTTAACAATTAATGACGTTTTCATTGTGACGGCCAATTATGCTCTTTCTTTGCCGAACACGGTCGATGAAATTGTTAATCAGTAGGGCATATTTCAATATCAGTCTTCTTGATTTCACTTTAAATATTCTTTAACAACATGTCTGTACTGTCTGGGGTGGGATTGTAGACCTCTGACTTCAAATAACCCCACAGAAAGAAGTTGCACAGGTTAAGGTTAGGAGGAAGTCACCCACATTGCAAAACACTTGGTTGTGCAGGATAGTGCAACGGCACACACGTCTAATTCTGTGACAGCCTTTTAATACGATACATTCTGGTGATAGGGTAATATCGAACAATATCCGGAGGTAAAAGATTGCTGAATATCGTGGCCTGAACACAGTCCCAACCTCAACCTACGTGACTTCTTCTTTTGGAGTATTTTGAAGTCAAAGGTCTACAATCCCAACCCAGACAGCACAGACAACAATTGTTAAAGAACACTTAAAGTGAAATCAGTAAGATTGATATTGGATTGTGTGCTAAAGTGACCGATAATTTCATCGGGCGTAACCGGCACAGAAAGAGCATAAAAGGCCGTCGGATTGAAAACGTCATTAATTACTATAATGACGCTAATGACAAAACGGTACTTCTGATTTGAAATCTGTATAAAAGTGCTTAATGTTATGAAAATTAAATGAAATTACCACACAAAAAACTTGCATATTTTATATACATGTATGCTTATTCCTACCTCTTTATCTGATTTTTAGCTCCACTGGCCGAAGGCCAGCGAGCTATTGTCATGGCGTTGTGTCCGTCGTGCGTCCGTCCGTCCGTTCGTTCGTTCGTTCGTTCGTTCGTCCGTGCGTGCATCCGTAAACTTTTTCTTTAAAAAACTTCTCCTCAGAAACTATTGACTGGATTTTTACCAAATTTCACAGGAATGTTCCTTTAGTGGTCCTCTTTCAAATTCCTTCAAATAATTGTGTTCCATGAAGAAATCTTCTCCTCCCAAACCGCTATTTGGATAGCATTATTATTTTGCAGGAATGTTCCTTAGATACAGGTTTACAGAATTCCTTAAAAAAAAAAATGATCTGTCAAAAAACATGGCTTTTATGGGAGACTCATTTTCCTTTTATGGTATAAAGTAAAATCTTTGAAAAATTTCTTCTCTAAATCTATTCATTGGATTTCATTGTTGTTTTGCAGGTAAGTTCCTATGGTGGTTGTCTACCAAATTGTTTCTTCAGTGAGCTAAAATGCAGGATTGAATGATAATTGTTAAAAACTTCCTTTCGCCATTATAGAAATATCAGGCCTGTGGAGCGATACAGGCACTCAAGCGCCTCTAGTTAATGCCACATTATAAATGCACAAAAGTGTTACCTTACTTTCCGGACACCCTGTACTTTAAAGAAAGTCCATTTTCCCGTTGCAAGCCTCGTCCTTCACTTTTTGTCCGAGGAGTGTTCACTCTTATATGTAATGACATGTAAATAAAGAAGTCAAAAAGCTAATGATTATATTTATGAATTCGTTCCAAGATAGTACAAACTGAACCCACTGCAAACATGAGTGCAATGTTTGAAAGATTAGAAACATAACAGACTTAAAACATACTTAAATACGACACAGATATGAATATACAGGATACAATACATATACCATTAAAAGTCAGTGCAAAAGCTGACACCTCAATTACAAATTTATTTTTTGTTTAAGGCCCATCGACCAAGTTTAAACAGACAGTCACTGTTAGACTTTATCCCTTTACCACACAACCCCAGGTTTTAATGACCCGTAGGTAGAAGCCACTTGAATTTCAGAAAACATGGTGGGAAAAAAAGAAAATGCTGGTAACCAACATTTTCTACTTTTCCCACAATGTTTTCTATCCTGTCTATCCTTAAACGGATTGGAAAGTGTTTAGGTTCCTTCATGGCTAGGTAGTAGAGTGTAGAGCTCATAGCCTGGAAGTTCCGAGTTCGATCCTCAGTCGAAGCACTGGGTCTTTTGAAGGAGTGTCCTTGGGCAAGACATTTCAGAGCCCTAGCCAAGCACTTGTGAAACCCAGGACATACATGGGTATGATATGACTGAAATGATGTTGAAGCCTTGTAAAACATGGTTCAATCAATCAATCTAAATGTTCTATAAACTTCTAGCAATATGTCTCTTAATACGTGAAGATAATACCACAACAGAGAATGACCTCCTGCATCTTAAGTCTTTTTGATAATCCAAGGCTAACTTGGTCTTGTCCAATTCATGGTAGAAAGGAAAAGGGCATAGATTTAACGTAAAAAAATGTTACTTGTTATATTATAAAATGATACAATTGTTGACCAGCAATATCGGAAGCTTCGTCAAAGGCTCCATACTATGTTGGATCCTTTTTTTTAATTGAGAGTTTCTGGGTTTGATCCTCAATGGAATCACTGTTAATCTGAAATTTTCTTCCGCAAGGCATTGTTGGACTCTAGCCTGGTGCTGACGAAACACTTAAAATACCTGCAAAGTGAGCTGTGACCTTCATGCAACAGTGAGAAAATAGCTATATTTAGAGCCAGATGTCATCCAGGACGATCTTATTCAATCCAATTGTGTACTTTGCCAATCCATATTTTTATTTAATTTGTTTCTCGCTTAATTAATCTAACTAGTTCGAAACCCCTCTGATATCGGCAACACTTATGCAGAAGTTATGGCAGGTTTTTTGTCCGTAAAGTTACGCAAAAGCTTACCCTCAAATCAGTTACGCACTTACGCATTTTCTTTAGAGTTACGTAAAAACTTACAAACATTCTGTGCGCAACTACCTTAGTAAAACGGGGCCCTGGTCTGTTAACTCTTTCACTACTGAATGATGAAATAAACTACCTTTTTTTCATTGGCTACTAGGACAGTTCTGCAACAAATCAAGAGACGGATCATTCATAATCTAGAATAAAGCAGTGGACAGTATGGATCAGAGATCAGACTGCACGTTCTGTGCAGTCTAATTTTGATCTACACTGTCCACAAAAACTTCTAGTGTCATCTATAGTCTGGAGAGAGTTTAAGACTTAAGACAAGTCCATATTGAAAACCTTTGCAGAACACAAGTTAATTGTGGCTTGAAACGTTTTTATCATACTGTTGAAAAATAATATTTGAGCCGTGCTCTGTGAAAAGGGGGCTTAATGCATCTGCGAAAAGTATCGACCCAGGTCAGCCTGCACAGTCCGTGCAGGCTGACCTGGGCCGAAACTTTTTGCTACTTGTCAATTTTAAGTTTGTCAAAGGACCAGTCTACCTCATGATTAAGTCGATTATTTAAAAAAGCGGCTCTTACGGATCCATAATTATGTGATGACTTGGGCTGGTATCATGTATCACGGAGATGAATTAAACCCCCTTTTGCCAGAGGGTGGCTCATTTTCTTTTCAAATTGTTTTGCTTTTAAAAGTATAGTATTTGATAGGACTAAAAGAACTGTGCAGTAATGGATTGATGGGTTGTGGGAGACAACAATTTGGGATATGGGAGGAGGTTCAGAGCTGGGTTTAATCCTTTTCCACACAATCCCAATTTTGAATGACGCTGAGGTATATAGCTTTTGAAAACATTGTGGGAAAAGGATAAAAATGTTTTTTCTATCCATTCAATGACAAAATGAATGTTTTAGCTACACTGAATTTGTCGGCAGAGAATACTTTCAATTTTGTTGTTTGGTACACAGTTAAATTCCAAGTTGAGCTTGGTCAGCCTTTGAAATTGGAGCTTGTCACATTGCAGCATGCGTTTGGGTTTAGACTAGTTTCCTGGAAGCAAACGTTGAGAGTGATTAGTCTTCATTGAAAGAACTTGTTTCACAATCAATGTAAAATGATTAAGTTTAAATCTTTACCAGACTACAAATTAAATTTAGGGTTTGACCAACTTGAAAGCATTTTCAGAAGACAAGTTAAATGAAGCTAAAATGATTTTCTGGGTTTCATTAGGTAGAAAACATTGTGGGAAAGAGAGAAAATGCTGGTTACCAGCATTTTCTCCTTTCCCCACAACATTTCCAAAAGCCTTTTTCCTCACTCATTAAGACATGAGATTAATTGGTGAAGGATTAAAGTAAAACAGGTTCTCAACATCTGGTTTATAAATATCACAGATAAGTATGTTGGTTCACTGGTAATTTATTTACAGCTTTTTATGAGATCTGTGTGCATTTCCTCAGTGATTGAAACTTGCTATGGTCATAGCTCAACATGGAGTAACAAGCAGTTCTGTGTAGTTTAGACTAGATCTACCCCATCCACAAAACCTACTAGTATGTCACCATTGGCAGTGAAAGAATTAACCCTTTACCACAATGATTTTCTTTCTTTTTTCAGACACTAATTCCATCATCAATTGAGCCACATTTAATTTGCCGTCTGCAAATGCTTTGAATTTGGACTAGTTTAAAATTTTGTTGTTTGGTAAAGAGTTAACTGAGCAAATATGAGTGGGAATCTCTTTTTTCTGCCAGTGATGACATTTGAAATACAAACATGTATGTATTTACAAGCTAAGCCTTGCGGATCTGACCATAATATAGAGGGCCTTAACCCTTTACCACACATTGACGATTTTTAACACCTCTGAAAGGAAAAGCTTTTGAAAACATTGTGGGAAAAGGAGAAAATGCTGGTTACCAGCATTTTCTCCTTTTCCCACAATGTTTTCTGCTCTATCAAAGAAAAATCATTTGATATGAGCCACACTGAAACTGTCATCTGCAAATACTTTCAATTCGGACAGGTCTGAAATTTTGTTGTGTGGTAAAGGGTTAAACCAGCGGTCACCAATTCAAATCCTCAGTTTTGCTAATTTCTTTCCAAAAGTAGATAATGGTCATTGTGATAGGAATCATTTCTCTATCACCACGGATGAATTTTTCAGTGATGTTTATGTGGATAAGCCAGTGGCTTGGAAACAATATTGTGGTAAACAAAACTCCAGGAAAGCATAGATATGTTACCTGGCCATAAGGATAGAACTGAAATAATGTTGGAATGGTTTTAAACAACAAACAAACACATTTACATGTTTCATCAGATGGAGAAGTGAAAAAAGAAATCTAGAATTTTAAGCAATAAGTCATTGATCTTTTCCTGCTAACTTGAAATATTCAATGGAACAATCCTTCTTTCAATGAACCTGCCATTGATTTTCATTGAGTTGAAAAAAGCTTAACCCTGTATCAAACATTCAGATGTGATAAAAATTCACCACACAATCCAAAGTTTCAAGGACCCTGACAGAACAAGCTTTTGAAAACATTGAGGGAAAAAGAATAAATGCAAGTTACAAGGATTTTCTCTATTTACCAAAGAGTTTACTACCCTTTACAAACAAATCTGATGATTTGAGCCACCTACTTAATTTGTGGTTTACAAATGCTCTTAACATGGATGAGTCTAAGTTTTGTTATCTGGTGTAGAGGGAACAACCTAGAGGAATGAAGCATTCAAAAACAGTACAATCTTTTATACCCTTTCGATTTCATTACTTGAGCCACATTGACTTTTGTTGCATGCAAATGCTTTCAACATAGACAAGTCTTGAAGTTTGTCATTGGGTAAAAAAAAACATTTTGATTACTAATGAGATCCCTCCCTTACTAAATCTGGGTTCTAACTTAAGTTTGAAGTGAAAGTTACCAGTCCATCAGTTTGGAAATCACAATAGTTAGACATCATAGATCTAGCAGCTATTACAAATGCTTCCAAGGTCTCAGGTACGTAGTCTCCATAGTAGTCCATGTTCCTGCAGAGCAAATCAACATTACCTACCCCTGTATAAAGGCCCTTATTTTAACAACCCTTAAAAAAGAGATGTAAAGCATTTTGGGAAAAGGAGAAAATATTGGTAACCAGAATTTTGTCCTTTTCATAAAATGTTTTCTACCATTTCAAAGACATATTCCATTTACTTGAGCCAAGTTGTCCCCCATAAAGGCTTGCATTACAGAAGAGTGTAAAATATTGTCAGTCTGGGAAAAAGTTAGGGTTATATGGATGGGGAGCAATAAATTATTTGTAAAAAGGTGTAAATTGCTCTCTAGAGGACTGGCAAAGTGTGAAATTATTGTGAAATGGCAGCTGTGGTGTGCTGCCTCTGTATTACATGTACCGGTACTTTAGTCTCTTTTCATTGTTAGAAAATTGATTCACCCTTTACTAAATGACAGAGTGTTAGACTTGTCCAAATTAAAAGCATTTACAGACATACATATCAAGGGCACATCATTGTAGGAAATAGAGAGAATGCTGGTTGCCAGCATTTTCTTTATTTCTCACAAAATTTTGAATTTTTTTTTAGAGTTGTCAGAGTGTGGCGTTGTTTGGAAAAGATTTAATAAATTATGTTATATTTCTATCTGATTTACCTATAAAAATGTCAATTTTAGCTCCAAAGGCCAGCTAGCTTATGTCATGACCCAGTGTCAATCTGTGCATCCATCCATCCCTGCATTAACTTTTATTTCGAACATCTCTGAAACTACAGATCCAATTTTGATGAAACTTTACAGAAATGATTCTGTCATGGTCCCCCATCAGAATTGCTTCAAATGATTTGATTCCTGGAAAAACTCTTGTTGCCATGGCAATGAAACTGACAAAATTTTGAAAATCTATTTAAAAATCTTCTTTTCGAAAACCACAAGGCATAGGGCTACAAATTTTGGTATGTGGCTTCATCTCATAGATCTATGTCTATTAAAATTCTTCAGATTATAGCCCTCGGGTCAAAAGTGGCCCTGCCCCAAGAGTCACAAGTTTCACTGTGACTTTAAATAGTAAAAACTTTAAAAATCTTCTTGTCAGTAACCATGGATCATAAGGCTACAAATTAGGCAAGTAGCTTTATCGAGTCGACTTCTACTAAGGTTATTAAAATTATAGCCCTTGGGTCAAGATTAGCCCTGGTCCAGGTTTTACATGGGCTGATATAATGAAAACTTCAAATATTGTCTTTTTTCTTGCCATAAGCCCAAGGGCTACCAAATTTAGAATGCACTTTATCCAGTAGACCTCTACCGAGAGTGTCCCAATTGTAGCTCAGAGGTCAAAATTCACCCATCCCCAGGGGTCACAAGTTTTACTTGGGCTTATACATGTACACTCAAAACTTAAAGAATGTTCTAGTTCATGAGGTCAATGTTTAACAAATTTTTCATGTAGCTTCATCTAATGGACTTGTCGCAAGGATTGTTAAAACTACAGCCCTGGGGTCAGCATGGGGAGGTTACACTTTTTACAAACACTAATATAAGAAAACTTTAAAAATCTTCTTGAAGTACATAAAGTCTGTATGACTTAAGCTTAATAAGCTTTTACACTGATCAATGGAAATTACAGTTTTAACTCATAACAGATAATTATATGTATATTGGTACTAATTGCCTCCCTTGATTATCAGATTGCACTATTACATGATTGGTGTTAGATATTTATGGTTTATGGATAAAAAATGTTAAGATTTCAGTGGGATTGATTTATTTTGACACTGAATGTTATGCTCAGATGAGTTGAATATTCACTGTGAAGTGATGTTTGTATCATTAAGTGTTTATTTTTCCAGGACTTTACCATTCATGCTATTGAAAAAATGTTTTCTGCTTCTAAAGTTTTTCAAATCTTCTTGTCAAAGTACTCTTTGTCAGGGTTCACTGATTTGGTATGAACGATACTTGATTAGACCTACATGTATTCAGTGACATGATCTTTGGATTTAAAAGAAAAAATTTGGGGCAGTGGGTTAGGCTTTTTTTCTGTGAAAGTTTATTGCCACACATATTTCGTGTGATTCTCATATGTCAGGTGCATTGCCAAATAAATGCATGATACATTTACTTAAAATGAATTTGAGCAACACGGGGTCATCTTTGCCCTCTTGTTTTTACAGTTTCAGGATAAATTGAATGTTTAAATAATGGTCTCTTGATCTTGCACTAAAATCAAACAAACTTACTGCTACCTTCGAAGGCTAGCTCCAACACTATTTTTGTGATTGTTTGTGCAAATAGTTACAGTCACTGAATTAATTCTTGCTAATGGTTCATTTTTATGGTGAAGCAAAACCACTTGGAAACACCACATTAGAAAGGGAAATCCAAGTACTTTATGAAGTCTTTTGCGTTTTCATGAAGTTAAAGTTAACTCATGTTGAATATCTACGTTTTAAAAGGACATTTTTAAGTCTGTCTGCTGCAAATTTCTTATAAATATGAGGTATGTTGCACAGCTTTCATTGGGTATTAATGAAGTTAAAGTTAATCCATGTTGAATATCTCGATTTTACAAGGAAATTTTTAATTTGTTCTGCTGCAAATAGGTATGAATATGATTGATTGATTGTTTGGTGTTTAACGCTGTTTTCAACATTATTTCAGTCATATAACAGTGGCCAGTGCACCTATCCATGCTTTTTGCTGGAGTTTTTGTTACCAGTACTCAGCACCATATTCTTTCCAAGCCATTGACTACTTTCCCACATAACCATTAACGAAACAATGGTCAGTGGTAAGAGAGGAATGAATCCTGTTGTAATGACTATCATCAATCCTCAGAAAGAAATTGGCCGAGCTGGGGATCAAATTGGCTGAGCTGGGGATTAAACCAGCGACCTCCTGTTTCAAGTTCTGCATGCTACCGACTGAGCTACCGGGGCTTGGCTGTGTGAATATGAGGTAAAGAGTTATACATAAAACTTGATCATAAAATGTCAACTTCAGCTGTGCCAGTGGTGTTAACGTGGTCAGAAACAGTTTGTCAATGATTAGTAGAAACTTTTCCTAGTTTGACAATCTGTTACAACTCCTAACTCTATACCAGATGCAAAATTTTAGACTGGTTCAAATCCAAAGCCCTTCAGCAACAAATGTAATGTGGCTCAAATGATAGGATTTGTCTTTTGAAGGGTAGTAAACATTGTGAGAAAAGGAAAAAAAGCTGGTTACCAGCATTTTTCTTTGTTCTAAAATGTGTTTAAAAGCTTTTTTTCTTAGATTCATCTGTGAAAGGGTTAAATGTGTCTATCAATGTTGGCATTAGAATTACATTTACCGTACACTAGAAAACAAAATTTCAGACATGTCCACATCTAAAGCATTTGCAGACAATAAATTCAATGAGGCTTAAAAGATGTACATTGTATTTCTCTTTCAGTGAGTAGTAAATGAGTAAAAACTAGATGAATATACCTCAACACTGAACAAATAATGGCAACTAATATTGATGCATCATAAGCATTTTATGAGCACCTAATCATTTACACTTTTTCAGACCAGTACAGGGTCCCTTTTTAATGTCTTGCTGTATTCCTTTTCATGTTCGCTAAGTAACCCTGGATGTCAATGCATCCTAGATGATTGACTGATTGATTGTTCGGTGTTTAATGCCATTTTCAACATTATTTCAGTTATATCGCGGCGGCCAGTGCACCTATCCATGCTTTCCTGGAGTCTCTTTTACCAGTACTCCGCACAATTTTCTTTCCAAGCCACTGGCTGCTTTCCCACATAATCATTGTCGTAACAATGGTCAGCGGTGAGAGAGGAATGAATCCTGTCACAGTGACTATCATCGAAACCACGACCCCCTGTTCTCAAGTCCTGCATGCTACTGACTGAGCTACCGGGGCTCGGCGCATCCTAGAACAACATTAATTTCATTCATTTACATCATAAGGAATACATACAATGTGATGTGATTTTACATTTATGTACAGGTGCGTCACTTACAACTGAGCCGTGGAACTGGAATATTATTCCAGTTGGACAGGACAATAAAATCTACAATATAAATGGTAAAGCTAAAGAATTAAACCTCTGTTTGTTTATTTATCCAGAAATCTGCTTGTTTCCTATATAACCCAGTGCTTCATCCAGATATTGACCTTTCAGATTTATCCTTTATCAAAAAATCCTGAGGAAGAAGGCTTTTGAAACAATGTGGTAAAACAAGAAAATACTGTTTATTTTCTCTTATTCCCACAATTTTTTCTAGCTCTTCACAGGCAAATCCTGTAATTTGAGCCATATTCAAGTTGTCATCTGCAGATGCTCTAAGTTTGGGGAAAGCAAAAATTTTTTCATCTTGTAAAGAGTTAACCTACGGTATGTTGCTCCTTGGTTATTTTGTTGCAATTGTCCTCAAAAAATCTCATCTCTTCCCACAAGTCTTTTTCCATGTTTTTTAAGCCTTTACCAAACAATCCTGGGTTTTAACGACCCTTGGAAAGAAGACTTTTGAAAACATTGTTGGAAAAGGAGAAAATGCTGGTAACCAGCATATTCTCCTTTTCCCACAATTTTTTGTACTCTATCATGGACATATTCCACCTTTTTAGCCACCTTAAATTTTTCATCTGCAAATGCTTTCAATTTGGACAGGCCTAAAATTTAGTTGTTTGGGAAAGAGTTAAAGGGAGTGTCACTGCAAGTGAAAATGTAATTATAGTAAAATAAAAATTAATGAAGATGTTATGGTTGCCATGTCAGTTTTGTTGCCTTTGTCCAGACTAATGCTTGTCTTTGTCTGTACAAAACAACTAAATCTGTATTTTTTTTGTCTTTTTCAAATCGCTTGATAAAGAATTAATTACATGCATATCAATGGTGGAAATAAAAAGGTTATGGTGTGGTTGCCATTTTCATGTTACCCCATGTTTGCCCTTTTACAATTGTTCCTTTAAATCCATATCTCTTTTCCCAAATAAAATAGAATTTTTCACCAAAGAACAAAATTTTAGACTTGTCCAAAATGAAAATGTTTTCAGATGGTAAATCTAACTTTAATCAAATGGTGTGATTTGCCTTTGATAATCAGATGGTGTGATTTGCCTTTAAAGGGTAGAAAACATTGTTGGAAAAGGAGAAAATGCTGGTTGCCAGCTTTTTCTCCTTTTCCACTATGTTTTCAAAAGCTTTCTTTCTATGGGGTGTTAAAGCTCAGGATTGTGTGGTAAGGGTTTAAGTCAGTCTTTACCAAAGCCCTACGAAAGAACAACTCTGCCATTTGGTTTATTGTTTGGGACCCTCTTCACGCGTTGCTCCATGTTTGTGTTGCTGCCTTTCTCCCTACAACCCCCTGGCTTCTTCTCTCCAAAATGAATAAATCTGCTGGTCTTTATCAAAGGGCTTGAAATAAAATACATACCCAGTTCATATTCATAGAGCAAATGAAATATATATACATGTATGATTTGGTATTTATTTAACTCTTTCACTACAGAATAAATAAATTGAATTTTCTGAAAGGCTACAGATACATTTTGGCTACAAGATCAAGAGATCGACATTTTGTTCATAGACTAGAGTAAAACAGTGGACAGTGTAGATCAGAGATCAGACTGCACATTCTGTGCAGTCTGATCTTAATCCACACTGTCCACAAAAGCTTCTGGTGTCATGTATGGCATGGAAAGAGTTAATTAAATGTTGCTTCATGTTTTTGGTTTGTTTGTTCGTGTACATTCCTAGCCAAAGGAAATTTAATTGACAAAAGTCTCATTTTTTAGCTCCACTGGCCGAAGGCCAGAGAGCTATTGTCATGGTGTTGTGTCCGTCGTGCGTCCGTCCGTCCGTGCGTGCGTGCGTGCGTCCATAAACTTTTTCTTTAAAAAACTTCTCCTCAGAAACTATTGACTGGATTTTTACCAAATTTCACAGGAATGTTCCTTTGGTGGTCCTCTTTCAAATTCAAATAATTGTGTTCCATGAAGAATTCTGGTTGCCATGGCAACCAAAGTAAAAAACCTTTAAAAATCTTCTCCTCCCAAACCGCTATTTGGATAGCATTATTATTTTGCAGGAATGTTCCTTAGATACAGGTTTACAGAATTCCTTAAAAAAAAAAAGATCTGTCAAAAAACATGGCTTTTATGGGAGACTCATTTTCCTTTTATGGTATAAAGTAAAATCTTTGAAAAAATTCTTCTCTAAAACTATTCATTGGATTTCATTGTTGTTTTGCAGGTAAGTTCCTATGGTGGTTGTCTACCAAATTGTTTCTTCAGTGAGCTAAAATGCAGGATTGAATGATAATTGTTAAAAACTTCCTTTCGCCATTATAGAAATATCAGGCCTGTGGAGCGATACAGGCGCTCAAGCGCCTCTAGTTGTTAAATCAATATTCATAAGGTAAATGAATAGCAGCTTAACCAATCAAAACTTGTGTTTAATTTGAGAAGTCTTCATTATGGAGTCCAACTATGATGTCAAATTTAGGGTTTGTTCCTGAAATGCGATAAGGGAGATGCTTTTGTGCACATGATTTGTAAGAATTTGCTGTTAATAAAAATTAGAAATGCTTTGAATGAGGATATGGAATGCATGTGAAACAGAATAATAAATATGTTGATAGAGAATTGAAAATGCTTTGAATCAGAATTACAAATGCTTGTATTGGAATAAGAAAAAGAAATACTTTGCATACAAAGTTTAGATGCTACAAAGAAGACCTAGAAACTAATACATTATAACAATAACAATTAGAAATATATACTTTGAATTAGAATTGCATGTGAAACAGTATTATAAATTTTTGAATGCTGATGTAAAATGCCTTGAATTGAAATTGAAAATGTTGCAAATAAGACTTCGATATTTCAATAATGTAAAATAAAGATTAAAGTGCTTTTTAGTAGAGACAACAAATTTAAAGCTTTCATTGCTATGATGGTCACACAAGGTGCTTGTGTGGATGGCTAAGGCCAACCCAGACTGCACAGAATTTCCGATCTATCCTTTACCAAACAATCCTGTGTTATGTGTTGTCTTCTGCACATGCTTTCTATTTTGACAAGTCGAAAATTTGTTGTCAGGTAAAGAGTAAATACTGATAATCAAGCAAAATTTTTGAAAGTTTACACATTAGCACTTCTTGTAATTAAACTACTTAAAATGATGGCTATTGAATCATTGTGCTGCCCCAAACTTCGAATTTGTCATTTAAAGATACATTCTTAAAGCCAGAGAGAAAAGATGCTGTAAAAATTTGATAGACTGTAGAATGGATCAGATTTTAGTCACCTGTGTAATTATGAATAAATTACCGATATACATCATGTAGGGGATAAATAAATGTATAAGAAATCTTCAATTTAAAGATGCCCGTCTACAGCCGGTGAGCAAAAAAGCTGTTAAATTTCAAACAATTTAGAATGGTACAGAAATCAGCCCTTTGTGTAAACATGGATAAATTACTGACATATATGGTGTAATTGAGATTTGTATTAGAAACCGAACATTGGTCAAAAGAAAACTGCCTGACGATCGAAGCTGTAAACAATGGCGGTGCGTCACGGAAATTTATCGTTGGTTTCCGCCTAGAGTCGGATACGGTGTAATTTGCATATAGGCCGCGACCTCTGTCTGAAAATGGAGGCTGCAACAGAGAAGCCTCCATTTTCCTTTGTTTACCTCATTAGACGCAGGGTGAAGGTCAAATATAGTCACGTGACAGAATGCATGATCATGATACGAATCTACCCGAGTGTATAACGGATATATCGAAAATCTTCGATTCAAAAACCGGAAACGACGAGTCTGTTTACATGGAAGGCCGCAACTCAGCGAAATGCATTTTCTATCGACCGTAATCTAAGCAACCTTGCAACCCTCAGGCGCAATATTTGGCATGAAGATAAAAGAATGACTATAGTTTGATAAAATAGAGACAAAATGAGTTAAAACTGGCTGAAAATGAGTAAACGGGCCTCTTTAAAACCAGAAATGTCACAATAGTGATTTCTTTGATGGCCCCAAGAAAATGAAATGCATAATTTATGTAACCTAGCAACTGTCAGGGGCAATATTTGGCATGAAGATACCATCCTCGGAACCCAGGTTTGAAGCATTACGTTACTCTCCATGCATCACAGAATGAATTGAAACTGGGTCACTGAGGATGGAAGATACAAGCATGATTATAATTTGATGAAATAGATGAAATGGGTTAAAAACTGACTGAAAATGGCTATAGATGTATCTTAAATGTATTTTTTTTTCAATGTAGCTGTATAAGCTGGCTTTGACCTTTCTCTTGGTATTATTAGTCTGGAATGAATGAGTAATAATTTGCATTTGGAAAAAAAATGTGGACATGTTTGTTGTGCATGCCTCTGCCCAAAAGAGTTTCAGCATTCCAGTTCCTATTACAATGTGCATCTTTTTTTTTACAAGATCCTTCTTGTTCTCAGTTTCAGACAATAAAGTGATACCATTTGTAACTGTCCACAAAGAAAGGAAGGGGTTTGAACATATCCGCCCAGACTGTTGGATGAAAGTGCCCATCAATGTTAAAATTGTGCATATACACAGAGAGGAGCATCCACACAGAACCAGAAAGGCTTTCAACCCTAATTTGTAAGTTCCTAAACTAATAATTTTATCATCATTTAGTCTTTTCCTGTGAAGAATGTGAATAAGATGACTTTGCAAAGGGGCATGTTTAACCCTTTCGGCGCTGTAGGCGAAAACAGTGACTTTTGCAGACGACATAGATCAAGATCAGACTGCAGAGAACGTGCAATCTGATCTTTGATCAATACTGTCCGCTTGTGTAGTCAAGCCTATACAATCAAAATTTTTGCAAGTTTCAATGGATTGTATTTAGAGCCATCAAAAGAGGTCCAGTTTATTCATTTGGTGCTGAACGAGTTAAGTTCTGTTGCAATAAATTCCAAACTTCTTGTGAAACACTGATAAATACTATTAACCCTTTACCAAACAATCCCTGGTTTTCACGACCCTGAGAAAGAAGCCTTCTGAAAACATTGTTGGAAAAGGAGAAAATGCTGGTAGCCAATATTTTCTTCTTTTCCCACAATGTTTTCTACTCTATCAAGGACAGATTTTGCCATTTGAACCATCTTTAATTTGTTGTCTGCTAATGTTTTCAATTTGGACTAATCTAAAATTTTGTTGTTTGATAAAGAGTTAATCCTTTTCCACACAATCCCAAAGTTTAACGACTTTTATGAAGAAGGCTTTTGAAAACATTGAAAAAAGGAGAAAATGCTGGTAACCGTCTTTTCCTTTATTGTTTTCTATCCTTCCAAAAATAAATTTCATTTTTCTGAGTCACATTGGTTTTTGTCCTATGGAAATGCTTTCAATTCGGACAAGTCTAAAATTTGTGGCAGACAACATATTTAAGTTGCTCAAATGATAAATTTGTCTTTGAAAGAACAGAAAACTGTCATTTTTTTTTTTAAAGGCTTCTTCCTCTGGCTCATTAAAATAGAGACTTGTTTGGTAAAGGGTTAAGAAGCTACCGGAAGATGGTGATATTTAGTATGGACACCCAATACTTAAATATTGGATATGCGCCTTTCAATGTTTTTCTGGAATTTTATTTATACATTCTGGTAATTATTCCTTTGCAACCAGTGTAGGTCAAAATCAGACTGTGCAGAACTTCAAGGCAGACCTTTTTTCTCCACTGCTTTGTTAAAACATTGTGAATTAAAGCAGCCTTGATACTGAACTTAATTTGGGTCTGATTACTAGACTGCAAATGTCAGTTAAGTTTATTTGGTACTCTAAGGGTTTTCATGTTAGAATATTAAGGCTAAATAGTGTAACTATCATGTTTCAAAACTAAAGCCTGTGTTTTTCTGACTTTAAAGGTCAGATTCATTCATTTCTCTGATTGACTCTCTACCACATAGTCCCTGGACTTTTAAGAAACATGAGAAAAAAATCTTTTTTAAAAAACATTGTAAGAAAAGGAGAAAATGCTGGTAACCAGCATTTTCTCCTTTTCTGACAATTTTTTCATCTCAATTACTGACAACTTCCACAATTTGAGCCACATTTAGTTTATCATCTGCAAAATTTATTGCTTTGGAATTGGACAAGTCTAACAATTTGCCATGTGGTAAAAGGTTAAAGTTAATCCTTCTCCACACAATTCTATGTTTTAATTCTTACTCTTTGTTTCAAAACCCTTTAACCCTTTACCACACGGCAAAATTCAAGACCTATCCAAATTGAAAGCATTTGCAGAAGACAATTTCATAGTGGCTCAAATGACGCAACTTTTCTTTGATAGGGTAGAAAACTTTGTGGGAAAAGGAGAAAATGCTGGTTACCAGCATTTTCTCCTTTTCCCACAATGTTTTCAAAAGGCCTCTTCTTCAGGGGCGTTAAAAGGCGTCATTGTGTGGTAAAGGGTTAAAGACAAATCTCATAATTTGTGCCATATTTAGTTTGCCATATGCAGCTGCTTTCAATTTGGATCATTCGGTAAAGAGTCGAAGAAAATATTTTGTATCATAAGTGAATATAGACATTAGTATGCCTATCAGTATATCATTATTTCTGTTTAGCCCACACAAGGTATTGTGTTACATATTGTCTTTAGATCTAATACTCTTACCCAAGCCTGGCAGTTCAGTTTGAAATGGACAGAACAGAAAACTAAGGGATTGTCTATGTGATTACCCAGTTAGGCCAATTTCTTTCGTAGCACTAATGATAGTCACTGCAACAGAATTCATTCTTCCTTCACTGTTGGTTATTGTTTTGATGATATGTAAGCACCCCCTCCGCCCTGGGAAAAAAGAGGTCTTCAATCTGGCTGCCTATCTGGCTATATGTCAGTCTGTTTGTAGAGGCAATATTTGTGTCATCTTCTCTAGTTTTCAAACTTATTTGGCTCAAAGGTCAATGAAATCCATTCTGTCAATGGAGTTTATGTTACTTTCATTATGATTGGTTATCTATTACAGGAGTTATGGCCCTTTGACTGTTTTTCTGATTTGGTGACAAGGCAGTTGCATGCGTAACAACAGGACCTCTTTTGTAACTACATCTAACCTTGTTCATATCAGTGGGGTTTCCATTTTGAAATACTGCCAGTCATGTGATCTTAAACATTGCTGCCCCCATGTGAATCAATTAGCAAAGGCAACAACAGCCATTGTGAAGTTATTCACTTCTATCAACCTTTTGCTGGATAAAGCCAGTGGAGTTGATAGACCAAGTAGATGTACAAGCAGTTTTTCAACAGCAATGTATTTAGAAAGATTCTGGTAGAAAGTTGTTACTAGTTTTTTTTCCTAAGTGGAGTGTCACAATTTTGAGAACAGTAAAGCGGTGTGTTTCAGATGAAGAAATGTACCATGTATGTGCATATCAACCAGTGTAATACAGCTGAGGCATTTGATCAATTGATGACCCAAGGTTTGCCAAATTAAGGCAGCTGGTGGGATGTACTATTTTTGGCCAATGACAGTTCTAGTTTTTTCAAGGACAATTCATGTCAGTACCCACAACCCTTTACAAAAAAAGTCCAGTTTTGTACGAGATGACTTGTCCAAGCTTCAAGTATTTACAGGGTCCTGATGGCTCATAGGTAAAGGACTCGTAACCTGGAGGTCATTTGTTTTAGCCTCACTGGACGCACAGGGTTTTTAGTGGGAGTGTCATTGGGCAAGACACTTCAGAGCCCAAGCTTAGTACTGGTGAAACTCAGGACATACCTGAATATGTGAACTGTTGCCGTGATATGACTGAAATAATGTTGCAAGTGATGTAAAACACCATTCATTCATTCAATGAATGTATGAATGAATGAATCAATCAATCAATCAATTAATCAAGCAATCAATCAATTAATCATTTTCAGACATTGAGTAAGATACTGTTCAAATGATTGGAATTGTCTCGCCAAGATTAAAAGACAATTTTGGAAAAAGAGAAAATGCTGGTTACTAGCAGTTTCTCCTTTTCCAGCAATGTTTTCAAAAGCCTTCTTTCCTAAGGTTGTTTAAACACAGAGAACTTTGTCAAATGGCCAAGGGAAAAAAAAAAGGAGAAAATGCTGATTACACTAATATTTACTTTCCATTTAAAGACAATCCTGTCATTTGAGCAACTTTTAACCTTTTACCACACAATCATGATTTTTAACAACCCTGAGAAAGAAAGCTTTTGAAAAAATTGTCTAAAAAGGAGAGAAAATGCTGGTCTCCTTTTTCCATGATGTTTTTTTTCCTTTCCAGGATAATTTTTGATTTTCTGGTCATTTACTTCATCGTCTGCAAATGCTTTAAATTCAGACTAATCTAGAAATTTGTTGTTTCTTAAAGAGATAATGTGTCAAATGCACATGCTTTCAGTGTGGATCAATACAATGCAATCTAAACTTTTGTCATCTGGTAAAATGTTAACTCTTTACCGAGCGACAAAATTTTACCCTGTTCCAAATTGAAAGCATTTGGGAGACAACAAATTAAATGTTATTCAAAACATGAAGTTGTGCTTCATAGAGAAGAAGAAATTGTGGGAAAAGGAGAAAATATTTGTTACCTGCATTTTCTCCTTTTTCCGCAATGTTTTCAAAAGCTTTCTTCCTCAGGGACATTGAAAGTTGGGATTGTGTGGTAAAGTGTTAAAAAGCGCTACATTTTAGAATATGGATATCTCTATTCAAATTATTGTAGACTTCTGACTTTACACCCACTTATTCATGTATTCAAATTTTATGGTTAGATGCTTTCTCATGAAAGATAGAATGTAGTGAATCACATGATAATTGTTGTCATTTTATATATCTTTGTTTTGTTTGTTTGGTGGTGAAATCCTACGCAACATTTTCAGTAATATCATGGCAGCCAGTGACCCTTTCCTTGCTTTCCTGGTGTTTCTTTTACTGGTACTTTGCTTAACACTTTGACTAGGCCACTGGCTACCTTTCCACATAAACTTAGAAACTATGATCAGTAGTGAGAGAGGAATGAATCCTGTTGCAAAGGATATCATCAGTCCTCAGAAATAGTTTGGCTGAAAAACTGGGGGAAAGCACAGATAAGTGCACCGGCCATCATGATGTAACTAAAATGAAATTAAAAATAGCTTTAACTCTTTAACTTTGTCAAAAAACAAAATTTTAGACTGTTCCTAATTGAAAGCATTAGCAGGTGACAAATCAAATGTGACCCATAAACTAAAAATTGCCGATGAAAGGGAAGAAAACATGGGAAAGAAGAAAATGCTGGTTACCAGCACTTCTTCTTTTCCCACAATGTCTTCAAAGGCCTTTTTTCTGAAGGTTGTTAAAACTCGGGATTGTGTGTTAAAGTGTTAAACACAAAATGTGAATGGTTCAAGATGTGGTTTAAAAACATGGGGATTGAGGGCTTAATTTCTTTACCTAATGACAAAATTTGAAAAAACTTAGTTTTATTATGGGTGACATCTTTTTCCTACAAATTGATGGTCAAATACTCTTATTCATGCGGTTTCTGGTTGATAGATGAAATGGCACCCAAGGGTATAACAACAGCATTCATTAATCATTTATTTCTGTATGGAAAATCCTACACTTGGTCTTTTATCTTTTTCTGTATGACTCAGGAAGAAGGCATTTAACCAGCATTTTCTCTTTTTCCCACAAGGTTTTATACCCTCTTACAGACAACCCATTCATTTGAGCAACATAATTATAATTGGTTGTCTGCAAATGCTTTCAATTTCTACAAGTCTAAAATTTTGTCGTCTGGTAGAGGGATATATTGACTGCCATTTGCAGTTTCAAGATGGCTCCCAAGGGCTTTTTACATCTTTGCCACTAATCTTATCCATGAGGAACAGATGCCAAGATAATTTCATGATATCTTTTGCTTTGAAGAGCTGTATAGGATTGATGAACAAGATCAAATCTTGATTGTTTAACTCAGTACCAAAGAACAAAACTTTGGACTGATCCTAATCAGACAGATTTGCAGACTATAGGTTTGGCTCATACAATGAAAATTGACTTTCAAAGGGTAGATAGTATTACTATCATTGGACAAGAAAGAAATGCTTGTTACCAGCATTTTCTTCTTTTCCCACATTGTGTTCAAAATCCTTCATCCTGAGAGTCATTAAAATACAGGACTTTGATTAAGGGTTAAGTAAACAGAGCTAGAATTGTTGATCTTGCTAGTATTTCTGGTATTACTATTTATGGAAGGACAATAGTTTTAACTTCTTCATATTGAAAAGAATTTGCAGGTGACAAATCAAGTGTGGCTAAAATGATATAATTTGACTTTGAAAGGGTTGAAACATTGTGGAAAAGGAAAAAAATTGCTGATTTCAGTATGGCTCTGCAGCAAAACAAAAAGAAACAAAAGGAATTATTTACCAGACAATATACATTAAGACTAATACAAATTGAAAGCTTTTGCAGACATCAAATAGAAAGTTGCACTTGTAATAGGACTTGCATTTTCTTCTTTTATGACAATGTTTTCTGCCCTTTTAAAGGCAATCCCCATTAAGAACAACTTATTTATTATGCCTTATTTACCAAATCAACTTGATCACTTGTCAAACAGATTTATTTGCCAGATCATTCATCCCATCTGCAGCTTCTCTTTGAAACAAACTTATGGAGGAAGTGAAATCTTTACAGTTTTCTATCATCATTTAAGTCCAATATTCTACGGAGATTAGCAGCACCAATGGTTCCAAAGATTTCTTTGTTGGTCAATGGAAGTTGTCCATAATCCACACAAGAATTTGTAACCAATGCAATGACCTGAAGTATGACCTGTGTCTAATACTATTTGCCCGGACTCCACCTGTAGTTGCAGATACGCCATGGAAGACGCTGAGCACTACTTCTTCGAGTGTATCCAGTACACAATTCTGAGACCACAACTTTTTCATGAACTTTGCTTCTTTCGTCCTCTAAATGAAGATTTATTACTTTTTGGATTCGAAAATCTCAGAAAATAATTCCACAATTTTCCTGGTCGGGCAATCCCACAGTAAACCTAGAGAGAGATTTACATGAACATCTTGTAGCCTATAAGTCATTCTACTAATCCTGTCTCCTATCAGTCCCCTCCATTTCTCTGACTAACAGCCAAGTATTCTACACCTTTTCATCCTCAAACATGTAAATTCTTAGTTACGAAAACTTGAAAGAATTTAATTCACAGCTGGAACATAATCGTCTTCTTTTTTACAAGGAAAGATCAAAAATACCTATATGTATCTGTTATAATTTTAGAATCATAAAAGACTCTCATAGTTTGAAAAATTTTTAAAGGGAATGGCCAACTCTAAGGTGAGAGAACTTGTGGCCAGACCCTTTTGCCTGACTTGTATTTCTTTTCATGGAATGAAAGTATATTGTATGATTTGTATAAAGATGGCAGTAATACATGTTTAAACTAATCTACCGGTAATTGAATTTGGCATCTGAAAATGCTTTCATTTTGGAAAAGTCTGAAGTTTTTCTTGGTTGATAAACCTCTAAAATACAATATTTTTGTTTTTCAGTAAAATTTTGTCGGTCATACTATTTGTATTGGGTTACTTTGATGTGTTTTCTTCTTCCTGTAGAATTTTGTCATTTGTGCAATTTTATTTTAGTTTGCATATTTTTAGCTCTGCTGTTTTTGAACATCAAGGTATTATCATAGCCCTGGCGTTGTTGTTGTGGTCATGATGTAAAATTTTTGACATTTTATTACATTTCTGTTATTACTGAAAAAATGCACTTCAAACTCATACTAGTTGTTAACTATCAAAGGGGAGGACCCATACAAAGCCAGGTTACCATCAAAATAATTTTCAGACAGTTATTCCCCGTTATCGACTCAGAACTTTCACTAAAAGCAACTGCAGCCGAGGGTTGGCACCTGCATGCAGGGCTTTGTTTTCTTGTAGATTTTGTCGTTTGTGCAGTTTGTATTGATTTGCTAACAAAAGTTGGCCTTTTGATGATAATGCCCTTTCACAAGCTGTCTACTTAAATTGGATGACATTGTGGTAGATACAATGCTAAAAGCTCTCTGACACCTTTCTCATTTTTGTGAAAAAAAACCATAGATGTAGTTATGCTTTGTATCTCAACCCTCTACCAGATAACACATGTTTTTATGATCCAAAGAAAGATAATTTTTTTTAAAAATTGCATTAGGAGGGCAAATGCAGGTGGCCAGCATATTCTCCTTTCCTGAAACTTTTGTTTTTTCTAATCCAAAAATGACCCTGATATCCTTTGAGTCACATTGAATTTGTCTGCAAAACACCATGTCAGTAGTTAACTGTATAAACAATTCATTTCTTAAACAGTCATAGAGTAGAAGCCTTTGATAAGCAAAAGATTGTGGGAAAAGAGAACATGGTGGTAATCAACATTTTCACCTCTCCCCTCCCCCCCGCTATATCTACTTTTAAACAGCGATTTCCATCATTAGAGCCATCTTTAAGTTGTCACTGTAAATTGCTTCAATTTTGGAAATGATATCTGGTGTAGAGTAAATTGAATGTTGACCTTGGTTTTTGGTTTTCATATGCTTGTGTTTATTTGTATTTAATCTTCCAGGTACACAATCGAGGTAACTCATGGACCCCATACATGGAAAGTTTATCGACGATACAAACATTTCGACAGTTTACACAAAGCCCTCAGACTATTTCGAGCAAGATACTCGCTTCCAATGCCATCGAAACAGTAAGATATTATGACAAGTCTTCATTTAACCCTATACCATATAATCACAAGAAACAACGATGTTGAGGATGAAAATTTTTTAAACATTGGGGATAAAGGAGAAAATGCTTGTAACCAGAATTGTCTCATTTTCCCCAAATCTTTTTCTACCTTTGCCATTTCCACCATTTGCTAGATTTGATCTTATTCTTCCGAACAGCAGACTACAAAACTTTAGACTTACTCAAATCAAAAGCATAAATTGTAGACAACAAATTAGATGTGTCTAAAATGATGGGATTTCCAATTGAAAGATTAGAAAACATGGTGGCAAAAGGAAAAAAATTCTGGTTACTTCAATGCTTTCAGAGGCCCTTTTCCTTCTTATGAGCATTTTCTTAATTTGTCATAAGGTTTTTGTGAAATGTCAGCCATAAATGAGTTAGAATGTGGCAACTGATGTGGATAAGGTTTGATATGGTACATTTACTCTTATATTGATTGTGTAATAAAGATATTGTAACAATAATGCTTGATTGCTTCTTGTGAATGGTATGGATTTTCCCACTCCAACCCCTGTCCTGTCATAATGAAATAAGGTGCTTTTTATTTGGACTGCAATAATGTCACAGGGCTGTATTTATCAACCTATCTAAACTGAATTCTTATTCCAAAACTAGCCATCTGATTTGCTGAGACTTCCTGACTCAACTAATCAGATGGTTTGCTTGGAATTATGAATTACAACAATAATTATGAAGGGATAGATTGTAAATACAACTCCATGCTCAGCTGTTTTCAAAGAATGTCAAGGAAAATGTCAAGGAATTGTCATATGCATTGTTGTCATATGCATTGTTTGCGTTGTTGTATGAAACCTTTGACATTTTTCCATACCTCTATTATTATTGGGCCGAGCCCAGGTAGCTAAGTTGGGTACAGGGCTTGAGAACAGGGGTTCACTTGTTTGATCCCCGGCTTTGCAAATTTCTGTCCGAGGATTGATGAAGTCATTGCAACAGGATTCATTCCTTTCTCACAGCTGACCTGTGTTTTGACGATTGTTTTGTGGGAAAGCAGCCAGTGGCTTGGAAAGAATATTGTTTGGAGTAATGGTAAAAGAAACTCCAGGAAAGCATGGATTGGTGCACTGGCTGCTGCATTATAACTGAAATAATGTTGAGAACAGCGTTAAACATCATATAATCAATCAAATCAATATATCATTATTGAAGATGTTTTCTTCAAATCTTGGGCTAGATGTTAATTATCAAGAGAAGAACCCATACAGGAAGGGCAGGTAATCCTCACAATATTTTGACTCGGAATTTTTATTGAAAACAAATAGTTACTGCAGCGATGTCTGGGCAATAGCATGCGGTGCTTGTGATTTTGTTTTAACCCTTTACCACACAATGGCAACTTTTAAGAAGCCTCTTGAAAACATTCTGGGAAATGGAGAAAATGCTGGTAACCAGGATTTTCTCCATTTCCCACAATGTTTTCTACCATATCAAAGAAAAATTGCACCATTTGAGCCACATAGAAATTGTCACCTGAAAATACTTTCAATTTGGACAAGGCTAAAATTTTGTTGTCTGGTAAAGGGATAATTATTATGACATTTTTTTTTTTTCCTTTTAAACTTTTAAATACAGAGTAGATTCAGACCACAGAACATAAAGTCTGATCTAGGGTCTACAGTTTCTGCTGCCGTTTGTAATATTCAAGCAAATCATCGTTAAATTGTAATGTTTTCATCTGTTTTCCTGATTGAATAATTCCATTTCATCTTTTCAGCTCGGGAATAATATGTGCCTTCTTTAAGAAATGCAGAGGAAACACTCAGAACTGTTTTATATAAAGGTGTACAAATCTACTTGAAAGATTAAAGATCAGCATAAGTCATTGCAGAGGGATGTTAAGTCATCCATTATTATAATACTGCAAATAAACATGTATTGGTTTTCGAATGTTAACAAATGAATACATACATAATGACATCTCGTGCTTTAGGATGGGTTTATATTTCTATATATAGTCAAGAGTCACACACACAGTGTTTGTTGACTGTGCGTAATAAACAATATCCAAATTTTCATTGAGGATAAAACACCAAAAAAGTTGCCATTTCAAGGCTCCTCATGGCAAGAATATCTCATAGCAGACTATGTGGATCCTAGATCAGACTTTTTGTGCAGTCTAATCTTGATCTGCATCATCCTCAAATGCAATTAAGTGTAAGACACTTATACCCTTTACCACACAATGATGTGTTGTGGGAACTCAAAGGAAAACAGTTTTTGAAAACTTCCTGGGAAAGGAGAAAATGCTGGTATCGTGCATTTTTTTTTTCGCCACAATAAATTGTGCTCTTTCACAGACAAATTTTATCTGTAAGCCATCAATTTTTTGTTGTCCCCAAATTTTGAAGGAATCATTTACACAATGAGTTCTCAAATCCTGTCAGTTGCATGGAATTGAAAACAGTGTGGAGAAGCAAATGTATGTTTTGGAGGGGGGGGGGGGCTGTCAACTACAGAGGCATGAACAATTTTTAGCTCTACTGGCTGAAAGCCAGCAGAGCTTATGTCATGGCATGGTTTCCGTTGTCCGTCCGTCTTTTTCTTGTTTATGCGATAAAGTCTTCATTTGTGGTCAGATTTTCGTGAAACTTTCACAGTTTGTCTATTTCATCAATAGCTTCAACCCTATTGATTTTGAAAAAAATCCAACAAACAGTATGGGAAAAGTAGCCATTTCAAGTTGAAAATTTCCATTTCTTGTTTACGCGATAAAGTCTGCATTTGTGGTCAGATTTTCGTGAAACTTGCACAGTTCGTTTATCTTATCAATAGCTTCAACCCTATTGATTTTGAAAAAAGTCCAACCAACAGTATGGGAAAAGTACCCATTTTAAGTTGAAAATTTCCATTTCTTGTTTACATGATGAAGTCTGCATTTGACATCAGATTTTTATGAAACTTTCACAGTCTCATCTATAGCTTCAACCCTATTGATTTTAAAAAAAATCCAACTAACAGTATGAGAAAAGTAGCCATTTAAAGTTAAACATTTCCATTTCTTGTTTACGCATTGAAGTCAGCATTTGTGGTTGGATTTTCATGAAACTTGCACAGTTGCTTTGTATCATAAACAGCTTGAATCCTGTTGATTTTGAAAAAAATCTGAGAATCAGTATGGGAAAAGCAGCCATTCAAAGTTGAAAATTTCCATTTCTTGTTTAGGCAATAAAGTCCACAGTGTTGATCCAAATGTTGTGAAACTTGCAAAGATTATTTGATTCATCAAGGGATTGAACTCTATTAAAAGTTAAGAAAATCTAGTAAACCGTTCAGGAAAAGCAGCCATTTAATGACTTAGTATTGTTTACTCAACAAAGTCCACATTATTAGTCACATTTCTTTGAAATTTGCTAGGATTGTTTAATACAAGGTGTTCTGAATGCCTATCAAATTTGGCTGGATTCCAAACAGTTAGTTTTGAGAAATTGCACTTCATTTTTTTTTTTCACTGTTTGTTCACTTCACCATGTTTACTTATGCTGTCTCAGTGGGTTCAAGCCCAGTTGCAAGAACACATTTGTGTGTTTTTTTTTTTCAGTTTGCTTCATGAATTCATAATGTATGCTAGCAAAAATGCAGAATCACTGCCAGTAGAGCGATTTCAGGCCCTCAAGGGCCTCTAGTTTTCGTGTGTGGTAATCGAATAAGTTTGGTCTGAAGTAACAGTGGTCATAACAACCTGAAATACAGCTTTTTACATTTCTAGTTGAGGTATAATGGCTTCAGTTGCCATAGGAACATAGCATTATATTTTTCTTTCCATGCATTTCTGTCATTTCTGAACTTTGCAATGCTAGTTAAATTATGGAACTCTCTGATAAAATCTCATTGGTTGTATACTGTTCAAAACCTACCATAATCTTGGAAGTCCAGAAGCCTAGATGGATTTGATCCTAACCCAAAGCCATTTATTTCACAGGAGTGTCCTTGGGCAAGATACTTATTAGCTCCAGCATAGTGCTGATGAAACCCAGAACAGACATGAGTTACCCTTGCCAAGATCCAGTGCTAGTGAATCAGGGACACACACAAGAAAGAGTCCTTTGGCAATATACTTATGAGCTCCAGCCTGGTGCTGGTACCAGGACACACATAATTGTCCTTTGACAAGATACGTATTTGTCCCAACCTAGGAATCTAGCGCTAGTGATACCCAAGACACATGTGAGTGTCCTTTAACAAGGTACACATTAGCCCCAGCCTTGTGCTGGTGAAACCCGGACACACATACATGTATGTCCTCTGACAAGGTACAAATTAGCTTCAGCCCAGTACTGGTGAAACCGGGACATACATGAGTGTCCTTTGACAAGATACACATTAGCTTCAGCCCAGCAGGGGTCCTGCATGGCTCATTGGTAATGTGAGGGACTCGTTACCTGGAGGTCCTGGGTTCGAGCTGCACTGGATCCACTGGGTTTTTCATAGGAGTGTCTTAATGGGCAAGACGCTTCAGAGCCCTAGCCTAGTACTGGTAAAATCCAGGAAAACATGAATATGTGAGCTGTCACTGTGATATGACTAAAAGAATGTTGAGGGTAGCATAAAACACCATTCAGTCAATCATTCTAAGGTTGAGCCCAGCACTGGTGAAATGCTGGACTCACATGAATGCCTTTTGACAAGGTACATGTACATATTAGACCAAGCCTTGTGGTGGTGAGACTCAAAACACATGAGTGTCCTTTGGCAAGGTGGCAAGATATGTATTAGCCCAAGCCTGGTGCTGGTAAAACTCAGGACACACATGAATAAGTGAGCTGTTGCTGTCATATGACTGAAATGATGTTAAAAGCAGCATGCAGCACTACACAGCTAATAAATGAGTCATGCTCTGACAAAAGGGGGCTTAATGCATCTCTATAATGCATGATACCAAGCAGGTCATCTGATGATCATGTATCCATAAAGGCTATTTTCAATTTTGTCCAACAACTGACTAAATTATGTGGTAAACCGGTCCTCAGACGTGCAAAAAATTGAACAAAAGCAAAAGGTTTTGGCCCAGGTCAGCCTGCTAGGACTGATGGCCTGGGAGGATACTTTTTGTAGAAATATTAAGCCCCCTTATGACAGAGCATGGTTCAAATCAATCTACAATGCTTTTTTAAGCATTCCTAGTGTTTGATTAACCCTTTACTTTACCAGACGACAAAGTTTTAGACTGGTCCAAATTGAAAGCACTTGCAGACGACAAAATAAACGTAACTCAAAAATTGGAATTTGTTTCCAGCAGGGTAGAAAACATTGTGGGAAAAGGAGAAAATGCTGGTCACCAGCATTTTCTCCTTTTCCCACAATGTTTTCAAAAGGCTTCTATCTCAGTGTCATAACCATTTACTTTACCAAACAATTCTGTGCTTTAACAGCCTGGAGAAAACAGGCTTCTGAAAACATTGTTTGAAAAGGAGAAAATGCTGGTGCCTTTTTCACCCTTTCAAATACAAAATGCATCATTTGACCTATATTTGAGCCATGCTCTATGAAAAGGGGGTTTTAATGCATCTGCAAAAAGTATCTACTCGGGTTAGCCTGCACAGTCAGCGAAAGCTGTGACCATGGGAAGAAAACTTTAGCTATTGGTCAATTTTCTACATGTCTAAGGACCAGTGTACCTCATGATTCAGCCAGTTGTACTGCAAAATGGATTTTATGGATCCTTTTTTAGCTCGCCTGAGCACAACGTGCTCAAGGGGAGCTTTTAGGATCACCCTGTGTCCGTCGTGCGTCGTCTGTCGTCAACAATTTCTTTAAACATCTTCTCCTCCTAAACCACTTGGCCGATTTGGACCAAACTTTGCTGGAATGTTCCTTGGGAGGTCCTCTTTAAAAATTGTTCACAGAATTTGATTCCATCAAAAACTCTGGTTGCCATGGCAACCAAATAATTTCACAGAAATGTTCCTTGGGTGACCCTTCTCAAAAATTGTTCAGGAAATTTTGATCTATCGAAACCGCTAGGCCAATTTGGACCAAACTTTGCTGGAATGTTCCTTGGGAGGTCCTCTTTAAAAATTGTTCACAGAATTTGATTCCATCAAAAACTCTGGTTTCCTTGGCAACTAAATGGAATTTTTTAAGAAATTCTTTAAAAATCTTCTCCTCTGAAACCGCTTGTCAGATTTTGAAATAATTTTACAGAAATGTTCCTTTGGTGACCCTTTTCAAAAATCGTGAAATTTTGATCCTTGCACTTTATTGACTTAAAGAAATTCTTTGAAATTCTTTTTCTCTTAAACTATTCGTCAGATTTTGAAATAATTTCACAGAAATGTCCCTTAGATGCCCCTTTTGAAAAAATGTTAGAGAAATTTTGATCCGTCAAGAAACAAGGCTGTGGTGGTGGGGGGCTATTTGCACTATACAGACATGAAGAAATTCTTAAAAATTCTTCATCTATGAAACCACAGTTCAGATTTTGAAATAATTTCACAGAAATGATCCTTTGGTGCCAAATTATGCCCCTTTTTTGAATTACAATTTTAACTTATTATCCAGCACCCAACAGCCAATTGTTGGCACCTGCATGCGGTGCTCTTGTTCTTTTTATTGAAGTTATTGAAGAAAAAGTTTTGGAATAAAAAAAAAAAAAAAAAAACTGGCTATGGTCTACTCAAATAGTCAGGTGAGCGATCCAGGGCCATCTTGGCCCTCTTGTTTTTCTTGATGACTTGCTTGGTATGATGTGTCACGGAGATGCATTAAGCCCCCTTTTGCCAGAAAATGCTCATTTACTTAGTTGTCTTTAATTTGGACAAATCTAAAATATTGTCAGTTGGTTACTAGTTGAACAATTCTACTGTGGACCAAACCTTGCAAGGAATAAGGTTTTTTGACTTGCAAGTCATTTGTGTTTGAAGAGTTGTTAGTTTCCACATCCTGCTATTACAAAAGTCCATCATCATTAGACCTTTACTAAGTCTTTACCAAACAATCCAGTGTTTTCACAACTCTGGGAAAGAAGGTTTTTGAAAACATTGTGGGAAAAGGAGAAAATGCTGGTAACCAGCATTTTCTCCTTTTTGCATAATGTTTTCTACTCTATCAGAGAGCTTAGGCTTATTTGTACCAATTTTGAATTGGTCATCTGCAGATGTTTTGAATCCGAAAGTGCTTAAAATTCTTTGTTTGAAAAGGGTTAATGCGTTTAATATGGATTAGTCCAAGTTTTTGTCGTCTCATGAAGAGTTAATAAACCACTGGAAGGAAGTATACAAGTGTTATGTCATGAAATTGTCCGATGTTTGATTAACTCTTCACCAGATTCAAATACATGTATTTTAGACTAGTCCTTATTGAAAGTATTTGCAGACAACAAACCAAAGCTGGCTTAAATGAAGGGATTTGTCCTTAAATGGTAGAAAACATTGTGAGAAACTGAGAAAATGCTGGTTTTCAAAAGTTTTCTTCCTAAAGGTCAATTTTTTTGGGGGAGATTGTGTGGGAAAAGGTGTACTGATGGATCGAATATCCTGTGCTCTTATACGATCTTATACACCATCTATATAACAATGTGATATTTTTAAAAGGTCTAGTCATTTAAACTCGGGATCATGTGGTAAAGGGTTATTTGGCGAGTTGTGTGTGTAAATAGGTGCACATCAGATTTGACCTTTGGTCTCATCCAATACACACCTCTTTACACACACAACTCGACATGATCTGACCACGCTGAAATATAGACTGTTTAAATATTCCATATGTATATCTGGCTAAAACTGCTTCCTCCACACAGGCATGGCGCCCAATGTGTATTAATTTGGAAGAGACAGACATTAGGCTCCAAGCATGTTTCATCATGATGAGTATTGCTATTATAGCAATTGATTGCCCCACTTGTAACTTCATGCTTAAACTCAGTTGGCTTTGCAGGCAATGTAGATCAATAACCTAGAACTGTACGAAATATGCTGAGCTTGCTTGCCCAGGAATACCTGGATGGGTGTACTGGCCACCATGATATGACAACAATAATGCCAAAAACAGTGAAGTATACAACAAACAAACAAAGTATAGAACATGCAATCTAAGGATAAACAATAGACTACAATATGGCCTGCAACACGCCACAAGGGGCATTCGGACATTTGCGTAAAGTGTCGTCTTGGATCAGCTTGCGCAGTCCCTGCAGGCTATTCGGAGATAGCGCTTTCCGTTTTTATGTAATTTTCTGTTTTTGCACAAGACTGCTGTAGCACAAAATCTAACATATTCATAAAGTGCCGCCTCGGAATAGCCTGCGCAGACTGCACAGGCTGATCCAAGACAACACTTTACGCAAATGTCCAAATATCCCTTTTCGCGTGTTGCAGGCCATATATCTAAAAGACTGTTTATTCTGTTCCAGGCACAGAGAACGTCGACAAAGTATGAAAGAAGAAAGAAAAGAGAGAAAAAAGAGAAAACAGACAAAGAAGATTTCAAGGTTTCCAAAGAAGCCAGAAATACTGGTTGGTGGGGACAAAGAAGCACTGGAAAAAAGAAAGGTGAGTTTACCAAGGCTGTTCCTCTAAGAATAAGTTGACATTTTGTCATAGCACTGTAAATTGAGTTTTTCTTTTTCCATAATGTTCTGTAAATCATTCCTCTGGGTTGTAAAAAGACAAGATAATTTGGTAAATAGTTTAACATTGAATTTTCTGTCAGAAGGTAAGATTTCCATGTTTCAAATTTCAGGCTGTTTTAAATCAAAATATTGCACAAAACATTGAGTAGATTTACTTTGTTTATTCATTACCAAGGAATAAGATTAATGCACCAATTTTAATTACATTTTTTCCCTTGAGGATTGTATGGATAAACTTTTTTTAGATGGAAAACCCTTAAAAAAATCATTGCAATCATTATCTGTGATTACTAAGGAGAAATCAATGTAACTGACAGACTGATTAACAAAGCCAAATTATCTCAACTCTAATACATCAGTAACTAAATCCCAAGATTTGACAACCCTAAGCTAGAGGGCTTTTAAAAACATGGCAGGGAAAGGAGAAAATACTGGTATTCAGCATTTCTCCTTTTACTACATGTACAATGTAGCCTACCATTTCAATGACAGAAAACTGCCATTGGTACACATTTGATTTGTTGCCAGCAAATACATTCAAATTGGTGGAATAAAACATGTTTTCGTTTGGAAAAGCGTTAACTACTGGATGACAAAGATGACAAACTGTTTAGTACAAGATATAAAAAATTGTCACATCATTTCAGACACATCTAGAACGATACCTACAGAGTATCTTAGAATCAAAATGGTACCGCAATCATTCCGAAGTGGTGAGTAATTACGATAAAATATGGATATTTTTAGACTTACAAAAATTGAAAAAAATGTATTGGTTTACCTTTATGAAGAATAGGGATAAATTTTCTTTACACTGAAGTTTGTGTGTACAGTATTCTCATGCTGGAAAATGATATTATATTCCAAAAGAGATACAAGCCTCATATACATGTACGTATCCTTATCAACCCTTTCAGCACCATAGGTAAAAAAGGAGCTTTTGCGGATTGGATTGATCAAGATCAGACTGTACAGAAGTGTAGTCTGGTCTTGGATCTACATGATCTGCTTTTTTAGCCAAGCCTGCAAGATAAAGTGTTGCTAATTTTCAGTGGCTTTTGTTTTCAGCTGTTGAAAAATAGCCACGTTTATTTATTTGGCAATGAAAGAGTTTAGCTGCTGTCCTAACAATACGACAGAGACACTTCTGGAGCAAAAGCACAAAAATATGTTTACTATTGGCCCTAACAAGTGCAAAATCTAACGCTAAATTTGATTGAAAAGCCCAGCTACATGCATTTGATGTCTTAATTGTTACGATCAGCTGATATATCGGTATCCACACAAGCATCCTAACACTTTTTCCAGTCCAATCCTTTTTGCATTTATTACAAGAGTTAAACATGCTAGCCATAGCAAAATATAGACCCTGAAAAATGGTGGGATATTTGACTATTGATATATGTTTGCAAAGATTGCTTTCCAAGATAATCGCAAATAGATTTCAGAAATTCATTATATCTGCACTGTGGCTGACATTTCTTGATCAGATAAACAGTGACATTCAGCCCATAGCAAATATCAAACTTTCACTGTACCAATTAGTCAACTCTTGATTTAAACAGTCTGCAAAAGCAGCTAAACTCTTTACCACTCAATCTAGAGTTTTAATGACCCTAAAGAAAGCTATGGAAAACATCGTAGGAAAATGTTAAAATGCTGTTAACCAGCATTTTATCCTTTTCCTATAATGTTTTCTAACTTTTCAAATCCCATCATTTGGGCCACACTTTAGTTGTAGTTTGCAAAAAACTTTTTCAATTTTGACAAGTCTAAAATTTTGTACTCTGGTAAAGTGGTAAAATATGCTCGGAGAGTACTGGTAAGCTTAATATCTTGATTCCTTCATTTTCAGGTGAAGTTTTTAGAAGTTTGTGAGCTGTCCTTTGTTAACCAACTGGGACAGAAATGGAAGGAAGGAGATATAAACAAATGTTCAGGTGGTCGCAGAATTTCTATAGGCTGTTGTGGATGTCTGAAAAAGTTTCATGCTTTTGGGCGCTGGAGTGACAGGTAATCATATATGAATAGTTTTCCCCTTATTTGGTCTGCTTTAAATATTTTGTTGTTTCCTGTACTACACAGTTCAGACTTGAGGAAGAAGGCTTTTGAAAAAATTTTGAAAACATTTTGCTAAAAGATGAAAATGCTGGCAACCAGCATTTTCCCTTTTACCACACTCTATGAAAGACAAATTTCATGTTTTGAATTACATTTAATCTGTTGTCGGCAAAATTTTTCAATTTGAACAAGTCTAGAATTTTGTGGTTTTGTAAATAGTTAACTTTTAACTTCATACATAACTGTAAAGGTACATCTATCATTGAATGGCTGTTGAAAACATGATGACAAGAGGCCCCCTGAAATTTGTAAAAATATACTATGATCTATTTCAGATGGCTGATTGTAAAGGACACCTTTATATCCTATATTCGCCCATCAGATGGGGTTGTGTGTGATGTGATGCTCATGGACTCAGACTTTAGGGTAGAGTCGGGTATGGGTGCTACAGGAGCCCACCATGGTCTCCTGGTAACAAATCTGTCAAGGTCAGTATTTTGTGGTTAACCCTTTACGAAGTGATAAAGTGTTCATACTAATGTGAAGAAGAAAGCTTTTGAAAACAAAGGTAACCAGCATTGTCTCCTTTGCCCTTAACTCTATACCAAACGACAAAATTTTAGATTTGTCCAGTTTGAAAGCATTTGCAGACAACAAAATAAACGTGACTCAAAAATTGAAACTTGACTTTAGAAGATTAGAAAACATTGTGGGAAAAGGAGAAAATGCTGGTTACCAGCATTTTCTCCTTTTCCCTCAATGTTTTCAAAAGCCCTCTTCCTCTGGGTCGTTAAAAGTTGGGATTGTGTGGTAAAGGGTTAATGTTCTACTCTTTCAAGAAAAAAAGATTAGCCACATGCTATCAGTATGGACTAGTCTCCCACAAGGGAGTACAGTAGGGATTATAAGTTTTATCATAATGAATATATAAACTTGTATTCATGACTTGTGATTTCTAGCATATCCCTGGTAGCACATTTAGTAGCGTACAGGACTTGAGACTAAAGGGTTGCTGGTTCAAATCCCCAGCTCTGCCAATTTCTTTCTGAGGATAAATAATAGTCATTGTGACAAATTTCTTTCTGAGGAAAGATAATAAGTCATTGAGACAGTAGTCATGCCTCTGTCACAGCTGATCATTGTTTTTGTAAAGATTATGTGGCAAAGCAACCAGTGGCTTGGGAAGAACATAGTACAAAGTAGTGGTAAAAGAAACTCCAGGAAAATATGGATAGGTGCACTGGCTGCCACAATATGACTGAAATAATGTTGAAATTGGCATTAAATACCTTACAAAAACACCATACAGACAAACTAAGACAAGCAATTTCAACTTTGGTCATACAGTTTTCAAAAATAGTCTGATGCAAGAGAAAAACAGAATTTTGAAGGTGATAATGTGTTGTTTCAGATGTTTGCTGGCCAAGTGTTATACAAACAGAGAGGCAGATGAATGGTTATCAAGTATAAAAACAGCTGCAGACACAACTGGGCTTGACTTTACACAGCAGAACAGATATGACTCCTTTGCCCCTGTAAGAGATAAATCCTATGCAAGATGGTAAGTGTTTAGTTTAAGTCCTTAACTCTATCCCTAACAATCCCAAGCCTTAATAACCCTGGTAGAATAGGCTATTGAAGACATTGTGGGAAATGGAGAAAATGCTGGTAAACAGCATTTTCTCCTTTTCCCACAATGTTTTCTATCCTTTCATAGACAATTCACATTATTTGAAATAGATTTAATTTGTTGTCTGCAAATGCTTTCAGTATGAATCAATCAAAATTTTTATCGTTTGGTAGAGAATTTATCATATGGGAAATGATCATAATTTTTGACCCTGAGGAAGATGGCTCTTGAGAACATATGGAAAAAAAGAAATTGCTGGTAATTTTTCTATTGATGGATTGGTTAAATGGTGTTTTATGCTGCTTTCAGCTTTATTTCAGATAGGTCATAGCCACAGCCTACTTATTCATGTATGCCATGGGTTTCACCATTACCAGGCTTGGGCATTGAAGGGTCTTGCTCTAGGACAATTCTACAAAAAAACTCAAGAGTTTTAAGAGAGGATTGAACAAGGACTCATGGAGGACCCCTAAAACCACAGCATCATTTGCTATAGAGATTAACAAAGACGTTTATTGTTTTGAGTATTTTTTCCTTTGTCATTGTGTTTTTTTTTAACTCTCACATGATTAATATCTTTTATAAATTCCAGGTTTATAGACGGGTCTTCCTACTTCGAGGCTGTTGCAGACGCTCTAGAAAAGGCAAAAGAAGAGATTTTCATCACAGATTGGTGGTTTGTATCCATATATTTACTTTCTTACTGTACTACAGTACTTTACAGTACTTTTTTCCCCTTGAAACAGACTTTTAAAAACATTTTTGTAAAAAGATAAATTCCTTGTATCAAGCAATTTCTCCTTTCACAACATTGTTCATCAGAACTGGTCTACTGTAAGACTAAAACTATTGTGTAACAAACAATATCTTCTGTTACCACCAGGTTTTCACATGTCGTTAAGTCTTTGACCTTAATTAATGCTCAGTTTCAATATTTTACAAGGACGTTTTCAGATTCGAGAGATATTGAGATACAGATATATTATCAGAGCTGATGACAAATATGAATAACAAAGTTTTTCACCCTTACATTGCTGAATTAACCCTTTACAACACAATCCTGTATTTTTGACGACCTTGAGGAAGAAGCCCTTTGAAAACATTATGAGAAAAGGAGAAAATGCTGGTAACCAGCATTTTCTCCTTTTCCCACAATGTTTTCTACCCTATCATAGACAAATTCCATCATTTGAACCACATTTAAAATGTCATCTGCAAATGCTCCCAATATGGACAAGTCTACATTTTAGTCGTGTGGTAAAGAGTTATGTGGACCTTTTCAATCAGGAGAAACAGCAAACATAATTATTATGATTTCAGGGTTGTTATAGCCAGAATGAATTACAACATAGTAGATCAAGATTAGAATGACATTGAGTGCAGGTTGATCTTGATCTACTCTGACCTCAAAAGTGACAATAGTTTTGTTAAGCTTTGTAGAGTTTGATTCAAAGAGTGCAATTTGAGAGAACAAAATTTTGGAATTGTACCTAATGAAATCTGCAGACAGCAAATTAAATGCAGATCAAATGTTAGAGATTGTTTCAGAAAGGTAAGTAAACATTGTAGGAAATGGAGAAAATGTTGGTTAACTGCATTTTCTCCTGATCCTACTATGTTTGCTGAAAGTCATCTTCCTCATAGTTGTTTAGTAAAGATGCTAGCAACCAACATTTTCTCCTTTTCCTGGAGTGTTTTTTATCAGACTTCTTTCTCAGGGTTGTTTAATCAGGGATTGTTTGGTAAAGGGTTAATTTGTATTATCTGTTTTTGTAAAGGTTGAGCCCAGAAATCTATCTCAAGAGAATGGTAACTGACAGAGAAAAATGGCGTTTAGATGAAATCTTAGGCAGAAAAGCTGTAAGTCAATAATTTCCCATCCATAGTGTTCTCTTTGTTTCACTGAAGTTAATATTTCATGACCGACTCTTTGCATTCTAAAGATTACATTCATTTTGTGGCATTAAGCGCTGTTTTCAACATTATTTTAGTTATTTTTTGGAGGCCAGTGCACCTATCCATGTTTTCATGGAATTTCTTTTACCAGTACTTTGCACAGTATTCTTTCCAAGCTACTGGCTTCTTTCCCATGTAACCATCATTGAAAACAATGATCAGTAGTGAGAGAGAAAAGAATCCTCTTGCAGTGACTATCATCAATCCTTAGAAAGAAATTTGGTGTGCTTGGGAATTGAACCAGCAACCTCCAGTTCTCAAGTTCTGTACACTACTAACTGTCTCACTGGGGCTTGGCTGCATTAGAAGGAGCAGTGTAGATTGAGAACAGACTGCGCAGATTGTGCAGTCTGTTATGCAGAGGACAAAATAATCCTTAACCATTCATTCACGAGTTGTAACAAACTTAAGAAAGACAGATATTAAAAACATTGTCAGAAAGGGAGTTTAAAAACATTGTCAGAAAGGGAGAAAATGCTGGTAACCCCATATTTTCTCCTGTTATTACAGTGTTTTCTACCGTTTATGAGACAAGTTCCATCAAACTCCATCAACAGTCACATTTAACCCTTTACCAGAAGAGAAAATTTTAGAGTCTTCAAAATTCAAAGCACTTGCAGACAAGAATATGTGGTCAAAACAATAAAATTTATTTCTAAAAGGACAGAAAACACTCTGACAAAAGGAGAAAATGCTGGTATCCAGCATTTTCCCCTGTTCTCACAATGTTTTCAAAAGCCCTCATCATTTTGGGTTATTAGAACTCAGGATTGTTTGGTCAAGGGTTAATAAGGTGCCTGCATTATTGCTTTCAAAACAGACTAGTTTAAAATATTGTCATCTCGTGAAGTGTTAAATTGGACTCAAATGATTGGATTCTTCTTTGAAAGGGTAGAAAATATTGTTGCAAAACAGGTAAATGCTGGTTACAAGCATTTCTCAGTTACTCACACTTTTATAGGGTCTTTAATAAAGGGTTGTTTTGTAAAGGGTGAAAATGTCATGTCATAGTGGTACAGAATCCCATTCAAACTGCATAGGAAGTCATGCAGTGCAGAATTTGATTTTTACTTTCTTCACACACGAACTTTAACTTTCCCCTAGTGTGTTAAGGGTGAAATGAAAAGTTTTTTTCTCATTTTAAGAATGAAAGTTATCTCATTTCAAGATGCCTTGGTTAAGTTATGAGACATACAGGCTGCTTTTTGTAATACGATAGTATTGATTTTTCTACTGAAGCTCTGTAATCTTACCTGAGATCTCAAGAATAATTGGGACTTTCACAAATTACCATTTGCAGACAACTATTTCCATCTTGCAGTTGGATAAGTTTGAAATTTTACAGTGTTAATTGGTAGAAAACTTTTTGGAAACCAGCATTTGCTGCTTTTCCTTCAATTTTTCAGCAAGTGTCTGTGCTCAGGATCATTAAAACACGGGATTGTTTGGTAAGAAGTCAGAGTTTTAATTTAGGAATCTAAAATCCCCGATACTTAACCCTTTACCATACAATCCTGTGTAAATGAACTTGAGGAAAAAACTTATTGAAAACATTGTTGGAAAAAGAGAAAATGCTGGTTACCAGCATTTTCTTTTTCTCCTACAACATTTTCTACCTTATCAAAGACAGAAATCATCATTTGAGCTACTTTTAACCCTTTACCACACAATCCCGACTTTTAACGACCCTGTGGCAAAAGGCTTTTGAAAACATTGTGGGAAAAGGAGAAAATGCTGGTAACCAGCATTTTCTCCTTTTCCCACAATGTTTTCTACCTAATCATGGACAAATTTTATCATTTGGGCCACCTTTAATTTGTCGTCTGCAAATGCTTTCAATTTGGACCAGTCTAAAATTTTGTCGTTTGGTAAAGAGTTAACTTGCCTTCTGCAAATGCTTTTGATTTGGTCGTGTCCAAAATTTTATTGTTTGGTAAAGAGTTAATTGAACTGAAATGTAATCTATTGTTGTATCTTGGTCTTACAGTTTTTGTAATTTTGTATTTTTGTTATGCAGAAAGCTGGAGTGAAGGTATTTGTCCTACTTTACAAAGAGTTAGAGATAGCCCTGACTATTGACAGCCATTACAGTAAATATGCACTAATCAATAAATGTCCAGAAAATATAAAGGTAATTTATTCTCTTTTTTCTGTAAAATTTGATGTTATTCTCTTTTCACTCATTTTAAACTTGTAACACTGTGAAACATATTTGCAGGAGATAATTCAACACTTTACCAAATGACAAATTCCAGACTCTTCTAAATTAAAAGCATCTGCAAATTTGAAAGTGGTGCACGTGCTATGAAGTGAAGTTATCTGACAGGTTAGAGAGCATTGTGGGGAAAGGAGAAAATGTTGGGGACCAGTATTTTTTCCTTTACCCACAAGTTTTACAAAAGCCTTTTCCTTTAGGATCGTTAAATCTCTGGACTGTGTGGTACAAAGTTTAAACAAATTATCTCTACCAAATAATCCCAAGTTTAGTTTTAACAACCCTGAGAGGGCTTTTAAAACATTGTGGGAAAAGAAGGAAATGCTGGCTACCAACACTTTTCCTTATCCCACAATGATTTTCACATTTTCAAATACATATCTCATCTTTTTGATCAACATTTGAATCTGCAAATTCTTTCAATTTCGATACACCACTGATTTACAGATTTGGTAAGGAGTTGAATTTTGAATCAGGTACTTGGCTGTGATATGTATGTTTTTTTTTTTTTATAATTTTTTTTTGCAATTATGTCACTATGTCTTTCTTGTAGTCTACTTAAGCATTTGAGAATGAAATTTTGGCCTAGATTCACACTGGCTTCATTTGTCACAATGTTTTTGCAGGTAAACTCCCAACCAAATGACAACATTTTAAACTCATCCAAATTGAAAGCATTTGCAGACTACGAATCAAATATTGCTCAAATGATGGGATTTACCTTTTACATAGAAGAAACCATAGTGGTAAAAGGAAAAAAATGGACAATAGCATTTTGTCTGTTTCTCACAATGGTTTTAAATGCCTTCTTCTTCAGGACAGTTAATACCCACAGGTTTGTTGGTTAACTCTTTACCAAACAACAAAATTTTAGACTGGTCCAATAGACAGCATTTGCAGATGACAAAATAAATGTTACTGAAAAATTGAAATTTGTTTTGGAAAGGATGGAAAACATTTTGGGAAAAGGAGAAAATGCTGGTTACCAGCATTTTCTCCTTTTCCCAAAATGTTTTCAAAAGGCTGTTTGCTCAGGGTTGTTAAAAGTCAGGATAGTGTGGTAAAAAGTTAAAGGGTTATACGAGGGCTGTTCGATTTGTAATGTGTATTGTACAATATCTCAAAAGCATTTGACTCAAATAGTGAAATGAACATTACATCCCTTCAAAATATTCTCCGCGGTTTGAAATACATAATTTCAATCTCTGAATCCATTTCTGAAATGCGTCACGGTACGCTGATTTAAGTAGACCTCTGAGGCACTGACTGATGGCTGAGCCAAGGGCTTGTTGGGACTTGTAACGACAACCAGATAAAAACTTTTTAAGTTTTGGAAAAAGGAAAAAGTCGCATGGGGCTAGATCTGGAGAGTATGGTGGGTGTGGCAAGACAGTAACCTTCTCCGACTTCAAAAATTGCTTCACAGGCTCAGATGTATGTGATGGAGCATTGTCATGAAGTAGACGAACATGCCTAAATCCTGACACAGGGCGTCGTTTAAGATAATATTTCTTGACCTTTTTTAGTATAACATCTCGGTAATACCGACCTGTAACACTTTTGCCCTTCGGCACTGGAATTTGTACGGCTATACCATCACATGAGAAGAATATGCAATAAAGAACCTTCTTTGTGCTTATGCTTCTTTTGGCAACTACAGGCCTTCTACCGTATTTAGTTAGCTATATTTTGTTTCCAATTTTTCTTACTGGTTCGAAATAGTGAACCCATGTTTTGTCACCAGTAACAATGTTTGCAAATTGTCTTTGATTGAATTTGGGAAACATTTTGAGCAATTGCTTAGCGGTTTGTACTCGTACCCGTTTTTGGTCATCTGTCAATATATGCGGTATCCATCTGGCAGAAATCTTTCGTACTTTCAAAATACGCTTCAAAATGAAACGCACCCGCGATAGCGATATGTCAACGGGGTTGGCAATATCATGAATCATGTATCTGCCATCACTTTCAATTATTTCCCTGACTTTTGAGACATTTGCCTTGCCTGTTACAGTCACAGGTCGGCCAGATTTTGCTGCATCTTTGACGGACTCTGTGCCAGTCAGAAATTTCTTTCTCCACCTACGAACTGTCTCATAAGATACCTTATCAGAACCATAAACTTCCCCAAATTCAGTAAAAATCTGCATTACCGAATGACCGAGTTTTGTGCGAACTTTAATATAAGCTCTAATTTCTTCAATATTCTTAATCCGTTTCCCAACCATTTTTACAACAGTGGTCAACGACTAGCTCTAATGAAATGACTGTAAGTTTAAAACTATGTGGAGCTAAAGGCTCGTGTTTATACCGTTGGAAAGGTATTGAATAGAGCTATTCAAGCGTATCATCATCCACGAAATCGTTGAAAGCGTTATCGCGCTGTGGTACAATACACATTACATATCGAACAACCCTCATACATTAAATTAGAAGACAAACATGTAGTCCATGTTACATTTTTCTGACTTACATATCTATGTTGTTTACACAGGTCATCAGACATCCAGACCATGTTGCTGGGAGCAACCGGGTGTTACTATGGGGACATCATGAAAAATTGGTTATTATAGACCAGAAAACTGCCTTTGTTGGTGGCATAGATCTTTGTTATGGTCGCTGGGATGATGATAAACATAGGTGAGTATGAGATTCATTTTAAATCTTTACAAGATGACAAAATTTTTGACACATCTTTAACAGTACCATATTCAGATAATGTATACATGGACACCTCAAATGGTGAAATTTGCCTTTGAAAGGGTAGCAAACATTGTGGGAAAAGCTTGTTTATTAGCACATAGACATGTTCTTAGGCAAGGCATAACAGATCCCAAGTCAAGTTAGAGTGAAACTCAAAATATACATGAAATTTCAAGAAATGACTTGTTGCTATAATTAGACTTAATACTGTTGAAAACAACAACAACAACAATAACAAAAAAAAATCCATACAAACAATTAACTCTTTACTGAACAATCCCATCTTTTCTTTACCCTGAGAGAGAAGGCTTTTGAAAACATTGTTTGAAAGGTAGAAAATGCTGGTAACCAGCATTTTCTCCTTTTCCCATAATGTTTTCTACCTTGTCCAAGACAGGAGTCATCTGTTGACCCGCTTTTAATTTGTGATTTGAAAGTGCTTTCAATTTGGTGGTGTTAAAAATTTTGTTGTTTTGTGAAGAGTTAAACCAGTCTATTTCCACCAGTGTTTTCCAAATCATTGAAAAAAGATTGTTTCCTTTTCTTCAGATATTTCTCTATTGTGTCACCTTTCCTTCCTTTTTGGTAGATCTAAATATAGATTATATGTTAATAGGTTAACTCTTCATCTACTGACAAACCTTGTCTACATTGGATGCATTTGCTGACGACAAAAATAAATGCAACTTAAACAATGAAATTTGTCTTTGAAAGGTAGAAAATATTGTGGAAAATGAGGCTATGCTGGTAACAAGCATATTTTCCTCTTTCTACAATGTTTTGAAAAGCCTTTTTTACGAAGAGTTGTTAATACAAACAGTTACTTGGTAAAGGTCAAATTGATTTACAATAGTGCTTTTGTGAAATTTTCTGACAATTGTGTACAGTGTTTATTAAATTCACAGAATGACAGATTTAGGTTCTGTCATGTACGACTTACTGCCAAATCCAGATACAGTGACTACGGGTAACCCTAACGGTGACTACAGAGGTGATGACCTTGAGAATGGTTCTGTACAGAGGCGTCCTCCAAAGCTCCGAATGGGTCATAAACCACCGAGTACAATCATGGAAGGATCAGAAACCAGTCTGACTGATATCGATTTGATTGAAGATAGTGCAACACACAACAATCAGCCCAGGTCCGAAGCTAAACAAAAAAGCACAGGTGATATGCCAGCTGACAAATATGTGGTAAAAGACGATGCTAATGCACACCACTCATTGTGTTCAGATCAAGATTTTGGATCAAATGATATCCTGACTGAAAATGACAGTCTAGAAAATGTCGATAAAGTGACCTATACAAATGTCGTTGCAGATGTAACTGTTCATTCCAATGTAAACCAAGTGCCTCAAGAGAAATCAGATAGCCAAGATATAAGGACTGTTTTACCTGATGGCTCTAAAAGCAGTGACAGTGAAAAGTGCAATAGTGTAGAAAATAGTGCAAATGGTGGACAAACAGACTCAAAGCAAATTCTAGATACAAGTCAAAAACATAATTTTGATACTGATGACACTACAAAAGAGAATGTAAATAACATTGAAAACTCCACATCTAATGTAAACAGTCAGATCTCAACAGGGGTCAAAGGAACTGATTTAAATGAAAACAAAACAAAAGGATCAGTGAGATTTAGAGAAGAGGAAAGTGTGATAGACGAAGGAATCACTGCAGAAAAATCAGTGCCTGTCGAGGGAAGGATGTCGTACATTAAGAAAGATGCTGCTCAGAAACGGGAAACTTGGGCATCAAAAAAACTGAAGAAAACTTTTGGTTTGAAGAAAGAGGAGGAGGATGCTGTGGATGGAAAAGGTATGTGATTTATACACTACCACCAATTGTTATAAAATTTACTGAAAAATCAGTTCTCTCCACCAGGATTAGAGATGAAATGAAAAAATAACAACAGTGCAAGTTTAACAACATGCAGTATGTTCAGAGCAGTCTTTGCCAACTGTTCTGAATCACTTTGTAACTCTTATTCTTTCAAAAGCAACGCAATTTCTTATTGGCTTACTCATTTTCTGATTGACTTAACCAGATAGCTGAGCCAAATGGTTGAAACATAAAATGTCCTGAGAATCGAAAATAGATAGCTTATGCAACTTGGGATGGTTGATGGATTTGGTCCCAGATTACAGTTACTGTGTTAACAAAAGCACTGTTTTTAATTACTACTGTTTTTTTTTTTTTTTTTTGTCTTTTTTTAGAATCTGATGAAGATGAAACGCCCAAAACCCGAAACAAATGGAGAATGGTGCTCAACATAAAGAAACTCGAACATGCTGGAAAAAGATCAGAAGATGAAGAAAAAATTCCAGATAGCCCATACCAGAAAGATCATAATCGGTCCCCCTTTCCTTCTCTTTCTACAAGAATTGTGAGTTGCTTAAAACATTTCTGATACTTTAATTCATTTATAGCAGGGAACAAAAATATTTTGGACTTTCCCAGATTTAAAGCATTTTTGGACATATCAAATATGGCTAGTAACTATCACTTCTTCCTTTTGTCATAATGTTTACTAAAAGTGATATCAAACAAGAATAAAACAATCGTCATTAGCAGCAAATAATATTCAGAATTGTCTCATTTCTTTTTAAGATTTTAATATCTACATGTATCTGCTGATGGTATTATCTGACATATCTCAACTTTTCCATAGCGCCAGTCCATGCCATTTCGCACACAACGAAGGCACAGTGATGAGGACATGTACTTCAACTTGTATCCATGGAAACGACGCAGCAGGAGAGAAGATGGGAGACCAGTCACCATAACGTCAGTTATGAAATTGAAAGACCAGGAACCAGAAAGTGAATTAGAGGGCCTCAAAGGGCAGTCAAAGTTGTGGATTGGGAAAGATTATGTGAACTTTATACATAAAGACCCTGTTGATGTACGCAATCCATTTGAAGGTGACAGGACTTTGTGTTTAAGTCATACAACTTCTGTTTTTGTCTTGTTACTTCAAAAATACACACTGAACATACAGATGATCAACATATGAGCCATGGTCAGAGGAAAAAGGTTTAATGCATCTGCAAAAAGTATTGACACAGGTCAGCCAGCGCAGTCCATGCAGGCTGACCTGGGTCAAAACTTTTTGAGATTAGTCAATTTTCTGATTGTAAAAGGACCAATTAATCATATAATACAGTGTTGGTTGTTAGACAAAATGGATTTTATTGATCCATAGTTATGTAATGACTTAATTAGAATGGTGTATCATGAAGATTTGCCAGAGTGCTGCTCACAGTATATTAATCTTAGCCACATACATGTAAATACTGTACTTGTGTAAACATGTGGCAAAAGGGAGCATTTGTTTGCTGCAAATAATTTAGTTTCAAAATCAGTCAGCTGCAAGATGAAAATGATTATCTATAGCTGCAACTTTTTAGGTCACCCAAGAACAAATTGTTCAAGGATAGCTTTTGTGATCATACTGCATGCTATGTGTGTCCTCCGCTGTCTGTCATTCGTCGTGTGGTCATCAAAAATTACTATGTGTGCACTCTAGAGGCCACATTTTCTGTAGGAAACTCACGAAACTTACTTAGAATGTTTGTCTTGATAATATCTCAAACAAGCCTGAAATTGGGTCATGTCTGGTTGAAAAGTAGGTCACTGGGACAAATCTAGAGACAAGTCTAGAGGCCACATTTTCAGTCTGACACTCTTGAAATTTAGTGAGAATGTTTCTCTCGGAAATATTTCAGATTAGGTTAAAATTGGGTCATTTAGATCCTAAAAGTAAGTCACCAGAACAAATTTTAGAAAAACCTTGTGTGCACTCTAGAGGCCACATTTTCAGTTGGATACATGCACTCATGAAATTTTCTCAGAATGTTTGCCTTGATGATATCTTAAACAATTTTGAAATTGGGTAATTTCAGGTCAAATATTAGGTCATCAAGATAAATTGTAGAAAAAACTTTTGTGCTCTCTAGAAGCCATATTTTCAGTTCCATACTCATGAACTTTTACGGAATGTTTGTCTGAATGATAATTCAGACAAGTATGAAATTTGGTTACATTGGGTCAAAAAGAAAGTGGCCAGGTCAAATTATACAAAAATCATGTGTGCACTCTAGAGGCCACACTTTCAGTCAGATACTCATGAAACTTGGTCAGAGTGTTTGTCTTGGTGGTACTTTAGACAAGTTGGATCAAATACTAGGTCATCAGGACAAATCTTGGAAAAACCTTGGGTGCACCCTCGAGGCAACATTTTCATTTGGATACCCATTAAACTTGGTCAGAATGTTTGTCGTGATGATATCATGGACAAGTTAAATATTGGGTCATGTCTGTCGATAAAGAAGGTCAGCAGGAAAAATCTTTAGGAAAACGTTGTGTGCACTCTAGAAGCCATATTTTCAATCCAATGCTTATGAATTTTTGTCAGAATGTTTGTCTTGATGATGTTTAGACAAGTTTAAAATTTGGTTATGTTTGGTAAAATAAGTAGGTCATTAACACACATCTTAGAAAAATCCTTAAGTACATTCTAGAGGCCTCATATTCAGTCGTATACTCTTGAAAACTGGCCAGAATGATTGTCTTGATGATATGTTGGACAAGTTCAAAACTTGGTCAATTCCAACATATCAAAACTTGGTCAAAGGGTCAAAATACAGATCACTGGGACAAATCTTTGAAAAACTATGTGTGCACTCTAGAGGCCATATTTTCAATCCGAGACTTGTGAAATTTGATCAGAATGTTTGACTTGATAATATCTTGAAGAAATTCAAACTGGGTCACATTGGATCAAAAAGTAGGACATATACTGAACCAAAAAAGAAACTTCCCCTGTGTTTAAGTGCAGATATACACAAATATGAAAATCAGGATTAAACTAGATTTATATGCATTGAAAGAGTATTTTATTGCGACTTTGTGTGAAAAAAATTATTGCTGAGGGTTTATCCAAAAGTAGTGAAATGGTAGTTAAAATGCGGAAGGGGTCGCTCACCAAAATCACAAATTAATACCGGGTATGACCACCTTCAGCATGAAGGACTGCCTGGCATCGTTGGCGCATAGAACGGATAAGTGTATAGATTTCGGCTTGTGGAATGTTGTTCCATTCCTGAATTAAGGCTTGTCTTAGCTGAATGATGTTTGACGGTGGAATAGGGCGACGTCTAACACGCTGGTCCAAATTATCCCAAAGGTGTTCAATGGGATTCAGATCAGGGCTTTAGGCAGGCCAGTCATTAATAAATGCAATGTTATTCGCCCTGAGGAAATTCACATTGTCCCTAGCTGTATGGCTTGTGGCATTATCATGCTGAAAAAGAGTGATATTGGCATTATTTTGAAACAGTGGGATGACGTGCCTCGCAAGAATTTCATCTCGGTAGCGTTGGGCATTCAAATTCCCTTCGATAACGACGAGATTAGTGCGAAAGCCATGTGCAATGCCCGCCCAGACCAAGACAGAACCCCCACCCCCAAAACGATCTCGTTCAAGTACGCAACAGTCGACATAACGTTAATTTCTCCTACGGTATACTCGAACCCTGCCATCACCTCGATGAATGGAAAACCTGGACTCGTCAGAGAAAAGAACGCTATTCCATTGTTGTCTAAGCCAGCGTTGGTGTGTACGTGCCCAATTAATACGATTTACGCGGTGATGTCGCGTCAAAACACAACCAACGTATGGATGACGTGCACGTAGGCCACCCTCGCGCAAGCGATTGCGCACAGTTTGGGCAGATACACGGTTGTTATGTGTATCAGGGGTGTTAGCAGCAGTGGCTGTGGCAGTTTGAAAGCGATTGCGCAGGTGGGTGTTCCGAATATAGCAGTCTTGGCTGCGCGTCGTGACGTGAGGACGTCCACTACGTGGTCGATCTTCCGTACGCCCTGTTGCTTGAAAACGTTGCCTAAGGTGTCGAATAGCACAAGTAGAACATCCAATATTCATAGCAACAGCATTCATCGTCATTCCAGCATTAAGCATGCCAATGGCACGTTCGCGTAAATTTTGTGGAATTCTAGGCATATCAAAAATAAAGAAAACTAAAAAGAATTTAATTTTTTTCAACGTCTTTTTCTTATTGACATGAAAGTCTATAAAATTAGACTGAAAGGTTTCAAAAAATATACACGAATTATACTGGTCCGTGCATGCACGTGAAAATCGCTTTCAGCGGATTTCTTCTGCAAAATGCTTTCAGTCGAGTTAAAATTTGTTTTATCGGACACATAATTGTTCGCCCGAATATATGTAGGTCATCTGATATTTTGATTTTTTTTAATAACATTGCATTTGCACTTAAACACGGGAAGTTTCTTTTTTGGTTCAGTATATGTGTACATCATCACAACCAGGATGTCTTCAACTTTATAAAACCTGGATTACTTTACTCAGGTGAGCGCTTTGGAGCCAATGGCCCTCTTGTTCTTTCTTTACTGTACCCTTTTTTTATACGCCAACTGAGGCGACATATATTGGCGTCATCTTCTCCGTATGTCCGTCCGTCCCTTCATCCGTCCGTATGTACATCCATTTCTTGTAAACGCAACTCCTGCGACATTTCTTTACAGATTTGGATAAAATTTTCACAGAATGTTTCTCATCATGTGACCTACCGCATATTGTCAAGGGTTTGCGATTTTAGCTGCATCATGGAAAAAGGGGGCTTCATGTTATATTTCATTTCATTTTTTGTGAACACAACTCCTCCCACATTTCTTGACGGATTTAGATAAAATTTTCTCAGAATGTTTCTCATCATGTGACCTATTGCATATTGTCAAGGGTTTGCGATTTGTAGCTGCATCATGGAAAAAGGGGGCTTCATGTTATATTTCATTTTTCACCAATATCTCTTTAATTACAGGACATATCTTGACGGATTTGGATGAGATTTTCACAGATCATGTGACCTAGCGCATATTATCAGGGTTTTGGAATTTATTGCTGTGTCATGGAAAAAAGGGGCTTCATGTCAATTTTAAACTGCGTCCGTCCATACAAAAATCCATTTCTTGTGAACACAACTCCTGTTACATTTCCAGACGGATTTGGATAAAATTTTCATAGAATGTTTCTCATCATGTGACCTAGCGCATATTGTCAAATTTTTGCGATTTATAACTGTGTCATGGAAAAAGGGGGCTTCATGTTATATTTCATTTTTCACCAATATCTCTTTAATTACTGGACATATCTCAACGGATTCGGATGAAATTTGCACAGATTATGTGACCTAGCGCATATTGTCAGGGTTTTGGAATTTATTGCTGTGTCATGGAAAAAGGGGGCTTCATGTCAAATTTTATTTTTCATCGATGTATCTCCAACTAATGGACATAATTTCATGAAACTTCATATTTTTATTGGTTAATCAAAGCCAATGACCAGTGAGTCCGTTGTGCGTCCGTCAGTCCATCCATCAATCCGTGCATAAACCTTTTAGATCACAAGTAACACAATATATCAATTGAGCTACCCAGGCAGGTGCTAGAAATTCCAACACTTCAGTTTCTATAGCTAGCTGCTTGAAATAGCAGCCATGTGGCGGCGTATATTGTGACAACGGCACTCTTGTGTATTTTTAGTTTGTATTTGTAGATTTCATCAAAAGAGATGAAACACCAAGAATGCCTTGGCATGATATTGCATCCGTTGTTTATGGGAAAGCAGCAAGAGATGTTGCCAGACATTTTATCAGACGATGGAACTTCTGCAAGGTACTATTACCGTCCTCTTCATACTCTAGACTTAGAAAGCATTTGCAGATAACAAAGCAGTTATGGCTTAAATGGTGGGCGTTGTCTTTAAAGGAGTTTTTAAACCTTTTTGAAAGAGCTGATAATGCTTGACAACAATTTCTCAATTGACAACAATTTCTCAAAGCTCTTCTTTGTCTGGGTGATGAAGACATAAGATTGTTAAGGTAAACAACTCATTCTCTGCACAGGAATCCTAACACACCTCTTTACAAAAGATTGTGGCTAAAGGAGGAAATTGCCATGTATTGAGAAGCAATGTCTCCTTCCCTAGTCACTGGCTACTTTCCAACATGAACATTGTAGAAACAATGTTCGGTGGTGAGAAATTAGTGAATAATGTCTCAATCACTTGTCTGCCCCTTACGTATCTAGCTTGTCCCAAATAGCTCTCTAAAAACATGCATGTAGACTTAATGGATAAACTCTCTACCAGACAACAGGATAAAGTCTCTACCAGACAACAGGATAAACTCTCTATCAGACAACAGAACTTCAGACTCATCCATTTTGAAAACACCAGTAGATAGGAAGTATATTGTGGACGAAGTTATTGGACTTGTCTATGAAAGGGTAGGAAAAATTGTATGAAAAAGAGAAAATGCTTTTTAAAACTTACATTCCTTTGATCATGAAAAGATCAGCTAGTGGAAATATTCCCAAGTGATAAAACTTTTATTGTTTTCCAAGACGGAGAAGTTCAAAAAGAACAAGAAGTACCCTATGTTGATGCCCAAGTCCTACACCAAATGTGAAGTGTTACCTGCCATCAAGGAAATTACTTACCCAGTCAAATCACAGGTATTGATAAGATACATGAGCCATGCTCTTTGAAAAAGGGGTGTAATGAATATGCAAAAAGTATTAACCCAGGTCAGATTGTGCAGGCTGACCTGTGTCGAAAGTTATTGCTATATTTAAGTTTTCTGCATGTCAAAGTATCATTGTATCTCATGTATCAGCTGGTTTTTACTCAGAATGTGTATTATGGGACAACTTGGTTGGTATAATGCATTAAAGAGATATATTCAACGCCCTTTTTCCAGAGTGCCACTCATCATTTCTTGGTATTTTCAAAGAAATCATTGAGATAGTTTCGTAGCCCTGTCTTCCTTTGTCATGGTTATGCAAAAACTTGATCATCTAGTAAAATCTTGGACATTTTTTGATATCTCTGTCATTAGAGAACATATTCTCTTCAAACTCAGGCTAGTTGCCAACTATAAAAAGGGAAACTCATACAAGAAGGGCAGGTAACTATCGAAATATCTTTGACATTCTTATGCACCTTTTTGGACTTTGACAGAATGCCGCAGCTAGAAATGTCTTAATATCACTTTTTTTACAGATATCTCAGAGAATATGAATTAGAGGCTATATCAAATCTAGAGTACAAAGTATCATTTACCTGTATTGATATAGTTTTATATATTCTAAAAGTAATTTGCAGGAGGCAACATAAAAAACAGTCATATGAAATACTGATGATAAAACTGAATTGATACATGAATACATTTTAACCCTTATCCTGCTAAATAAAAGAAATGAAACTTTCAAGTCAATGGTAAAAACTTAAATATTGCTATTAGAAAGGTATCTTTGGAGGAAAGTTATCTCCTTATCAGACAGTATAGATCCAAGATCAGACTGCACATTCTGTGCAGTCTGATCTTGATCAACGCTGTCTGCAAAAGGTCAGTGAGTTGCGCTTAGCAGCCTAAGTGTTAAAGCATTGTGGAAAAGGAGAAACTACCTGTTTTTAGATTTAGATGTTGTTTGTTTCACATTGATATTCATTGACACATCATGTAGATGTCTGCTTGACAAATTTCAGGTACTGAGGAGTGTTTGTGGTTGGTCAGCAGGTGTGCAAGAAGTTGAGAAATCTATACATGATGCCATGATAGACAAAATTGAAACAGCCAAACATTATATCTACTTTGAGGTATGTTTCATCTGGATTGTTAAACTGGCACAAGGACCTGAACTGAAGCAGCACATGTAATAGGATCATGTCTGCTCCATATCTCCTGGGCCCCTTGTTACAAACAAAATTTGCGTAAGTTTTATGTAACTATAGTGTAGTGGCATTAATCTGCCATGAGATCATGATAACTATCATGATTATTTTAGAAAGCTATTGCGATAAATCAAAGTTTCCTGGAAATTTTATCTAGATAAAATAAAAAGATAAAATTTCCAGGAAACTTTGATTTATTGCAATAGTTTTCTAAAATGATCATGATTGTTATTTCATATCTTGTAGCAGATTAATGCCACTATACTATAGTTACGTAAAACTTATGCAAATTTTGTTTGTAACTACCCTAGTAAAACGCATAGGGGTCCGTAGTTTGACTCCTGGCACCCATAGACTATATACTATAAACAAGGGATTTAACTGTATACAGTCCGTTACTCGCCCCCGGTTACAAAAAACAATGCATCTTTTCTACCCCATCAGTTACTCTCCTATTTTTTTCTACAGCTGAGAGCTAAAACATTTTTCTACCAGAAAAACACAACTGTTTGTCAGTGGCTAATGCAGTCTGGCTGATACATTCGCTCGAACTAGTAAACTCGCTCAAAAATCAGCGCCATTGACACGGGTTCGTACATCCGTTTTCAAGATATAAAATGCACTTTAGATCCAATGAAACGCAGCATTAGCGGCACCCACCCTTTAAGCATGTTTAAAAATACTACTGACCTATAGTCTTTATCTTCAATAACGACGAAACGCCTCAGAATTCGTTGAATTTGTGATCCACGTTCTTATTTCGAACAGCTGCAGCCATCTTCTGTCATGTGACATTGTTTGGAACGAGAAATTTCATCGGTTGATATGTACTACCAGTCATGAATTCAACCAATGAAATTTCATACAGCTGCTCACACCTTTTTGTCACGTGACAGTACGGTGATACTGTTTGGAACGAGAAATTTCATTGGTTTATATGCGCGAACGTCAGTATCAAATGTACGAACCCGTGTCAATGGCGAAGATTTTTGAGCGACTTTACAAGTTCGAGCGAATGTATCAGCCAGACTGCATTAGCCACTGACAAACAGTTATGTTTTTCTGGTAGAAAAATGTTTTAGCTCTCAGCTGTAGAAAAAATTAGGAGAATAACTGATGGGGTAGAAAAGATACGTTGTTTTCTTGTAACCGGGGGCAAGTAACGGGCTGCATACAGTTAAATCCCTTGTTTATAGTATATAGTCTATGGGTGCCAGGAGTCAAACTACGGACCCCTATGGTAAAACGGGGCCCTGAACCTTAAGTCTGATTTTAAGAATATTTTATGCACATGTGCATATTGATGAGATGACAGGCAGTTTGAAGATTTCACATTCAAGTCTCTATGGTCAAGGTCAAAGTAGGTTTTCAAAGGTCACATGTACTAGCATTAAGGAGCATTTTCTTCTTTTCCCATGGTGTTTCTGACTCTTTCAAAATCCCAATATTTGAGTCACATTTTATTTGTCATCCACTACTGCTTTCCAATATGGATATGTCTAAAATTTAAGCATCTGATGAAGAGAAAACTCTTTGCCAAAAGACAATTTTTTTTTTTAAATTTTTGGCCGAGCCCCAGTAGTACAGTCGATAGCGTATAGGACTCAAAAACAGGGGATCGCTGGTTCGATCCCTGGCTCGGCCAATTTCTTTCGGAGGATTTATGATAGTCATTGCAACAGGATTCCTCTCTCAGCACTGATCATTGTTTTGACGATGGTTATGTGGGAAAGCAGCCAGTTGCTTGGAAAGAATATTGTGCAGAGTACTGGTAAAAGAAACTCCAAGAAAGTATGGACAGGTGCAATGGCCACCGTGATATAACTGAAATAGTGTTGAAAACGGTGTTAACACCATACAATCAATCAATCAACAAAATTTTGGACTCAAACTGAAACCTCAAATTGAAAGCATTTGCAGACGACAAATTAATTGTAGCAGAAAACAACACTTCTATCCTCGAAATAGTGGAAAACATTTATTGGGAAAGGAGAAAATACAGGACACCAGCATTTTCACCTTTATCCACAATGTTTTCAAAAGACTCCTACTTCAGGGTTGTTAAACACAAGATTGTACAGTTATGGGTTGACTCTTTACCAAACATCAAAATTGGTCCAAATTGAAAGCATTTGCAGATGACAGTTTAAATGTTATTAAAATGATCGTTTTTGCCTTTGAAAGGGTGGAAAACATGGTGGGAAAATGAGAAAATGCTGGTTATCGGCATGAAAACTCGTCATTGTTTGTAAAGGGTTGAATAAGTTGTGTCTTTTCTGTTTCAGAATCAGTTTTTCATCACACAGATAGCAGACAAAAGTCAGGTGAAAAATGGAATTGGGGAGGCATTACTGAAGAGAATAGAGAGAGCTTACAGGTATTTTATTACTCAATTTTCTGGTGTAAGTCAATAATGTTTGCTGGTAACAAGAAATTTCTCATTTTATTGCAATATTTTTCATTGTTATGGTGGTTGTTTTTGTTTATCAAACCTTTATACATTTTGATAATTGGAAGTTTTATTAAGTGCTGAATTTACAATTATTGGAAATATTGGGAATTCTTGTTTAGTTCGACTGATTTCAAAGAAATATCTGAAGTATTGTCATAGCCATGTGTTCAACCTGGTTAAAAAAAAAAGGCTTTGACGTTTTCTGATACAGGTATGTCTGTCATTACTGAAGATCTACACAGACCCCAAAGACAACTTAAGTCGTGAAAGGTATTTTAAAGGTTAATATTTGTAATAACAATGATGATATTTTTTCAACAGGTCCAATGAAACATTCCGTGTATATGTCGTGTTGCCATTATTGCCTGCCTTTGAGGGTGAGATTGGAGAAAATGGTGGCTACGCCATACAAGCAGTTACCCATTGGAACTACAAGTCGATCTCTAAGGGACCTCACTCACTGTGGTATAATCTGACAAAGAGAGGTATTTATTTGCGTGTGTTTAACCCTTTACTAAACAGTCCCGTCTTTTTAACAACCATGAGAAAAAGGGCTTTGAAAACATTGTTTGAATAAAAGAATATACTAGTAACAGACAGTTTGTCCTTTTCCTACAATGTTTCTATCCACTTCAACAACAAACCCTATCATTGGAGCCGAATTTATCATCTGCAAGTACTTAATGCTTTCTGCATAGACAAGTCTAATATTTTGTCGTCTGAAAAAGAGTCTACTTCAAAAACAAACCCAACATGTTGTTTGCAAAAGATTTCTGTTTGGAAATGTCTGATATTCAATTTGTAGATACCAAAATCCTTTTATGGGGTTGCTGTCCTTACTCTGCACTACCTAATATTGCTAAAGTGACTCAGGAGTTCCCATATGTTGTACTTGGGTTTACCTTTTAATTACATGTATATAAAACACATGTTAGAATGTCTTTGGTATGGAATGTCTTTCGTATGAAAGTTTGTACAATTAAAAATGTCATGACACTATTTTTGATACTTTGGACATTTTTGTCACATAAATATAGGTAATAAGTTTGTTATTTTAATCTATTTTTCTGCAAACCTGTATGTATGACGCTAAAACATTAGTCAAGAAGGAAATAACACAGTGACTGAAAGATTTCAGAAAGAAACTGGGCCTAAAATGATTTAAATCCTTCCTTCTTAACTCAAAAACTATCGTTATTTCATTGTCAAGTTATTATCACACTTTTCTGGATACTGATCAAGCACCTGTTATATAGTTATTGTGCTTTTCCCCAATTAGCCCATTACCACACAATCCTGAGAACTAACGACCCTGATGGAGAAGGGTTTCAAATACATCATGCAAAAAGGTAAGAAATGCTGCTAATCAGCATTTCCTCCTATTACCACAATGTTTTCTACTCAGCCAAAGACAAATACCACCATTTGAGCTGCACTGGATTTGTCATCTGTGAATAAAACTTTGGCGTGTGGTATAGAGCTAATACTTTTCTTTGTGTTGCAGTTGATGACCCCAAGAAGTATGTTGTTTTCTGTGGTTTGAGGTCTCATGCAGAGCTGAAAGGTCGACTGGTAAACACTTTTTTATTCACTCTTTACTAGACGAAAAAATTTTAAACCCATCCATATTGAAAGCTTTTGTAGACAACAAAATTGATTGTGGCTCAGATTACAGGAATTGTCTTTGAAAGGGTAGAAAACATTGTGGGAACAGGAGAAAATGCTGGTTACCAGCATTTTCTACTTTTCCTACAACATTTTCAATAGCCGTTTACAGTGGAACCTCGCTATAACGCTGTCATCGGGAGCCATGATCTACAACAGCGTTATATCCGGGTTGAAATATATAACACTGACACCCCCCCACCACCACCAGCAACCCATCCACCAACTGTTGCCAGAACTATGGCATCAAGTAATTACTGTTATTCGCCAATATATTCTGACAAAAATAAAATAGTAATATTCTGGTTATTATGGAAATCAACATTTTGAACAATTTATGGTAGCCAAAATAGTAAGTTTTAATCTGGGGATGTGTCAAATGAAAAGGGCGAACTCTTGCAAATTTATTCATAGTAGCAGCGGAGGTAGATCTTGTTCAAATACTTAGACACAAATATGCATATTTACGTTTAAACATTTATTTATCGGAGACATATTGTTTTTCCCCATGCGTCCATCTGTCTGTCTGTCTGTCTGTCTGTCTGTCTGTTATTTCCCTTTGATTATTTTCCTAATTTTTCGAGTTATTATGTCTTCCCCCGTCAGGGTCGGGAGACATATTGTTTTTCCCCATGCGTCCGTCTGTCTGTCCATCTGTCTGGCTGAATCGTGTCCGCTCAAAGTGTCATGCACAAGAACCATAACTCTGGCTTGTATATTTTTCGAGTTATTTCCCTTTGATTATTTTCCTTCATAAAATCGTATCTGCTCTATAACTTGAAAACCTTTTAAGATATTTTGATAAAACTTAACACATTTGTACAGCACCATGAGACAAAGTGTCATGCACAAGAACCATAACTTTGGTTTGTATATTTTTCGAGTTATTTCCCTTTGATTATTTTCCTTCACAAATTGTGTCCGTTCTATAACTCGAAAACCTTTTAAGCTATTTTGATAAAACTTCACACATTTGTACAGCACCATGAGACAATAGTGTCATGCACAAGAACCAGTTATTTCCCTTTGATTATTTTCCTTACTCATTTAACGTACAATTTCGTGTCCGCTCTATAACTCGAAAACAGTTAGAGAAAAATGACCATCATTTCAGTTAGAAATTGCCTTGGTGACATATCAATCCTTTTGACACCAAAATGGGGGGAAATGATTCCCAGTTAGTTCTGTTACCAAATCTGGTCATTCATACACCTGTACAACTACGTAAAAGAACTTTATTTACCTGTAGGGCCATATTGATTAGAATTATTCAGCCGCTGTTTAGCTGAATTACAGCCAGGTTCATTCAGAAATCAAATAAAACACTATCATGTTGGATTGCAAACGGTGCCACCGCCATGTTTTTCAATCATGCTGATGATTGCATAACAAACCCAAATCGACTATGACTGTCACTAACCAAATCTCTTTCAATAACCCAACGAGACAAGACCCGACGTACATGATGAAAGTCAAAAAGAAAAAGAATGTGTGTCGGGGTCTATAAATTAAACTACGGTGGAGAGATCTAAACTGTTTGTTATATAGATCCTGAATGGACGGGTTTTCAATCTTGAAATAAACGGATCATAAAATTTAATGTGATCTTATCTTTTTTTAGGCATAACAGAAGTAGCTTTCTACGAATACGATTTTGGTCATGGTTCAGCTGCGGATGGTGTAGATACAAGATCAGACTGCATGGTCTTTGAAGTCTAATGTTTATCTACACTGGCCACAAAGACTTTAACCCTTTACCATAATTTAAAGACCCTGAGAAAGAAAGCTTTTGAAAAGCATGTGGAAAAAAGGAGAAAATTCTGGAAACCAGCATTTTCTCCTTTCACCACATTGTTTCAACCCTTCCATGAAAGGATTTCAAATTGGCTACTTTTTTTTGGTTGTGACTGAGAATTACCGTTGGCTGACTAGGCTCTCGAAGGATTCATCTTCATTATGGTTTTACGCACGATGTACAATTGTGCATTCATTATGCAGCCGATCATTCTATCTGAAATATTTTCCAAATATTAAAAGTCAGATGTTTTCGAAAATCTACTTTCAACCTGTCCAAGTATTTAGTATTCCTGAATACATGTATTTGGACTGTCTGGAGTTAGTAATAGACATAAAATATTTTTGACAGTAGTTTAGCGTGTTCGAACATTTAGCATGTCCGAATACATTGGTGAATGAGGGTACATTGGATATCGCTGTTATGGGCTGAAGTCCTTTTGTTATCAACTGTGCGTGTATTTGTCAAACAAAGCAATTTTGCACAGCCATAGGTGATAACAGTAATTAACAAGGTAAAGGTGTGAAAAATTGTCACATTATGTGCACAGTATCAATTTTACATCAGAATTTGGTCAATAGGTAGTTATGTTTTTACACTGGGGATTCTTATCAGCAGAATGGTAGATTGGGATCAGACTCGAAAATGGTCAACCCCCCCGAAATTTTGGGAGCCATAGGATACCGTGTTATAATAGGGTCAGCATTTTAGCGAAGTTTGTTCTAGCGGGGTTCCTCTGTATTTTGATATATACAGAGACTCTAAGATCCTCGTCCTAAAATAGGATTATTCAACATGAATTCTAGATTAATAATGCATGAGTGCATGTAAAAACATTTTTGCAAAAGAAGAAATTGATTATTAAAGCTATTTTTCATTTAACTCAATTTTGTTCAGAAGAGACAGCTTTCATGAAAGCTCTTAGTTGTGTCTGTATTGAAACTTTACATGTACAATTATGGACTTTATAGAACTTTAACTGATGTTTTTGTACCATCTTACTTTATATTTCAACATTCTTTATATTTCAACATTCTTAATCGTCTCTGTCTAAGTATTGGTTTTTGGTTTGTAGTCACCTCTAAACAAAAGTTTTATTTTTGTGTTCGTTTTTGTCCAGGTAACTGAGCTTGTCTATGTGCACAGTAAGCTAATGATCATTGACGACGACACTGTGATAATTGGGTCAGCAAACATAAATGACAGAAGTTTACTGGGAACACGGGACAGTGAAGTGAATGTCATGTATGAGGACATACAGAAGTTTCCGGTAAAAATGGCGGGCCAAGAACACATGGCGGGTAACTTTGCGGCATCAATCAGAAGGACACTGTTCCGAGAGCATCTTGGTATTGATGAACATGATGATAGTATAGACTTGTCGGACCCGATCGGTGATAATTTCTGGAAAAATGTCTGGTTTAAACAAGCCACTGTCAATACAACTGTGTATTTCAAGGTACATTCAACTCTTCACCATCATAATCAGAGTCTTAATTAACCCTTTACCAAGCAATCCCTTGTTTTCACGACCCTGAGAAAGAGGCCTTTTAAAAACATCGTGGGAAAAGGAGAAAATGCTGGTATTTTCTTCTTTTCCCACCATGTTTTCTACTCTGTCAAATAACTACAGTTCATTTGTGTCACTTTCAGGTTTACTGTCTGCAGATGCTTTCAATTTGGAAGAGTAAAATTTGTTGTGTGGGAAAGGGTTAAAGATACAGGCTTGTTCCGTAAAAGGTCAGATCAACAACCTTAAGAACTGAATTGTGATTGTATTCAATGAACATATTTTACTGTTCACCTGATTACGAAAATTCAGACTAGTCCAAATTGAAAGCATATGCAGACAACAAATCAAATGTGGCTCATATAAAATGAAAACATTGTGGAAAATGGAGTAAATGCCGTTTATCAGCGTTTTCTCCTTTTCCATATGTGTTTTCAAAAAGCCTGACACGAAGATTTTCAGAGAAGGCCAAACATTTCAAAATTAACCCTTTCAGCGCCATAGGCAAAAAGAGTTACCTTTGCGGACAGCATAGATCAAGATCAGACTGCACAGAACATGCAGTCTGATCTTTGATCTATACTATCCGCTTCTGTAGTCAAGCCTATACAATCAAAATCTTTGTAAGTTTCAATGAATTGTATTTAGAGCTGTCAAAATAGGTCGAGTTTATTTATTTGGCGCTGAAAGAGTTGAAGCGTATTGATATCTTATTAGATAAGCTAAATCTATAAATCAGTGATTTACGTTTGGTCTTGACATACATTGTCTGCACAGCACCAAAATTACCTCTAGCTTGCATAGGATTGCAATCGTATATGATCCATATATAACAACAAAGCTGATTTTTTGTGTGTGTTTTTCAGTTTCTTGACATTTAGCGAGGTGTAAGTCTGTCATTGACATGAAATGTCTCTTGCAGGAAAATATAGTAAAGGTCAGCAAATGTTGGTGACTATGCTCCAAGAATTAATCTCTAGAATGCCATGTAAAGAAATAAAAACATTTTTTCATCTGGGGTATATTGGCAAAATTATTGTAATTTTAAGTCTGTCTTTAGATCAAAGACCAGACAAGAACTTCTGTGGAGTCTGATCTTGATCTACAGTCTCTGCTAAAGCACCATGATATGTCATGCTAAACATTGAAAGAATTAAAAGTTGGAGCCATTACCATACAAATTTAACTTTTAATGCCTTGATATAGTTGGCTTTTGAAAACTTGAGAAAGAAGCCATTGTCTGATACATGCATTTGCTACTTTTCCAGCACTGTGTTCAGTGTCACTCGAAATCTGTAATCTCCTTTCCTGCAGTTATTTCTGCTTTATGCAACTTTCACAGAGTAAAATTATTGGTTTGACGCATTACCATATGACAGAATTTTAAACTTGCCCAAATTGAAACCCTTTGCAGACAGTAAATGAAATGTTACTTAAAACATCGAATTTGTTCTTTGAAGGGTAGAAAACATCGTGGGAAAAGGAGAAAGTGCTGGTTACCAGCAGTGCTTTCAATAACTGTTTTGTCAGGGACGTTAAAACTTGAAATTAAGTTGTAAAGGGTTAACTCTTTGTTAAAAAGTCCTGTGTTATCAGTGTCATAGGAAAAAGGCTTTAAAAACATTGTGATAAAAGGAACAGTTAAAATGCTGGTAACCAACATTTCCCCCACAATTTTATCTGTCCTTTCATTTACATATCCTATTTGAGCCATGTTGTATTTGTTGCCTGTGGCTGCAAATTTTTACCAGTTGAAATTTTTTTCACTTTTAGCTCCACTGGCCAAAGGTCAGTGGGGTTATGTCATGGCCTGGTGTCCATCGTGTGTGCGTCCGTCTGTCAGTCCGTCCATCCGTGCATTAACTTTTATTTCAAACATCATCTTCTCTGAAACTACCCATCCAATTTTGATGAAACTTCACAGAAATGATCCTGCCATTGTCCTCTTTAGAATTTCTTGAAAGAATTTGATTCTTTCACAAACACTGGTTGCCATGGCAACAAAACTGAAAAATATTGAAAATCTTTGAAAATCTTCTTGTCTGAAACTACAAGGCCTAGGGCTACCGAATTTTGCATGTAGCTTTATCTAGTGGACCTTTACCAAGTTTCTTCAAATTATAACCTTGGGGTCAAATTTGGCCCTGCCCTTGGGGGTCACAAGTTTTATATGGGCTTATATAGGGAAAACTTTAAAAATCTTCTCGTGCCTAGCCATAAGGCCTAGGGCTACCAAATTTTGCATGTAGCTTTATTTAGTAGGTCTCTACCAAGAGGGCCCAAATTATAGCCCTAGGGTGAAATTTGGCCCTGCTCCAGGGATCACAAGTTTTATTGGAGCTTATATAGGGAAAACTTAAAAAATCTTCTTGTACCTAGCCATAAGGCCTAGGGCTACCAAATTTTGCTTGTAGCTTTATCTAGTGGGCCCCTACCAAAAGGGCCTTAATTGTAACCCTGGAGTGAAATTTGACCTGGCCCCAGGGGTCACAAGTTTTACATGGGCTTCTATAGGGAAAACTTTAAAAATCTTCTCATACCTAGACCATAAGGCCAAGGGCTTCCAAATTTTGCATGTAGCTTTATCTAGTGGGCCTCTACCAAGAGGTCCCAAATTATAGTCCTGGGGTCAAGTTTGGCCCTGCTCCAGGGGTCACAAGTTTTATGTGGGCTCATATAGTGAAAACTTTAGAAATCTTCTTGTTACTAACCATAAGACCTACAGCTACTAAATCTAGCCCTGTCTCAGGGGTCTAATGTTTTACAGGGCCTTTTATTTAGGAAACTTTGAAAATCTTCTTGTTTATAACCACACATTCTAGACCTGTATTACATTGTATTTGGTATGGGGCTTTATCTTGTGGAACTCCACCAGGATTCAAGTAATTATAGCTTTGTGGTCAAAAATGGCTTTGTCCTGGAGTCATAACTTTCTCATACAATTTTATAGAAAAAAATTTGTATGTCTTTTAGTTTGAAACCAGTTGGCCAAGTATTGTAATGTTTGGCTTGTAGTGTTTTTACTTATTAGCCAGTGGAGTGATACAGGGCCATCATGGCCCTTTTGTTTTAAGACTTAACTCTTTGCCACACAATCCCAAGTTTTAACAACCCTGAGGAAGAAGGCTTTCAAAAACATTGTGGGAAAGGAGAAAATGCTGGTAACCAGCATTTCCTCAATTTCCTACAATGTTTTCTACCTTTTCTCAGTCAATTTTCCCTTTTAAGCTACATTTCATTTGTAACATGCAAATGCTTTCAATTTAGACAAGTCCAAAATTTTGTTGTTTGGTAAATGGGTAAACCTTTATTCACATACAATACTTTTTTTTATGAATTCCACAGGTTTTTAACTGCATTCCTGATGACCACATCAAATCCTTCGAGCAACTGAAGCAAATGGCATCGCAGAAAACGCTCGCTGAGACGGACCCAGAGACGGCGCATGCAGAGCTCAAGAAAATCAAAGGCCGTTTGGTGTTTTTACCACTCTATTTCTTAGAGGACCAAGAAAGTATTATACCAGTTGGGGCCAATAAAGAAGCTGTGATGCCAGTTAAACTTTGGACATAACTATTCCTTTACCTAACAGTCTTATTTTTCATGACCCTCAAGGAAAAAGCTTTGGAAAACACCTTTGGAAATAAAGATGATGCTGATAACCAGCACTTTCTCCTGTTTCTACAGTGTTTTCTATTGTTTTAAGAAGAAATCTCAGCATTTGAGCCACATTCAAATATGTTGCCTGCAAAAACTCCCACGTCAGACAAGCCTTAGTTTTGTTGTCTGAAAAAGAGTTTATATTTCTGTACATTCCTGTGTACAACCTACTGCATTACGTTCTTATATGAGCAGTGCCCTGGGAAAAGGGGCTTTAATGCATCTTCATGATGCGATATACCAAGGACTTCTTAAATAATTATGGATCCGTGAAATCCATTTTTTTTACCAACTGACTTAATCCCAAGGTAAAGTGGTCCTTGAACATGCAGAAAATTTACTAAGAGCAAAAAGTTTCAACACAGGTCAGCCTGTCCAGAATGCGCAGGCTGTCCTTGGTTGATACTTTCTGTAGATGCAACAAACTCCCTTTTTACAGAGATGGCGAATTAAGTAAACTCTGGGTCAATATTCACCAACCGTTGTAGTTAGTATTTTTAGTCTAACTCTATGACAATTTCTGATTGGCTAAACTGATTGGCTTGACCATTTGGATTAGGCAATCAAAAATTGAAGTCTTTTGAAATTAGAAAAATGTTGAAAATAAGAGAGCAATTTAGAATGGTTGGTGAAAACAGCTTTATCCTTTGTCAAACAATCTTAAGTTTTAATGACCCTGCGGAAGAAGGCTTTTGAAAATGTTTGAAAGAAAGAAAATGATTACCAGCATTTTCTCCTTTTCCCACAATGTTTTCTCCCCTTTCAAAGACAAATGTCATTATTTGAACTACATTAACTTTGCCATCTGCAAATGCTGTCAATTTTATAAGTAGCCTAAAATTTTGTCATTTGGTTAAGGGTATTAGAGATACTTCTGTCTTACATTTCCTTTTATAGTGATTCTTAGCTTGAAGTAGGTATGGGGAGGTTTCATTGTTGGTCTTTGAGGCATATGCATTTTACTGAGGGTGTAGACTTAGATTAAACTGCACATGATTGCAGGTGCAGCATCTCTATCTATTGTTCTTGTCAGGTAATCTGAGTGAAATGCCAATAAAAATGATGAAATATAATGATGTAATAGACAACTATGTGAATTTAGCAGGATAAGGGTAAAAAGTAGTATGGTGTGCCACTAATCCCTTAGTTCATGAAGGCTTTTTGATAGGTAAACAGAACACTTTCCCAAGCATTGATGTATGAATAATTTGCAAACAAGTATGCCAACCTATCATTTATTTCCCATTTTAACCCTTTACCATACCAAACAATCCTGTGTTTCAATGAACCTGAAGTAAAAGGCTTTTATATACATGGAAAAAGGATGACCAGCATTTTCTCCTTTTCCCACAATGTTTTCTACTGCTTTGAAGACAAATTTCATCATTCCAGTCTCACTTAATTTGTATTTTGCAAATGCTTTCAATTTGGACAAGTCTACAATTTTGTCATCTGGTAAAGAGTAGAGTTAAGTTGAGCATGTAACAGAGCAGTTGCTCAAACAAGCAATTTGCATTTTTTCCGGCATTGTTTTCAAAAGCCTTCTAATTCAGGAGCATAAAAAGTTCATAGTTGGAAAATTGTAAGTTTACACAAAAAGAAATGATCAATAGATAGATTCATATATATTCATCTTCTCTCGGTAAATACTTCGTGCAATGGTTGCTACGCAATGAATTGCTATTAACTGTGTTGATTTTTATATCCCCCACCTACGAAGTAGAAGGGGGTATACTGGTTTCATCATGTGTGTCTGTCCATTTGTCTGTAGACTTTTTTTTTGTTTCCGTGCTCTGACTCAAAAGCTGTTTGCCCTAGAACCCAGAAACCTTTTACAAGTGTTGCTCATGACCCAAGGAGGTGCCCTTTTGTTTTTGAATCACATGGATCAAAGGTCAAGGTCACAGGTGAACTTTATTTGAAAATTGTTTCTGTGCTCTAACTCAATAGCTGTTTGACCTAAGACTCTGAAACTTTATACAAGTGTTGCTCATGACCCAAGGATGTGCCCAATTGTTTTTGGGTCACATGGGTCAAAGTTGATCTTTGTTTTGAAAGTCATTTCTGTTCTCTGATGGTGCTGCTTCATAAACAAGGTGCTGGTGGGGGGCGGGGTATTAGTTTTTTTTCCTATGTTTGTTTTCTTCATTAACATGTTTAACTCTTTACCAAACAACAAAATTTTAAAGACTGCTTGTTACCAGTATTTTCTTCTTTACCTACAATGTTTTGGAAGGCTCTCTTTTTCAGGGTCCTTCAAACTTGGGATTGTTTGGTAAAGGGCATGTAATTTTTTGTTTTTCATTGGTGTTTTCTTCATGGTACAAACATTTTAATCTTTATATTATTTCTTGAAAATAATGTTTTCATGAGTCCTCTGCTTTATGTTTTCAAAAGCTTTAAGGCTTTTTTGGACAGAACTGCTGATTACCAGCATTTTCTCCTTTTCCAACAATGTTTTCAAAAGCCTTCTTTGTCAGGGTTGTTAAAAAAAACTCTGGATCATGTGGTAAAGGGTTATGCAAACACTAGGTCCTGTGTTGGATTTGAGTGTCCCTTAACCCTTTACCATACAATCCCGAGTTTTAATGACCTTGAGGAAGAAGCCTTTTTAAAACATTGTGGGAAAGGAGAAAATGCTAGTTATCAGCATTTTCTCCATTTTCCACAATGTTTTCTGCCTGATTAAGCCAGGCTTCACCAATTGAGTTACATTTGTCGTCTGCAGCTGCTTTGAATTTGGACTTATGTAAAATTTGTCATTTGGTAATGAGTTAAGCACTTGCCAAACTCTTTATCAGCAGCCAATATTTTAGACTTGTCTAAATTGAAAGCGCCGAGCCCTGGTAGCTCAGCCGCCACAATATAACTGAAATAATGCTGAAAATGGTGTTAAATACTATACAATCAATAAATAAATTGATTGCATTTGTAGGCAATGTATTGTCTTTGATAGGGTAGACAACATTGTAGGAAAAGGAGAGAATGCTATTTCATAGAAACCAGCAATTTCTCCTTTTCTCATATGGAAAGGCCTACTTCTTCAGGATTGTTAAAACAATGTTACGTTTGTTCTGTACAAAGTTGATACGGGTTGGACTGCACTGTTAGAATGGTGTAAAACATTGAACAAAGGTAATTGTCTTTTCACTGTTTAACGTTAAATTGCCTTGATCTGGTGTCACAGGCACTCTTTGGTTGAAGAACCAATTAATATAAAGATGCATAATATTTGAGTTGAGCTGTAGAAAAAGGGAGTTTAATGCAATTTTTTGGTAAAAGGTAATATGTTTTACTCATGTATAAACAGACATTAGCATTGGTCTGACAAAAAAGGGTTGAATGCGTCTCTGTGATGCATTATACCAATCAAGTCATCACATAATTATGGATCTTTAAAATCTATCTTGTCTAACAACCAACTGAATTATTAGTTAGAATGGCCTTTAGGCATGCAGAAAATTTACCAAAAGCAATAAAAATTCATCAGCGGTAGTCCGCGCAGGCTGACCGGGTTGATACTTTTCTCAGATGCATTAAACCCCCTTTTCACAGAGTATGGCTCATTTGTAAGTAGACAGGGTAGAGACAACATCATGGAAAATGAAAAAAATTGCTCACTTGTATTGAATTTATTGTTATTTAAACCTTTACCACATAATCCCAAGTTAAACAACCCAGAGTAGAAAGCTTTTGACAACATTGTAGGAAAAGGAAAAAAATGCTGACAGGCAGGATAACCAGGGAGAAAATGCTGGTAAGCAGCATGTTGTCCTCCTAAAATATTTTTCAAATGCTTTCTTCTACTTGGTTGAATGAACAGTTGACTGGTTGATAAAGGGCTAAATAATTTAGTGCAGACTGCCTGAAAAGCATTGTGGCAGTTGCAGAAATTGCTTATTTTGAACAGTTTCTGTATATGACAAAATTTTCCTAAGCCATCTTTATATATAGATAATGAGTGTATTATACATTGCAGTGCAGTGTTATTTAAGCATGATATGTATACACTGCCGTGTAGTGTAGTAAATTTTTTGTTAAGGATACAGTGTCCTGTTGATGTTTCTTTAGGGCATTTTAGAAAATCTGAAAACCTATTTTTGTAAGAACATAATGTATGTAAAACATTGTTACTGCTCAATATTTGTTAATTGATAATTAAAACATTATTTATGATAATTTAAATGTAGATCTATATATATTAGCCTGTTGCCCTCCTTTTACCAGATGAATTTTGGACTGTTCCATATTGACAGTGTGTATTTGTAAATGACTGAGTAATTGTACCTCAAAATAAGAGATTTGTCTTTAATAGAGTAAAAACATTCTAGAAATAAGAGAAAATGCTGGGTACCAGCATATTAATCTTTTCCCACAATTTCTTCAAAAGCATTTCTTCATAAGTCATTAAAACACAGAATTAAGTGGTAATTGGTTAATTCTTTTACCAAATTATGTTTTAACGGCCTCGTGGAAGAAGGCTTTTGTAGGAGAAGGAGAAAATGCTTGACAACAGCATTATCTCCTTTTCCAGCATAGTTTTCTAGCTTTCCAAGAAAAGACTCGATCATTTGAGCCACACTAATTTTGTCAGGTAAATGGTTCCAATTTGGACAAGTTGGAAAATTTGACATCTGGTAGAAGAGAGTTGGACATTTACTATTTATGACATAGTCTGTGTAACTGCCCTTTTGCAAGCCCCTACACCACAGTAGGGCAGACACAAAGCTTATATTCCATGAGTTATGAGTTCAGATGCCAGCTCCACATAAAGTCCTTTAACTCTTTACAAAACAAAAAACATTTAGACTGTTCCAAATTGAAGGTGTTTGCAGATGACAAACTAAATGTGGCTCAAATAATGAATTTGTGTCTGAAAGAGTGGAAAACATTGTGGGAAAAGGAGAAAATGCTGGTTACCAGCATTTTCTCCTTTTCCCACAATGTTTTCAAAAGTTTTAATGTTCAGGGTTGTTAAAACTTGGAATTGTGTGGTAACAGGTTAAAATGTTTGCTTGTGACATTAACTTTGAAAGAGCACTGTAGAAACATCAAGGTCAGTCAACATCAAAGACACTGCTTGGTACTTTGGGATGATGCATTTTGATTTTGAAAAGATAGAAAACATTGTGGGAAAAGGAGAAATTGTTAGTTACCAGCATTTTCTACTTGTTCCACAATATTTTCAAAATTCTCCTACCCCAGGGTCATAAAAATGTGGGATGATTGATAATTGGTTAACCCGTGTATCAAACAGTTTCATTTTTTTATGACCCTAGAGTTGAAAGCTTTTGAAAAAATTGTGGAAAAACAAGAGAAAATCCTAGAAACCAGCATTTTTCCCCCCATTTTCCATGTTTTCTACTTTCTCATAGACAATTATCACTATTCAAGACAAATGTACTATGCTGTCTGCTAATGCCTTCTGCTTCAGCTTTGTTGTTTGGTAAAAGGTTAACTGGGACCATGTTTTTACAAGCCATTGTCGAAAATGCATTTTAATAACGTAGACAATCAAGGTCTGAGACAAATGTACTATGCTGTCTGCTAATGCCTTCGGCTTCAGCTTTGTTGTTTGGTAAAAGGTTAACTGGGACCATGTTTTTACAAGCCATTGGCGAAAATGCATTTTAATAATGTAGACAATCAAGGTCTGAGATAAACGTATTGGCCATGCTCTGGCAAAAGGGGGCTTAATGCAGCTCCATGATCCATGATACCAAGCAAATCACCACATTATTATGGATCCATTAAATCAATATTGTCTAACAACCACCTGATTCATGAGGTACACTGGTCCATTGACATGCAGAAAATTTACCAAAAGCAAAAAGATTCGGGATAGGTCAGTCTGTGCGAACTGCAGGCTTACCTGGGTCAATACTTTTTGCAGATGCATTAAGCCCCCTTTTCACAGAGCATAGCCCAAATTTATATAGGATCTGACTTAAGTTGGCCTTTGAGATAAAATTTATTGAACAAGTCCAGAAAAATGTTGTTAAGGGAGCCTGAAGCTAGCTTAATAACATTTTGGGCAACAGATTTAATAAAAATTTTAATAACATTTTTGTAGACAGGTTTAATAAAAGTCTATCTCAAAAACAAATAAATTTCAGGTTCTTTTTATCACATAATGATATTTCACAAGTTATAGTTCACATTATGCAGAACCATATATGCACATGTGATAGTTTCCATGAATAAAATCAGATTCACTTGTTTAACCCTTTACCACACAATCCCGACTTTTAACGACCCTGAGGGAGAAGGCTTTTGAAAACATTGTAGGAAAAGAAGAAAATGCTGGTAACCAGCATTTTCTCTTTTTCCCACAATGTTTTCCACCCTGAACCAAGAACAAATTTTGTCGTGATGGCAACCTTTAGTTTATCATCTGCAGATGCTTTCTGTTTGGACCCGTCTGAAAATTTGTCGTCTGGTACAGACTTAAAAGAAGTATAAAATGATGTCACATATCATGTCACACAGTGCTTCTGTCATATGTGTGTTTGATAAGAAAACTTGTTATAGGTATATTACACTGAATACAAGGCAGGTTATGTGAGAAATATAATTCTTTTTTATCATGCAGTAGATCATGATTGTAAAAAAACTGTATTTTATTACAGAAATAAAGACAATTTTAAAGACAATAACCTTTTTTTTTTAAATTAGCATGTGCTGTCAAAAAGTAAACTTTATCATTCTGTGCCAGTCCAAACTTTTCTAGTTGCTTTTTGGCTAGTGAAGATTATGATCAAAATGCACAAAATGTACAGTCTGATCTTGTATTCACACTGTCCTTTATGTTGAGATATTCTGATTGGAAGCAGACTTGAAATTATTATCATCTTACGGAAAATTTTCATTTTGTATACACACAGCAGTCACTTTAAGGTTTAAACATTAACCTGTTTATGATGTAAATGCCATGATTTTCTCCATATCACTCAATTTTTTATACCCTCCCACATAGAAATCTCACCACTTGAGATATACATGTAGTTGATTTTCCATTCTGCAAATGCTTTCAATGTAGACAAGTCTAAAATATTGTCATCTGGTAAAGGGATAGTATATTACATGTACCTGTTTATAATGTAATAGCCTTGAAGGCCTTCAGCCTTGATCGTTTGCCTCAGGAGCAAGATGTTAAAGATTCAAGCTCATGTTAAGCCATACATAAAATGGCTTTCACCCAATGCCCTTTATCAAACAATTCTGTTTTTATGCCCCCGAGGGAGAAGGCTTTTAAAAACATTGTAGGGAAAAGATTGAAATGCTGGATACCAATATTACAATGTTTTCTACCCTTCAAAGGTAGATCCTATCATACGAGACTTGTCAGATTTGTTATCAGCTAACGCTTAAAATAAGAAGAATCTATAAACTTGCCATCTGGTAAAGAATAACCTGTATAATTAATACTTGATATCCATTATGAAATTCTATATGGGATCTAGCATTATGACCAGTTCCTCTTATATCAGGGTATTGTGGCTGGTAAACTGAGAACCAGTTGAAACAGTCCAGACAAAACTAAACTGATCAAGACTGTTATACATGGATTGAAGTGAGCGTGACAAAAATTTTGAGAATTGTTTCCCTTGGCTCTTTACCATATGATAAAATTTTAGACTGGTTCAAATTCAAAACATTTGCAGATGACAAATGTGATTAGTTAACATGTTTCAATTTGTCTGTGAAAGGGTAGAAAACATTTTTGGAAAAAGAGAAAATGATGGTTACTATCATTTTCTCCTTTTCTCACAATATTTTCATAAGCTTTATTTCTCGGGATTGTTTTGGTGAATGGTTAAGTAATTTCCTGTTTTGTAAGCCTCATGTACACCCTTTCCCTTTTTTTCACAAACAAGAGGTAGAAGGCAGCTGAAGACCATATATGGGAAAAGGAGAAAACGCAGGTAACCAGAATTCTCCTTTTTTCCAATAGTATTTTCTATCCTTTCAAATACAATTTAACCCTTTACCACACAATGACGCCTTTTAACGCCCCTGAGAAAGAGGCCTTTTGAAAACATTGTGGGAAAAGGAGAAAATGCTGGTAACCAGCATTTTCTCCTTTTCCCACAAAGTTTTCTACCCTATCAAAGAAAAGTTGCGTCATTTGAGCCACTACGAAATTGTCGTCTGCAAATGCTTTCAATTTGGATAGGTCTTAAATTTTGCTGTGTGGTAAAGGGTTAAGCTATTTGAGCTACATTTAATTTGATGCCAGCAAATGCCTTGGACAAGTCAACAATTTTTGTTGTTCGATAAAGTGTTACCTAGCTTATTACCCCATGTCCCTCCTGTATGGGTCTGTGCTTTATCAAGATAAATTTCAAACATATTTTCAAATTAACCCTTATCCTGCTAAATGATCCAAATTAACCCTTATCCTGCTAAATGACTAAAAGGAAATTTTCAATTCGATGGTAAAAACCCAAATATTGCTATTTCAAAGTTATGTCTTGGGGGAATAATATCTCCATATCGGACAGTATAGATCCAAGATCAGACTGCACGCTCTGTGCAGTCTGATCTTGATCTACACTGTCTGCAAAAGGTTGGTGAGTCGTGCTTAGCATCCTAAGGGTAAAACCAAATTTAACAATAATATGATCCAATATGCGTTCCCCCTTCAAAACTCCTTCAAAGACCTGGGCTGTCTTGCACTAAACTGCATACATGAGTAATTTAAATATGCAGTCTAGGTAAAGAAGCATGAAGTCTGATAATAAGTTTCACTAAACTGCATAACTTTATGATTTGAGTTGATATTTGCAAAACTTTAAACCATCTCGTACCTTTGGATAAAGCAGGGATCGCATGAGTGTACATGTATATACAATCCAAAATAATTTGCGTAAATCTATACAGTTTTAAGTTTGGAAATAACTTCTGATTACCTAAATGTAATGGTTTAGCTGAATCAGAAGTTGTGTTATTTTCAAATTTAGAAAATTCTGGAGAATAAGACGAGGAATGTTTTTAAGAATAGTTAGTGAATACAGACCCTTGTTCCTTCAGTTCCTCGAGGATATCTTGTTGCTATAGAAACAAAATTGAAAAATATCTTCATAAACCTGTAAGTTGGCAGATTTCTCCGCAATTCATCCTAACTAATGCTTAATTATTCCTGTCTCAGACTTCTCGATTGAATATTTTGCGAAAGATGGCTGATCGTCCCTCCTTGCAGCTTGTAATCAGTATAAGGGGGAAAAAAACCCATATCTCATAACTTGCTAGTGTAAAGATTTACCTCCCTTGGATCATTCTCTCTCTCTTCTTCTTCACCCTACATGAAATACACTCATGTTACAGTAATATGATCAGTTTTGTATGGAAAGGAAGAACAGCCAGCAAACGTTCTGTTTCGAATTACAAAAGGGTTTTTACTACTGATGTCTGATGAGTGGTCTTCTGTGTGCAGTCTAGTCTCAATCTAGGCTGTGAAAAAAAAGCTCCTTATCCTAAATCCGTGATTCAGGGGCTCATTCAAGACTGATTAAAATTCTTCACCCTCATAATGTAGATTAAAGATGACCTAGTATCTTGCCAGGCTCAGGCTAGATCTAGAAACAATTACAATGTATTCTAGTTGTAGTTTCTGTAGTTTAGTTTAAACATATTTTATTCCATGTAAGTTGAAATGGACCACAAGTTCTACCAACTTAGAATTGGTCCTTTCCCTACAAGATAATTTCAATTGTTCTTTTTACAACAATGACAAGTACAGTGAATTCTTTACTACAAACGAAAGGAGAGAGGAAGATGGGTATTGATAGAAAAAGAAGAAAGAGATGAAAGGAAATCAGATGGTGCTCTCAGTTGGACGTCTGGTAAAAGTAGATCTATCATTGTCATAATAGGTGTTGATTACTTAATTAAAACATTTTGTCTGTCCTATATACACATAAACTGCTTCAAAAAGTTTGGTCAAAGGTTAAGTCAGCACTGCCAAACAATAATTTATCAGTATTTCCGAAGGGTGGAATTCCCTTGTAGACTCTGTAGACATGCCTAGACTATGGTAGAATCTACGTAGAACATTAGGTTTAAGGAGTCATGAAAATTATAAGATATGGATCTAGATCTAGCATGACATTAAAAGCCCAGAAGCGACCAAAAGTAAGCATCCGGGTGTTAAAATCCATTTGAATTTAAACCGTGGACTAGATCTAGATCTACCATTTAAGAGTAGATCTATAGATACTATTGGGAAAATGATAGATCTAGATCCAATCCATTAAGATTGTGGCTGGTCCAAATGTTAGATCTAGTCCTTGGCAGAAAAATTAATTTTAAAACTAGGCAAAAGGTTTCTTAGTCGCTCTATCTTTGGTATACTTTTTACCTGGTTGTAGAATTCATTTTTCTGCCAGTGGCTAACACTTATAGACCGACCGTAGATCCATTTCTACAATTTAACATCAAATGACAAATTGTCATCTTTCAATAGACCTAGATCTAGATCTAATTTCCATAGACTAGATTTTCCTACTTTCGAGTGATCTAGAATGATTTAGATTAAGATGCGTTTTAACATCTGCATTGCATTTTTTTTTTGGGGGGGGGGGGGGCTTTACAGCGGCTTTAATAGTGTCGAATATAGCCTACCGGTCTGTATGGCGATGAAATAATAGTGCAAAAAAAAACGGTTAGATCTAGATCTAGAAATATTTTTCAAGTATTGGGTGGAAAAAGCGGCGCAAATATAAATTACGCGGGAATAGATATCTGCATTGGTACCCACATACAAATTATTTATCTGTATTACAGCGGGGAAACATCAGAGAAATTAAATGTCGTAAACGAATTCCTGCTTTGACGAACCTATATTCTGTACATTAATCTTGATTATTATTGATAAAGTATGCAAAGTTTGATAAAATAAGCATTGTAAACCAGGCAAATTGATTTTGTTCCATATATTTATGAAAGTAAAAAGTTAAAAGAAATTGCGACAATCGCAACGAGTCTACGAAGCAATGGTCGCTGAAAATTCACGAAAGAAAGAAATGGAGAAAGCGCCCAATGTTTAACCACCGAAATCTCGTTTTCAAAATATGTCCTTGCTTGAAGGTAAAGATGATGTTAGTTATCTCGGTGAATCTAAAACCATGATATTCTGTATCTATTTAAAGTGGATTAGGCCATGTGAAGTCGGGGCAAGACGGACCGAAATTGCTGTCACCGCAAATGTCCAAGATTTTTTATTCAATTTGACAATTGTTGTGTTATGCCTTAACCTTGTTTCGATTGATTTCTTTTATTGTAGATTGTTTTAGTGTGTAATTCTCTACCTGGATGTCAATGTTAACTTGACACGCCCACAGGGACTCGATCCAGTAATTTTTTTGGTATCTTGTAAGTAGATATAGACAAGGGTTCGAACTTGACCGAAGGACAGATATTACCGGGTTCGAATTAAGGTCCAATTACAAAGTCAATTTTGATTCAATTTTGGCATGAAATGTACCAAATCACAGCTAAATGAATACGTTCTTCGATGGTGCTACAGATTATAACCATAATCAATCCGTTTACCAAACACAGATCGAGATATCGAGCAAATTAGGGTCAATTTCGCAGGTCGGACACAACCGTGCAACTGGGACACCACTCTACTTTCAGGGCTAAATGCCACATCTCAGCCACTGACAGTCAGTTTTCCTACCACGCATCGATTAAAAACATGTTAATAAATAACTTACAGGCAATAAATTTCTGTTTCCTCCGAAGTCAAAGCGTTTTCAGGTTTATAATCTTTCAAATCGAAACCGGTGCCATTTTGACAACCTTTCATCTGTATGCTTGGGAAGATTTCATTGGTCAGCGTTGCTGGTTCTCTGCCCTCCACTAATTATCAATTACAAAGCCGGTACTCTTACCGTAGAGCAACTGGGCGAAATTGAAACTGAAAGTAGATTTCTCTGTAGGAATCGGGTTTCTTTTGCTTTACTGAGGGTAGACTTCGAATAAAAGTTTTAGTTAAGTGAAGAAAATTATCTAAAGAGCCAGTTAACAAGCATTCAGGATTTCCACGATTAAAAGTCAAAACTCGCGGTGAATGACATCATAACTTGAATCCCGCTTTGTAGCGGTAGTAAGACTGAGCCGGGTCCAGTATCAACCAATCAAATTTCGTTTTACAAAAGCGTCATTTCGGTCTAGTATGGCGTTAATTGGAAATTCGTTGCGATAAGGTAATAAATAATTGGTTTTGTTCCCTGGTTGATCAATTAGGAAAGAAAAAGTCGTCTGTAAGTTACCTATTAATATGTTTTTAATCGATGCATGGTAGGAAAACTGACTGTCAATGCCTGAGATATGGCATTTAGCCCTGAAAGTAGAGTGGTGTCCCAGTTGCACAGTCGTGTCCGACCTGCGAAATTGACCCTAATTTGCTCGATATCTCGATCTGTGTTCGGTAAACGGATTGATTATGGTTATAATCTGTAGCACCATCGAAGAACGTATTCATTTAGCTGTGATTTGGTACATTTCATGACAAAATTGAATCGAAATTGACTTTGTAATTGGGCCTAAATTCGAACCTGGTAATATCTGCCCTTCGGTCAAGTTCGACCCCTTGTCTTTATTTACTTACAAGATACCAAAAATAAATTACTGGATCGAGTCCCTGTGGACACGCCCAGCTTTGTAAAGAGTGGTATATGAAGGTTGTTACCGTAACATGCACACTATTGCAGTTTATATGTTCCAGGGGATGTTAACCCCAAATGCAATAATTTGTGTAAATCAATACTTAACTTTAAGTGTCGGATTTTGAAGCCAAAACACTGGGTCAGCTGCATTTTAGCAAACACATAAATACCGAGACACAAATCTAAATCTAAATAAGTAAATCTACTTTTAATTACTACGGGGGGCTGTAGTACAGATAACTGTCCCCAAAGGCGATGTTACTTTTTAACTGGTCGCCCCTGGGTAGAGAGACGATCAAGACAAAATCAGTTGAAAGCTCCGCACAGATTTTGTGCGCAAGTTTGAACTCTCGTAATTTCGCAAATAGAGCACAAAACTAGAATTTAAACGTACCTGTTGCTTGCGTATTTAATAACCCTTCCTTTGAAATACAAACATTTCCAATTTAAACGCTGAACATAAGGGAAAACCATGCATTTCATCTGTTACTCAAGTTGTTTACGTTCCCGAAAACACAAAAAATGGCCGCCACGCATGATAAATTTCGTCTGTGTTTTTTCCGAGATTTACATGTTATAAACGACTTCTACAAGCTATTTATGTAATGAAGAATTTGATAATTTGTCTTTGGTCATGTTTGTAACTAAAGGTTAATTGCATTTCGCTGCACAATACATATTAAACTGACGAAACAGAAAGTCAGTATAGCGCTCTATCTTTGCTACTGGAAAATTTACGATGGACTTGAGACTGTACGGTGCACAATCAGTGTTTCAGCCAGGATGCGCCCTTGCGGGATTCCCGCAAATAAATTAGGATTCCCGCACATTTTCAAACATGGCACGCCAGATCTGGCGCATAAATATCATATTTGGCCCCCAAAAATCGATTTGCCCATGTACGGCTACGCCAAGGTACAAAAGTGTATGGGATGAAACTGCATTCCGTACGAAAATTAATGGAACGAAATCGTGACTGGCTTAGTGTATTTTAACCCTTTAGTACCACATAAACTATCGAATGCGCAAAACCAGTCATAATTTTTTTGCACTGTTTCCTTGCCTTTTACATCAAACATTGGTAAATTTAGAAAAAGCTACAAAGAGCGGGTAATCTGTAGCAGAGAAACGTTTTCAATACGAACTGCGAAACAACTGGCGGAAAAATGAAAAGAAGAATAACCGACTTTTTCACGCGCTCAAATGAAAGTGAAGAGGCAGGGCCGTCAAATACTGGAAAAATAGCAAAAGTAACACCATCACAGACTTCAGGTGATCGAAAGCCTGATTAATCTGGCGATATATCAAAAGTCCCAACGACAAAAGAAACCTGATTTCGAGTTGTTTGACTTTGGCAAAGCTGTACAGAAACTGACAAACTTGAAAGAAAGGAGAATCTTTAGTTCCTAAGGTATTTTAAAAAATGTTATAGACATGTATTCAGTCTAATATTGAAAGAATACACTCCTTTCCCCACCCCACCCCCTTGCTAATGATGATTGGCCCCTGTTTAGGACTTCAGGGGGCCAACTGGCCCCTTTTTTATGAAAGCTGGCTGAAACACTGCACAATAAATGTCCAAACATGAAAAAAATCACTGTAGCGTCTCATTATTGAGACTACGGGGGGCTGCTGCCCCCACACCCCTGCTTATTTTCGTGTTTTAAGTCGCATGTCAAATAGAATTGGTTACAAATAATGCTCAGACGTTATTTACAACATAACAAAATGGCCGAAGTGTGTCCGTTAAGGTGCATCCAATCCAAAAAACCATGTTGGTTATCTTTTTCGAGACAAGTTTAAAAAAGACTTCAAATAGGTCTAGGTACCTTAGATTCAAAGGGAAGCTCTGATTTTTATTTTTGCCTGTTTCTCTGCTGCCCTTTATGTAAGCCATTCTTCTAATGCTTCTGGATATTTCAAAATCTTACAGGTCATCTGTCAGTCAGATGTATGTGTCTTTAAACTACTTGTCAGCTTTTAAATTTGACAGGGATTGATAGATAGATATGTTGACACCAAGTTTAGTACAAGGTTTTCACTGATCTTTCTGTATTTTACCTTTATCTTGACATTAACACATCTGGTTAACTTATAAACAAACACTCACAGGGGTGTAAAATTATTTTTTTATCTACAAGCCCTGCGGGGCTAGTAGGTCCAGGGATGTAAAGTTCCACTTGCCTGCTCACACTGGCGAGTGATCTTTGACTTTGGGTGAGTACAAGAAATACCTGACTCACCCAACTGGGCGAGTGCATTTTCTGAGACATTACATGCACTTAAGGTCAGTAAAATTTGGCAAAATTTCAGTCAGAGAACTGCTAAACAAACGGAAGTTTACATCAGTTATTTGAGGTTTTGTCTAGTTACAAACCATTACATGCATACACACAATACAATGTCAATTTCGCCACGCCCAATCTGCATCAAATCTCTGCAGCTAAACAGTCGGGTATCAGGTATGAGGTATGGTTTTCTGAAAATATTCTGAAGAAGTGGCATGACCAATTTTTTATTAAATTGATTGAATCACTACAGATGGATTACAAAGAAAGTTATGTAAGAAGATAATTACGTAAAAAAATTAGGTTGATTCTGCGCTCGAATGGTAAGTCATTTGATCAGAAAGTATGATGGTGCAGATAACCTATTTTAAGTAGTGGTGTAGGGAACGCCATCACTTTGTTTACATTACCTTTAGAAAATTAATTCCTCTCTTTGCATGATGTTAATGAACAGGCAGTTGAATAAAAAGCTAAATATCAGACATGATAACATTTCTTGACATTTATTTTAGATCAAAATTATGTGGAAGTATAATTAATCATATGACTTTCAATTCTATTAGATGAATATTTCATGGAAAAAAAAAATGGCGATTGAAAAACTTGCAGGGCGAGTAGATAAAAAAATAATTTTACAACCCTGAGGTGTACAAAGTTACTTGCCCTGAAGAGTTTTTCACACACCAGGCTTTTTTGTGAAATATTTGTCTAACATATTAATTGCCAGGTGTCAACATAGAGTTATCATAGGTAAAAAGTCCATGGTCACCTTCCGGTTACACTTCGCTGATTAAATGCAGCAGTTTTAATTGGTACTTAATTGATAATTGAGACTGGGTTAAGGATTTTTTTCTCACCAAAGTGGTCCACTTTCACCTTAAGCCAGTCTACTGTGATTCCTGTTTACGTCTTCGGTACAGGAAAAAAATTGGGGCCACAACTTGAGCCACTTTCCATGTTTTATGAGCCACTTGCATTTTATTTTTTTTTTTTAAGCAAATGGCTCAAGTGGCGAATGGAAGCGTGGGCCCTTCATAAGGTGCCTTTGCTTAAAGGAAGCTCTCCTCACTTTGTGATTCCAAATCGGGGTTCTTCTTCAAGCACAGATTACAATACATTTCGCCTTTAAACTCCAAGAAAGTAAAGTCTTTAAGTCATTTCTGACAGAAAGCTCGACTTCAATTTTTGACAGACGATTCATTCTCGTCTGAATGGCTGCTTAATGTAGCTTGATCAGCAGCTGTAGGAAGCAGACGATAACAAAGAATGCTACAGTTTACTTGGTCGTGACATTATTTTCCGCGAACAGAACAGACTGGTAATGTGTACTTTTATCTACCAGAAGTCGCATAAAATAAGCTATAAATTACAGAGAACCCAACTAAGACTTTGAATGGGCCAGTATTTACGACAACTGTCCACTTTACTTTATGGTAATAGTGTGTAGACCAGTCTTATTCTATAAATAAATTACTGGAAAACCATTTGTACCTAAAAAAGACCCTGTAGTTAAAAAAAGAACTGTGTTCATCTGATAGTGAAGCAAGAACAGAGTTAGATTTTTGACGATTTATTCAATTTCCTAGATGATTTAGATTTTGGAAAATTGTATCACTGGTGACACACAGTTATTTATTTTCGGGGTCATTTGATTTAAAATCGTGTCATTGACGCAGGATTTGTGCATCATGGAAAACCCTGCCTATCATTCATCATTTCAGCTACATTTAATTTGTCGTCTGCAAACTGTTTCAATTTGGTTGAGTCAGAAATTTTGCCGTTTGGTAAAGAGTTAAAAGACTTACTCTTTAGGATCGTAGAAAGGCGGGTCAGGCAAATTTTCACCTATCTTGCTTTCAGGTCTTGATGAAAGTGAAAAGAGTATAAACCATGGTTGGGACTCATCCGGTAGATTTGGAATGGATAGCAGTGTAACAAGTCAGGATGGATCTCCAAATATCTATCACCATCTTATAAATCAGAATAATACAGGTTTAGTTCCGGAGATAGTCCATGGAGAGTAAGTTTAACTGTTTTGTAGTTGAAACAAAGAGGTATAGATAGGGTGTAGCAGTGAAAAGAGGTTCCTTTGTGGCTGAGAGGTGGAGTGTAGGATTTGTGATTTGGAGGCCCCAGGTGTAATCCTTTCTCAAACCACTGTCTTCTTAAGCAAGGCAGAGCTCCGTAGCTCAGTCGGTAGCGTGCAGGACTTGAGAACAGGATTGTTGGATCGATCCCTGGCTCAGCCAATTTCTTTCTGAGGATTGATGATAGCCATTGCGACAGGAGTCATTCCTCTCCCACCGCTGACCATTGTCTCAATGCATGTTTTGTGGGAAAGCAGCCAGTGGCTTGGAGAGAAAATTGTGCAGAGTACTGGTAAAAGAGACTTCAGGAAAGCATGGATCACCGCGATATAACTGAAATAAGGTTGAAAACGGCGTTAAACACCAAACGATCAATCAATTCTTGAGGGAGACACTTTTAATCCTTAGCCTAGTACTGGCAAAAGCAAGGACATAAATGAATATGTGAGTTGTTGTTCTGTTGTAAATAAGTATGTTGAAAGCAGTATCAAATGCAACTTCTTTTCAGTAAGCAACTTGTACCAACTTTTTACCAGAAGACAAAGTTTTAGGCACTTCCATAATGAAAGCTTTTGCAGATGACAAATAGCATGTGGCTTATGTGTATAGATTTGTTGCTGAAAGGGAGGAAACACCCATTCTCAGATTAATTTCATCATTTGAGCCACATTGAATGTGATGTTAGCAAATGCTCGCAGTATTGACCAGTCTAAGATTTTGGTGTCTAGTTAAGAAATAATCTTCTTTCTATTGTGGTTTATTGTTCAATAAACCACATTGTGACAATTGTGAGTTATGAGGCACAGTAAATAATCCACGAGGGCGACAGCCCGAGTGGTTTATTCATTGCACCTCATAACTCACTACGTGGTTTATTGAACGATAAACCACGATAGAAAGAAGATTATTTCGACTCTAACATGACCAACTCTTAATCAAAGGAAAACAAGTTCATACTTAGAGTAAAAGTGCGGATGCAGATTATATTCCATTGAATAACCTACTTACTTTATACAGAATGACATCACTCTACATAGAATAATGTAGATTTTACCACGCTTTCGTTGCACTGTGTTTACAGAGCTGAATTCACGTGTCATGTTCGAATAATCAGTTAAGCATAATGTATAGCAGTTTTATATAATAAAAGGGGTCCTGTGTGGCTTAGTGGTAGAGTGAAGGACTGGTAACCTGGAAGCTGTTGGTTTGAGCCTAATTGGAAGCTCTGGATCTTTTGGTCAGAGTATATTTGGGCAAGATACTTCAGGGCCCTAGCCTAGTACTGTAATGTGGCTTATAGGCTAAGGGATGAAAGTCCCACAATTTTTTTCATAGAGGGCTCCAAAAAGATAGGTCGGTGCATATGCACCGTTCCCAGGGCCTCGTTCCTATGTAAAACCCACATTTTAACATTAAAGCCTCTTATAAGTAGAGGTGTAACAATAGGTTGACCTATTGAGGTATCATGATAGCTTTGCTCTTGATAGCAGTAGGTTGATAACACTTTTTCAAGTCGATAACTATCACGATAAATCATACAAGTATCGTAAGTTAACAGTTTTCTTAAAATACTAAAAATTTCCTCTACTTGCAGTGTTTAGTTTAAAATGCGTACATATCCTTTCAATATAACAGAGACCGGGAAATATGTTGGTCTGTTGGTCATGTCTGGTAAAATTGGCAGTGGTCCGACAGATAAATATTGGGATGCAGGACCCACTGAGCAGTAAAATTAAACAGTAGACATAGCCTTAATGAGTTAATGTACATGCTAAATTATTCGACATAGTCGAAACTCGCCTGTTTAAACCAAGAGTTCTTCACTGGTGATCGAAAGGGTTGGTCCTGCAGTGAGGCTATTCGTCTGCATAAAACAGATGTCAAGCACCTATTGATGTGATCAAAATAACCTGACAGTTTACTATATATCAATTTCAAATATGATTATTTTGGTGAGCCTTGCAAATTGTTACATTTGTTTTCCTGAAAACATTGCGGTTAGCCATAGACATAACAACCACAGTTTCCGGTTTAAATCGAAGACAAATCCCTACAGTTTCTTTACCCTATACACCTTATAATGATTTTTTATCTACGTTTACACAGCTGACTAGATTATAACACCATCAAGTTTTAACAGGGTTTGTTTACTCTCTGGCTGTAAAGATGTCTCTTAAATGGATGTGACCTTTATTATTTATCCAAAGACAAAAAGAAATGATACATTAATCCTTTACCACACAATGGAAATCTCCATGAAATTTATTCTGCCTTTTTACACTTAACTATTTACCACACAATGACGACTTTTAACGCCCCTGAAAGAGAAGGCTATTGAAAACATTGTGGGAAAAGGAGAAAATGCTGGTCTCCAGCATTTTCTCCTTTTCCCACCATGTTTTCTACCCAATCAAAGAAAAATTATTTCATACGAGCCACATTGAAACTGTCATCTGCAGTTGCTTTCAATTTGGACAGGTCTAACATTTTTGTCGTGTAGTAAAGGGTTAAAGGGAAAACATGCCCCCTTTTACTGAAGGCAATGTGGGGACAGCCCACCCTTTTTGAAAATTTCTAGATGCAACACTGCTTGCCATAGTGCAGAAATGTAGCAAAAACAATCATTCAGTCATTTTTGCTGTAGAAAAACATCAGGAAAAAGTTTTAAAAAAACCCAACTATTGTGATAGTGTTGCATTAGTTTCAGGACTAATGCAATAATATCGTAATAGGGATTTTACTATCACAATACTATCGTGATAGTGCTTTTGGCTGCAATAGTCACCTGTACTTCTTAGATCAGTGACATTGAACAACAAGCCAATTAGACATTGCTTTTTTAGCTCCACTGGCCGAAGGCCAGCGGGCTTATGTCATGGCCTGTTGTCCGTCGTCCGTCCGTCCGTCCGTTAACTTTTTTTTAAAACGTCTTCTTCTCTGAAACTACCCATCCAATTTTGATGAAACTTCACAGAAATGATCCTGCCATGGTCCTCTTCAGAATTTCTTGAAAGAATTTAATTCCTTCAAAAACTCTGGTTGCCATGGCAACAAAACTGAAAAATTTTGAAAATCTTCGAAAATCTTCTTGTCTGAAACCGTAAGGCCAAGGGCTACCAAATTTGGCATGTAGCTTTATCTAGTGGACCTCTACCAAGTTTCTTCAATTTATAGCCCTGGGGTCAAAATTGGCCCCGCCCCAGGGGTTACAAGTTATACATGGGCTTATTTAGGGAGAACTTTAAAATTCCTCTTCTACCTAGCCATAGGGCCTAGAGCTACCAAATTTGGCATGTAGCTTTATCTAGTGGACCTCTGCCAAGATTGTTCAAATTATAGCCCTGGGGTCAAATTAGGCCCTGCCCGGGGGTAACAAGTTTTACATGGGCTTATATAACAAGTTTTACATGGGCTTATATAGGGAGAACTTTAAAATTCTTCTTTGACCTAGCCATGGGGCCTAGGGCGACCAAATTTGGCATGTAGCTTTATCTAGTGGACCTGTACCAAGGGTGTCCAAATTATAGCCGAGGGTCAAATTTGACTTCGCTCCGGGGGGTAACATGTTTTACATGGGCGGGCTTATATAGGAAAATCTTTCGCATCTAGCTATAAGGGCTAGGGCTATCAAATTTTGCATTTAGCTTTATCTAGGGGGTCTCTATCAAGGGTGCCCAAATTATAGCCCGGGGGGTCAAATGTAGCCCCAACCCAGGGGGTCACAAGTTCTACATGGTCTTATATAAGGAAACTTTAATAATCTACTTTTACATAGCCATATTTAGGCCTAGGGCTACCAAATTTTGCATGTAACTTTATATAATGGGCCTCTACCAAGAGGGCCCAAATTTTAACTTTGGGGGTCAAGTTTGACTCCACACCAGGGGTCACAAGTTTTACATTGGCTTTTATAGTGAAAACTTGATAAACCTGTGTCATGGATCACATATTTTACAGGGCCTTTTATTCAGCAAACTTGTTTTACATGACTTTTTATTGGGCAAGATTAAAAAATCTTTTTGTTTATAACCACACATTCTAGTTTCATATTGTAGGTCTGGGGTCAAAATTGCCTTCATTCCAGGGATCGCAAGTTTAACATGGGCTTCAAAATATTGTCACTTCAATTTAAACACTAATCAAGGGAAATAACTCTTTTTATGAAAGATAAAGTTCGTTACTATTTACCTCCCTTGATTATCAAGCTGCAGTGATACATGATTGGTGCTAGACAAGTTTTTTAGCTCCACTGGCCGAAGGCCAGCAGGCTTATGTTATGGCCCGTTGTCCGTTGTGCGTCCATCCGTATGTTAACTTTTTAGCTCATTTGAGCACAACGTGCTCAAGGGGAGCTTTTAGCATTTGTTTCAACTCAATAAAAGAATTTTCAATCATACACCAAAACAAAAAATTATCCTCCACATATCTGACTGTGTTTACAAACTATGAAGTGTTCATATTAATACACCATGTCTACTGTTTGATGATGACTAGCTTAGAAAAAGTATTAATAAAATAAGTTTAAAAAAAAATCTTAGTGATTTATTATGACAATTGTTAGCACACATGTAACTCATTACCAAACGATAATATTTTAGGCTTGTCTAAATCGAAAGCACTTGCAGACGACAAAATAAAAGTGATTGAAAATTTGAAATTTGTTTTGTGAACAGTAGAAAACATTGTAAGAAAAGGAGAAAATGCTTTTCTAAAGCCTTCTTTCTCAGGGTCATCAAAAGTAGGGATTGTCTGGTAATAGGTTAAAAAGATATATTTCAAACTGAGATTGATGTATATACTTGTTTTTTACTGGCACTGAAGGTCCGTCCGTCCATCTGTCCGTGCGTGCATTAACTTTTATTTCAAACATCTCTGAAACTACTTATCCAATTTTGATGAAACTTCAAAGAAATGATCCTGCCATGGTCTTCTTCAGAATCCCATGACAGAATTTTATTCCTTCAAAAACTCTGGTTGCCATGGCAACATAACTGAAAAATATAGAAAATTTTCAAAAATCTTCTTCTCTGAAACTGTAAGGCCTAGGGCTACCAAATTTGGCATGTAGCTGTATCTAGTGGGCCTCTACCAAGTTGCTTCAAATAATAGCCATGGGGTCTACCAAATTTTGCATGTAGCTTTATCTAGTGGGCCTCTACAAGGAGGGCCCAAATTATAGTCCTTGACCCAAGTTTGTCCCCACACCACGGAACACAAGGTCACCAGTTTTACATGGGCTTTTGTAATGAAAACTATCTTAAGTCATCATGTTACTAACCATTATAAAGACTAAGGCTATTAGATTTAGCCCTGTCTCATGGGTTTCATGTTTTACAGGGCTTTTCATTGAGAAAAATTTGAAAATCTTCTTGTTTATAACATTCAAGAACTGAATTATTTGGTATGGAGCTTTATATTGTGGACCTCCACCAGGATTCAAATAATTATAGCTTTGCGATCAAAATTGGCTTTGCCCATGGATCACAACTTTCTTGTAGGATAAGATAGAAAAATGTTTGCATGTCCTCGTGTTTGAAATCAATTTGCTGAATATTGTAATGTTTGGCTTGTAGTGTTTTTACTTAATAGCCAGTGGAGCGATACAGGGCCATCATGGCCCTCTTGTTTATTGGTGAATTAGTGAAGTGTTAGTCACAACAAGCCTATCAGAGACATGTTTATATAATTAGCAAGTATCTAAATAACTACATAATGCCATACACTGACTCAGCACATGGTACAGTTTGTGCATTGTAGCAAGTGGTAGCCCTTCATAGAACCATGACATGTACATGTATCTTGTCCCTGATAGGACTGACTGATTTTTTCAAAGATTTTATATTTTTTCACAACCATTTTTTTTGCTTGACACACTACCTTCTGAGTAGTTTCCCTTACCAAATGGTCAAAGTAGATTACTCTTACTTTGCCATCTCAGACTCCAACATGGGAATGAGTAGACAGAGAAAATTACCAACGTTTTTGATAAACTTGTAAGAAGTGTTTGCATTGTCACTCATGTTGTGATTGAGTTGTTTTAATGTAAATTTTATTTTCAATTTTGAGAACATACGATCCCGGATGAATTGTTCAGTATAATTGAGTGGGCAGGGTAGTATATAAACCTGTTGTCAGCCATAGATGCCGAATATGTAGTATCTATGTGATACATACCGATTCTATAGGTTACTGTTTACATGGATATCAGTAGTTCCAAGTAAGGTCACCTGTGAAATGTCGGAGTGCCCACTGAATGAGTATGTGAGCTGTTTCTGTGCGACATGACTGAAATGATTTTGGAAGTATCTTAAAACACCATTCAATCTATCAGTTTTATTCACATAACATTAGTTCCATTTATGTCAGTATTGCTGTGATGGCCCAGAGTTTAATTTCTTTTTTTACCTTTAATTAGTAATACAGCAGACACAGTATATTGCAGATTTATTTAAAAAAATATATGCTTATCCATAATTTGACAATTTGGATAACATAGATGTAAAATTTTGCCACCTTTTTTTTTTATAGCATTAATTGTTTACCACACAACCCTGAATTTTAATTACCCTAAAGAGGAAGGCTTTTAGAAATACTGTGGGAGAAGGAGACAATACTGGTAACTGGTTCTTTCTCCTTTTGCCACAGTGTTTTCTACCCATAAAAGACAGTTCATTTTGAATAACATTTAATTCAATGGGCGTATTCCTTTCGCTGTTCTGAACACTCGGGACATGTTCTAGGTGAATGGAGTATTTCGGAACACTGTGCTATGTTCTTCAGAACATGTTCTGACTGTTCTAATTTAATCGAGGTGCAGTGCACCTGCTGAACGGTTGCTAGGTGATACAAGATGGCCGAAAGACGGGCACTTCTTCATGGCGAAACTTGTAATTGTCTTTTTTACGATATGAACGACATAAATAGGAGCATTGTAGACTCGTCAATGTCAATCTCAATCTCAACTCCCTCTCCACAGCTAACCATATCCTCCACTAGCACAGCTTAGACTGTAGCTCTTGCAACAGCCATCATGGCAACGGACATTCATTTCGGTACTGATTAGAACAATGTTCCGAAAACGCTCCATTCAGAACATAATTCCAGAGCAGTGTACATGTTCTGAAATATTCCATTCGTACATTCCAGAAGAGCATACCAGAACACAGAACATTGTGCCAGACTAGGTTAATGGAATATGCCCAATGTCTGCAGGTGCTTTCAATTTGGCCTAGTCTAAAACTCTGTTGTGTGGTAAAGAATGAAAGGGGACTATCGAGATTTTTAATAATCCCACCCAACTACACAAATGTCTCATTACTGAATTTAGTCAGGCAATACCTGGTTAAACATCAGTAAAGAGGAAAGACAAATGAATGGAAAATAAATGTTTTACAGTGGTATTTCTGCAGGGGGCAACATAGCCTTTATGCAAAGGTTTGTGGGAATATCACATAATTAACAACAGGCATGGATTGTGTGGGATTGTATTATTAAAGAACGTATAATGATGACATCATAATTGATATTGTAAAAAACCTATGCTACAAATTGCAAAGTAGCCAACCTGTAAATTGGATGCCGAATTTGCACCTTTTTATTGCATGTTACTGACTAGTTTCCTTTTGTTGGCAGGGTAAGGTATATTCTGTAGTATTAGTCAACGTTTTACCTTAACCTTAGATAATTTACAACAAAAAAAATCTAAAAAACCCCTTTCAAGCAAACAGACATATAGAAAGATTTCAACTGTACTTTTTTCATTTCTATTTTAGGGAAGTTGTTCTTCCTAATGGCCCAGGTCAGACCTATCAAGATGATTTCAATCAGGGGCATCAAGCTCAAACCCCACGAAGATTGCATGTCAATCCAGCAGTGACCTTGAATCCCATGAATCAAACACACCAACAGCAACAGGTTAGCAGTCACATACAAGGACATAAAGGTCACCCACAGGGGCAGCAGCACAGTGTGCTGACTCAGCAATTTCAACAGAGGCAAAATGAAAGCCCACAAATGCAACATTCCTGTAAAACTCCTCAACATGTGACTTCAGGACCAGATAGAAAAATTCTATATACGGTCATTCAACAAGGTGAAAAAGGGATACAAAATCAGTTTAACTCATTAATGCCAAGTCACCCAAACTCACAGAATGTTAAATTTCAACAAGTACAACATAATTTCCAAGGTGAACACACAAACAATCAGCTTGATGGCACATTGAAGGGCAGTGAGGAAGAAATTCTTGACCAAACTATAAAATTACAAGAGCAAAAGATTGCTGAGAATCAGAAGATGATTGCCATGTACACACAGCTTGGTTTTCAAACAATGGGAAACACAGAGCACTCACCTCAGGTTCATACTAGTATTTCTACTGCACCGTCTCCAGGAAACAGTAATCTTGGTGTTAAACATGTGAGCATTTTGAACAATTCTCAGTCACACCAAAAGTTAATGGACAACAAAATGACTGACAGTAACTGTACAACTAACCAAGCCAAGACTATAATTCAGATGAATCCTGTTGGTACTTTGAATAAAACAGTTGTGACAGTACCTGGACAAAGGCCTGGTGCCATGCTAAGCCAAGATTTCAGTCCGCAAGTTATGTCTATACCACACAGTAAGTTAGTAGATGGAAGTCCCAAGATCCTCAACAGTCCTGTTCAAGTGTCGTCAGTGTCATCCAACCAACTTCCAGGGACATCATGTTCCTCGCTTGTTATGAGTAAGATCAACAAACACAATGTGGTTCTGGAAGGGGGTGGGCAGTTTGAGGAAGGTCAAGCGTATGTCATACGAGATAAACATGGACGTTCTCAGACCATGATATGGAAAAATGGGGACTTTGTTCCATTACAAAACAGTAAAGTTAGTAAGTATTGCACCAGAATGGCATAAGATTATTACTTCTGAATCAGTTTATTGTTTCAGCACCAAATATATAAACTCAACCTCTTTTGATGGCTGAAAATTATAAACTTGACTAAACAAGCTGATGGTATAGATCCAAGATCAGATTGCCTATGGCTCAGAAATGGTTAAAGCTTTTTTAAGGCCAGAAAGATATTTTTTTTTGTTCATTCACTTGGAATCTCATTGACCCAAATTGATTTAGTGTAATGCCTTTTTGTTTTTTGTGTAACCTCAACATTTATCTCCACTCTGGAGACTACATTGTGACCAAATTGGAATGACTCTTGATCTGTTTGTCTCTATCTGATGAAAGTATCAATCAAAGGAGTCATCTTAGAACAAAAAGTATTCAAAATTAAAAAAAAAAAAAGAATCTACCACTTTAGATATTACACTTGTGCATCAGATATAGATAGAATTTGCCCTTGAAAGGATAGAAAACATAAAAGGAAGAAAAGAAAGTGCTGTTTACAACCATTCCTTAGCTCACATGGGGATGAAGTACTCAAGATGAGCCTTTGTGATTTTCAGTCCAATACTCATGAAAGTTGTATAGAATGTTTGTTTTGATGATATCTCTGAAGGTTTGAAATTGGATCACCATGGGTCAAAATCATGTTTACTGGTTGAATTAAAAACTCTCTCTTATTAAAATGGATGCACGTAATAAACAACCGCAATGATGTTTGCAACTGTAAATGATGTTACGTCAGTACTAAATATTTTCACAGGTAATTTAAAGAAAATTGATGAAATTAATTTAGATGAAAACCAATAACATTGTGTGAAATTTTTTGTTGGGGCACTATCCTTATATGCATATTGCTACGGTAACTAACTTCTGACCATTTGAAATTATTTGATTCATTAAGTCGTGATGCACGATATATAAATGTTTAAAATTTGAAGTTTTCTTTAGTAAGCAATTATAAATGAAAAAAATATTCAGTTTGTCCATGAATTTTTGGATGGCCCCTCATATCAGAAAAAACTTGTGCACACTCTAGAGGCTAAATTTTCTGTCCAATACTCATGCAAGATTTTCAGAATGTTTGTCATGATGATACCTCGGTTAAGTTTAAAAGTGGGTCTTGTTTGGTCAAAACTTATCCCAGAGACTTATCCCAGAAAAAGCTTGTATACACTCTAGTGGCCAGATTTTCAGTCCAATACTCATGAAAGTTTGTTAGAATGTCTGTCTGATATCTCAGAAGAGATTTGAAATGGGTCATATTAGGTCCAAAATGCTCAGGTGAGTGACTTTAGGGGCATGATGGCCCTCTTGTCTTCTTTGCCCACAACATTTTTGAAATTTTTCCTATCTTGGGTTGTTTCAGTTCGGGATCGTTTTGTACTGTGTTGAGTTTGCATTGAAAGGGTTAGGGGTTAACTGCAGATCTTTTCTTTAATCTCTCTCTGCTAATTTCCTTTTTTTTTTAGTTCAGCATCATATAGTTGATTCTAGTCAGAGAGGGCGAGGGTCAAGAGGTCGTGGGGGTCGTGGAAGAGGTAGAGGTCAGGGTCAGGGAAGTATTACAGGATCAGCACCAGCTAACACAAGAGGGTAGGACTTTTTCATATTATTTCTCTTCTTCCTGTTTTTTCCCACGTAAGAAAACAAACAACTTTTTAGCCATCCTAAATGACTATTGTTTCTGTCCATTGCTTTTAGATAGAGGATTGTTCCTACCCTGAGGCATTTGGGTTTTTCGTGGGAGTGTTTTTGGGCAAGACACTTCAGAGCCTTGGTCTTATCGTGGTAAATGCCATGAAACACATATTAACCCTTTGCCAAACAATCCCAAGTTTTACTTTTTTTTTATGAAAGAAGGCTTTTGAAAACATTATGGGAAGAGGAGAAAATGCTAATTTAACCAGCATTTTAACCATCATTTTCTGCGTTTGCCAAAGTCTCCTCTACCCTTTCCAAGATAAATCTTATCAATTCAGTCATATATAGTATGCTGTCTTTCAATTAGGACAAGTGTGAAATCTTTTGTTTGATAAAGAGTCAATGAAGGGTTTTTTGTGTCTTGTACACTGTAATCCCCTCACTGATATACAAATGAAAATGTTCAACCAGCAGTCTAAACTCAAACGGTTTTGCAGGAAGTTCCTCCATTTAGGACATAGTAGATTTAAGATCAGACTGCACATTTTGTGCACATGCAGTCTCATTTGGTCTACGCTGTTAGCAGAAATGCATTTAATTATGCTTAGCATATTGTTGATTTAAATAACAGATCACCAAGAATGAGACAAGCAGGCCAGAGATTTATACGACCCAATATTCCTGCATTAGGACCAAGCAATGTATATCGACAAGATTTGCAGCATCAAGTTACTCACCAGGGTAAGAGACATGTTCACCCATCTCCCAAACAGACTTTGATCATTCAGAAACCCCCATCACAAGGCTTACCCCAGCAGCAGAGCCCAAATTTGCCAGTGTCTGTGGCGACAGGTGGTCAACAGCCGCCCATACTTACGTCGGTGACTTTGAAAAATTTAATGCCTCCAGCTCAAGGATCTCAGAAAACAGCGCCATGTTCAGGCACAAATTTGGCAAGGTAAGTTGTTGAAATTTCTGGTTTTGGGTTTTAGTGTGTTATTATAACGAGAGCAAATGAGAGCAATACAGGTGCCTGAACAAAATTAGTAGATGAATATCAAACTGCACCAAAAAATGCTGTCTGATCTTGGATCCACAATGTGTAATATTGAGTGAAATATCCTGACCAAAACAGCCTAAGTCTTGCAATAGTATATTTATGCAGCTTGGCAGTTTTTCAAAGAAAACATCAAGGCATTGCCATTGTCCAGATGTCTGTATTGTCAACATGTGAAAACTTTGACATTTTTGCTCATCTCTGATGAGACTTACTTAAAACTTTGGCTTGTCAACTATCGACCCTCAAAATACTTATGACAAGATTGTGCCCCTTTATCTACTTAAAATTTGCATTGAAAGAGCCACCTTAGCCAAAATTTGTCATCCGCATGTGGTGTTCTTGTTTCCAGTTAACTTCAGAAGTACCTGTTTAGTTTATATAACAGTCAAGGTCAAATTGCATTTTGATATGGAGAGGGTGAGCTGACTCTGCCATAGTGGAAAGCCAAGTTGTTATAGAGAGAGGTTGCCATCAAAATTTAGGGGGAGAAAACAAAGCAAAAAAGGGTTTTCAAATAAAAATGGAGAGAAGAACAAAGTTTAATAAAAATAGGGAATCATTTTTTTTTCATTGTTTTTTATTACAGAGATCAAATGGGCCAAGAAGAAATGGAAGAGCCTGAAAAAGGTTTGTAAGAATTCTTTAGCAAACAACGAAACTTTAGACTAGATCAAATTAAAAGTTTTTGCAGATGACAAAGATGGCAACAATGGTGAGATTTGTTTCTGAAGGGTAAAAAACATTGTGGGAAAAGGAGAAAATGGTGTTTAGCAACATTTTCTCCTTTTTGCACAGTGTTTTTGTAAACATCTCCTTTCTCAGGGTTGTTTAGACATTGCATTATTAGTTGATGGGTTAATTTCATGGTTCACCTCAGAAATGAAAGAGGACAGATAGGAGTGTTACATTTCTCTGAATTATAGAAATTTCTTTTAATGGGAGAAAATTGGAGTAACAAGGCAAGGATTGAAAATTTCGCCTTCTAACCTCATGAGATGAAAGACATTTCTATCATCTAGGAAATGTGGAATTATTCCATGTCTTGTTTGTGTAAACATATTTATTTTACATTGATTGAGGAACAAGTTTTTGTAATTTATGCTTATTTCTCTGGATTTTGCTCCCTGGAAACCACACCAGTACTCATGTGGAATGTTTGGGCCAATGAACAGTCCCAAAGTTCACACGGGCTCCTGGGGATCAAAACTCAGGACCTTAATATGGTTGCAAGGCAAACCCTCTAGCTCATGACCACAGACAACACATTGTTTCTTATTATGCAGACCATCTAGAATTTACCCAGATGACCATTCAATTGTATTAATTCAACATCATTGTATGTATTACTTTCTGGTGTGTACCTTTTAATTTGGAGCCTTTACTACTTTACACAGCACATCAGTATCTTGACATTGATAATTCGGTACACTGATATAGTGGCAACTTTATTAGATTTTGTTCACTTTCTAATGAGTGGAATATGTATTCAAGAGAACCTGAAAGCAGTTATTTGCTTAAAGAGAGAGTATTTTGTTCGGAATTTGACATAATTGAACCAAAGGTACTATTGTTTTACATACGTTTACTTGCATTCCCTGGACCGTGGGCAAGCCTTCAGCTTCTATAGGTCCCTCTGTTTGGTTTTTTTGACTAAGTGTGTAGGTGTAGTAGCAGCTTGGAGTGAATTTCAGTGGATGGTTTTTCCAATTATTGTTGAGTCTACCTTTGAATGAGTTAAAACTTGGTGCTTTTACAAAATGATTACCTAGAGAAATCCATATGTCTATGACACGATTGCTAAAAAAGTTCTTTTGTAGCTCTGTATTTGATCTTTTTTTGTATAATTTGTAATCATTATCCCTTTGTAGAGTATTTTCTGCTTATTATGGGCTTACTAGTTCTGTCGATTTTATGCATTATCTTAAATACTTGGATCATATCAGCACATTCACATCTGTATTTGAGGGATGGTAGTCCAAGATTGAGTAGTGTCTGGCTATAAGTCCGGTTTCTTAAATTTGGTAGTAATTTAGTCGCTCTTCTTTGTACATTTTCGATCGCAGTTTTGTGTTTTTTAAGATGTGGAGACTATATTGGGCTGGCGTATTCAAGATGAGGTCTAACCAGTGACTTTACAGATGGAGAAAGATGGTGTTATCTAAGTACTTAAAATTGTTGTGGATAATTTCCAGCTTTTAATTTGCTTTAGTAAATTTAGAATGGATTTGGGAGTTGAACTGTAGGTCCTTATCAATTATCACTCTTAAGTCTTTCTCCTGTTGTATGTTTGTGATTTGTTGTTTGGTATTATTAGTTGAATTTATGTAGGAATTTTTTGTAGGGTTGTTCTTTCCTGTATGGAATCTTTTACGTTTGTTGGAGTTGAAATCTAATTCCCATTTCTTTAACCATTCACAGAAGGCATCGGCTGTAGATTGTAGTTTTTCATGTCATGTTGTTTGTTTTCTTTTCGTGTATGTTTTTGTTAGCTCACCTGAGCACGAAGTGCTCAAGGTGAGCTTTTGTGATCGTGCTGTGTCAGTCGTCCGTCGTGCTTCGTCAACTTTTACCTTGTGTACGCTCTAGAGGCCCCATTTTCAGTCCAATACTCATGAAACTTGGTCAGAATGTTTGTCTTGATGATATCTCGGACGATTTTGAAAATGGGTCATGTGGGCTCAAAAACTAGGTCACTAGGTCAAATCTTAGAAAAACCTTGTGTACGCTCTAGAGGCCACATTTTCTGTCCGATGCTCATGAAACTTGGTCAGAATGTTTGTCTTGATCATATCTTGAACAAGTTCGAAAATGGGTCATGTCGGATCAAAAACTAGGTCACTAGGTCAAATCTTAGAAAAACCTTGTGTACGTTCTAGAGGCCACATTTTCAGTCCAGAACTCTTCAAAGTAGGTCAGAATGTTTGTCTTGATGATATCTTGGTTGAGTACGAAAATGGGTCATGTTGGGTCAAAAACTAGGTCACTAGGTCAAATCTTTAAAAAACATTGTATACGCTGTAGAGGCCATATTTTCAGTCCAAAACTCTTAAAAGTTTGTCAAAATGTTTGTGTTGATATCTTTGACAAGTTTGAAAATGGGTCATGTCGGATCAAAAACTAGGTCACTAGGTCAAATCTTAGAAAAACCTTGTGTATGCTCTAGAGGCCACTTTTTCTGTCCAAAACTCTTAACAGTTGGTCAGAATGTTTGTCTTGATGATATCTTGGATTGGTTTGAAAATGGTTCATGTGAGGTCAAAAACTAGGTCACTAGGTCAAATCTTTGACAAACCTTGTGTATGCTCTAAAGGCTACATTTTCAGTCCAAAACTCTTGAAAGTTGGCCAGAATGTTTGTCATGATGATATCTTGGACAAGTTCGAAAATGGGTCATGTTTGGTCAAAAACTAGGTCACTAGGTCAAATCTTAGAAAAAACCTTGTGTATGTTCTAGAGACCACACTTTCAGTCCTGAACTCTTCAAAGTAGGTCAGAATGTTTGTCTTGATGATATCTTGGCTGAGTTCGAAAAAGGGTCATGTCGGGTCAAAAACTAGGTCACTAGTTCAAATCTTTAAAAAACATTGTGTACGCTGTAGAGGCCATATTTTCAGTCCAAAACTCTTAAAAGTTTGTCAAAATGTTTGTGTTGATGATATCTTTGACAAGTTTGAAAATGGGTCATGTTGCATCAAAAACTAGGTCACTAGCTCAAATTTTAGTAAAACCTTGTGTACGCTTTAGGGGCCACTTTTTCAGTCCAAAAGTCTTGGAAGTAGGTCAGAATGTTTGTCTTGGTGATATCTTTGATTGGTTTGAAAATAGTTCATGTGGGGTCAAAAACTAGGTCACAAGGTCAAATCTTTGAAAAACCTTGTATACACTCTAGAGGCCACATTTTTTGTCCAAAATTCTTGAAAGTTGGTCAGAATGTTTGTCTTGATGATATCTTGGACAAGTTCGAAAATGGGTCATGTCGGGTCAAAAACTAGGTCACTAGGTCAAATCTTAGAAAAACCTTGTGTACGTTCTAAAGGCCACATTTTCAGTCCAGAACTCTTCAAAGTAGGTCAGAATGTTTGTCTTGATGATATCTTGGTTGAGTTCGAAAATGGGTCATGTTGGGTCAAAAACTCAGTCACTAGGTCAAATCTTTAAGAAACATTGTATACGCTGTAGAGGCCATATTTTCAGTCCAAAACTCTTAAAAGTTTGTCAGAATGTTTGTTTTGATATCTTTGACAAGTTTGAAAATAGGTCATGTCGGATCAAAAACTAGGTCACTAGCTCAAATTTTAGTTAAACCTTGTGTACCCTCTAGAGGTCACTTTTTCAGTCCAAAACTCTTGAAAGTTGGTCAGAATGTTTGTCTTGATGATATCTTGGATTGGTTTGAAAATGGTTCATGTGAGGTCAAAAACTAGGTCACTAGGTCAAATCTTTGAAAAACCTTGTGTACATTCTAGACGCCACATTTTTTGTCCAAAACACTTGAAAGTTGGTCAGAATGTTTGTCTTGATGATGTCTCATACAACTTTGAAAATGGGTCATGTTTGGTCAAAAACTAGGTCACTAGGTCAAATCTAAAAGAACCATGTGAACGCTCTAAAGGCCATATTTTCAGTTCAATACTCATGAAACTTGGTCAAAATGTGTGTCTTGATGATTTCTTGGGCGAGTTTGCAAATGGGTCATGATGGGTCAAAAACTAGGTCACTTCAAATCATATAAAAACCTTGTGTACCCCCTAGAGGCCACATTTTCAGTCAAATACTCATGAAAGTTGGTCAGAATATTTTTCCTAATGTTATCTTGAATGAGTTTGAAAATGGCTCACATGGGGTCAAAAACTAGGTCACCAGGTCAAATCTTTAAAATAGCTTGTGTAGCTTTAGAGTCACCATTTTCTGTCCAGTACTTATGAAAATTAGTCGAAATGTTTGTCTTGATGATCAATATGATGAAATTGAAAATGGGTCGCATTGGGTAAAAAACTAGGTCCCCATGTCAAATCTTGGAAAAACCTTGTGTACACACTAGAAGCCACATTTTCTGTCCAATACTTATGAAAGGTGGTCAGATTCTTTGTTTTGATAATAGCTACAATGGGAAAATGGGCTATGTTTGGCTAAAAAGTAGGTCACTGAGAGAAATTCTATAAAAAAGCTTGTGTATAAGCTAGAGGCAAAATTTTCAGTCCAATGATTATGAAAGCTTGATAGAATGTTTGTCATAATATCTCGAAAGAGATTGAAAATGGGTCATGTTTGGTCAAAAGACTCAGGTGAGCGACTTCAGGGCCATCATGGCCCTCTTGTTAGCTCCACTGGCCGAAGGCCAGAGAGCTATTGTCATGGCGTTGTGTCCGTCGTCCGTCCGTTCGTCCGTGCGTGCGTCCGTAAACTTTTTCTTTAAAAAACTTCTCCTCAGAAACTATTGACTGGATTTTTACCAAATTTCACAGGAATGTTCCTTTGGTGGTCCTCTTTCAAATTCCTTCAAATAATTGTGTTCCATGAAGAATTCTGGTTGCCATGGCAACCAAAGTAAAAAAACCTTTAAAAATCTTCTCCTCCCAAACCGCTATTTGGATAGCATTATTATTTTGCAGGAATGTTCCTTAGATACAGGTTTACAGAATTCCTTAAAAAAAAAAAAAGATCTGTCAAAAAACATGGCTTTTATGGGAGACTCATTTTCCTTTTATGGTATAAAGTAAAATCTTTGAAAAATTTCTTCTCTAAAACTATTCATTGGATTTCATTGTTGTTTTGCAGGTAAGTTCCTAGGGTGGTTGTCTACCAAATTGTTTCTTCAGTGAGCTAAAATGCAGGATTGAATGATAATTGTTAAAAACTTCCTTTCGCCATTATAGAAATATCAGGCCTATGGAGCGATACAGGCGCTCAAGCGCCTCTAGTTTTTCATGTTAAGGGGTATTTCTACAATCAGCTTCTGATTGGATTTTACATTATTCAAAATCTTTGGCCAGTTGAATGTTACAGATCATTTTCTTGATTTTAATTTGAACTTAGATTTACAATTTTGACATGTAAATTGTAGATAAAGTCAAAATTAGCTGGGATGTTGTTAAAGTTCTGGTGGTATTATGTTAAAAAACATTCATGGGATGTACAAGAAAATTGGTCACATTGAACAAAAATACAAGCAATAGCTCATTTTCCCACAGTGCAGGGGTACAAAACATTTTGCATACATGTATATACAATTTGATAATTTTGGACACAGCTTTTAGAAGCAGATCATCCTTAACAAACTGTATGGATGCTTTTTTCTATCTATCTACAGATGTAAACCAAACAGTGAATACCTCAACTCCCTGTGCAAGTCAAGGTGAAAAAACAGAAGTTCAGGATCCTCCTCGAATACCAAATGTATGCACTATATTTTTCAGTTGTAGTTAATTTTTGTCTTTCTTGGAATTTGAAATATTTTGTTCATTTGGACTATGCAGCACAGTGTTTGCTGCTTTTAAGTCGAGATCTATTTGGCCAAACCTGTTAGTGCATTTGGTATTACACAGGTTCTAAACCCAGGGGTTGCTGGTTGAATTCTCCAGCTTGGCCTTATTCTTTTTGAAGATTGATGATAGGCATTGCAACAGGAATCATTTGTCTTGCACCATGAAATATTGACAATGTTTATGTGGGAAAGGAGCCAAAAGCTTTGAAAGAATTTTGTGCAAAGCACTGGTAAAAGAGTGTCTAGGAAAGCACTGATAGGAGAAGTGATTACCAAGGTATAAATGAGGTTGTGTTGAAAATGGCAATGAAGATGAAAAAAATCAAGATCACATGACATGGAATGTCAGAGAAATGTTCGATACACTACCTGATATTTTGACTTTTTTCAATGAAATAGTTTTGAAATTAGAAAAACGAGGGATTGTTGGGTGAAAGGCTTAATTTTGTATGTGTTTTTCTTATTTTGCAGGATCCAAATGCAGTTGCAGTGTGTCAGTTTTGTGGTTATATAAGTGAAGACAAAGTTCAGTGTGAAAGTTGTAAGAGAAAGTTTACTAGTGCTACTAGGTATCAAATAAAGGGGACAGGAGTTCAGATCAGTTTTGACGACTCTGGTCAAAAAAAGAGAAAAATGGAAAAAAGTTGCGGGTCAAATGCTACCGTAATAAACAAAAAGGCATTTTATGGTAAGAAAATGGACGAACAAAACCAGCTGTACTCTCAAATAATACAAAATGCTAATGGAAATACTTTGACTGTGGCAATTTCAAGAAATCCAAGGATTATTACGAGGGGAGTAGCACGTTCACGGGGACGAGGGAGAGGGAGAGGTCGTGGAGTTTTTGTTCCAGGTAAGGACTTGGATGTAACCCATAACTGTACTAATAGGATGTTCTATGCCCCTGCATTTGACAGTTTAGAGAAATATTTTTGGAAAGTAATTATTAATGGTAAACAATATTCACTTATTTTCCCCCACTATGGCATGCATTCATTTGAAAAACTCTCATTTTCCTTTGTTGCAAATATTTGTCCTGTGCGTTGATTGAAAATGTTTTTAGCATGTCAAAAAATGATCTGCAGGTTGAAGTGAAAAGGCAAAAATGTTGGTCACTAGTGTTCTTCCCTTGGCTTGAAAAAACCATAGGGTTGACTTGTCAAGGGTTGATTCTTGCCAATTTTCTTTATCCTACACAGGTGCTTTCAAAGTCATTTACTAAACCACATGGATTTTTGTATTCTATTATGAAGTCAAAAGATGTGAACAGGCCTATAAGCCTTCTTCTGTGGAAGTGTACTTTTGAAAACTTTGAGGGTTAAGGAGGAAATGCTGATTACTTCTTTTCAAACAATGCTTTCTACCATTACCAAGCCTATTTATTTTTCTTTTCTCCAGAAACTATAACATTGTCATCAGATGATGAAGAAGGAGAGCCAAAGGAAAAAACACCAGCTGATACAGATAATCTCAGTGAAGGTAGATCACCTAGTCAAGTCAAGCCATCTTCTCAAGAATACCCTGAGTCTCCCCTTATACCAAATATTCCAATATCTTCTTCGAAAGTTGTTAACAGGAGTAGACGAGACAAAATGGAAGATGAGGTATGGGAAATTTGGTCATTTGAGTCGTGCTCTGTGAAAACTATCAACCCAGATCAGCCTGAGTTTTAACAACCCTGAGGAAAGACTCTTTTGAAAACATTGTGAGTAAAGGGAAAAATGCTGGTAACCAGGCTTTTCTACTTTTCCTACACTGTTTTGAATCAAAATACTTAAGTTACATTGCATTTGTCTGCAAATGCTTTGAATTTAGACAAATCTGATATTTTGCTGAGTGGTAAAGAGTTAATTACCATGGTGAAGAAGGTTTTGAAAATGATAAGAGAAATGGTAAATTTTCTGAGCCATCTTTAATTTGTAGTCTGCAGACTCTTTCGATATGGACCAATCTTAAATTTTGTCTTTTGATAAATAGTTGATAAATGTGAAATGTGGGATTATGACTGAATAAACCTAATCTTGATCTTGCAGCGAAACTGTATTTGTAGCCTTTAAGAAAATGCAATTCATTTATTCAGTAGTGAAAGAGTTTAACTGAAAAAAAAAAAGTTCCGTAATTGCCTTGCAGATAGCAGAAAGACTTAAAACAGTGTTTGCCTTACAGGCTGGATTGTCCCGTAAAGATAGAGAAAACTCCTGCTCTCCAGTCAATGTGCTCCTCACTGCCAGAAGTATAACAGTGGGAACGTTCAGGGGAATTCCTCTTGAACCTATAGTATTATGTAAAAATGGTCTACGATTTTTTGTGGAAGGTATGTAGCTTCTCTTTTCTGTATTAATTTGTTTATTTCAAACAGCCTTTCGGGGTAGCTCAATGGTTAGTACATCCGACTCATGACCTGGTGGTTGTGGGTTCGATACCCAGTTTAGGCAAACTTTTTTTTTGTTGATTTTTTTGCCTCTCATCTCTGCATCTGAGAAAAGCAGTCAGTGACTTGGAAAGAAAGTTGTGTCAGTACTGGCATGAGAAAGTCAGGAAACACATGCGTAAGTGCACTGACCGCCATAGTATTACATAAGCTGTTAAAACGGTGTTGAACTCCAATACAAACAAACATTTTGTTTAACACAGTTTTCATTATAATTGTACATGTAGTTTATATTATGGTGGCCAGAGCATCTATCCATGCTTTACTAGAGTTTCTTTTACCACTACTTCACACAACATTCTTTGCAATCCACTGGCTGCTTTTCCATTATTACAATAGTTACAACAATGTTCCGTGGTTAGAGAGGAAAGAATCCTGTCATAGTGACTTTTATCAATCCTTTGGCAGAATTCAGCAGAGCTGGGAATCTTATTGATGACCCTTGGATTTTAAGTTCTTTATGTTACATACCAAGCTACAAGGCTCTGCAGCTTCACTCAGTCTGTCATCTGTTTCATAGATTTTTCCTTGAGTTTGGGTTCCTTTTGGCAAATACATGGATCCATGTAAATCAGTACTTGACCAATCAGGTCATTGCATTTGTTTTGCCCAATGTGCAGCCTTGCTGTCTGCTATTTCGGCTCCCAAATAAATGACTGCAAATACTGGAGAGGTATGATAGTGTTTATTATCCCCCACCGAAGGCGGAGGGATATAGTTTTAGCGTTGTCCGTCCGTCCTTCCATCTGTCCTTCCATCTGTCCGTGTGTCCGTCTGGGAGAATATCTCCAATACCGTTGGACGGAATTTCGTGAAACTTTATATGTGTGTACAATAACCCATTCTGTCGATTTATTTATTTATTTTTTTTTTATTCGATGAAAAATGGCCGACTGGGAGTGATTTTAAGTGATGCGGTCAAGTAAATTTTTCGTCGGGGGATATCATTTCAACGAAATTGCTTGTTTATTTTGTGTTTAAAATGTAAGAAAAAGTTTAAAAGATGTGCTTTGCAAACATGTACTACTGACAAAAGATGTATGTAGAGGCTACAAGTCTGCATTGTGATAATGATTGATGATGGAACATTTGTTCTGATCAGCGCTACATTACACAATGGATTAATTAATGCTAGTTTTTTTTTTCCCCCCTATAAAAGACTCTGAAAGAGGCACAAAATGTTTCAAGTGCTAAGCTAAAAATCTCTGAAATACTAATAAAAAGAAAGTACATCACTTGAATATCTAACCTTGTTTAATAACCTCTACACATCCAAAAAGTGGCACTTTTCATCAGTGTTTTAATTTTCCCTTAACTCTTTACCACACGAGAAATTTTAGACTGGTCCAAATTCAAAGCATTTGCAGACGACAAATGTGACTGAAAAATTGAAATTTAGTTTGGGAAGGGTAGAAAACATTGTGGGAAAAGGAGAAAATGCTGGTTACCAGCATTTTCTCCTTTTCCCACAATGTTTTCAAAAGGCTTCTTTCTCAGGGTCGTTAAAAGTCAGGATTGTGTGGCAAAGGGTTAATCGTAACCAATGGTGCGTAAAGAATATGCTGAATGTGTAAGTATAGATCAGATTGCAAATAACAAGCAGTTTAATCTTGGATTTAAACTATCTGCTACTTACATTAAGCGTATTTACGTATATTCCTCACTGACAGTAGATTTCAATATTGAAAAAGTCTAAGTACTGTTCTGTCTGTCTTGGAAGTTCAGCTCAAGAGGCAACTTACGTTAATTAAAATCAACTTCAGACTTAGGCATATTTAAGTGGATTAGCACATCTGCCATTTCAAAGGGTGTGTCTCTAAACTGGCTAGTTGATAGGATGTGTGTTTGATTGAAAACCAAGTTGCCGGTCTAATCCACTTGAACACCCGTTGTCTTCAGTATATCATAAGATAAAACAAACTACTGTCAATGATATTAACAAGTTTGTTAATTGACAGCATACTTTGTGCATTTTAAAATCATCAGGTAACCATTTTCCCCTTAACCTGAAATTAAAACTTTTCTTAGACTTAACCTCTCTGTTGTATTGGACTATGTAAAAATATTTCGAAATGCTTGTAATTTAGCGTATTTAGTCATCGAATATGGTGTTTAGACAACTTTACTAGCCTTAAAAAAACAATAAGGATCTCTTTATTCTATTATTCTTTGGCAAAACTGAGGTTTGTTAAGGTGTTTCATTCTTTCTCATTGAAGTTTAAAACTGTGCTGAAACAAGTGGATATATTACATTGTCCGTAGCCCCTGAAATGCACACTATTTTTACATATCCTTGTGTGAATTAGTTCAAGCATCTCTAAATTTCTTACCGATAATTCATCATTGGCAGAAGCATTACGTAGGAATATTTTATCAAGAGAAACAGTCATGACAGCATGATTTAAGTAGCCTGTCTGCTGTACTGTATGTACATTTACTGCAGTTGTTTGGGAGTAACCAAGTAACAGTAACCAAGGAAGTCAGTTTATCTTATTGCCACATATCCATGTATTATGCTAACTCCTTGGCCAACCTAGTCCTAGTGGCCACTCCCATGAAGCAAACATCATGAATTTAGCAAGCATTAATGAGTTCCAGGTGAAAAAAGAAAAATTGAACTGTTCCTTTCCTAGGCAAGCACCTCTCTTAACCAAGCACATTTTGCTTGTCCCTTAGGTGCTTGCTTAATAGAGGTTGGACTATAATTATGCCCCCCCTTCAACGAAGTGGGGGTATATTGCTTTGCTAATGTCGGTCAGTCCGTCGGTCGGTTGGTCGGTCCGTCGGTCGGTTGGTAGACCTTACCTTGTCCGGATGATAACTAGACACAGAATTGACCTAGGTTCGTCAAATTTGGCACAGACATGCGTCTCGGAGCGCAGATGATCCCTATTGATTTTGAGGTCAATCGGTCAAAGGTCAAGGTCACAGTGACCTTCAACATGTTGATATATGGACCAAACCTTGTCTGGATGATAACTAGACACAGAATTGACCTAGGTTCGTCAAATTTGGCACAGACATTTGTCTCGGAGTGTAGATGATCCCTATTAATTTTGAGATCAATCGGTCAAAGGTCAAGGTCACAGTGACCGTCAACATGTTGATATATAGACCAAACCTTGTCCGGATGATAACTAGACACAGAATTGACCTAGGTTCATCAAATTTGGCACACACATTTGTCTCGGAGTGTAGATGATCCCTATTGATTTTGAGATCAATCGGTCAAAGGTCAAGGTCACAGTGACCGTCAACATGTTGATATATAGACCAAACCTTGTCCGGATGATAACTAGACACAGAATTGACCTAGGTTCGTCAAATTTGGCACAGACATTTGTCTCGGAGTGTAGATGATCCCTATTGATTTTGAGGTCAATCGGTCAAAGGTCAAGGTCACAGTGACCGTCAACATGTTGATATATAGACCAAACCTTGTCCGGATGATAACTAGACACAGAATTGACCTAGGTTCGTCAAATTTGGCACAGACATTCGTCTCGGAGTGTAGATGATCCCTATTGATTTTGAGGTCAATCAGTCAAAGGTCAAGGTCACAGTGACCGTCAACATGTTGATATATAGACCAAACCTTGTCCGGATGATAACTAGACACAGAATTGACCCAGGTCCGTCAAATTTGGCACAGACATTCGTCTCGGAGTGCAGATGATCCCTATTGATTTTGAGATTAATCCATCAAAGGTCAAGGTCACAGTGGCCTTCAACTTAATGATATTTAGACCTAACCTTGTCCGGATGATAACTAGACACAGAATTGACCTAGGTCCTTCAAATTCTTACAGATATTCATCTTGGAGTGTAAATGATCCCTATCGATTTTAAGGTTAATCTGTGCTGAAAAGAAAATCGATAACTCAGTCTGTGTATCGGCAACTGTTTACAATCTTCTATGTATACACACGGCGGTGTGTATAATTATGCGAACTGTTGTCAGATTATCACGTTTAACAATTGAAGTGGGCTATAAATCAAAAAGATGATGTCGATATTTCCCAATCAATTCTTTTGATATCAGTTTATGAACTTTGCCACTTCCTGTATCAATGTGGCAGTAGGGAGGCATGACTGTTTTACAAACAGATATCTTGTTATTTATCTTAATTGAATTAAGTGGAATTTTTCTTTCAGGAAAAAAGCCACAATATTGCAATTCTAAGGGTTTTATGGCCAGACTATTTTACAAAATAGATCCAAGATCAGACTATATGTTCTGTGCAATCTGATTTTGATCTACATTGTCTGCAAGAGGCTGTCTGATCTTGAACTACAATGCATACAAAAACAACTTTAGTTGTGCTTAGTGCTCTGGGGTTTTTCCAGACTTTTCTTGTATGGGGTCAAATCCTACAGGGGTCATTTGAGCCTTCCCCTTACCCTCATACAAGTTTAGCGAAAAAGGCAGATTTTTGAATTTTGGGGGACACTTTTGGGAATCAAGGTTTCAAGGAAGGGAGAACAAGGAATACTGAGCTGCGCTAAGGGCTAATCTTGGTAATGTTTTTTTATTTTGTGAATTTTCAGGCAACCAGAAATCACACAGGTTTTCTATCTTCCCACAAGAGATACAACAGTGCTTGGCACATTTTAGTGAAAGAACTACTAGTTACTTGTTTTTCCTTGTGTCTCAAGGGTGTGGTGTTAGAACTAGAAAAGATTTGGGTATCAAGGAACATAAGGATCCTACAACACCACCACCTGAACCATATTATGACCCCTTCGGAGCAGGTATTGAAAATATCTATGAAACACTTGTAGATTGGTTTGAACTTTGAACCAGTCAACAAAATTTTAGACTTGTTGGTAATGAAAGCATTTGCAAACAAAAAAATGGGTAAAGCTGAAATATAGTGAATTACCTTTGAATAAAAAAGAATGTGTAGGAAAAAGTGAAAAATGCTGATAAGCATTTTATTGTCCACCATCCTGTCTTCAGTTGGCAATGTTTCTCTTCAAAAATTGTAAAGGATAAGGTGAAATTCACTTGCTCAAGCAACACTTATCGATTTGTTCCTTTGTTGTATGCTTAATGTAAGTTCGACTGTATGGCTCAAATTACAGGAATTATCTTTGAAATCACATTCGGCAAGGAGAAATAGTCTTTACCACATATTTTTCCTCACAATATTTTTTTACAAGTAGGCATCAGGGTTGCAAATGCACTGAATATGTTGGTAAAAGGTTAATCAAGATGCAGCTGAACCTGTCTCAGGTACATCCTGCATAATGCACACTACAGCTTTAAGAAATTACTTTTGATTTTATGCCACTCCCAAAAATAACTTAATGAAATTGAAACAAGAGGCCACCTGTTGTAAGAAACCACTTTTATCATACCCCTTTTATGGTCTGTGGTCTATTGAATGACGTAAGGCACTTGTTTTGAGAATATTGTATTTTATTTGGGAAAAAAAAACCAACATATATTAAAGTTTATTACAGATTTGCTTAATTTCAAGGTTTGATTTTTTTTTTGTTTAAATTCATTTTTTAATTATTTTTACAAGCTTTTGTAAATTTCCACCAAAGGAAGGTAATTGTACTAATAATCTATTCTCTAGCATCCCATCATAAAGCCTTGCTGTTCTCTATTACCAATGCATGATCTTAACTCTCTTTATTTCACAGATCTGACTCATCAGATGATCACTGTGATCATGAACAAGCTAGAAACCACTGTGATAGTTGAGTTCCAAAAGTACATGGACATGTTTAAATCATGGGGCAAACAGGGAGATGAGGCATTCTTCATGGAGCTAACGGAACAGGAAGCAGATGAGGTGCGCAAACAGTCCCTCAGCAAGATGGTTGTTCCTCAGGTTGGAGTCGGGACAATGGTTCAAGATCATGAATATAGTCAACAGGACGAAGAGAGGAGCCGGTCTCCCTCTCCACCCAGAATTGGCTTTGTGGGCCATGTAGTCAAGTATGTTATTTATTTGACTACTTCAGTGCATTTGGTAATTTAACACATCACCTCATTTAGAGTTATTCAAAGGCAAACTAGCAGCTAAAACTTAACATTGCGGAAGTCACAATGCAGACAAAGTTAATTCATACCATTATAAGTAAGGATATTATTATAATTCTAATAATGTGTTACTGTGCAATCTTTCAAAGTTCTAGTTGCTGGCAGAAAATTGTACTGTAAAACTAGAACAAAAGTTGGTTATTTGACTCCAGAATTATTTAAATTTGACAGCAAGTAGGCTCTTGCATTTGCATTAGATATATCTTGAAAGATGATTTTTTGTGTTTGAAATGGTGAAAAACATTGTTGGGAAAGGAGAAAATGATGGTTAACAGCATTCTCTGCTATTAATACAATATTTCTGTCTATACAAATACAACTCATTTGAGCCACTTTTGATTTGTCATGTGCAAATGCTTTCAGTGTGGGGTAGTCTGACAATTGTCATCTGCTAAAGTTATTCGTTTATATTCACAGATTGTTGACATATCCTCCACCACCAGAGAAGAGGGGTATCTCAATCACAAATGAAGACTTGTACTGTCTGCAACAGGGAGAATTCCTGAACGATGTTATTATTGATTTCTACTTGAAGTAAGTAGCATTCTCTGTAGCCATTTACAGCTCAATCCTGAGTTTTAATGACCGTCAAGAAGAAGGGTTTTGAAAACATTGTGGGAAAAAGAGAAAATGCTGGTAACCAGCATTAATTTTTCTCCTTTTCTCACAATGCTTTTTACCCTTTCAAAGACAATTTCCACTATTTGTGATCTGTATATGCTTTGGATTTGGACAAATCCAAATATTTCTCGTTTGGTATAGGGTTAACTAGCTGAAAGTGCGGGGTCCTAGCTCAGTGGTAACTGTCTGGTTAGTCATCCAGAGGGTTTGGCACTTGATTTTTGTGAGAGCTGTTTGTGGAAAAGACACTTGAGAGCCCCAGCTTTGTATTTGGGAAACCCAGGAAAACAAAGGAATAAGGGAGTCATTGTTGTGATATGACTAAAATTTACAATGTTGAAAGTAGCATCAAAGACCATTCAATCAATTGGTTTTAAATTACATCACATGGGCAATGCCTTATTCTTATTATAGATGCATTATTTCTAGATCTGGGAAGCAGAGATCATGTAGCTCAGTCAGTTAACACAGGGGGCTTTCAGGGTTGTGAGTTTGAATTCAGAGCTGAGCCACACTTTTTGGATTCACATTACTTATTGCATGAAGGCTCATTTCTTTCTCACTGCTGAACATTTATGACAAAATAAGAGATATTTTGTATACAGCAGTTGATGTTGTAAGCTGCTATATTAGTAAAATAGCATTTCAATAACCCTTTATACAGTCAACCTTGTACATACGACTATGTCTGTCAAGCAACTATTCTGGTAAACCACTGTTTTCATATCAGCTTGTGATTTTCCTCTAATTTATAGTTGTGTTATGTGACTTTCAGGCATTAAGTGACCCATCAACACTCTAGGTCTTACTGATGGATCCTTTAATTGACAAAAAATGTTGATAACAACCCCTGACTTATCCTAATTAAGACATCACAGCATCCTATGTGTCAATTAAAGGAATAACACATTTACATGTCGAACTGTTAATTACCTTGTGACCGTAGCATCATAATGTCATACTGACATACAAATACTTTATCACCTTGCATGCGAACATCTGAAAATGATGGGAAACTACATTTATTAGCTCACCTGAGCACATAGTGCTCAGGGTGAGCTATTGTGATCGGTCAGTGTCCGTCATTCGTCTGTCCGTATGTCTGTCCATCCGTAAACAATTACTAAAAAATCTTCTCCTCTGAAACCGCCAATCAGATTTCAATGAAACTTCACAGAAATGATCCTTAGGTGATGCACTTTCAGAATACTTCAAAGATTTGAATTCCATGAAGAACTCTGGTTGCCATGGCAACCGAAAGAAAAAAATTTAAAAATCTTCTTGTCCCAAACTGTAAGGGCTAGAGCTTTCATATATGGCATGTAGCATCATCTAGTGGCCCTCTATCAAAATACTTCAAATTTTGGCCCTAGTATGGAAATTGGCCCTATGTTGTGGGTTCTCGGATTTCACATAGAGATAAAGAAGGAAATCTTTAAAAATCTTCTTGTCCCAAACCGTAAGGGCTAGAGCTTTCATATTTGGCATGCAGCATCATCTAGTGGCCCTCTACCAAAATACTTCAAATTATGGCCGTAGTGTGGAAAATGGCCCTATGTTGTGGGTTCTCGGATTTCACAAGACGATTGTAATAAGTACTAACAACATAGGATTTAGCTCAGCATAAAGGCTTTAATCCATGGGGCATTCAATTCCAGCTAGTCTTATATATTTCAACAGAGACATTGGAATTCCTATCGCTTAATAAAAGTGTTGGCTTAATACGAGGGTTGTTCGATATGTAATGTGTATTGTACGATATCTCAAAAGCATTCGACTCAAATAGTGAAATGAACATTACATCCATTCAAAGTATTCTCCGCGGTTTGAAATACATAATTTCAATCTCTGAATCCATTTCTGAAATGCGTCACGGTACGCTGATTTAGGTAGACCTCCGAGGCACTGACTGATGGCTGAGCCAAGGGCTTGTCGGGACTTGTAACGACGACCAGATAAGAACTTTTTAAGTTTTGGAAAAAGGAAAAAGTCGCATGGGGCTAGATCTGGAGAGTATGGTGGGTGTGGCAAGACGGTAACCTTCTCTGACTTCAAAAATTGCTTCACAAGCTCAGATGTATGTGTTGGAGCATTATCATGAAGTAGACGAACATGCCTAAATCCTGACACAGGGTGTCGTTTAAGATAATATTTCTTGACCTTTTTTAGTATAACATCTCGGTAATACCGACCTGTAACACTTTTGCCCTTCGGCACCGGAATTTGTACGGCTATACCATCACATGAGAAGAATATGCTATAAAGAAACTTCCTTGTGCTTGTGCTTCTTTTGGCAACTACAGGCCTTCTACCGTGTTTAGTTAGCCATATTTTGTTTCCAATTTTTCTTACTGGTTCGAAATAGTGAACCCATGTTTTGTCACCAGTAACAATGTTTGCAAATTGTCTTTGACTGAATTTGGGAAACATTTTGAGCAATTGCCTAGCGGTTTGTACTCGTACCCGTTTTTGGTCATCTTTTAATATATGAGGTATCCATCTGGCAGAAATCTTTCGTACTTTCAGAATACGCTTCAAAATGAAATGCACCCGCGATAGCGATATGCCAACAGCGTATCGTGTATCTGCCATCACTTTCAATTATTTCCCTGACTTTTGAGACATTTGCCTTGCCTGTTACAGTAACAGGTCGGCCAGATTTTGCTGCATCTTTGACGGACTCTGTGCCAGTCAGAAATTTCTTTCTCCAACTACGAATTGTCTCATAAGATACCTTATCAGACCCATAAACTTCCCCCCATTCAGTAAAAATCTGCATTTCTGAATGACCGAGTTTTGTGCCAACTTTTATATAAGCTGTAATTTCTTCAATATTCTTAATCCGTTGCCCAACCATTTTTACAACAGTGGTCAACGACTAGCTTTATTGAAATGACTATAAGTTTAAAACTATGTGGAGCTGAAGGCTCGTGTTTATACCGTTGGAAAGGTATTGAATAGAGCTATTCAAGCGTATCATCATCCACGAAATCGTGCAAAACGTTATCTCGCTGTGGTACAATACACATTACATATCGAACAGCCCTCGTAAACGTAGTCGCTTAGCTAAGCAAGATCAACTGTATTGCCCTTTGACAAATTGGAATTCATGAACAACTCTGGTTTCCATGTCAACTGCTGGAAAAAAAAAATCAACCCAAACACAAAGCCTACAACTTAATTGGCAACAGTAGCACTCTACCAAAGTACATCGAATTGTGACCTTAGGAAAAAAAAATAAGTGCTTTGTTGTTGGATCTCAGTTTCCACATCCAAATAAAAGATCTTTTAAAATCTTCTTTCATCCAAACATTAACCCTAGAGCTTTCATATTCAGCATGGACTGGTGGATAGTTATGCTCCCGTAAGGGCGAGCATATAGTCGCCACTTCGTCTGTCTGTCTGTCCGTCCGAAGCGATTTTTCAACAACCACTTGACGGCTCTTGTTTGCTAATAGCATTTACCAAATTTCTTCCTTGGAATCACAAAAAGTCCTTTGTAGTCACAATGTGGGATCAAATATGTAAAGAGTGTATTCTTGGAATCCTCCTGTTCCATATTGTATGGCCCACAACATACATTTGGCATGTGATTCTGTCTGAAAACCCATTATCAGCTCACCTGAGCATAACATACTCATGGTTAGCTTTTATGTATCCTTGAATACGCGTCGCCAAAATTCCACTGTTTGTTATATAGCTATCGGAATTCCAGCATAATCTTGATCCATCGCCCAGAATGTTTGTAAGGTTGTGAACATGAACATGAACACACTCAGCAACCACAATTCTGGCTCAGTCATACTCAAAAGCATCAAAATAGGGGATATTGATGAGAATTCCATTGTTTACACTCTAGGGCCTATAATTTCGGCTCTATCATTTTCTTACCTGCTCTGATTGTTGGTATTGTCATATGGATGAATCATTTTCAAAACTAAAACATTCCAGCAAAGAGGCAAGTGGCCATAACAATGACAGCTGAGTTGCATTTCAGGTGAGCGATTTAGGACCATCATGGTCCTCTTGTTTATCTGTATGCTCTCCCAAAGTTAATAGATCTTCGTTTGATTGCCACTATGTGAATTAGAACTTGATTCAGTTATACCTATTTCACCAACTTAACATGCTGACAGGGCGCTTGTATTCCATAGCCAATTTCCCTAAATTTTAGTGCCATCACTTAGAGGTACTTTGATTTGGGTTTTGGTCCTGCCTACTGCCAAGCGATCACCATTTGAAAGACCCACTGTAATAATGCAGGATATCCCTTTTTCCGCCAATCATGATTCATTTGGACATTAAATAGCATTCACTATTAATATGGGACACTGGTATTCGATAATTTTTTTTCCTTGAAGTTTTTCCAAGTTAGTTGACAAATTTTGTGTTACCAGAAGTTTATGATGTTATTGGAAGTGTTTGTATATTCCGATAGTTAGGTGTTAATATGACATTGATTTGTGAAGTATTTAGGATTAGTTGATGGTAAGTTTATTTATAAAATATCAGTCATCAATAATTTTTGTCAATCTGTGTTTGAAAAGTTTTAGTGAAGTTATCTTGCGTATGGAAATTTGTCAGTCCAGTCGTCGATTTTAAGGTAAGGTTGGGTGTGGGTATGGGTAGGGGTTGTCCAGAGGCCTCTGGAATAAGTAATATAGTGGGGGTGCTACTTTTAGAGAGGGAGCATTAATTAGGTGAAATATAGTACAGGGTGTCCAGAAAGTAAGGTAACACTTTTGTACGTCCAGAATATAGCTTCTAATTTTAGATGAAGAGATAAAAATATGTATACATGTACATAAGATACGTAAGTTTTTTTTGTGTAGTAATTATGCTTAGTTTTCATTACATTACACATTTTTATACAGATTTTAAACAAAAAGTACCTTTTTGTTTTTGACATCATTTTGGTAATTCATGGCTTTTTCAGCATGATGGCATTTTATACTCTTTCCATGCTGAACACACACTTAAATTGTAAAGCTTTTTAGCACACAATCCTATATCATTCTTCTTGATTTCATGGTTAATATTCTGTAAAAACATGTCTTTGCAGTCTGTTGTGGGATTGTAGACCTTTGACTTTGAATAACCCCAAAGGAAAAAGTAGCATGAGTTGGGGTCAGGATTGTGCGCTGGACACAATATTCCTCAATATTTCACCTCCGAATATCGTTTGATATTACCCTATCACTGAACATATTGTATAAAAAGTGTTAGATGTGTGTGTCCAAGCACCATCCTGCATAAACCATGTGTTTTGCAATCTAGGGGACTCTAGGTTGGCGCCAGCCAAAAATTTTTTGTAGCCAAAAGTTTTGTCGGTCAAAACCCGGGTTCAGTCAATGAGCCTAATCGCTGTGACTTGGTCTTTGATTGTGTCATTTTCTAAGTATTTCATGACATCGAGTCATGTATGAGCAATATAAAGCTACATCTACAGCTTTGCATCACTGATATAATTTGTAAGTCTTTCAGTTCATTTAAATATTTTTGATGGTCAGATTACATACATTAGAGAGCCAAGTATTGAAAGTCCGCTACAAATTCCTGTGCTTGTAGGCTGATGAATGATTTAAAGTTTCATAAAAAGAAAACAATATGTGTATTTTAATCAGGCTTAACCCTTCATCACACCATCCCCAGTCTGAACGATCCTATTGGCTATTGTAAATGCTAGGAAAAGGTGAAAATGATGGTAACCAGCATTTTCTCTTTTTCCAAAAATGTTTTCTAAACACCTCAAAACACCTCTCATGAGCTACAGTTAAATTGTTGTCTGCAAATTCTTTCAGTCTGATTGAGTCTGAAATTGTGCCGTCTGCTAAACAGCTAGATATTAATTTATTCAAACCAATCATCACTTTCATGCATTGCAAGAGATGTGTATGATCCAATTTTGATTAAATTCATTGCAAAATATCTGTCTTGTCTTTCAAATAATTTAAGAAATATCCTTTCAAACAATCATAGTCTTTCTTAAAGCTGCCGATCTCTAAAAATTATCAGGCAACAATAGATCTATTTCTCATTTGGCGAAATATGGATCTAGCATTCATAAGCTTATTACAAAAAGAATAATTTCTCAAGAAAAGAATCTAATAAGGCCACGCAAAGCTTAAAAGGTCAAGTATTTCAGAAAAAGATCGCGATTGATGCTGTCAAATTCACTTGATAAACGAAAGTAAAAACTCGCTTACATGTAATTCGTTCAGCACCACTGCGTCCAAAAAGTTGCGATTGCTCATGTATTCTATTTATAGAACAAGACTACCCGGTATGTGGCTGAGGGCAACTGTTATCAGATCTTCGTCTATTGGGTAGTTAAGGGAGATAAAAGGGTTATCAGCTTAGGATACCCGGTATATATGATAATCAAGTTGGCATAGGCTGATTTCACAGTTTAGGAAGTGTTCAATATACAAAACTGATAAGAATTTCATGGTTGGACATTTTACCTGATCACGTTTTTCACAATCGCCAATATCAGCAGTTTTTAGCTCCACTGGCCGAAGGCCAGAGAGCTATTGTCATGGCGTTGTGTCCGTCGTGCGTCCGTCCGTCCGTTCGTCCGTGCGTGCGTCCGTAAACTTTTTCTTTAAAAAACTTTTCCTCAGAAACTATTGACTGGATTTTTACCAAATTTCACAGGAATGTTCCTTTGGTGGTCCTCTTTCAAATTCCTTTATATAATTGTGTTCCATGAAGAATTCTGGTTGCCATGGCAACCAAAGTAAAAAACCTTTAAAAATCTTCTCCTCCCAAACCGCTATTTGGATAGCATTATTTTGCAGGAATGTTCCTTAGATACAGGTTTACAGAATTCCTTAAAAAAAAAAAGATCTGTCAAAAAACATGGCTTTTATTGGAGACTCATTTTCCTTTTATGGTATAAAGTAAAATCTTTGAAAAATTTCTTCTCTAAAACTATTCATTGGATTTCATTGTTGTTTTGCAGGTAAGTTCCTATGGTGGTTGTCTACCAAATTGTTTCTTCAGTGAGCTAAAATGCAGGATTGAATGATAATTGTTAAAAACTTCCTTTCGCCATTATAGAAATATCAGGCCTGTGGAGCGATACAGGCGCTCAAGCGCCTCTAGTTGTGTTTATAGTCGCCAGCAGGAAAATTTAATCGTCAATAGCAATTTTGGTGATTGGTAACGCCAACCTAGGGACTTCTTTTCAAGTGCAGGAACAACCTTTTTTTTCAAAAGCGATAGTTAGCTTTAGGAATTAATCATGTCTTTATAGATACATGGTCCGAAAACACCGTGATATGACATTGCACACCATATAGCTAGTTTTGTTACTATACAGGGGTGGCTCTGTGAAATTGTATGGTTTCATGTGCCAAAAAAACACATATTTTGTTAACAGACATGTCCAGACAACTGGAAGTGAGAAAACGTCATAAATTACTAAAATGACGCCATTGACAAACTGAAGGTACTTCTGATTTAGAAACTGTATAAAAGTGCGTAATGTAATGAGAATTAAATGAAACTTTCATACAAAAAAACTTACATATTTTATATGCATGTACATATATTTTTAACTCTTCATCGGAAATTTAAACTCGTATTATAAATGTACAAAAGTGTCACCTTACTTTCTGGACACCCTGTATATAGACACTACACATCAAATGTGTCTTTCACTAACAAATATAACCTTTGAACCAAATGCAATGGAAGTTGTTCTTGAGTACAGTGAGTCTTTTACACAAGGTTATATTTACATTTACATGGTATTTGTCTATTTTATGATTTCCTAGCAATGTATTCCACAGAGTAAGATTTTTTAAAAGGTTTGTTATGATAAGATTTCTTGGTGACTGCTTAGACCCACTTTCTTCTTCTTTAATGGAAAGAAATTGATATGGGTCCTTTAAAAATTGATTTTTAATCAATAAAGCTTTTTTTTTTAGCTCACCTGAGCACAAAGTGCTCATGATGAGCTATTGTGATCATGCTGTGTCAGGCGTCCGTCGTGCGTCGTCAACTTTTACCTTGTGTACACTCTAGAGGCCACATTTTCAGTCCGATACTAGTGAAACTAGGTCAGAATGTTTGTCTTGATGATATCTCGGACAAGTTCCAAATTGGGTCAGGTAAAGTCAAAATAAGGTCACTAGGTCAAATCTTAGAAAAACCTTGTGTACGCTCTAGAGGCCACATTTTCAGTTCGATACTCATGAAACTTGGTCAGAATGAATGCCTTGATGATATCTCGGACGAGTTTGAAAATGGGCCATGTTGGGTCAAAAACTAGGTCACCAGGTCAAATCTTAGAAAAACCTTGTGTACGCTCTAGAGGCCATATTTTCAGTCCAATACTCCTGAAAGTTGGTCAGAATGTTTGTCTTGATGATATCTCGGACGAGTTTGAAAATGGGCCATGTCGGGTCAAAAACTAGGTCACCAGGTCAAATCTTAGAAAAACCTTCTGCATGCTCTAGAGGCCACATTTTCAGTCCAATACTCTTGAAAGTTGGTCAGAATGTTTGTTTTGATAATATCTTGGACGAGTTTGAAAATGGATCATGTCGGGTCAAAAACTAGGTCACCAGGTCAAATCTTAGAAAAACCTTGTGTACGCTCTAGAGGCCACATTTTCAGTCCAAAACTCTTGAAAGTTGGTCAGAATGTTTGTCTTGATGATATCTCCGACAAATTTGAAAACGGGCCATGTCGGGTCAAAAACTAGGTCACTAGATCAAATCTTAAAAAAACCTGGTGTATGCTCCAGAAGCCACATTTTCTGTCCAAAACTCTTGAAATTTAGTCAGAATGTTTGTCTTGATAATATTGCAGACGAGTTCGAAAGTGGGCCATGTGGGGTCAAAAACTAGGTCACTAGGTCAAATCTTTGAAAAACCTTTTGTACGCTCCAGAAGCCACATTTTCAGTCCAATGCTCTGTAAAGTTGGTCAGAATGTTTGTCATGATGATAGCTTGGATTAGTTTGAAAATGGGTCATGTCAGGTCAAAAACTAGGTCACCAGGTCAAATCTTAGAAAAACCTTGTGTAAGCTCTAGAGGCCACATTTTCAGTCCAATAATCTTGAAATTCGGTCAGAATGTTTGTCTTGATAATTTCTTAGACTAGTATGAAAATGGGTCATGTTGGATAAAAAACTAGGTCACAGTGTCAAATCTCGGAAAAACTTTTTGTACTGTAATTACAGTCCAATATTCTTTAACTCTTTACTACACAATCCCGACTTTTAACGACCCTGAGAAAGAAGCCTTTTGAAAACATTGTGGGAAAAGGAGAAAATGCTGGTAACCAGCATTTTCTCCTTTTCCCACAATGTTTTCTACCCTTCCCAAATCAAATTTCAATTTTCTAGTCACCTTTATTTTGTTGTCTGCAAATGCTTTGAATTTGGACCAGTCTAAAATTTTCTGGTGTGGTAAAGAGTTAAACTTTTGTTAGAATGTTTGTGTTGATGGTATCGTGCATGAGTTTGAAAATGGGTCACGTGGAATAAAAACTAGGTCACCAAGTTTCATCCTTGAAAAACCTTGTGTACGCTCTAGAGGCCACATTTTCTCTCCAATAATCTTGAAATTTGCTATGAATATTTGTCTTGATAATATCTTAGACTAGTATGAATATGGGTCATGTTGGATAAAAAACTAGGTCACTAGGTCAAATCTCTGAAAAACCTTTTATACACCCTACAGGCCACATTTTCTCTCACATACTCATGAAAGTTTGTCAGAATGTATGTCTGGATAATTTCTACATGTCAAGTAGGCCGCTGAGACAAATTCTAGAAAAAGCTTGTGTGCACTCTAGAGGCCATATTTGTAAGCCCATTACTAATGAGTGTTTGTCAGAGTGTTTGTCTTAATATCTCTGAAGAGATTGGAAATGGGTCATGTTTGATCAAAAGGCTCAGGTGAGCGACTTCAGGGCCATCATGGCCCTCTTGTATACATTCTCAACAACAATGGCATCATATTCTTTTAGTATACAATATATTTAAAGAAATAAATACTAAAAAAAAAAATGAAACTTGCAACCTGTTCATCCCCACTCCTCCAAATAACAGTTTTATTAAAAGATCATTTTATTCAGCAACCATTTCTGTACTGTCCCCAGCATGGTCTATTAACGGTCATTTAATATATGGTTGACCGAACATGTACTTTATTATCTTCTTTATTAGAATTTTAATGAAACACTTGCTGCATCAGTAGCTGTCTTCTGTTGCTTCATAACTAAGAAAATTGTCTTGTGTTTTACAGGTATTTACATAAGGAGAAGATGAGTGAACGGGACAGGGAGAGGACTCACATATTTAGTTCTTTCTTTTACAAACGCCTTACACAGAGAATTAGGGGTGCTGCAATAGATGACGACCCCAACCTCCCGTAAGCCTTGTCTATTTTTAGTTTAGACCTTGTGGCATAGGCATGACCTTGGGTCTGTACTATTAAACAAATATTAAAACAATGCCAGTTCTGTGGGAAAGCAGGCAGTGAGCAGACAGTGAAGGGACGAATATTGGTCAAAGTATAGGTTAAAGAATCTCAGGGAAAGCATGGGTAGATGCTATGACAGCCATGATATAAGTGAAATAATGTTAAAAACCATGTTGAACATCATATAAACAAACTAACTTATCTTATCAATACACATCTTCTCAACAGGCTTTTTCTCTTGTCAGGTAAAAGTGATACAACACAGACTATTACACTGCTTATTTGCTTTTGTTTTAGTTTGCCAGAAAAGCGCCATGCTAGAGTCAAAACATGGACCAGACATGTAGATTTATTCAAGAAGGACTTCATTGTTATTCCAATTAATGAACAGTAAGTGACAACCTTAATGAACTATTATTGGTTCCCTTTTTTTTTCTGTTATGTAATACAGGATGTTCCTGAGGGTTGTGTGAGTTACATGCACTTACTCAGTTCCCAAAGTAATTTTTCATACCATCAAACACACACACACTCATACACATACAAAGAAAATCAAAAAAAGTAATGAAAACATTTCCTTATGTTCAAATGTTGTATACTTCCAGGGTAAACTAGCTAACACACATAACTTTTTGTTTTTCTCTACATTTTTAGTGCCCACTGATTTCTTCTATAGTTGATGGAGTCAGTGGAGAATGAGCTCATTCCAAATAGGTCTGTTTCTCTGTCCCCTGATTCCTTACGTATACCCACACCTAGAAAATCAAAAAAAAAGTATATGATATGTGGTTGTACAGATAACTTTGCACTTCATTATTTGTGTATGTTTTTCAGTGCCCACTGGTTCCTGGCTATAATATGTTACCCCTGGTTGATGGAGGCGGTGGAGAACAAGTACATTCCCAATAGATCTGTCCCACCATCCCTAGATTCATTTAATATACCCACACCTCCACAACCCACAGATGATAATACAGATGATATGGAGTCGGAAGAAGCAGAGGTTAGTTACAATAACTAGTATGCAGATGGGTTTTCATTAATCTGAAGCACATTTACTCATCTCGGTGTATATGCAAAGGCATGTGATGTGTAGTATTAAACTCATTTATTTTACATCAGTTGTGAAACAAGTTTTTAAAATCATGTAAATCACTCTCAAAGAATACATTTACTTCCTTAAAAATCAGTACTGTGGCTGTAATAAGGGTAGTTCCAAAGCTTGACCCACCTCATCATTGGGTTTGACACATGAACCTCTAATGTTAGAAGTCCACACCCTACCTCTACACCACTGTCTCCCCACACATGTGTAATATTTGTAATTAAACCTTAGCAATGTATGGACAGATGGCTTTGGTCACTTGTCCATTTGATACAACTGAAATGCTATTCAAAACAAACAAATCCTAAGGAAGATTTTGGGTTAAACATTGTTGCAAGTGAAATGTAAATTTATAGATATGAAAATAATGGGCAGATCAGTTCATAATATATAGCTCACTAATATACCAATTCAGACGTTTTTTTGCTTCTATAAAACTGATTTTTATGAATATTTACTACTATTGGAGATCCTACCTCAAATTAATTAGCTTTAACTGACAGTGGGTGAAGATCTAAGATCAGACTACACAAAATGTGCAGTCTGATTTTTGATTTACATTGTTCAATAATCCTTGTGATATTCTGATCAAAAGAACTCTTAACCTTTTACCAAACAATCTCGAGTTTTCATGCTCCTAAAATCAAATGATTTTGAAAACATGGTGGAAAAGGTTTTGTACTCTTTCAAAGACAAGTCCCACATTAAATTTGTTGTTTGCAAATGCTTTCAATTTGAACAAGTTTGAAATTTTGTCTTGTAATGAGTTAACGACGTATATCACAAATTTTTCTAACGGACAGATTTTTTTTAAAACTTTGCACATACAAAGTTCATCATGTCATCGTGCTCGTTTCTAAGAAATTTGCCTTTGATTAGGGTATATACAGTTCCAAAGTTCAGCTTATATTGGAATTAACACGCTTTTCTTTAATAGTCAGTTAAACATGAAAACTACCGGAAGAATATACCATTATATATCATTTTAATGAAAATTCATTTAGTTTTGCACAAAAAATATCTAAAAGCCTGGTAAACAATGAGAAAAAATGAAAATGGCACCTATCCGTGCTTATTTCGTCAGTAAACAGGGATGAAGATCACTATGGAAGTTAATTTTTTCAAGGAAAAAAATGGGATAAAAGCTCAGCAGACATAGTAGGAAAAGGAGAAATTGCTCATTAGGGGCGATTTTTCCTTTTCCCACAATAATTTTCAAATGCCGTGTCAACAGGATTTAAATTATTTTACGGTGACAATTCACAGATCCATTATTTTCTCTTTACTAATATTACCCAAAGAAAGTGCTACTTGTTTCAGTGCACCAATAGCATTACCATATGCAAAAAAAATACATAGGTGCACTTTCGATTCACTGTCTATGACAAAAACACATGCCCAGTAGGATGCGCACAAACATTTGTGCTATACGTCGTTAAACTGCTAAAGAGATTGAGTGAACATTTCTAGCTGTAGAGAAAAAAACCTGAACATTTTGCATTTTATTTTTGCTTCAAAAATTGCACTCTGGATCCAAGGTAGCCTACATATTTGTGCAGTCTGATCTTGATATACTGTGTCTGCAAGTAACACTTAATGAAGCTTAACGCAGGGGTGCGGAAATCCTACGTCCAACTCGGGAAAAATTGGCGACGGACAAGTGACTTTTATCAATCTAGTTGTCCGTGGACAAGTAGAAAATTGTGGAAAATTTTGAGACAGATATCTGTTGTAAACATTATGCAGTGAACTACAAATGTTCACCCTTTGTGTAAAATGGCATTTCAAATGATAAACAGCAGCTTGAGATGATCCCTGAATCCTGGAAATCCAAAATACACATTTGGTGTACCTCAGCATTCACCGCGTACGCCAGGGTCGGTGTGATGTGTGGCTGTTTTTGCACATCGACTTTTTTGCATCGGAAAATGTCTGAATACTGTAAGATCACCATTGAGGATTAAAATGATTTTATTTTTATCATTTTAACATTGATTCAAAAATCTTTTACAACAATGTCGCACTTATGAATATTTTAGCTTTTAATCTGATGGTACAGCTTCGGTGCGAATGGGCCGTGGTTTAGGCATGATCTCCCCTGCCGGAAACCATCTCGAACCGAAACAATTTGCAGTACAGCAATCAATTGATGCGTAAAATTGCAGATAATGGATTTTTTTTTTTTTTTTTTTTTTTTTTTCATTCAATTTTCAAAGCAAACAGAATGTGAGAAGTCTGAGACCTTGGACTCATCCGACGGCTCCAAACGTAAATATAAAACATACCGCAACAAGCAATATGACAAACAATACAGCGTCTTTTTACCGAAGTGTTGTTGAAAGCAATTTAAAACTGTTCTGTTTTTGACAAGTAAGCAACACTGGTGGACAATTGGACTTTTTTAATTTACTTGTCCGTGGACTTTCTAAGATTTCAACACCTGTGCTTAACGGCTTACTGCTTAAAGATCAAAAGTTAGGTTCTATCTACAGACAAACCATGCTTGGTTAATCTATTTGTTGCTCTGAGGGTAATTGTACAACATGGTCTTTTTTTAAAAATAGAATCCGATTCCTGAGCAGAAACCGAATGTTCCTGACACTCCAGTATCAGAGTCCACAAACACTGAGCCAGAAGGACCAGAAGTGAGTTCACAAGTAACAGTAGATCAACCAGCAACATCGGAGACCACAAGCCAAGAAGCAGACAGTGAGAGTAAGCCAGAAAGTATGGAAATTGACCAGAATGGAGACAGAGTGGGAGACGGTACCCAGACTATGATGGAGGCTATGGATACAGGAGAGAGCACCAAAGGTGATGAGAATGAGAATACTGAGGAAACTAAACAAGAGATGAAAGAGACAGAGACCACTCCAGAGACCCCGTCTTCAAAGTCAGCCTTATATCAAAAGGTTCAAAATATTAGGGTAAATACTCCAACATTAAAATTACCATTAAGACTGTGAATTTTGATGTCATGTATAACCATAGGCCACTGAAACTCCATTGGTCTACCACAGAATACCAAAATTTTCATTGCTTGATCATTGGACACAGTTACTAAAAATAACACATTGGTACATCATCTGTATAATTAATATATATAATAAGACAAGGTGTGCAAGGCAATTACAGAAAATTCAACCTCTAGTCCCATTTGAAAGAGAATATTGTACCGAAATGGAAAAATCAACCTAGTGGTTGGTGCCAAAGGCTTCAGAAATGATTTTTTCTTTTGTACCCAGACTTTCGAGGGTTTCAAACAATTCTTGCAATTAAACATTGAAGCTGATCTTGAGAATTTTAAAAAGCTTTGACATTTTCCCGATTGCCATACCCTAACATCACACAATTTATTATCTCCCAGCAAATTATGATTTAAATATCCTTTTTAAAGAACAATCAAATTATTGTTTGGTTGATGTTTTGATGAAATCACTAAAATGATATTTCCTGTTATATTTCTTTTTTTTTTTTTTTTTTCATCTGATTCCGTACCACAAATTTCATCATCCATTTGGCATTTTTTCAAATGCATGTTTTCTGTTTATCGGTTGAAATCTTTGGCGCGTCTTAAGAGTTAATTCATGTGAGTTAAAATCGGCTGCGGAATTATGAATTACATGATGTTGGGGCATTTTGATTCAGAAGCTTTTTATAAACTTCGTGAGATCAGCCTCAATGCATGATTGCAAGAGTTGTTTGAAATATTTGAATGTAAAGAAAAAAAAGAAATTTCATTTCTCAATCCATCTACACTGAAGGTAAGGTTGTCTTTTCTGTTTTTGATTACCGGTAAGTATTCTCTTTCAGAAGGGACAGAGGGTCAAATTTTCTCTCATTTCGTTGCACACCTTCAGTTATTATATAGAAGATATGCACCAATGTGCTATTTCTAGTGACAGTTTTGATGATTAACTGATGAAAATTTCAGCATTTTGTGCTAGACCAATGGAACTTCAAAGGCCAGTGTTTAACTTTAATGAAAGTGGAAGCATTATGGAAAAAGCAGAAATTACTCTTTTTGAGCAATATCTCCTTTTAATACAATATTTGAAAGAGTGGTGAACGACAATACACAGAAAATTGTTTACTAGTTACCTATTTACCAAAGACAAAATTTTAGACTTTTCCGAATTGAAAGCATTTGCAGACATCAAATTAAATGTGGCCAACATGATGATTTCAATCTTTAAAAAGGCAGAAAACACTAAGGTAAAAGAAGAAAATGCTGGTTACCAGCATTTACTCTTTTCCCGCAATGTTTACAGAACTCTAACTTCCCAGGGTCTTTAAAACTAGGGTTTGGTGGTAGTGGGTTAACAGTATCATTTCATTTTACGGGAGATCACTCCTTCCATACTGTATAGCTTCATGCCGTATAAAATCAATACCTGACTACTGGGTTGGGGAGAATTCTCTTTAGCTCAGTGGCTATGGTGTTTGTCTTTTAAACCTCGAAAAACAAGGATCTTATTATACCCACCCACAACAAAGTGGAGGGGGGTATACTGGAATCGCTATGGCTGTCTGTCCGTCCGTCTGTAGATACAAATTTGTCCGGCGAAATACTCCCAACAGTTTTTCAGGTACTGAACTCAAATTTACACACAGTGTTACTATATGTATGAAGTTGTGCATGTGCAATTTCCATGACCCTGCTGCGATTTGTTGCGGAATTATCTCCCCTTGAACTTTTTTCAACTCTTCCTTTTGTACTAAACCATTCTGCATTCTGTGACAAAGACCTGTTTTGTGACAAGGAGCTGGTGGGAGTATGATCACGTTTAGTGATAGCTCTAGTTCCACACGGGTTTGAATCCCGCCAGGTGCGGTTTGTATTTCAGCTATGCATTTGTTGCGAACTTTTATGTTCGTAAGATGGGGGCTCATCCGTGATTGGCCATTGAGCCTTTTGTTGGCTAAAAAAAAAAAAAAGAAAGAACTACAGCCTGATATGGCTTTCTGTCATCAAAATGATGACATTTAAGAGGGGATATGTTACAGGAGATCACTTCTTCCATACTGCATAGCTTCATCCCATATAAAATCAATACCTAACAACTGTATTGGGGAGAATTCTCTTTAGCTCAGTGGTTATGGTGTTGGTGTTTTAAACCTCGAAAATCGAGGATCTTTTTCCACACAGGTTTGAATCCCAGGTGTGGTTTGTATTTCAGCTATGCATCTGTTGTGAATTTTCATGTTGGTAAGACATAGATAAGTACTTTGAAAATATTATTTACAGCCAATCAGAGGACAGCCTCTCGAGGATGGTGACGATAAACCAGAGGATGTCTTGACTGGCGTCAAGCAGTAAGTAGCAACTTGTGGACCACTAAGTATTTTAGTCAAAAAACTAATCCTGTTTGTAAGAGTTATAAAGCTGTCCTAGTAAAATCCACAGTGGACAGTGTATTTAAAGTCATTAGACTACACATTCTGTGTTGTCTGGGTCCGTATTCACTAACCATTCTTAAAGGCATTCTTAGTCTTATTCTCAAAAGTTTTCTAAATTTGAAACTAACACATCTGAATAGCTAAACCAAATAGTTAATGAGAAGTTGTGTAAATTTCTGAATCTAGAATAAGACTAAGAATGAAACAAAGAATGGTTGGTGAATACAGTCCCTGATCTTGATTGACACTGTCCTCAATGTATGCTTAGGTAAATTTAATTCTTTACCAAACAACAAAATTTTAGACTAGTCCAAACTGTAAGCATTGGCAGACGGCAAAATAAAATCGCCCAAAAACTTGAAATTTGTTTTGGATAGGGTAGAAAGCATTGCGATGAAAAGAAGAAAATGCTGGTTACCGGCATTTTCTCCTTTACCCATAATGTTTTCTAAAACTCTTTCTCCGGGTCATAAAAAATCAGAATTGTGTGGTAAAAGGGCTAAGGAATACTTATGGTAATTTTTTGTAATTTTTTGTGTCTGTACGGTGGAGCTTTATTTGAAAAAACCATGACCATAAAACTAAAGGCATTACGTAGTAGAAGCTGCTATTATGAGAAGAGATGGAGTTTTTCTCATATTCCTGCTGTTTACTTTTTACATTGTCAAGTTTCATGTTAGTTTCGCATCATTAAGATGTTCTTTCCATTTTGTAGTTGTCTTTGCCTTTTTCAAAAAATTTGATGGGGCTATTTTTTTTCACTTTCCGTGGTACCTTGTCATTTCTTAGCTATTTATTGGTCATTTTGCTGAGCCCTGGTAGCGCACTCGGTATTGTACAGGACTCAAGAAAAGGGGGTCGCTGGTTCGATCCCCGGCTCAGCCAATTTCTTTCCGAGGATTGATGGTAGTCATTGTGACAGGATTCATTCCTCTCTCACCACTGTTCATTGTTTTGACGATGGTTATGTGGGAAAGGAGCCAGTGGCTTGGAAATGTTGTGCGGAGTAAAAGGTAAAAGAAACTCTAGGAAAGCATGGATAGGTGCACTGGCCGCCATGATATATCTGAAATGATGTTGAAAATGGCGTTAAATACCATACAATCAATCAATCATTATTGGTCATTTTGTACGTGGTAACTACCCTGTCCCCTATCATTTCTATCCAGTCTGGTCATTTTGTACCTAAATCCAGTGGATGTGATAAGACCACTGATTGATGACTTTTAACCAAGTTCAATATGCTTTAAAATTTTGCAAAAACCAGTCTGATGACTGTATGGACAGATTGCAGTGCATTGTGAAGTTACAGAGCTAAGATTGATAAAAATGAACACATTCTCACAACACTAATATTTCAATGGTCAGGAAATATTTGTTTTGTATTCAGCACTTAACTCTTTACCACACAACAAAAATCTGCATGTTATCAAATTGGAAGCATTTGCAGACAACAAATGAAATGTAGCTCAAGTGATTATTGCTGAATTTTATAGGGTAGAAAACGTTGAAATGTTTGTTACTATCAACATCTCCTTTTCCCACAATTTTTTCAAAAACTTTCTTCTTCAGGGCTGTCAAAACTCGGGATTGTGTGGTAAAGGGTAAAATGACTTGGACAGTGTTGTCTTTATAGACTAGTTCATTCATCAGATGTGCTTTAATTGTAGACAATTCCAAGGTACAAGGTAATTAGAAAACAGTGCCTTTATTCAAGAACCATTCTAAAGTGAATTCCAAGTCTTACTCTTGATCTGGAAAGTAATGTAATTTCTGATTGGCTGCACCAGAAACTGTAGCAAAATGGATATTACTTTACTTTGAAATTAAGAAAATACTTGAAAACTTGACTAACAATGATATTAAGAAATTTTCATGAATGTGAGCCCACACGAACAGGTGGCTTGCGAAAACTATCACCTAGAAAGGTAACAACATACATATGGTAATAAAAGTATGTACTTTACAGGCCATGTATTTTGATATTTGATTCCCTGTCGGGGCCTTCAAGATCCAGGATCGTAACAGTACTTAAAGAATATCTGCAAGTGGAATGGCGTGTTAAAAAGGAGGCAGAGGCTGAGCGGGCGCTGAACAAGGCAGCAATACGTGGTTGTGTACCGAAAGTTCCACAACAGAATAACTTCAGTGATTGTGGAGTATTCATGCTGCAGTATGTTGAAAGCTTCTTTGAGGTAAGGCATAGTTACAGGTATTGTGTAACATTGAACCTTTTACCAAAATGATCCATAGTTTAACTGACCCTAATGATGAAGGCTTTTGAAAAAATGGTGGGAAATGGAGAAAATGCTGGTAATCATGTTTTTGGTTCTTTCATGGAAAAATCATTATTTGAGTCATCTTTGCCAAGCCATGGTAGCACAGTAGGTGGCACACAGGACTTGAGACCAGAGGGGTGGCTGGTTTGAATGCCCAGCTGGGCAAATTTCTGTTCAAAGATTGGCGATAGTCATCACAACAGGATTCATTCCTCTATCGCTGCTGATCATTGTTTTGACAATGTTTATGTGGGAAAGTAGCTAGTGGCTTGGGAAGAATATTGTGCAAAGTACTCCTGAAAAGAAATTCCAGGAAAGCAAGGGTAGGTGCACTCGCTGCCATGACTAAACAGAAGTAATGTTGAAAATGGCATTTTAAATTACTTCACTGTAATTTATCAATTGCTCTAAAATTTCTTTTCAGGATCCAATACAAGATTTTACCACCCCAATGAAAGGATTGCATGACTGGTTTACTACACAGAAGATTGAAGGGAAACGTGAGGAGCTTAAAGATTTAATCATAAGTCTGAAAGAGAAATATGAAAGTAAATGTGAAGGAATGGATAACACCTAACCCTTGGTGTGTCCAATAGATGACAGATATTTTCAATCATTTTGCAAGGTCAGCCACAGGGATAATCTTGGACCTGTCATAGAGACAGTCTGCATAAAGCAACCGACTGCTTTAACTCTTTACCAAACAACAAAATTTTAGACTTTCCCAAATTGATAGCATTTGCAGACGACAAAATATACGCAACACAAAAAATTGAAACTTGACTTTAGAAGAATAGAAAACATTGTGGGAAAAGGAGAAAATGCTGGTTACCAGCATTTTCTCCTTTTCCCACAATGTTTTCAAAAGTCTTCTTCCTCAGGGTCGTGAAAACTCGGGATTGTGTGGTAAAGAGTTAAGAGACTATTCACTGTTGCTTCTATGGCCTGTTATAAAATAATTTTAATGAATTGGCAGTGAAAGACCATTTGCCTTGATACTGGTAACCTTTCTTGCTTGCATGAGGTGGTCTCTAAATATATGTGTCCTTCATTTGAATAATGTGCAGGATCAAGAGATAAATTGTTTACAAGATGACAAAACATTTAGACTTGACGATTTTGAAAGCAATTGCAGGTGAAAAATTAAATGTGTTTCAGAAGACAGGATTTGTCTTTGAAAGGCCGAAGAACGTTTTGGTAAAAGGAGAAAATGCCGATTACCATATTATGACAAAAGATTTTGAACAATCGAATTGTGAACAGTGATGAATGTAGTGGGGGGGGGGGGGGGGGGGAAATATGTCATTATGATGGGGAATTTATTTCATACTTTATGGCACAATTTTCCCCCCATCATGTATGAGGTTATCCATGTGTTATGGGTGTCTTTGAGACATGAAGTTTGTAGGCAGGTTGTAAATACAGTACAAATATTTGCTTACAGAATTTTTCATCAGAATCAGTGTGTTTGTTGAATTGTCAAAAAATTATGATTCGTGCTCTAGGAAAAGGGGTTTAATGCATCTCTATGATGGATCATACTAAGCAAGTCATCAAATAATTATGGACCCATAAAATCCAGTGTCTAACAACCAACTGAATCACGAGTCGATCTAGACCTTTGAGCTACAGGAAATTGACCAGTAGCTAAAAGTATCAACCCAGGTCAGCCTGTGCAGGCTGACCTGGGTTGATTCTTTTCGCAGGTGCATTAAACGCCCTTTTCACAGAGTATGGCTTACATAGAATTGTCAAAAAAAAAAGTTTTTCCTTTGTCGCTCTTGAATGTGAAACGGACAATAATTGTTATAATGTACAGTGGTCTAGAAACAGTGTGACATGTGATCTGTCACATGGAAAGAAAAAATCAAGTTATAAATTAAGGGAGTAAACATGGAGAAAATTGTCATTCATTTGTAAATAAATATTGTAAGTTAACAGTGTTCTGCTTATTGTGTTATATCTTCCAAGAACTGAAGTAATGAAATTTGACCTTATCAATACAGACAAAATTGCCAAAATTTTGCAGTTGCAGGGCTATTTGTGGCAAATAGTAAAGATCTAGGAATAAACTGCATGTTCTGTCCAGTCTCATCTTGATCTACCAAAAGCAACATTATCTGTGTTTAGTGCTCTGGGGATTAAAGCTTTTGACTCAATAGGAATAGGAAGAGATCTATGATGTGAGTGGATGAGACTGTATGTAAACAAAAGGGGCCTTTACCGGATGACCAAATTTTAGCCATGTCCAAATTGTAAGTATTTGCAGGCAACAAATTAAATGTTATTTGGTCAATCAAAGGTTGCAAACATCATGGGAAATACGCTTGTTTTCAAAAGGCTTTTCCCTTGGGGGTCATTAAAAGTTGTGATTGTGTGGTAAAGGGTTAATGGCTCAGTGGTGAAGGTGTAGGATTTGTTATATTGGGGTCCTAGGTTCTATTCTTAATTAAGCTTGGGTTTTTGTGGGAGTGTCAAAGGGCAAGACAGTTCAGAGCCCTGTCCTAGTACTGTTGAAACACAGGACACGCATGAAAAAGATAGGTGTCACCATAATATGACTGAAATATTGTTGAAAGTGGTGTAAAACACCAATCAATCAAATCAATGTATATAATAGATAGCCCTGGATGAGAGAACACCCTATAACGGTATGAGTGAGCCTGACTAAAGATGTCAACAGTGATTTACCATATAATTACTGGTACCCTTGTTTTCAGTGTAAATTATCCATTACAAGTTTTTTTTTTTTAAATCTTGAACACATTTGAGATATAAGCATAATTTGATGTGATTAGTCAAAGCCCTTATTAGTCAAATAGCTTTTTTCACAATGCTGACCTATATTTGCTAAAATTTCACTAAACAGGTTGAGCAAACGTAAAACTAGTATTAACAATGGCATGCTTAACTCCTTACCAAACAACAAAATCAAGGACCCGACTAAACTGAGAGCCTATGCAGAAGACAAATGTAATGCTATTGATGATTTCTGTCTAATAGGGTAGAAAACATTGTGGGAAAAGGTTACCAGCATTTTCTCCTTCTCCAACAATGTTTTCTAAAAGCCCTCTTCTTAAGGGCCGTTAAAAGTCGGGATTGTGTGGTACAGGGTTAATAACATTTTTTCTTGAACTCTCAATTTATCTTAAATGCTAACTTACTTCAGATCCTATAGTGTATCAACTACTTCAGATCCTATAGTGTATCAACTCTTTACCAGAGGACAGAATTGCTCAAACAAAGTATTTGCAGATGACAAATGTGGCTGAAATGATGGGATTGGCCTTTGAAAGGGCAGAGAACATTTTCAGAATGTTGGTAACCCTTTACCAGACAACAAAGTTTTGGCCTTGTCCAAATTGAAAGCATTTGCAGATGACAATTTCAATGTGGCTCAAAAGGTTGATTTTTTTCTTTGATACGGTAGAATACATTGTGGGGAAAGGAGACAATGCTGGTTACCATCTCCTCCTTTTCAAAAGGCTTCTTTTCCAGGGTCGTTGAAAGTTGGCATTGTGCAGTAAGGGGTTAAGCAGCATTTTCTCCTTTTCCCACAATGTTTTCAAAAGCTGTGTCCTGTAGGGTCGTTATAATAGCAATGAGTATTGCTTGATAAAGGGTTAAGTATTATTGAGGGAGATTTCAAAAATATTTCCACTAGAGCCAAGAAAGACATTAAAATATTGCTTTTTGCTTTATTAAGTGGCTCTTTTTGAAGAAAACATTGAGATATTGAATAGCCCTGTTTTGCTTAAACTTTGACATTTCCTTCTATCTCTGTTATTACTGAAGATACTTACTTCAAACATGAGGTACTTGTTAACTATCAAAAACAGAACCCAGACAAGAAGGGCAGGTAACTCCAAAAACATTTTTGGCACAATTATGCCCCTTTTCACAACTTAACAATTTTTCAAAGAAAAAGCACTCAAAGCCAAGCATTGGCAACTGCATTAGGTGTACTTAATAAGCCTTTCCTTTGGTTGTATTTCTCCTTTTCACTTGACATTTGATCTACCCATATCTTGAGTGTCTGTTGTTTGATGGATATTTGATTTTGAGCAGACTAAAAGGCTATCTTAATCCTTTACTAAAAAATCCAGTGTTTTAACAACCTCCAAAGAAAAATGTGTTTTTAAAACATGCAGGTAACCAATATTTTCTCACAATGTTTTTTACTCTTACTCTGACATATCCAAGATAGTCTTCTTAACCCTTTACCACACAATCCTGACTTTTAACGACCCTGAGAAAGAGGCCTTTTGAAAACATAGTGGGAAAAGGAGAAAATGCTGGTAACCAGCATTTTCTCCTTTTCCCACATTGTTTTCAACCAATTCAAGGAAATGTGCTATCAATTCAAAAAGTTTGAATAATTGTCTGTAAATTCCTCCAATATGGATGGTTCAAAATTTTGTAATGTGGTAAAGGGTTAAGGATCATTCAGATCTGATATCATTTCATGAACCATGACAACCAATTTTTGTACAAGATTTTATGGTGGAAAAATATTTTTCTTTTGAATGAATGGTAAAGATTTGGAACAAAAAATACAACTATACAAAGATTGCTTGATAAAAAATTATTTAATATACCTATGCTTAACAATACAGCAAAATAAACTATTATGATTGGAAACAACATTAAAATTTCTAGAGAAACAATGCTGAAGTAACATCAATGTAAACAAATATGTATAAAGAAAAATGTGTTATTTTCCTTGGACCGTTCTTATGATTGTAGCTTAGTCAAGTACAGAACCGCAGCCATGCCTTTTTTGACAGAATTGTATATAAGTCTGGAAGTACTCCACCCACAGATCATTTATGCCAATTTGCAGACAATCCAACATGGAGAAATAGCTATGGAATTCTTGTTAGATCCCCAAAGTGTTGGAGCACTGATGAAATCCAGGAATTTAGTTTTAACTATGCTCTGTGAAAAGGAGATTTAGTGATGCATCTACAAAAACTATCAACACAGGTCAGCCTCTGCAGCCTGAAAGGTCTCAAGACTTTGCTTTTGGTAAACTCTGTATGTAAAAGGACCTTTCTACCCATCACTTGTTAGACAAAATGGACTATATGGAACCATAATTATGTGATATTTTGCATTGTATAATGCATTACTAAGATGCATTAAACCCCCTTTTCCCAGAGTGTTGCTCATTCATGAATAAGATGTCACTGGGATATGACTGCTATTCTGTTGAAAGCATCATGAAGAACCATTCAAACAAGCTAATTTCAGAAGAAAAGCACTATCTAATGAACATGCTTTATTAGCATGAAGCCACAGATTGCCTTAATGTCTACCAAAAAAGTGCTGACATTTTATGACACTGGGGAAAAGAACTTTAAAAATTTTGTCCGAAAAGGAGAAATTACTAGTAATCAGCACTTTCCCAAAATGTCTTCTACCCTTTCAGAGATCAATTACTTTCTTTGAGTCACTATGAATTCATTGTCTGCAAAAGCCCTGCATTTGGACAAGTCTGAAAATTTGCTGTCTGGTTAAGAATTAAGTTTAGCATCACTGTTGTCGAGAATTGGAAGTGTTATAGGCCACAAGTCTAAAATTTTGTTGTTTCATAATGAGTAAGTAAAGGGTGAAGTAATATCACGAGCTCCAACAACCCTGAAAATAAAGACTTTTTGAAAACATTGTGGGAAAAGGAGAAAATGCTGGTAACCAGCATTTTTTCCTTTTCCCACAATGTTTCCTTTCGAAGACAAAATTCTGTGGTTAGGTCCACTTAATCGGTGTCTGCAAATGCTGTCATTTTGGAGTCTAAAATTTGTCAGTTGGTAACGTTACACTAAGTTTTCTCATCTGTCGATGCTTTCAGTATGGACAAGTCTTCCCTTTGGTAGTCTGGGGTATGGGTTAATCAGCAATAAGTGATGAGGGTCACTTTGTCTGCCACTCTTTTCCATCTTCCTTCAGCAGTATGTCCGACACATCTTGGCCCTGTTGTATTGCCTGAAATTCAGCAATGTTCATTCACTTAGATTTTTTTAGAACTTTAAATACCAAAGTTGTAAAAATTATGTTCACATATTTATAAGTTTCTCATATGAAAGTCTTCTTGTCAGTACTTGTTGCATACAGCAGTTTGTATCTTGCAGCAGGCCACTGTTAAAATCCTATTACAAAAACAGAAATTGCCTGTGAAGAGCCGTTTGTCCAATTGCCAAAATGTAGTGCAAAATAAATGGAATGAACATTGTCAGTCAGAGCCAAAGATGTATACAAAGTTATTAAAAGTGTTTTTTTCACACTATCCAGTACAGAAGAAGACTGAGTAGGATCAAGATCACACTAAAAAAAGAGCAGTCTGGTGATAAACATGTCTTCATAAGCAATTTAATCCTGGTTCAGAGCTACACATGTTAAGACTGTATGATACTTACACATTTTAGATAGGAAATAAAATCCAAGGTTCCAGGACAGAAGATTCTTCAAAAAGAAATTCCTTTTCTTGTTTCATCTGTTTTCTGTTCGGGCTTTATTCCAAGCACTGAGCACGCCTGTTAATCAGTATAAAATATGTATTAATATTAATATCTCTGCAATACATTTGATGCCTCCTCAGAAGGCATATATTGAAAAAATGAAAATGGTAAACTATTTGTTGCAAGCAATTGCTCCTTTACCTATGATGTTTTCTTGACTAGCAACAATAGTTATTTCATTCTATCTTACCTGCATGAATTACCAACAAATAAACTATGCCTAGCGGTAGATAAAAAATAAGCTATGTTCTGTGAAAAGAGGGTTTAATGCATTTGCATAAAGTATCGACCTATGTCAGCCTGCCCAATCTGTCCAGGCTTGACATGGTTTGAAACTTTTTGCTATTTGTAAATTTTCTGCATGTCAAAGGGCCATTCTACCTCTGGATTCAGCCTGTTGTAGGACGAAACAGATTTTAGTCGTCCGTAATTTAGTGATGACTCCTGTGGTATTATGCATCACGGAGATGCATTAAACCCTCTTTTCCCAGAGCATGGCTCAAATACAGTCACATAAGCTTTTATCAGTGCCTGGAAACTGTTAGCTAAGCCAAGGTTTGAGCATGCAACCCTTGATTACAAGTCCTTGGGAAATACAGAGCTATCAGGGTTTCCTCAGAAAAAATCTGAAAATTTTTCAAGACAACCCTGTGTTTTTGTCAAACCAGAAGAGAAATGCTTTTCAAAACATAGTGGAAAAAGAAGAAAATACTTATAACCACTATTTTCTTTTCTTCACACAGTATTTTCCACCTTATCCCACTATTTGTATCTTAATGCATTTTTGTCAGGAAATGTGTTTAATATGGACTAGTCTAACAATTTGTCACCTAGTAAGAGTTAACCTTTAATCAGATGACAAAATTTTATACAAGATCTAGTTCCTATTGAAAACATTTGTAACTAACAAATTAAGTATGACCCAAACCATGGTATATGATTTTGAAAGGGAAGAAAACGCTACGGGAAAAAGAAGCAAATGCTGGTTACCAGCATTTTTCTCCTTTTCCCACAATGCTTTTAAGAGCTTCCTTCGGGGTCAGTAATACATGGAACTGTTTGTTAAAAGTTTAAGGCCTACCTGTTTAAATTTGGCCCTGATTTCTTCCAGATTCGTCTGCAGATCTAGACTGAGAGGGTCTGTCAGAGGAAAAAGCTGGCACAAAGTCTCAATTCTCTGTAAAGTCTTTATAACTCTGAAAAAAATAAAATTCAAACAAAAGAAATATTGATGATGGAAGCCAGTGCGATGGAAGCTAGTGCAGATCATTAATGCTTTACCACACAATTCCGACTTTTAACGACTGTGAGAAAGAAGCCTTTAGAAAACATTATGGGAAAAGGAGAAAATGCTGCCTGGTAACCTGCATTTTCTCCTTATCTCACAATGTTTTCTACCCTTCAAAAAACAAATTTTAATTTTTCAGTCACATTTATTTTGTCATCTGCAAATGCTGTCAATTTGGAGTCAGTTTATATTTCATTTGGTTTTAAAATTCACTTTTCTGCCATTTTTTCTGTTATCTGTTTCTGTTGTCGACTGTAAAATGACAGATACTTTAAAATGGTATAATTTAAAGATAAAGCTCTGCAGCCAGAGAGAGAACGTAGTTAAAACTTGCTAGTGCAGGATAAGGAAACTCAAGGGATTTTCCTCATGTAAAACCAGAAACGACAACAGCAATAGCTTGGAAGGCCTCCAAAGCAAGAACTGCATTTTCTATCCGTTGTAATCTGTGCAACCTTGCAGCTGTTAGGGGCAACATTTGGCTTGAAGACACAGGAATGATTATAGTTTCATAAAATAAGGATGAAATGGGTTAAAAACTGGCTGAAAACCAGCTGAAAACAAATAAAGATGTACATGTATCTTTTAATCCAAATGCTTTTTAACACCCTTATTGTTTTTTTTTTTTGCCCCTATTCGGCTTTAAAGAGAAAAACTTTCATTTCCAATGGAAAAGCTATTTTGAATACTCTTAACCACAAGACTGTGTTTATTAAAAGAAGGTTTTTGAAAACATTGTGAAAAAAGGAGAAATTGCTGGTAACCAGAGTAAAATGTCACATGCTTTCCTCTCTATGCATATCTCATCACACGCCACTGAGTTCAACAACTTCATTCTCTTTGAAGCATGTAGTTGAGAGGACACTGAGGTTAAACATTTCAAATAAATTATGGGATGCATCAGCCTGTGGGATTAACGCTTTACCACACAATTCCGAGTTTTAACAACCCCATGGAAAAAGACTTGAAAACATTGAGGAAAAAGACAACAGAATTTTAGCCTTGTCCAAATTGAAAGCATTTGCAGATGATTAGCTAAATGTAAATCAAAAATGAAATTTGTCTATCATAGGGAACAAAACATTGTGTGAAACACCAGCACTTTGTCTTTTTCCAATAATGTTTTCAAAAGCCTTCTTCCTCAAGGTCGTATAAAGTTGGTACTGTGTGGTAAAGGTTTAATGTAGATTCAGGCAGGCTAAGTTTCTTAAGCAACAGGTTTCTTATAGCAGCAAATCTTGTTAATAATACAGAAATCAGCAGTTATCCCCTTACAAAATAATCACACGCGTTTACAACTGGGAAGGGGTAGGGGGGGGGGGGGGGCTAAGTGGTGAAGAGTAGGGCTTGAGACCTTGAGGCTTCGAGCCTCACCAGATCCACTAGGTTTTTGTGGGAGTGTCTTTGGGCAAGACACTTCAGAGCTCTAGCCTTGTACTGGTGAAACCAAGGAAACACATCATTATGTGTGCTGTTGCCGTGATATGACTGAAATAATATTGAAAGCGGCCTTAAACACCATTCAATTCATTCAATTTTAAGACCCGACTCCAAAAAAGACGGCTTTTCAAAAATTGTTGGCAAAGACATTTTCTCACTTTGCACAATGTAAGCTTTTTCCTTCAGGATTGCCAGAACATAGTGAATGGTTAAGGTATGTGCTTAACTCACCTTTTGTATGATGAAGTATCAGTCTCAGTCTCACTCTGCAATGCCTCCAACAAGGATTTTGAAAAACCACTGTAAAAGCCAACCTGTCAGAAAAACAAGGAAGTCTGACATTGGTATCGAGTCATAATCACTGAAACTTTGCCCATGCTCTGTGAAAAGGGGTTTAATGCATTTGCAAAAAACATTGACCCTGGTCGGCCTTGCAGGCTGAGGAACCAATCCATCTCATGATTCAGTTGGGCCATGCTCTGGGAAAAGGGGGCTTAATGCATCTCCATGATGCATTATACCAACCAAGTCATCACATGAGTATGGATCCTTAAACGCCATTTTGTGTAACAACTGACTGAATCATAAGGTTAAATGGTCCTCAGACATGCAGAAAATCTATCAAAAGTGAAAAGTTTCGACCCATGTACGGATTGCGCAGGCTGACATGGGTCGATACTTTTTGCAGATGCATTAAGCCCCCTTTTCACAGAGCATGGCTCAGTTGTTTGTTGGACAAAATGGGTTTTATGGATCCATGATTATGTATGACTTGCTTGGTACAGTATAATGCATCACGAAGATGCATTATAATGCCCTTTTGCCACAGTGCCACTCATTTGTATTGATAGAAGATTTATAAATCTAGACATTTGCTGCTTCTAGACTTAGTTCTCACAAGTTCATACTATACCACATGATAATTTTTTGGACTTGGACACAGTGAAAGCATTTGCAGACCACATATTAAATATGAGTCAAATATGGTTTTTATATGTGAATGGGTAGAAAACATGGTGGGGAAAGGGGAAAAAAGATTTATTATCAACATTTTCTTCTTTTCCCACAATGTTTTCAAAGAACATTTTTCTTAGCGTTGCTAAAACTGGGAATTGTGTGTTACAACTCCTCACAAAACTCTTCACCAGACCTAATCATCTTAGATTCGTGCAATTTCAAAGTATTTGAACGCAGTCATCTCAAATGGTGAGACTTGTTCTTGAAGCAGCAGAAAACACTTTGGAGACAAGAATTTTTGGCAAAATTAAACTTCAAACTGGTTACGTACTTTAGACAATTTTGTCACATAAGCATAGAAAACCTATCAGCATAGACAACATATCACACAGACACCAAAAACCATGCCATGACCTTTATAAAATCCTCTTTGGCCAGTGGGGCTAAAAATAGCAAAACCATATACCTCTGATCCTATACTGGATCCCTTTTCCCATCCTAACCTATATCCCTCTTCAACACCACAAACTCTTCCATCTTGTCTACCAGTTTCATAACCCTCCTCCTGACTCCTGTTTAACAAATTGATTAGAAATCTTGTTCATTTTTTTTTTTAGTACTCTCTATTGCAGAGGTTGATCTAGAAAAATCTTTATCTTAATTATTGCCACTACGAGAAAGAATCACAAAAACAACATGAAAGCAACCCGTGTTGAAGCTTTAGTTGACTCAGACTACCTGGTGCAAAAAAAAAAAGTAGCACAGACACTTTAAAACTTAGTAAGAAAATGACACTCTAGATAGATTCAAATATTATTTGAAAGTGACAAAGTCCCGACTGTATGCAATTACAATGAGAATTTTTTTCAATTCCGTATTCCATTATCAGTCGCTTGGCAGAACACTTTAAACTCTTCACCAAACCATCCTGTATTTTGATTACCCTGAGTGAGAGAGAAGATACTGGAAAACACTGTGGGAAACCTCCATTCTCTCCTTTTCATACCATGTTTTTTACTCTTCCACAGCCAAATCCCGTCATGTGAGACACATTCATCATCTGCAGAAGGTTTAAATTAGGACAAGTCTGTAATTTTGTTTTTTGACAGAGTTAACTGTTTGCATGCAACCTTAGATGCACAAGATAAAAAAACATTACAGGAAGCTGATCCTGTTTCTATAGTATACTTATCATTTTCTTTGAGAAATACTAGTCCTTCACAAGTCAGTAAGAAGTCTGAAGTCAATCTTTGACCCTTTACCAAATAATCATGAGGTTTTACTAAACTTGGGATAATGGCTTTTGAAAACATTGTGAGAAAAGAAAAAAAATTTAGTAACAACATTTTTTACTTTTTCCACACTGTTTCCTAATGTTTTGGAAACAAAAACCATCCTTTGAACGACATTTACCTTGTAGTCTGCAAATGCTTTCAATTTTGACTTGTATAAAATTCTCTTGTCTGATAAAAGAGTTAATGAACCGATTTTAGTTAAATTCCACTTTGACATTGGCAAAATAGAAGCTCTCTGCTGTGTGCTCCAACTAATTAATGATTTGATGAAGGTTTGTGTTGCAGTATTTTAGGCAGGCACAGTTTGCCTTGATTCTAGAAAAAACAACTGAAGGGGTGCCATCACATCTGCTTTTACTCATATAAACATGATCAGATAAAAAATACCACAAGCTATTAACTGTTAAAAATTTCATTTTGTAAATCTAACCTGGAGCTACATGATGATATGCATTGGGAAAACGAATTCATTTTGAGGGCAAAACCTGGATGAACAGAGGGATGCAGGACAACTCGCCCCAATACAACTCACCCCAAGACAACTCACCCCAACTTCAGAACACAACTCACCCTAAATTCTGAGACAACTCGCCCCTCTTTTATTACTATCAACGGTAGGTAAATAAGATAGAGGTGTAAAAGTGTTATGATTTTTATTAGGTTTTTTATATATTCAAATGTGTGGTGATTAATGCCATATCAAATATACTTAATGGTCACAATTCACATATTCATGGTTGCTTACTATTTAAAACCCGGCATTTGATCTGTAGGCAAGCTGTTTTGCATTCATTGCAACCAAAATCCACAAGAAAGCACTAGTACACCCTTATAGATTCATGAAACATCATGGGGGAAAAGCATCGTTTTAAAATTGCCACATGGGAAGAGGTATACAATTTCTTACCAACATGAAAGTTCACAACAAATGCATAGCTGAAATACAAACTGCATCTGGCGAGATTTGAACCCATGCGGGCACCTTATCCTCGTTTTTCGAGGTTTAAAAGACCAGTACCATAACCACTGAGCTATAGAGGTATCTCCCTAATGCAGTTGTTAGGTATTGTATTTAAATCGGGAGGAAGCCATGCATGAAGGAGTGGTCTCCCGTAACACATCCCCTCTGAAAGTCATCATTTATTGATGATTCAAAGCCTTATCAGGCAGATAGTCCGTTATTGGACAACAAATAGGATTAATGGTTCAATGGCCAATCCCGTACGAGCCCACATCTTACGAACATGAAAGTTCGCAACAAATGCATAGCTGAAATACAAACTGCATCTTGCGGGATTCAAACCCATGCAGACACTTATCCTCGTTTTTCAAGGATTAAAAGACCAGTACCATAACCACTGAGCTAAAGAGATATCTCCCTAACGCAGTTGTTAGTATTGTATTTAAATCGGGAGGAAGCCATGCATGAAGGAGTGGACTCCCGTAACAATTTTCTTAACCCTTTACCACATAATTCAGAATTTAACGATCCTGAGGTAGACAGCTTTTGTGGAAAAGAGTGAAAGTGCTGGTAACCGGGACTTTCTCCTTTTCCCGAAATGTTTCTCACCCATTAAAGACAAATTTAATAATTTCAGCCCCATTTGTCTTATGAAAATGATACCAATTTGGACAAGTCTATTTTTCTTTGTCATTTGGTAAAGAGTTCAATATCAAACTGTACAGATACAACTTCTAATGACCCTGCAGTTGGTCGGATAGGAAAAACCATGGAAACGTGTGCAGTAACTTTTCACAAGTCAGGGGGCCATTGTCAGCTTGTTAAAAGTGGTACGGCTATGGAATGGAATGCCTTTAGCATTCCCCAAGAGCCAAAGGCACAAGTGTGTGTGTTTGGGGGGGGGACCAATAGAGGGGGTATCGCGTCTCGTAACGGGTGTTTGGGGGGGGGGGTGAATTTTTTTTAATTGAAGGCATTTCTAGAAGCGACGCCCCTTGATGGCTGTTAATTTTCTTACAGGGGATCTTACAGGGGATATTGCAGGATACAGCACGAAACCCACACTGCGTTACACCTGGTTCTCTCAGTGTATAGTACCGTCACACGGGACCTCGATTTAACATTTCATCTGAAAGACTATTCGTATTTTTAGATAACCAGCCATGGGGCTCGAACCCATGCCCTCAAGTGACCCATGACTTGATGCTTACAGGTCCTACGCTCTTCCAGTTTAGCCATGAGGGCTTGTCAACTCAGAAAGATTGATTGAATTTGCATTTATTTACTGTTGCCACCATTTTCCCATGTGGGCGACGCCCCTTGAAGACTGTTAGTATTGTTACATGGGATAGTGCAACATACAGGTTACACCCACCCTAAGTTACGCCCTGTTCTTTAACATGCTCGGTGTATGGCACCATCACACGGGAAATCATTTTAACATCTCATCCGAAAGACTATTAGTAACTATAGATGGTCAGCAGTGTGGCTCGAACTCTCACCCTATAATGACCAAAAACTTGATGTTTACAAGTCAGGTATGCTCTACCACCTGAGCAACGTGGGCTGGTCCAACTCAGAAAGGCAGTTTCATTATGAGTTTGTTTGGTGAAATCAGAATATGAATACAATCGCTGTAGATTCAAACCAAAACGGGGCTTCTGATGTGGGTCCTAAAACTTTTCCATGGGAACAGAAATACCCTGCAATGGTCAGATTTTTTTAATGGAGTTGATTGACTGAATGGTGTTATGCCCTTTTCAACATTAATTCAGTCATATCATTGCCACGGCTCATGTATATTTTTTATAACTTTTACGCCGTGAAATACATCATGAATTGTTTTATGTTTTCCCGAGTCGTCTAAGATCCCTCGAAAGCTGTCTAATTGTGGCATAACTACTTAAAAAATACTTTGATGCAACCACCCTTTGATGCCACCACACTTTATACGTTAATCCTTTCATGATGATTTTCGTTGTTAAATCAGGTGTTAATTTCTTAATTATGTTTTCATAACAAGCGTGAATGAAGATTTAACACCCTTCAGCAGATGCATTACTGACCAGGGCACACTTCAATTATCACTTATCAATTGACTTTTAATCAGCACAGTATTAACCCTTTACCAAACAGTCCCTGGTTTTCACGACCCTGAGAAAGAAGCCTTCTGAAAACATTTTGGGAAAAGGAAAAAATGCTGGTAACCAGCATTTTCTCCATTTCCCACAATGTTTTCTATCTTTCCCAAAACAATTTTAATTTTTGAGTTACCTTAATTTTGTAGTCTGCGAATGCTTCCAATTTGGACCAGTCTAAAATGATGTTGTTTGGTAAATAGTTAAAAAAAAAATAATAAAAAAAAAATAAATAAATAAATAAAATCTGGACTGTATGGTAAAGGGTTAAAAAAAAAGTAAAGAAGGAAAAATGAAAATGTGGTATGGCAAAAACCATATTCCACTGGAAAAAATGGTTTGGCCACAGCTAGACTGGATAGACCGCCAATGACAGTTGTGCAAGTTATCTCCTGTTTTTTCCTAAAATGTGTTCCACATGATCACTCTAATAGTTTCGTCTTTTCCATAAACATCTCCCTTTGTATTACTCGTACTTGTATTTACTGTTCAGTGGTAAGAATTATTATATACAGTAATGAGCTAATTGCATATTCGTTCATATCCAAAGCAATGTATCATGCAAAAAAGTATCAATTTCAAAAAGAACTAACTACTTTTAGATTAAAATTGACACTATGAATATACAGTAGCTGGGAAATAAGGAATAAATCAAGTTTTCTTCCGTATCAGTGACTTAAAAAGTTTGCTGCTGCATAATTATCATTAATAAGTTAGTTTCAAAAGATTGTGTTATTACAAATGATGAATGTTCCGTAATATTATGAGTGGCCAAAACTGTGAAACAAAATTCTGAATGTCAAAGTTAGTCTCAAGATGGGCTGTTTTCATTCAAGTGATTGAGGATTGTATTCCGCCGCTTGCACCAACTGAACATTTATATTAACTTAAATGATGTTGATTAGATCAGTTGACATCTTAATCTTAGACGCATTCAACTCAAGGAAAAAATATCCTACAGTATTGTCAATATACCATTTCTTTTCAATCATTCACATGATAGATAGATAGGAAAATGAACAGGCCTACTGACAAGTAGTTCGTTTGATGATAAATCTTTCATGATTGCTTTTGTCTGGTAGATACGTTTTACGATAGGCCTTTTAAATTACGCCTCTTAATCATAAATATATAATTACTCTTGTGTATAGTTAATTGCCCATGTTGAAACAGATTAGGGGCATTACAGGACGTTATTTTCATAAATAATCAATCCATGATGCAATTTCATGTTCGAGATGTGAATTTTGCTAGACTTTCGCCATTTTTTTTGAGTTGTGCGAGATTCTTCTAATTCTGTGAGCTGGTCCATGTTTTCATAAATTCGGGGCTAGTTGTCCTCGGTGTTGGGCGAGTTGTATTCAGTTTGGGGCGACTTCTCTTGTAAATGTGGGGCAAGTCGTCTTGGGGCGAATTGTCTTGGGGCGAGTTGTCGGTCATTCGAACAGGTTGAGTAGTGAAAGGCATCTTTTATGGAGCAGATTGAATCGTGCTGAAGATTTTTATCTATACGGTCATTATTTCTGAATCTATGGTCACAGAAAAAGAATTGTTTAACCTGATAAGTGTACCTTTCTTCAGACATGACAACATCGTGAAAAATATCGTCTTCCTCCGTCATGTTTTGAGCAAATATTATCGTGAATCTAAAACTCGAAAGGGTTTTAGTTGAAAGCACTCCAAAGCGTTTGAGTTAAAGTAGTTCCGGCACAAATTGTGCCGGAATTCCCCGGCTGTTTGCAGCTTGAAAACGGTGCACCGAAACTCTTAGGTAGCAGAACACGGTTTGCAGCTAAACTCGTCTCGGTCAACAATAGGCCAAACACGAACTCCTCGAACAAAGGTCTATATAATCAGCCTGAAATTATAAGGAGCACTTAAATGCAACAGCATAATCCTAATTCTTTAGATTTTATCAATAAATCATGTTCAACTTGTGAAATAGAGATATTAATGATCAATTTAGGCAAGTGGCATGGTCGGAAAAAAACTGACAAAATATGCCATTTTAGCCTATATTCCAAAATTCACAAAATGCAAACCCAAGAAACTAGCCTGAAATTGCCTAGCTTAATTGAAACTCAAAACAACACATAATCTGGGGATAAAGTCCAAAATAGCACGTTACCATGCCGTTTTTTCGCAATCTTTCGTGCCCTGACCCTACCCTTGTTTTCGTGGCGAAAAACAGCCGCTAGCTCCATGACCCCTCACTTTCGCATTTGGGGTCAAAACTATAGAACTAAGAAGGAAAGGTCATGACCCCCTGTTTCACAGACAAACCAAATGCTTCTTTTCCTTAATCTAACACAATTCATGAGTGTAATAACTACTCTTCTTATCAAAATTGCATTAAAAACCTACCTTACTCTACTATTTCTAATTTTCACATGGCCAATTCGAAGCAAACTGTTTACATGTGCCTTAGGGTTGATTATCATTCCTGTCAATATACTTAGGCCTACACGCTTTATAATTCATTGATTTTTATTGTTGATTATTTACCAAAATGCTTTATAGTTACTTCTAAATGTTGCTAATGTAGCCTACCCTAATTCTTCAGAGTTCGTTATTAATAATGACATGGAATTTTACTTGGTATACGTTAACTTAAACTATGCTGCTTATCTACCTGGACACATTCGAGTTCATTTTTAGCTCCACTGGCCGAAGGCCAGCGGGCTTATAACTGAGAAAAATTGGAAATCTTTAAAAATCTTCTTGTCTGAAACCGCAAGGCCTAGGGCTACCAAATTTGGCATGTAGCTTTATGTAGTAGACCTCTATCAAGTTTCTTCAAATTATAGCCCTGGGGTCAAAATTGGCCCTGTCCCGGGGGTCACAAGTTTTACATGAGCTTATATAGAGAAAACTTTAGCAATCTTCCTGTACCTAGCCATAAGACCTAGGGCTACCAAATTTTGCATGTGGCTTTATCTAGTGGACCTGTACAAAAAGTGTCCAAATTATAGCCCTGGGATCAAATTTGACCGAACCCCGAAGGTCACAAGTTTTACATGGGCTTATATAGAGAAAGCTTTAGAAATCTCCCTGTACCTAGCCATTAGGCCTATGGCTACCAAATTTTGCATATGGCTTTATCTAGTGGGCCTCTACCAAGAGTACTCAAATTGTAGCTTGGGGTCAAAAGTGGCCCTGCCCCGGGGATCATAAGTTTTACATGGGCTTATATAGAGAAAACTCTTGAAATCTCCCTGTACTTAGCCATAAAGCCTAGGGCTATCAAATTATGTATGTGGCTTTATCTAGTGGGCCTCTACTAAGAATGCCCAAATTATAGCCCTAGGATCGAATTCGATCTCACCTCGGAGGTCAGAAGTTTTACATGTATGGGCTTACATAGTGAAAACTTTAGAAATCTTCTTGTTACTAACCATAGGACCTAAGACTACCAGTTTTAGCCCTGTTTTAGGGGTCTCACATTCAAAACCAATTGGCCTAGTATTGTAATGTTTGGCATGTAGGGTTTTTACTTATTAGCCAGTGGAGCGATACAGGGCCATCATGCCCCTCTTGTTATCAAAATGCTCTAGAGTAAATACTTACGAATTGTTTCACATGTACCTAAACTCTCTAGACATCATTTTTATTTCTGTTGTCTTTGTACCGAAACTCTTTAGAGTTACTTATTTCTGTTGCCCATGTACCTAAACGCTTTTGGGAGCATTACTTCTGTTGTGATGTACCTAAAATCGTAAGAGTTCATAATTACTGTTGTGTATGTACTTAAACGCTTTTGAGTAAACTGTTACTGTTGTCTATGCACCTAAACTCTTAAAGGCTCATTCTTACTGTTATGAATGTACCTAAACGCTTTAGAGTACGTAATAACTGTTTTCTAGATACCTAAACTCTCCGGAGATTGTTATAGCTGTTCTCTCTATACCTTTATTCTTTATAGTAAATAAGTACTGCTGTCTATGTAAATGAACAAAATCTTTAGAGTTCATTATTCCTGTTGTCCATGTATCTAAACTCTTAAGAATTCACCATTACTGTTGTCTATGTACCTAAACGCTTTAGGACACCATTTCTTTTTCATTTGTGCTAAAACTATTTAGATATTACTCATACCGGTATTGTTGTCTCTGTACCTTAACTCTTTCAAGTCAACTTAAAAAGTTGTCTATGTACCTAAACTATTCAGAGTTCCAGAAAGCTGTTGTGTATGTACCAAAACCCTTTGGAGTTAATAGGTAATGTTGTCCTGAATGCTTTAGAGTCCATTTTCTGGTATTGTCTATGTAACTTAACTCTTAAGAGTCTATGTACCTAATCTCTTTAGAGTCTTCATCACTGTTGTCTGTGTACCTGATTCCTTTAGAGTTCTCATTTCTGTTGTCTCTGTACCTAATCTCTTAAGATTCCTCATTTCTGTTGTCTCTGTACCTAATCTCTTAAGATTCCTCATTTCTGTTGTACCTAATCTCTTTAGAGTCACCATTTCTGTTGTCTATGTACCTAATCTCTTTAGAGTCTTCATCACTGTTGTCTATGTTCCTAATCTCTTTAGAGTCCTCATTTCTGTTGTCTATGTTCCTAATCTCTTTAGAGTCTTCATCACTGTTGTCTTTTCACCTGATCTCTTTAGAGTCTTCATTTCTGTTGTCTATGTACCCAATCTCTTTAGAGTCTTCATCACTGTTGTGTACATGCATGTACCTAATATCTTCAGAGTCTTCATCACTGTTGTGTATGTACCTTATCTCTTTAGAGTCCTCATTTCTGTTGTCTATGTACCTAATCTCTTTAGAGTCATCATTTCTTTTGTCTCTGTACCTGATCTCTTTAGAGTCCTCATCACTGTTGTCAATGTACCTTATCTCTTTAGAGTCATCATTTCTGTTGTTTATGTACCTAATCTCTTTAGAGTTCTCTTTTCTGTTGTCTATGTACCTAATCTCTTTAGAGTCTTCATCACTGTTGTTTATGTACCTAATCTCTTTAGAGTCCTCATTTCCGTTGCCTATATACCTAATCTCTTTAGAGTGTTCATCACTGTTGTGTATGTACCTATTCTCTTTAGAGTCATCATTTCTGTTGTCTCCTAATCTCTTTACGAGCCCTTATCACTCTTATCTAAGTACCTAATCTCTCTTGAGTCCTCATTTCTGTTGTCTATGTACCCAATCTCTTAAGAGGGCCATGCCAACTTAACACTTTCAATGGTGCTGAAAAAAATTGATTGTATGCGTATTTGACAGATGGCGAAGTAAATGAATGTGGGATCAGAATTTAAAGCGTCTGTTGAACATATTTCGGTTAAAAACATCTCAATATCAATTAAGTTTTAGCTGTTTAATGTTGTTGCTGTGAAAAGGGAAACATAATGTATTTCTACTTTAAACCTGCTATTGTTTATACACTGAAATGCTTTAGAGTTCATACTGCTTTCTAGGTACCTTAACACGCTGCAATACATTATTACTGCTTTCTATGTACTAACCACATACGAACAGACAAAGCAGTGGTTATATGTTCTTTCATCGCAAAAACAGACGGGCTGACTAACATAATTTCAAGTATATTAACTCAGCCCTTTTCAAAAGAAGTTGGCCGTAGAAGACACTAACGAATTAATTTGCTTCCGAAAGGTCCCGGACTTTAGCGCAAGGATATAAAAATTAGCATAAAGTAGTTCAAAATAATATCACGAATGTCGCCGTTTTCTTCATAATTTACAGCCATCCAAGAAAACATTTCTATTTGAATTTTGATTTTCAGATCTTCTATACAATACATATTTCTACATATTCCAAATTATCCATTTTGTTATAGCGTACGCGAGCTCTTTAGACTATACCGGGACAGCGTACTCAAACTCTTTCGGTTTTTAGTTCAACCGTCAGGGGCCTTCTGGTAAAGCAAAAAGTAAAATAAAGTTCACTTTTTTACGCTATTCATAACTTTATGCTAGCAAGTTAACAAAGCCCACATTTTTTCAGTTACGATAGAACCGACCGTGTCGTCTGCTTCTTTATTGATTGAATTTGCGTTTATTTATCGTCGCCACCGGGGGCCCATATGGGCGACGCCCCCTGAAGGCTGCTAGTATTGTTACGGGGGATAGTGCAGATACAGGACGAAACCCATCTTAAATTACGCCTGGTTCTTTTACGTGCTCGGTGTATAGCACCGTCACACGGGACCTCGGTTTAACGTCTCATCCGAAAGACTATTAGTAATTTTAGATGGCCAGCCGTGGGGATCGAACCCACACCCTCAAGTGACTCGAAACATCACGTTCACGAGTCCTACGCTCTACCTATTGAGCTATGCGGGCTGGTCTACACTGTCTACTTCTTCGTTTCTCTTGGTCTTTTTAGCCACGGTAAAAAAATACGATAGAGTTTTAATTACGCCACCGCAACCGGTGTTGTATTAAAATAATCGGATGAAAATAGAAAATAATTTTATCTGGAACCGTTTGTAATTCACGTTTTTTTGACGTGACCAACCACTTAAAGATGCCACCTGGAAGGAGAATTTTGTCTCGTATTCAAACCAGTGCTCCTTATCCAGCGGCTGGCTTTAAAGCTCAAGGCACAGGGTACTAACATATGGCTTATTTTTGCTGCATAAAAACGAGTAAACCGCATTAAAACTGCTGCTCAAATGATGGGATTCATTTCATTTTTAAAGGAGTAGGATTTATTGTGGGGTTTAAAGGCATTTACAAGAATTGTCTCCTTTTCCAACACGTCAAATTCCATCTTCTCTAGAGTCATGTCTAGTATGAAAATGGGCAAAGCCTAAAACGGGCAAAAGAGACTTCTCAGACATACTCAATCATAATCCGTACAACAACGAATCTGTGCAGATATGTTTATTTGACACTGCCCAGCAAATTTTTGATGGCAGTAGATATCTACTGCCTTAACTCTACCAAACGACGAATTCTACACTCTTTTAAATTGAAAACTTCTGCAGAAAACATTCAAGTTCCTCTTAAAATTACTGGTGTAATTGAAACAATGTTGAAAAAGGTGTTAAACACCACACAATCAATCTTCTTCTCTCATATTAAAATCATACATCCACCCCTCAATCCATTAATCCAACTAGAGACCCTTGAGGGCCTGAAATCACTCTACTGGCAGTAATTTTGCTTTTTTGCCAGCACATTGTGAATTCATGATGCAAAAAGAAAAAAGACAAAAAAATGGGGGGGGGGTGTTCTTGCAGCTGGGCTTGAACCCACTAATACAGCATAAGTAGGCATGGTGAATTGAACAAACAGTGAAAAAAAAGACATGCAATTTCTCAAAACTAATTGTTTGGAATCCAACCAAATTTGATAGGGTTTCAGTATGCCTTGTATTAAACAATCCTAGCAAATTTCAAAGAAATGTGACTAATAATGTGGACTTTGTTGAGTACACAATACTAAGTGATCAAGTGGCTGCTTTTTCTGAATGGATTACTAGATTTTCTTTACTTTTAATAGAGTTCAATCCCTGGATGAACCAAATACTCTATGTAAGTTTCAAGAGAATTGGATCAAAACTGTGGACTTCATTGTCTAAACAAGAAGTGGAAATTTTCAACTTTAAACGGCTACTTTTTCCATACTGATGGTTGAATTTTTTTCAAAATTAATAGAGTTCAAGCTGTTGATGATACAAAGCAACTGTACAAATTTCATGAGAATCTGACCACAAATGCAGACTTTATTGCGTAAACAAGAAATGGAAATTTTCAAGTTGAAATGGCTAATTTTCCCATACTGTTTGTTGGATTTTTTTTTCAAAATCATTAGGGTTTAAGCTATTGATAAGATCAACAAACTGTGCAAGTTTCATGAAAATCTGACAACAATTGCAGACTTTATTCCATAAACAAGAAAAGATATTTTCAGCTTGAAATGGCTTCTTTTCCCATACTGTTTGTTGGATTTTTTTTCAAAATCATTAGGGTTTAAACTATTGATAAGGTCAACAAACTGTGCAAGTTTCACGAAAATCTGACAACAATTGCAGACTTTATTGCATAAACAAGAAATGGATATTTTCAACTTGAAATGGCTATTTTTCCCCCGACTGATTTTCAGATTTTTTTCAAAATCATTAGGATTCAAGCTATTGATGAGATAAACAAACTGTGCAAGTTTCACAAAAATCTGATGACAAATTCAGACTTCATCATGTAAACAAGAAATTGAAATTTTCAACTTGAAATGGCTACTCTTCCCATACTGTTTGTTGGATTTTTTTTCAAAATCTTTAGTATTCAAGCTACTGATGAGATAAACAAACTGTGCAAGTTTCACAAAAATCTGACCACAAATGCAGACTTTATCATGTAAACAAGAAAAGACTAACAGACGGACAGACAGACGGAGAGATAGACGGACGGACGACGGAATCCATACCAGGACATAAGCTCTGCTGGCTTTCAGCCAGTAGAGCTAATAAACAACTTGTGTCAACCGAAAACAGTGCATCAAGCACTCCTTCTTTTTCTGTCGTCCAAAATCTCTGAAATCTCTTTTATCCAATTCTGTACATGTATGTATTTCCCAACTATCTATCCCTCGTCAGCTTTCTAAAAATCAACAATATTTACAATACTCTTTTTTTCTGAATTAAATAACCACTAGAGAAGTAACCTTTTCATGAGTCTTGTGAACAAAGTGTGAAAATAACACAAGACGTTGGTGCGGGTGTTGAAGAAATCAAAACGAACACACAATGAGGCAAACTGCAAAAGGCCGAACGGTATCAAGGCCGAACATCAGAAAAAATGACGTCAAAGCAAGAATGTCGAACTGCATAGTTCATACTTCATTGAAATTAACAATATTGATATTTTTTCCAGTATTTTTGTCATGATACGCAAAAAAGTGGGAAATGTTGTAGATCTTCATCTACATTTTAAGAAATTTAAAAAAAAAATTAATTTATTTCAATCTTGTGGATTTAGTCAGACTGTGTTAAATTCTTCTTGTATTATATCAACCTTCTGGTTGTCAAGGAAGTTGAAGTATGGATACAGTCCAACTTTTTCTCCATATTGAGCAATTCAAAATGGCCGAAAAACTGTTCTTCAGGGTTGAGAATAACGTAATACGTGTAACCTATAGGTGGTCTTCAGACCGTGCCTTTGGCGCAGTCTTTTGCTCGTATAAAAGAAAGGATTGTTTGGTAAAGGATTAATCCATATTGAATTTACTTACAACTGAGGCAAGCTCCTTCTTGATTGTGTCTCTTTTAACCTCCGCAGCAGCCATTCTTATACCCACCCTGGATTGAAAAATGAAAATACTGGCATTGTTTCAAATGGCAGAAAGGTTTTATCTTTCCTTTTTTAGCTTACAATAAGGTCCTTGATTGATAGACTAATGATTAATCTTTACATAAACACCAAAACAGTTAAAAAATGTAACTGTTACCTCTTTGTAATTCTGTTTTGTGAAATGTGAATACTGAATAGCCATCAGCATTTTTTTCCCCAGTTTTGGGAATGGGTCCGAAACCAAGCGAAAATGGGAATTTTCATGATAAAGATAGAATAAAGTCCCTGATTATTTATAATGGATACTTTTCAATTACTTGAACTAAAATCAAAGTATGTCACACCAGAAATTCAAAGCATTAAAAACAAACTAATGTTCTTTAAGAAAAAAATGTCCCAGGAATCCTGTTTCTCACGCTGTCAAAGATGTCAATAGTACTGCCTTTTTGTGTGTGAGGGGATTCATTTCAAGAGTTGATCCATGATTTTTGTTCATGACCACTGTTCTTCATTCAAACCTAGGCTCGACTGAATGTCAGATTTAATATGGGTTTTGTTTTGGGACCAGGTAATAGTTGCATCATGATACTTTTTTATCACATAACCTTTCTTGTTTTCAGTGTAATATACCCATTATGAATTTTCTTATCTCATACACGTTTAATATCATTATTGTGTGACGTCATTTTTGACGTCATTTTGTACGTATTTCATAGAAGTGAATGGGTTTATAGATATTACCGTGTGTTCATCTATAGATGGTTTTGCATCTTCTTATCTATGATTTGTAAAATATCGTTATGTGATAAAAAGAATCTGACATTCGTTGGCGTATGATTTAAAAATTTCATTAAACTCATCAAGAAAAAATGTTACTAATCTCGCCAAAGGCTCGCTTAATAACATTTTCCCTAGACTCTTTTAATAAAATTTTATCTCAACACCAACTCATGTCAGATCCTATATATATTCATTTTCGATTTGACTGGACTTGTCAGCCTTCTTAAGGCCAAACTTCATAGGGAGTTTAGAACCCGTTGGTTTGATTTTCTTTCAATATCATTTGCAGTTATGGCTCATTTCATAGTTTGATCGCTAAAGAAAGAATTATCCGCATATACAGATGGCGTTCAGAATACATGAAAACAAATACAGCAGCATCGTATTTGACGATCATACTGTAGACAGCCTAAACACATACACTGGATGCTGGCCTCAATCTGATAAAGGCTTAAGTTTGGTTATCAGAGTAGGAGTAGTTTATCAAAATAAACTGTTAACAGACATCACAATTTTTTTTTTTTTGGTTGATTACTACTTTGGGAAACTCCCGCTTTTTTACCAATGAAATTGCTGCTATTTGGATTGTTTACATTATGTATTCTGAACAATTTGTCAGGGGGAAATCCAAGATACAAATTTCAATCCATCATAGAGGCATTTGAAAATAGACACCAGGGCCTTGCTTTGGAATGGGTCCATTATGCAGTGAGAAATACATTTGGATTTTGAGAATTTTCATGCGTGAATTTGGGAAAAAAAATGGTAGCATTTTCAGATTGGGAACAGATCAGTTTTACAGGCCCGTTTAAAGAAGGAGAAAAAACGCTGGCCGTTGACCTACATCGAAATAAAGACCAGACCTGATTTTTATCGCTCATTTTCCAGAAGTTGTTTTTAGCACGGGAAAGTTGTCTTTTTTTTTTTTTAGCTCACATGAGCGCAAAGTGCTTAAGGTGAGCTTGTGGTTGTGCTGTGTCTGGCATCTGTCATGCATTGTACGTCATCAGTCATCAACTTTTACCTTGTGTACACTCTAGAGGCCACATTTTCAGTCTGATACTCATGAAACTTGGTCTGAATGTTTTTTTTCATGATATCTCAAACAAGTTTGAAAGTGGGTCATGTTGGGTCAAAAACTAGGTCACCAGGTCAAATCTGAGAAAAACCTTGTATATGCTCTACAGGCCACATTTTTAGTCCAAAACTCTTGAAAGTTGGTCAGAATGTTTGTCTTGATGATATCTTAGACGAATTTGAAAATAGGTCATGTCAGGTCAAAAACTAGGTTACTAGGTCAAATCTGAGAAAAACCTTGGGTACGCTCTAGAGGCCACATTTTCAGTGCAATGCTCATGAAACATGGTCAGAATGTTTGTCTTGATGATTTCTTGGACTATTTTGAAAATGAGTTATGTTGGGACATAAACTAGGTCACTGGTTCAAATATTACAAAAACCTTGTCTATGCTCTAGAGGCCACATTTTCAGTCAAAATACTCATGAAAGTTGGTCAGAATGTTTGTCATTATGATACCTTTAATAAATTCGAAAATGGGTCACATCAGGTCAAAAACTAGGTCACCTGGTCAAATCTTTAAAATAGCTTGTGTAGCTCTAGAGTCAACATTTTCTGTCCAATACTTTTGAAAATTAGTCAGAATGTTTTTTCTTGATGATCAATAGGATGAAATTGAAAATGGGTCACATTGGGTAAAAAACTAGGTTGCTATGTCAAATCTTGGAAAAACTTGTGTACAATCTAGAGCCCACATTTTCAATCAAATACTCATGAAAGTTGCTCAGAATGTTTGTCTTGATGATATCTCGGATTACTTTGAAAATGGGTCATGTTGGGTCAAAAACTAGGTCACTGGGACCAACTTACGAAATAACTTTACACATAAACTTTGAAAAGCCTTGTGTACGCTCTAGAGGCCACATTTTCATTCCAATACTCATGAAACTTGGTCATAATGTTTGTCTCGATGACATCTCAGACGACTCTGAAAATGGGTCAGGTTGGGTGAAAAAATAGGTCACTAGGACAAATCTTAGAAAAACCTTGTGTACACTCTAGAGGCCACATTTTCTGTCAAATACTCATGAAAGTTAATCAGAATGTTTGTCGTAATGATAATGAGTTTGAAAATGAGTCACATCGGGTCAAAAACTAGGTCACCAGGTAAAATCTTTAAAATAGCTTGCTCTAGAGTCAACATTTTCTTATATACTTATAAAAAAAAGAATTTTTTTCTCAATGATCAATAAGATGAAATTTAAAATGGGTCACTTTAGGTAAAAACTAGGTCCCTATGTCAGATCTTGGAAAAACCTTGTGTACAGTCTAGAGACCACATTTTCTGTCCAATACTTATGAAAATTAGTCAGAATCTTTGTTTCGTTAATATCTTCAATGGGAAAATGGGCTATTTTAGGCTTACAAGTAGGTCGCTGAGAGATATTCTAGAAAAAGCTTGTGTACAAGCTAGAGGCCAAATTTTCAGTCCAATAATTATAAAAACTTTGAAGAATGTTTGTCATTATATCTTGAAAGAGATTGAAAAGGGTCATGTTTGGTCAAAAGACTCAGGTGAGTGACTTCTGGCCATCATGGCCCTCTTGTTTATTTTATGGTTTAAATTGAAAATATTTGTTTTTCAAACAAAGGATTATTGAATATGGCTAGTTTTGTGCTCTATTTGTTAAATTATGAGAGTTCAAATGTGCACTCAAAATCTGTTCAGAGATTTCAACTGTTGTTTTCACGATTGTCTCTGTACCCAGAGGCGACCAGTCAAACATTAAAATCTCATTTGGGTACAGTTATGTGTACTAAGACATTTTAAGACTGAAAGATGACTGGTATGATGTTTGGGGGGTTTCCAGAAGCATTAAAAGAATGGCTATGGAGAAGGGAAGCGGAGAAACAATCACAAAAATAGTATCGGAGCAATCCTTCAGACTGAAGCTTGATTTTACTTAACTCTTTACCAAACAACAAAACTTTAGGTCGGATCAAATTCAAACCATTTGCAGATGGCATATTAAGTGGCTCAAATGATGATATTTTTTGTTGATAGGGTAGAAAACATTGTGGGAAAGGGGGAAAAGGCTGGTAACTGTCATTTTCTCCTCTTCCCAGAATGTTTCCAAAAGGCTTTTTTCTCAGGGTTGTTAGAACTTGGGATTGTGTGGTAAAGGATTAAGAAATACTTGTATTTTAATTTGTCTGCTATTTTTTTTCTAAAGGTGATAGGGTTTATTCTTTGCCAAAAGAAGAAAAGAACCCTTAGGCTCTTTTAGGTCAAAATCATTTGTAGACCAAAATTGAATTTGTTGATACAAATGCACTGAAAATCTCAGATAGGGTAGAACAATAAAAGAAAATGAGAAATTGGTCTCATGTGATATTTTCAAATGTGTTTTACTTTATGTTCAAGCAAAACACAAGATCTTTTATTAAAGGATTAACACTGTACAACACAATCCAGTATTTCAATAACTCAGAGGAAGACAGCTTTTGAAAAGTTGCGGAAAAAGGAGAAAAAGTTGATATAGAGCAGCATATTCTCTTTGTTCCAAAATACTCTTTTGAAGATTTATACTATTAATTAAACCACACTTAATTTATCATCTTACTTTCAATTTTTTCATATGCTAAAGAGTAAAATAATCTTTTCTTTCAGGCATCCAGATGACCCGAATGTTGTTCCTTTAGCAACAATGGCTGTACTTCCAAGGCATGCCCATATTCCAGACATCCCAGGGGATACAAATATCTCTTTTGAAGCCATGTTGTATATTTTTGGAGTGATTGTGATGTGTTTGCAGTATATCAACTTATACAAGACTGTATGGTGGCTGCCACACTCGCATGCTAATTATGCTCTAGTGGGTGTTTTTATTTTGTTGTAAATTCCTGTACATTTGACTCTTAAGTCAAACCTGTCAAGGTAGCCATCTCTTTTCAGCAACAAGTCTTGTCTGAACTCTCTACCAAACAATCCAGATTTCTTTTCGATGCTGAGGAGTAAGGCTTTTGAAAACGTTGTAGGAAAAGGAGATGTTTGTAACCAGTATTTTCTCCTTTTTTATACGCCCGTCGAAGACGGAACATATTACGGGATCACCCATGGCATACAGGCGGGCGGGCGGCGTCCAGTTCTTTGTCCGGAGCATAACTTTGTCATCTCCAGTCCGATTGACTTGAAACTTGGCATTTGTGTTTGTTGCAGTAATACTGAGTGCAGTGCGAAGAACCATAACTCTACCTCGTGCTGTCTTTGAGTTATTTCTCTTTGATCGTCATTTTTACAGCATTTTCTGCTTGTTCGGAATATAACTTTGTCATCTCAAGTCTGAACATCTTCAAATTTGGTATGCATGATTGTTGAAATATTACGGAGTGCAGTGCACAAGAATCATAACTCTTTCTAGCACGAATTTTGAGTTATTCCCCCTTTGATCAGCATTTTTATAGCATTTCTTGCTTGTCCGGAGCAAAACTTTGTCATGTTAAGTAGGAATGACTTGAAATATGGTATGCTTATTTGTTGCAATATTTGGAAGTGCAGTGCACAAGAATTGTAACTCTACCTCGTGCTGTCTTTGAGTTATTTCCCTTTGATTGTCATTTTTACAGCATTTAGTGCTTGTCTGTAATATAACTTTGTCATCTCAAGTCAGAACGACTTCAAACTTGGTATGCATGTTTGTTACAATATTACGGACGACAGTGCGCAAGAACAATAACTCTACCTAGAGCGGATTTTGAGTAATTCTATTTGATCTTCATTTTTACAGTATTTCTTGCTTGTCCGGAATGGAACCTTGTCACCTCAAGTCAAATTGACTTGAGACTTGGTAAACATGTTTGTTGCATTACCTGCCCTTTACGATTATTATGCCCCCTTGACAACTGGTGGTGGGACGGGCATATCTTGAGACAATTTGCCGTTCTTGTTCACAATGCTTTCTAGTCTTTCTAAGACAAATTCTATCATTTGAACTATGTTTAATTTGCTTTAAATTTACATCAGTCTAATTTTGTTCTTCCGATTAAAAGTTGAGATAAATACCGATGACTTCTGCAAGTGAAACAAGAATGTGTTGTTTAATAGACATGAAAATATTTATGAAGAAAATATTGGAGTAGTTGTATGAACAATTCAGGAAAAAAGGAACAATTACTCTAACAGGAAATTGCTCATTTTCCTTAAAGTTTCCTGTTTTTTATAGGTTTGTAAAATGTTTTATGTGAAAAGTTATTTCATAAGTGGAAATCATCAGCCTTTTGCATGTCTTGTTTTGTTTCAGAACTTCTATCTGATAGATCCCTATCTAGTGGGGTTTTTGTGTGTGCTTACAAGCAGACGACTTATATGGTGTTTTGTGCAAGAGGTACGTAACAATTTCCTGCAAAGAATGCACTTAAAGTAAAAGAAAAAGTTAAACCTTTTCCAAATAGTTCTTTGTTTTAATGACCCTGAATACGCAGCCTTTTGACAACACTGTGGCAAAAAAAGTAAATTCTTGTAAACAGCATTTTCTTCTTTTCGAGAATGTTTTCTTCTTTTTCTTAGAAAAATCCCATGAATTGATTCACATTTAGTTTACCATCTGCAAAATCTTTCAGTTTACACAAGGCTAAAATTTTGTAGTTTGATAAAGAATTTACGGGTATCTATCCAGTCCACATGCTCTATTGATGTAGATCATGAATAATAGATAGGGAATATAATGTTGTTGTAAATTATATGGGGCTTGTTTATCTTAGAGCTGTGTTGGTGGAGCACGGTATCAGAATTTTCTTATGCAGCGAGAAGCAAATGCAAGCCACAGGAAAGATACCACAATATAATATTCCTTTTATAAAATCCTACAACAAAAAATTGAAATCGTAGACAATTTTATTTAAAAAAAGGCTTAAAGTAGTCCTTAACTATGAAGGTCTTGTCATCATACCATATTTGGTACAATATTAGACACTGTATATACATGGATTTTTTTACTATTGCATACAATTTAATGTGCAATACATGTATTTTAGCCAAAAGATTTATAGGTATATTATAAATCTTGTTATCAAGATGCAGATGCAAGTGTCAGACAAAAATCAGTACTTGCCAATTTGTTTAACATTGCATAGTTGAATTTGTCATTGAAAAGCCTGAATTAAGCAACACACTGCTTAAATTCTTTAATTCTTTACTAAACATCAAAATTTTAGACTTGTCCTAATTGAAAGCATTTGCAGACGACAAAATAAATGTGACTCAAAAATTGAAACTTGACTTTAGAAGAGTAGAAAACATTGCGGGAAAAGAAGAAAATGCTGGTTACCAGCATTTTCTCCTTTTCTCACAATGTTTTCAGAAGGCTTCTTCCTCTGGGTCGTAAAAACCAGGGATTGTTTGGTAAAGGGTAAATAGCAGAAACTGAAGACTTGTCTGTTTTGAAAGCATTTGGACACAACAAATCAAATGTGGCTCAATTGGTAGGACTTTTCTTGAGAAGGTTAGACAGTTTGGTGAGAAAACCAGCATTTTCTCTTTTCCCACAAAATTTCAAAAGCCATACTCCTCATGGTAGGAAAAACTCATATTTCTATGATAGAGGGTTACAAGACTGCTATTTTGATTCCACATCTCTTCTTAAAGTAGCTGACCTGGTAGCTGAGTGAGTTATTTACAGGGCTTGAAATATGGAGGTTTCATGTGTGAATCTTCACTTTGGCTGATTTATGTGGATTAATGATAGTGATTGTGGAAGGATATTTTCCTTGCCCACCACTGATCACTGTTTCTACAAAGGTTATGTGGGAAAGCTACTAGTGGCTTAGGAAGAATATTGTGTGAATTACTGTTAAAAGAAACTCCAGGAAAGCACTGATAGGTACACTGGCCTCGAGGCTCCAGCATATAACTAAAACATGTTGAAAACAGTGTTAAACACCATCTAATGTTGAAAAGGGTGTTAAACACCATACAAACAAATTTTCATAAAGTAACTTCATGCAACTTTCATTAAAAAGAGATCTGCTGTCAGAGGCAATTTTTTCTTCTATCTCTGATTACAGATGTGACCGTGTTTTATTTTTCATGTCAATTTCTAGGTTTATGGAAGTCGTACTGGTACAGGTATATTCTACTGGCTGGTCCAAGGTATTAAGGGAATAGTTATCGCCCTGGCTGTTTGTGCTCTGTGCTATACAGGATACCATGTTTTAAAGAAACACTCGCTTTTATACTGCCTGTTCCTATGTTGTCCGTAAGTAGTGTGTTTTCTAAATGAATCAGTAATTTTAAGTCGAGAAATTAACTCATTATTAGATGAGGACATTTTAAACATGTTCGTATAAAAGCATTGGCGGGTAAGAAGTTAAATGTGGTTCAAATGGTGGGGTTCATCTTTGAAAGGCAGAAAGTATGGTTGGAAAAGACAGAAAACTGGTATTTTTTCCGACTTAGATATCTATTCTTTCAAAGACATCCAATCATTGACATTTGATTTTGACTGTTGCCTGCAAATGCTGTCGATACAGACAAGTGTAAACCTTGTCCAAGATGCAGCAGTTCTGATTTCAAAACATGCATTTACATTACAACTGAGCTTTTATCATGATTTATTTACCTGTTGCTGTAGAGAAATAACTTGTCACGCCCCTGCAGTAATTGCAGTAAGCAGCTTTGAAAAATTATCATAGGAAAAGATATACCAGTACACTGTGATTGCTTGTATCGTTAGATGGTGACCCTTAGCCCATTGCCTCCTGCAGACAACTTTTCGTCTTGGAGATGATTTAACCCTTTACCACACAATATTTAGTTTTAACGACCCCCAAGAAAGAGGCTTTTGAAAAACTTGTGGGAAAAGTAGAAAATGCTGGTAATAGCATTTTCTCACAATGTTTTCTGCCCTTTGAGAGACAAATACCACCATTTAAGCTACACACACACACACACACACACACACACACACACACACACACACACACACACACACACACACACACACACACACACACATATATATTTTTAGCTCGACTGGCAGAAGGCCAGCAGGCTTATGTCATGGCCGGGTGTCCGTCGTGTGTCCGTCCGTGTATGCGTTAACTTTTATTTCAAACATCTTCTCTGAAACTACCTATCCAATTTTGATGAAACTTCACCGAAATGATCGTGCCATGATCCTCCTTAGAATTTCTTGAAAGAATTTTATTCCTTCAAAAACTCTGGTTGCCATGGCAACAAAGCTGAAAAATATTGATAATCTTTGAAAATCTTCTTGTCTGAAACCACAAGGCCCAGGGCTACCAAATTTTGCATGTAGCTTTATCTAAGAGGGCCCAAATTATAGCCCCTGGGTCAAATTTGGCCCCGCCCCGGGGGTCATGAGTTTTTATATGGGCTTATATAGGGAAAACTTTAAAAACCTTTTAGTACCTAGACCGTAAGGCCTAGGGCTACCAAATTTTGCATGTAGCTTTGTCTAGTGGGCCCCTACCAAGATGGCCAAATTATAGTCCTGGGGTCAAGTTTGGCCTCGCTCCGGGGGTCACAAGTTTTATATGGACTTATATTGGGAAAACTTTAAAAATCTTCTAGTACCTTAACCATATTAAGGCAATTGAAAGGAACTGCTACAGGATCCATACAAACTGCCTCAGTTTTCAATGTTCTTTTGGCTATGTTTCTGTAGGAAAGCAGTGAGTGGCTTAGAAAGACTGTTGTGTATTGTTCTGGTGAAAGCCCGCCCGGGTGGCTCAGTGGTGAGCGTGTCGGACTCATGACCTGGTGGTTGTGAGTTCGATACCCGGTTAAGGCGAACTTTCTTTCCGGCGTATTTTCGCCTCTCACCTCTGCTGAAGCATGTGAGAAAAGTAGTCGGTGGCTTTGGAAAGAAAGTTGTGTTAGTACTGGTGTGAGAAAGCCAGGAAACACATGTGCGTCACCGACCGCCATGATATGACCTCAACTGTTAAAGTGGCGTTAAACCCCAATACAACCAACCATGTTCTGGTGAAAGAAATTCCTGGAAGATATGGACAGGTGTACTTGGCACTGGTTACCTAGATAGGACTAAAATAATGTCAGAAACTGCATTTAAGACCAGAAAACCGAGCTCATTATTGCTGATTAGATGGTTGTAAATTGAAACTGCCATTTTTCTGTGTACAAACTTCTTTCATTTCTCGTTTTCTGTTTGCTTATCTTTTACAGGATGATGACCTATGTATTATTGTTTGGATTGACGCTAAAGCCACTTTACTTAAAATCATTAAACTGGCCGTCACTGGTCACAGAGAAAAGTACTCCACGTCACAGGACCAAAGATTCATTAGAAAAAGATACAATACTCTCACACAACTGTGTTTTAAGTCCCGACATCATACGAGAAGAAGTTGAAATATTAAAGATAGACTTCAATAACAGGGTGAAGCAAATTTTATTCAATTCAATGCTGACGGCATACTACATGACTTTTGTCCCATTATGTTTTGCACAGGTAAGTTTAACTACTAATCCTTCATAAAGAAATACAGTATTTAATCTACCCTTAGGGAGAAGTTTTTGAAAATATTTTGGGAAAAGGAGGATATACTGACCAGCATTTCTCCTTTTCCCACATCTTTTACTATCTTTATGAAAGAAAAAGTGTTATTTTAGCTGCATTTTTTTTTACTCATCTGCAAATGTTTTCAATAATAAACAAATCTGAAATGTTGTTGTCTGGTAGAGAGTGAACAAATCCGAATAGAGTTTGACACAGAAAGCATGTTTTTTTTTTTTTGTGTCCTTGCCATACAGTAGATTGACAATGGAACTTAAAAAGTTTATCTTAACTAACTTGAAAAGACAGAGATCTAAATAAGTGTCAGCATTGCAAATCAACCATTTCTTAACACACTAACTATAGCTTGCAATATTTGGTACTTTTGGGTAATAATATTGATAAATGTAATTACGTATAATAATAATACTAATATTCTGTATACTACTAATGTATAAACGCACCTCATAATCAGTATGTTAACTGTTTACCAAACAATCCTGTGTTTTCACTAACCTGAGAGAGAAATATTGAAAATATTGTTCGAAAAGGAGAAAATACCGGTAACCAGTATTTTCTCTTTTTCCCACAATGTTTTCTACCCTATCACATACAGAAGTAATCTTTTGAGCCACATTTAAATTTTCGTCTACAAGTGCTTTCAATTTGGTTGAGTCCAAAATTTTGTCATTTGGGGAAAAGTTAATCTATAACTATACAGGTGAGTTACAGATCTACAAAATGAAAAATTACACAAAGATGTGAAGGAAAGAAAAAAATAGTTATACAATGGTATAGACAACATTGTTGAAGAAGCATCATTCCAACTTTTATTTCAAAAGCTTACAGTTGCTTGGGCACAAATAGTGGCAATTGTACAGGTTCAGGTTTAGAGTATTTGAGTGGCACTCTTGCAAAAAGGGGTTTAATGCATCTCTGCAGTACATTATATCAAGCAAGTCATCACATAATTATAGATCCATAAGATCCATTTAGTCTAACAACCGACTCAATCCTGAGGTAGACTGATCTTTTTACAGGCAGAATATTGACCAATAGCACAACATTTGACCCAGGTCAGCCTGCATGGACATTCACAGAGCATGGCTCATTTATTAAATGAATGACTCGATTTATATTAGTAAAATTCATGTTTGTATATCAGCAGCATTATATTATTATCAACAAAATACATAAAGTGCCATGCTTTATGTAGTCTGATCTTGATCTACACTATCTTCTATCATGTGAAATATTGTAGGAAAAACACCAATGAGATTGCATTGATTCCATCGGTTTGTGTGATTAACTCTTACCATACCGTAGATGACTACAAAAGCTTTTGTGGACAGTGTAGATCAAGATCAGACTGCACAGAACGTGCAGTCTGATCTCTGATCTACACTGTCCTCTACTTCATTCTAGATTATGACCAGATCGGTTCTTCATTTTCCAGCGAAAGTGTTTTAATGGCCTTTGAGAAAATGTAACTTATTTATTTAGTAGTGAAAGAGTTAAAAAGTGATTTATTGAATGCTTGAATGGTTAACAGTTTTATATATGCATAAAATGTAATGAATATATAACCATAGCACATACAGAATAATTGTGACACATGTTGGGTAAGCTTTGCTGGTGAATGTTGTTTGTTCACTTTTTGGTTGCTACTATTCTCTTTCTGTTCTTTTTCAACCTTCTTCCTGGTTTTCTACACTGTCTACATGTTGTCAGCTTTTTACCGCCTGCAATAAAGCTGCAGCAGAAAAATATGAAAACATCTTTTCAGAGCTCCAGATAGACGGAGTGATTATGATTTCAGAATTGAAAATGTTAATTATTCTCAACTAAACTCTATGTTATGGGTAATCATTAGAATCGTCTCATCGAGACGATTCTAATGAGTACCCACAACATAGGGTTTTGCAGAGAAACAATGAATTTATAATACCGTCACTCCCTCATATCTGGAGCTCTGATCTTTTGATGAGTGATAAACATAAATATTGGTAAATGCATGTACATAAATATGTGCAAAAAAACACTGGGAAAAGAAGGAGGAATTGGTTGTCATAGCAATTTCTCTTTTTGCTGCAATGTTATGAAATGAACAAAGTGGTCTGCATGGATATTGTATGATCTGATTCATTGAAGATTTTAACCTTTTACCAAACAATCTAGTGTTTTTTCCACTTACAGGTAGATAGTTTTTGAAAATGATGTTGAGAAGGGAAACAATGTTGGTAACAGCATTTTCTCTGTTTCATACTCTTTTCTACCTTTTTGGATATGCCAGGCACATTTCAATTTGTCAGCGGCAAATGAGCAGTACTCTGGCAAAAGATGGTTTAATGCATCTCCATGGTGCATTATACCAAGCAAGTCATCACATAATTCAGGATCCATAAAATCCATTTTGTGAAACAACCTGAATCCTGAGGTAGAATGGTCCTTGGACTTGCAGAAAATTTCCAAATAGCAGAAAAACTTGACCAAAGTCAGCCTGAGCAGACTGCTTAGGCCAGTGTTAACTCTTTACCAAACAATCCCTGGTTTTTACGACCCAGAGGAAGAAGCTTCTGAAAACATTGTAGGAAAAGGAGAAAATGCTGGTAACCAGCATTTTCTCCTTTTCCCACAATGTTTTCTACTCTTCTAAGGTCAAGTTTCAATTTTTGAGTCACGTTTATTTTGTCGTCTGCAATTGCTTTCAATTTGGACAAGTCTAAAATTTTGTCGTTTGGTAAAGAGTTAATCAATACTTTTTGCAGATGCATTGAACCCTCTTTTCTGGGAGCATGACTCAGCTGTTTTCAATAAGGACAATTCTAAATACTTGTCCTCTGAAAAAGAGCTCAGGTTTAATATGCTGAAACAGTGTTTGAAATTTGTCCTTGGCAGTAAACAGTCGCAAAATATTTTTTGACTTTATCTAATGTATTTAAACCTTAAAAACACAATCCTGTTTTAACAATGCTGGGGAAGAAGCTTTTGAAAACATTGTTTGAAATGAAGAAAATGCTGATTACTAATATTTCTTCCTTTCCTACAATGTTTCGTAGCCTTTCAAGACCAACTCCGTTGTTAGAGCCAATTTTTAGAAAATGTCTTCAGGCATTTTCAATTTGGATGAATTTTCATTTTTGTTTTCTGGTAAAGAGTTATCTCTGTGCCACTGTGCAATTTTAGACGTGTCCAAGATGAAAGCATATGCAGACCACAAAATTGACTGATGTGACTGAAAAATTAAAATTTGTTTTGGGAAGGATAGAAAACACTGTGGGAAATGGAGAAAATGCAGGTTACCATCATTTTCTTTCTATCCCACAATGTTTTCAAAAGCTGTCATTCTCAGGATGATTAAAAGTCGGGATTGTGTGGGTATTGGTTAATACAGTGCCTGTTAGTACAGAGCATATGATGAAAATTTTGAAAATGGATCATGTCTTGAAAGTGGCAATTGATTTTATGGCTGAGTTAAGGAATGTTGGGAGTTTTGAGTCATTAACTCAGGAACAAATTTGCAGCTGCCAAGTTTGGTATTACCTGAAGAATATGAACAGTGTTATCAATTGAGCATGTATACATAAAAGCATGTGTTCATAAAAGGAAAGCATTGTGGCAAACGGAAAATGCTTCATACTATCTTGATCCACACTGTCCACAGAAATCTGTCATGTCTGGTACTTACCATTAATTATGTACATGAGTACTACCCCTCGAAACTGTATTCGTTGATGTAATTATCAGTTAAGAAAGTAGTGCAGTTTCTTTTTCGCCAAACTATTTGAACTTCTTTGAAATTTGGAGAATTCTTAAAAATTAGGATAGTAGGTCTTTTGTGAATAAATTGTTGTTGTTTAGTGAGCTTAGTATGTTTTTTTTTTTTAATTTCATTTCGATTGAAGATGTCTTCTAATCCTTTTTTTGATTTTCTCAGTGAATTTTCGAACAATTTTAGTCTGCATGTAACTGTTCAGCATTTCATGCTGTTGTGAAAAGCTTGCAAAAGTTTCAGTGTCTCATTCTGTATACTGACAGCTTTAACCTTGCAAATGGAGATTGCAACTCTTAACCCTTTACAACACACATCTGAGTTTTAGCGATCCTGACTGAAAAAGATTTTGAAAACATTGTGGAAAATGGAGAAAATGCTGGTAACCAGCATTTTCTCCATTTCTCACAGTGTTTTCAACTCTTTCACAGAAAAATCCCATCATTAGAGCAATATTTTTTTTTTGCCATAAATGAATAAATTGAAGACTTAAGGAAATCGAAGGCATTTGCAGATGACAATATTGTTACGAGGCTGTTTGCAAACAGTCTAGAACAAGATTTGAGTGTACAAACGTGTCATATGACTTTTGATTTTTTTCTTTCAAGTATGCTGAAATGTTCTTGCTCAAAACAGTTGTGTAATGAGGGACATTCCTGTAATTAAAATTATCTCCCTTGCTAGGTAAAAACTAATGGCAACCAAATAACACATTGGTCCTTTTATCTGTATTCCTTTGTTTTTATCCTCGATTCCTTTGGGGATGTTGTGATAAATATAACTTGATTTATGATTACATGCAAGGTCCCCATGTAATTCTAAAGCAAATTCTGTTCTCAAGCATTAGAGAAGTGTGTAAATATTGATTAATAAAAAAAATCTTACCAGATTTAGTTGGGATATTATCTCAAGAACATATCTGTGTAGTGCAAGAAAATTAAGGATAAAATCCAAGGAAACACCTTATCGGGACCAATGTAGTACTGGACAGGAATCAAGGGAAATAACTGAAGAATGGCCCTCATTGTTACGCCTAAACAAAATATATCGTCGGGTGTCCTTATTCCGTGAGGGTCCTTGAACCGGTGATTTTTGTTTACATCTCGTAAAGCACGTAGTTTGATGACGTCACACGGTATTTCAGCTCGTAACCCTTACCAATATTCGAACGTTTTATCGCCCTTGAATTTCAGACAAATGCGATACAAAAACATGCAAAAATAATTTAATTTTCTTGGTTAAAAGAAATTGATATCATTTTTCTTGTATCTAAATAGAGTTCCTTCTCAAAAAATGCAAGGACCTACCCCTTATTGCTGTAAATACTACCTAGCTACCGGAATTAGGTCACGCCATTTTTCCTCAAGAAGTCCAATGGCATGTTTTTTTTCTTTATGCACACTGAACATGAAAATTAATGTCCAAGTTATAATTTTTTCATGAAACTGACCGAAAATGATTTTTTTATGAAAGCAAGTAGTTTCTAGTTCATGTTGTTGTCTAAATTCTTAGTTTCATCCTGTTGTTTCCTTATCATCACGGAATACGGACACTCGAGGCTATGTGTGGTTCCAGTTACATACTTTTTGAGAATTAAGGTCGGTAGGTCAGAAAACTATTTTATTTTTTATAATTACTTTTCTTTCCAAACACACCCGGATGGTGATGAATGGTTAAATGACCTAGAATTTTCTGAATTTTCAGAGGACGATAATAACATTACGGTGTACCAAAATATTAAAAAAATCAACAGGTGAAAATAATGTTTAGGGTCAGGCGTAAAAATTAACACTGCAGGGCAACCGGAACCACATGTATGTTTTGTTTTGGCTTTATAGCTAAATTATTTGTTTGTTTGTATTAGAGTTTAATGCCCTTTTAACGGCTTTAATCATATCACAGCAGCCAGTGCAGCTACACATGTGGTACCTGGCTTTCCACACCAGTACTGAAACGACTTTCTTTCCAAGCCACTGACTGCTTTCTTACATTAATCAAAGGTGAGAGGCAAAAAATTGCTGGAAAGACAGTTTGCCTCAACTGGATGTTGAACTCGCAACCTCCAGGTCATGATTCAGAAACACTAACCACTGAGCTACCCCACTTGGCCTAATTCATCTAGTTGGGAGAGAAAGTACAATGTAGTTATAAAAAGCATGTGCATTTCAGCATAGATCACTTAAGAAGTTTGTCTAAAGGGAAGATTTTTTCTCAACTGAATTAAAAGAGCAGTCTGATCTTGAATATAATCACCTTCATTTTGAACTACATTATAATCAAACTTCTTTTCAAATGCAAGGGAATTGTTATTTAACCAATGAAAAAAACTCATAATTTATTTATTTGTCCATGACATATTATGATAAAGTACGATCACCTGTTTTCAAATGATTAAAGATTACATGTACATAGAAAATGGATAGAAAAGATACACATCTACAGGTACCTTTGGTTAAGATAATAAGGTATGCAAGATAGCATCTCTGCAACTAGAGAAAATGCTTGTTTTTTATGTATAGTCAGTTGTTTGTGCCTGAATTCCTTCAATTTTTTTCCTGTTAAAGCAGTTGTGTAATTCGGTATCCATTTTAGTCATAGATTCATTGCTCTGAATTGTGCAAGCAGTTGGGAAAACTTTTAACCAATAGGTTTCTGGGAGCAACTCATACAGTTAAACCATGCAGGCTATTTTTACATATAAGTAGTACCGTAATCTGAAGAAGGGGCACAAAGAACAAAACATGGAATGAAAGGAAAAGATCCAACAAAGTGGAAAACATTGTTGAAAAAGAGAGCCATTGCATGTACCTAGTAATCGCTTCTTTCTCCCACAATGTTGACATAACTTGTCACTCTCAAGGATGTTAAAAGTAGCATTTGCATGGTTAGAGGATTAGCATGAAGAAGGCTGTACAGAACTAGCTTTTAATACTTTTCCAAACAATCCTGTATTTTTACAGTTCAAAGATACAAGGCTTTGGATAACATTTTAAGTCGATGCTAATAGCCAGCATTTTCTCCTTTTCTAACCATGCTTTCCTCTCTTTCAATCTCATCATTGGAGCCACATGTGTCATTTAGGAATGCTTTCAATATGGAAAAAAAGCCAAATGCAATATAAAGATTAAATTCTTTTCTTTCCACAGACCACAAAGAAAGCTTTTGTGGGCAGTGAAGATAAAGATCAGACTGCATAGAAAGTGCAATCTGATCCCTGATCAACACTATCCACTAATATATTCTAAATTATGATTGAAACATCTCTTCATCCTGCTGCAGAGCTGTATTTGTAGCTGTTGAAAAAGTAAAAGTGTAATTTATCTATTTGGTATTGAACAAATTAAATCTGTTCCAAACTGTAAAATTTTTGGACTTACATAGATTGAAAGCATTTGCAGACAACAAACTAAACATGGTTTAAATTAAGGCACTTTTCTCTGAAAGGATACAAAATATTGCTGGAAAAGGAGAAAAGCTAGTTACCAGCATTTTCTCCTTTTCCCCACAATGTTTTCAAAAGCCTTCTTTCTCAGCGTTGTTAAAACTTAGGATTATGTGGTAATGGTTCAAGCTATGAAATAGTTGTATACATTTTTTTTTGCATTTCAGAACACATTATTTTATGACACATGGTGGGTAGAACAACATGTATTTTTAACCTGGCTGAGTGCATTCCTCATGCTGTGTGCTTACTTTTTACCACCAAAATATCTAGACCTCATGCATAAATGTGCCCAGCACTTAGGGCGGTGGCAGAAAGTGGAGGGGAGACATGCGCATGTTCCCTATAATGCGTAAGTAGTTTGTCTTTATGTGCATCATCTTTGTATGATTTCATGGCTGGACAACAAGAGTGTCTCATGATCCCAAAAGACACCAAACTTTGGGAAAGGACATCATTAAACAAGTAATTCTGTTGAATTGATATCCTCCGCCAAAAAAGACCTCTTTGAATAGAAACATGTAAGAGGTACATGTATTGTGTTTGCATGTATGCATTGCCGTTTTGTTATTGATCTATAATGAAATTATACATTAAGCCCCCTTTTCCCATGACATGGCATTTCATTTAATAAAAGCAAATAATGATTGTCTATGGCTTATGATAAACAATATAAATATGAAGTTTCATATAATTTTGTCCAGTGGTTAAAGAGATATTGGTACATAATGGAAATCTACATTGAGCCCCCTTTTTCTGTGAAATGGCATTAAACTTAAAAAAAAACAACAAAAAAAATATCGGCCGACTATCATAATGAACACATGTATGAAGTTTCAACAATTTTCGTCAAGGATTTGAGAACATAATCTGTCTGGACTAACAGACGGTTATTTGTCCATAATGAAATTATACATTAAGCACCCTTTTTCCATGTCATGGCAATAAATAAAAACAAATAATGACCGTCTGCGGCTTATGATAAACAATAGAATTTTGTCCAGTAGTTAAAGAGATATTGGTCCATATTGGACATATACATGAAGCCCCCTTTTTCCATGACACAGCAAAAAAATTCTGTATCTGCAGACTATCATAACACATGTATGAAGTTTCATCAATTCCGTCAAGTAGTTTAGAATATAGCTTTCCGGACGGACAACACAAAAACTACACAGAAAAATTCAGCGAGAGATAATACTAGGATTTGTTGTTTTTGAAAGGGTGAAATATGGTGGTAAAATGAGAAAATAATCGCTAATTGTGAGCATGTTCTCCTTATGTCACTGTTGTCACTATGTTTGCTAAAACAGTCTACTGCAAGATAAAGAAAAATTGTTTGCAAGAAGAAATGAATTAACCCTTTTAACACAATCCTAAGTTTCAGTGACCCTAAAGGAGAAGGCTTTAGAGAGAACATTGTGAAAAAAATAGAAAGTACTGGTTTTTCCCACAATGTTTTCTACCCTAAGACAAATTTTATGTTTTGGGTGACATTTAATATGTCGTCTTCAAATGCTATCAAATTGGACTAGTCTAAAATTTTGCCATTTTGTAAAGAGTCAACAGTGTTTATCATTCTCTGCTGACAGGCATGGGAACATTGTTTTGCTGCTGTCTGTCCTTCAATCTGAATGTTGGTCTCCATTTGTATGTCCTTCCACCCTGTTCTTCCACTCAATTCTTTTTTATTGTACACTACAAATTACCCCTATTTGTGTTTCAAAACAGCAAACCCATTATCAAAGAATCCCTAGTTTTAACAGTCCTAAAGAAGTGGACTTCTGAAAACACTGTAGGAAAATATGGAAATCCTGTTAACAAGTATTTTCTCCTGTTCCAACAATATCTTCCAAACCTTCTTCCTTAACCCCTTACCACACAGTTCCATGTTTTACGTACCTTGAGGGAGAAAGCTTTTTGAAAACATTGTGAGAAAAGGAGAAAATGCTGGTAACCAGCATTTTCTCTTTTTCCCAAAATGTTTTCTACCCTTTCAAAGACAACTTACACTGTTTGAGCCGTGTTTTTTTGTTTTTTGGGGTTTTTTTTGTTGTTGTTGTTGTTGTTGTTGTCGTCTTCAAATGCCTTGGATTTGGATAAATCCAAAATTTTGTTGTTCTGTATAGGGTTAAAGTCAGTAAAACTTAGGATTATTTGGTCAAGGGATAACATGTTTGTGCCCTGTGCTCCACAGGTGGTCGGAGTTACAAGTATGGCCACAAGGAGCCCTAGTAAAACATGTGAGAGGACTCTTCAAAGCTGAAGGTGTAAATGTTACAGCTGAACCTGGAAATAGCATGCATGGCAGATTTTATGTAAGTAGGATTACTGTCAGTTTTACTTGGACCGTGTTCAACAGCAGTATGCTAGGTATTGGTCTTATCCCTTCACAACACAATCCAAAAATTTAATGACCCTGAGAAAGACATTTTTTTGAAATCATTGTGTGAAAAACAAAAAATGCTGGTAAGCAGCATTTTCTCCTTTTCCCAGAATGTTTTCTTCTCTAGCAAAGACAAACTCCATCATTCGAGCCAATTCCAATTGTCATCTGCAAATGCTTTCAGTTTGGACAAGTCTACATTTCTGTCGGCCCCGCCCGGGTGGCTCAGTGGTGAGCGTGTCGGACTCATGACCTGGTGGTTGTGAGTTCGATACCCGGTTGAGGCGAACTTTCTTTCCGGCGTATTTTCGCCTCTCACCTCTGCTGAAACATGTGAGAAAAGTAGTCGGTGGCTTTGGAAAGAAAGTTGTGTTAGTACCGGTGTGAGAAAGCCAGGAAACACATGTGCATCACCAACTGCCATGATATGACCTTAGCTGTTAAAGTGGCGTTAAACCCTAATACAACCAACCAACCAACTACATTTCTGTCATGTGGTAAAGGGGTAATTCCAAATTTGAAGACTAGTTATCTGATTAGCTGAGACATAATATGATTTATCCTTTTGTCATAATGTCTGATGTTATTGATGAAAACTTCATGACATTTGCCTTCCTTCAAATGGTTCACCTGTTCTGTCCTTTGTACCAGATATTGGCAAATCTTACCCCTCTACCACACTATCCTGACTTTTAACGACTGAGAAAGAAAGCCTTTGAAAACATTGTGGGGAAAGTTGATGATGCTGGTATCCAGCATTTTCTTCTTTTTCCACAGTGTTTTCTTCCCTTCCCAGAACAAATTTCAATTTTTGAGTCAGTTTCAATTTATTTTGTCATTGCAAATGGGACAAGTCTAAAATTTTGTCATCTGATAAAGAGTTAAAGCAACATGTATTGCAATAACTTCCACATATCCAACATAACAAATCCAACACGTGTTTACAATGGACAGTTCATCAACACAAGCCAAAAGAAATGACATTCAATGATCTTCAGGATATTGTCATACGCCCGGGTGTATTTTCAGTCCTTCACTGATAAGGATTATGAAGATTTTAGAACTCATTTTATCATAAAACATTGAATTCCAAAAAACAGGTAGGTAATAAGAAACAAAAACTTCATTCTATTTTCAGTTTTTATTTCACCGACCAGCACTCGTTCTCAGCTGGATGTTAATACAGACATTTGTGTTAGTGGGGTACCAGTTTTTCTGTTTACTACAGTGCAGTGAGTGGAGTCATATCATATGTATGGCGCTGGTCCTGTTTTGTAACTACTATACTCTGTTTAAGTTACTCAGAGACAGAATTATTCTCACAAAGACTTATAAAGATGATGACAATAACCAGGGATAACTTAAATACATGACATCCTGCAAGCTTCTTTTATTTCCCTGCAAAACAAATGCTTTAGTGGGTATACTGGAGTCAGCTTGTCTGCCTGTCCATCTGTCTGTGCATATGAGGCACACACATGGTTATTATATTTATGTCAGCTGTTCACTTAATACCTTGAACAGTCATCAACCGATGACTATCTGCTCGTCAGAGTTGATGAATTACCTCCTCTTGAGCTTAGACGTGTGCAATACATGTTAGATTTAAACATGTCTTCTTTATCAATGCACTTGGCTGGTTATCAAGTCACTTTTTGTGAAAGTTCTAGTTGACTGTAGCAGTACACCACTTTCAAACACATGGTAGCTAAAGGAAAATTTGCCTGTAAGGAACAATTTCTCCTTTTTATTTTTTCACATGTATCAATGCTTTAAGCTTTAAACTTATGTTGATAATCAATATTTTACCATTTAGAATTACTACTACACTGTTTTTCCAAGGCATGCTGTTCATAATGATAAACCAGATTACTATGGTTACTACCTTTGGACGACTTTCTTTCAACTTACACTTTTGACGGCATAAGAAAGGGCTTATACAAGGGGTTGCTCTTTTCTTAACCTTATTATTCAGTGCTATCTCCTCTTAGGATCAAAGAAGTCGAAGTAAACAAACTTGTTTTGCAAATAAACTGTCTGTTCTATCATAAGGAGTTGAAATGAGGTGGTTGCTGGTTCAAATCACCAGCTTGGCTAATTTCTTTCGAAGGATTGAAGTTAGTCATTGCCACAGTATTCATTTCTCTCTTACAGCTGATCGTTGTTTTGACGATGGGTATGTGGGAAAGGAGCCATTAGCTTGGGAAAAAATTGTAAGAGGTATTGTTAATTAGAATCACCAGGAAAACATGTATAGGCGCACTGGCTGCCATGATAAAAATAAAGTCATGTTGAAAATGGTGTTAAAAATTAAACAATCAGTTGAATTGTTGACACAATATTTGCCATCAATTTAACTTGGCAACCTTTACTTGTTATTTCTTTTTCTTTCTTTTTTCTTACAACAAATTGTTTTGTTAACAGTATTTTATATGTTATAATTCATGCTAAATGTGCAATTAGTATTTTATGGCTTAGTCAGCTATATAAAAAGTAAAAATAATTTTCTAGTATGTAGTATCTCTGATTTTATTGTATTGTACATGTTCTTGTTTAAATGTGTGAAGTAAAAAATATCCTGTTGAAATCTGTGTCAGAATTAATTTATGAGCTGTTGTCTCAAAATGGCTTTGGTAGCATATGGTTTAGTAGGTCTTGGCAGAGCTGAGGTAGCATTGTACTGGTATGTACAAGTAATCTAGCAGTCCAAAGTAGAACCTATGGTAGCCTATATTATTTTATTTTGGCTAACATAATAGACATTTTCATTCTGAGCAGAAGACCAAGTCATGCAAACTGAAAGTCAAGGTTATTTTCTCCAGAGTATTTCACTTGATACAAGTTTGTGTTGTATAAACAGTGCACACACTGTGCAGTCTTATCTTGGAACTTTACTGACCAAAATGCAGTAGCAGTTGACAAGTTTGTGTTGTATTACAGTGCACACACACACAATGTTAAAAACTGCGTTAACCCTTTACCACACAATCCCGAGTTTTAAGGACCCTAGGGAAAAAGCCTTTTGAAAACATTGTGGGAAAAGGAGAAAATGCTGGTAACCAACATTTTCTCCTTTTCCCACAATGTTTTCTACCCTATCGAAGACAAATTTCCTCATTTGAGTTGCAATTAAATTGCCGTCTGTAACTGCTTTGAATTTGGACAAGTCTACATTTTTCTCGTGTGGTAAAGGGTTAAACACTATACAATCAATCAATGAATCTGACCAAAGAAGGCTTATAAAAAACAATATGGGAAAAGGAGAAAGTGCTGGTAACTACAAGTAGCATTTTCTCTTTTTCCAACAATGTGTTCTTTTTCAGACACAAATTCCTTCTTTTCAACCAAATTTTACTTGTCTGCAATAGCTTTCAATTTGGACCAGTCTGAAATTTTGTTGTTTGGCAAAGTGTTAAAGTGAAACAATCAAATGTATTGTGGACTACGCTAAAATTACGTCTTTTGGCAATAAGTTAAGTGAAACAATCAAAGTACATGTACTGTTGGTAAGCAAAGATGGAATAACCTTGTCTATGCATGTTTTTTTGGCTCAGGTTTAAATTAATACAATCCCCAGTTAACGACCTTGACGTGAAAAGCTTTTGAAAATACTGAAACTATACAGACCAAACAGCAGTTGCAGTTGTCCCTTGCAAACAAGTCAAAGTATTTGCAAGAGAGTCATGCTCTCGCAAAAGATTTAATGTATCTGCCTGATGCATTATATCAAGAAATCATAGTATAATTATGGACCCCTTAAAATCAAATTTTGTTTCATAACAGACTGAATCACATGATAGAATGGTCCCTCAACATGTAGGAACTTTAAAGATAGCACAAAGTTTCAGTCCATGTCAGCTTGCCAGGACTGTAAACACTTACATGGATCAATACTATTTGCAGATGCATTAAGCCCCCTTTTCTCAGAGCACGGCTAAACTCTTTACCAAACGACAAAACTTTGTACTCAAACAAATTAAAAGCATTTGCTGATGACAAAGGTAGCTCAAATGACGATTTCTGTCTTTGATAGGATAGAAAGCATTGAGAGAAAAGGAGAAAATGCTGGTTACCAGCATTTTCTCCTTTTCACACAATGTTTTCAAAAGACTTCTCTTTTAGGGTCGTAAAAAATTGGGATTGTGTGGTAAAGGGTTAAATACTTTGCACACTTATCAATAGACTACAAGAGGTTATTGTAAGTTTCAATTTAAATCTATTCACACTACTCTTGTAGCCAGTGCCTGTACATGTATACAGATCAGCTAACTTTTATGGTGCTGTGATAATCACAAAATTTATTTCATACCTACAAATTAACACTAAATGGAATTACTTAAATACTATCATTATAGCACAAAGTATCTGAACTTAATTATGAGATGGTTAACATATTTAGTCACAATACTGAATTCTGTTGGATTCATACACTGCAGAACCAGTCTAGTCCAGACTTTAGACTGATTCTGAAGAATTCAATGTTGTACCAAAGCATGTTAACCCTTTACCCCATGACAAAATTGTAGACTTTTTATCCCCCACCGAAAGTGGGTGGATATAGTTTTAGCGTTGTCCGTCTGTCCGTCCGGGAGAATATCTCCAATACCATTGGACAGAATTTCGTGAAACTTTATATGTGTGTACAATAACCGCCAAGACACTTTTTTTTGTTTTTTTGATTCGATGCAAAATGGCCGACTGGGAGCGATTTTAAGTTTCGCGGTTGAGTGAATTTTTGTTGTTTTCAGTCTTCACTTTTATAGCATTTTCTGCTTGTCCGGAGCATAACTTTGTAATCTCCAGTCCAATTGACTTGAAACTTGGCATTTGTGTTTGTTGCAATAATACGGTCTGCAGTGCAAAAGAACCATAACTCTACCTCGTGCTGTCTGAGTTATTTCCCTTTGATCATCATTTTTACAGCATTTTCTGCTTGTCCGGAGCATAACTTTGTCATCTCCAGTCCGATTGACTTGAAACTTGGCATTTGTGTTTGTTGCAGTAATACGGAGTGCAGTGCAAAAGAACCATAACTCTACCTCATGCTGTCTTTGGAGTTATTTCCCTTTGATCGTCATTTTTACAGCATTTTCTGCTTGTCCGAGGCATAACTTTGTCATCTCCAGTCCGATTGACTTGAAACTTGTCATTTGTGTTTGTTGCAATAATACGGAGTGCAGTGCGAAAGAACCATAACTCTACCTTGTGGTGTCTTTGAGTTATTTCCCCATTTTCTACTTGTACGGAATATAACTTTGTCATCTCTAGTCTGAACATCTTCAAATTTGGTATGCATGATTGTTGAACAATTATGCAATGCAGTGCACAAGAACCATAACTCTTCCTAGCAGGAATTTTGAGTTATTCCCCTTTTGATCTTCATTTTTATAGCATTTCTTGCTTGTTTGGAGCATAACTTTGTCATCTTTAGTAGGAATGACTTGAAATATGGTTTGCTTATTTGTTGCAATATTTGGAAGTGAAGTGGATTTTGAGAAATTCCACTTTGATCTTCATTTTTACAGTTCAGTTCTTTGTCCGGAGCATAACTTTGTCATCTCCAGTCCGATTAACTCGAAACTTGGCATTTGTGTTTGTTGCAATAATACGGAGTGCAGTGCGAAAGAACCATAACTCTACCTCGTGCTATCTTCGAGTTATTTCCCTTTGATCGTCATTTTTACAGCATTTTCTGCTTGTCCAGAATACAACTTTGTCATTTTTAGTCTGAACATCTTCAAATTTGGTATGCATGATTGTTGAAAAATTACGGAGTGCCGTGCACAAGAACCATAACTCTTCCTAACACGAATTTTGAGTTATTCCCCCTTTGATCTTCATTTTTATAGCATTTCTTGCTTGTCCGGAGCATAATTTTGTCATATTAAGTAGGAATGATTTGAAATATGGTTTGCTTATTTGTTGCAATATTTGGAAGTGCAGTGTGCAAGAATTGTAACTCTACCTCGTGCTGTCTTTGAGTTATTTCCCTTTGATCGTCATTTTTACAGCATTTAGTGCTTGTCCGGAATATAACATTGTCATCTCAAGTCAGAACGACTTCAAACTTTGTATGCATGTTTGTTGCAATATTACGGAGTACAGTGCGCAAGAACAATAACTCTACCTAGCACGGATTTTGACTAATTCCACTTTGATCTTCATTTTTACAGTATTTCTTGCTTGTCCGGAACGGAACTTTGTCACCTCAAGTGAAATTGACTTGAGACTTGGTAAACATGTTTGTTGCAGTTACGAAAAGTGCAATGCACTGGAGCCGTAACCTTACCTAATGCCCTTTGGGAATCATTCCCTATTCATTATTTTTTTTTACAGCTTTTCGTGCTTCTCTACAATATAACTTTGTCTTTTCATGTTGGAATCACCTGAAACTTTATATGTATGTTCCCTTAACATTAGTGGAGACATTCATGCCTATTTCAATCACTTACATGATTTCTGCTGCACTACTATTTTCCTCTACTTGCCCTTTACGATTATTATCCCCCCTCGACAACTGGCTGTGGCCCGGGCGTATCTTGCGACAATTTGCCGCTCTTGTTCATTAAATATCATGTCATGGAAAAAGGGTGCTTGACAAATATTTTCATTATGGACCAATATCTCTTTCACTACAGGACAAAATGTAATTAAACTTTATCTTTATTAAGCCACAGACAATAGTTATTTGATTTTATTTCATGAAATGCCATGTCATGAAAAAAGGGGGCTAAATGTATAATTTCATTATGTACCAATAACAGTTAGTTTGCCCATTCGTCCGCCTGGACAGATATCTTCTTAAGTCCTTGACGAACATTTATGAAACTTCATGCATGTCTTCCTTAGGATAGTCCATTGATACAATTTTCTTTTATATATAATGACGTGTCATGGAAAAAGGGGGCTTGATGTATGTTTTTCGTCATTTGTTTTCATTTAATGAAATGCCATGTTATGGTAAAAGGGGACTTAATGTATAATCTCACTATGGACCGCTTATATATTTTTCATTTAATGAAATGCTGTGCCATGGAAAAAGGGGGCTTAATGTGTAATTTTATCATGGACCATTGACAAAAAGGCCACATGTTCATGCAACACACAATACCTCTAATATGTTTGTATCAAAAAAGGTCTCTTTCAGTGGGGGACATCATTTCAACGAAATTGCTTGTTTACATTGAAAGCATATGCAGACAACAAAAGCATGGTGGATCAAATAATGAACTTTGTCTTTGAAAAGGTAGAAAACATTGTGGAAAAAGGAGAAAATTGTGGTTACCAGCATTTTCTCCTTTTCCCGCAATGTTTTCAAAACCCTTATTCCTTGGGATGATTAAAACTCAGGATTGTGTGTTAAAGAATTAATAACCTTATAACATTTGCTGATGCAAAGAAATTGCTTAGCAATAAAGACCAAAACAACTGAAGTCTGATATCAACTTGATACATGTTTTAGGTCACCACTTGTTTCAGTCAAATGGGAGTTAGGTAAAAAATCAAGGAAAATCTGCAGTCAGCTCACTTCTTATTCATCGTTTGTTTCTGAAAAATGGGAGTCCAATGAAAGTGAACAGAAGTCTGTACTCAACTTGATAGTTGTTCATAATTTATTTCAATCAAACAACAGTTCCAAGAAAGGTCTAGGAAAGTCTGTCATCAACTTGGTACTGGTTCACCACTAGTTTCAGCCAAATGAGAGTTCAATGAAAATTCTTTGATTGATGAATATTGTATGGGATGACCTTGAAAAGCTTTGGCAGAGGCACCATGTATCTGTAGTAATAGTAAAAAAAAAAAAAAATGCTTTGAATAATTTGATTTTAGTGTCTTGGACAGATGATTATTGGAGATGCATGTGTCTTGCCAATTGATCTTGGAAAACCAAGTAAATTTTTTCAACGTAATGGAGTTACTGGGTACTAGCAACAATCCTTTCTCAGATGACAAGACAGTTTGAAAACCAAACTTCTGACCACATAAATAAACTATATGTACATATTCAAAACAAAAGTCACAATTTGTCAATTTTAAGAATAATGTTCATGTTGTGCCCCGCAGTAGTCTTCACTCCATTGCTAGTCATTGGGGATACGACAGTCAAAATCTTGTTTTCATCAGTATTTATGAACTACAAAGAAGACTGGTGTACCAAATCAAAAGGTCCTGTTTAAGTAAAAAACCGTTTAACATGGAATTTAGCTTCAATGTCAATTGGAGACTGTCTTGTTAAAATTTAGAATTTTGCTACTAAAATTAGAATAATGTAATTCTTTTACACAAGTGATTTGATATATGTCGTTCTATTGGTAAGGTATTAAGAATAAATTGCATCATGGGAGCCAATGAAATGCTTAAATAATTATTCATGAGAACAAATTTTTTGTCAGCTAAATAGCCCTAGTATGTAGATGAAGCCTGACTTGCAGTATTGTGGGTCATCAAAAATGGAATTATTTTTGCAACCACCAAAATTTCTAGATGAGGTTTCATTTGATTATTCATGAGAATGAGATTTTGCTAAAGATACCAGCGTACATAGATTAACTTTTCACCACACAATTCCTACTTTTAACAACCTTGAAGAGAGAGGGCTTTTGTAATCAGCATTTTTTTCTTTCCCCCACAATGTTTTCTTCTTTTTCAGACACAAGCTCCATCATTTCAGCCACATTTTAACTGTCATCTGCAAATGCTTTCAATTTGGACCAGTCTAAAATTTTGTTAAGTGAAACAAAGTTTGTGGGTAACCAAAGATGGAATAACCTTGTCTATCACATAGCTTCTTGGCTCCGGTTTCTTTTAACCCTTTACCACACAATCCTGAGGTAAAAAACTTCTGGAAATACTGTGGGAATATGAGAGAATGCTGATAACCAGCATTTTCTCCATTTCTCACAATGTTTTATATTTCGAAGACAATCTGTGCCATTTGAGCTAGATTTAAGTTGTTGTTTGGTAAAGAGCTTATTCTGCAACAAAATAACATTTTGTTTGAAAAAATATCCCTAGGTGAAGCAGAAGCGAAGCATAACAAAGGATTTTCAGGGTAAATGATGACGAAATTACCTTTGCAATGACATAGTCTCCTGCCTCAAGTTTCTTCCAAGTTCCATTACAAAGTAATTCAGTCTGTGGTAATGCTACTGCAATCCCCATGTCATTTCTTCCCAGTATCTGTGATCTTTGGTTTTCCTGTAATAGATATATACTCGTTTTCATGGCTATCTTTTGTTGGCATCAATCTTACTTTGCCTGCAACTGAATCCTGATTATTTACTGCATGTAAAATGTTTGAAGATAATTTTAATTTGTATAAGCCTCTATTGGTCTGATCTTATTTAGCTACAAGAATTCAACATGCTTTAAAAAATTATGCAGGCAAAGCCTTTATCAAATAGACCAATCAAATCAAATAGACCATGTTCAACTGTCAGAGAAGAATGAACCCTGTTGCAACAAATATCATCAATCCACGGAGACTTCAGCCAAGTTGCATATCAGATCAGCAAATCCTGGGTTTAAAGTCTGGTACCGAGCTGTACACTGTAACATAATTACCTTTTCAACAAGTACCAAATGATACTGGCCAAGGAGAGTTTTGTGTAGCTGTTCTGCTTCTCTGAGGTAGACCTCCCTGACCTCAGCAGACCTCTGAGCTTTTACATTGTCTGGAACATTGTCCGCAAGTTTGTGGTATGCATGAGTCTTCTGGAAATGTAAGATAAATAATAATCTATAGATCATTTACCGAACAATCCTTAGCCTAATGGACTCTGCATAAAGAGGCATTTGAGGGAAATCAATGTAGTTTTGATAGCATTTTCTCTTTTTTTTCCCCCTCAATAACTTCCACCCTTTCAAACTTAATCCTCATACACTTGAGCCATATTTAACTTCTCTGTAAATTCTTTTAACATAGTTTAAAATTTTCTTGTCTGGTAATGAGTTAACCTTTTACCAAACCATAAAATTTCAGACTTGTCAAGATTGAAAATATTTGTAGATGACACATTAAATTTCAACTTCAATGATGGTAATTGTCCATGAAAGTGTAGAAAACCTTGTGGGAAAAGAAGAGATTGCTTGTTACCAAAATTTTCTCATTTTCCCACATGGTTTTCCATGAGGTATTTTCTCAGAGTCATTAACCCTTTACCACACAATCCCGACTTTTAACGACCCTAGGGAGGGAGGCTTTTGAAAACATTTTGGGAAAAGGAGAAAATGCTGGTAACCAGCATTTTCTCCTTTTCCCAAAATGTTTTCTGCCCTTCCCAAAACAAATTTGAGTTTTTGAGTCACATTTATTTTGTCGTCTGCAAATGCTTTTAATTTGGACCAGTCTAAAATTTTGTCGTTTGGTAAAGGGTTAAAACTTGGGATTTTGTTGTAAAGGGTTAGTCCATTACAAATCATTATGACCTTTTCATGCTCCTACAGTAGACAGATTTAGAAAAAGTCTCGAAGACATAATTATCACTTGATATCAGGCACTGCTCCTTTTCTGGCAATCTTTTCCTTATCAGTTTTTCTTATCATCAAAAAATGACAGTATCTTTACAATTATCTACTGCTCCACAACGTTTCTTTTATTTATAAGTGTTATGTCTAAAGAGTTGTAAAAACAGCTGAATATTTGAACTCAAATACCTATTCACTCCTTTTTATGTACATGTACTTCTTTAACCCTTTACCACACAATCCTGACTTCTAACTACCCTGAGGAAGAAAATCTTGAAAACATTTTGGACAAAGGAGACAATGCTGGTAACCAGCATTTTCTCCTTTTGCCACAATGTTTTCCATCCTATCAAGAAAAATTCTGTCATTTGAGCCACCTTCATTTGTCGTCTGCAAATACTTTCCATTTGGACAAATCTAGAATTTGGTAAAGAGTTAAGTGTATGCTAATGAGAGAAAATGTGATAGTTGTTGCAATATGTCTTTATTCACACTTCTAACAGTTGAAAGAATTGCAGACAACAAATACACCTCAAATAATAGAGTTTCCATAGGGGAAGGAAAACACTGGAAAAGGCTGGTCACAATCATCATCTCACTTCATTCTTCCAGGATGTTTTCAAAAGCCTTCTTTCTAAGACTTGTATAAATCCTGACCATTTTACCAGCCGCGTTTTCTTCCTGTTTCTTCCCTCGATATTTTCAATAGCCTTTTTTCTGGGCCATAAAAATATATGCTTGTCTACTACTAGCATTTTCTTTTTTCCAAAAATGCTTTCAATAGACTTTGTCAGGGTCATGAAAACACAGATCGTTTGGTAGACGATTAAGAATTTGAAAAAAAAAAAAAATCACATACTTGTCTCATACTATAGGGAAAGCAGAACACAGCACTATATTTAACTGTTTTAAGAAGGTCCAACGTGTCCCTGTGGTCTTTGTCCGTCTCTCCACAAAATCCTGAGATCACATCACTTGTCAGAGCAACATCTGAAATAAATAGAGACTGATACATTATAACCAAAAGACTGTTTTCTTCTTGCAGCAGACCATATTTCAAAACATTGTAGCAAAAGCAGAAATGTATTTAAGTTTCCTCTCTTTCCCACAATGTTTTCATAAAACCTAGCCTTCCTTAGGGTCATTAAAACAGGGAATAGTTTGGTAAAAAGTTAATAGATTTTTATAATTTCATTTGTATTTACCTGGAATTATACTTCTAACATGGTCAACCAATTCTAAGTAAGATTCCCTTGAGTATCCTCTTCTCATAGCCTTCAAAACGTCTGTACTACCACTCTGACACGGAAGATGGAGTTGGTTACAAATATTGTCCCGTTCTTTGATCAAATAAAGGACCTGTAAAAAATATTTGTAAATTTAGCAAGGAAAATACCGTATAGGACTTGAAATAATGTGTTTATTTATTTGTATGGTGTTAAACATTATTTTCAAGTTTATTTCATTTTTATCACAGCAGCCAGTGCACCTGTCTATGCTTTCCCAGAGTTTCTATAATCAATACTTAGCTTAATATTTTTCCCAAGCCACTGGCTGCTTTCCCAAATAAACAGCGTCAAAACAGAGAAAGAGGTTAGAGAGGAATTAATCTTGTCACACTGAATATTATTAATCCTTGGAAAGAAACTGGCAAAGCCATTGACTCAAAGCAGCAACCACCTGGTCTTAAGCCCTGTATGTTACTGACAGATTTCCTGGGCTAGTTCTTGAAACTAGAGGCCCTTGAGGGCCTGAATCGCTCTACTGGCAATGATTTTGCTTCTTTTCTAGCATCATTATGTAGGCATGGTGAAGTGAACAAATAGTGAAACAATTGAAGTATAATTTCTCAGAACTGTTTTGAATCCAGCCAAATTTGATATAAGGTTTCAGTACTCATTTCTTCATTTTTGATAGGATTCAATCTGTTGATCATATAACTGAACTGTGCAAGTTTCAGAAGAATTGGATAAAAAATGTGGACTTTATCACATAAACAAGAAATGTAAATTTAAACTTGAAACGGCTACTTTTCTCTAACTAATGAAAAGATATTTTTCAAAATCAATAGGCTTCAAACCATACGATATAAAGTAACTAAGCAAGTTTCACAAAAACAGAACATGCTGGTAACTGCAAACTTTTCTGCCCATTTAGAAATTCATTCATTCATTTAAACCAAAGTTACTGTTGTCTGCAAATGCTTTCAGTTTTGGCAAGCCTAAAATTTTTTGTCTGATAGGTCATTAACAACTAAATTAAAGGGGAAAATCACCTCATCTGGAAAGTCTTTTGGGTGTGCAGCAGTGAATCTGATCCGCATTTCTCGATCAACTTGTGAAACTCTGTCTAAAAGTTCGCTAAATCTTCGACCACCATATTTAGTTTTATACACTGTTTTAAATCCATCTCTGAGGGGCATGGGTTTGTCTAGGTCTGGAGTCCCATACACTCTTGACTCTGTTGTGTCTCTATAACTGTTGACATTCTGACCCAATAATACAACCTCTTTCACACCCTGGAAATAAAACTAGAACTGTTGAGGCTGATGAATACCTCAAACGATTGCTCAAATCAAAATATTTCACATAGCCATTGTTCCTAAACAGTTTTCTACTTAAAATGTGAGTTGCAGGTGCATAGGCTCCCATATTTACAATAAAATTTCAACCAAAGGGGTTGAAAACTGTAGGAAGAGAAGAGGACACAAAATGACACTGTCTACTCCACACCCCAATCCCAAAAGTTTGTTGTGAGGATAAAATTGGTATAAGGTAAAATTGTATTAGCGACATTACTTTGAATCATTTATATTCTATAATAAAATAAAGGGCCTTTAACCAGTTACCAAATAATCCTGACTTTAAATGATAACCAAGAAAAGAGGCTTCTGAAAACATTGTGGGAATAAGGAGAAAATACTGGTAACCAGCATTTTCTCCATCTCCGACAAGATCAGAATGAACAGAAGAAGTTAAAGATCTACACTACATTGTTACATGTTCTGGCCAAAACAACCTTCCAATTGCAATATTCTGTCTGTTGTTCCTGAATGCAAAGGCCCATTTTGTTAACCCTTTACCAAACAACAAAATTTTCGATTAGACCAAATCGACAGCATTTGCATATGTGACTCAAATGATGATTTCTGTCTTTGATAGCGTAGAAAATTCTATGGGAAAAATTGAAAATACTGGTCACCAGCATTTTCTCCTTTTCTCACAATGTTTTCAAAAGCCTTCCTTTTTAGGGTCATTAAAATTTGAGATTGTGTGGTAAACGGTTAATTCTGGCCCTAAGAGCTAATGTATAAAGATTAGATAACTTTACCTGATCAGATAGATGCTTCACTTCTTCTACAATGGAATCTATAGGCCGACTCCTCTCTCTACCTCTTGTGAAGGGTACTATACAGTAAGAGCACATGTTGTCACAACCTCTCATAATGGAACTGAAAGATTAGAAAAGTAATGTTTATCACAGTGCTTGATACTAACTTAAACCCTTTCTTAAACAAGCCTATGTTCTAACAAGCTCAACAAAAAGGGCTTTTGGAAACATTATCAAGAAAAAGAGAAAATGCATGTATCCAGGTAAAGTCAAAAAATGTCTAGCAGTGAAAGATAAATACAACAAATCCTTCTGCCTTGACTTTCATCAATCCTCAGAAAGTTTTTACAGAGCTTCACTTCCAATTCACAACCCCTTGAAATTACAAGCCCATGCAGGCAACCACTGCCCAACCTAACAGTAACAGGCTACACTAAATTATCCCAAGTCATCTGTACTTACACATATGCCGTTTTAGCATCTTCATTGAGTCTAACTGGCAACACATCAGCATAAGTTTCATCCAGAGACAGTAAAACATTCACTGAAATTAAACTGAATTTCACTTTTCAACTCTTTACCAGATGACAAAATTTCAGCCTTATCCAAATTGAAACCATCTGCAGAAGACAAACTTTGACTAAAAGCCTTAATTTGTCTTTCATAGGGAAGAAAACATTGTGGGAAATAGGAGAAACTGCTGGTTACCAAAATTTTCTCCTTCTCCTGTGATTGTTTTGAATGCTTTCTTCCTTACAGTCCCTTAACCCTTTACCAGAAGACAAAATTTAGACTAGTCGAAATTGAAAGCATTGGCAGACGACAAAATAAAAGTGACTAAAAAATTAAAAATTTGTTTGAGGAAGGGTAGAAAACATTATGGGAAAAGGAGAAAATGCTGGTTACCAGCATTTCCTCCTTTTTCCACAATGTTTTCAAAAGGCTTCTTTTTCAGGGTCGTTAAAAGTCGGGATTGTGTGGTAAAGGGTTAAAGGCTGGATTGTTTGATAAAGGGATGAATAAAATCATAACTCTTTGATATAAGTGATCTTTGTTACGCCTCTAGTGTTTAATATCTTACCCTTAAAGCCCCTTTTACAACTATAATTGTCATTGTGGCCAGTGTAGATCAAGATCAGACTGCACACAACATGCGACATGCTGAGCTGAAACATTTAGATCAAAGTTACGATGAAATTACAATATTTAGGTCTTATTTCTGGACTCATAATGTCTGTTAGGTTTATTCCGAGCTCTAAGGTTTAACAATTATCTCTTTTTAGGCATCTCTTTCAGTGTATTGTGGCGCACTGCTTCTGAAAATATTGGGGCTACCAGAGAAACTGCTTGCCAGCAACAGTATCTTCTAATTTATTCATACCTTAAATCTTTACAAAACAACAAAATTGTTGAGTTGTCCAAATTTAAAGCATTAGCTCAAATGATGAGATTTGTCTTCAAGAGGGTAGAAAACATTGTGGAAAAAGGAGAAAATGCTGGTAACCAGCATTTTCTCCTTTTCCCACAATGTTTTGCACAATGTTTTGTCTTCTCTGTAAAAGTTGTTAAAACTTAGGACTATGAAGGAAAGGCTTAATTCATATCCTTATTTTACCAGGATGTTTTGAAGTAATCTGTGGCAAAAATGTTTCTGATGGTAAAGAGTAAAAAGTTTTAAAAATTTGTTGTCTTGAAAATGCTCTTTGCCTGCAATATACATGAAAACACTTTTTGGTAATGCTTAACTCAAAAAGAATAACCAGACTGTGTGGATCAGATAAGGCTCCACAGAATGTGTTGTCTGATCTTGACCTACATTGTCAACCAAAGCTATTTAAATCACCAATAACAGTGAAAGAGTCAACCGACTACCAGACAGTCCCTTCTTCAGTGAAAGAGTCAACTAACTACCAGACAGTCCCTTCTTTTTACAATCTTGAGGCTGAAGCCCTTTAGAAAAATTGAGAGAAAAGAAGAAAATGCTAGTAAATAGCATTTTTTCCCTATTCCACAATATTTTCTTCTCTTTTGAAAGACAAATTTTCTGATTCAGTAACACAGAATTTGACATCTGCAAAAACCTTCAATTTGGACAAGTCTGAAATTTTGTCATCTGCTAAAGAGTTAAGTCACATCTAATATTTTGTCTACAAACTCATTCCATCAAGGAAGAGTACAAAATTATATTGTCAGGTAAATAGTTAACTCAAATTATAGACTGTTTCCAACATTAAAGTATCTGCAGACAATAAACAAAACAGTAGGTTATTTCTTTGAATGAGTAGGAAATATTGTGGGAAAAGGAGAAAGGGCTAGTTTACAGCATTTTCTCCATTTCCCACAATACTTTCAAAAGGTTTCTTTCTCATGGTCATTAAAACGCAGAATTGTTTGGTAAGGGGGCAAAGAAAAGGAGCCTCTAACAACAAACCTGCTGTTTGTCCTGTAAAACTGCTGCCTAACAGTTTAGGTAGGTCCCTGTAGGCGTCAGGTCCACATACAACATCCACAGCTTTCTCTTGCTCTATAATCTTTGCCTTCAATCTCTCTGCCATACAGCCTAGGTTTCAAGAAAGAGGTGAATGGACTTACTAAGCCATTACCAGTGACAAAATATTGGACCTGCCAATTCTAAACTATCTACAGATGACACATTAATTGTGGCTTAAATGGCAGAAATTGTTCTTAAAAGGATAGAAAACATTGTGAGAACAGGAGAAAACGGTGGTAACCAGCTCTTTTTCTCACAGTGTTTTCAAATCAAAAGCCTTCTTCCTCGGGGTCGTTAAGACTTGGGATTGTTTTGTAAAGGGTTAGACCTTGCAGGACTAAATAAATGAACTTTTCCATTCAGATGAGAAAGGGACTAGCACATTGTAATTTCAAGGTATTTTTGCCAGAATATTCTACAAAACAGCAGACAGAATAGATCGAAGATCACACTTTATATTGAATACTGATATGATTAAGCACTTTCTTTCCCTCAATGTTATCAGAAGCCTCCTTCCTCATGATTGTAAAATGATTGGAGTGTTTGGAAATGGGATAAATATTGCCTCACAGGCATGCAAACTTTTCCAGCAATATTCATGTTGGCTGCTACTTGAAATGGTATGTGTAAGAAAAAGAATCAAACTGCTATCTTACCCAAAACACCAATTTTCATCTTGTGTCTGTATTTCTGCTTCAATATTTTTAAATATTTCAGTTTACTCCAAATTTTCTTCTCTGCTCCTTCTCGAATGGCACAGGTCATCACAAGAATTACATCTGCCTGTGACAAAAGCAGTGAAACTTTGATCATAACAATATGGATTAATCTTTTACCAAACATTCCCTAGTTTTAACGACCCTTTCAGAAAAGGCTTTTAAAAACATTGTGGGAAATGGAAAAATGCTGGTAAACAGCATTTTCATCCATTTCCCACAATGTTTTCTAACTTTTCAAAGAAAAAAATTCATCATATGAGGCATATCTAATAGTTGTCTGCAAATGCTTTGAATTTGGAAAAGTCTAAAATTGGTTGTTGGCAAAGTGTTAATCAAAATTAATCACTCAGTAAAACTATCTCTAAGATGATCCATTGCCCAAACAACCCTGTATTTCTTAAAACATTGTGGAAAAGGGAGAAAATGGTAGTACCTGATGTTGATAATGTATAAGAATACTGTTAAAAGAAAATTAAGGTACACAAGGGTAGGTGTGATATTACTGAAATAATGCTGAAAACTGTGCCGCACAAACAGAAAAAAAACAACAACACAAGCACTGCATGTTGGTGCCAACTCTTGGCTGCAGTTTCTTTTTTAGTGAAAATTCTATATTAAAAGGAGCTAATGTTTTGAGGGTTAAGTGCTCTTCTGGTTTAGTTTTCCCTTCTAATACTTAACAACTAGCCCACATTTGAAGTAAATATCCTTAGTAATAATAGACATATTACAAAGTTTACACTATAGTCTTAGCAGACAACCTAGAGGAAGAGGGCTTTGGCAATATATGTATCTAAATGTTTTCTTTGAAAAGCATCTGAGGTAAAATTCAACAATTTAAGAAAATGTAGATCAAAGAAGAAAATACCTTCTTTACATCCATAGTTCTTAAGTAACCATGATCCTGTAACACTGCCCAGGCTATTTCTGTATCATTTGTGTTCATTTGACAGCCATTCACATCAAAGTAAACTGAAATGTCATAAAGGTAGATAAATATTATATGGAAGGTGGCAAAATTTACCCTTCTACTAAACAACTAAAGTTTGGAGTCATCCAAATTCAAAGCATTTGCAGACGGCAGTTAAAATGTGGCTTAAATAATGAGATTTGGCTGTGAAATAGTAGAAAACATTGTGGAAAACAGAGAAAATGCTTGTTTTTCCGTAACTTTCTCCTTTTCTCACACTGTTTTCTCATGGTTGTTAAAACTTGGGATTGTGTAGTAAAGGATTATTATTGTAGCCCATAAGCAGCAAACAATGTATTTTTTATGAATCTGAGGAAAACAGACCTTTGAAAACACAATGTTTTCTATCCTTTCACAGACAAATCCTATCAACTTAGCCACTTTTAATTTGTCGTCCACAAATGTTTTATGTATGAAGGAGTCTGAAATTTTGTCAATGAAAGATGTTGTGTGTATAGATTTTCATGGTTCTCTTGCAATAGTATGATGTGTCCATAAATGCATATTAATCTTAGGCTCATACCACATTTGAGTGAAGGTATACAAAAAGTATATTTTATAAATAGCTTACAGAAAAAAAAAAAGGTTTCTTAACTGTATTGACCTGTATTGATTGATAAGCTTGCTTGGCTTTTTTTCTTTCTTACTATTTGAACACAGTTTCACAGTTTACATGATATCTGACTATCTATGTTGAACTATTTGGTGTCTTTTGGGAGCCCTGGACATTGCAGGGGTTGAACTACCTACAATTCAGTGAGTAGCTCTGGGCCTGTATTCACCAACCATTCTCAAGAACATTCTTAGTCTTATTCTGTAGAAATTTCTAGACTTGAAAGTAACACAACTTCTGATTGGCTAAACCATTTGGTATAGCCAATCAGAAATTGTGTTAGATCTATTTACAAATTTGAAAAATCTTGGAAAATAAGATTAAGAATTTTCTTGATAATGTTTTTGTGAATATAGACCCTGATGTCTTTTCATAATTGTGCCTTTGTAGCAGAGAGTTGGAGACACAATCATGAAAATGACATCGGTCCTAACCACTGAATCAGAGGTAGTGTTGAACTTGACCCCTTAGTGACACAAAAATTATAAGGTTGTAAAGTTAATGTTACCCTTCTTTCCATGTCCCAATAAATCTTCTTTTTGCAAGTATGGCAAAGGATCTGCATTCACAATTTTGACTTCAGATGAAGAACTAGATGTACTATTAGCGATGAAGTGTTCTAATGAAGGTCCATCAGGAAGCCTCTTCTGTTTTGGCTTTTCTGCACTTGTAACTCTTTGTGCAACAGTACTTGTTGATTTTCTGCAGCCCAGGACATTCCTTTCTCTGTTTAAAAGTCTCACTAGTCTACAAATTGACTGGGACATCATAATTATGACAGTTCTCTCTGAAATACATGACCATTTATCATGTAAATTTACCAATTCCCTAACAATCCTAAGTTTTAACAAATTTGTGAAAAAATGTTTTAAAAAAACATAATGGGACAGGGAGAAAATGTTGATGACCAGCATTTTCTACTTTTCCCACAGTGGTTTTTTTTTTTTTTTTTTCTTTAATCAAAGGAAAATCTCCTATCTTCCACTTGAGTCACACTGAATTTGTCTTCTGAAAAGCTTTCACTGATATGAATGAGTCTAAACTTTTGTTGAACAGTAAAGATCTAACTCATTCCCTCCCAAAACAAATTTGGAGCAGTCGCCTTAAAAAATTTCCTTTTCAACACTGATACAAAATCAATACATGAAAACAATGAGCCTCTTCTTCATTCATATGATAGTCGTCTGCCACAAGACATGGGATAAGATGTCTGCAAGGTAAGATGGTGGTGAAGGAAGTTTTGATGAATCACAGGGTTGGTGAAATAAAAATAATGGTTTTGAATTATAACAAATAATTTTATTTCAAAACAATAGATCTATCTCAACTTTGTACAATAAGGGAAAAGGCTTTAGAAAATTGAGAAAAAAAGAAGGAAAAATTGCTGCTTTTCCAATTAATGATGTTTTCTACCGTTTTAAATGCAATTTCCTGAATATTTGGTCTACAATTAAGCTGTCGTCTGCAAATTCAACATGGACAGGACAATAATACTGTCGTCTGGTAAAGGGTTTCATTACAATTGAAACAAACATTGTTATATTTTAAATACCATTCTGACATCTAATTTACACAATCACACTTAATATTTTTAAACAAATGTGAAAGATCAGCAAAAACTAACTTATAGCTAATGAGGTCATCCGAAAAAAGCAACCTACCCGAATGTTCGTAAAGTGTACAGGTGTACCTGATTCCACCCTTTAAGTTTGAACCGAACGCTCCTAATTGGCTGTTAGAATATCGGGGGATGTACTTGAGTTGCAATCATCTGATCAAACCAAGTGTTTCAGTCAGGAAACTTGAATGTCCCCTGGTGTTTAACACCGTTTTAGAAATATCACGATGGCCAGTTCATCTATTCATGGTTTCTGGAGTTTCTTAATACCAATACATGGACTACGTTCAACATTCTCACCTGCCAGATTCCCCTCATATATTAAATGTTCTGCACAAAGTGGGAATCAGTACGATTCTAGAATTGTACTGCATTGGAATTCCAACTTGTTGTGCAAATCAAGAACTGTATCAGTGCAATTCTAAAACTAGGCATAGGATTTAATTCATTTTTTTTCTACGCCAGTTTTATTTTTAGTGATAACTCTTTCATTAAACAACACTGTTAATTAAACAGGCTCAAGTACTAAAGTTCATGTACGTCATGTCGTCTGCTGCTGTTTAAGTACAACTAAAATCAGTCGAATGAAACAGGGCCTTTAAAAACTAGATGATGATATTCTCACTTTGCATTTATTTATTGTCGCCACCGGTTTCCCATATGGGCGATGCCCCCGGAAGGCTGTTAGTATTGTTCCCCCGTAACAATACTAATAGCCTTCAAGGGGGCGTCGTCCATATGGGAAACCGGTGGCGACGATAAATAAACGCAAAGTCAATCAAATCTCACTTTGTCAATCTTCCTACTTTGCACAGGAGGAATTCTAAAATTGACTGTGCAAAGTGGGAATTCCTATATTGCGCAACAAAGTGGGAATTTGCACTTGGCACAGTTCTAGAATTGTATCAATCTCCTACTTTTCGCACAGAGTATAATATTGTCAAAACAATGTTCAGCATTCAGAAAGAAGAAATCCCAGGAGAGATTTAGAAACACAGAATTAAACCGGCGTACCCTGGGTTACATGTCCTTCAGTAGAGCAGGGATTGCATACACGATCCCTGTGTAAAGCAACTTCATAAATCATTGTTAAAGGTGTTTGTTTGGAGTACTCCACCCATTTTACGAGTAAGGTAAAGTACTTATGAATGAAGGCTTTTCCCAATTGCTAAAAGAATTGGATAAATCAAGCTTGGGCAAAAAGTTGAAAAAAAAAAAAAAAAAACACTGTTTAATAATACTCTTTAGTTAAGACATCTTAAACATATTAAGAACAGTCAATGCTGCAGTAAAAGAGGGAACAAGACAGTTCCCCAACAAGACAGTTCCCCGACTCAATTTTTCGAGACAGTTCTCTGACACTTTTTGAAGACAGTTCCCCGACCCTTTTGTTATTTGTTTACTGATTTTTTTCCAGTTCAGGGCATCGGATCCGGTTCAGGGCATTAAGGGTTGAAATTTAAATATTGATATTATAGTAAGGTAGAATGATTATTCCACGTTCAGAAAATCTTCGAAAAGGGAAGTGTTGGCCCTGGTCAGCCTGCGCAATCTGCACAGTCTGACCAGGTTCGATACTTTTTGCGTTTTCAAGATGGTCTTGTTTCGTTTGACAGGTCTAATTTTATTTATTATTTTTCTCTTAACATTCTGATGTCATGAATGACACGATGACAAAGTCATCTATGAAACATTGAGATATATAGAACCATGGCATTTTTATCATCGCAAAATTGTCAATAAGAAAAACCTTCCTATTTTGATTTTTTTTATATTCTTATTTTTTCATTCAATGTTTCACTTATGTTGCCATGGCAAACATGTTGCTCCCAAGTCACAGACTTTTAAAGAAAAAATTATATTACTGAATAAAGTTTGTAACGGGGCTTTTCAACAAGTAATAAGTTTGGGGAAAATCATATACATCAAAGGATCTTAATTGTAATTAATTATTGAGTGGTCCGTGTGATGTGTTTTCATTCAGATGATTAGTTGAAATGATGTAAAATTATCTTTGTTACACTTATTTTAACAAAATATAAATTATAAATGATCAAATAATGTGTGTGATACCCTAAGGTTTCTTTAATCATACACATGGAAATAATTTACTTTAAAATAAGATTTTAAGTATTTCAATATGACAAATTGTTCCATTTATTCATTACTAATATTTATATTCATAAAATAATAGAAAAAATACAGAAGAAATCAACAAATATATGCATATATAATATTTATTATACAAGACGTTTCACTACCTAAAGGTAGTGAAAAGTCTTGGTAGGAAACGTCTTGGTAGGAAACGTCTAAGTAGTGAAACGTCTGCCACCATGTCTTGATACCGTAAAAGAGGGCTCTTGAAAACAGTGTAAAAATATGCTAACCAGAACTTTCTCCTTGTCCCACAATGTTTTCTATAATTTAAAAGAAAATCTGGTAATTTGAAACACAATTGATTTGTCGTCTGCATCTGTATTAGATATGGACAAAATATGACATTTTGGCCTTTTAATTTGGGTACGATTATTTCAAATCGTTGAATTCCGATCGTTATTAGGGCACCTTCATTCAGCGCAAACAAACAAGCCAAATTGCCCGGATGCTGTCAGATCGCCATGATGGTCGTGTGATGAGTTCAACAAAACACATTTGACTATGTGATTAGTTGTCTTACGCAAAAGAATCAGACACAGTTCTCCTAATTCAAGGTATGCCTAATACTATGGGTATTTATTCTTAAAGAGTAAGACGTCATTCACCAAAAGCTGTCAAACGAATGGCGTGGTCCAGATGTCATTTAAAGAAATCATTGTGGAAAATGTAGCAATCGCTTGTTGCAAGTAATTCAGTCATATTCCATAGTGCTTTTGAAAGATAGTCTACGGAGTTAGTGTGCATAGTTATGGGCTAACCCTATATCACACAACCACAAGTTTTCACTGACTCTGAGAAAAACAAAGCCTTTTGAAATCATCCCACAACGATTTCTACCATTTCAAGGATAAATTCTATGATTTGGACCACATTTATTCATCGTGTTGTCAGCAATTACCTTTAAATAGTAGAAGTCTAAAACTTTGTCATTTGGTAAAGAGTTCAAACTCTTTGTTTAAACTGTGTTCAGGGGTCACCTGAAAACAAGTCTATCCTTACCCATGCAGTGTTGTTCCTAGGCCAAAAATATTGGGGGACACATGTATCCCCCTGGGTAAAATCTTAGGGGACATTCTGTAAAACAGAGGGACAAAGACCACTTCAAATAAAGTTGACTTCATGCCTGTAAAGTGTACTTGTATGCATATTAATACAACCCTCGTTTCAAACAAATGGTTTTGAACGTTTCAAAGCAGACTTGCAACAAACCTGACATATACCCATCGGAATCATTCACTTGTAACCATGTGAATTTGCCCAGCCACTCCCGAAATTTCTTATTTTCTGTTTGGACTTGAAGCAAGATATATTTTTAGAGCTCTACTTTTTTTATTGTTGCTGATGTTGCTCAAATTTTCAGAATGTTAAATCACTTTCCTAACTTGGGATATTTGTAGCTGATGACGTTTAAATGCTATAATGCATATAGACTGCTTAACAAAATATTGTTAAATGCTACGCGACAAAACTTTTAAAAAATCGAGATATAGTCTTGTAATTTTTACATACCCCTTCAGACCAGTCACCAATATTATGCTCAAAAGAACACAACAACTTGTGAAAAAAATGACAGGGGTGTAGAAATCTTAGAAATTTCTACTTGTCCACAGACAAGTAAATTAAAAAAAATCCACTTGTCGGCCAGTGCGGCTTACTTGTCCAAAACAAAGCAGTTTCAAATTGCATCCAACCACGCCTCATTAAAAAAGACACTCTGTTGTTTGTCATACTCCTTGTCACGGTACGTTTCATATTTACGTTTGGAGCCGCAGGATGCTTCGAAGGTTTCAGATTTCTCTTTTGTTTGCTTTGAAGATTTAATATATGAATAAATAAATAAAAACGGTCCATTTAATCCGATTTTACGCATCAATTGATCGCTGAATCGCAAATTGTGAGACGGTTTCCGGCAGAGGAGATAATGCCCAAACCATGGCCCATTCGCACCAAAGCCATACCATCAGATTAAAGGCTAAACTATTCACATGTGTGACACTGTCGTGAAAGATTTTTGAATCGGTGCTAAAATGATAAAAATAAAACTATTTTATCCACAGTGGTGACCTCGAAGTTATTCCGACATTTTGCGAAGCAAAAAAGTCGATGTGCAAAAAAGCAGACGCATATTATACCAACCCTGTTGTATGCGGTGAATGCGGAGGAACATCAAATGTGTATTTTTGGTTTCCAGAACTTAGGGATCATCTCAAGCCGCTGTTTATCATTCGAAATGTCATTGTGTACAAATGGTGAACATACGTATTTCACTGCGTGATGTTAACAACAGATATTTATTTAAAAATTTTCCCCTATTTTCCACTTGTCCACGGACAACTAGATTGCAAAAAGTCACTTGTCCGTTGCCAAATTTTCCTGAGTCGGACGAGTCGGACGGAGGATTTCCGCACCCCTGAATGAAACACAGTCTACGATTTGGACTATCCACTATAGAACAGAACAGAATGGAGTAATGGACTGCATAATTACAAAGCAGTGAGAAAATTAAGAACTTGAGTGTGCCCAATATGCAACTTATGGCCCGCACTTCTGTATTTTTGGGGGGACATTTTTAAAAAAAAATTGCGGGAATCCCACGATGGCACAGCCTGGGCACAACACTGCCCATGTGCCCTAATTTTGCAGGAGATAGGTTTTGACTTTTGTAAAATTTAGTTGGAGACTGTAGTAGGGTAGAGAGTTGACTGCAGAGGTACACGCGTAGTAACCTGCAATGAGCTTGTCAACCTTCGGAAATAACCACCGTCACAGCACTAGTTCTTGTTAGGTTTTCAGGAAGTGACCGTTGAGAGTGATAAGTTTGTGTTGCAAACACTCAATTTACTATCAGCAGGGGGTGGAAATCTAAGAAATTTCTACTAGTCCACGTCCAAAGTAAATTAAAAAGTCGACTTCCCCGCCAGTGCTGCTTACTTGTCCAAACTGTGTGAGAAAACAGTTTTAAATTGCATTCAACCTTGCCTCATTAAAAAGATGCTGTCTTGTTTGTCATATTCCTTGTCGCGGTACGTTTTATTTTTACGTTTGAAGCGGCGGGATGCTTCCGAGGTCTGACACTTCTCATATTCTGTTTGCTTGGAAGATTGAATTTAAAAAAAAAAAAAACCCAATCCATTTTCTCGGATTTTACGCATCAATTAATTGCTGAATCTCAAATTGTTTCGGTTTGAGATGCTTTCCGGCAGAGGGTATAATGCCTAAACCACGGCCCATTTGAACCAAAGCTGTACCATCAGGTTTACATGTAAGGCTAAAATATTCACATGCACGACATTGTAAGAGATCTTTGAATCAGAACTAAAATGATAAGAATAGAAATATTTTAATCCCAAATGGTGATCTTGAAAGTATTCAGACATTTTCTGAAGCAAAAAAGTCGACTTGCAAAAACAGCCGCATTTTATACCAACCTTGTCGTATCCGGTGAATGCAGAGGTACACCAAATGTATATTTTGGTTTCCAGAATTCAGGGATCATCTCAAGCTGCTGTTTATCATGTGAAATGTCATTTTGTGCAAAGGGTGAACATTTGTATTTCACTGCTTAATGTTTACAACAGATACTTGTTTCAAGGTTTTTCTTTATTTTCTACTTGTCCACGGATAACTAGATTAAAAAAAGTCACTTGTCTGACGCCAAATTTTCCCGTGTCGGACGTAGGATTTCCGCAACCCTGATTAGTATGAAATTGATAGGTTTGAATGTATTAATTTGATAAAAAATGGTTCCATATAGTAAATTAATAGATTTGTTTTATCCTAAAAGGTGATCATGAACTGTGATAAGATCATCAGCTGTGAAAGAAAAAAATCAGGGATCCTTTTCTTTTCTTGTTCATGCGCTTTGGTTTGAGATTGAATTAATCTGGTTTATTTTTTCTTTCCAAAAAACACTGTTTGGAAATGGAAAAATCAATGAATTTATGGTCCAACAAAGTCACTGATTTTGAAAAGATCGACAAAATTTCATACTGACGATACTATATGAAACCACAGTATTGCTATATACTAATAAAATATATATTATCTAACTAGCTTTACTTGTTCTGCTTTACATAAGAGTCTATTACAGGTAGATATACCTATCCCTTACCAATTTTTAGTTCAAATTTTAGCCCTGTGTGAAAAAATGGTCTCACATGGTGAAATTACAGGCAGCACATTTCAAAAAGATAATCATTAGTAAAAATTTGGTAAGACAACAATGTTGTTTTAATAGAAGTTTATACCTAACACTGTGTTTATGAATTCTTTTTTTTTTTTCAGTTATTTTAATTGAGTGTAAACTAGTAGAGAAAGTCCAACTCAATGAGAGTTCTTGAAAAAGAATCAAGTTATAGTATGGGTAAAAAAAGTAAGCACAGGCTTCGTAAACCCAAGGAAAATGATGCGTCAGATTCTTCTGAGGAAGTCTCAGGTATGCTACTATTACTTCTTTAACACTGTACAAAATGATCTGATGTTTGAATGATTGGAGAAGCAGGTCTTTTTGAAGCATTGTTGAAAAAGAGAAAATGCTTGTAACTAGCATTTTCTCCTTTTTCAACAATGTTTCTATCATTTTTGAGACTTTTTGTTTGTCTTCTGCAAATGATTTTAATGTGTACAAGTCAAAAACATTGTTTTATGGCACAGAACTTTTAATAGAGGACAGAACTGTAGACCCTTGAGAACTGAAAACATTTGTGTTCAGCAAATTAAATGTTGCTCAAATGATGTGACTTGCTTTTGAAAGAGTACAACACAATGTTGGTAATGAAGAAAAAGCTGGTAGAAGCATTTTCTGCTAATTCTCCCACAATGTTTTACTTTACATGCCTTTGCAGATTGCTTTTTGCATCCTGCAGTAGACCATTTTCAAACTTATTGTGGACAATAGAGGAAATATTCCATATAAGCAATTTCCTTTTTTGCTGGTTACTAGAATTTACCCTTTCACCAGTTTTCAAAAGCCTTTTTCTTCAAGGTTGTTAAAATATGATTGCAATTAACACTGAAAAGAAAGATTTGTGGTTAAATTCTTATATTGTTAAATTGACAATTTCAGGACGGGGGTGTGTGCACGTTAGTAAATCTATCAATATCAATACAATGAAGAAAAATCTGTCCAAAAATGTCTATGGGGAATGTCAGGTAAGTGTTCTTAGTTCTAGGTTGATAAAATATATATTTTGTATTTGCTTTACAATGAACCTTGTTATTTCTAACAGGGGATGTTCTTCAAAACATTCAAGAATAAATTTTTAGGTTTGCTAGAATTGAAAACTGTGGAAAGAACTCTTGTGAAAATGTTGTAAGCAAAAGTAAAAATCTTGGCTTTATAAATAGGAAATTAGCTGACCATTTTTGGTCTAACGGCAATTTCTCCAGCTTTTGTAGGCAGTGTAGATTATCAGCAGACAACACAAAATGTGGTCTGATATTTTTTAAAGATATTCTGATCAAACTGCCATGATAAATAGAATATCAGGACCATTCTGTTGTGTAATATTTCTATAAAAGGAGTGTTATGTTTCGGCTTCTTCATCATTATAAATCTATAAGGCTGAGTCTTGTTTTGAAATGTTATTTTACTGAAAATTTGATATATTATTGTTCAGTGGATTATTGTTGTCACTGTAGAATGTGTTTTGTTTATGCTGCTGTGGAACATATGTTTTATCTGTGCTGTTGCAGAGCTGTGCTAAAAATGCTCAGATTAAGAGACCAGAGAGGTCTGTATTAGATAGTCTGGAAGGAGCCACTAGCAGTGACTTTATAGAGGAGGCCGAGCCTGTTCTGTGGGTTTGTTTACAGTGTGGTCATCAAGTGAGTGAGAACATGGTTCTACTCTAGTAGCTAAGTTATATCTTAATCCAAATTCACCAACCCTTTTTAATAACATTCTTAGACTTATTCTCCAGAATTTTCTAAATCTGAAAGTAACACAACTCTTGATTGGCTAAACCATTATGTTCAGCTAATCAGAAGTTGTGTTACTTTCAAATTTAGAAAATCTTGGAGAATATGACTTAAGACGGTTCTTGAGAATGGTTTGTGAATGTAGACCCTGATGGACGAAATTGGTGTTTGTTTGTTGAGTTAGTCATGTACAGTCTCTGTGACTGTGTGACTGTTGAACATATGATCTGGTAAGGACAGAAGCTCCTGTTGCATTGCTCAAAGCTTTTTTCAAAACAGTGTATCAGTTTCTGCATTGGAAAAATAATGAATTCAAGTACACACATTATCTTAACAATCATTTTTACCATGGATTAATTGGTGTGCAGAGTAATGCTCTGACCAATCACAAATCATGAGAGTCACTTAGAAAGTAATCTTACCAATGCCTTTTTTCAGTTCAAAATACTTTCATCTTTGAACAGCCATCAAAGGTACAAAAATGAAAAGTATTTTGAACAGAAGAATAAGCTGCCATTATATTAGCCATCTAAATAATGAAGACACTTAAAATCTGAATGAGAGATTGACAAGCTGACATTTCTGTTGTTGCAATGTTATCAGTGCAGACCAAGGCCAGGAAACAAAGTTGGCAGTAGTCAGATTTTTTCATAACTTTTCACCATACATCAAAGTTTCTGACTTGTTCAAACTGAAATCCTTTGCAGACAACACATACACTGCTCAAATGATGGGATTTGTCTGGAAAGAGTGGCAGTGTTCAATCTAGCTTTGCTTGTAAGGGGGCCCATTGGGCCCACAGACTTTGAAATAGGGGGCCATTTTGGAAATCTGGGGGTCACACAAAAAATCATACTTTGTTACCGTAATGTTAACCTTTTTATTAACCAAGTGTTGCCTTTTTATTTAACTAGTATATTCTCATTCATTTATCTATGAATACCATGCTACTAAAACTGCAACTCTGCAGAAATTGTCATTGGTACTGATGCAACCTTGTTTCCACCATTGATTTAATCCTAAAAGAAAAGAAAAATGACGAAATATGTCTGTCAACGGTAAACTTTTAAAAATTCTGATATCTTGTCACAGAGGGATTTAACTTTCCTGTTGATCACTCAAACTAAAGTTTAATTTTCTCATCATAAACTAACCAACTTATGAACCAATCATCCAGGTGCCATTTTGGTTGAAACTCACGTTTCAGTGGGGTATTATTATCGTCGCTTGAAGGGAAAGGTACTCAGCAGTGTTCCAACTAGCTTTTTATTTCAAGGGTACACCTACGCCCCTGGGCTGAAAATCTGGGGGTAAGATTTCATATTAGAGAGTATGACAATAATGGTTCATATCTAGAGGTAAAGCAATCCATATTGATTATTTGCAGCAAAAAATTCTGTTATAGTAAGATATCTATGTAAATTTACTGCTTAAAGTCATTAAAAAGTTGAAAAGGCAGTCTGAAGTAATTCTGATCAGACAATGTCAAAGAGGCATTTTGTTGTGTCATGGGTTTCCGCGTTTTTGCACTGATTGATTTTTCATAACTGTTAATTTCTGGATAGGTGTTTCCTCATGATTTGACATAAATTTGTCAATAAGGATAACAAGTAACTTCAAAACCTGTCATTTTACACAAGATAAGTGGATAATGGCCTTTTTGTACATGTATTTTCTTACGTGATGTCTTGCTTGTAACCAATATTTGTTACATGAATTTCAATTCTGTAACATGATTTATGTAATAATTTGCACGAGTAGAACACTGAGTACTGGCCAGATTGTGCTTTCCGAAGTAATATTTTAAACAGCTTTTGCCTTTTTTCGCTCCATTAAGGCTTCCAAAATACTCAGAAAATCGCTTCATTGCGATATTGAATCATCAGCGGATGCTCCAAGAATCGTAACCTCTGGTACCTGTTATTCTGCCGAAACTGTCCGACACGAAGATCGATAACAGTCTATCTATCGGGTTATCGATAAATTCTCACTAGAAAGCTCGGCATTATGTTTATTTAGCTGAAAAAAGTAGAAACAGACGAAGGGACCCCAATTCGTGGAATGGCTTTTTTACGATCGATTGCGCCCGACAGGCCCGAGACTGGAGAAGAATTGAACCATCTAGGACTTAAGGGGTCTGTGGCGCAATGGCGCGCTCTAGATTGAACACTGGAGTTGGTGAACATTTAGGAACAGAAGACTGTGCTGGTTAAAAGCATTTTCCCTTTTTTTTTGCCCACAATGTTTTCAAAAGTTTCCTTTTATAGGGTCGTTGAAAATAGGATTGTTTGGTAAAGGGTAAAAATTATTTTTGTTATTTGAAGCCAAATCAAATTTGTCATCCTGCAAATGCATTCAGTCATGGTTGAGAGTAATGTCTTTTTTATTGGTTAAAAGTTAACAGTTGCAGGTTTTGAAAAGCATGAATGGATGTTGTTTTTACTTGCAGGGTTGTGGTAGGAATAGTCCAGAGAAACATGCCTTGAAGCATTATGAGACACCTCATTCCTCGCAACATAATTTGGTAATTGACACCACTTCCTGGACAGCTTGGTAAGTATAATGTGAAAATGTTTGACCCTTTACCAAACTACCTTGTGGTTGTATGACCCTGAAGGAGAAAGCTTTTGAAACAAAGTAGGAAAAGGAGAAATACTGGTAGCAATTTTCCAACCTTCTTAAGAAAAAGTCAGTCATCTGAGGCAAATTTTACAATGATTTATCCACAACCTTTATACGTATGTGACTTCAAAGTAATTTAGCAGTTTTGGTTGTTTTGAAGTAAACCTACATAGTGTTGGGTTAAATTCCACAATGCTACCCTTACCTTAAGTGATATACTTTGAACAGGTGCTATGCATGTGATGATGAAATATCTCCAGAGAAACATAAGAAGCTGGCAGAGTGTATGGAACAGTTAAGAAAAATTGCTGGAGTCCCACCCCCAGATGCTGCAGGTACTTATTCTGAATTTTTTGTAGATACTTAAAAAGGTTTGATAAACATTTGGGGGCTATGAATGAATTAGAGGGAAAGATGGGATTTTAGTAATGTAATTCAAGCCTTCTGATGTCAGAGAATTATCTCTGTTTTTGAGAATAATTGTGAAAATAGCGGACATTGAATTCCCTAGACCAGTCTGCACTGCATGTACAGTCTGACCTTGGATCAGTACTGTCAGTAGATGTAAGAAGAATTACATACAGAGTCAGAAAGATTCATTTGTTTAGGGAGATTCTCTTGCATATTCTTCTTTTGCAGATATTTCTTTTGCATATATTATTATGTGACTGGAAAACGTGACCTTTAACCCTATACCAAACCATTCCGACTTTTAATGACCTGCGAAAAAAAGGCTTTCGAAAATATTGTTGGAAAAGGAGAAAATGCTGGTTACCAGCATTTTCTCCTTTTTCCACAATGTTTTGCATCTTACAAAAAACAAATCTCACCACATGAGCAATAGTTAATTTGTAATGCATTTAGCTTGGACCAGTCTAAAACTTTGTTGTTTGGTAAAGAGTAAACAACTTATCCATTACTGATGTCTCCCCTTGTCAGTGTGAATGAATTTGGTGAGAGCTCTTGTGTGAAGAATTTATAATATAATCTTTTATTTAATCCTTAACAATACAATCTTGAGTCGTAACCACCCTGAGAAGGATGGCTTGTAAAAACATTGTGGAGAAAAGACAAAAGGCTTGTCACCTAGTATGTTCTCTTTTCCAACAATGTTTTCTACCCAGTCAGAGAATTTCCAATTACCAATTTTCAATTTGTCATTTGCTGTTACTTTCAGTTTGGAAGAGGGTTGTATAACAATTTTCAAATGTCATGTTTTGATTAATTGTTGTTCATTTGACACAACTTTTTTGTCATATTGAAGAATGCAGAAGCTGGCATTTTTATCCTAGATCAGGGCCTGTATTCACCAACCATTCTTAAGAACATTCTTCATCTGATTCTGGATTTAGACACAACTTGACTGGCTAAACCATGTTGGTTTAGTCAATCAGATGTTGTGTTACTTTCAAATTTAGAAAATTCTGGAGAATAAGACAAAGAATGTTCTTAAGTATGGTTGTTGAATATGGACCTTGGTGTTTTCTGTCCTTTCAAAGACAAATGCCATCATTTGAGCCATGATTGATTTGTTGTCTTCAGATGCTTTCAAAATGAATGAGGCTATTAAAGTCGTCATCTGATAAAGAGTTGATCTCTCTTCAGGTAAAAATGGTAGTGGTAGTAGTGGTGGAGCCTCGTCCAGTGTTGAGTCAGGATTGAATAAAAGTCGGACAGCAGTCTGTCAGAAAGTAAAGGGTCTCAGTAACCTGGGAAACACATGTTTCTTCAATGCTGTTCTACAGGTAGGATTTCACTGTTTCTTGGTTTAGTGTTTAACCCTTTACCACACCATCCAGAGTGTTAACAACCTTGGAAAAAAGTCTTTTGAAAACACTGTGGAAAAAGGAGAAAATGCTGGTAACCAGCATTTTCTCCTTTTCCCACAGTGTTTTCTACCATATCAAAGACATCATTTCAAGCAAATTTAAGTTGACATCTGCAAAAGCTTGTGATTTGGACGAGTCCACATTTTTGTTGGGTGGTAGAGAGTTATCACTGTTATCAATATTATTTTGATCTCATGACCTTTGGATTGTTTGTCCTGTACATTACAGTCTGAGAAACCAGGCTAGGTGCTACAAACAGGAATAGATACAAATATATGCTTACAGCTCTTGAAATTGAGATAGCTGCTATATGGTTTGAGAGTTTTAATCAGGTCAAGTCTCCATATTTCACTATGTGATATTATGACTCTGCAATAATAAACAATATGGCAGGAAACTATTAGAACCACTATTAAGTCTCTGAAGGTGATTATGGCTTAATGTGCTGTGGGAGCCCTGAAGCTTGTGTGGGTCTAACTTTAAAGAATAACTGTTATTCCAGTAGAGATCATATGAAGTGTTTGAAACTCACATTATTTATATAACTTTCTAGAGAAATTTCTCTTCTAATGTTTACATTGTACAAGAGTTGATTAGTGATTCTTAATTCCTTACCAGACAACAAAAATGTAGACTTGTCCAAATGGAAAGCATTTGCAGATGAAACTTTAAATGTGGCTCAAATGCTGGAATTTGTAATTGAGAGTATAGAAAACATTGTGGGAAAGCTACCAGCATATCTCTTTTTCCCAAAATGTTTGTAAAAGGCTTCTTTCTTGAGGTCGTTAAAAGTGTGGGTTGTGTGACGAAGGTTTAAGTCATAAAAATGCTAGCAATGTCAACAAGTGCCTATTTTGTGTCATTCTGAATCTTACAGAACTTGATACAGACATACAGTTTGGGAAATCTGTTAGGTGAGAGGAAAAAGGGACGCCCCTTGACATTACAGGGCAAATATACAGAGGAATCCTGTAGCTCTAGTGATGAAGGTGACACTGAAAAGAAGAATACAGAGAAAAATTCAACAAAGGAATTGGTAAAGATTATACAATTTATATGCTTTTATCAGCCAAAAATACTCTTGTTTCCTGAACAAGATGACTATTATCATCAAAAGTGTTAGTGAAATTGTTAAGTGTTTATTTCACTTGCTTTGTGTATAAGATTATTGTCTCATTTGTAAAGTTTCCATGTAGTATGCAATGATAGACATTTACTTTGTCACATTAGAGAGATTATCAAAATAGGTATCTCAAAAATTCAGAGTGTACGAAAAGGAAACACATTGTTAGATCTGATCTAGCCTATGAGTGGGATTGTTTGCATTATTGCTTGTGTGTTTATCCTTGCACCAAACAATCCTGACTTTAAACAACCCTCTGGAAGAGGCTTTGAAAATTTTGTTGGAAAAGGAGAATATGCTGGTTACCAACTTTTCTTTCTTACCAAATAATGATTTCTGCTCTAACCATCATTTCCTTCTTTCCAAACAGTGATTTCTACCGTTTGAATGAAAAAAAATCATTTTTTGAGTAACATTTAAACTGATGTCTGCAAATGCTTTTAATTTTGAGAAGGCCAAAACTTTGTCATCTTGTAAGGAGTTAAGGGATACCCCACTGTAGTTATTAATTTGTATCACACTATATTGCAGCCCTGTATTGAGGTGAATATCAATGATCCAGGTCCATTGACGCAAGCACTAGTGGTGTTTCTACATGATATTAACTCTCCTTCTAGAACTGGAATCATCAGTCCCAGTGCTCTGTTTGGTCAAGTGTGTAAAAAGTAAGTACATGGGAATATGTATATTGGTATTAATAGCTGTTATAATTTAACTTTCAGCATGTAAAGAGTAAGGTATAATACTTTTTTTTTTTGACAGTTGAGATCAGACTTTAAAGAATATGCAGTAAAATATTGGATATTTTGTCACTGTTGTCAGCTTTTCTAGCTGAAAACAGCATGGAAGGGGGGGGGGGGGGGAAAGGGGAGAACACAAATTGCTTTAGATGATATACTGGCTTTGATGAAGTGATGAACTAGACATGAACTATGAGAGTATTTTTCCATGATCTAATAATCATCTCTTTGGCTTAACATTTTTTTTTTTTTTCAAAGAAAGTGTAAGGTTATGCACAAGCACAAAAGAAGTTTGCCATGGCGGGGGAGGGGGGAAGTTCCTCAATCTCTTAATACCATATTAACCTTGTGATACCTTTTATGTTTAAGTTTGAAAATTAGTTAGAAATTTTTTTCAATGAATTTGGCTATGTATTCAAATACTGGATGAGTTACTGGTATGTTGTAGGGCCCCAAGGTTTAAAGGAATGCAGCAACAAGACAGCCATGAACTACTCCGATATCTGTTAGATAACATGAAAACAGAGGAGATAAGGGTAAGCCTGTTACTTTGAACTCCATTTTGTATGTAGTCTGTAGCGAGTATCATTTTCTACACCATAGGCTGAAAAAGGGGGCTTTTGGGCACAGCATAGATGAAGATTAGACTGCCCAGAATGTACAGTCAGATATTGGATTATACACTTTTCTTTTCAAATCAAGCCTATAGGAGAAAAAAATCTTTCTAAGTTTGAGTGTACAATATTTTGAGCCATCAAATGAACTGGGTATATCTTATTATCATTTAAAGAGTTATTTGTTAGGAAATCCTGGTTTGATCCTTCCTGTCTGTGCTGGTTGCACTGTTATGTCCATGGGCAAGTCACTGCAGAGCCCTGGACAGACACTGGAGAAAGTAAGGAAAGATAGAATAAGGGACATTGTAAATGTTTAAAAGTGACTTTGAATATTTTAGATACCATTTAAACAAACAAAAGTTAATGTACAGATGTTAGTTTTTAGCTCCACTGGCCGAAGGCCAGAGAGCTATTGTCATGGCGTTGTGTCCGTCGTGCGTCCGTCCGTCCGTTCGTCCGTCCGTGCGTGCGTCCGTAAACTTTTTCTTTAAAAAACTTCTCATCAGAAACTATTGACTGGATTTTTACCAAATTTCACAGGAATGTTCCTTTGGTGGTCCTCTTTCAAATTCCTTCAAATAATTGTGTTCCATGAAGAATTCTGGTTGCTATGGCAACCAAAGTAAAAAACCTTTAAAAATCTTCTCCTCCCAAACCGCTATTTGGATAGCATTATTATTTTGCAGGAATGTTCCTTAGATACAGGTTTACAGAATTCCTTAAAAAAAAAAAGATCTGTCAAAAAACATGGCTTTTATGGGAGACTCATTTTCCTTTTATGGTATAAAGTAAAATCTTTGAAAAATTTCTTCTCTAAAACTATTCATTGGATTTCATTGTTGTTTTGCAGGTAAGTTCCTATGGTGGTTGTCTACCAAATTGTTTCTTCAGTGAGCTAAAATGCAGGATTGAATGATAATTGTTAAAAACTTCCTTTCGCCATTATAGAAATATCAGGCCTGTGGAGCGATACAGGCGCTCAAGCGCCTCTAGTATGAAAAGTTCTTTAAAAAGTTAAATTTGTGTGTACCTCAAGAAGTATCTAGCTTGTTTTCAATGATATTCTTTTCAGAGAGGTCAGTTAGGGATACTGAAACATTTTAAACTTCCAGAGAACATAAATCCCAAAAAAGTTGATGAGGAGGTCAAAACTCAAGTGAAAGGTGAGTTTAAGTCGTTTTACCTCTAGAAATAAATTTGCAGTTATGACTTAAAAAAAAAACAACCCTCTGAAATATGGATAATCAACTTAACAACATGTATGATGCATTTGAAAACATTGTGAAACTTACACAGTTTGTCCATATCATCATTAGCTCAAATCCTATTGATTTTGAAAAAAAATCTGAAAATCAGTAAGGGAAACGCAGCCATCTATATTTGAAAATTTGCATTTCTTGTTTATGCAATAAAGTATGCATTTGTGGTCAAACTTTTTGTGAAACTTGCATAGTTTCTTTATATTACCAAAAGCTTGAACCCTATTCATTTGGAAAAAAATCTGACAACTGTTAAGGGAAAAGTAGCCATTTAAAGTTGAAAATTTACATTTCTTGTTTACAAGATATGATCCACATTTTTTTATCTAATTCTTTTAAAACTTGCTCAGATCATTTGTATTTTCAAGGGAATGAGCTCTATTATAAGTGAAGAAAATCCAGTTGTCAGTTTAGGAAAAGCAGCCATTTGAAGACTTAAACAGTTGATTGTGAAAGATTTTACTTCAATTATTTCACTATTTGTTCAATTCACCATGCCTGCACAATAATGTATACTAGGAAATAAGCGAAATCACTGCCAGTAGAGCAATTCAGGCCCTTAAGGGCCTCTGGTTTATAATACAAGATCGGCCAATAGAAGCAGAGGCAATGAAAAGAGGGCAAGATAACTAAGAACATATTAATACATGTATCTATAATGTTTATTGCAGTATATGGAAGGGAAATCAAACATACATTTGTGGAGTGTCTATTTGGTGGGCAGCTTATAAGCACAGTGGTGTGTGAAGAATGTAAATATGTAAGTATTTTTAAGAGTGGAACTCTTTCAGCACTAACTTTTAGGTAGTTGATGGCTGAAAATACAATCCACTGAAACTAAAAAGAATTTATCGCATAGGCTTGATTTAAAGCGAACAGTGCAGATCAAATAATTGATTGATAACTGTCCTGTTGTCATCGGTATCTAAATCTGCATCGCCATGGTGCAAAAACTTCATAATATCTCTCTTATTTCTGAAGATATGTAATTTCAAACTTTAACAAGTTTTAAAGTATCAAAAGGTGCATGCATACAACATGGGCAGAAAATCATATTTTTGACACAGTAATGCCCCCTTTTCAACATAGAATTTTCACTGAAAATCAAGTACATGCAGCCGAGCATTGGTACCTGCATGTGGTGCTTTTGTTTCATCATCATAGCATATGTAACTGACGCTTTTATTCATTACATCCTGCCAGCTACATGTCTTGTCTTGCAGAAGGCCAGTATTGTTACTATGTTTTCACTTGTTTCAGGTGTCAAACCTTAACTCTTCATCACACGACAAAATTGTAGACTTGTCCAAATTCAAAGCTTTTGCAGAAAAGGAGAAAATGGTGGTTCCCAGCATTTTCTACTTTTCCAACAATGGTTTCAAAAGTTTCCTTCCATGGGCTTGTTAGAATTCAGAATTGTGTGGTTAAAGGTTAGTTCGTGTTGAATTAACAAAAGCAACAAAAATGATACTGACATTTTTTCTACTGCTGACTTGTTTCAGGAGGCCATGAGTGAAGTTGTTGTCCTTCACCTGTCAAATAAACACATCTGTATTTAGGAATTCAATTTTGTTGTTCTGTTCGTGTTTGATACTATGACTTTACTCAACAAAAATTGTCATGTTCCAGAGGGAGTGAAAATGGCAAACATCATATATTAGGGGTTTACCAAATGCTCTTTCATTAATGAATGTCTTTTTTTTTCTAAATCCCTGCTTGAATCAAAATATTCATACTTTATTGTTGTTATTATGTCTCTCTCCCCATCAGGTTTGGGTGACATATTGTTTTTCCCCGTGCGTCCGTCCGTCTCTCTGTCCGTCACAAACCGTGTCCGCTCTATAACTCGAAAACCTTTTAAGATATTTTGATAAAACGTCACACATTTGTAAAGCACCATGAGACGAAGTGTCATGCACAAGAACCATAACTCTGGCTTGTACATTTTTTGAGTTATTTCCCTTTCATTATTTTCCGTCCCAAATTGTGTCCGCTCTATAACTCGAAAACCTTTTAAGATATTTTGATAAAACTTCACACATTTGTAAAGCACCATGACACGAATTGTCATGCACAAGGACCATAACTCTGGCTTGTATATTTTTTGAGTTATTTCCCTTTGGTTATTTTCCGTCACAAATCGTTTCAGCTCTATAACTCGAAATCTTTTAAGATATTTTGATAAAACTTCACACATTTGTAAAGCACCATGACACGAATTGTCATGCACAAGAACCATAACTCTGGCTTGTATATTTTTCGAGTTATTTCCCTTTCATTATTTTCCTTACTCATTTTACGTACAATTTTGTGTCCGCTCTATAACTCGAAAACCGTTACAGAAAAATGACCATTAATTTAGTTCGAAATTCCCTTGGTCACATATCAGTCCTTCTGACACCAGAAAGAGGGGGAGACATCTGTTTTTTTTTTTTTTTTTTTTTTTTTTTTTTGTAGAAAAACAAGTTCTAGTTACCATCTGTTTTTGATTGGTGACTTATTTTTCAATTCTACAGATTTCTCAAGTGCTTGAGCCTTTCTTGGATTTGTCATTGCCAGTCACAGAAGAAAAGGTATTTTTTGCAGCTTTTCTTCCTCTCTTGTTGCCTTACCACCTTAAATCAATTACTAGCAGGTGAGGCTACAACCTTCTATGTAAAAATGCAGTTATCTTTATGAATACAGTAAATTAACAGTATGTATGACACATGAGGATTGAGGTGATTTTAAAACTTAGATTTGAAATGATTGTTGTTTCTGGAATTGGATTAAAAAAAAAAAACACTCACATCATCTGATATTGAATCATTTTGACTTTTATTGATCAAGACAATAATTATAATGAGGTTCCTTGGCTGTCAAATAGGATAGCCCATAATGGCCAGCAGGTTATTATAGGACCTTGTAGGCCTCTTGTCCTCTCTTTCCACAGAACTTTTTTTTTTAAAGCATTTTGGCAAATGTTGGTATTACTCATAACAAGCTGTTTACTCATTAAGCCACAAAGTTTTAAAAAAAACATGTGTGCAAAGGCATGAAAAATCATCTTTGTATGCCAATGTTTCAATGTAGAATTATTTATAGCCTCAGCGTCCAAACCAGAGCCACAGTAGAAGTAAAAAAGACAGTGTTGGTGATGAGGAACCCTACGTCAAACCAGAAGATGAAGTAGTTTCTAAGTATCAGATGAAGAAACAGAAAAAAGCCAAAAAGGGCCAGAAGGTAATGTATTTAAAATATAAGTATTATTGCATTATTTCTGGACTCATGAAAGATTGCTAGAGAAAGTGTGCATTAAGTTGGACAAAAATTTGATCTGATCTTAGGTCATTTGAAAAACCCTATTTTTTGTTTAGGTCATTTGAGAAACCCAACTTTGTTTATCTCTGTTTTCTTTTACCCTTTACCAAACAATCGCAGGTTCTAAAACCTTAAGTAAGAAAGCTTTTGATAACAATGTGGGAAAAGAAGAAACTGCTGGAAACTAGCATTTTCTCCATTGCCCACAATGTTTTCTAACTTTCCAAAAACAAATTTCATCCTTTGGACCTTATTTACTTTATCTTCTGCAAATGCTTTCAGTTTGGACTAAACTAAAATTTTACCTTTGGTAACGAGTTAACCCATAGATCTTGCATGAAATGACAGGGTTCACACAGTCTTAAATTAAAAGTGCTTGATTTTTGGTCCCTTTCTTAAAAAGCATTTAAATACAAATAAAAGTCCATAAAAGTCCTTGATTTTGGCCACTGTCTTAAAAAATGCTTACTTTTGTCTGAAACGTGCTTAAAAACAAACAATGGACAAGATGTCTTGTAAATAGTGGCCAGTTTCAAGAAATGCTTCCAAATACATAGTATAAATAGCAATTCTTTTTCCTTGGCGTAACTATGGCGACATAAACACAGTTGGATCAAACTAGTTTTGGACAAAAACGCCGTGACCCCGCCCCTTAGACATTATTTCGTAAGCAACATAGTGAACACACTATATATATGTGCATCACCATATACATTTTCTTCCTTATAAAACCACATTTCGACCAAAAAAAATTGATAAAAAAAGAAAATCGAATACAAATATTTTACCAATGTATTATATTACTATTTGAAAACCAGAAGTGATTTTTAGATAAATGGAAGTAACAAGTATCAGAAATTAAACTTGTAGGTTTAACTGTGCTATTCCTAACCCATAGAGCACGAAGCATATTTTTTAGGTGCTATTGCAGACAAAGTGGATAACATTGAGACTAGTAACTGTAAATTTAATGATAGAATGGCCTTAGATTACCAGTTCTAGGGTTTTTCTCCACCTGAAAATGTTTTTCATTTCATTAGCCCTCTGGGGATTAATACATGTTACATACATTACTCTTTTTCGTATGAAAGCTATATAAGTTCAAAATTCTTTTTAGGTCCAAATGTTAGCTGTTGATTAACCGATTATTTCTACCCGAATGTTTTATTTGTTTTGTTGTTTCTGTTTAAATAGTCTTCATGATCTGTGGTCTACTTTACTCTTGCCCTTCGATTTTAATAATTCCTGCACACATCGGGTGCAAAGTGTGAAAGTATAAGAATGCAAATATAATGTATGATCAAGTAACTAAATACCTGGACAAATGTGTGTGAAGTGTCAAAAGGGTTAATCACAGTCGATATTTCATGTGGAGAAATAATTAATGACAATCATTGAAGTTTAATATAAAGGTGTGAAATATGGGTCAATTTGTTTTCTTGTTTAATAAATAAACGTGTAAAATTCAAACCCAAGAACCACATCTGTGATTTTGATAATTTCTAGTTGACTTAATATTGACTTCTTTTAGTGGTATGAACTAGATCCTTTTACTTCATCATTTTAAACCACCTATACACAGGTTGAGACCAGCCAACATCGTGTAAATATGGTGTGTGAAATGTACGACGTGGGAAATGGCGAGAAACTAACACAGCCAATGTCATTATTTATACCGGGGAAAAAGCGTAATTTGTATGCAATAACATTCACAGAAGTATTGCATGAATATGATCTTATTTTAATAAATACAATCAAAAGCTCAAAATTTGATTCAATATGAATCTCTGTGATCTGTTGAATCTATGAAAAAGTTAAAATCTCCAGTCTTAGTTTTCTCTCATTTTCACTTTAATTTTACTCTCTTTTCAACTTTTAAAGTGTTCGTAGTAGTTAATATACAATGCCACTGTTGCAGAAACCTCATCATTGTCATCATTGGATGTATTTTATCTCGCAAAAAAGTAAAGATCGGCAGTATATTCTATACGGAAAGTTAAAGAATTGCGGTATGTTTGTCTAAGAAAAAGGCCCGGATGTAGGCATAGAAAAAGGTGCATGCAGATTATCGATTTTGATTGGATAATACTCTTACGAACAAAATCCGTAACAAAGAAACAAATGAATAAATGCATGGCTGAAATACAAACCGCATCTGGTGGGATTCGAACCCACGGCGGACAAGATCCTCGTTTTTCGAGGTTTAAAAGACCAATACCATAACCACTGAGCTAAAGAGATACCTCTCTAACGCAGTTGTCAGGTATTGTATTTAAATCGGGATGAAGCCATGCATGAAGGAGTGGTCTCCTGTAACACACCCCCTCTTAAAGTCATCATTTATTGATGACTCAAAGCCTTATTAGGCAGTAAGTCTATTATTTAGACAACAAATGTCCGTTTTTGGACAACAAATGGGATTAATAGCTCAATGGACAATCCTGGACGAGCCCCCATCTTACGAATGAAGTCCGTAACAAAGAAACAAATGAATAAATGCATGGCTGAAATACAAACTGCATCTGGCGGGATTCGAACCCACGGCGGACAAGATCCTTGTTTTTCGAGGTTTAAAAGACCAATACCATAACCACTGAGCTAAAGAGATATCTCTCTAAGGCAGTTGTCAGGTATTGTATTTAAATTGGGACGAAGCCATGCATGAAGGAGTAGTCTCCCGTAACAATACGTAATTTATCAGCTATCAATTTATAGCAGTAGGCGGAGTTATCTACTGGTCAATTGACATTGGTAATATGGCAGCTCGTTTTATAACTGGCGAGACATAATAAACGTGATAAAAGTGTTAATTCACCTATCTAGTTTAAAATAATAGGTCAACATTAACACTTTTTTCAACTAGACCAGAGGACCAGTCATTTGAAATTTTTACTAGACCACTTCAGATTTCTACTAGATCATTCATGCAAAATAAAAAAAAATGTGTAAAATAGATCAAAATCTGTCATTTCTCTTGTTATTAGATCTATACCAAAGTTGTAACAAAAAACAAAATGACAATGTGATGATAAGTAATGATCAATAAGTGTTTCCCCGTTAATTATGATTTCTTGACCCTTTACCAGATGACAACAATTTAGACTTACCCATTTTGAAAGCAATAGCAGACAACATAATTGTTAGTCTTACTAAGGCTCAAATAATAGAATTTGAGTTTTGAAGGATAAAAACATTGTGATGTAATGTTATCAGAACTTTCAACAGATCTTCTGTTTTTTAAACTGTCTGCAAAGAAAATGTGACATTTTCCTCAGAAACAAACACAAACCGATGTCGCGAATCTACTCAGGGTCTGAACTGATCTTTTTTCTGTGATCTAGATCTAATTCTATTCATCTAGCTCTACTTTTGTTTCAATTCATCTCTAGTTTCATTTTATGACTCCATTTTATCACACCTCTCCCATCAGATGTTATTCTAAAGTTATACAGTTGTCTGCTTCGTTGTCTATATAACGTCTGGACGACCCTTCGGCTGTATAGCTCAGTGGTTAGCATATCTGACATGTGACCTGGAGGTTGCACAACGGGTTCAATACCCGGTTGCGGCGAACTTACTTTCTGGTGATTTTTCGCCACTCACCTCAAATGCATGTGAGAAGTGTGGTCAGTGGCTTTGGAAAGAAAGTTATGTAAGTACTGATGTTAGAAAGCCAGGAAACACATGGGTGCGTCGCTGACACCATGATATGATCTAAGCTCTTAAAATGGCGTTAAACTCGAATACAAACAAACAAGTCTGGATGAGTCATTTTCAGTTGTCGTCAAAATGAAAATTTAAAAAAAAAAAAAAAAAAGCTAGACTTAAGAAATTCTTGCTAAAAGATCAAATACTTTGACAAAATGATAACAGTCACGATATAATTTATGACTTTTATAATTTATGATTTTTGACAACAAAATAGCGAAATCCCGTTGACTCTGGTTAACTAACTCTATTTTTAGTTTGATTTGGTATTTCTAGTAAAAATATTGACTACTGCACATTTGCAACCGTCTTCCTGTTAACAATTTAGAAGTTGTCAATAAATTGTTGGTGGTTGAACAAAATCACAAGTTATGTGAGCATTCACTTTCGGCAAACAGCATGTAAGGGCGCTTTTTGTCACATGTGTGAAGCATGAAATTAATAGTTCAACTAGTTTTCTCGATTTTCGCATTAGACCATTCAAGCTAGCTGGACACAGTCTTTACTAGCCCGAGCCGATTGTTTGCAAGACAGTGTTGTTCAGATGTGCCTTAATGTCGAACCCTGCTATTACCTACTACACTAATGGACAAATTTCATTTCATATCATAATTTAGGACTTCTCCAAAAAATTGACACGAAAAATAGATTGCTGGAAAAAATGCAAAAACCCATGACACAACAAAAGTGAGTTTGACATTGTGCGATCAGAGGCACTTCAAACTGTCTTTTCATCTTTCAAAATAAATTTTCATGATAAATTTACACAAATTTCTATATAAGCAATAAGTGAAAGCTAAAATCTCTGTTTGATAAACCTTGGTTGTCTTATCATTGGACTGAAAATGTGGCCTCTAGAGCGTACACAAGGTTTTTCTAAGATTTGACCTGGTGACCTAGTTTTTGACCTGACATGACCCATTTTCGAACTCGTCCGAGATATTGTCAAGGCAAACATTCTGACCAACTTTCAAGAGCATTGGACTGAAAATGTGGCCTCTAGAGTGTACACAAGCTTTTTCTAAGATTTGACCTAGTGACCTAGTCATTGACCTGACCTGACCCATTTCACACTTGTCCAAGATATCATCAAGACAAACATTCTGACCAACTTTCAACAGTATTGGGCTGAAAATGTGGCCTCTAGAGTGTACACAAGCTTTTTCTAAGATTTGACCTAGTGACCTAGTTTTTGACCCAACCTGACCCATTTTCGAACACATCTGAGATGTTATCAAGACAAACTTTCTGACCAATTTTCAAGAGTATTGGACTGAAAATGTGGCCTCTAGAGTGTACACAAGCTTTTTCTAAGATTTGACCTAGTGACTTACTTATTGACTGGACATGACCCATCTTTGAAGTCGTCTGAGATATCATCAAGACAAACATTTTGACCAACTTTCAAGAGTATTGGACTGAAAATGTGGCCTCTAGAGTGTACACAAGGTTTTTCTATGATTTGACCTATTGACCTAGTTTTTTGCCCGACATGAACTCGTCCGAGATATCATCAAGACAAACATTTTGACCAACTTTCAAGAGCATTGGACTGAAAATGTGGCCTCTAGAGTGTACACAAGGTGTTTCTAAGATTTGACTCAGTGACCTAGTTTTTGACCCAACCTGACCCATTTTCGAACTCATCCGAGATATCAGGACAAACATTTTGACCAAGTTTCATGAGTATTGGACTGAAAATGTGGCCTTTAGAGCATACACAAGGTAAAAGTTGACGACAGACGCCGCATGACGGACACAGCACGATCACAAAAGCTCACCATGAGCACTTTGTGCTCAGGTGAGCTAAAAACACATTTAAAGCACTGAAAACTTTTAGACTGTTCATATTCAGATCATTTGCATACATTTCAAATATGACTTGAATGACTAGATTTTTCTTTTATAGCTTAGAACATTGTGTAAAGGGAGAATATAAAGGTCACCTCTATGAAAGTGGGTATTTTTTATTCTAGTATCCTTTCTTTGTGTGAATGTCCGATACCTTCTTCTTTAACACTTGTTCCAGTGCTATCACCTTAAGACTAGAAAACCTAATCTCCACCCTTCCAAACCCCCCCCGTCTTATTTGTAGGTTGTTATATATTTTGAAAGCATGTTAGAATGTTTATTATAATATCTCGAAAGAGGTTTAAAATGGATCATGTTTGGTCAAAAGGCTCTGGTGAGCGACTTCAGGGCAAACATGGCCTTCTTGTTTAAAAGTTTTGTTAGTCAATGATGCTGAGTGATACGTGTACAACAATATGTGCTTGAAAATGGGAGAATGTGCTTAAAAAGTGCATAAATTTTGTCATTGAATACCTGTATGAACCCTGAATGAGCTTTGTATGCTTTAAAGTCTCATCACATTCAAACTCTTGATTATTTCATGCCATTGATCTCAACATAGTTAAGTCAATCTTAATTGCAAATTTTATACAGAAAAGAGGCTCAGCCAAAGGGAAAGCTCAAAGTCTTGTGGATGGAGAGAAGGAAGAGGATGAAAAAGAAGACAAAGATGGAGGGGATGAGAAGGATGAAGCAGGCGAGGAGAAAAGCGGAGATCAAGATGAGAAATATGATGCTTCAGGTAATTTTAGATCTGACTGTATTTTATCCTTGGAATTTTATGATGAAAAAAATAACTTTTAGGTTCTTTTATGGAGCAGAGTGGATTATTCTTCAAAGGACTATTCAGATAAGAGACAATTGTCCGATAGACTTGAAGGTATTTGGGATATTTTCACACGATGTGAGACAAATGCACTCAAGATTATTGCTCAAATAAATTTCAGGAAGATAAATTCCTATCTGTGTACATTATGATCGGACATTTTTGTTTTTCTATGGGTCATTGTCCCAAAAATGCTTGCTTAATAGATAAATCCTCTACCAAATGTTGCACTGTTTTAACGACCCTGGAGGAGGGCTTTTGAAAATGTTGAAAAAGGAGAAAATGCTGGTAATCAGCATCTTCTCCTTTTTCTATAACGTTTATTATGTCAAAAACTCATTCCATCATTTCAGCAATGTTTGTCATCTGCGAATGCTTTCAGTTTGGACAAGTCAGAAATTTTGTCACCTGGGAAAAGGTAAATGGGCAGGTTGTAGTATTCCCCCAAGGACAATTTGGACAATTTTTTCATCAACAAGAAGATGCAGGGGATAGTTTCAAGTTACATGGATACTGAGACTGATAGTGGAATAATTTTGAACTTGACAGTGTCCATCTGTGTGATGGGACAGTTTTCTATCAATTTTACTGGTGTCTCCAGGATCTCTATGCAGAAGGTCTATTATATAATAATGCCATATTTTGACAACGTAGAGGAACCAGGCTTTTGGAAACATTTTGGCAAATGGAAAACAATGCTGAGAACCAGCATTTTGTTCTTTTCCAAAGTGTATTCCCTGTTGAAGAAAACTTTCTTTCCAGCAGTCTTTTGCCTCTCACCTCTGAAAGTCAGTGACTTGGAAAGAAAGTTTTGTCAGTGCTGGTGTAAGAAAGCCAGGAAACACATGCGTAGGTGCATTGACCGCAGTGATATGACCTAAGCTGTTGAAACTGTGTTAAACTCCAACACAAACCAAACCAAAGCATAACTTTTTTATACACATTCATAGACAAGTTCCATGATTTGCACAATTTTAGAAAATTACCTGTAGATATTTTCAAGTTGGATGGATCTAAAATTGTGTCTTCTGGAGAAAAAAAAAAGTTCTGTTTGAAAGTGTGCAGCAGAAGATATTGTAAACAAATTTTCAGAATATATATCAACATAAATTCCAGTTAAATACATGACTACAAGTGAAAACATTGTAGCAAATGAATTGCACTTCCTATTGCCATGAAGTTTTCAAAGGAGTCTGCTGCAATACAAAAAAAAATTGTCTGCAAATAATAATGTGATACTCATTTTTGTTTTAGATGCTGATGTAGAAGACAATTTAGAAAGTGATACATCAAGATGTTACAATAGAAATATAAGTGACAGTTTACTTGATGAACATAGTCTGGCAGACAGTATCTCTAGAACTGCTAAAGAAATTTCCATGGAAACGGAGAAAAAGGCAGATGAAGAAATTCAAGGCACTAGCTTTACATTTGAGACTTCCATCAACAACCAACATAGCTGTGGAGCCTCTCCTGAATCCCCATTGGATAGTCCAGTTTTGAATGGACCAATCAGAAACAGTGAAGAAAGCGAGGAGTTGTCTGTTACAGTCACAATCACGAATGGTTGTATAACTGAAATAGAAGCCAAAACTCCAACTGCGGATCAGTTACAAGAGGCTGAGTTGGATAGTGAGAAAAAAAACAGAGATATTGTTGAAAGTATAGATTCCACTTTAGGTGATAGTGTGAAACTGGATGATGTAGTCAATGGCTCTTTAGCAAATGGAATAGACTCTATACATATTGACGATAAAAGTGTCGTTTTGAAAGACTCACTGACCGATGCTACATCTGGAGTGAGTACATTGAGTATTGGAGAGAAAAGTGCTACTAGTTGTATGTCCTTATCAAGTGACATAAGTAAACTGACCATAAATGGTGAAACCAGAGAAAATGGTTTGGTAAATGATGCAGTAGAAATTGAGGATTCCGGTGAAGGGGAAGTGTTGAAAGATTCTGATACAGAAAATAAGAAAGATCTTGCTGAGCAAGATATAAAACCCATTGTTGATGCCACCGGACATTCATTAGTGCAATATAGAGGATCCAACACAAACAGACCTAATAAATCATGGAAAGAACTGATTACAGAGGGAAAGAAAAAATCTATTAATACTTTAGCTGAGAGGTAGGTCAAAAATTTTTTACAATGTTGTATAATATTTTGATTTATCTTACAAGCTGTAATTCACATAACTTTTGTCAGATAATTATCTTTGAAAACAACTTTGTGCCAGGCAGCTTTTAAAGCACTTGTAAAAAAAGGTTTTACCTGAACAACATTTCAATCTGATACCAAGGCTCATAATTTAAAGCAGCCTGTGGCTTGGAAAGAATGTTACGTGAAGGACTAGTACAAAGAAACTACAGGAAAACATGGAAGGTGCACTAGCTGCTGTGAGATACCTGAAATAATCTTGAAACTAGGGTTAAAACACAGAACAAAAAAAACAAAGTTACATGCCAAAATATATTGGACAATGTACATGATGATCAGACTGCATTTTCTTGTAGATTGATTTGGATCTACTCTGTCCATTGAGCAGTTGTACTTTGTCCATTGAAGCAGATCGACTGTGTTCATGTCCATTGAAGCAGATCGACTGTGTTCACTGAGATAGATCTACTCTGTTCGTTGAGGCAGTTCTGTTCTGTCCCCTAAAGTAGACCTACTCAGTCCACTGAGGCAGATCTACTCTGTTTACTAAAGCAGATCTACTCCGTCCACTGAGGCAGATCTACCCCATCCACTGAGGCAGATCTACTCCGTCCACTGAGGCAGATCTACTCCGTCCAGAGGCAGATCTACTCCGTCCACTGAGGCAGATCTACACCGACCACTGAGGCAGATCTACTCCATCCACTGAGGCAGATCTACTCCGTCCACTGAGGCAGATCTACTCCTTCCACTGAGGCAGATCTACCCTGACCACTGAGGCAGATCTACTCTATCCACTGAGGCAGATCTACTCCTTCCACTGAGGCAGATCTACTCCTTCCACTGAGGCAGATCTACTCAGTCCACTGAGGTAGATCTACTCTGTCCACTGAGGCAGATCTACTCATGTTTTGCTTAGTCTGTTCTTGATCTACAGCAATTACACACAGCATTTTAAGGGTTATTTTTTTTTTTACTACAAATTGTAGATACCATCCCATTTCGGGAGAATGTTCCATAGAATCCTGTCTACACCAATTTACTGCTGCTGAACTGTTGACTGGAAACAACAAGTTTGGATGTAAAAACTGTACTAAACGTAGAAGTAACAGCAATCCAAACAAAGGTATGTAAATATAGACAGTTCAGGATTGTTTTGAAACAAGCCTATTTTTAACCCTTAAGCGCCTTTCACAACTAGAGCTGCACATGCAGCCAGTGTAGATCAAGATCAGACTGTACAAAACAGATCTACACTGTTCGCTTTGTTGAAAAACTATAGACCACAGCCATCTTAATTTTGCAATTATTCTGGTTATATTTCTAAACAAAATATGTATGTTGGGTTTATTTTGCGCTCTAAGGGTTAAAAACTGCTAGATAAGATAGGCATAGTGGTCATTAAGTTGGTCTGTACTGTTCTGATTACAATATTTTATTTCACTACTAAAAGGCTATTTTTAGAGCAACCAAAACTTGTACTAATTACACTAAGGATAATCATTGAAAGGAAAGGAAAGTATTTTCTGTCAACAGTATGGGAAACATTTCGGGAAAAGGAGAGATTGCTGTTACCTGTACTAGCAATTTCTTGTTTCCCCCAAATGTTCCCCCCCCCAAAGTTGTCAAAGTTTAGGAATGTAAAAAGTAGCATATGTGCTGCATGTTATTATTTGTGTTTTTATTTCAGAAAAGAAAGAAACAGTATACTCTAATGCAAATAAATGGTACCTCATATTCCAGCCTCCAGCTGTTTTAACCTTGCACCTGAAACGCTTTGAACAGGTGAAATTTAAATTACAGTCACTTCATTCCTTTGAATTTCTACACTGTTTTTCTTCCTGATGGTGTTTCCCCTTTCTTTTCATTAGAAAATAAGTAGATCTTTAAACAATAAAAAGGCTTAAAGCGTGATTAAAATACTGCAAATAATAGAGCTGATCAACAGAATAAGGAAATAAAAATAGTGTTTCAATACCATGGTAAACATTACTGGAGAATAATTGCTTTTTCTCAAGTTGTTATTAAAAGCAATGAAAAACACTGGTGTAAAAAGTCATACTTGTAAGGTAATGGGTTAAATGTTTTAGCCTAAATGATAACTATTTCACTTGCTTTAGAATATAGTGTTGAAAAAGTATACTGCTTCCCTACATGAATCATGGTCTGTAAAATCTTTTGTTTGATATTTTGACATGTTTTACAAAAGTTTGTATTCTTTTCCAGGTTGGATTTTCTTCCAGGAAGGTCAACCGCCACGTAGATTTTCCTTTTGTCCTAGACATTGCACCTTATTGTAGCTCCTTAACTCAGGTAAGATGAACAAATTGCACAGGCAATATTAAAACATATTTCTAGACCTTCTTTCAAAATTGAACACTACCTATCAGATTGGTAAACCCTTAGAATGCTGAATTAATGAAATGGCCCTTTTCTGTAAGTCAAAACAGCCCAAATATTGGTATTTCAAGGTATTTTAGACAAGAGTATGTTACAAAGAGGTGGACAGAGTAGATACAAGATCAGACTGCACGTTTTGAGCAGTCTGATCTTGATCTACACTGTCCACAAAAACAACTTAAGTTGGTTCCAGCGCTTTAAGGATTAAGACAATGTAATCTAACAGTGGAGAAGAAGCTTCTTCATTTTAATGCAAGCCAAGCATTCTACATGATCCAAGGTAGATATATTGGACCAGAATTGGGTTTTACACAGCTTTTTGCCCTTTACCACACAGTCATGTGTTTTAATGACCCTGAGGAAAAAGGTATTTGAAAACAATATGGAATAAGATAAAACTGCTGATTACCACCATTTCCTTTCATTTTTCCACATTTTTTTTACTCTTTCAAAAAGAAATCCCATCCTTTAAGCTGCATTGAATTTGATGCAGCAATGGATTTTGAATTGGACAGGCCTAAATTTCTGTAATCTTGTAAAGTGGTACAAAATATACATTGGTCAGTTTATTTATTCATGTCTTGCCTGGCTTTCACCAGTGCTAACCTTGGGCTGTGCAGTTGTGTACCCAAGGGCACTCCTGTGTGACTCACTCTGCCAGTGGAAGTTTTGCCTGGATTTCCTGATTTCGAATCCAACATGTCCACTATTGAGCTATGGGGGGTTTTTCATATTGAATACAGACAGGCTGATGACGTCTGTATTTAGAACCAGACAGCTAACTAAACCCCTTACTAGATAATAAAATTTCAGACTTAGCCAAGTGTTGCTCAAATGATTGGAAAGGGAAGAAAATGCTTGTCACCGGCATTCTCTACTTTTCCCATAATGTTTTAGAAAATCTATTTTATCAGGCTCGTTAAGACACTAGTTCGGTAAAGGGTTTATCTTTTTAATTCAATTTTTCAGGGAATAAAACCAGGGCAGAAAAAGATCTTATATTCTCTGTATGGTGTGGTTGAACATAGTGGTCGTCTGACATCTGGACATTATACAGCATATGTCAAAGTTCGTCCCAATATTGGAACGCTCAACAATTTTCTTAATAAACACCATGTACGCCTTAAGGAATACTTGCAAAAGTATGCAGAAAGAGTTGCCAATGGTGATTTAGAGAATTTGGACATTTCTGAGGAAGATAATACTGAGAGTTTGGTTCCCCCTGGGAGGTGGTATCATATAAGTGACTCTCGTGTAAATGAAGTAACTATAGCAACTGTTGAGCGGGCACAGGCCTATTTGTTATTTTATGAGAGGATATATTAGTTAGGGTCTTACCTTAAAAAATTCTGTCAACACCTATAAGGTTTTTAACCAAGCTTTAGACTAACATAATTGCAGCAGACCACCTTAATCCTGTACAAGAAGACAAAATTTTACCTTGTCCAGTTTCAAAGCAGTTGCAAACAACAATTGCTACTCAAATGATGAGAATTGTCTCTGAATGGATAGAAAATATTACGGGAAAATGCTGTTTACCAGCAATTTTTTGGTTTCCTATGATATTTTCATATGCTATCGTCCTCAGGGTTGTTGAAATGCAGGAATAATTGATAGAAAGTTAACCCTTTGTTACTCATATGATTAGATTTGTGTCTGAGAAGGGTATAAAACATTATATTTACCAGCATTTTTTTCCTTTTCTCAAAGTGGTTTCGAAAGCCTTCTTTGTCAGGGTCATTAAAATGTAGGATTGTTTTGTAAAGGTTTAACCCTATGCAATGTTAAAACAATCCAGGAGATAAGGGCTTTTGAAAACATTGTGGGAAAAGAGGAGATGCATATTTGGTATGCAGTGTTTGATGTCTGTTTAAGTTTTAGACAAACTATGTCATGGGCACTTATAACAATGTTTCACTGAACCATTCTGATGAGTGCTTATAACAGAAATGGGGGGGGGGGGGGGGGGGTGTTTCATGGGTACCTATTACAGTGTTCCACCAAAACCATTCCAATGAGCACTCGTTACATAAGTTGTGGGGGAAATGTCATGGGTACCTATGACAATGTTCCACTGAAACCAATCTAATGAGAATTCATAAATTTAAGGAAAATCTCATGGGTACTTAATACAGTGTTCTACTGAAACCATACTACTGAGTACCTATAACATAAGTAATTATGTACAGACTACAAAAGCAATGACTTGTATTGATCTATGGTTTTATGTTTAATGACCAGTGAATGATATTGCTTGTTAACCCATTCCTGTTCTGGCTGCTTGCAGATATTATAATCAGTATTACAAATATAACAAATAAATTTGTTTGATAACCATCCAGCAACTTTGGCCTTGGGCAAGGCAATGCAGAGCTCCAGCCTAGTGCTAATGAAACCCAGAATTTACCTAATTAAGTTAGCTTTCCCTGTATTATGACAGAAATAATGTAGAAAGGGGCGTGAAATTCTCATTAATTCACCAAGGAAATGCATCAGAAGTACTGGAAAATACCATTTTCGATAGTATGGGAAAAAAATTCAGGAGAGGAAGCAGTTGCATGCTTCAAGTAATTGTGTCTGTTCCTACAATGTTTCGATAAAGTGTCCACTGTAGGGTAACAGAATGCTTATTTGTAAAGTCTCTATTTAATCAATTAAATCTTTACCACACAATCCTGAGTTTTAAAGACCCTTAGACAGGGGCCCATTGAAAACATTGTGGGAAAAGGAGAAAATGCTCATAACAAGCATTTTCTCCTTTTCCGACAATGTTTTGTACCACATCAAGGACAAATTACGTCATTTTGGCCACCTTTGGAATGTTGTCTGCAAATGCTTTCAATTTGGACCAGTCTGAAAATGTCATTTGGTAAAGAGTAAAAGAGAACATTATCACATCTTTCTGTATGACACGAAATGCTTGCATGAAAGTATAGCTTCTAAATAGTTTGATGTTACCTGTTGAGAAATATGTTATCATTGCTTTTCATTTAATCAGTTGTGCTCTTTCCTTACAGTTCTAAATTAATGAAATGTATCTTGTCATTTAGGACATACCGCCGAAACATTAGAAATTCAAGGTAATCTTTGCCAGAATATACGAAATAATGGACAATGTATATTTAAGATCAGACCTGATGTTCTCTGGAGAGTGATCTTGATCTACACTGTCCACTTAAACAACAGAGGTTGCCCTTAGTACTGTAGGGTTAACCTTTTACCAAATGAAAAAATGTTATACTTGTTCAAATTGAAAGCACTTGCAGACCAGTAATTTAATGTGGCACAAAGGATGAGACTGTAATTAGAAAGTTAAAGGGTTACCAGCATTTTCTCCTTTTTCCACAATGTTTTCAAAAGCTTTTTTTTCAGGGTCGTTAAAACTTGAATGTGTGGTAAAGGTTTAATACTATTACTATTGGACAAATCCATTTTGAAAACCTGAAACCTTTGAGAATTAGAATTACCACTATGATGCACAATTGAGATGGTGAGGTTTAACTCTTTATCAAATGACAGTATTTTAGACTGGTCCACATTGATTGCATTCACAGATGACAAATGTGGCGCATGTGACTGGATACGTTTCTGAATGGTTTGAATACATTGTGGGAAAAGGAGAAAATGCTCGTTAAAACTCAGGATGTGGTAATAGGTTAACTCTTTAACCTACAACAAAATATCATTGTTCAAATTGAAAGTATTTGGAGACAAGAGTTTGAATGTAGCTTAAATGATAGGAAATGTCTTTCAAAGAGTAGAATACACTGTGGGACAAGCCTTCTTCATTAAATCATGAAATTTGGGATTTTTTTGTGGAAGGTTAAACAGACTTTTAGCAGACTAATTTGAAAAGATCTTTATTAAATATGGGGTAATTGACAAGAATTAATGGTCTAATGGATACCTGTGAAAACACTTGCAAAAGAAGATATTGCTTGTAATAAGCAGTTTCTCTTTTTACCATGATGTTTTTCAAAGTGGTCTGCTGCAAGACTTCGGCATCTGAAGGTGGTTGGGTGCTTACCCTTTACCAGCAAATTTCATGTTTTTCGGATCCATTGGGAAGAAAATGTAAAAACAATGAAAAGAGGAGAAAATCTTGATTACAAGCATTTTCTACTTTTCCCACAATGTTTTCAAAGGTGCAAGTTCTTGGTCTGTTTTTTTATTTGCAGAAAATGACATTTGGTTGAAGTATACTTTTGGTGTACAATTTTGTTATACAATAAAACAAGTAATAGATCTAATACAGAAATGGCTTCTTGTTATTTTCTTTTACAATTAAAAAATTATAGTTCTGACACAAATTGCAACAGCCAACTGTTAACTCTTTACCACACAACAAAAGTTTAGACTTCTCCCAGCTAAAAGCACATAAGGACAACAAACTAAATGTTATAGAAATTAGAAAAATTTTGTTGGAAGTGGTAAACAACATTGTGAGAAAAGGAGAAAATGCTGGTTACCAGCATTTTCTTCTTTTCCCACAATGTTTTCAAAAGTCCTTTTTCATGGGGATTGTTAAAAATCGGGACTGTGTGGTAAAGAGTTAAAACATTCTTGTAAGATAGTGATATTGAATGAAAGAATGTATACACTTAAACCCTCTACCAATCAGTGACATTTTTGACTCTACCAAAACAAAGCATTTGCATTAGACGAATGAAATGTGGCTCAACGGACGATTCCTGTTTTTAATTGGATAGAAATCATTGTGAGAAATGGAGGAAATGCTGGCAGCATTTTCTCCTTTGCACTCATTGTTTTAAAAGCCCTCTTCTTCAAGGTTGTTTTAGACTAGGGCTTGTGTGGTGAAGAGTTAACAGGCCACAAAATTTTTATACTTGTTCATACTGAAAACAATTGTAGACAACTCATTCAGTGTAGCTTAAATGATGTACAAAAGAGCAAATTATTGTTATTTACTGTCTGTTTTTCACTTAGCTTCTCCTATAATGCATTTCCAAGATCAGGGTCCATATTCATCAACTATTCCTGGGAACATTCTTTGTTGTATTTTCTAAATTCCGAAATAACGCAACTTCTGGTTGGCTAAACAGAATGGTTGGTGAATATGGTCTCAGGCTACATATTCACATAAGTCAGAATGCCTGCAAAAAAACATAAAAAGAACTCCACATTCTTAGAGTTCAGCTCAGTTTATGTTTTGCTTCTTTAGCTGGATGAATTCATAATGTATTGTGCTTGTAAAAATTTAATTAACTTTTTTCAAATACTCTAGGGGTATACCAGAAAATAAATCAATTTATGACTTGGCACTTTGTATGGAGTTTGACAAGTTCATTATATTCTGTGCTTGTAACAGGAGGGGCATGTCAATCATCTGACCTCGGAATGTAAATGCTCCCTGAAAAGAAAAAGGTATGAACTCTTAACACATTGCCATTTAACATTTTTTGATCCTACAGTGGACCACGATTGAAAACACTTGCAACAGGAGAAATTAGTTATATTGAGTAATTTCTCCTTTTGTCATAATGATTTCAAATGTATCCATGTAATAAAACCCCAGTTCATGTTGATTATCCTAATTATTAAACAAAAGCAGCAAATTGTGTTGAGGATTTTTTTTTTGCGCCACTTTCAACCTTATTTCAATCATATCATGGCCACAGCTCACATATTCCTGTATGTTTTGGGTTTCACTAGTACTAGATGGGCTCTGAAGTGTCTTGCCCAAGGACATCCCTAGGAAAAAAACCCAGTGCTTCATGTGAGGCTTGAACCCAGGTCCTCAAGGTTACCAGCCCCACACTTAATCACTAAGCCACACAGGGCCCCTTTGTGTTGAAGAAGTAACAAGTTAGTGAACTGTTTGCAAGTTGCCATGAATCAGTACATCTTGTGTTACATTTGCAGCAAAACCTTGCAAGTTGCAATAAATCAGCAGCAAAATTTTGCATACTGCCACAAATAAGTAGAATCTAAATAGCTTTTGCAGCAAAAAGTACAAGCTGCCATGAATCACTGAAACTTTAGCAGCTTTTGCAGGAAAAAAAGTACAAGCTGCTATGAATCAGTAAAACTTAGTAGCTTTTGGAGCATAATTTTGCATACCTACAAAACATACAACATACAGGGACAAAAATCAAACCTTTCCAGAATTCTGATGTTCCTCAAAAGCTTGTATGAGAGCAGTGGCCCACTCTATTTGTTCTGAACTGGGAGCAAATGCTTCTTGAACAATAGGAATCTGTGATGGATGGATAACTTGTTTACCAGTAAACCCCATATTGGCACCTTTAATTGATTGGTCCTTCAGAGCATCTTTGTCTGAAATTTGATGAATTAAATCTAATGGTAAATAGTTAATGTTAGCCCTATGAACCAAAAGCAAGCAAGATAATGTCACTGCTCTGTTTCAGTTGTTCATCTGTCACAGGAGTAACTTTTATTTTTCACAACTCTGACGTTGCACAACCTATTTGCAGCAACTTCACAGAAATAATTTTACAACAGAATTCCATAAAAAATCTGGATCTGTACTCACTAACCATTCTTGAGAACATTCTTAGTCTTATTCTCAAGAAACGAACTTTCCAAATTTGAAAGTAACAAAACTTCTGACGGGCTAAACTAAATTATTTTGCCAATCAGAAGTTGTGTTACTTTCTAAATCTAGAATAAGACTAAGAATGAAACTAAGAATGCTTGATGAATATGGGCCCTAAATGGTTCAGCCAATCAGAAGTTGTGTTACTTTCTAAATCTAGAATAAGACTAAGAATTAAACAAAGAATGCTTGATGAATATGGGCCCTAAACGGTTTAGCCAATCAGAAGTTGTGTTACTTTCTAAATCTAGAATAAGACTAAGAATGAAACTAAGAATGTTTGGAAATTTGGGCCATGATTCTACTAAGTTTTAAAAAGTGATCTGCTGAAAGACTAAAAAAAAAAGTTGTCTACAAATGTTGGATACAGAACCCGCAAGAATTATCTGTATAGTCAAATTTCCTTCTCATAAAGACTACGATTTAAACCTCAACCCAGGATTGCAACCCTTTCCTAAACCACAGTCACTGTGTAGCACAAGCAAATTATAGTCTGATCTTGATCTACAATGGCCAGATAAGCAAATACATACAGTTGTCATGGGCGCTTTAACCCTTTACCACACAAAGCCAACTTTTAACAGCCCTGGTAAAGAAGCATTTTGAAAACATGGTGGGAAAAGGAGAAAATGCTGGTAACCAGCATTTTCTCCTTTTCCCAAAATGTTTTCTACCCTATCAAAGAAAAATTGTACCATTTGAGCCACATTAAGATTGCTGTCTGCAAATGCTTCCAATTTGGAAAAGACTAAAATGTTTTTGTCTGGTAAAGGGTTAAGGGTAAAATATGTCAAGGGCTGTTACCAAGAATCATGGATAAGTAAGAAATTACCTTTATAGTCTATATGCACCATATCTATCGCCTGTAGTCTGTAAGCTTTCGCAACCAGAACAAATTTCTGCCGGGCATAGAGAAGTTCTGACCCATCAACTGACCTCTTGGCACCTGGAATAACACAATTTTGTACTTATACAATGAAACAGCCAAACCTGTATAAGGAAACCACCAAGGGAAGACAGAAAAGAAGTCTCTTTGGCAGGTGGTCTTTTAATGCAAGATATATGGAGTTCGATTAAAGACAGGATGCAGAAATACAACAGTGGTCTCTTAATTAAAACACAGTGTTGCTTACCACAGATGGTCTCTAAGACAGGTTCAACTGTATAGATTTATGAATTTACAGTCAAATCTGTAGTAATTTGGCTGCTAAAGAATAACTGGGAAGTGCTAGTTTAAGACACTGCTTGCTTAATTCTTTACCAAACGACAAAATTTTAGACTGGTCCAAATTGAAAGCACTTGCAGATGACAAACATAACTCAAAAATTGAAATTTGTTTCCAGCAGGGTAGAAAACATTGTGGGAAAAGGAGAAAATGCTGGTTACCAGCATTTTCTCCTTTTTCCACAATGTTTTCAAAAGGCTTCTATCTCAGGGTCATAGAAACCAGGGATTGTTTGGGAAAGGGTTAAAAAAAATAGGTAGATGTCTTCCAAATGTTTTCCTATTTCTCTTGATTTGGAACTAAAACAGACGTCTCTAAAGCTACTTGCTTGCTAGAAGTGACCACTAGGACAAGTATTTAAATTCACAAGTTGACAAATGGAAGCAACTTACAAAAAACTCAAGAAACCAACCTGCAAGACATCACCTAGTTTGAATACTGAATATTGTTTATCCACACATGAATACTCCAACACTCTGTACCACTGAACTCACTTACATACTTAATATACCGGTAATACAGGACAGTGAGAGCATATATCATATTACTTCCCTCCTCACACAAGTCATAATATTTGACAATGTCAAATGCGACCGTATATAGGCAAAAGCTAAGTCTTGGACATAAATGTTCAAAACTAATCTACTGAAGTGACAGGTTCTGTATAGCCTGGACATGCCTCCATCTTACGGCCACAATTTGCAATGAAATTTAAATTGTATGTTAAACATTGAAACTACATGTATCTTTATAAGAACTCACAAGGACTACAAAAACAACATACTAGTATTAGACTTGTTCATATTCAAAACATTTTGTGGGCAACCAATGTAATGTGGCTCAAATGTTAAGTTGGCCTTTGACAAAGTAGAAAAAATTGAGGGAAAAGGAGAAAATGCTGGTCACCAGCATTTTCTCTTTTTCCCCACAATGTTTTCAAAAAACTTTTTCCTTAGGGCACGAAAAACATATTTGATTGTTTGGTAAAGGGTAACAAATACAAATACATCCATTTATTTGCATCTCTGCATATACTAGTATACAATGAAATAGTTACCAATATCAGCACAAAAATCATCTGATCCAAACACCAGACCATCTACATGGTAAATATTAGATCTGAGAGAGATCTCTGTTGCTCGGTTACAAATATCCTGAAGATTGAGTAAGCCAATGGCACTTTCTATAAATAACACCAAAGAAATTTTATGTTGTAGCTCTCTGGTCTTTAGATGTGATTGTACACTGTGAGTGATCTGTAAAAGAAAAAGGTAAATGCAAGATCTGAGAGAGATTCTGGTTGCTCAGCTATAAATATTCTAAAGATTTAATAATCCAACAGTATTTTTTTACATTTAATAATACAAGGGAAAGTATGTTTTGTAGCTCTCAAGGCTTCAGACGTGACTGTACACTGGTAACTAGCAGTTTCTCAATTCTCACAATTTTTTATTTCCTTTCCAAAGAACATCCTATCATTTGAGCGACATAAAATTTGTAGTCTGCCCGTGTTTTTAATAAGTACTAAACTTTGTCGTCTTGTAAAGACTTAAATAAAAAAATGAGTAAGAAAAAGTATCTTCAAATGTCAATTACCCTGGCCCTGGAATATGACTGACTGATTGATTGTATAGTTAACGGCGTTTTCAACATTATTTCAGTTATATTGAGTGCATCTATCCATGCTTTCCTCAAGTTTTTTTTTTTTGCCAGTATGTCGCATAATACTCTTCCCAAGCCACTGGCTGCTTTCCCACATAACTACTGTCAAAACAATGATCACTGGTGAGAAAGGAATGACAATCATCAATCCTTGGAAAGAAACTGACCAAGCCGGGGATTCCAACCAGTGACCCCATGTTCTGTATGCTACCAACTGCGCTACCGGGGCTCGGCACGGTCCTAGTATAAGATATTTCTGTTTACTTAGATGTTTTGAGTAACCACAGATTATTTTTTCCAGTCTTGGCTTTACAAAAGGAATAACAATCAGTTTGCACAGGTAAAGCAACAGCTGTACTTACTGCTGCAAGTTCCTGTGAACTATTGACCTTGGGAATCATTATTGTCTTGGGTAAAGTCCTGGCTTGAAATACGACCTTGAGATCTTCTTCCATTAGCCCGCTACTAACTGCATTTACCCGAACACAACATTCTGTTCTTCCGAATTCCAGTTCATCTAGCATTTTCTTTATTGTTTCTCTGGCTTCAACCTATAATCACAGATTTAACTCTTTTCCATGCGACAAAATTTCTGCCTTGTCCAAAATTGAAAGCATTTGCAGATTACAAAGTAAGTGTTACTCAGGCATGGAATTAGTCTTTCATAGGGTAGAAAACATTGTGGGAAAAGGGGAAAATGCCAGTTACCACAATGTTTTCAGAAACTGTTTTTCTCAGGGTCATTTAAAGTCGGAATTGTGCTCAATTTTCAAGAGCAAATCTTACCATTTGAACCACATTTAATTTGTTGTCTGTGCTTGCTTTGGAGCCGGGCAAGTCTAAAATTTGGTTGTGTGTTAACTCTTTACAGACAAAATTTTAGACTCATTGAAATTGAAAACTTTTGTAGATGAAAAATTGTGGTATTTGTCTCTGAAAGGGTAGAAAACATTGGGGGAAAAGGAGAAAATGCTGGTTACCAGCATTTTCACCTTTTACCACAATGTTTTCAAACAGCTTCTTTCTCCGGGTCATTAAAACTCGGGATTGTGTGTTAAAGGGTTAAGAGTTAAGGTTGCCAGGTTGTAATCATGTGCAGACCTGGGGTCGAATGCTTTTAAAAAAACCTTTGTACTTCAGAAATACAGAATACGAATAGAAGTTCTTTTCTTTTTAAAGAACGTATTTGAATAAGAACACAAATACTTTTCAATAGTATTCGAATATTTTTTTAAATATTTTTAAATACATTTCAATAATAAAAAAAAAAGCACATTCCCTTGATATCATCATCAACTGTTCAGTAAGTGTCTATTGTTGTAGCATTGAAGCAATAGGGAAATGACACAAAAAAAAAATCTGCCTGTCTGTCTGTCCAAACATCAATCTACATATTACATCCATTTGTCTATCTATTATTAATTTGTTCCTTTTTTCCATATTCTACAAGTTATTGCATTTCTTTCAGATCTATAACCATGATTAAAAAAAAAACGAGTAAGTTGATTATTTCATGAAATGGTGGAAATTGGTGAAAATTTGTACGATTAATGGTCAAAGGGAGAAAACTTGTATTTACATGTCTGATTTTTAAATCAGAGTTGCGTCCCTTGTATTCAAGGACCAGCCTAAAACCAAAGACAAGTGAAATTTGGTACTACTCTGAGTCTGCATAGAAAATAATCGGTATAAAAACGATTTCTTCCGCTGAGTTACTACGAATTATTGCATATCTTTACAATAGTTTAATCGATATCTACAGTTTCGAATAATAATTAGACATGAAAACAGTAGTTCTAGTTAAAGAGCAAGAGTAATATTTTGTTTCTAGACAGTAGTCTCCCTTGCATTTCATCAAATTTGTAAACACAGCAACCGCCAAAATTCAAAGTGGAGAAATTACGGTATGTTTATCGGGATAAGGTCCGCACAGTGAATGAAGTTAATAGAGGTTATAACACTATATAACAAAATAAAGATTTAGATCACTAAAAGAACCTCTATAAATAAACAACGTATCTCGCTAGGTCATGGTTCCTTCACTCAAGGTTATCCAAAAATATCGTCCACTCCTCTATGTTCAACAGATCTATACGAGAATAAACTGAGCCCCGTGTGTTGATTTTGAGCGTGTGCCTTGTATCGAATGTATAGTCTGTATCAGAAATAAAGTGTACCGGTAAATAAAATTCTCGTCACGCCAGTTCGTAGGATTCATTTCATGTAAATATATTTCAACCGACATCGATCGATACAATTTAAGGTAGAAATAATTGAAAAAATATTGTCGAAATTCACTGGAATCCTGAACCTTAGTAACAAAATTTTAAGTTTATATTAAGAAAGTATTCCTCATCGATTCTTACATGCAATTTGATCGAGCTTTTTCCCCCCGGGCGCGAGTGTAAGAGAAAGATCGTTACAGTAAGGGAGGTCACTCTTCATAACTTTGACATTAAGATTCTACGAGTTTTCTCCCTTAGACCATAAATAATTAACAAGGAATCCAACAGTAAACTTGTATCGTATTATAAAGTAATTATGCATAATTTATTTATCATACAATAATCATTACTATGCAAAACACTTAGGACAACGGAAATTATGATATTATTATGGCAAAAGAAGCAAATGCCTGGATAAGTAATTTATTGTTTTTAAAGCAAAGTTTAACAGATTTCTTGAATTACTTGTCCCGAGTTTATTGATTGTTACTAGTTGACTAATATAAATTAGTTATTTTATGAGAAAGCGTTTCATGCGGTTATCATTTAGCGTAACCCTTTACCAAACAATCTTGTGTTTCTCAAAGGCCCAGAGGACAAAAAACTACTGGGACATAAGTCTATAGGGACAAAAGCCCAATAGGTCAAAGTCCACTTTTAAAATTTAATTTTGTATCTAAATTATTAATTTAAGTACTTGATGCAATTTTCATATTTTACTTTGGCAGACCAGTTATGTAGTATCCTTTATATTGATAGCTAGCAAGTGCTAGAAAGGTGATATGTAAAACTTTACTTAACAACCACAAGTTTTAATGATCCTGGAGAGGAAGGTTGTTAAAAATATTGTTGGAAAAGGAAAAGATCCTGGTAACCCCTTTTTTCACGTTTTCTACCCTTTTAAAACAAAATTTCATCATTGTAGTCAAATTTATCCTTCTGTATGCAAATGCACTCTATTAGGACAAGTCTAAAACTTTGTCATTTGGTAAACGGCTAAGGGTTTAGGTCTAAATACTAAATGAAAGGCCTTTATTGCATAAAAGCAATCAACCTTTGTTTATAGCTGTTTATTTATATTCCATAAAATCATGACTAACAGATGAGTAAAAATAAAAACTTTTAAATAAGACAAACAAAAAACTGTAGTTTATTATACTAGTAAATTGAAATTAAATAAGAATTAAATTATTGCAAGCCCACTGTTTCCCATGACTTTATGCAACACACTTTATAATTATGTTACAGATCTTAAAATATCTATGAGAAACCACACACACTGACAATTAATACCAATAGTTTTGTTTATCAAAAATTTACTCAATAGAAAATTTAAAAAAAATACATGAAAATGCCCACATCTTCCCATTTGACCCTTTATCACACAATCCTGAGTTTTAATGACCCTGGAAAAGAGGGCTTTTGAAAATTTTGTGGAAAAAGGAGAAAATGCTGAAAATGCTGGTTACTCCTTTTCCTACAATGTTTTGTAAGTCTTCTGGGATAAATCCCATTGTTTAAGCCACATTGAATTTGTCATCTGCAAATGCTTTCAATTTGATCAAGTCCAAGATTTTGTTGTTGGATAATGAGTTAAGAAGGAATACATAACACATATAGTCATAAACTGCATGGCCTTATCAAACTTTCTTATTAGCTAGTAATTTCATTCAAAAACTTATTCACATTCTAAACTATTAAGACAATGGTTTGAATTTAAATTCTCAGTATTTTTCTTCTTCAAATTGTCTAAATTTGATTATTAACCCTTTACCGCACAATGTCGACTTTTAACGACCTTAGAAAAGAAGCCTTATGAAAACATTGTAGGAAAAGGAGAAAATGCTGGTAACCAGCAATGTTTTCTACCCTATCAAAGAACAAGAGGGCCATGATGGCCCTGTATCGCTCCACTGGCTATTAAGTAAAAACACTACAAGCCAAACATTACAATATTCAGCAAATTGATTTCAAACACAAGGACATGCAAACACTTTTCTATCTAATCCTACGAGAAAGTTGTGATCCATGGGCAAAGCCAATTTTGATCGCAAAGCTATAATTATTTGAATCCTGGTGGAGGTCCACAATATAAAGCTCCATACCAAATAATTCAGTTCTTGAATGTTATAAACAAGAAGATTTTCAAATTTTTCTCAATGAAAAGCCCTGTAAAACATGAAACCCATGAGAGGAGAAGATTTTTAAAGAATTCCTTCATTTCTGTATAGTGCAAGAAGCCCCCATTCACCAGAGCCACGTTTTTTGACAGATCAAAATTTTATGAACAGTTTTTGAAAAGGGTCACCCAAGGAACAATCCTGTGAAATTATTTCGAAATCTGACCAGCGGTTTCAGAGAAGAAGAATTTTGAAGAATTCCTTCATTTCTATATGGTGCAAGAAGCCCCCATTCACCAGAGCCACATTTTATGACGGATCAAAATTTTATGAACAAATTTTAAAAAGGGTCACCCAAAGAGCATATCTGTGAAATTATTTCAAAATCTGACCCGTGGTTTCAGAGGAGAAGATTTTTAAAGAATTCCCTAAAAAATTCCATTTGGTTGCAATGGCAACCAGAGTTTTTGATGGAATCAAATTCTGTGAACAGTTTTTAAAGAGGACCTTCCAAGGAACATTCCAGCCAAGTTTGGTCCAAATCCGCCCAGTGGTTTAGGAGGAGTTGATGTTTAAAGAATTGTTGACGAGCTAAAAAGTTAACATACGGATGGACGCACAACGGACAACGGGCCATAACATAAGCCTGCTGGCCTTCGGCCAGTGGAGCTAAAAAACTTGTCTAGCACCAATCATGTATCACTGCAGCTTGATAATCAAGGGAGGTAAATAGTAACGAACTTTATCTTTCATAAAAAGAGTTATTTCCCTTGATTAATGTTTAAATTGAAGTGACAATATTTTGAAGCCCATGTTAAACTTGCGATCCCTGGAATGAAGGCAATTTTGACCCCAGACCTACAATATGAAACTAGAATGTGTGGTTATAAACAAAAAGATTTTTTAATCTTGCCCAACAAAAAGTCATGTAAAACAAGTTTGCTGAATAAAAGGCCCTGTAAAATATGTGATCCATGACACAGGTTTATCAAGTTTTCACTATAAAAGCCAATGTAAAACTTGTGACCCCTGGTGTGGAGTCAAACTTGACCCCCAAAGTTAAAATTTGGGCCCTCTTGGTAAAGGCCCATTATATAAAGTTACATGCAAAATTTGGTAGCCCTAGGCCTAAATATGGCTATGTACAAGTAGATTATTAAAGTTTCCTTATATAAGACCATGTAGAACTTGTGACCCCCTGGGTTGGGGCTACATTTGACCCCCTGGGCTATAATTTGGGCACCCTTGATAGAGACCCCCTAGATAAAGCTAAATGCAAAATTTGATAGCCCTAGCCCTTATAGCTAGATGCGAAAGATTTTCCTATATAAGCCCGCCCATGTAAAACATGTTACCCCCCGGGGCGAAGTCAAATTTGACCCTCGGCTATAATTTGGACACCCTTGGTACAGGTCCACTAGATAAAGCTACATGCCAAATTTGGTCGCCCTAGGCCCCATGGCTAGGTAGAAGAGGAATTTTAAAGTTCTCCCTAAATAAGCCCATGTAAAACTTGTGACCCCCGGGGCGGGGCCAATTTTGACCCCAGGGCTATAAATTGAAGAAACTTGGTAGAGGTCCACTAGATAAAGCTACATGCCAAATTTGGTAGCCCTTGGCCTTACGGTTTCAGACAAGAAGATTTTCAAAGATTTTCAAAATTTTTCAGTTTTGTTGCCATGGCAACCAGAGTTTTTGAAGGAATTAAATTCTTTCAAGAAATTCTGAAGAGGACCATGGCAGGATCATTTCTGTGAAGTTTCATCAAAATTGGATGGGTAGTTTCAGAGAAGAAGACGTTTTAAAAAAAAGTTAACGCACGGACGGACGCACGGACGGACGGACGGACTGACGGACGGACGGACGGACGCACGACGGACAACAGGCCATGACATAAGCCCGCTGGCCTTCGGCCAGTGGAGCTAAAAATTGCACCATTTGAGCCACATTTAATTTGTCATCTGCAAGTGCTTTCAATTTGGACAAGGCTAAAATTTTGTCGTCTGGTAAAGGGTTAAACCATTTTATTTTTAATGTGGGCTTTTGTCCGCTGTGTCAAATTTAGCAGCTGGGCCTTTGTCCTAGTGGATTTTTGTCAATATCCAATCCATTCACATACTAAATCAATCATTTGGTCTGAAAAGAAGAACTCTAGAAAAACTTTGACATGAAATTCCATATTCTGTGACCTTGACCTTTAGATCATGGGCATGGCTTGGGAACTGCTCAATGAAACTTTGGACTGGTGTCGGTCGTCAAGGCAAACATGAACCATTTAGTTAAAAAAGGTCATAAAAAACTATAAAACTATGTAAAATATCAAAGTCTATGACTTTGACATAAGGATATTGGGCTTGGGCAGGTGTATTGCTAAAAGAAACTTTGGTTTTCAGATTAAATTCAGAACAGAATAAGACTAAGGAGTGATATGCTATAGTTAACCCTTTATCACATGGCAAAATTTAAGACCTATCCAAATTGGAAGCATTTGCAGACGACAATTTCATAGTGGCTCACATGACGCAACTTTTCTTTGATAGTGTAGAAAACTTTGTGGGAAAAGGAGAAAATGCTGGTTACCAGCATTTTCTCCTTTTCCCACAATGTTTTCACAAGGCCTCTTTTTTAGGGGCGTCAAAAGGCGTCATTGTGTGGTAAAGGGTTAAGCAATAAAAGCAATGAGTTTGTGCAAAATTTGATCTTTCTAATGAGGTTGACACTAAAACAAACAAGCAAACTAACGAAAAAATAAGCAAATAAACAATTTACTTTTCTATTGATTGCCACCCCATCTTCACAATCCATCACAGCACAGTCTACGTCAAGTGATGGAATTTTTATCAGTTTTCTCTCATCATTACCAGGAACATAGAGAATAGCTCTCCTAGGTGCAAATCTGCAACCACAAGCAAATCTCGGATGTTGAAAAAAAATCAACCTCTAACACTCTGGACCTGCTGACCTTTATATAAAAACTACAAAGCTATATACATACATTATAGGAGGTTTATTGATTGATTGTATGGTGTTTAATACTAAATTCAAGATTATTTTAGTTATATCGCAGCGGCCAGTAAACCTATCCATGCTTTCCTGGAAATTCTTTTACCAGTATTCTGCACAATATTCTTTCCAAGCAACTGGCTGATTTCCCGCATAACTATTGCAGAAGCAATGGCCAGCCGAGAGAGAGGAATGAACCTTGTCGCAATGACTATCATCAATCCTCAAAAAGAAATTGGCCAAGCCTGGGATGAAACCAGCGACCCCCTGTTCTTAAGGCCTGTACGCTACCCACTGAGCTACCCGGGCTTGGCACATTAAAGGAGGTAGAGGTGTGCTCATTAAAGTTCGTAAAAGAAGTTTCACTTAATCACTGCAGCACCAAATAAAATATTACAAGTTTCAGTCCTGCATACGGCAAATGACTTGCTTTGGGCAAGAATTTTCAGCATAACAGTTCGTGCAGATCCAAAATTAGACTGAATCTTTTGTGTAGTCTTGTACCTAAACTGACTGCAAAAGTAAATATTGTCAAAGAAGACACTTTAAACCTACCAAACAACAGAACTATAGACCGGTCCAAATTGAAAGCATTGACTCAAAAACTTGAATTTCCCATTGAAAGGGTTGAAAACATTGTGGGGAAAGGAGAAAATCCTGGTAATGAACAGCATTTTCTCCTTTACCAATGCTTTCTAAAGGCTTTTTTTTCCAGGGTCAATAAATTTCGGGACTGTGTGGTAAAGGGTTAATCTTAAACCAAACAATCCCAATATTTGAACTACCCTTAGGAAACAGGCTTTTTAAAACATTGCAAAAAAAGGAATATATGCTGCTATATAGCAATTTCCTCCTTTCCAGCGATATTTAAAGCCTTTCCAAAAAAAAAAAAAAAAAATCCATTGTTTCAGTGAAATTTCATTTGTCTTCTGCAAATGCTTTCCATTTGGACAAGAATTATAGGTAAATGTATATACTGGATCCTTACCTCTTCTCTTTTAACTTTACTGTTTGACAGCATCCTGTTGTGCCGGTAGAAAATTGTTGCAATCCACATTTTACACAAGGCAATGACAGCAAGCCCTGTGATGCCAAGCTTGTCCAGTGTGTTAAAGTGTTGCTAAATCTGAAGATCTTTGTGAATGCTAGCCCTGATAACATGATCTAAGACTGTAGTATCGAACTTCAAACACAGAAAACCTTAAAAAAAAAAATGATGCTAAATTTATAGTTTCTTGTTTAAAATCCTGAAAAAAGTTTGTTGAATAATACTTTGAAAATATCCATGTTAAATGCCTGTAATCAAATGTTCAGCGATTTGTTGGTACCAGGAAAATTCTTTTGTTGTGTTGGTTATGTGGTAAATGAGTAATAGAACAATAGAGCATCGACACTGAACATTTGTATAGACTATCGATGATCTACATGAATACTGGCTGAATACACATGTCAATCAGTATGATTGTGGCAATAGAAAAAGTTCTCATTGCAGCAATTTCTCTTTTCATCATAACGTTTAACCCTTTCCCAAACAACAAATTTCAGACTCTTTCAAATTCAAAACATCTGCAGACGATAAACTCAGAATTGATAGAACTGACCTTTTGCTCTCTGATAGGGTAGAAAACATTGTGGGAAAAGGAGAAAATGCTGGTTACCAGCATTTTCTCCTTTTCCCATAATGTTTTCAAAAGCCTTCTTTCCTAGGACCATGAAAACCAGGGATTTTTTGGTAAAGGGTTAAAAAAACCCACAGCATCTGTAGTAGGTGACCGGTTAACAAAGATCTATTTAAAAATCAAAATAACAGGGAAAAAAAATCCTTTAAAGTTTTATCCTGTAAACTGGTGAGCTTGACTTCATGACCTAGCAGACAATTAAGATCAAGATCAGACTGCACAGAACGTACAAAATCTTCATCAAGACTGTCTGATATGATGACCTTTTTTAATGGTGAAAACAGCTTTGAAATCACCATACTTTGGCTGGAAATTCATTTTAACTATTCAGCAGCTAAAGAGCTTACTTTCAATATATAGATCTGTTCTATAGTAAGAAGTGCCCACTGTTCTTTTAGTTGAAAGTTGACACATGTGTAATACATCTTCATGAGTCAATCTGACCTTGTGTTTCCCGTAATCAAACTTTATACCATGAACAAGCACAGAAACATATTTGAAAACTTTGTTGCAAATGACCTATATGCATCATTTGCACTGTGACCAAGTAGATCTATTGAAGAATTTCCAGTGATCAGTAAATGATCAATAAGACCCTACCTATTCTGTTCTGAAATATTGTTTCACTTAACCACCTCGTCTGCAACAACGAATTCAAGCTATAAGCTATAGCCGAGTCACGACTCTTCTCCTGCGATTACCTATAGTACGAAACTTAAAAGTACGAAACTGCTACTTGATATAGGGACTTTCTCAAACAAATTATGAAAAGAAACTGAAATTTATAATTATAATCAAAATAAAAACTCAGTTGAATGACAATAAACTCTGTGTTACTAGATATTGGTCTAAGAAAACAAAGGCTGGAATAGAATGTCATGGGACTTTCTGAGACAGTTAATTGACAGATGCTTTTCTTAGTATCGTGCACTCCGAAATGGCCCCTTGTAGGAAAAGGAAAAAGAGTTTGGTCACGTGATTTACATATTGACAGATTCTATGATAATGCAACTCGGATTCTGGTGTGAACAGTGTCACATATTTTGTCCGAAGAAAATGCAACAGCTGTCACAGTTTTGTCTACAAAATGTAAACTTCTGATTAGTCACAACTGTCCAAAATTAGTGCAGTTAGAACAGGTATTAAATGGCGATGTGGAATGGAGGATTTGTGAAGTGAAAGTAGGAAATGGACTGAATTAATTCGTAATCATTCATGTAACATTAAAACGCTGACCCGAATGAAGTTTAACTAAAATGACAGTCACATTTTCTTTTCAGTGAGTGATGCGGATAGTTACTGCATATTTTCATAGAACATACCTGTACCGCTGTGAATGAGATTTGGAGTTGAAGAAGTAAGTAAATATGATCAATGGTACTAACAATTATTTTTGAATGTGAAACTCAAGCCTCTAGGCCTACCTGTTTGCAGACGACTTTTTTGTCTTGTTGCAGACCAGCCGCAGAAGGAAATGATGCTCTTATTAACTGCAAACTTTCTCAGTTTGTCACAATGTTTCCACATGTATTCATGTATCAAATCTTTATTTGTTAACAATATTTTCATAGAAAAATTCATTTTTGATATTTGCTGCTTTTAAAGTTGGCTCCTGCTAATTTGTTTCAGGAGCACCAGACAACATAATTTTGGACTGATCCATTTGGATATAATTTTAGATGACAAAAACGTCAACTTCTAAGAATTTTTTTAAAGGGATAAAAAGCATTGTGGAAAAATGAGAAAATGCTGCTTATCAGCCTTTTTCTGTTTCCAGCAATATTTTTAAAAGCCTTAGTATTAACAGTTGTATAAACGCAGGACTGTTTAGTAAAGGTTGTAAGGGAAATGTTTATGTCCATCATTAAAACTGCTGAGATGGAGACTGTTATACTAAAACAGGCTAGTCATGTTTAGAAACAGAACTTTCGTGACTTCTGGCATTTTCATCTAGGCTGTTCTCTGAAAAAATGTTAAGGTTTTGTTACACGCCTATCATTGTCTGCACTGATGATATCTCAGTGAGAATGACATTTTCTCATATCTCTGTTTTTGCTTGAGATATTTATTTCAAACATGGAGTAAATAAAATCAAACTTTGGACAAATGTCAGCTATCAAGTTGGAAACCCATAATAGAAGTACAGTCAACCTTCAAAATATTTTTCACACAGTTAACCTTCTCTTTTGACTTACAATTAGACTAAAACAGCAACAGCCAAGTGTTGGCACTGGCATGCATTTCTTTTGCTTCCTTTTTGCATGACTTTTTAAAAACTTTTTTTTCCAAAAATGCAGAGGATCATTTAGTAAAAGTCAAACACTTAAGAACTGCCACAACGTTGTGTCATTAGCTGGAAAGATGAAGTTGTTTCAGGGTGAGCCCCATGTGTATATCCCGATAGATTCAGACAAAAATTTGTGTTTGAATGGCAAACCTCTCAGTCCCACAGGATTCCTTTTAACAGGATATTATCTTTTTCAGACAACTTCTTGCAAAAAGAGAAATTGTTCAGCATGACTTTTTCTCCCCACAAAATATTAATTGGTGTTTTATACTTGGATTGTGTATACTAGGCTGTTTTCAAAGCTTCTATTAATTTCTTTCAGAACATATTCCAAGGTTGTGAGTTTAAAGCCAGACTTAAAATAAATTTAATATTTTTGTCTTTTATTCAATTCCATCAGGCAGACCTAAATATTTTTTGTGCTTCTTAGCTACTGTCTTTTTATTTAACTCATTTATCAAATGACAAAATTTTGGACTTGACCAAGTTGAAAGTATTTGCAGATGACAAATTGAATGTAGCTCAGATAACGACCTTTGTCTTTGGTATGATAGAAATATTTAGGGCAAAAGGAGAAAATGCTGGTAGCCAGAATTCTCTCCTTTTCCCACAATGTTTTCAAAGGCCTTCTTTGTCTGGGTTTGTGTTGTATGGGGTTAACCCTTTACCACACAACAAAATTTTAGACCTGTCCGAATTGAAAGCATTTGCAGATGACAGTTTCAATGTGGCTCATATGAAATGATTTTTCTTTGATGGGGTAGAAAACACTGTGGGAAAAGGAGAAAATGCTGGTAACCAGCATTTTCTCCTTATCCCACAATGTTTTCAAAAGCCTTCTCTATCAGAGGTGTTAAAAGTCGTCATTGTGTGGTAAAGGGTTAAAGGCATAAGAAAAGTCCTGCATGTTTCAGTGAATGATGTTTTACTCTTTACCAAAGGACAAAATTTTAGACTTGGTCCAATTTGAAAGCATTTGCAGACAACAAATTCATTTTAGCTCAAATGATGATTTTTGTGCTCCATACGGTTGAAAAAATTGTGGGAAAAGGAGAAAATGCTGGTTACCAGCATTTTCTCCTTTTCTCACAATGTTTTGAAGAAATTTCTTCTTCTAGGTGATTAAAACTCGGGATTGTGTGATAAAGGGTTAAATAGGCTGATAGATGCAGACAATCATGTGTGTTGGAAAAACAACCAGGAGGTCCCAAAGGTATCTTTCTGAGCCAGAATTTTAGTGTTCATAGAAGTCTGTTTTGTCATGCAAAGCTGCACATTTTTTTAATACCTCTCTGTGAACAATGTCTGGTAGATGCAGCCAAATATGTGTGTTTGATAAACAAATCCTCGGTCCCAAAGCTGTCCCTCAGAGCCAGAGTTTTATCTTCGTATTGAAGTTAGTTATATCATTCTGTCATGCCACTGCGCATTTTTGATGCCTCTCTGTGAATAATGTCTGGTAGATGCAGACAAACATGTATTTGAAAAATAACCTTCCAGTCCCAAAGGTATCATCTGTAAGCCAGACTTCAATCTTCATAAGTTTAGTCTGCTGTACCATTTTCTTCATACAAGCTTGCATATTTTATAATACTTCCTTCTGTCACAGGTATAGATAATTAGTTAAAAAATTTTTTCGCTCATTACCAAATCTCGGATTTTTTGTATAAATATGAATGGTCTCCATATGACATCAATTCATTCGGAGAATCATAACATACAAACCATTAAACAAATGAGCTGTGTTCTGGGAAAAAGGGGGTTTAGTTCATGTATCTTCATGATGTATTAAACCAAGAAAAGTCATTGTATAGTTTGGATCCATTTTGTTTACAAACCAATTAAATCATGACATATCTAGTGGTCCTTTGATATTCAGAATATTTACCAGTAGCAAATGGTTTTGACCCAGGTCAGCTTGTGTGCATTGCGCAGGCTAGCATGGGCAGATGCATTATCTCAAATGATAGAATTTTAGTCATATCCAAGTTGAAAGTATTTGCAGACAACAGAGTAGATGTCATTGAAAACAAGAAATTTGTCTGTCATAGGGTAGAAAACATCATTGGAAAAGGAGACAATGCTGGTTACCAGCATTTTCCTCGTATCCCACAATGTTTTCAATTGCTTTCTTCCCCAGGGTTGTTCAAAGTTGGGATTTTGTAGTAAAGGGTTTAATGGCTTGCATCAAGCAAAAAGGGGCATTCAGACATTTGCGTAAAGTGTCGTCTCGGATCAGCCTGCGCAGTCCGCGCAGGCTAATCCGAGACGGCACTTTACGACTACATTAGATTTTGTTCTGCGGTAGACTTGCACAAAACAGAAAATTACATAAAAACAAAGTGTGGTTTTGGATTGGCCTGCACTGACTGCGCAGGCTGATCTGAGATGACGCTTTACGCAAATGTCCAAATGCCCCTTTTCGCATGTTGCAGGCCAAATCACCTTTTCACAGAGCATGACTCAAATGTATTATAGCCTTTTCAAACCAAAATAGCCTTCAACTCTCTACTAGACTATAAAAGTTTGGCTTCATCTGCTCTTGCAGACTACAAATTCATTGTGGCTCAAATGGTGAGATTTGTCTGTGAAAGAAAACATTGTGGGAAAAGGATAAAATGCCGTTTACCAATATTTTCTCCTTTTCCAACAATGTTTTCAAAAGTTTCTTTTCTCACAGTTATAAAAACACAGGATTATTTCATAATGGGTTTAAAAGATTTTTTAGGATGCTGTTCTTAAAATTTTATATATTTTGAACAGAAAGGTAGCACTATGCTGATGAGCTCAAAGATGATTGAACCTTTCTTACATTGTTACAAATGGGAACTTTTTTTCTTTTTGGATAATAACACCTTTTCAGAAAGTCTTTCAGCTAAGTGATTATTGCATAATGCATAATGAGTTTTAAGATCTCTTTTCTTTGAAATCAAAAAGAAAGGAAATTCGATACTTGAAAAATACATTCAGTTTGGAAAAAGATCCTAGATACTGCAATTTCATGGTTTCCTATCTGGATATTTAACAGAATATTTAACATTGTAGATTCAGATCAGGATGCATTCTTTTTTGTCTGATCTTTATTTACTCTAACAGAAAAGTGGCCTAAGTTGTTTTTGTTGGTGAAAAGGATAAAAGATTTGGTCTTTGCCTTGGTACGGAATGCAGTCATACAATTAGTAACTATTACTATGAAAAAAAAACACAAACCTCTGAAGTGCCCAATTAGATCTACAACGTAATTTGCAGTCTGCACACATTATCTGATCTTATATCCACACTCTTTTTACTGTCACATGTATTGATATATTCTTGCCAGAAGAACAAGGGTAGTCAGATCTTTTTTCTTGATTGTAAAATGTCATCATGTTTACTTGGCATTCAAGCATCTGCAACGAATGAGCTGCATTTTGGCAAAAGCAGGTTTATTGCACCGCTATGATACTCATTATCAAGTAAGTCATTATGTACAAGTCATTATGGATCCATAATTTCATTTTGTCTAACAACCAACTGAATCATGAGGTAGGCTGGTCCTTTGACATGCAGAAAATTGCCCAATAACAAGATGTTTCAATCCAGGTCAGCCTGCATGGACTTCACAAGCTGACCTGAATCAATTCTTTATGCAGATGTATTAAACCTCCTTTTCCCATAGCATGACTCAACTACTGAATATGGATATGATTATTAGCACCCTACAAAGGGTAGCCCTACATGGCCTGCAACATGCAAAAAGGGGCATTCGAACATTTGCGTAAAGTGTTGTCTCGGATCAGCCTGCGGAGTCTGCGCAGGCTAATCCGAAACGACCCTTTCCATTTTTATGTAATTTTATGTTTTGTGCAAGTCTACTGAAGAACAAAATCTAAAGTAGTCGTAATATGCCATCTCGGATTAGCCTGCACTGACTGTGCAGACTGCGCAGATTCATCCAAGACGACACTTTATGCAAATGTCCGAATGTCCCTTTTTGCGTGTTGCAAGACATATAAGTACTCAGGGAAAAGGAGCGATTACTAGTTAGTTAAGACAGTAATTCTTGTTTTTGTGTATTTTTTTGGTTGTTACTTTTTTCAACATACATGAATGGCATAAAGAAGGCTACTGCCCTAGTCCATACATTGTTGGAAATTCTTTTACTTGCACATCATGCAACTCTCTCTGCAGCCAGCTGGCTGCTTTTCCATACAAATATTGTGTTGAAACAGTGCTCAGGAGGAATAAATCCTGTGGCAATGGATATATTGTCAGTCCTCGAAGTTAGGCCATGCTGGGATTCCAACTCACAGTTTATTGACTATATAGGCCCTGTACATTAGTCTTAGCCAGCAGGATATTGGCACATTTGTATATAGCTCTGTAAAGTCAAATTATGATGATACTAGATCTGGGTCTGTATTCACCAATGGCTCTTCATTTCATTTTAAGTATAATTCTAGATTTAAGAAAGAGACAACTTTAGTGGCTAAAACATTTGCTTCACAGTTGAGTTAATTTCCAATTTAGAGAATTATTAAGAATAAGACTAAGCATGTTCTTTGGAATGGTGATAAATGAGCCCAGATCTCAATGAGTAATAAGTTACAAACAATACAGAAAACAATGCATGTATAAATGTATCTATACCATGTGATAATGTATATTTACAAAAATAACTATGACATAATGATCATAATCATTGTACATGTGGGAAAAAGTACCAATGAAGTTGTTTTAACTCTTTACCAAACAATCCCGGGTTTTCATGACTCTGAGAAAGAATCCTTTTGAAAACATTGTGGTAACCAGCATTTTCTCCTTTTCCCACAATGTTTTCCACCCTTCCCAATACAAATTTCAATTTTTGAGTCACATTAGTTTTGTCGTCTGCAAATACTTCATTTTGGACAAGTCTAAAATTTTGTCGTCTGGTAAAGAGTTAATTTGCATCTTATATTAAGACTAAAAATGTCTGTAGGACTTACAACTCTGCTCTAACCCTTTAACAAACAAATCTCATTTTTAACAAGCCCAATGAAAAGAGGCTTTTGACAACATTGTGGGAAAAGGAGAAAATGCTGGTTACCAGCATTTTCTTATTTTTCCACAAGGTTTTCTACACTTTATAGACAAAGCCCTGAATTTAAGCCACATTATGTTTGTCCTCTAAAAGTGTTCTCAATTCAGAAGATTCTAAAATTCTGTTGTCTGGTAAAGAGTTTAGGAAAAGTTAGACAACATTGAGTTTTCTTTATAGCTCTTAGGATTAACAAATTTGTGTTTTGCATTCATTCCTCTGCTGCATGCTCCTCACAGAAATGTATCCTGTTGTAACAGACTGGGAAAAATCAATAGGACCTGATTCAACATTTCTTGTCCACCATGTGACACTGTAATTTGGCACCACCTCCACCTCTTTTCAGCCAGTATTTCTAATGCTTTACCTTAATCCTTTACCACTTATAAATCCTGTGTTTCAAGGACCCTCAGGTAAAGGCTAACATTGTAGGACAAGGAGAAACTGCTGGTAACCAGCATTTTCTCATTCCCATGATGTTTTCTGTCCTTAAAGTCTTTAGCACACAATCCCGAATTTTAACAACCCTGAGAAAAGAAGTCTTTAAAAACATAGTGGGAAAAGGAGAAAATGCTGGAAACCAGCATTTTCTCCTTTCCCCATATTATTTTCAAGAATGTCCAAGAATGTTTTCAAAGGCTTTCTTTTACAAGTCTGGGATTTTTCATAAAGGGCATATTCCATTCACCTGTTCTGGCACAATGTCCAGTGTTCTGGAATGCTTTTCTAAAATGTGCGAATGGAATATTTCAGAAAACATACACTGTTCTGGAATTATGTTCTGAATGGAGCATTTTCGGAACATTGTTCTAATTGATACCGAAATTAATGTACATTGCCATGATGGCTGTTGCAAGAGCTACTGTCTTAGTTGTGCTAGTGGAGGATATGATTAGCTGCGGAGAGGGAGTAGAGACTGACACTGCCGAGTCTACAATGCTCCTATTTATGGCGTTCATATTGTAAAAAAGACAATTGCAAGTTTCACCACGAGGAACTGTCCATCTTTCAGCCGTCTTGAATCACCTAGCAACCATTCAGCAGGTGCGCTGCACCTCAATTGAATTAGAACAGTCAGAACATGTTCTGAAGAACACGGCACTGTGTTCCAAAATACTCCATTGATTTAGAACATGTTCGGAGTGTTCGGAGTGTTCGGAGTAGCAAAAGGAATACGCCCAAAGTATTTAACAAGGGAACATAATCATGACCTGCTTTAAATGCTGACTGGCTGTGATGTTTTGGCTTATTAAGCCTTAAAGTGCCTTTCACAACTATAGTTGCTTTTGCAGCCAGTGTAGACCAAGATCAGACTGCACAAAATTTGAGGTCTGATCTTTGGATACACTGTCTTCCTAGCTTAAACACTACAGACAAAAGCCACCATCAAATTGCAATTAGTTGGGACCTATATTCTGGACTGAATAATGTCTGTTGTGTTTTTAGGTGCTCTAAAGGTTTATATATTTATACTGGGGTCTGGCGAGGCTCAGTGATACAGTCAAGGATTCAAAACCAGCAGGTCCCTGATGCCATCTTCACTGGTAGCATTTGGGTTTTAGTAGGAATGTCCTTTGGTGACAAGACACTTAGAGCCCAAGCTTTATACTGATGAAACCCGGAACATACAAGAATAGTTGAGCTACAGCTTTGATATGTGATTGAAATTATTTTGAAAGCAGTGTAAAACATTATTCAATCAATATAAGACCACAGGTGCTGACTTGTGAATTCCAGAAACACAATTAACTTTTCGTCCACAGTCTGGTTTGACTATGTTCTGAGGATATAAAGGCAACGGTAGTGAACACAATATTGACTTGGTTATCATAGAGTTGAGAATGTAACTGTACCTTTTAGAATTCTAGAGTGACAGAACTCTTTATATTATAGTCCTGTGTTTTAATGACCCTGAGGAAACAACCCTTTGGAAACCTTGTAGGAAAAATAGAGGCTGTATTTGATTCTGTAAGTGACTAAGTGCTCTCAATTTGTTAGGGTCTAAAATTTTGTCATCAGGTACAGAGTTATGGCGACAGAAGCAGCCTTTTGAAACATTGTGGGAAAAAGGAGAGAGTGCTAGTAACAAGCTTTTTCTCCTTTTCCCACAATGTTTTAGAACCTTTCAAAGGCAAATCCAATCATTTAAGCCACATTTTAATTGTAGTCTGCAAATGGACCCAGTTTGGAAAGGTCTAAAATTCTGTCATCAAGTAAAGAGTTTGGTGACAAGCAGCCTTTTGAAAACATTGTGGGGAAAAGGAGAAAATGCTGGTAACCAGCATTTTCTCCTTTCCGCACAAAATTTTAGCCTTTCACAGATGTATCCAATCGTTTGAGCCACATTTTAGTAATAGTCTGTAGATGGTTTCAATTTGGTAAATTCTGAAATTTTGTCATCTGGGAAAGAGTTACGGCAACAGTAGTGGATACAGTATTGACTTGGTATCATTAGAGTTGAGACTGTAACTGTACCTTTGAGAATTATAGATGACATTAATCCTTTGCCTGTTTAGCACAACTTCTCAAAAGAGCCTAGAGAATTACATTTAGGTCTTCTTTTACTGGGAGTATGTTTATCATTTGTTCAGCACTTTAAAGGTTTTTGCTTTCCCAGTGGACAGGTTTTGTATCATCTTCAGCATTCTGTTTATTTTAAACACTTTGACAAATACAGAAATTGTAAGCTCATTATGACCAATTTCTCTATTTGCCACTGTATTTTCTTTTGTAAGCCCTGCTGTTTTCTTCTAGGTATTATTATAGCCCGGCTGACTTCTTGGTCATTGTCATACAAATTCTTTGACATTTTGATATCTCTGTCATTACTGCTACTACATGTACTCTTGTCAAACTGGAGCTGGTTGCGTACTATAAAAAGAGGAACCCATACCTAAAGGTCAGGTAACCCTTAAAATACTTTTCGCATAGTTGTGCCCCTTCTTGACTGAAGTAGTACATGTACTATTACTTGGAATCAAACATGCCCATATATACTTGAGTAGCAAAACAGGGTTGAATGTATCTGTGATATATTATACCAAGCAAGTCATCGTATCATAAGGGATCCATAGAATCCATTTAGTCTGACAATTGACTAAATCTGGAGGTAGAATGGATTTGGACATGCTTAAAATGTGAAAATAGCAAAAGGTTTCGGATCATGACAGCCTGCAGACTGTGCAGGATGACATGGGTCAATACTTTTTTTTTGCATATGCATTGAGTCCCCTTTCCACTGTGCAAGCCTCGTTTCTTAAAGCAACTGTAGCCCAGGGCTAGCACCAATTTGCTGTGCTCATGTTTATTGCTGCTTTGACATTCATGTCTTACTCATGTATTGCTTATCTGATACTGAAAACTCATCCAGTCGATCATGGCTCTAGACTACAGCTATCTAGCAGGGTGTCAGCGTATATGGGAGAATTAACCACTTACCATACAATCCCAAGTTTTGAAAACCAAAGTCCTGAATGGGTCTTTGAAAACGTTACAAAAAAAGAGAATGCCGGTAACCAACATGTTCACCTTTTTGCTCAATGTTTTCTACCCTTCTGAAGACAAATTCCATCTTATCGTCACACTCAGTTTTTTTTTTCTGCAAATGCTTTCAATTTAGATTTGTCTAAAAACTTTGTCGTTTGGTAAAGAGTTAAAATATCATAAAAATGAGATGATAATTATATTTTGTGTGTCACATGTCAGTTTATTTTCTATTAGAGCATAATTGTCCTGTCTTCTGATATATTCCCAATGGACTGGCTCTGAATTCAGAGATCAACTTCTGAGCTTCATAATACATTGTTTTTATGAAACAAGAGCTCAGAGACGCTCACTTTTGGCTTGATGATATACTTCTTATAAATCAGTATGGTTGATGATGTATTAAAAGCTGTTATCATCATTATTTCAGCTTTATTTTGGCCAGTGCACTCATCCATGCTTTCCTGTAGTTTCCATACCAGTACTTTGTACGATATCCTTGCTAAGCCATTCGCTGCTTTCCCACCTAACCATCCTCAAAACTGATCAGCGGTGAGATAGGAATGAATCCGGTAGCAATGACTATCATCAGTTCTCAGAAAGAAATTGGTTGATCTAGGGATTCAAACCAGCAACCTGTTCCTAAGTCCTGTGAGCTACCAATTGTGCTACCGGGGTTGGCTTCTGTTGATCGGTAGAAGAGCATCAAATAAACTTTCAGACAATTTCAGTCTAGAAATAAGACAATAATTACAATAATTATGTTATGGTTCCTTTTATCAGTATTGTTACAGCAAGCAAACAATGTAGATAAAATTTAAGCCTGCACATTTTGTGCTTTCTGATCTTGATCTAGAATAAACACAAAGGCAGCTATAGTTGTAAGGCTTAACTTAAAGTTTATGTGACCGGGTTTGCCAATCAAATTTTGCACAAGATTTATCCCATTTGTCATTTTATTGGTCAGTTTTTTTTAGCTCGTTTGAGCACAAAGTGCTGAAGGCGAGCCTTAGTTGTCCTTCTGTTTCCGTTGTATGATGTCCATTGTTCGTGGTCAACTTTCATTTTGAGTTGTCCAACATCAATAGTTACCTTGTGAGCACTGAAGAGGCAAATTGGTCAGACTGTATGAAAATGGGTCACATCAGATCAAAAAGTAGGTCACTGGGACAGGTCTTAGAAAAACAGTGTGTGCTCTGTAAAGGCCTCATTTTCAGTTCGGGTTGCACTCATTTCAATAAATATTACACATACAAATTTGAATTGAAAAAAAACAACATAATTTCAATTATCACAACAAGGATCTCTTCCACTTTTATCACTCTATCACTTCTAGATGACCTTTTACTCATGCAAGGGCTTTAGGGTCAATTGCCCTCTTGTCAGTCATTTGCAAAAGAATTGTGTGATTATAATATACTCCCATTGTCTAGATGTAAACCTGTAGCCACTGATAGACACTTCTTGGGTTGAGGTGTATGAGTGCAGTTGACTCTGCATACCCAAGTAGCTCTGTTAGTGATGCCAAGAGGTTGAAGTCCAGGGGTTTCTGGTTTGATTGCCCAGCTTGGTCAAATTCTTTCCAAGGACTGATGAGTCATTTCAACAGGATTCATTCCTTTTTCACTACTGAACAATTCTTTCGTAGATGTTTTGTCAGAAAGCAGTCAGTGGCTTGGAATGATTGTTATGGGAAGTACTTATGAAAGAAATGGAGAGCATGGATACGTGCACTGGACATGGTGATACACTAGTAACTGAAATAGTGTTATAGATAGCATTATCCATGAAACAAACAAATCAATCTTGGATCTACATTTTCAGACATTTTGTAACTTTTTTCTAACCTAACTCTTTACCAAGCAACAAAATCTTAACTTTTCCAAATTGAAAGCATTTCCAGACGACAAAATAAACATGACTCAAACATTGATATTTGTTTGTAGAAGGGTAGAAAATATGGTGGGAAAAGGAGAAAATATTGGTTACCAGCAATTTCTCCTTTTCCAACAATGTTTTGAAAAGCCTTCTTTCTTAGGGTGGTTAAAAATCGAGATTGTGCGGTAAAGGGTTCACAGCTGCGAACTTGTAAGTATCTAAGGTCGTTTTTTTTTTTTTTTTTATTAAAATGACCATATTATTATACAGCACCCAAAGGGTTAGTAGAAAATACTGGTCACCTTAGAAAATTTCTATCATTTGAGCCACATTTGATATGTTGATTTCAAAATTGAAAGGCTTTGGATTTGGCCTTTTCCAATATATTGTTGTCTGGTAGTGAGTTGAGAAGTTCAGATCACCCCTTTGAGACTTGGACCAGTATTCCAACATCATTCTTAATTTCATTCTTAGTCTTGTTCTAGTGTTAGAAACCATTTGGTTTAACCAATCAAAAATTTTCTTACATTCTAGTTCAGAAAATCCATGATGATAAGAATAAAAATATTCTCAAGAATGGTTGGTGAATAGAACCTAGATTTTATCATTCATTTCATTGCATCCAGTCTTCTATTTCAGAGCCATGGAGTAAACCTAATTCAGAGCTAATCTTTCAAGATTTCTAGAAGGTTAAGATGCTGGAAACTGCAGCTGCATATGTGCTCAACAGAGTTCTTGGAAAATATGTTCAGAATTTGGACTCTAGCAACCTTAATCTCAGTATCTTTAGAGGTAAGTCACATGAATGTTTAGATACAAAGGGGGATATAGCAAGCTTTTTGCATTTGTTGTTACTTTGAGGTTAGGATAAAAAGGGACAGAAGAACCATAATAGGTTAAGAATATGTAAAAAATACTGTTTATGGCATACTGTGTTGTGTCCTTGATTTTGTAAATTCATCAAGTCATTATTTTGAGTGAATTTGTTTTACGCATTACCTTGTAAACCCAATGTTAAGCAGATAACTTTAAAAATGACTGTGAAATATAAATAAAGAAGAAAAAATTATATTTAAGACATAAATTTAGCTGAAAGCAATGTTAGGAGAGGAGAAATTGCTTCTTATGAGCAATCTTTTGTTTTGCCACAATGTTTTTCCACAGCTGCAAGACCAAACAGTCAGTTTGAAAGTCCTAAATTGTGCTAGTTATATACTCAGTTCCATAAATAAGTGTGCACTTAATTTTCTTTTATTTCTCGTCGCATGTTTTACTGAAGACCAACAGATTTGATTTCATACTTTAGTTCAGAGTCTGTAAAAAATGCCAGGCTAATCAGATTTTGACTAACAGAAAGTTTAAGTTAGGTTTTTGCAGTTTAAATGAAGGTGGTACTAAAATCAAAGTTGCAAAAGTACTCAAAGACTAAGGTAACATTAAAGTTAGGTTTTGGCCACCGCTTTCGTTAAGGAATGGAATAACATTCCTGATGCAATGATTTTACGTTATGTAAGATCTATGCGACGTCGAATAATTGCATTTATCGACAGCAGAGGTGGCCATACAAGATATTGATTGAAAAATTACAAGAACTTTAAGAAAAACCTAACTTTAATGTTACCTTAGTCTTTGAGTACTTTTGCAACTTTGGTTTTAGTACCACCTTCATTTAAACTGCAAAAACCAAACTTAAACTTTCTGTTAGTCAAAATCTGATTAGCTAGGCATTTTCTATAGACTCGAAACTAAAGTATGATACCAAATTTGTTGGTCTTCAGTAAAACATGCGACGAGAAATAAAAGAAAATTAAGTGCACACTTATTTATGGAACTGAGTATAGAATCATGGCCTTTGACCTCTCAGTTTAATAACTTGTGAGCAACTTAGTGTACATGTAAAGGAAATTTACACAATTGTCAGGAAGGAAGAACATTTACCCTTTACCAAACAGTCCCGAGTTTTTAATGACCCTGGGAAAGAAGCTCTTTAAAATCATTAACTCTTTACCACACAATCCTGTCTTTTAACAACCCCGAGAGAGAAGCCTATTGAAAACATTGTGGGAAAAGGAGAAAATGCTAGAAACCAGTATTTCCTTCATTTCCCACTATGTTTTCAAAAACAAAAAAAACTTCTTATTTGAACTGCTTTCAATTGGTGGGCTGATATGCTTTCGATATGGACATGTCTTTTAATTTTTGTTGTCTTGTTAACCGGTAACCTTTTACCTTATGAAAAAGTTTTGTACTGACATCCAAAGCCCATGTGATTGTAGGCAAAATATTGAATACGACCTACAGGATGGGATTTTTCTAGGAAAGACAAGAAAACATTGTAGAAAAAGGAGAAAATACTGGTTTCCAGTATTTTCTTCTTTTCCATAATGTTTATAAAAGGCCTCTCCATAGTGGTTGTTAAAACTCAAGATAGTTTGGTAATGGGTTTAGTTAGAAGACTAGACTAATAACAAGAGGTTGATAACTGGAGTATTTATGGGGTTCAAAGAAAATAAAGAGCAGATCCAGATCAGACTACAAAGATTACCCAGGTTTATCTCAGTTCAATCCTGTCACAAAATGATATCAGAGTTTGTGATATATAGGATGCTCTAAAATCTGTGAAAACACAGGATGTCTGTATTTAACCCTAAACCCTTTATCATACAATCAGATGTTTTAATGATCCTGATGAAAATTTCTTTCGGAAACACTGTGGGAAAAGGAGAACCACACAATCCTATGTTTTAATGACCCTGATGAGAATTTCTTTTGGAAACACTTTATGAAAAGAAGAAAATGCTATGTACCTGTATTTTTTTCTTTTTCCCAAAAATGTTGTCTTAGTATAATGATGATGTTATTGAAGATAACTTGTATTGTTTTAGTATTACCCTCAATGCATAGTCTGCTAAAGCCTTCAATTTGGACAAGACTAAAATATTGGCATTTGGTGAAGATTTAAAGCACCTTTGTGTCCAGTTTAGATCAAGATTAGGTAGCAAATTTTGTATTGTGCAGTCTGATCTTTTGGTCTGTAGTGCCCTTTTGGCTGAGACAGTCTGGAGAAGAGCAACTTTGAGGTGCACTTTTTATAACTAGACTAAAATCAAATACTGTATAAGTGGAAATTTCTGTGACATGGAAATTTTTGTGATTTCGCGAATTTAAAAATTCGCAAACTTTTCTGTTTGCATATTTTACCACAAGTATACCAGCAAATAATGAGTGTCCTGAATTCGCAAATATTTCCGTACACAAAATGTCTGTAATTGGGGATTCGCAAATTTTTCAACAGGCGTATAATTATATCCACATATACAGTAAATGAGTGTGGACATTCTCAGTCAGAACTTAACCCCTAGGCTGCTAAGCGCAACTGACCTCTTGCAGATAGTGTAGATCAAGATCAGACTGCACAGAACGTGCAGTCTGATCTTGGATCTACACTGTCCAGTGAAGAGATATTTTTCTCCAAAAAGTAAATTTGAAATAGCATCAGTGGGGTTTTTACTGTCGGCCTGAGAGTTTCTTAACTTATATAGCAGGATAAGGGTTAAGGTGCAGAAATTTCAGTTTCAAGGGTGGCTTTAGTTAGATTATCTGGCTAAGTAGCAGACAGTGTAGATCCAAGATCAGACTGCATGATTCATGCAGTCTGATCTTGATCTACAATGTCCAGATAAGGGACTAAATCCAGGTTCAGCACCATTAGAGCTGATGAATTTTGTCTTCTATATTTTCAGGAGATGTTGAACTGACAGACTTACAGCTTCGCCCTGAAGCCCTGGTAACTATGAGCCTTGCTGATAGTCACCCCAGAACCCCCCATTTTTGGAACAAGCTTCCAAATTTGTTTGTTAGCTTGGCTGTTTTCAAAGAAAACGTCCATGTACTGTGATAGCCCTGTGGTGTCTGCATTGACAAAATAATAAAAATGACATTTTGTCATCTCTCTGTATTTACTCAAAATATCTGTTTCAAACTTGGCGTGTTAACTTTGGAAAGGGTAACCAATACCAGAAGAGATACAAGTCAAAATGCTCTTTTTTTACACCTATATGACAAAGAGATGTTTTAAAACATGTTTTCTGTGTCTATAATCATGTCATATTGCAGCATAAAGGAACTTTGAATAAAGTTGAAATATTCATACATGTAAATTAGTATAGATTGAAGAGTCTGCAAGAGTGATAGAATACTTTATGATTATATTTCCCTTAACCCTTTCACAAACGATCCCCGGTTTTCACGACCCTGAGAAAGAAGTCTTTTAAAAACATTGTGGGAAAAGGAGAAAATGCTGGTAACCAGCATTTTCTCCTTTTCCCACAATGTTTTCTACCCTTCCCAAAACAATTTTCAATTTTTGAGTCCCATTTATTTTGTCGTCTGCAAGTGCTTTCAATTTGGACAAGTCTAGAATTTTGTCGTTTGGTAAAGAGTTAACTCTTTACCACACAGTTCCGACTTTTAACGACTCCTAGGAGGAAGGCTTTTGAAAACATTGTGAGAAAAGGAGAAAATGCTGGTAACCAGCATTTTCTCCTTTTCTCACAATGTTTTCTGCTCTATCAAGGGAAAATTGTGTCATTTTTGTCACCTTTAATTTGTCGCCTGCAATGACTTTCAGTTTGGACAAGTCCAAAATTTTGTCGTTTGGTAAAGAGTTAAGTCATTAACAGATGACAAAATTGTAGACACATCCATTATAAAAGTATTTGCAGGCAACAAATAAATATGGCTCAAATAACAGAATTTGTTTATGGAAGAAATTATTTCAGGAGAAGAGGAAAATGCTGGTTTTTAGCCTTTTTTTCTTTTTCTCTCAATGTTTTTAAAGCCTTCTTTCCTTATGGAAGTAAAGCATGGGGTTGTTTTGTAATGGGATGAAAAACAACCATAGAAGATTATTGCACAATATCAGTAGTTAGAATCTATTGATTATGATGCAGGTTATATCACTCTTTGAAAAACATCATTAAGTTTGGGTCAAGGTCAAAAATGTTATTGTTTAACTCTATGCTGTACGAAAAAGTCCCTGTTCTTACCTACAGTGCTGTAGGTAAGAACAGGGACTTTTTCGTACAGCATAGATCTAAGAACAGACATGCACATTCTGTGCAGTCTGATCTTGGATCTATACAGGTTGCTTGTTTAGTCAAGCCTATAAGATAAGAATCTGAGTTTCAGGGATTTGAATTTTTTGCCGTCAAAAGAGTTCCAGTTTATAATGATTTGTGCTTAAAGAGTTAACCCTGTAGCAGACATTCTAAGCCCAGCTTGAGGACCTTTGGGAGTCCGTGTAGATCAAAATCAGACGGCACAGAGTGTGCCGTCTGATCTTTGATCTACACAGTCTGATAAGGAGATATCTTTAAAAAAAAAAAAAACCTTTGAAATTACAAAATTTGTGTTTTTACTATCGGCTTGAAAATTTCATTTCACTTATTTAGCAGGATAAGATGGCGGGGAGAAAGCCTTTTAAAAGTATTTCTGTATCTGTATTTTTTCTTCTATTTTTCTAGTCTTTCAAAATAAATCTGATCATTGGAGAAACACTAACTTAAGTTGCTTACTGTGCAATCTGATCTTAACATGCACTGTCGGATTTGTTGAGATATTCTGGACAGGAGTAACCTTGTAATTCCAATAGAGCCATTCTCTGTGAAAAGGGGGCTTAATGCATCTGCAAAAAGTATCCACGCAGATCAACCTGCGCAGTCCGTGCAGGCTGACCACCAGAGGTCAAATGTTTTGCTTTTCATCAATTTTCTGCATGCCAAAGGACCATCCTACCTCATGATTTAGTTGGTTGTTAAAGAAAATGGATTTTCATGGGTGCATAGTTATATGATGACTTGCTTGGTATAATGGATTAGGGAGATGCATTAAGCCTCCTTTTGCCAGAGCAGGCTCAATTATTTTGCGTTTCATTTCTAGACTGAAAATGCCTGTTAGGTTTTTGTTGTGCACTGAGAAATAGATTAAAGGTTGTTCATTAGCATTGCCAATATCTTTTATCAAGATTACTTGACATAGAATACTGTTGTATTTTACATAAACACTTAAGCAACAATAAATTTTGTCTCTTACCATGTGGCAATATTTTAAACTTTTTGCAAGTGAAAGCATTTACAGACCACAAAATGTTTGCCTCTCCCATGATGAAAGTATTTATAAACAACACATTAAATGGTTCTGAAATGGTGGAAATTGTATTGAATAGGGCAGAAAATATTGTGGAAAAGGGAGAAAATACTGGTTATCAGCATTTTCTCCTCTTTCCACAGTGTTTTAAGGCCTCTTTCCTCAGGGTGGTCAAAACCCATGATTGTTTGGTAAAGAGTTAAATGCATCTCATATGGTCATATTTGTGTTTGAAAGGGAAGAAAACACGGTAGAAAAAGGAGAAAATGCTGGTTACCAGCATTTTCGCCTTCTCCTACAATGTTTTTGAAAGCTTTTTTCCTCAGTGCACATAATACTCTTGATTATGTGGTGAAAGGTCAATAATGATTGTTGGACAGAGCTGTTCATTAGTGAACAATATAATATGAGTATCTCTCATCAAGATTCTTTGACATGAAAAACTGATCTATTTTCCATGAACACTTAACCCTTAGGCTGCTAAGTGCGACTCAGTGACCCTTTGCAAACAGTATAGATCAAGATCAGACTGCACAGAACGTGCAGTCTGATCTTGGATCTACACTGTCCGATATGGAGATATTACTCCCCAAAACATAACGTTGAGATAGCAGTATTGGGTTTTTACCATCAGAATGAAAATTTCATTTCAGTTATTTAGCAGGATAAGGGTTAAGTTGCGAAATTATATTGATGTCTTTTTATGCCTTTTTGGATGTAGAATTTCAAAGCATCACAACATATGGATGACATTTCACCAAACATTCTCATGTTTTCAAGGCTGTGGAGAAGAGATCTTTTTTAAGATATGGTGGGAAAAAGGAGAGAATGCTGGCTACCAGTTTTTACCCCCTTTCTCAACAGGTTTTTTTAACCTTTCAAAGATGAATGCTTGATTTGGAGCATCACCTAATTTGTCTGCAAACGTATTGTAGTTCATTGATTTGCAGTTGATCACATCTACATTTAGATTACTTTTTTCCCATCAAATTTTCCCAATACCAATTAGTTTGTAACCGTTTATCAAATAATTGCATGTTTTAATGACACTGAAGAAAAAGCCTGCTTTTTTTGAAAACATTGTAAATAAAGGAGAAATCCTGACTTTTATGACTGATTTGACCAAAATTTATATTGCTCAGTTTTACCTTGCCATCATGTGTTTTTGTATCATTACTGATGTAACCTATGTCGATTTACATTTCTCCTGGTGAGAAATTCTCTTTCTCTTCTTCATTGTTTAGAGTGTGTGAGAAACCTTTCAAATTGGAAAAATATACACATTGAAAGGGATTTTATAATTTGGTCACAAAATTTTCAAGTTTGTATCAGGATGCAGGAATAAATTGCCCTCATTTTCCCATCATCAGACTAACTCAGAGGGGAAAATATTCCATTCTAAGATTTTGTGGTTTGGTAAAGAGTTAAAAACTTTGGACTTAGCCATATTGTAAGTGTTTGCGAATGAGAAAGTAAATGTGGCACAAGTAATTTGGATTGCCATAGAAAGGGTAGAAAACATTGTGTAACTAGGGGAAAATGCGTGTTCTCAGCATTTTCTCCTTTTCACACAATACTTTTGAAAGTCTTCAGGTATTTCTCCTGAACCCATGTCTCTTTGAATATAACCCCAAAATTTCTAAATTTTTCATAGATTTGAGTGTTTCCCTTCTTTCAATTATTTTAAGGAGGTCATATAACCCTTATATGAGAAAGGGCGGGGGAAAATCTTAGCCTTCTTCTTCAGGGTCATTAACTCTTTACCACACAGTCCCGACTTTCAACGACCCTGAGAAAGAAGCCTTTTGAAAACATTGTGGGAAAAGGAGAAAGTGCTGGTAACCAGCATTTTCTCCTTTTACCACAGTTTTCTACCCTTCCCAAACCAAATTTCAAAATTTCAATTTGGACCATATATAATTTTGTCATTTGGTAAAGAGTTAAAACATAGGATTGTGTGGTAAAGGGTAAATTTTTTTCCCCCTCTCTTTTTTACTTCAGGTTGAGCTTAAGTTACCTATAGAAGTGAAAGCAGGGCATGTAGGTAAGTGATACCTTCAACTTTTTTTTTTGTTGTTCATCGGAAATTTTATTCAGAAAACGTGTGACTTATGGGAAAGTCACTCAGCATGGTTTTTACATGTATACATGTAGGCCAGGACACACATGCATAAGTGCACTGACCGCCGTGATATGACTTCAGCTGTTGAAATGATGTTAAACTCTGAATTAAAACAAAACTGTAGCAGACAATTTTGAAAATAAAATTAATGTTCAACCCCTATTTTGTTGAATATAACTATTTACCTCATAATCCTGTGTTTTAATCACTCTAAGCAAGGAGGCTTTGGAAAACATTGTAGGACAAGGAGAAAATGCTGGCAATGTTTTGTAACCTTTCAATGATTAATTCCACAATTTGAACCACATTTAATGTGTTGTCTGCAAATACTTTTGATTTGGACAAGTCTAAAATTTTGTTGTGCAGGGCTAAATTGTTGACTATTACAAAAATAGGTGTCATTAAATAGGTTTTTTTTATGAAACTACTGATAGAGCTGCAGAGAATTTAGAGCAAGATCAGGCTGCACATACGTACAGTCTGATCTTGCTTTACTCTTTCTGCAAAGTAATCTATGATTGATTTTTTAGCTCCACTGGCCAAAGGCCAGAGAGCTATTGTCATGGCGTTGTGTCCGTCGTGCGTCCGTCCGTCCGTCCATTCGTCCGTGCGTGCGTCCGTAAACTTTTTCTTTAAAAAACTTCTCCTCAGAAACTATTGACTGGATTTTTACCAAATTTCACAGGAATGTTCCTTTGGTGGTCCTCTTTCAAATTCCTTCAAATAATTGTGTTCCATGAAGAATTCTGGTTGCCATGGCAACCAAAGTAAAAAACCTTTAAAAATCTCCTCCTCCCAAACCGCTATTTGGATAGCATTATTATTTTGCAGGAATGTTCCTTAGATACAGGTTTACAGAATTCCTTAAAAGAAAAAAGATCTGTCAAAAAACATGGCTTTTATGGGAGACTCATTTTCCTTTTATGGTATAAAGTAAAATCTTTGAAAAATTTCTTCTCTAAAACTATTCATTGGATTTCATTGTTGTTTTGCAGGTAAGTTCCTATGGTGGTTGTCTACCAAATTGTTTCTTCAGTGAGCTAGCGAGCTATTGTCATGGCGTTGTGTCCGTCGTGCGTCCGTCCGTCTGTCCGTTCGTTCGTCCGTGCGTGCGTCCGTAAACTTTTTCTTTTAAAAACTTCTCCTCAGAAACTATTGACTGGATTTTTACCAAATTTCACAGGAATGTTCCTTTGGTGGTCCTCTTTCAAATTCCTTCAAATAATTGTGTTCCATGAAGAATTCTGGTTGCCATGGCAACCAAAGTAAAAAACCTTTAAAAATCTTCTCCTCCCAAACCGCTATTTGGATAGCATTATTATTTTGCAGGAATGTTCCTTAGATACAGGTTTACAGAATTCCTTAAAAAAAAAAAGATCTGTAAAAAAACATGGCTTTTATGGGAGACTCATTTTCCTTTTATGGTATAAAGTAAAATCTTTGAAAAATTTCTTCTCTAAAACTATTCATTGGATTTCATTGTTGTTTTGCAGGTAAGTTCCTATGGTGGTTGTCTACCAAATTGTTTCTTCAGTGAGCTAAAATGCAGGATTGAATGATAATTGTTAAAAACTTCCTTTCGCCATTATAGAAATATCAGGCCTGTGGAGCGATACAGGCGCTCAAGCGCCTCTAGTTTATTGTTTTGTGTTTAACGTGGATTTCAACATTACTTCAGTTGTATTGCCATGGCCAGTGCACTAATCCATGCTTTTCTGGAGTTTCTTTTACCAGTATTTGCACAATATTTTTTCCAAGCCACTGGCTGCTTTCCCACATAACCGTCGTCAAAACAATGGTCAGCGGTGAGAGAGGCATGAATCCTGTCGCAATGACTATTATCAATCCTCTGAAAGAGATTGGCAGAGCCAGGGATCACCCCAGCTACCCCCTGTTCTCAAGTTTTATACGTTACTGACTGAGCTACCAGGGCTCGGCAAATAATGGCAAGAGTTAATACATGTACATGCATTTATGTGAAAACATTGAGTCAAGAGGAGACCACTGCTGCTTGTTACAATAATTTTTAAATGGTCAGATAAATAATTTTGAAAAAGTTGTCTGCAAGTGGTGAAGTTTTAACCCTTTACCAAACAATCTCAAGTTTTAACCACCTAAAGGAGGAGGAGGCTTTTGAAAACTTTGTTGGAAAAAGTGAAAATGCTGGTAAACAGCATTTTCTCCATTTCCCACATTGTTTTCTACCCTGTCAAAGAACCCAGGTTTAATTGTATCACTTTCAAGTTTGTCATCTGCAGAAGCTTTCAGTTTGGAAGAGTCTAAAATTTGTTTGGTAAGAGTAGGTGACAATTTTAAAAAGAGTTTAAACTTTTTCAAATTGAAAGCATTTTTAAACAACAAATTAAATTTTGCTACAGTGAAAACATCTATTTGTTAAAGACTAGAAAATATTGCATGAGAAGGACATTTCTTCTTTTCCCACAATGTTGTTATAGAAACACAGAATCGTTTGGTAAAATGGGTTGACAAAAGTTCTGTGTCATTTTGTAGGCTATATTAAATTAGACATTCCGTGGACCAGTCTGTTTTCCTCAAGTGTTGTGGCCCATGTTGAGGATGTGTACTTACTGGCGGGACCAGTTACAGACCGGGCCTATGACCCAGAAAGAGAAAGGGCACTTCAACATGCTATCAAAAGGGAAATGTTGGAGTCTACTGCATCTTCAGCAAATAAAAGAGAGGCCTGTAAGTATTGTGATTAATTTTTTTACTCTAATTCTACATTTAAAGTTATCTGATCTGATTTTTTACTTGATGTTTGTTGATATTTTTCTAACATGTTGTAAGTTTGTGGAGCTTCTCTTGCATGAACTTGTAATCTCATTTGAATTCAAAATGTTTATGAAATATGGTCGCGGATTCAGAATTCTGTACTGTCAATTTAACTTCCATTTACTAGAGGTCAGATTTATCATAAAAAAAAATGTCACTCAATTTTGTTGTGTTTTTGACAGCTGAAGGAGTAGACGAAGATCCCGGTTTCCTGGAGAAACTGTTTACCTATGTCATAAACAATATACAGGTATGTAGTAATTGTTATAGCTGGTTCTCTGCTTGCCATGACTTACTTGATGATACTTTTTATTGTGTTAACCATTTGGCACACAATCCGGAGTTTTAATAGCCTCATGTTAGAAAACCTCCAAAAACAATGCTGGAAAAGGAGAAAATACTGGTAACCAGGAATGTTTTTTACCCTTCGCAAGGAAACTTTCACCCTTTGTGCCACATATGGCTTGCAACATGCGAAGAGGGGCATTCGGACATTTGGGTAAAGTGTCGTCTCGGATTAGCCTGCGCAGTCCGCGCAGGCTAATCCGAGACGGCACTTTACGACTACATTAGATTTTATGCTACAGTAGACTTGCGCAAAACAGAAAATTACATAAAAACGGAAAGTGTCGTTTTGGATTAGCCTGTGCAGACTGCGCAGGCTGATATGAGACGACACTTTACGCAAATGTCCGAATGCCCCTTTTCGCGTGTTGCAAGCCATATAATTTGTTGTTTGTGAATGCTTTCAAATTGGACAAGTGTAGAATTTTAGCATTTGGTAAAGAGTTATAACTTTTTTGTTTTCATACCCCCACAGAAAAGTTAGTGGAGGAGATTGTTATACTGGAATGAGGTTGTTCATTTGTATGGTAGTTTCAAACTGTATAGAGGAAATTTTGATGTAAGCATTCCTACTATGAGAACTTGTGCACCTGCAATTTTCATTTTGATAGGTTTACTACTACAGGAGTTATGGGCCTTTAAATCTTTTCCAGATCCACTGGCATGGTAGCCAGTTTGTGTTGGTGGGGTATTTCTCTGCCCTGTGACAGTTAATGTTTATTTTTTTATTTTTAGCTAGACTGTTTTCCAAGAAAACATCGAGGTACTGTCATAACCCAGGCGTTGTCTGCGACACAATAGCATAGGCACCAGCATGTGGTGCTCGTATTCTATACAAAATTAAGAAAAGGTCCTTGCTGTGACTTGTTTACTATTTATTACAGGTGTCTATAGGTAGAGTGCATGTAAGATATGAGGACACAGTCACCAACCCAGATCATCCATTTGCCTTTGGACTGATGCTGAAGCACATCTCTGCGTACACAACAGACTCCAAATGGCAGCCAATACAGATGGACAATTCTTCAACTGTGATATATAAGGTACTCCTTAACCATACCATTATAATGTTAATCTTTTACCACACACATGTAAGTTTTCATGTATCTGTAGAGGACATCTTATAAGCCTATACCACACAATCCCTGGTTTTCACGACTCTATGAAAGAAGTCTTTTGAAAACATTGTGGGAAAAGGAGAAAATGCTGGTAACCAGCATTTTCTCCTTTTCCCACAATGTTTTCTACCCTTCCCAAAACAAATTTCAATTTTTTAGTCACTTTTATTTTGTCATCTGCTAATGCTTTCAATTTGGATCAATCCAAAATTTTGTCGTTTGGTAAAGAGTTACACAAGCCCTAACAACCCTGAGGAAAAAGCCTTTTGAAAACATTATTGGGAAAGGGAAAAAATGCTGTTTACCAATGTTTTCAACCTTTCAAAGATAAATCCCACTAATTTAGCCATATGTAATTTATTGCCTGCAAATGTTTCAGTTGGACAAGTCCAAAATTTTTTCATCAGGTAAAGAGATAAAACAAACTCCCCTTTTGACTCACACTTAATGAGTTCTTTGTATTCACAAATGACTCAAAAATGGCAGCCATTACAGATAGAGAACTTAAATCGCTATCATACAATATTTGTGTTTTATCGCTCCTGTATTTGACAACTTTTGAACACATTGTGAGAAGAGAGCACCAGGAATTCATGAACAGCTGCAGTGGCAGCTTGATTAATATAGCAACCAGGAAAATACAGAAGAAATTGTTGATGTTTGAAAACAGAATTGAAGTCTGTTTTTAACCACTTTTTTCTGTGTTTTTTGCTTTTAATCAGTTATTTCCTTGCTTTTTGACCTATTATTTCTGTGGTTTATTTTGTTTTTAACCACATATTTTTGTGTTGTATGTTTTTAACTACTTATTCTTTAACCTCTTATTTCTATGCATTTCAGCTACTGGAGATGAGTGAACTATCTGTGTATTGGAATCCATACCTTCCTGAACAACATCTCATTCGATCTAGAATTAACACAGATGGTTGGCGGGTAAGAGCATGGATTTTCTGTTGTTAGTTTGAAACTGAAGAGAATTTGACCTGTTTTAAGTCTTTACCACACAATCTTGAGTTTAAACAACCTTGATGAAAAGGACGTTTGAAAGCATTTTCTCCATTCCCAACAGATTTTTTACCCATGTAGAGACAAATCTCATCATTTTAGCAAAATCTGATTTGTTGTCTGCAAATTCTTTCAATTTGGATGCCTAAAATTTTGATGTCTGATGAAGAGTTAACATGACCTCATTCAGTGTAGAATTAACACAGATGGATAGAGGGTGTGTGCCTTGATTCTTATATTGCTACTTAACTGCGTAATATGATAATTGTCAGTGAACAAAAGGGCAATCTGTGCCCCCATAGCTCAGTGATAACTTACAGGGCTGGTAACTTTGGGTTTGAGTTTGAAACCTGGCTCTACTAAAGATCTATCAGAGGACTTAAAAAATGTTTGTAACCCTTTACCATACAATCCGTGTTTTAATTACACTGAAGAAAATTGCTGTGTAAAACATTGTGGGAAAACGAGAATATGCTATGACCAGCATTTTTCTTCTTTTCTGATTTTTTTCTACCCTAACAATGAAAGTACCTTGATGTGAGCCACAGTGATTTTTGTCTGTGAAATCTTTCAATTTAGACAAGTCTAAAATTGTGTTGCCTGGTAAGGGACTTATAAGATATGGTGTTCTGTATTCTGACTTAGTTTATGTGGGACGGTGTCACGAAAAGATTGGGCTTAGTACTGATTAAACCCTATACCAGACAATCAGAAAATTTTAATGGCCATAGGGAAAACAGCTCTTGAAAAATATCATGGGAATACGAGAAAATGCTGGTGACAATGTCCTCGAAAACCTTCTTTTTCAAGAAGTAATCAGTGACAGGGATTTGAAAAGAATTATTTGTACAGCAATGGCATAAAAGAAATTCAAAGCATGTCTGTATAAATGTGATCATCCAATATAATTTTCCTGTTCAGCTGCTCAGGAAGCCATATCAATATGGTGGATACATTGTCATCTTGTAAAACTTGATAAAACCTTCCCTGTTGACTGTTGAGGTCCCTTTAGGTTGGAGACTTTCTATAAAAATGTGCCAAATGAAGATATTGCTCATTTTTAGCAATCTTTCCTTTTATCCCAATATTTTCTATCTTGTGAAAACATCCATCTTATATGTATTTAGAGGGGCCCTGCATAGCACAGTGATTAAAGTGTAGGGTTATTATTTGCAAAGTCCTTGGTTTGATCCTCTCCTGAGGCAATGGGGTTTTCATAATAGTGTCCTTAGTTAAGGCACCACAGAGCCCTAGCCTAGTACTTGTGAAACCCATGAAAGACTTGAAGAAGTCACCTGTAGAGATAATGTTGAAAGTGGTGAAAAACGTTTTTGATTAATATGTCTTGTGATTAGATTTTGTTGTCTTTATACCACGAAATTGTGGCTTTTAACCCAGAGAAGAAAAGCTTTTGAAACCATTGTGAGAAAAGGAGAAATTGCAGGTAATCAACATCATCTCCTTTTCCCACAGTTTTTTTCTAGCCTTCGGGCACAGATTTCATAATTAGTGCTTCACTTTCTTTGTTGTCTGCAAATGCTTCAAATTTGGACCAGTCTAAAATTTTGTCTTTGGTAAACAGTTAAAGGACCTTGTTTCCTCCTAAAACAGATTTGAATATCCTTTGGTTTGTTTTGCACCCCTAGGTGAGTTAACAGTAATTTCAAAGATGTTTCTGCAGGGAAAAATATGAAAGAGTGTGGAGGGTGAAAGGTTGGGATACAGATGTAAATCCAAGAAAAAAATTGAAGCAAGGAGAAATTGTATGTCTTTTGTAGCATATTACAGTAACTGGTAACTTTCCTTGTTTTTTTCAGAATCTTTTGAAACAGTCCATATTGAACCACAGTATATTTGAAGAGGAGTTTGATTTCAGTAAGTTTCTACTGCTTTTAACCCTTTACCAAACAATTCAGAGTTTTAAGGACCCTGAGTAAGAGGCCTTTTGAAAACATTGTGGGAAAAGGAGAAAATGCTGGTAGCCAGTATTTGTTCTAATCACACAATGTTTTCTATTCTTTCTGATACAAATTCCATCATTTGTACAATATCGATTTTGTTATGTGCAAGTGCTTTCATATTGGACTAGTTCAAAATTTTGTTGTGTGCTAAAGGTTTAACCTTTTACAAATCAATTCTGAATTTCAATGATCATGAGGAAACAGGCTTTTAAAACATTAAGGGGAAAAGGAGAAAAAAAATCAATGCTTGCAACTAGCAACCTGTTCAAAGATAGATTCCATCATTTGAGTCACATTTAGTTTGTCTATGCAAATACTTTGAAATGACTGAATCTCATATGTTGTTTTTGTTACCACATGTAGACAGGTTTGTCCGGTAGCAGACCACTTTAGAAAACATTGTTGAACATTAAGTGAGAAATTGCAATGATATTACTGGTAAATAACAATATAAAAAGTAAATATAGAACAAATCTAGACTGCAAATTAAATGCCAGCTTTTCCTTTTTCTTTTATGTTTAAATGTTCAAAAGGCATTTTTATAATCTAGATTTCATTTTCATATGTGACTAATAGCCACAACTTTGCATCCTCAGTGTTGAAAGTTTAAGCGACACTGTAGGAAAAGAAACACCTGCTTGTAACAAGTCCTGGCTACTTTTCAGTCATCTTCCATACTGTTCTAGGGTACATTATCCTTACAAATACATTAATTGTAACTAGATCAAAATAACAGGTAAACCCTAAGGCCCTATATTAACATTGTAGATGAAACCTTCATGCAGTCTGATCTGAATCTAAGCTTTTTGGAAATGTAGCCAAAGACGCTCTTCATAGTCCTAGGATTTAGTAATGGCATAGAATTTCAAATAACACCAACAATAGATGGCATAAAAACAAGTCATATCATTTGCAAACAAAATGTAATGAATACTTGACAATAAAATTCAAAACTTTGACAGGCTTGAAGAAGATGTGCTTGAAAACATTATGGAAAAAGGAGAAAATGCTGGTGATAAGCATTTTCCCCTTTTCCCACCATGTTTTCTATGCTTTCAAAGACAAATTCCATTATTTGAACCACATTGGACTTGCAAACGCTTTGAATTTAGACTGGTCTAAAATTTTGTCATCTGTTTAAGAGTTAAATATTACCTGTTGCTATGGTGATTCGTTGTTTATTTTCAGTTATAGAGCCAGTGTCAGCAGAGACGAAATTAATCATTAGCAAAGATAACAAATTGTCTATGCCAAAGTTTTTTGCAGATGTGGCCTTTCAAGATGTGGAGATACTTTTGTCAAGGCAACAGGCAAGGTTTTTAACCCACTATCTGATAGATAGGAATTTATTTTCTGTTCTGTGGCAATTAAGTTTTAAAAAGAACAGCAGATATCTATTTAACCACATGTCAAAAATTCAAACTTGTCCAAACCCAAAGCAATTAGAGATTACGAATTTAAATGTGGCTCAGATTATGAAAGTTGTCTTCAATACGATAGAACATATTGTGGGAAAAGGAGAAAATGCTGGTAAACAGCATTTTCTCCTTTTCTCACAATGTTTTAAAACCTTTTTTCTCAAGGTTGTTAAAAGTTGGGATTGTGTGGTAAAGGTTTAATACGTTTTGAGAAAAAAGGAGCAGCTGCTTGCAATAAACATAGTTTTATAAAGTCTTTTTAAACCATGTTTGGTATATAAAAAAAAAAATGCTGGTCTATTTTTACACAGTTTTCTATCATTCCAAGACAAATATTATTATTTCAAACACATTTAGGTTGTCATCAGCAAATGCTTTCAATAGAGTCAATTCTAATTTTTTTTTTCTCTTGTAAAGAGTTAAATCAGCTTTGGGCTATAAAAGATGAATTTTATTCAAGCAATGTATAGTTTTTTTCCCCCTTCCATTTCCAAACAGTTCCTGAATATTTTGAACTTGAAAGATTCCTTGGAACTGATGAAGGTCAACCAGAAGTACAGAAAGTATCATCCTAATGTGCCATTGAAGATCAGCCCTAGATCATGGTGGATCTATGCCTACACAGCTGTGGTGGAGGAGAGGATCAGACCGTACTCCTGGGAAAGGATAAAAGAACATCGGTATATATTTGCTTTTTCAAGATTTCTTGTTTTCAATTTTATGGTGTCATTGTGAATTGCTTATGGACAAAGTTGAAATTAAAAGATGAGATTTATTAATAAATTGACTGTTCCCAATAGGAAACTCTATTCCTGAACTTTTAAATATACATCCTTAGAGCTAGAGAGAAAAAAATGCTGTTAAACCTTGAAAGTGTGTAGAATAACTTGGCTGTATAAATAAGATAAATTACCAATATATATGGTGTAAGGGATAGAATACTCAAGGGATTTGTCCTAATTTAACAACGTATATAACAAATTTTCCTAACGGACAGACTTTTTTAAAACTTTGCGCATAGAAAGCTCATCATATCTCTAGGAGATTACAGTAAAAAAAGATACGGGTCACCGTGCTCGTTTCTGAGAAAATTGCCTTTTAAAAAGGTATATACAGTTCCAAAATTCAGCTTATGTTGGATTTAACACACCTTTCTTTAATTGTCCGTTAAAAAGGAAAATTATCAGAAAAATATACAAACGTACATCATTTTAATGAAAATTCATTTAATTCTATACAAAAAATATATAAAAGCCTGGTTTTGAGCATGGTAAATGTACAAATATGCATGTTATATATAGACTATTGAGTTAAAAAGGGAGATAATTTGACTGAATTAAGGGTTAATCTTTAAAAAATACATACTTTCTAACGAACAGATTTTTCTTAAAATTTCCACACTTATAGTATTTTTGATTCTTAACAATAAGAAAAAATAAAAATGGCACCTATCCGTGCTTATTTCGTCAGAAAACAAGGATGAAGATCACTGTGGAAATTAAATTTTTCAAAGAAAGAAATAAGGTAACAGCTCAGCAGACACTGGGAAAGGGAGAAATTGCTCATTAGGAGCGATTTCTCCTTTTCCAACAATAATTTTCAAAGTGGAAACAGCTTTACTTCCACAGCTTTAAATTTTCTGCCTTTGTTTGCTTGTTTGGTGTGTAACGCTGTGTCAACAGTATTTAATTATTTCACGGTGACAGTACACAGATCCATATTTTTCTCTTTACTAATACTCCCCGAAGAAAGTGTTACTTATTTCAGTGCACCAATAGTATTACTATATGTGCAAAAAATACATATGTGCACTTTTGATTCACTATCCATGACCAAAAAAACATGAGCAGTAGGATGCGCGCGAACATTATGTATATACGTCGTTAAAGGCGGAAACAACAACAGCGATTGCTTTGAAGGCCTCCAAAACATGAAATGCATTTCCTATCCATCATAATCTGTGCATCCATCAGGGTCAACATTTGGCAGGAAGATACAAGAGAGATTATAGTGTCATATAATAAGGATGAAATGGGTTAAAAACTGGCTGAAAACTAGTATGGATGTATCTTCAATCTATTCATTGTTTAGTTTTGATAGCACTAGATTGTTTGTACTGTTCTCATGGAAATGGAAAACTACTGAACCTGCACCAAAAATCCCATGTATAAAGACCCCGAGGAGAAAGGCTTTTGAAAAAATTTTGGGAAAAGGAGAAATGCTGGTTATCAGCTTTTCATCTTTTTCCACAATGTTTTATACCCAGTCATTGACAAATCCCATTATTTGAGCCATATATAATATTATGTCATCTGTAAATGCTTTGAATTTGGACAAGTCGAACATTTTTTCATTTGGTGAAGAGTTTAGAAAAGAAATTCACCAATCAATTTTAAATGGCATTCATAGACAAATTCTAAATTTATTAAGTAACAAATTTATAATTAATGAAAACAAATGCTATAAACTAAGCGGTTTAGGCAATCAGAAGTTGCATTCCATAAACATTTAAAAAAAAAATAGAAATCTCGAGTGTTAGAATGAAATTGAGAATCGTCGGCGAATCAGTTTCCTATTTCCTTTTTCTCACTTTCAGAGCCAAATACAGAAAGTACAAAGAGTTGTACAAAAAGAGTTTAGAACAACCCAATTTGGAATCCATCAAAACCAAGCTGTGGGAACTCGAGGAAGGTTTAGATGTAGCCAACATTGTCATGGCAAGGACGCAAGCCAGAGCTGAGGTATGGCCACCACTTTTATTGTCTTGTGATTTTGTTAGGTTCTTAACTCTTTACCACCTTGCAAAATTTTAGACTTGTCCATTTTAAAGGAATTTACAGTCAATGGTTCAAATAATACCATTTGTCTTTGAATAGGTAGAACACATTGTGGGAAAAGGAGAAAATGCTGGTTACCAAATGTCCGTCAGATCTTGATCTGTACTGCCTGATCTATTGTTTTGGAGATGTGCCTTAACTGATCCAAAAACTGTCAAATTTCAGTATTTTGATCTGATTTACTGATACATGTAGTTGCAATGTTATCACTCTAAATGTGATTCAGTAATAGAAATTTGTCCTTGGATAGGTACAAAACATGATAGGAAAAGGAAAAAAATGCTGAGTACCAGCATTTCCTTCTTTTTCCACTTTGTTTTCAAAGGTAATCTTTTGCAGGGATGTTAATGTTTGGTAAAAGACTGATATCTAAATCTACATTTTTTGCAAAATCGGTAGATACTTTTTCTTTCTTTCAGCTCTGTTATCAAAATTTTATTTTTCTGATTCAATTTTTGTATCTGCCAAAAATGTCACATGTATATTTACCCAAAAGATGACATATAATGGTAATGTCTGTATGGTTTCTACATGTCAGTATGCACCAGAGAAAGTGAAGAAAAAGAAGAAAGAAAGCAGTGGCTGGTGGTTTTCTGGCTGGTTTGGTTCCGGTAATGAGGAAGAAGAAGAGGAGGAAGTAGATGTAGAATTGGATTCAGACCAGGAACCAGGTGATATAGGATAAACTTAGTTCTGATAAGATTTAACCTAAGCTATAAAAAAAAAAAAAACATTATGTAATGATCATAATCATAAGTGTAGAAGAGTTTATTTGTTTGACTCTTTAAGAAAATTATGGTATTGTCCAAGACCTGTCATAGTCCATATCTGCATTTTGGTTGTGCAGAAGCTTTGACATTTTTTTCACATTTCAGTTATTACTGAAGACATTTACCTGAAACCTGGGCCCCTTTTTTTTTTTTTTTTGATTTGAAGTTTTCTCTGAAAAAGCACCAGCTGCTGAGCATTTGCCTTTGTTTGCAGTGCTCTTGTTTTACTGTAAAATATCTTGCTCAAAAAGGATTTTTCTGCAGAATTTTTTATGTATATATCTATTGTCAACTTTATGACGTATTGTCGGGAATGTTTTCAAAAGTTGTCCACTTCAGCACAAAGAAAATTATCTCAATTAAGCTGTATTACAATGGTTCATCATTTTGTTTATGTAGCATGCCAATATGGCAAATAGAATTAAGTAATGCTTTAAATTACAGGTGACTGGCTATCCAAATTGACACCTGAAGACAGGGAGACTATAGAAAAAGGAATAGGCTACGATAGAAATGCTGCAGTAACAAAACTACCGAAAGAGGTCAGAGACATAAACCTTTAATAATTTGCATCCTAGAGACACTTGTCAATACATGAAAATTATTAAAATATTCCATTGTCAGGGAACTTCAAGGCAAGCTGACATACAATGTGTCTGGCAGCACTTACTATAATGAGATTTGTGTAAAAGCTTTCTCTCACTGGTCAACTTCAGTTAAAAAATATTTAAGTCTCATTTACTGAGATGCTTATAGGCTCCTTCATGCATACATTTGTTTTCTTATGGAGCTCTTTTTTGACATTTTATTATTTTGTATACCCATATGGACTAAAAGGTACAGGTGAACTAGATCAGCAACTGCTGGCTGCCATTGGTCAACTACAGTGAAAAACTTCTTTAAGTGTCAATCACTCTGATGCTTATAAGACCAATCAGGCGTCCATGTGTTGCTCTGTGAAGATCTTGTTTCAATATACTGTCCAGCTTGTATTAAGCTAGCATCAAAGGGATTCTCCAAAAGTGCTTGCTTTACAATTCACCACACAATCCCGAGTTTAAACACCCAGCAGGAGAAGGCTTTTGAAAACATTCTTGCAAAAGGAGAAAATGCTGGTAACCAGCAATTTCTCCTATACCCACATTGTTTTCGCCCCTTTAAGGGCAAAACCTGCTTTCTGATTTTGTAGTCTGTAAATTTTTTCAGTTGGGCAAGTTTACAATTTTGTCATTTAGTAAAGATTTAAGACAGTTACTCGCTGAGCAAGATTGAGTGTCAACATGTTTGCCTTTTCTGGAAAATCAATTATGCTTGCTTAATACAGGTTGCTTGCTATATAGAGGTGGCTACTAAGACAAATTTGACTGTGTATTTGAATTTTTTATACCAACAGTATATAGAGTACAAAGTACAGGTGAACCTGACAAGCTGCTGTCTCTCATTGGTCAACTATAGTAAAAAGATTCTGCAAGTCTCTGTCACCCAGATGCTTGGTTCTTTTGAGACAAGACCTGCAGGGGATGCTTTTAGGTAAAATTCAGATCATTGTTTTATAAACAGCATTGAAATTGAAAGTAACTTTATTGCTCACTCTCCATTAACCTATTCAGTGACTCTTCCATACTTTTATTAGTATGGTTATTTTCAAACAGCATGACCCATTGCACTAGAAGGCTGTTTTGGCAACATTATGGATATCGGCCTAGAATACATTTTACTGCAGATAACATTGGAAGGTGTGTTGATAAACACATACAAATGAGCCATGCATCTGCAAAAAGTGTTGGGGAATAGCAGCCTTTTGCTATTTGTAAGTTTTTCTGCATTTGTATGGACCATTCTACCTCATGATTGAGTCAGTTGTTGGTCAGAATGGATTTTATGGATCCATAATTCTTTCTTGATATAATGCATCACAGAGATGTATTAAACCCTCTTTTCTGAGAGCACAGCTCCAATAAAAAGTAACTTTTGGCTTTTGCAAAATGTAATGATATTTTTATATAATAGGATTTGTTTTCAATCCTTATTCGATCTTGGAAAAGAGAATTAATTTCAGTATTTCATTTCTTTCAGATTGTCCTGTAAGACAGAAAGTTTTACTGTAGAAGGAGCCTCAATAGAACATGAGCTTGTTCCCATAGTAACATCAGATGTCAATGTTTACGGTTTGTTTTCTCTTTCTCACTCATAGCTCAGTATGCAGTTTTTGGCAGGCAAATATTTTCTAGGGAAAGTAAAGCAGACTAGTGTTAGATAAACTATGAAAAGCAATATAATGTTGTGACAGATGCCCAACATTCCCTGTTTTGTATTTTCAGGAAACCCATTAACCTACAGGCTGATTTTAGGCCTTCCAAACTGAGAGCTATGCCACAATGATTTTACATAAGTTCATTAATGAAACTTTAATTCTTGTTAATTTTTTTACCAAACAATCCCCTGTTTTAAACTCTGATTAAGAGGCCTTTTGAAAACATTTTGTGAAAAGCAGGAAAGGCTGGTGACCAGGATTTTCTCTTATTTACCACCATGTTTTCTGTCCGTTCAAAAATGATTCCTATCATCATTGCCAAATCTATTTTGTTGTCTTCAAATTCTTTCAGTATAGACATGTCTAAAATTTGGTGTTTTAAAAGGGTTAATTATCTGTTTTTTTCAAAGATGCTTTCAAAGTTGTTTGCTGCAAATTTTCTACATAAGATTACTATTTAGGTGGACAGTGCAATAGTATAATCTATGCTTAATATATTTCAGCACCATCTTTGAACCAAGTGTTTACCCTTGACTTTGAGTCTAAACCCCTGTACGTAGATGCTGACTTTTCCTTAAAGACCACCATACAGCCTGTAGAAGTTGTGTATGATGAGGTAAGTTTCTTTAAGAGATTTCTCCCTCTCATGTTTGATTTTTTTCTCAGTAAATTGAATATCCACTTGATCTCAATCCCAAGCCATAAACCAATCAAATCCCATGCGCGTTGATGCCAACTTGTGCCATTAAAGACAACATGTGCCTTCCCACTTAATCCAAAGCTGTTCATTTGTTCAGTGACCCGTGTGTAGACAATGACATTTCCTTAAAGACCACCATACAGACTGTAAAAGTTTCCAATGATACTGTTACCAGTCATGAAGTTTTCTTGTAAGATTTCATCCTTTTTAGTTTGAAATTTGCCACAAAAACTTTTCATGCTTTCTTACCTAATACCAAAATAGTTCAAAAGTTGAACTAAGGACTCTTACATTGTTTTATCATATAAAACCTCCCCTGTCAGTGTATTAAACCCATAACTTATTTTTGATAATACACTAGTGTATTATCGTTTTTTGGGTCCTGGTTCTGATCAGTTTTCAGTCATGAGCGTGTGATGCTTGAGAAACCAAACACAGTATGTGCCAGAATTTGTACTGCTATGACGTTTTGCTGAAAAACGACGCCATTGTTGCTAAGGCATATACAGGTGGACAGTTTTTGATTTTCATGTTTAATAAAAGCTAACAAATGCAGCAAAAACTTTTTAAAAGCAATAAAATTGCTGAATAAGTTGCACTTACCCCCTCTAGAAACTGATTTATTCTACTCTTGGTGTAAATATTATGGAGCTATCTACTTGTGTATGTATACATTTGAAACCAAACTACAACTGTAAACATGGACCTGTGAACAGTATATAGGCAAAAGTTGATGATGCGGGACATTTTTTGTCTGTCACTTGTTTAATGTGATAAATAGAATCTCACATATGTGTTTATGTTTTATCATTTTTATTGAACTCATTGACTAAATTGAATTTGAAGCCAAGGCTCATGTCATGCAATTTTAGTCAACTTGTTTGATAAAAATGATAATACATAAACACTCATGTAAGATCCTCTATTTCTACAGCATTTAATCTTTCCTATGGATCCTTCATGAGTCAGTCAGTGGTTTTTATAATGGCTCAAAATAGACATGGCTTTCAGAAACAGTTAAGTAGCAGTTATGATAGCCCAGTGGAACTAATATATCTGCCACTGAGCCATTTTCAAAGAAAAATTGGGTTTATTAACCCTTTACCACATAATATCAACTTTCTCAATCAGCATATTCTCCTTTCGCAAAAATGTTTTCTACCCTTCCTAAGGCAAATTTCAATTTTTGACCTACAATTATTTTTTCTATACAAATGCTTTCAATTTGGATAAGTAAAATAAAATGTTGTTTGGTAAAGGGTTAAGCACAAAGGGAAATGTTTGAAGGAAAGGTATATATACAATAAAAACTGTCTTAGTGGCCACCTTGATCAAGCAACCAACCAACCAGTAAGCAAGCATACATTGCATTTCTAGTGTAGGCAAAAATACTGAAATGACCTTATACTAAGCAAGCATATTTTGAGTATCCCTGCAGTTTCTTTCACAAAACAGGTTGAACTGCACTTTCCGTGAACTGTATTGTGCCTTCATTCTATTTACAGCACTCTGTGTGTGAAGTCAGAGCATTTTTCCAGCTACCAACAGGAAGTATAGATGTGAAAACTGCTGCAGTTCAAACCTTTCAGGAAATGGCCAAAATTAGTAAAGCTGGCTTGATATATGCAATTCAGAAGCACAAAGTATGTTCAGTAGCCACATTTATGATAGTTACTCTATTTTTACTCTTTACCATATGACACAAATTTAGAGTTGCCCAAATAAAAAGCAATAGCAGACAACAAATCAAATTTGACCATGAAAATACAGAACACTTGTGGGAAAAAGAGAAAATGCTGGTTACGATCATTTTCTCCTTTTCCCACAAAGTTTTCAAAATACTTCTCTCTCAGGGTCATTAAAACTTGGTATTGTGTGATAAAGGATTTAGTCAGATTCAAAAGCCTGTACTAGCCATCTAATTGTCTGAGACAGAATATCTTGGAAAGAGAAACTGCTAGTCTAAGAATATGAAGTTAGAACTTTGAATTGTTCTTGAACCTGGTCTCTTATATTTTTTTCAGTGTAGATCTATCATCTTTTTTCATTAAAATGTATGCGTTTTTAGCTCCACTGGCCGAAGGCCAGCGGGCTTATGTCATGGCCTGCTGTCCGTCGTGCATCCGTGCGTCCGTCCGTGCGTCCGTCCGTCCGTTAACTTTTTTTTAAAATGTCTTCTTCTCTGAAACTACCCATCCAATTTTGATGAAACTTCACAGAAATGATCCTGCCATGGTCCTCTTCAGAATTTCTTGAAAGAATTTAATTCCTTCAAAAACTCTGGTTGCCATGGCAACAAAACTGAAAAATTTTGAAAATCTTTGAAAATCTTCGTCTGAAACCGTAAGGCCAAGGGCTACCAAATTTGGCATGTAGCTTTATCTAGTGGACCTCTACCAAGTTTCTTCAATTTATAGCCCTGGGGTCAAAATTGGCCCCGCCCCGGGGGTTACAAGTTATACATGGGCTTATTTAGGGAGAACTTTAAAATTCCTCTTCTACCTAGCCATAGGGCCTAGAGCTACCAAATTTGGCATGTAGCTTTATCTAGTGGACCTCTGCCAAGATTGTTCAAATTATAGCCCTGGGGTCAAATTAGGCCCTGCCCGGGGGTAACAAGTTTTACATGGGCTTATATAACAAGTTTTACATGGGCTTATATAGGGAGAACTTTAAAATTCTTCTTTGACCTAGCCATGGGGCCTAGGGCGACCAAATTTGGCATGTAGCTTTATCTAGTGGACCTGTACCAAGGGTGTCCAAATTATAGCCGAGGGTCAAATTTGACTTCGCTCCGGGGGGTAACATGTTTTACATGGGCGGGCTTATATAGGAAAATCTTTCGCATCTAGCTATAAGGGCTAGGGCTATCAAATTTTGCATTTAGCTTTATCTAGGGGGTCTCTATCAAGGGTGCCCAAATTGAGAAAAATTTGAAAATCTTCTTGTTTATAACATTCAAGAACTGAATTATTTGGTATGGAGCTTTATATTGTGGACCTCCACCAGGATTCAAATAATTATAGCTTTGCAATCAAAATTGGCTTTGCCCATGGATCACAACTTTCTCGTAGGATTAGATAGAAAAATGTTTTCATGTCCTCGTGTTTGAAATCAATTTGCTGAATATTGTAATGTTTGGCTTGTAGTGTTTTTACTTAATAGCCAGTGGAGCGATACAGGGCCATCATGGCCCTCTTGTTTAATTTTGCCTTTGCAATATAAGCTATATTGTTGTAAAGGTTTTTTTTAAAGTTTACATAGATATTTTTTATAAAAATATGAAATCAGTGACAAATATGTCAGGGGAGAATTCAATTTAGACTACTTTACTCTTTACCAAACAAGCATTTTGTTTTAAGGAGCCTGGATAAGTTGCTGTTTGAAAACATTGTGGTTGAAGAGACAAATGTTAATGACCAACATTTTCATCTTTTTCCATAATATTTTCTATCCATTATTTTAGCCATATTTAATTTCTCATCTGCAAAAGCTTTCAATATGGACAGGTATCAAATTTTGCAATCTGGTAAAGAGTTGAAATAACATTTTAGTGAATGTTAGAAGGCTTATAGCTTAGCTGATTACCATTTAACTCTTTACCACACCAGAAAATTTTAGACTGGTCCAAATTCAAAGCATTTGCAGACAACAAAATAAAGGTGACTAAAAAATTGAAATTTGGTTTGGGAAGGGTAGAAAACATTGTGGGAAAAGGAGAAAATGCTGGTTACCAGCATTTTCTCCTTTTCCCACAATGTTTTCAAAAGGCTTCTTTCTCAGGGTTGTTAAAAGTCAGGATTGTGTGGTAAAGAGTTAAGGCTAATCAGAGAGCTGAGAAGTATATATTTGATTATCTCTTTACTAGATGATAAATTTTAGATGTGTCCAAATTGAAACTATTCACAGATGATAACATGAATTTGACTAAAAAAGATGAAAAATGTTTTTTGACAGATAGAAAACATTTCAGTAAAAGTACAAAATGGTGGTTAACAGCATTTTCTCCATTTCCCACATTGTTTTGAAAAGTTTTCTTTCGCAAGGTCATTAAAACATGCATTTGGTTGGTGAAATGCTATACATGTATATTTTTCACTTACAGACTATTCACCTAGCTGTGACAATGAAATCTCCCTATGTTGTGATCCCAGAGTTTGGTACTCTTCACAGGTGAGATACTTTGTAGCATGCAGACTTTTATAGCCTGACAAATATATTTTTTCAGAGGAATACTTGAATCATCTGATTTGTTTGCCATTTGATTATACTGTTGGCGTTTTGGTCTAACTGCTAGTGTACACTTAGGCTGTTACCAAATTGCCCTGTGTTGTCATTCCAGCATTTGGTACTTGTCATAGGTAAGGTACTTATTTGCATGCAGACTCTTGCAACCTGGCAAACTAATATTGTCAGAGGTACTATGGAATCATGTGACCTTTGGGTTGCCGTTTAATTAAAGGTGTTGAGTGGGTTCAATCTTTGGAACTACCTAATCATGACTGAAGTACTGGTTAAGGTTTCTAGAAAGCAACCATCAACAGTGGATGATATTAGTTGAAAAAACTCTGTGTCATGTACATGTATATGTACTCTATATAGATTTAAACTAACAAAACCCTCCCATAGTTTAGCTGTGTAGGCATTTTTTCCTATCCTAGTGGTTTATTATGAGTGAAAGATAAAAAGCTACTAAAGGATTTAGAGCAAAAAAGAAAAAAAATAAATGTATAAAATTACATTTGAGCCATGCTCTGTGAAAAGGGGGCTTAATGCATCTGCGAAAAGTATCGACCCAGGTCACCTGGGCCGAAACTTTTCACTATTTGTCAATTTTCTGTATGCCGAAGGACCAGTCAACCTCTGGATTAAGTTGGCTGTTGAAAAAAAAGTGGCTATTATGGATCCATAAGTATGTGATGGCTTGACTGGTACCATGGATCACGGAGATGCATTAAACCCCCTTTTCACAGAGCGTGACTGATTTATATTATTTCCAGAGGGGGCAATGTGCTGATCGTGGATCTAGGAATGTTACAAATTAAGAGTGAGCTACAACCTAAAGACGGTGCAATAGAGGTAAATATAAATGTCTAACCCTTTACTAAACAGTCCTATGTTTCAATGACCCTGAGAAAGACTGTCTTTGAAAATATCATGGAAAGGTGAAAATGCTGGTGACTAGTATTTTCTCCTTTTCCCACAATGTTTTACACACATCATAAGATTAATTTCTGATTTTGAGTGACATTTAGTATGTCTTCTGCAATTGTTTTCAATTCATACAGGTCTAGTATTTTGTTGTCTGGTGAAGAGTCACAGATTTGTTTGCTAAACATTTGAGCATCACACATCTGTCTGTTCTATATTTATCAGCAAGAAATAGAAGGCTTTTGAACTACATTGAGACCAGTATTTTTTCCTTTTCTCCCAATGTTTTCTACCCATTCAGTATGCCCCCGTGAAGTTCTGAACTCATTTGTTCATAAAACAAATCGGCATTAGATGACTCGGTAGACGTCCTTAAAAAAATGGATACTCATTATAAATTTTAGTTTCAATAGTCACAATGTATTATCTTCCATTTTTAGCATGCCAATCTGTCAGAGTCAGAACTATCTGCCAGGCTCTATGATCAGTTTACCATCAAAATTACAGATGTCAAAGTGCTCCTTGCTGATTCAGGTAGGGTTGACATTTTGTCTGTTAATGTGCTTATCATTTAGCCCACGTCTTGTATCTCTCATGTTTTTGTTTTTTTGCTCCTGTGTATCTTTTTTTTTTGTGTCCCACCATACTCTTTGTATTACTCTCTTTATTTATTTCTGTTGGGGCCTTATAGCAAGGTGATTGTGCACAGATTTTATCGATGTAAAAGTAGAAAGATTTCCCATGTGTTAACTGATGAACCTTGATTTGATTGATTACTATAGGGTAAATCACTGTCAGAAAGTATCTCTTTATTTCACTTATTTCACTTTGCTTTTTGTCTGCAGCATTTATATTTATGTGTTTTAAGTTACTGTTCCTTATATGTTGAGAAAACAAAACACTGTTTGGACCCATTTGTTTGGATGTAGCAGGCTTCTAGAATGATCTATTGGACGCTGTTATTAAGTGATTATTAGGGCCCATATTCACAAACCATTCAAAGTCTAATTCTTGAAAAAGTTTTGAATTTCAAAGTAACATAATTGCTGATTGGCTTACCCAAATGGTGTAGAAATCTAATTCGCCAAACCATTTGGATTAGCCATCTGATTGGCTAAACCATTTCTCGTTTTTGAGCCAATCAGAAATTATGTTACTTTAAATCACTTTGAGGTTTACATTTTGTTACCAAATGGCTTAGCGAATCAGAAATTGTATTACTTACCAAATCTAACGGTAGACTGAGCATAAAATTTAGAATTTTTGATGAATACAGGCCCTGGTCCAGTCTGCCAAGACAGATAATGCCAAACCTAATTCTCCTCACAAGCAGTGCTAGTTTCTATGTATGACTATTCTAGTAGATGACAGGCATACAACCCAGGTCATGCTTACCTCTAACTACCAATCATACCCATACTTTGAATTTTAGAAACTTGTTGAAAGGAAGACAATTAAGGAAGATTTTTGTTGGGACTAGTTGGTGAATGTGGTATCTAGTCAAGTAGCCAAAACAGATAATGCCAAACTCAATCATAGTTTCTGTATACAAATATTTCAGGAGATGACTGGCACACAGCCCAGGTCCAGCCTACCTCTGACTACCATATTTTACCCAGTATGGAACTGCTCCTAGACTTTTACAATACAGTCAAACCTGACTATAAACAGCTACCACAGTATGTTATTAGATTTGATGGCTTAACTTGGTTATTCCTATCTTACACACAAGATTTTATATCTGTATTCCCGAAGCATTTTTAACCCTATAGTTCAAAGATAAGCGTTCTTACATTTCTACTCACTACCAGATGACAAAATATTAGACTTGTTCAAATGAAAACATCTTTAGATGAAAATTCAAATGTGGCTCAAATGATTGAATTTGTCTTTAATAGAATAGAAAATATTGTGGAAAAAGGAGAAAGTGATGCCTACCAACAATTTCTCCTTTTCCCACAGAGTTTTCAAAAGCCTTTTGATTGTGCTGTGAGGGATTAAAGGAGTTGAATAATAGGTGACATTTTGAAAAAGAATTAACCTTTTAAATGCAGCTGAACAAAATAGACATGTTCCTCACTTGGAAAGGGATTTGATTTTGGCAAGTCCATATATTGCTTCAGCAATGCAGCAGGGGGTGGGGATGGGTGTACTAGAGTCAGGTTGTCTGTTTGTCTGTCCATTGACATAATCCTGTGTCCTATTCTCCTACTTTACTTTTTGACCAAATTAACTGAAATTCTAATGGAAGCTTTTTTACCATGGGGACTTCAACACAAAAAGCTATGATTGGTCATCTATAATAGGTGTAAGGGCCCTTTGAACTTTTTTTAGGGTAACTGTTCTTAAATTTCAGACAAAAAGTGATAACCAATTTACCCACATTTGAGATTAACATATCAGATAAGAGACTTGCTGTTCTGTACAAATTTTTCCACAACTTTCCACTGCCATCCAGCACCAGCATGCTGGGAATGATGGGAGAGGACTTGGTTGATGCAGGAATCAGTGCCTCATCTAACCTGGTAATTTTGTTCTTCTTCCTTTTTGATCCATTTCTTTTGTAATAAATGTTTAATTTTACCTGAATTCTGAATACTTCTATGAATTGTATTGTCACGAATTAAAAGAAGTTCTAAATTTATATTTGTTCAGAATCTGCTTGGAAAAAAAAACTTCTTAACTCTTTACCACACAACAAAAGTTTAGACTTGTTCAAATTGAAAACATTTGCAGACTACAATATAAGTGTGGCTCAAATTAAGATATTGGTTTTTGAAATACATGTAGCAGAAAACATTGGGGAGGGCGGGGAGGGGGGACTACTGGTTACCAGCATTTTCTCCCTTACAATGTTTTCAAAAGCTTATTTCCTCTGGGTCGTTAAAACTGCAGATTGTGTGCTATAGGGTTAAAATGATTTCTATACCAGTCTCTTTTTCTCATTACCTTCTGGAACATACTTGCAGGAGATAATTGTAAAAACATTCTTGTAAAATGTGGATATCCTTTACCAGATGAAAAATTTTTGTCCGGTCCAAATTAAAAGCAGTTGCAGATGACAATTGAATTATGCCTTTAAAGCTGGGATTTGTCTTCCAAAATATTTAAAAGACTGTGGAAAAAGGAGAAAGTGTTGGTCACTAGCATTTTCTTCTTCTCCTACAACTTTTTTAAATGTGCTTTTTATCTAGGTCTTTTAAACACATGGTTCTATGTTAAAGGGATAATTTATATGAATTATGACTTTATACATCAGTACATGCAACAGCATTTGGCAAAATGTGAAATTGATTATTCCAAATAATTTTTTTTATTGTCATAATGTTTTATATATGTTATTTGCTGGAAGACAAAAAAATGTTAGCAGGAAATTATGTTTATTTGGCATAGAGATCCTCTCAAACTCTTTACTAAACAGTCCATTGTTTTGTTAGGGTTAGAGCATTCTCTCCACAAGGTTGTGAAAACAATTTTTGGTAAAGAGTTAAAGATTATCATCTCCTTTTACCAAAATGTTTTCACATATTGTTATCTTCCATTAAAATTTTTTATCCATGCTTATCATATGTTTTCATGTATTTGATATTCATTTGTATACATATATCAATTTTATGAAAATTGTCTGCTGTAAATTTGTTTCTTAAGGTTATGAGGTGTTTAACTCTTTACTACACAATCTTCAGTTTGAACACCCTTGAAGAAGAAGCCCTTTGAAAGCATTGCGGGAAAAGAAGAAAATGCTGGCTACCAGTATTTTCTCCTTTTCCCACAATACTTTCTACCCTATCAATGAGAAGTTCCATCATCTAAGCTAAATTTGAATCGTCATCTGCAAATGTATTTAATTTTTTCTAGTCCAAAGTTTTGTTGTTTGGTAAAGGGTTAAGACTTGGTCTTCTGTATAAGAAAATTTTCATCTTCTTTTGAAATTTTAAACAGGAAGAAAAGTACAAACTACAGCCCGCTCTAGTAAGATCATGTAGATTAACCCCAGAGGACTAATTTTGTTTATGCTTTTCAAAAATGTATATTTCAGTTAACTCTTTACCAAACGATAAAATTTTAGACTTTTCCAAATTGAAAGCATTTGCAGACGACAAAATAAACATGACTCAAAAGTTGAAACTTGACTTTGGAAGAATAGAAAACATTGTGGAAAAAGGAGAAAATGCTGGTTACCAGCATTTTCTCCTTTTCCCACAATGTTTTCAGAAGGCTTCTTCCTCAGGGTCGTTAAAACCAGGGATATTTTTTGGTAAAGGGTTGATGCAAACCTATCTGCTTATGAAGCTGCATGAGAAATATCTGCTTTTGTGTACTTTTTTAACTCTTTACCACACAGTCCCGACTTTTAACGACCCTGAGAAAGAAGCCTATAGAAAACATTTTGTGGGAAAAGGAGAAAATGCTGGTAACCAGCATTTTCTTCTTTTCCCACAGTGTTTTCTATTGAATGAATAACAATTTCCATGATTTGAACCACGTCTTATTTTGTTGTCCGCAGATGCTTTCATTTTGGACAAGTCCACGAAATAGCCGTGTGGTAAAGAGTTAAACCCTTTCCCAAGTTTTAAAGACCCTGAGAAAGAAGCCTTTGAAAAACATTGTGGAAAATGGAGAAAATGCAGAAAACCAGCATTTTCTCCTTTTCCCACAATGTTTTCTATCCTTTCAAAAATAAATCCCATTATTAAACCAAACTGAGAGGATGATCTGCAAATGATCTGAAATTGGAGGAGTGTAAAATTTTGATGTCTCATAAAGAGTTAATGCATCATGACATGTGGAAAATTTGTTTTCTTGATGGTTTCCTTATACATGTAGCTTCATCCGAGGGACTTCTGATTTTTCATTATTTAGTCTTTACAAAAATGCAATATTTTAGACTTGTCCAAATTGAGAGTATTTGCAGGTGACAAATCAAATAGGATTCATATTTGAAAGTGTAGAAATTTTTTTTTGTCTTTGAAAAGATTAAAACATTGTGGGAACATGTGAAAATGCTAGTTTCTTCATTTCCCCACAATGTTTTCAAAAGCTTTGGACATTAGGGTTGTTAAATCATGGGATTGTGTGGTAAAGAATATAAAAAAGGTGATTTTCCTTTTCATAAATAGAGAATCTTAGATGAGCGTTTATGTATTATCATTTTTATCAAACGAGTTGACTAAAATTGTATGACACGAGCCTTGGCGAGCGTCAAATACATTTTTAGTCAATGAGTTTGATAAAAATGATAATACATGAACATGAATGTGAGATTCTATTTATCACATAAAAAGAAAGACAGATAAAAAATATCCTGCCTCATCACCTTTTGCCTATTTGACATTTACACCGCAAGTAGAATAAAACAGTCTCAAGAGGGGGTAAATGCAACTATTTCAGCAATTTTTTTTTGTTTTTTAAAAGCTTTCGCTGCATTTCTTGCTTTTTATTAAACATGAAAATCAAAAACTGTCCACACGCATACGCCTTAGCAACAATGACGTCAACAAACGATAATACACTAGTGTATTAACAAAAATAAGTCATGGGTTTAATGCACAGCCAGGGGAGGTTTTATGTGATAAAGTAGTTTATTTTTGTGTCATTTGTACGAGCTAGTTATACATGTATATCATGTATATCAAAAATCGTGAATCATAATGGGTTAACCCTTTACCAAACAATCCTGGGTTTTCCTGACCCTGAGAAGAAGCCTGTTTGAAAAAAATTGTGGGAAAAGGAGAAAATGCTGGTTACCAGCATTTTCTCCTATTCCCACAATGTTTTCAGAAGGCTTCTTCCTCAGGGTCGTTAAAACCAGGGATATTTTTTGGTAAAGGGTTGATGCAAACCTATCTGCTTATGAAGCTGCATGAGAAATATCTGCTTTTGTGTACTTTTTTAACTCTTTACCACACAGTCCCGACTTTTAACGACCCTGAGAAAGAAGCCTATAGAAAACATTTTGTGGGAAAAGGAGAAAATGCTGGTAACCAGCATTTTCTTCTTTTCCCACAGTGTTTTCTATTGAATGAATAACAATTTCCATGATTTGAACCACGTCTTATTTTGTTGTCCGCAGATGCTTTCATTTTGGACAAGTCCACGAAATAGCCGTGTGGTAAAGAGTTAAACCCTTTCCCAAGTTTTAAAGACCCTGAGAAAGAAGCCTTTGAAAAACATTGTGGAAAATGGAGAAAATGCAGAAAACCAGCATTTTCTCCTTTTCCCACAATGTTTTCTATCCTTTCAAAAATAAATCCCATTATTAAACCAAACTGAGAGGATGATCTGCAAATGATCTGAAATTGGAGGAGTGTAAAATTTTGATGTCTCATAAAGAGTTAATGCATCATGACATGTGGAAAATTTGTTTTCTTGATGGTTTCCTTATACATGTAGCTTCATCCGAGGGACTTCTGATTTTTCATTATTTAGTCTTTACAAAAATGCAATATTTTAGACTTGTCCAAATTGAGAGTATTTGCAGGTGACAAATCAAATAGGATTCATATTTGAAAGTGTAGAAATTTTTTTTTGTCTTTGAAAAGATTAAAACATTGTGGGAACATGTGAAAATGCTAGTTTCTTCATTTCCCCACAATGTTTTCAAAAGCTTTGGACATTAGGGTTGTTAAATCATGGGATTGTGTGGTAAAGAATATAAAAAAGGTGATTTTCCTTTTCATAAATAGAGAATCTTAGATGAGCGTTTATGTATTATCATTTTTATCAAACGAGTTGACTAAAATTGTATGACACGAGCCTTGGCGAGCGTCAAATACATTTTTAGTCAATGAGTTTGATAAAAATGATAATACATGAACATGAATGTGAGATTCTATTTATCACATAAAAAGAAAGACAGATAAAAAATATCCTGCCTCATCACCTTTTGCCTATTTGACATTTACACCGCAAGTAGAATAAAACAGTCTCAAGAGGGGGTAAATGCAACTATTTCAGCAATTTTTTTTTGTTTTTTAAAAGCTTTCGCTGCATTTCTTGCTTTTTATTAAACATGAAAATCAAAAACTGTCCACACGCATACGCCTTAGCAACAATGACGTCAACAAACGATAATACACTAGTGTATTAACAAAAATAAGTCATGGGTTTAATGCACAGCCAGGGGAGGTTTTATGTGATAAAGTAGTTTATTTTTGTGTCATTTGTACGAGCTAGTTATACATGTATATCATGTATATCAAAAATCGTGAATCATAATGGGTTAACCCTTTACCAAACAATCCTGGGTTTTCCTGACCCTGAGAAGAAGCCTGTTTGAAAAAAATTGTGGGAAAAGGAGAAAATGCTGGTAACCAGCATTTTCTCCTATTCCCACAATGTTTTCTGCCCTTCCTAAAACAAATTTCAGTTGTTGAGTCACATTGATTTTGTCATCTGCAAATGCTTCCAATTTGGACTTGTCTAAAATTAGGTCGTTCGGTAAAGAGTTAAATGATAAATAGCCATTGTATGATTGAGTTGAAAGGTTGGAAGCTTCATATGTACACATTTATTTGCTGTATTAACCCTTTACAAGACAATCCGGTGTTTTTACAACCGTGAGGTGGAAGGCTTTCTAAAACATTGTATGAATAGTAAAGGCTGGTTATCAGCTTTTTCTATTCTTCTTACACTCTCTTCTGTCCTTAGAAAGACAAATTTTGTTCATTTGAGGCACTCTTAATTGGTTGTCTCCAATTGCTCTCAAGATGGATATGCCTAACACTGGGTAATCTGGTAAAGTGTTAATTCTTAATATGGTTTTAGCATGCCACTGTATTTTATTGTACCACTTTCAGCTCTTTTATGAAGAGGTAAAAATGGACTAATAACCTTGTTTATTTGCAGTTCCTTACTAAATTGCCTTTTCTCCTAATATTTCTACGATGAACTGTTAACCATTTGTGGAAAAAACCTAATTTTTAACAGGCCTGAGAAAGAAAGATTTTGAAAACATTGTGGGCAAAGGAGAAAATGTTAGTAACCAGCATTTTCTCATTTTTCAACACTGTTTTGTATTCTTTAAGGACAAATTTCATCATTTGAACCTCATTTAAAGTGTTTTGTGCATATGATTTGAATTTGGAGAAGTCTAAAATCTTGTTGCATGGTAAAGATTTTGCTTACATAATTATACTCATGTGGCTTTTCAAGTCACATTTACAGGATCATAAATTCTAACACTGAACCATAATTTAGATCTATGACATAACTCTCCCTCTAACTCATGACTATATGAATGTAAAAAACAAATGTATATTGCAGAATTTTCTTCTTTTCCCACAATATTTTCAAAAGCCATTTTCAGCAGGGTTGTAAAAACACAGGTTGTCAGGAAAAGGATAAAACACTAGTGATTTAATATGAATTCATTAAATACTAGCTGTGAAAGACATTCCATGATAAAAGGAGTGCTTTTGAAACCAATGTTGAAAAAGGAGAAACTGATGCTAACCACCATCATCTTCTATTACCTTGGTGCTTTCTACCATTGCCAGTATCTTTTAATTTACATTTAACCCTTTACCACACGGCAAAACTTTAGACCTATCCAAATTGAAAGCATTTGCAGACGACAATTTCCTAGTGGCTCAAATGACGCAACTTTTCTTTGGTAGGGTAGAAAACTTTGTGGGAAAAGGAGAAAATGCTGGTTACCAGCATTTTCTCCTTTTCCCACAATGTTTTCAAAAGGCCTCTTTTTTAGGGGCGTCAAAAGGCGTCATTGTGTGGTAAAGGGTTAATCTGTTGTCTGCAAAGCTCTCAATTTGTTAAAGTCTAAAATCTTGTCATTTGGTAAAGAGATAAAAGCTGTCTTCACTAATTTTTCTTGCAACTTTTTGCTCTTGTTTGATATAACACTTTTTTTTGCCTTGTTTGCCTGTGATGGATTTTTTGCCTTTGACATGGTCTGGAGATTATCTTTTTCATTTGTAAGTTGTGATCTAATTTATGTGTAACTTGTACACGGTCTGTTTGCTGAAACACTATTGGCAGGTACAAAATGAAATCACAACTATTTTGGTCTTCTTTCTCAACTAAAAAAATTGGCTGTTGGTTTTATTTGGGATTCTTTGAGTTACTCTGCACTTTGGTATAGGATTCTCCTGAAACTTGCATAGGTAAGTTTGATTATGAACTGCTGAAATTCTATTCAGAATGAAGAAAATCCAAGTTATTTTAGGAGAAGGAGCCAATACATGATTTTGTTCTTGCTTATACTGTTAAGTCCACTTTTATATGAGCTATTTCTCCTTATGTGACAATATTTCAAAAAGTGGTCTGCAGCAATATGGTACAGGTAATGCAGTAACATAATTTTTTGGAATATATATTAACAGGACAAAAATGAGGCCCAACTGGAGCCCGATGTCAGTGAGTTGCGGGAGCTAAAGCAGAGGGTACTAGGACGAAGGGTTCTTGTCAAAAACAAGGAGAGGGCAACGATGGTTTCTCCAGTAGGTAGGTGCCAATACTAAGGCTAGTAAGCCCTTAGGCTTTATCATAGTTTTGTGGGGAAAAAAATCAGTGGTTTGGAAAAACATAGTGCATGTTAATGTTGGAAAGCAGACAGTGGCGTAGAAAAAATATGTTTTGTACATTTTACTTAAGAGAGTCCAGAATTACATGGATAAGTACACATGCTGAAATACTGATTAACCGTTCACCAAAAACTGCATGTTTTGTGCATTCTGATCTTGATCTACAATGGCTGCAAATTTATACTTAGAGCACAGAATAGGCCGTCACAAGCTCAAGAAATAAGGCCCTGATATTCCAATTTTGTGGTTTGCCTTTGTCTATGGTGTTTCAGCAAAGCAGACAGTGTAGATCTTAGATCAGACTGCATGTTTTGTGCAGTTTGATCTTTGATCTTCCCTGGCAGCAAAGGCAACTTTAGTTGTGAAAGGTACTTTAAAGGTTCACTGATTTCTGTTTTCAGTATCTGACCAACCAGATAATCCCTTTACTGGAGAGGAGGAAGCAGAAGTTTGGTCCAGGTATTTACTGTTTTGTAGTCCTGTACTGGACACCAAAATTGTAGAATTGCATAATCAGGACAGCAGACCAGGCAATGCAGTTCAAGAGTGTTTTTGTCAAAATATTTGCACATAATAGTGGACTTTGTAGATGTGAGAAATGACTGCATGTTATGTGCAATCTGATCTTGATCTCCTCTATCCACTATAGGCAGTCTAATCTTGATCTGCCTTGTCTATTGAAACAGTTTCAGTTACCAGTATGCCCAGCTCTTCAGGGGGTTAATCATTCTCAGACTGAGTAAATTTCTTAATAATAAATTTAATGTCAACCACATTTCTTCTTCTTTTGAATTGAAAAAGAAATCTTTTTCTTTTGAATTATGAACTCCATAATGGATCCAAACTTCTTTATTCAGATATGCAGATGTATTGCCTGTAGATGACATTTCATCAAGTCACAATACAACCAACATTGTGCTACGAATTGTGATAAGGGAAGTTGTCATACAGCTGTTCAAAACTCTTGACAAACTTGAGAAACCTTACCTGATGTTTAGGGCCGAGAGACTGAGACTTGATGCTGCTATCACGGAACACGGGCTTGTTGCCCATGCTTGCTTGGGTGCCATACAGTTGGTGGATAAGATACATATAGGAACATCTGGAGAATACCTAGAGCTATTAAGTACTAAGGAAGGTACAGATCTGGTGTCTGTTCTGTACAGAAAGGTATGGTTGCTTTTTAGCTCACCTATGCTTTGTTGCTAAAAGTGAGCTGATATGATCGCTCACTGTCAATTATTTGCATCTGTTTTCAACTATCAATTATCAAGAGTTTTAAAGATTTCTCCTATGGAATTATTTGGCCAGTTATGCTAAGATTTCAGCCTCCCTTGGTTTGAAGAAAAGATCATTCATATAATCTTGGCTGTATAACTAATATGGCCTCCAATTGGCACTAGCTTAAACTTGGTATGGGTGATCAGTATCAGGAGTATTACAAAGACTGTTTTGAATGACTGTTGGTAGGTCATTTTTGACAAGTGTTTTGGTGGTTAAATGTACAGCTATTGTTTTCTATAGATTCATCTAGGGTAAACTGAAAACAACTATATTCTTGCCTAGAGCTTTGACATTTTATAGGTTTGTATAGTACCACGTGGTGTACCTTATACAAACTGGAGTAGTTCGAATTTTGCGACTATTTTCAAAAGTTGTTGACTGAGATGAGCAGTATATGATCAACATGTGCCTCTTCCAAAGCTAACATTTTGAGTATAACAATGTTTTTGAAGTAATGTCATAAAGATAATATATTTTGATGATCTATATGGGTAAGGACATACGAAGATCCAGTTTTTATCGATGGCTAAGCTACTAAGGCCCTGAATTCTCTACCAGACAGCAAAATTTCTAGACCTATTCATATTGAAAGCACTTGCAGATGTCAAATGTTAGTCAAACAGTGGCATCTGTTTTTGAAAGGGTGATTACCAAGATTTTATCCCTTTTTCATGATGTTCTCAAAAGCCCCTCTTTTTCTTGGTATAAAACATAGCTTTAAAAGGCAAAATATAAAAAGAAAAATTAATCACAAATAGTGAATCAGCTGTACCATAATAATTTGAAGCGATGTAATTTTCAGGTTGATAAAAAAAGCCCTGATTTTGACAGCCTATATAAAAGTGTAGAGCAGGGATTTAAGGTACAATTCCAAACACTGAATATACTGCTGGACCAAGGGGCTGTCATGTACCTGAAGGCATACATAGATGGTTTTCTGACAAGGTAAGTATTCTTGTGTCAGTATTTACACAACACAGACTGTTTTGTTCACAGCACAATATGAATTTTTACTACATGCCCAGCATCAGACAGCCTTTAAGCTTGTACCAAACATTCACATGTTTTTATAACAAAGGAAAAGAAAGCTATGAAAAACATAGTGGAAAAAGAAGAATATGCTGGTAAGCAGCATATTCTACTTAATCCACTTTTTCTACCCTTTAAAGGACAAATCCAGTCGGTTGAGACGTAATTAACCCTTCCAAACAGCAGATTGTTGATCTTCCAAATTGAAAGGAACTGCAGACAAGAAAAAATTGATATTGATACAAATGAGCTGTAATTTTCTGATAGGGTAGAAAATATTACGGGAAAAAGAGAAAATGCTGGTTACCAGCATTTTCTCCTTTTCCCACAATGTTTTCAAATGCCTTGTTCCTCAGGGAAGATAAAACTCAGGATTGTGTGTTAAAGGGTTAATTGGTCATCTGCAAATGATTTCAACATGGATGAGTCAAAACTTTTGTGATCTGGTTAAGAACTAATTTTTGACCTAATGAAAAAAAAATTTACACTCAAACAAATAGAAGCAATTGCAGATGACAAATAAAGTGTGGCTAAAACAATAGTAATTGTCTTCAAAGTGGTGAAAACTTGATGAGATTTTTTCATAGAAAATAATTTTGAAATTGCAATAATTTAAAATTTTCTGACAGCTGGAAATTTTCAATTTTTTTTTTTCATTTTATCCATTTCCTTACTGTAGACGACACAAGACACTTTTGTGGACAGTGTAAATCAAGATCAGACAGCATAGAATGTGCAGTCTATACTCTAATCTCCACTGTCCACATGGTTTATGCTAGATTATAATAGAATAGGTTCTTCACCTTGCAGGGAAAGTGTATTAATAGCCATTGCAACTTACTTTTTTGATAGTGAAAGAAGCAGTCACTGACAGAAAAATATATTGTAAGAGTAGAACGAAGTTTGCCAACTTATATTCTAGTTTTGACATTCATTTTCCTACCAATAACTGATACTTTGGCAGATTTTACTGTAACACAATGTCAAACCATAATAATATCCATATTTTCAAATGGTATGAATAAGATTTTCTGCATTTTGACTCCCCCATTTTTAACATTTGGCTGCTAGTGGGCCTTTAAGGGTTTGATTGCGATCGATTTAAGAATACATGTACTTCCATTTTTGCAGTATACAAAGCACAGATATGGTGACTAGTGTCAGCACTGTTGTATCCTCAATGGTAGCAGAGGGAAATAAACAAGCAGGGGAAGACAAACCTGATACACAAAACAGAACAGGTGCATGTTTGGTTTGGTTGTTTTTGAAGAAACTAACCCTCTACCACAAAATCCTGAGTTTTAACAACCCTGAGGAAATAGCCTTTTGAAAACCTTGTGGATGAAGGAGAAAATGCTGGTAACTAGCATTTTCTCCTTTTCCCAAAAGGTTTTCTACACTTTCATGTAAAATTACTGTGATTTCAGCCATATTTGATTTGTCATCTGCAATTGCTTTCAATTTGGACAAGTTCAAAATCATATCATTTGGTAAGGAGTTAAACATGAAGTTATTTTCAAAGCCCTGTTGTCATCAGTGTGAGTGGCTGCATCGTTGTGCAAAAACTTCGACATTTTCTTATATCTTTATCATTAATGAAGATAAGTTTTATACGCCCGTTGAAGACGGGACGTATTATGGGATCACCCATGGTGTACTGGCAGGTGGGCGGTGTCTAGTTCTTTGTCCGGAACATAACTTCGTCATCTCCAGTCTGATTGACTTGAAACTTGGCATTTGTGTTTGTTGCAATAATACGGAGTGCAGTGCAAAAGAACCATAACTCTACCCCATGCTGTCTTTGAGTTATTTCCCTTTGATCTCATTTTTACAGCATTTAGTGCTTGTCCGGAATATAACTTTGTCATCTCAAGTCAGAACGACTTCATACTTGGTATGCATGTTTGTTGCAACATTACAGAGTACATTGAGCAAGAACAATAACTCTACCTAGCGCGGATTTTGAGTAATTCCACTTTGTTCTTCATTTTTACAGTATTTCTTGCTTTTCCGGAACAGAACTTTGTCACCTCAAGTCAAATTGACTTGAGACTTGGTAAACATGTTTGTTACAGTTACGAAAAGTGCAATGCACTGGAGCCGTAACCTTACCTAATGCCCTTTTGGAATTATTCCCTATTCATTATTTTTTTTACAGCTTTTCATGCTTCTCTACAATATAACTTTGTCTTTTCATGTTGGAATGACCTGAAACTTTACATGCATGTTTCCTTAACATTAGAGGAGACATTCATGCCTATTTCAATCACTTACATGATTTCTGCTGCTCTACTATTTTCCTGTACCTGCCCTTTACGATTATTATCCCCCCTCGACAACTGGCGTTGGGACGGGCGTATCTTGCGACAATTTGCCGCTCGTTTTAAAATCAGGCTATTTGTTTACCAGAAACAGGGAACCCATACCAGAAAGGCATGTAACTCAAATACATATGACACAGTAAACTGTTATGCCCCTTTGATGACTTAAAATTTTCACTTATCAAGTTATGAAGTAACTACAGACAAATATTGGCTGCATTAATACTGCATTTGTTGCTCTTGATTATTCAGTCCCTTGTTTCATCAGCTCTGCGGTAAGATGTCTCTTAACTCTTCACCAAACAACAGAATTTTAGACTGGTCCAAATTGAAAGCATTTGCAGATGACAAAATAAAAGTGACTGAAAAATTTAAACTGTTTTGGGAAGGGAAGAAAACATTGTGGGAATGGAGAAAATGCTGGTCACCAGCATTTTCTTCTTTTCACACAATGTTTTCAAAACGTGTCTATCTCAGGGTCATTAAAAGTTGGGATCGTGTGGTAAAGAGTTAAAACATATAGGGAATAGAAGAAAATACTGATGACCCCCATTTTCCTCTTTACCACAATGTTTACAGCCCTTCCCAAGACCAATCCCTTCATTTGAGCCATACTCAGTTTGAAACTTACAAACAACTTACATTGTTTTTGTAAACTATTCAGATCTTGAATCTACACTGTCTGCTACTGGATGAAAATATTCTGGAAGATATGCCCTTGAAATTGCAATGTTTTGGTCTCTTTTACTGATTGAAAAAGTCTCTTTCATTTATTAAGCAACTAAACGATTGAAAAAAGTTATATTTGAGTTAATGTTTTTTAATGTTTTTTAATGTGATTGGACTTGTCACCTATTTAGTTTTTTGTTTCAGCGGCTGACCTAGAACCCGAAAGCTCTAAGGTCGTTAAAGTCAATGTGATATTTGACTTACATGACTTTTCAATTGTATTAGTGGACAACAACAGTAAACTAGCAGAGATACATATCAGAGGTGAGTATGTAGAACATGTAGCACCTTATCTCTTTTCATAACCTCACAAATGAGTGGTTTCAGTGGCTATACTGGAATTAGCTTCACTGTCCCTCGATCTGTTTATCCAGCCATCTGTCTGTTTGTCTGTGCACATGTCATGGGTATACTTTTTTCAACTTTCTCCAAAGATTTGGCTATGATTGTATAGGACCTTTACATCTGTTGATGAGAAATTATAGATGTTTAACACACAACCCAGAGTTTTAATGACCCTGAGGAAGAAGACTTTTGAAAACATTGAGAGAAAAGGAGAAAATGCTGGTATTTTCTCCATTTCCTACAATGTTTTCTTCATTTACCGAGACAAATCCATCATTTGATCCACATTTAATTTGTCATCTGCAGATGTCTTTTATTTGGACAAGTTTAACATTTTGCTTCTGGTGAAGAGTTATGACAATATTTGGATGTCTACCTTTGTCACTTTGCCAGATGACAAAATGCTAGTCTTGTCCAACTTTGCTAAGGACAACTGCAACTAAAGTGATTGAATTTGCTTTTGAAAATAAAGAAAACATCGTAGGAAATAGGGAAAATGCTGGGTGCAAGCATTTTCTCTATTTCCCACAATGTTTTCATGAAGCCTCTTTTTCAGGGTCTTACACTCTTTACCAAACGATAAAATTTTAGAACAGTCCAGATTGAAAGCATTTGAAGATTACAAAATAAATGTGACTCTAGAAGTTGAAATCTGCTTTTGGAAGGGTAGAAAACATTGTGGGAAAAGGAACAAATGCTGGTTACCAGCATTTTCTTCTTTTTCCACAATGTTTTCAAGAGCTTTCCTTCTCAGGTCGATTAAAAATTGTGATTGTGTTGTAAAGGGTTCAGTATCTAATGGTTGTTTCCCCTCAAACTAAGATATCTTTGTGTTTGACATTTACGTAGTGTTAAACATCTGTCTTCTATATCAAAGAATGTGGTGGCGGTATTAAGTTATATTATATTTCATGTGTCTATTTTTAGAAATGTTATGGTTAAAGAAATGTCCTAATTTAAGCTGGGGGGAATTATTTCCCCGTCACAGTGAATATTTTCCTCCTGCCGAAAATCTGGAACTACTTTTTTAAGTTTTTAAGTTTTAAAAGTGGCATTTGTTGACAAAATAATCAGAGGAAATATAATATATAATTTATTTCATCAGCTTGTGGTTAATATGGGGAAATATTTGCCTCAAAAGGGAAAGGTCCGCGAAAATAACTCGTGCCTTACGGCACTCATTATTTTCGCATACCTTTCCTGTTTTCGGCAAATATTTCCCCATATTAACCACAAGCTGATGAAATAAACTCTATATATTCTGCAACAGTTCTTGCAGGGATTTGTTTAAAATCATCTATGGCTGGATGAAAAAAGCTTTGGATTTGGTATCAGGAAACCCTTATTCAATCCCATCTGGCATCACTGGTAATATGAGAGTATCCTTGGATGAGATGCTACAGAATTAAAGCTTAGTACTGGTGAATCTAGGAAAAAATTAAATAAGCTGGCTGTTTCCTCCTTTCAGTCAGTTTCTTTGCTGTCAGATTGTTTTCTGCTGCAAGATGATAAGGGTTAAATGTAGATGCTTATGTGTTTTCTTGTCATTTTTAGAACGTGATGACCTTTCAGGTCTCGCCTTCTTACGTCAGCCGTCAAGCTGGACAAGGAATCAGTCCTCTGTTTTAAAAAAAATAGGTCCTCATAGACCAATGAACAGACATGTCTGTGCCATTTGATATGTGAACATAACATGCAGATTGAAAAACTGCAAGCTAATTACTCAAATAATCAATTTCAGAGTTAAATATAGAATTAACTCTAGATTTGAAATTGGCCTCATTATCAACATCATGGATGATTAAGTAAGAGAAACAGAGACACTCCAAACCACTTGAAAAATACCCCAACCACTTTCCTAACACCTAAAAGCGCATGCAAGACACTTAGACACGTGTACATGGAAAACAGTCCTGAAATAATGGTATTAATTAAAAATAAAATGCTTTCAATTGTCAGATAAATAAATTTTTTATGAAATGGTACAATGTTGAAGCCTATTTGCTTGCAGATTTCTACCATTACCTTCTATTAGTACTTTCATTACTTAGATTTTGCAAAATGTTGACAGAAAAAAATTGTGATCTCAGTGTCGTCTAGACACATCATGCTTAGTCTACACTTAAAAAAAAAAAACAAATTATGAATCATTTTTCACTTTATTTGCCTGGACTATTTATAGATTTGAGTGGTCACATGATCCAAAGGAGCTCAAGGACAGCCTTGATCGGTAGTTTGAAGGACATAGACATTCGAGACTGCACCCATGGTGCCTTGTATCCAAATGTAAGCAGAGTGCTTAGAATAAATTATATTGCTGACCATGAGTGGAAGAGCATGAGGAAATCATAAAATTCAACAAAACCACTCAATCCCTTTACCACACAATTGTGGTTTTATGATCCTAACTCTTTCCCAGACGACAAAAATTTAGAGTTATACACATAGAAAGCATTTGCAGACAACAATTTAAATGTAGCTGAAAAGATAATTTCTGTCTTAATGAGAAAATATTGTTGGAAAGGAGAAAATGCTGGTTACTAGCATTTTCCCCTTTTTCCACAACGTTTTCCTCTTCCTCAGGGTAGTTAAAACTCGGGATAATTTGTTAAAGGGTAAGGGAAGACAGTTTTGAAATCATTGTAGGGAAAAAGAAGAAAAGGCTTGACACTACATTTGTTTTTCCCCCTTGTCATGTTTTGTAACCTTTGATGTTTTGTAACCTCTCACAGATTGAATTTGGCAATTAGTAAATTCTGAAATCCAAAATTCTGGGTCTTATTTTGGTTTGTAGGTACTTTTCAATTTTCAACTCTTTCCATTAAATGACAGAATTTTGGACTCTTCCATACTGAAAGCAATTGTAGATGATGAGTGAAATGTAGCTTAAATGATTGTATTAGTGGGTAAAAGAAGAAAATGCAATGTGAGAAAAAGAGGAAATGCTGGTCACCATCATTTTCTCCTCTACCCACAATGTTTTCAAATGCCCTCTTTCTCAGGGTCAGTAAAATTCATTGGTAAAAGGTCCTAAATGATTTAAAAGTGGTGGAAGTATTATTTTGTTTCTTGTATAATTATGTAGCTTCTTGTATGTATTTCTGTTATTCTTTAAGCTGAGAATACTGTGAAACATAGACTCTTTTGCATGATGACACCCTTAGATTATTAGCCTAAGGCTGGCACAAATATAAGACTGAAAGGAGAACAAAAATAAGCAAATTCCCTCATTTATCAGTTATGACCTTTATAAACATAAGGAAAACAGATTAAAAATTTGATAAATGAAGAAGTTGTCTTATCATGAGAAGTTTATTCATTTGCTTACAATTTTCCTCAACATATTTATCTGTAGATTTCTGTTCAAGAATGCACTTGTTATGGAAAGAAATAGCACTGTTTTAATAAAGATATGACTACCACTATACCGTTTTTAAAACTTTATAACATTTGTTTATAGATTTTGATGCTGGAAGATAAAGAAGACAGCCTGTTCAGGTTTTCAGTAAGTATATGCAGTATTTTGATCCCTCAGTGTATGTTAACCCATTACTTTACAGGTTTTTTTTATACTGAGTAAAACACTGACCAAAGAAAATAAAACAGACTTCATTTAACTTGTTTGGAAAATGTTGTGGGAAAAACAGCAAGGGACTCAAAGGAAGACGTTCTATTATATTAATGTGGATTATCAATGAAAAAATGCTGTTTGCTAGAACTTTCTCTTTTTTCCTCAATGTATTATATTCTTTCAATGCCAAATTGTACCATTTAGGCTACCTTTTTTTGTTTGTCATCTGCAAATGCCTTCATTATTGACAAGTCCAAATTTTTGTCATCAGGTGAAGATGCAACCCTTGAATAGCAGTGCTTCCCTTATAAAGATAAAATGTTAATTAGGATATAAAACGACTGTAACTATGTAATTTTTCAACAGTTCACAAACTATGAGAAAGGAGTGAGTACAGTCGTAGACAACAGACAGGCTGCACCGCAGGTGGACTACTCAGCTACGTTACGTGTTGGTCATCTACAGTTTGTGGCCCTTGGGAAATTTTACTGGGAAATTATGGTAGGATTACTATGAAACTCTTTACTTCCTGCAGATAATTTTGTTTTCATCTCGTAGGACACCAATTTTTGAAAAAAAAAAACCAAAACCTTCTTTATTCAAATTTTATCTAAAAACAACCTAATAAAACATTTGGATTTTTAATAATTAAAATAAACACTTAAATTGATTCCATGACGAGACTGCTATGTACCAGAACGTCTCTGTAAATGGCAAAATGTATATTCAAGATCAGAGCTAAACTTGCAACAGAAATAGTAGGCACTCAGAGGTAAAAGAGTGTTTGAAATTGAAACTTTCCTTGTCTCGGAGTGAAAATACCAAGCTGCTAAAATGAAAATTACAATTTGTTATTGACATAGTTAAAATCAATATTGTCTTTGCAAATGGTATTGAAGTATGATGGCAAACAAAAATTCTTCAAAATGAAGTGTTTCTCTAGATAACTCTTTAGTTAAAGGCAAACTTTAAGACTGGTGCATATTGAAAGTATTTGCGTCAGAAATAAGGTCATTGAAAAATGCTATTCTTTTGTAAAAGTAGAAAAATTCAGTTCATGTAAATTCACTATTATCTCTTTCCAGAAATTCATAAAGCCTTTACTGATACCTGAAGTGTTGGACAGTGCCAGTGTGGCCATACAAAAAGTTACTCAACAGGTTGGTATAAAGTCGTTCCCATATGTTTTATGCTTGTACAGACAGGGATGTCATATTGAAAACTGTAAGGAGGATGGTTAATATGACTTAATCCTAGTTTCTTACTTAACCCTTTACCAAACAATCCCTGGTTTTTACGACCCTGAGATAGAAGCCTTTTGAAAACATTGTGGGAAAAGCTGAAAATGCTGGTAACCAGCATTTTCTCCTTTTCCCACAATGTTTTCTACCTGCTTGAGACAAATTTCAATTTTTGAGTTACATTTATTTTGTCGTCTGCAAGTGCTTTCAGTTTGGACCAGTCTAAAATTTTGTCGTTTGGGAAAGGGTTAATTCTTCACCAAATAATCATGAGTTAGTTGACAGTAATAAAGAGGACATTTGAAAACATTGGAGACAAAGGAGAAAATGCTAGAAACCAATCTTTTCTGCTTTCTGGATAATTTTTTCTTGCCATTCAAAGCAAATCCAAACATTTAAGCCAAGTGTAATATATCACCTGTAAATGCTATCAATATGGACCTGTCCAACATTTTGTCATTTGACGGAGCGTTCAGGTCTATTGGATAGCAGTAGGGCTGGCTTGCTAGTGTCTGAGTAACATGACTTAGATACATGAAATATGAATTTATGGCTTATAGCAGGTGAATAATTGAATTATTTTGTTACAGCACAAAGAAATATAGGATCTGACATGATTTGGCCTTTGAGGTCAAATTTTAATATCGAAGTCTACAAAAAATGTTATTTAGTGAACCTTTGGCGAGCTTAATGATATTTTTTTGTGGATAACTTTAAAAGATTTTTACCTTAAACACCAACATATGAAAGGTTCTTTTTATTACATGAGTGTATCTAAAGAACTATGGTTCAAGACGTGTTAAAACACTGGCCTACATGCACATGTGTACTGAAATTTACTTGAAGCCTACTAATTTCTTTGACAGATCTATGTGTACATCAGAGAAAAAAAAAAAAGTTAAAAAAAAACTTGCACATAATGGTTTTAAGTCTAAAGATGCTAAAATTTATAGCTTTGTCACGATCATTAGTTTTAACAATTAATTTCACAAAGGAATCTAGGTCAGCAATGTTTTATGAATGACGTGTATCACTACAGAGTGTTGACCAAATCGGCACTATTTTCTTACCTCAAACATATGTAAGACAAGAAAATTCATAATGGCTGTGCTGTATTACATTGAAAACAAGGGTAGCAATATGATAGACTACGTTTTCCCTTCATTTCAAACAATATCAAGTTTTTTTATGACCCTTGTTTTGTGCAAATCCATTCAGTATCATGGGCAAGTCTAGAATTTTATTGTCTGGCAAAAGTTATTAAGTATTTTTCCTATGCATGTGACCAACATTTTCTCCTTTTCCCACAATGCTATCTACCCTTTTAAAGATAGAGTTCCATCATTTGACCCATGTTTGTCTAAGGCAAATGCATTCAATATGGAGAAGTCTGAACTTTGGTTGTCTTGTAGAAGTTAATTAAATTTTCTCTTCATTTCAAGGTTGACACATTTAAACAGGACAACAAGAAGTTTGAAATTACAATTGACATGATGACCCCAACCATACTTATCCCTGTAAAATCCACCAGCACAGATTTATTGATTTTAAAATCAGGTGACCTCCATGTACAAAATGTGTATGACACGACACCAATTGGGCAGGGACAAAAACAAGAATGGAATCATATCTTTGTAGTCCTTAATTATGTGCAGTTGAGCAGGTAATATCTTTTGCATTTTTGTATTCAGTTGGTTTTTAGTTTTGCTGTTTTCAAAGAAAACATAGACATATAGTCATAGCCATTATCATCATCTGCCTTGATGTGGAAATTTTTTTCTAACATCTCTGTCATTTTTATACGCCCGTCGAAGACGGGACGTATTATGGGATCACCCATGGCATACGGGCCGGTGTGCGGGCGGGTAGGTGGGCGGTGTCCAGTTTTTTGTCCGGAGCATAACTTTGTCATCTCCAGTCCAATTGACTTGAAACTTGGCATTCGTGTTTGTTCCAATAATACGGAGTGCAGTACGAAAGAACCATAACTCTACCTCATGCTGTCTTTGAGTTATTTCCCTTTGATCATCATTTTTACAGCATTTTCTGCTTGTCCAGAATATAACTTTGTCATTTTTAGTCTGAACATCTTCAAATTTGGTATGCATGATTGTTGAAAAATTACGGAGTGCAGGGCACAAGAACCATAACTCATCCTAGCATGAATTTTGAGTTATTCCCCCTTAGATCTTCATTCTTACAGCATTTCTTGGTTGTCCGGAGCATAACTTTGTCATCTTAAGTAGGAATGACTTGAAATATGGTTTGCTTATTTGTTGCAATATTTGGAAGTGCAGTGCGCAAGAATTGTAACTCTACCTCTTGGTGTCTTTGAGTTATTTCCCTTCAATCGTCATTTTTACAGCATTTAGTGCTTGTCCGGAATATAACTTTGTCATCTCAATTCAGAACGACTTCAAACTTGGTATGCATGTTTGTTGCAATATTACAGAGTACAGTGCTCAAGAACAATAACTCTACCTAGCGTGGATTTTGAGTAATTCCACTTTGATTTTCATTTTTACAGTCCAGTTCTTTGTCAGGAGCTTAACTTTGTCATCTCCAGTCCGATTGACTTGAAACTTGGCATTGTGTTTGTTGCAATAATACAGATTGCAGTGCAAAAGAACCATAACTCTACCTCTTGCTGTCCGAGTTATTTCCCTTTGATCGTCATTTTTACAGCATTTTTTGCTTGTCCGGAATATAACTTTGTCATTTTTAGTCTGAACATCTTCAAATTTGGTATGCATGATTGTTGAAAAATTAAGGAGTGCAGGGCACAAGAACCATAACTCTTTCTAGCATGAATATTGAGTTATTCCCCCTTAGATCTTCATTCTTACAGCATTTCTTGGTTGTCCGGAGCATAACTTTGTCATCTTAAGTGGGAATGACTTGAAATATGGTTTGCTTATTTGTTGCAATATTTGGAAGTGCAATGCGCAAGAATTGTAACTCTACCTCTTGGTGTCTTTGAGTTATTTCCCTTTGATCGTCATTTTTACAGCATTTAGTGCTTGTCCGGAATATAACTTTGTCATCTCAATTCAGAACGACTTCAAACTTGGTATGCATGTTTGTTGCAATATTACGGAGTACAGTGCTCAAGAACAATAACTCTACCTAGCGCGGATTTTGAGTAATTCCACTTTTTTACATCTTCATTTTTACAGTATTTCTTGCTTGTCCGGAACGGAACTTTGTCACCTCAAGTCAAATTGACTTGAGACTTGTTAAACATGTTTGTTGCAGTTAGGAAAAGTGCAATGCACTGGAGCCGTAACCTTACCTAATGCCCTTTTGGAATTATTCCCTATTCATTTTTTTTTTACAGCTTTTCATGCTTCTCTACAATATAACTTTGTCTTTTTATGTTGGAATGACCTGAAACTTTATATGCATGTTTCCTTAACATTAGAGGAGACATTCATGCCTATTTCAATCACTTACATGATTTCTGCTGCACTACTATTTTCCTGTACCTGCCCTTTACGATTATTATTCCCCCTCTACAACTGGCGGTGGGACGGGCGTATCTTGCGACAATTTGCCGCTCTTGTTGAAAGATGTTTACTTCACACTTGGGCCAGTTGTTAACTGTCAAACGGGAAATCTACAAAAAAAAAAAAAAAAAGAGACCAGCAACTCTGTAAATATGTTTAACACATTAATGTCCCATTTTTTGACTTACAATTTTCACTGAAAAATCAATTGTAGCCAAGCCTTGACTCCTCATGCTGTGCTCTTGTTTCAACTTTAGGGCAAAGCTATCCCAGGAAACTGATGTACTACATCTGATTAATTCCATTTTTGAACCAATGAAATTCCAAATGGATATCCGGTTGGCAGTGGAGCCGGAGATGTCAGATATACAGACCGATATCAACTCCACTCTAAATAAAATCAAAGGAAAAATGTCACAGAATGACCTGAAGGTTATCATCGGTATTGCCAACTCAAACTGGACAGAAGGTTCACCATCCTCAGATAATGGTAAATACTGTTTACTACTGTTTTCTGTTTTCAAGTTTTAACCACTTAACCTGCATCAGACCGTATAAACAGTTCAGCATTTTCTCCTTTTCCCATAAGGTTTTGTACCCTTTCAAAGACAATTGCTTTCTTTTCAATCACATTCCTTATCTGCAAGTGCTTTGGGTTTGGACAAGTCTCAAAAATTGTTGTTTGGTAAAGAGTTAAAGTGTAATGTAAGATGCCATTTGACTGTTTTAAACACTTTACCAAACAATCTAGAATTTTAACAATCCTTACAATCCTTAGAACAAGGGCTTTAGAAAAAACTTTCAAAGACAAGTACTGTCTACAAATGTTTTCAGTTTTAACAAGTATAAAATTGTGCTGCATGGTAAAGAGTTAAACCTTTCCAGACTTTAACAGTTACATATGGCTTGCAATACACGAAAAGGGGCTTTCGGACATTTGCGTAAAGTGTCGTTTCGGATCAGCCTGCGCAGTCCGCGTAGGCTAATCCGAGATGGCACTTTAAGACTACATTAGATTTTGTGCTACAGTAGACTTGCGCAAAACAGAAAATTACATAAAAACGCAAAGTATCGTTTTGGATTAGCCTGCGCGGACTGCACAGGCTGATCCGAGACGACACTTTACGCATATGTCCGAATGTCCCTTTTCGCGTGTTGCAGGCCATATAACTTTATCATTCCAATGCATGCTGGTAAAGTTTTGTTTTGTAGTACACTAGAGGATACTGGAGGAGTTGTCACAGCCCTGTCATGATCTGCATCTTAGTCCTTTCTGTTGACTGTGCCATGCATAGACTGATATTTTCTCATGTCTCTGTCATTACTGAAGATTTTATCCCATAGGCTGCTAAGCCTGACTCATTGACCTTTTGCAGACAGTGTAGATCAAGATCACATTGCACAGAAAGTGCAGTTTGATCTTGGATCTGCACTCTCCGATAAGGAGATATTTTTCTTCAAAAAATAATTTTGAAACAGCATCATTCAGGTCTTATACTATTGGCTTGAAAGTTCCATTTAACTTATTGAGCAGGTTAACCTCAGGTTTGAACTATTCCTGAACTATCAAAGGGGAATCCATACAATGGTGACAGGTAAGCCTGAAATATTTTTGACACAGTTTTACCTGTTTTGCAAGTTAAAGATTTTTTTTTTACTGAAAAAGCGACGACAGCCAGGCCTTGGTACCAGCATGTCATGCTGGTGTTCAAGATTGTTTGAAAAGTTAACTGTTCCAATTTTGTGTCTTGAGGGTATGAATTTAAAAAAAGATAATGCGGATCTTCCTAGCCTATAAAGCCAACAAGCATAAGAAGTCATTTTCTTCCAGTTAATGAACCTTATCCAATCCATTCAGGACCTCAAGTTAGACGACGGTCTTTAAGGCATCAATTAAGTCAAGAATCAGGCACTGTTATCATGGAAACACCGATGACCTCATCTGTGACCACCAAGAAGTCAAGGACAAGTGTGCTCTTTACATTGGAAGGCCTAGATTTAGACCTTATGCAGGAAAAACAGGTGGACAAAGTAGAACATTGTATTTAACCCTTTTCCAATTGACTAAATTTAAGACCTATCTAAATTGAAAGCATTCACATACCGCATAATAATTGTGACTAAGAAGTTTGTTGTGGGAAGGGTAGAAAACATCGTGGGAAAAGGAGGAAATGCTGGTTACCAGCATTTTCTCCTTTTTCAACAAAGTTTTCAAAAGCATTTTTTTTTTTTTTTTTGATCCTTTAAAGTCCTGATTGTGTTGTAAGGGATTAATCAATAATTAAAATTATAGCCTTTCCCATCTGTCATTGACTTGTTGCCAGTGTAAGTGAAGATCAAACTGCACAAAACACACAGTTTGATTTTTACCTACTCTGTCGACTGACATGAAACACAAGAAACAAACGCAACCATGCAAATGCAATTGATTAGGTCTTATTTCCTTGTCTTTATTTGGTTTATGTGGTGCTGTAAGGATTGACTCTTTGCCAAACAGTACTAAGTTTTATGGTTTGTGAGGAAAAAGCCTTTGAAAACATTGTGGGAAATGGAGAATACAGATGATTACCATAATTGTCTCCTTTTCCCATCATGTTTTCTACTCTTTCAAAGGCAACTTTCACTTTTTGAGCTATATTTAAATTGTTGTCTGCAAATGCTTTCAATTTGAGCATGTCTAAACATTTCTCATGCAGTAAAAATTTTAATAGTGATACTGGATTAACCTTCTACCAAACAGTTCTGACTTTAAAGGAACCTGGGGAAGTAGGGTTTTGAAAACATTGCAGGAAAAGAAGAAAATGCTTGTAACCAGCATTTTCTCTTGTTCCTACAATGTTTTCTAACCTTCCAAAATCAAATTTAATTTCGAGTCATTGATTTTGTCATCTGGAAAATGCTTTCAATTTGGACATACCTAAACTTTTGTCGTGTGGAAAAGAGTTAATCATACATTAGTTATGAAACAAGCTTTTACATATTTTATGAATCCTTCTGTATGATTACCTGCTTCAAAACATAACCAGAACAGATGCCAAAGTGTGGTTAGTTTCAAATGTTTGTCCTCTTCATGAGATTCAGATTTGGAACCTCTGATGTAAGAGGTGGACACGCTACTGTCCCCCACAATATCAACAACTTTACCAAGTATCAGGTAGATGATATATCAAGTGGTATTCAAAAGGTATTCTGAAAAGTCAAACGGAAGTGATGATACAAAAATTTTATTGGAAAGAAAATTACCATGAAACTGATGGAATACAGATTGAGAAGTTTGGTACTGAACATTATTAGTGCAGAAGAAGTATGAGGGTTGTTCGATATGTAGTGTGTATTGTACGATATCTCAAAAGCATTCGACTCAAATAGTGAAATGAACATTACATCCCTTCAAAATATTCTCCGCAGTTTGAAATACATAATTTCAATCTCTGAATCTATTTCTGAAATGCGTCACGGTACGCTGATTTAGGTAGACCTCTGAGGCACTGACTGATGGCTGAGCCAAGGGCTTGTCGGGACTTGTAACGACAACCAGATAAGAACTTTTTAAGTTTTGGAAAAAGGAAAAAGTCGCATGGGGCTAGATCTGGAGAGTATGGTGGGTGTGGCAAGACAGTAACCTTCTCCGACTTCAAAAATTGCTTCACAAGCTCAGATGTACGTGATGGAGCATTATCATGAAGTAGAGGAACATGCCTAAATCCTGACACAGGGCGTTGTTTAAGATAATATTTCTTGAGCTTTTTTAGTATAACATCTCGGTAATACCAACCTGTAACAATTTTGCCCTTCGGCACCGGAATTTGTACAGCTATACCATCACATGAGAAGAATATGCAATAAAGAACCTTTTTGGTGCTTGTGCTTCTTTTGGCAAATACAGGCCTTCTACCGTGTTTAGTTAGCCATATTTTGTTTCCAATTTTTCTTACTGGTTCGAAATAGTGAACCCATGTTTCGTCACCAGTAACAATGTTTGCAAATTGTCTTTGATTGAATTTGGGAAACATTTTGAGCAATTGCTTAGTGGTTTGTACTCGTACCCGTTTTTAGTCATCTGTCAATATATGAGGTATCCATCTGGCAGAAATCTTTCGTACTTTCAAAATACGCTTCAAAATGAAATGCACCCGTGATAGCGATATGCCAACAGCGTTGGCAATATCACGAATCGTGTATCTGCCATCACTTTCAATTATTTCCCTGACTTTTGAGACATTTGCCTTGCCTGTTACAGTCACAGGTCGGCCAGATTTTGCTGCATCTTTGACGGACTCTGTGCCAGTCAGAAATTTCTTTCTCCACCTACGAACTGTCTTATAAGATACCTTATCAGACCCATAAACTTCCCCCAATTCAGTAAAAAATCTGCATTACCGAATGACCGAGTTTTGTGCGAACTTTTATATAAGCTCTAATTTCTTTAATATTCTTAATCTGTTTCCCAACCATTTTTACAACAGTGGTCAATGACTAGCTCTAATGAAATGACTATAAGTTTAAAACTATGTGGAGCTACAGGCTCGTGTTTATACCGTTTGAAAGGTATTGAATAGGGCTATTCAAGCGCATCATCATCCACGAAATCGTTGAAAGCGTTATCGCGCTGTGGTACAATACACATTACATATCGAACAGCCCTCGTACAATTTTACAAATTTTGCATACTGTCAAAGGGTAAAATTACAGGGACAGTCATTTAACAGTAGATAATGTTTCCAAAGTAACAGTCTCCTTGGAAACAAATTTAACATAAAGCAGTAATGTAACATAGATTGAACAATTTTGTTACCAGTTGAAAATAATATCGACTTCCTGTCTGTTGCAGGATGAGGACAATATAACAGATTTTGCTCGACTGTCAATGGGTAAAATAAGTGGTACAGTCAGCTATACAGAAGATGGAGAAACCAAGGTCACCGTCTCTTTGGAAACACTTTGTATTGACAACACCTTACCTGAAAGCAGACATTTTGTTAAAAAGTAAGTTTTCTCATAGTTCAATATAGTGCAAATCGTAATGCAGCTTTAAATGACTTTAGGGTGAGCTTGGCTACCACTCTTTGCCAGACGACAAAATTTTGCACTCATTCATTTTTAAAGAATTTTTAAATGTTCACTTAGATTTTGGTTCTACACTGTCTGCTACATGTATTTTGAGAAATTTTCTTGCAAAAACACCCTTGAAATTACAATGTTAGGGTTGTGTTTTTTAAGTAGCTGGAAAACCCAGTTTGCCTTATTTATTGATATAAAGAGGCAAGTTTTTTTTTTTTTAGCACTACTGGCTGAAAATAGCAGAGCTTATGGTTTCCGTTTGCCATCCATTAGTCTTTTTCTTGTTCACGTGATAAAGTCTGCATTTGTGGCTGGATTTTCCTGAAACTTGCACAGTTAGTTTGTATCATCAGTAGATTGAACCCTATTGATTTAAAAAAAAAAACCCCAAAACCCTGGCAATCTATAAGGGAAATTAAGCTAGGAATTAAGCAAAATCACTGCCAGTAGAATGATTCAGGCCTCAATGGCCTCTAGCTATTGATATTTCAACTCCAACTCCCTAATATCAAGAAAGAAAAAGATATAGTAAAATTATGTTTTTTTCTTTCTTGATAAAGGCCCCTAGTTGAAATATTGACAATAAAGTACATGTACATGCATGCATTCATGTTTGAATTATTTATGGATTTTTTTTTTTTATTGTGATATTGATTTACTGATTTCAGAATTCTTTATTATGATGAGAAGAGCATAGATTCAGATGACGGTTCCCAAAGACCTCTTGTGTCAGTTATATATAAGATTAGTGGTGATAAGAACCAGAAAGGTAATTCTTCATTACCTTAACAGAATTCTAAACTTGTTCATATTAGAAGCATTTTCAGGCCTCAAATTCAATGTAGCTCAATTGTTAGGTATTTCCAAGAAATTTCCAATGCAAATAGCTTGACTTTAAGTGCACAGCTTGGGATTGTTTCTTTTCTTCAAAAGGTGGCTGTTATAATTTTGTTTGTTTGAACAAGTTTCTATAGTGAGACAAGTGAAATACATAATTTATTATTGAAGCTTAATGGCAATTTTTCTTATAGAAGCTTAATGGCAATTTTGACAGTATTATGGAGAAAATGATACTAAATTTACAAAATTTTAGATGCATCTGTATCAAAAGCATTTGCAGACAACAAATTTAATGTGGCTCATATATGATAATTTTTCAGAGGATAGAAAACTGTATGGGCAAAGGACAAAATTCTGGTCACCAGCAGTCTTTCATTCCCTCAATGCTTTCAAAGAGCCTTTTTCTTTTTGGATCATAAAATATGGGATTTTTCTTTTATAGCTGACATAATGATGGAGAAAGTGATCCTAAACGTACAGATACCCTACATAATGGAGTTATCGAAATTCTTCATGGAGGTCCTCACTGACCCTGAAGGGACCAAGTCAGCTCCTGACCCAGAAAAACCAGCTTCCCAACCACAGGTAGCCCCAGAAGAAGATGGGCCTGTTACTACATTGTATTTTTCTGTTAAACAGCCAGAGATAGTTCTTTTGGCAGACCCAGAGAGTAGTAATAGTCGAGTTATTGTAGTTAATGTAAGTTGTTCAGAGTGTATCTTTTTTTGTTTATAATCAAATTCAAGGAAATAGTTCCTCAATTTTAATCAAAAAGGAAACAAATTAACATAGTTATTTTGCCCTTAAACTTTCTCCAAACTGTCCCATGTTTTACTGACCTTAAAGATTGGTTGATTGTAAAGTGTTAAACACAGTTTCAACATTATTTCAGTTATATTGTGGCTGCCAGTACCTATCCATGCTTTCCTGGAGTTTCTTTAACCTTTACTTTGCACAGTATTCTTCCCAAGTCTCTATCAAAGACAGAAATTATCACTTGAGCTACATCTGTCTTTGCAAATGCTTTCAATTTGGTCCAACCACAACTTTTGTTGTTTGGTAAATAGTTAACTTTACCAAAATGACAAAGTTTTAATTGCTTTGAAAATGCAAGCATTTGCAGACAATAAATACTGCTCCATTGATTGAATTTGGATTTGAAAAGGTAGAAAGCATTGTGGGAAAAGGAGAAAAAGCTCCTGTTCCCACATTGCTTTCAAAAGACTTTTTACCTGAGGGATTGTGTGGTAATTAAAACTCAGGATTGTGTGGTAATGGGTAAATTTACATTCTGCAGTAAGTTGCTGTCAATATGGACAAGTCTGGTGTAGAGTTAACTGTATTATTAACTTTTACAGGCAGATATAGCCTTTGAATATGTTGCCAGTTCTGCTCAAGAGAAGATGTGGTCCAAAATAACAGGTCTGAAGATGTTCACAAGTATATATGGTGCACCCAGTGATTATAACTCAAAGGTAAACTCTCTTGTAACTTCCATACTTACCAGAAGATCCCGTCTTAACAGCTCTGAAGATGAAGACCTTTAAAAACAATGTGGGAAAATGCTGGTAACAAAAACACATGGTTTTCTGCCCTTTCAAAGACATAAATCATTTTCAGAGTTACTAGAATTAGTTGTGTGCAATTGCTTTCATTTTGGAATAGTGTAAAATGTTGTTATGTAGTACAGGGTAAACTCTCTTTCAATTCTGATAGTAACCAAATGATCCCCTTTTCAATGGCTTTGGAGATGAAGACATTTGAATTCTTTTGCTAACAAGCATTTTTCCTTTACGCCCAATGTTCTCTACCATTTCAAAGACAGAAATCATCAGTTGAGCTACGTGGAGTGTCATCTGCAAATGCTTTCAGTTTGGAAAAATAAATTTTTTTCATGTGGTAAGGAGTAAACACATTACCAGCTGCTAGTGACTGGTAATTCAGAGGTTGTTAGATTCAATCCCATGTCAGTCAAACTTTTTTTGAGGATAGATGATAGTCATTATGACAGTCACTGCAGTAGGATTCAGTCTTTGATCGCCATTGAACATTGTTTTGATAATGTTCTTTTTGGGTTGCAGCCATTGGCTTGGAAAGTGTAATGTACCAAGTTCTTGTAAACCACATAGATAGGTGCACTGGCTGTAGTGATTTGTCTTAACCATTGTCTTAACAATCTTATGATTTATGACGTCAGAAAAGGAACAAAGGTAACAAAGCTTTGTACCTTTTTGTAGACTAAGTCTGAGTCAAATTTGATTTGTTGTCTTCAAATCTTAAATTTGGAGGAGTCTAAAATTTTGTTGGTTGATATGATTTAAAAAAAAAAGAAATCATCTCACTGTATTTCAGAGTTTTGTATTTTTATATTTTATTTTATTTCTATTTTAGATGATCTCCCCTTGTGATATGGAGTTTAACAGAAGTTACAACGTCAAGAAATATGAACTTCAGATGAAGGCAAAATTGGAGAAGCTTTTTATTCATCTTACCCCACCCAGTCTGAGACTTATACTAGACGTAGTGGAAATTCTGAGACAGACTGAATTAACAGTATGACATTTTATTGAATAGCTGCTGGGCTCATGTTGAGAAAACAGACTTCATTATCTTCTGCTAGGTGACATTTTTCAAATAAATAGCTATCTGATTTGGGCATTCTGGGTACAGAACCAGACTACTGTTCGAGATTGCAGTCTTTGCCGCAAATTTCAAAGTAGAATATATACTGACCCACACTTCCAACGCAAAATGGTTTTTTAATATAATTTCAATTCCGGGATATGAAAAACAAAAAGAAGTATTATCTAATCTTTTCATGTGCATGTCCTAACTGTGCATAGCAGCCAATTGAAGATTTTGTTGTGCTTCACTGAACACTGGTATCTGTGCACGATGCACCATTTTTGTGTTGCAAATTCACAAATGGCAAAATTTTTAACATTTGAGTGAATATAAAGTTTGCCACATGATAGCCAGCTGTAGTGGAGTTAAGATTTCCGAATGTTCTTTCCTGATGTGTCCGAGATTAACGATTGAAACCAGAGGACTTGCTATTGGAATGACCCAGGCTATTGTTGTCATTTACCGCTGTGTCCTGTTTATTTTCTTGTGCAGTATCTACCATTCACAGTTTGTGGTAGCTGTTCACCTGAACAGGTAATGATTCAAAATGAGTGATTTTGATTATGTATTGCAATTCAAAATTACATGATATGGTTCTTTACCCCCTCCCCCCTCCCCCATCCATCGTTAAGTCTTGAACCAGATATAATGTTCATGTCAGGGTCAAGTTGCTGATTTGCCATGCCGAAGTAGAGGCAGAGTCACAACCCAAATCCATGACAACAGACAGCTCCTAGCGAGTAAAGCCACCGCTGGAACACAGCATAGCACAGCTTTTCCACAAATGCACATACAGTAATCAGAAGGCTCTTCGTCTCTTCGTTAAACATGTTTGTAGCTACCAAATACAGTCCAATACTCTTACAAGTGCATCTTCAACAGGCTCTGATCCATGAGTGGAATAACGTGCCCTTAAATGTCATCCCCTGATACCTAAGGTTCTTCCGTCGGAGATTTATGGCTGCATTAATACCCAGCACTGGTACTACTGTTTTGTTTTTTGAAGACACCCCTCTAGCGCATCGGGGCATAGGCTGACTAGCCTTATGGAGTTTGAAGGGAGGATGTAGTGCTATCTTCTTCAAAAATGATCATTCTGTCTATTTTTGAAATTTTGTGACATTGGATGGAATAATAAATGAAAAATGTTAAGTCAAACCTAATTTTGCGTTGGAAGTGTGGGTCAGTATATGTGTATTTAAAACAGCACTTACTGATATGCTAGCATATAACCTATGCACCAGTCATTTACAAACACAGCCCTATAGGCATGGGAAATATCCCCGGTATAATAAGCCCAGCATTGTGGATCATCTGTGTTTGTTGTTTAACTCTGTGAAAAAACCTTACACAAATCCAGGTTTTCCCCTATGTCTATATTTAGTAAATGTATTCAAAGACTTGCTGTAAACAATGGTATTTTTTAAAGTATTTTTCCTATTTGCCACTATTATATTTTTAAGAATTTTGGAGCAAAAACTAGGCTTAATTTCTTCACAAAAATATTACTTTTTAGCGACAGAGATTTTAGTTTACGCACCGCACATTTATATTTATCCTGTGTAGGATAGGGGAGGCACTAAACACCGCAAACCACCACAAACCATACCACAAACCACCTCAAAGCCCAAATTAATCATGAGTTACACATGCTCAACAGAAATTTAGAAGTATGTTGGAACACAAAAAAGTATGTTGGAACACATAATGAGTACATTAGTGATAGCCATTAAAGATATAGCATAACATTGTAGTTGAATTTAAAGCCAGTTTCTGCTTCTGATTTCCCAGAATAACCACAGAAATGATATAGATTTTAAATGAACTTGCAATATGAGAAATGTATTTTAAACCTAAAAAGGAGAAGTTTAACTGTCAAAAATCACCCCATGATTCTATGGTGTTACAATGTTTCCCCTTGATCCTAAACTGTTGACTGGGTAGTAAAACCACTATACTTATACAGAAAAGCAGTTACTTGCAATGCTTGAAAGTATCTATTTTTCTCACTCTGTTGAAGTGATAAGGCTTTTTAAATAGACTGTAGTTGATAAACAAATTATATCAGTTTGTTGTACATTGTATATCAAAACTAGAAGTATTTGCTAGACTAAACTAAAGTAAATGTAAAATTATTTAAAAACTCCAACATGTCTCAAGATTAATGCAAACACCCAGACTTTTTCAGAAAAAATTATCTTGCCAGTTTGTTTTCTTCTACTAATATATAATGTCATAACCCACTTGATGTATTCATTCTTTATCCACTATAGTTCGCTAGCATGTACTAAAAACAGTTAAACTTAAGGATCTCTGAGAACTTTATAAAGTAATTTGAATGCATCTGTTCTAATCTTATTCACATTCTGATATAATTTTATATGATTTATTATGAAAAATGATTTAGAATTTATGTTTAGAGAAAAATCTGTTTACTTAATTGTTACGGGAGACCACTCCTTCATGCATGGCTTCGTCCCTATTTAAATACAATACCTAACAACTGCATTAGGGAGATGTCTCTGTAGCTCTGTGGTTATGGTATTGGCCTTTCGTCCGGGCGTTCTAGGGTTCGGGTCCTGCCCGGTCCTTTTATTTCTGCCATGCATTTGTTTCTTTGTTACGGACTTTGTTCGTAAGATGGGGGCTCGTCCGGGATTGGCCTTTGAGCCTTTAATCCCATTTGTTGTCCAAAAACGGACATTTGTTGTCTAAATAATAGACTTACTGCCTAATAAGGCTTTGAGTCATCAATAAATGATGACTTTAAGAGGGGGTGTGTTACGGAAGACCACTCCTTCATACATGGCTTCGTCCTGATTTAAATAAAATACCTAACAACTGCGTTAGGGAGATGTCTCTTTAGCTCTGTGGTTATGGTATTGGCCTTTCGTCTGGGCGTTCTAGGGTTCGAATCCTGCCCGGTCCCTTTATTTCTGCCATGCATTTGTTCATTTGTTTTGTTTTTTTCATTTCGTAAAGAGTTAAATGGACATTAAAATGGACTTCATGGCAAATTTTCTCTTTGCCCAAAGGGATGAAAGATGTTATGCCCCTTATCGTCCTTCCGTCAGCTAGCAATTTTGCGTATGCTGTATATGTCTCTTGAATCCTTTGTTTGATTTTGAAAATATTCCTCTCATCAAGTTGCACACATGTGTGCATCTTAATGAGATGGTGTGCAGTGGTTTCAGATGCTAGGCTCCAAAGTAAAGTCACAGAAGGGGGTCAGAGGTCACATGCTGTTGATGACTTCTTTCAGCTGTATATTGCCTGGCTTTACAGAGCTTCTGTTTTTACATCATTTTGTAAAGATCGTTTTGAAAATGAAGCCTCAAAGTAAGAGTTTTTTAAAGGTCTATGATTCAATTGTAATTGTAATGAAATGCACTTGCAGAAAAAGCTTAATTATTTCCTTTCATGTCTACCTACTATGACCTCTACAATAAAGAATTTAAATAGGATTTCTTCTTCATTGTTTACTGCATTTCTGACTAAACATCAGGGTATTGTCATAGCCCTGTCATCATCTGTATGTTCTTCATGGGAAAACATTTTCTGTTATCTCTGTCTTTCCTAAAGATATTTATGTCAAACTTGGGCCAGTTTTTAACTTACAAAAGGGAAACCTCTACAACAAGGTCAGGTAAGTACTTTTACACAGTTATACCTGTTTTCAAATTGGAACTTTACTGACACCAAGACTGGCACATGCATGCATTGCTCTTGTTGTACAAGGTTAAATATAGGATAGATGATGTAATATGATCTGCAAAATGCGAAAAGGGGCTTTCGGACATTTGCGCAGGCTATATCGAGACAGCACTTTACGTTAAGATTAGATTTTGTCCTACTGTAGACTTGCATGAAATAGAAAATCACGCATGATTGGAAAGTGTCATCTTGGATCAGCCTGCACAGGCTGATACGGGACAACACTTTACGCAGATGTCCAAATGCCCCTTTTCGCCTGCTGCAGGCCATATCATGATAAATTGAATGATTTCAGAGCTCAGAGAGTACTAGTACTGCGCCAGAAATTCCTCAAAATGATGATCTGTGGAAAGTCAAACAGGTGTCGTCTGCAAAATGGAGAAATAGTAGTAAGTAAATACTTTTTCTGTTATGAAGACATAAGAGTAATCAGTATTTTTAGGACCTGAAAACTTTGAAGACTCAGTAAGTTTGGGAAATTACTGTTACACTTTACTTTTTACCAGACAAGAAAATTTTAGACTAGCCCAGATCAAAAGCATTTGCAGACAACAAAGTAGATGTGGCTCAGATGATGAGATTTATCTTTGGAAGGGTGGAAAACATTGTTGGAAAAGGAGAAAATGAACATCGTTGTGTTGTTGTCTCCAGGTTGTTAAAACATGGAATTGTTTGATTAAAGGTTGTTATGGGGAATAAATGATATGGATACATGAATTTACAGTCAGTAGAAAAGATGTATGTTTTGGATGAAATAAAACATTAGAAATTGGAGCATGCAGATGTAAGATTACACTCTATAATTTGTGCTGTTTGACCTTAATCCACTCTATCCATATAAATTCCACCTTATATTCTTTGCAGTCAGATTGATTTATTGGAATTTAACTCTTTGCCAGCAGTAAACTTTAAGACTGGTCTTAATTGAAAGCGTTTACTGACAACAAACTAACTGTGGGACAAATGATTGGACTTGTAAAAAACAGAGCAGAAAATATTGTGGGAAAACTGAGAAAATGCTGGTTACCAGCGTTTTCTTCTCTTTCCACAATGTTTTCGAAAGCCTTTTTCCTCTGAGTTGTTAAAATTTGAGATTGTGTGGTAAAGGGTTAAGGAGACCAGTAATAGACATGGAAAGGGTTTATACCAAGATCAGACTACACATATGTGCTGATATCTGCAGGCTGACTTTGATCTACAGTATACAAAATACATTTCCATGTTCGTGTATGGCAAGGTGATGATTTATTATTAAGACTTCTATAGTTTCTACCGCCAGAGAAACTTTGCACATATTTTCCTGTCTAGAATAAAACACACAATGTTAGTGCAGTATCAAGGTTGCTTTTGTTCAGAACATCTCGGCAAAACAGACAGTGTAGATCACAGATAAGACTACATGTTTTGTACAGTCTGAACTTGATCTACATTGGCCGCAAAGCCAACAACAGTAGAGAAAGGCAATTTAAATCTCTTCTTTCTTTTTAATCATAGCAAATGACATGGAGAGTACCAGTCCAGTATTTGGCCAGGCCGATCCACCAGTTGAAACATTCCTTGTGGATATCAGTGAAGTGTGTGCATTTTTTGAGGTAGAAAACATGGACCAGTCTGTTCCACTGCTGTGTGTAAGAACGTCCCTGGATGGAAAAGTGACCAACTGGACAAAGCAGGTGGGATATATGACCTGTAAAATTTATCTGTGAATAGGATGTGTTAGGAGCCATTGGCTTTTGGGAAAAAAAAAAAAAACTTCGAAGAATATGAAAGTAATACAAATAAACTTTTTTACTTGTATTTTGTTCAGAGTAAAACCAAATTGTCATGCTTTTAATCCTTTACCACACAACAAAATTTTAGACCTGTCCAAACCCAAAGCGTATGCAGATGCCAAATTAGATGTGGCTGAAAATGTGGAAGTTGTCTTTCAAACGGTAGAAATATTTTGGAAAAAGGAGAAAATGCTGGTTACCAGCATTTGCTTCTTTTCCCACAATGTTTTCAAAGATCTTCTTTGTCAACGTTGTGAAAAATCAGTATTGTGTTGTAAAGGGTGAAAGAAAAGTCAGATTATTTTTACAAATCAAAACAGTTTGAACAATGCTTTGAAGGCTGAATTTTTGTTGGGTTAACCCTTTCCCAAAGGATGAATTTTAGAACCTACAAAATTAAAAGCATCTGTGAACGACAAATTTAGTATCAGTACAAATGTATAGAAGTTCTCTTACAGGTCAGAAAACTTTGTGGAAAGTGGAAAAAAATGCTTGTTACCTACATTTTACCCAGAGTAAGAAGGCTTTTGAAAACAATGTGGGAAAAGGAGAAAATGCTGGTTACCAGCATTTTCTCTGTTTCCCACCATATTTCCTACCCTTTCTGAGACAACTTTTCCCTTTTGGGCTGCATTTATTTAGTCGCTGTTGCAATTGATTTCAATTTGGACAAGTCGAAAATTTTGTTGTTTGGTAAAGGGTTAAACAATTTCCACAAACTTTACTGGTTTTAACCCTTTACCACACAATGACGCCTTTTAACACCCCTGAAGAAGAGGCCCTTTGAAAACATTGTGGGAAAAGGAGAAAATGCTGGTAACCAGCATTTTCTCCTTTTCCCACAAAGTTTTCTACCCTATCAAAGGAAAGTGGCATCATTTGAGCCACTATGAAAAAGTCGTCTGCAAATGCTTTCAATTTGGATAGGTCTTAATTTTTGCCGTGTGGTAAAGGGTTACGAAAGCCCAGCTCAAAGACTGAAAGTGGACAATAGACATCTGGTGTTCCAATAGACTTACTAAAAACTGAACTGCATACCTACCTCTACATTGTCTACCTCCTGTTCTATGTTTTTTATTTGTACTACAGATGCGGTTGACAGCAGAAATGGCCCTGGATATTTGTTATTACAATGAAAAATTGAGTGTATGGGAACCTTTAGTGGAGCCCAACTTGATACAAGAAGGTTTATATCAACCATGGACTCTTAAAGTACAGGTAAAGTGACTTTTTCTTCACATATAGGCACATTTTATCAATAAAGGCATTTTCTGTACCAGACAAAATTTTAGACTCGTCCATATTTAGTGTGCTTGCAGATGACTAATGTGGTTGAATTTGGTGAACTTGACTTTGAAGAGATAGACAGCATAGTGAGCTTTTTTATTCTCTTCAAGACAACAAACTTTACTTGTCAATTGAAGCATTTGTAGACAACAAATTACATGTGGCTAAATTGATGGTATATGCCTTTGAAAAGAAAGAAAACATTAGAGAAAACATACTGTTTTAAAAGCCTTCTTCTGCAGGGTTGTGAAAATACAGGCATTTTCTCTTTACCAATATTGTTTTCTACTCTTTCAAAGACAAATTAAAACGTTTGATACATATTTAATTTTTCATTCTTCCAATATTAGAGACTCTAAAGTTTTGTTGTCTGGTAAAGAGTTATTTATCTTTTTTTTTTTCCATTACCAGATGTTCCAAGCTCAAAGTTATCCGATTGTCTGTAGCTATGACGACAATGGAATTGACATGCCAGATGGGATTCAGGATGAAGTTGATCACATGATCAGTCGCAGTCATTTCCGATCCAGCAGCAGTGAAAATGAGGCTGAAGAGGAACTAGATTCGCCAAATAAAATGACGATTTTACGACCTAGGGCGACACGACGCAAGATCAGGATATCGAGTGACAAAAGTTATGGTAAGTTTAAGGGTGTGAAAAAAATCTTCTGGTGGTAGAGCATATTGAGATGATGAGATTTTGAACCCATTATTCCTTAGCCTGCTGAGCTTGGTTTTTAGTTGCTATTGCAGACAGTGCAGATCAAGATCAGACTGCACAGAATGTGCAGTCTGATCTGTGATCTACATTGTCTGCTACTTTGTTAGATATTCTGACCAAAAAAAAAACAGCCTTGAAATTGCAACCCTTGCATCTTCTGTACCTACTGAGAATGTCTGTTTCATTTATTTAGCACTGTAAGAGTTAATCTACATAAATGCATTATGTATCTCAAATAACTTTGGAAAACATGGTGACAGATGATTATACTAATCATGAGTGATATCTTCTTCTGTCTCTATGTCTCTCTTTTTCTTAATACTGAAATGTTTTCGGACTTGTTTTCTAGCTTTGCTTGAGATGTCTAATGTCACCAAGTAGGTATAAAAAGTTTGGATCTGTGGTAAAAAGTTAGCTCCTTTACAGATTATGATTTTGATAATTGCACTTAATCCAGAATGTGATCGGTTACTTTTTCAAATTTCAGCTTAACCCTTTGCCATACAACCATCTGTTTTTACAGCACTGAAGAAAAAGGCATTTGAAAACATAGGGGAACTTTCATTAGATTTTATGTCTTTTTTATTTATATCAGACCACTAAATATTTTGCTTGTCTAAATTGAAAGGATTTGCAGCCAACTAATTTTTGGCTCAATTGATGGTATTTTACTGTTGAAATAGTAGTAAACAATGTGGGAAATGTGGAAAATGCTATATATCCAGCATTTTTTTCTTTTTCCGACTATGTTTTCAAAAGGCCTATTCATAAGGGCTGTTAATACTCAGGGATTGTGTAGTGTAGTAAAAGTTTAGCACATTACGGTCTGTATACATTTTTTTTTAGCTCAGCTGTTTGCAAAAAAACATCAAAGTATTGCCATAGCCTTGGCAATGTCGTCTGCATCATCATGGTGCAAAAAGTTTGATATTTTGTGATATCTCTGTCATTACTGAAGATATTTACTTCAAACTTGGACTAGTTTTTAACTAACAAAATCGGAACCCATATTGGTAAGACAGGCTATCATCAAAATATCTTGTTACAGTTATGCTCCTGTTTGGACTTAGAATTTTAAAAATCAAGCAACTGCGGTGAGCATGGGCACCCACATGCTGTGCTCTTGTTTTGTCATGCAGCTGAATGCTAAGTTATTCTAGCTGAAATTCTGTACTACATTTAAGAATTTCTGAATATTTTTTTATTGAAGGTAAAAATTAATATGTAGTCTTATGCTTGACATTAGAAGTCTGCTGCTAAGAATTCAAAAATCACCTTGATAAATCCCCCTCTAGGTCAACCTGTAGCCATCTTTAGAAATGATGTATGTATTCTCATTAGGTCATGTCCTCTGATTTGCTAGTTTTATATAGCTCTCAGGATTTTCCAAACTGCTGTAATTATGCAAGTATTCAACTATAATTAGTCAGTGGATGTTTCATATGGGGGCAGGCAACAATTTGAACCGTAATTATCATAGAAATTGAAGAAAATAACAAATGTTTAAGATTATTTTTTTACTGTTCCAATACCATAAATATAGTTCAAATGATAAGATTTACCGTCTAATAGACCAATAGCATTATCAAAATAAGGAGAAAATAATGGTTACAAGCATTTCCTTCTATTCCCACGATGTTTTCAAAAGCTTCACCTCAGAATTGTCAGGATTCAAAATTGTTAAGTAAAGGGTTAATAAACTTGTGGTACAAATTTGCAGAGTCACTAAGTCGACACAGTAGTATTCAGGGTGAGTCAGACTCGGAGAGTGAAAGTCTGATTCACACGATTACTAACAAACTTGGTAGTATATTCAACACGGACAGTAGTGAAGATGCTGATGTTAGCGAAACTGATGATAACGAAGATCCACTTGACTCAACCCTAGACAAACCTATATTTCTAACCCCACATGGACCAATTAAATTTCGAGCGGGTTTGTGTCACTGTGTTGTTAGATGGGTGTTATAGACATTGTAGTCTGTTTTATGCCTTTGTAATTATGCTTTTGCACAATAGATATTTTCTCACAGAAATATTTTTCATAGCAAAAATGAGTTAAAAGATTCTATGGAGTAGAAAAAGCTATGTGGTTTTAGGAACATTTTCTTTTCAATGCTCATGTATTTACATGTATTTGAAATTTCTGCCTTGGCTTGATTTTTATAAAAGTTTGAACAGATAATACTTCTCAATTTGATTGCTTGAGGAAATTAATTCCGTTTGAATTTAGAATTCCTAGTTTTATAAAATCTTGGTCAAGTGACCATGCTATGAAAAAACACAATGTGAGGGAAAATCACTTGGTATAAAACACATACCTTTAGAGTGCCAAATACAAGAAAGGTATATTTTAGTCAGAATACAAGAAACAGAAAGAGACTATTGAGAGCAGAATATGAGCCATGCTAGATGTGAAAAGGTTTAATGCATCTGCAAAAAGTATCAACCCAGGTCAGTCTGCACAGTCCACAGAGTCTGAGGCTGACATGGGTTGAAACTTTTTGCCATTCGTCAATTTTCTGCATGTCAAAGATTCAGTTGGTTTTTAGACAAAATGGATTTTATGGATCCATTCTGATGTGATGACTTGCTTGGTATTATTTGTCACAAAAATGCAGAAAACCCCCTTTTCGTAGAGCATGACACATGTAATAAAGAGTACGACGGTATAATATCCTAGATCAGATTGCAGAGTTATAAGCACTGCAGATCAGACTGCAGAGTTATAGGCACTGCAGCTCATTCCTACCTTAATTTGAATTTTAGTATCAGTTGGCACCCTAAGTGATCACTTAGTTTGTTAATATATCAATTTCATTATTTATGTTGTTATTCCTTTTTATTTTTTTTGATGTACACAGGTAAAACAGCTTTAGAAGGTAATACAGTTATATGTACATGACAATGATTTTGCTTCTTTGCTTTGCTGTACCACTGTGTTCTGTATTTGTTCAAATGAAAAAAAAAAAATGCATGCAGTATTTGTGGCTTTTCTCTGTCCACCCTGTGCTTGTTACAAGCAAGTGCTCCTTTTCCCACAATCTTTTTAAAGAGTAGGTAAAATGAGGGATGTAAAGAGTACAACTTTTAATTTCCTTTCATCTGGTTCTCTACCAGACCTAACCTCAAACTTGCTCATGAGGTAATTTCTTCTAACTAAGTCTTCTTTGGCGTCAACAAAAACTTAGGATTGTTAGATCAGGGTTCAGTAAGCTAAAGTACTTTTTTACCAAATGACATAATTTTAGGCGTGTCCAAGTTGAAAGCATTTGCAGACGACAAAATAAATGTTACTCGAAAATTGAAATCTGATTTTGAAAGGGTAGAAAACATTGTGGGAAAAGGACCAGCTACTCCCTGATCTCAAGTCCTGTGCATCACTGACTGTGCTACTTGGCTTGCTCAAAAAATATACAGAGCTGCTTACTGGAAAACAATATGCCAATTATTCAAACACCAATATTGCACCTTTTAGCTTTGCTGTTTTTGAAGAAAACATCAAGTTTTTGTCCAAGCCCAGTTGTTGTTCTTTTCTGTGTCGTCATGCAGAAACTTCGACATTTATAATATATATGTTATTATTGAAGATATTTACTTCAAACTTAGACAAGTTGTTAACTTTAGAGTCGAGCTTCGGTAGCTCAGTTGGTACCATGCAGGACTTGAGAACACGGGGTCCAGGGTTCGATCCCTGGCTACCACCCCTGGCTCGGCCAATTTCTTTTCAAGGATTGATGATAGTCACTGTGACAGGATTCATCCCTCTCCCCCTGCTGACCATTGTTTCGACAATGATTATGTGGGAAAGCAGCCAGTGGCTTGGAAAGAAAATTGTGCGAAATACTGGTAAAAGAGACTCCAGGAGCGCATGGATAGGTGCACTGGCCGCCGCGATATAACTGAAATAATGTTGAAAACGGTGTTAAACACCATACAATCATGTTAACTTTAGAAAGAGGTAACCTATACAACAAGAGCAGGTAACCATTTCAGTATTTTTTACACAAAATTTGAAAATACCAGCTTGGACATCCTGCTTTTTATTTGTTGTTTTCTTGGTCTTAAAGTTATACCTTGTTCCCACGATACATGTATGTATGTGTTTGTCCTTCCCTTTGTAAGCATGTGAAAGGAAGTGCTATTTAAGCCTTATAGCTATAGCTGATTGTTTCATTCTGTACCTTGTATGTTTACTTAACCCTTTACCACACTGTTCCGAGTTTTAACGACCCTTAGAAAGAAAGCTTTTGAAAACATTGTGGGAAAAAGGAGAAAATTCTGTTGACCAGTATTTTCTTTTCCAACAATTTTTTCTAACCTTTCACAGACAAATCCCATTATTTGTGCCACAATTTTTATGTTATCTGAAAATGCTTTCAATTTGGACCAGTCCAAAATTTTGTTGTGTGGTAAAGAGTTAACGGTTAACTCTTTACCAAACAACAAAATATTGGACCCTACCAAATTGAATGCATTTGCAGACAACAAAATAAATGTGACTCAAAAATTGAAATTTGTTCATGGAAGAGTAGAAAAAAATTGTGGGAAAAGGAGAAAATGCTGGTTACCAGCATTTTCTCCTTTTCCCACAATGTTTTCAAAAGGCCTGTTCCTCAGGGTCGTAAAAACGAGGGATTGTTTGGTAAAGGGTTAAAGGACAGAACCCAGCTTTAGTTGCTTTTGTGGACAAAGTCAGTTTGCAAATGTTATATTTAAGCTGTAAAGGTAACGTTTAAAACAGCTCATGATGTTAGGTTTTTTATTTATTGACAGGAAATACTCAAGGCCATCTTCAGAAAGTATTAGATTAAAAACACTAGACAAAGTGGAGCTTGAAAACAAAGTTAAAGAAAAAGGGCATGCCTCTGAGATCAGAGGTTTAGGGGCTTGAATATGTTGGTGAACAGGTCAACCTTTTGAAGTACCCAACTCACGGCTAGGTTTCTAAATGGGATCTAAATTGCCAGATTTTGTTACATAATTAGTGTTTAACCCTTTACCAAACAATCCCTGGTTTTCATAACCGTAGGAAAGATAGCTTTTGAAAACCTTGTAGGAAAAGAAAAAAATGCTGGTAACCAGCATTTTCTCCTTTTCCAACAATGTTTTCTACCCTATCAGGGAGCTTAAGCTCATTTGTACCAATTTTGAGTTTGTCATCTGAAGATGTTCTGAATTTGAAAGAGTCTAAAGTTTGTCGTTTGGGAAAGGGTTAATAAGTTTAAATTAAGGAAGTGACAATTCTCAAAATATGCATCAAGTCTGCTGTCATAAGAAATTCAACTCTTTACCACATACAAAAATCCAAGTCATCCATATTTATAACATGTTCAAAGCATTTACAGAAAAAAGAAGAGGCTCAAATATTGTAATTTGTCTTAGAAAAGGTATAAATCAGCATTGAAGATGGAAAAATGTCCCTTTTCCTGCATTGTTTGTCAAAAATCATCATCAACAGTTGCAAGAAACAATAGAATGTTCCGTAAAGGCTTAACCTAATGTTCTTATCATGAATTGTGTAATTTTTCCAGGTCCTCATGCATTTGATGAGCCAGATGGGCATATAGAGAACTTGGAAGCGGATGTAGATGGCCAGGAAGAGGACAAAAACCTGTGTACCTATGTAGTTATATCGTCAGAGGATAAACTTCTTGTCAATGTTACACCACAGGCATTCAGTGTGGTCAAACATATAATCCAGGTTAGTTTTCTGTCTAATTTACAAATTTCTACCTACGAAGGACTTTCACATCTTGTTGTAGATCACTGTTGAAAGATTTTGTAATTTGGCAAAGGAGAAAGTGTGTGTAATAAGCAAATTCTCCTTTTGTCACTGTGCTTTAGTATGTATAAGAATAATATACTTTAATCAATGTACATTTTATCTTTTACAAGGATCATTTCTAAGTTTTTAGCTGCAAGTTTGGTGGGGGGGGGGGTTAACTCATTACAAGAGGACAAAATTTCAGACTTGTCCGAATTGAAAGCACTTGCAGACAACAATTCAAATATGCATTAAGTGAGGGTTTTTGTCTATGTTAGGGTAGAAAACATTGTTCGAAAAGGAGAAAATGCTGCTTACCAACATATTATTCTTTTCCCACAATGTTTATGTTTTTAGCTCACCTGAGCACATAGTGCTGAGGGTGAGCTATTGTAATCGATCACCGTCAGGCGTCAGAAAATCTTCTCCTCTGAAACTAGAAGGCGTAGAGCTTTGATATTTGGTATGTAGCATCTCCTAGTGGACCTCTATCAAGTTTGTTCGTATGATGCCCCTGGGGTCAAAACTGGCCCCGCCCCGGTGGTCACAAGTTCGAACATAGGAACAAAAGAAGGAAACTTTAAAATTCTTCTTCTCTGAAACTGGAAGGCATAGAGCTTTGATATTTGGTATGTAGCATCTCCTGGTGGACCTCTACCAAGGTTGTTCATATGATGCCCCTGGGGTCAAAACTGGCCCCTCCCCAGGGATCACAAGTTCGAACATAGGAACAAAGAAGGAAAACTTTAAAATCTTCTTCTTTGAAACTGGAAGGCGTAGAGCTTTGATATTTGGTATGTAGCATCTCCTAGTGGACCTCTACCAAGTTTGTTCATATGATGCCCCTGGGGTCAAAACTGGCCCCGCCCTGGGGGTGACAAGTTCGAACATAGGAACAAAGAAGGAAAACTTTAAAATTCTTCTTCTTTGAAACTGGAAGGCGCAGAGCTTTGATATTTGGTATGTAACATCTCCTAGTGGGCCTCTACCAAATTTGTTCATATGATGCCCCTGGGGTCAAAACTGGCTCTGCCCCAGGGGTCACAAGTTTAAACATAGGAACAAAGAAGGAAAACTTTAAAATTCTTCTTCTCTGAAACTGGAACGTATAGAGCTTTGATATTTGGTATGTAGCATCTCCTAGTGGGCCTCTACCAAGTCTGTTCATTTGATGCCCCTTGGGTCAAAACTGGCCCCGCCCCGAGGGTCGCAAGTTAGAACAAAGGAACAAAGAAAGAAAACTGTACAATTCTTCTTCTCTAAAACTGAAGGGCGTAGAGCTTTGATATTTGGTATGTAGCATCTCCCAGTGGAGCTCTTCCAAATTTGTACATATGATGTCCCTGGGGTCAAAACTGGCCCTGTCCCAGGGGTCACAAGTTTGAACATAGGAACAAAAAAGGGAAAACTTTAAAATTCTTCTTCTCTGAAACTGGAAGGCGTAGAGCTTTGATATTTGGTATGTAGCATCTCCTAGTGGACCTCTACCAAGGTTGTTCATATGATGCCCCTGGGGTCAAAACTGGCCCCGCCCCAGGGGTCACAAGTTTGAACATAGGAACAAAAAAGGGAAAACTTTAAAATTCTTCTTCTCTGAAACTGGAAGGCGTAGAGCTTTGATATTTGGTATGTAGCATTTCCTGGTGGACCTCTACCAAGTTTGTTCATATGATGCCCCTGGGGTCAAAACTGGCCCCGCCCCGAGGGTCACAAGTTCGAAACATAGGAACAAAGAAGGAAAACTTTAAAATTCTTTAAAACTGTTCAGAATGATTGTCTTGACAAATTTTTGATGAGTTCAAAATTGGGTCACCTTTGGTGATAAAGTAGGTCACTAGGTCAACTTAAAATTCCTTGTGGACACTCTAGAGGCCACATTTTTAGTTCAGTTGACTTGACAAATGGTCAGAAATTGAATTATTCACGTGGAGTGAAATTTCGCCTATTGACTCAGGTGAGCGATCCAGGGCCATGATGGGCCATCATGGCCCTCTTGTAAATATTTCTCATTTTTTTTTATTTTTACCTTTTACTTTTATTCATTGTAGTGAAAACGACTTTGAAATCATCTAAATGTAAAGATTTTTATGTTTTTTCATGTACAGCGTAGAAAGATGTGACACAGACTTTCTGAATAATCTTTACAAAACATGCATAAAAAAAGTCTTGATGATAAAGAATTGATATGTTTCTGTAATGTAATGATGTATTACATTTGAGCCATGCTCTGTGAAAAGGGGGCTTAATGCATTTTTGAAAAGTATCGACTACCCAGCAGACCTGGGCCAAAACTTGGCTTTTGGTCAATTTTCTGTGTGTCAAAGGACCAGTGTACCGCAAGATTCAGAATATTGTTATACAAAATGGACTTTAGGGATGTCTAATACTGTGATGACTTGCTTGGTATCGTGCATTACTGAGATGCATTAAGCCCCCTTTTGCCAGAGCATGGGCCATTTATTGATTAAAAGGTCAGTTTAGCAGGGGTACATGTGTGTTTGTCTGTCTTCTTGTTTACGTGTCCTTATCCCATTACCAATTATTTCCATCTTTTTGTGATCATAAGAAAGGAGATTTTATGAAAAAAATAGCTGATACTGATGAGAGTATTTCCATCTGTATGTTTTTTAGCCTTTCAAAGACTTAGCTCTTTTTTATGACTCGCATGAAAAACTTGACTGTATATGCATTTAATATGGATGTCCATGAAAGGGAAGAAAACATTGTGGGAAAAGAAGAAAATTTTGGAGCAGCCAGGGTACTCTGTAGATCTTTGATCTAGAGAGATAATCATGAAACAGTTATTCTTGTGAAGAAAAAAAAAACATATATACATTTAAAGTTCTATAGTGTTATACATTTAAACTTCTTTAGTGTTTGGATTGGATAGATCATGAAAATGTACTGTGTAAGCTGTATATATAACAAACAGAAATATGATCCAATCTACAACCTTATTACAAATACAGATAGAACATATTTTTCTGTAATAAGAGGCCTCTGGCCCATGATACAACATAATACAATATCATCATAATAATATGTATATGTTGCCTTGTTTTCTTGTATTACAGTATTGGACGGTAATTTTTACTGATTCCTCAATTCTTCCAAATTTCCTCATCTAGCCATCCAGTCATAAGTCACATAATTTTGAAAATTGTCACTCATTGGTTGTCACACATTTTTCTGGAAATTCCTTCCGTGGTCTTTTACCAAACAGTCCTGTGCTTTAATAACCCTGAGGAAGAAGCTTTTGAAAATATTGTTGGAAATGGAGAAAATGCTGGTAATCAGCATATTTTCCTTTTCCATCCATGTTTTTAATCCCTTCAAAGACAAATACCACTGAGTGTGATTTGATGTTGCATCTACAAATGCTTTCAATATTGACAAGTCTAACATTTTGTTGTCTGGTAAAGACTTAACCCTTTTGCTTAACCGTTTACCAAACAACAAAATTTTTAACTCAACCAAATTGAAAGTGTTTGCAAACGACAAATTAAAGGTAGCTCAACAGATGACTCTTGCCTTTGATAAGGTAGAAAATATTGTGGGAAAAGGAGAAAATGCTGGTTACCAGCATTTTCTCCTTTTCCTACAATGTTTTCAAAAGCCCTCTTCTGCAGGGTCGTTAAAAGTCGTGATTATGTGTTAAAGGGTTAACTGGTAGGTTCCCTAGGACAGCTGTACATATTTCCTCCTGCCAACAACTTGTTTAGTGTTGAAACAGACCTTTGAAAAAAAAAGTTGCTTCTTTAGCCTTGTACCAAATAGTACTTAGTTTGAACAACCATGTGAAAGATGGCTTTTGAAAACATTTTTGGAAAAGGAGCAATTTCTCCCTTGCCCAGACTATTTTTTCACCTTCCAAGACCAATCTCAGCATTTCAGCCACAAATAATTTGTTGTCTGCAAACTCTTTCAAAATGGACCAATCTAAAATTTTATCATCTGATAAACGGTTATGGAAGAGTTGCTTGTAATTGTCTACATAAACATAAAAACTGTTGTCTGCAGGTGGTAGAGTAAAAATAAATTTTTAGAATAGCTAAAAACTCATTTTTTTTTTTCATGAGCTGTTAAGTTTTATTAGAAGTCAGAATGATGCTGCTTCCTTGCTCATATTTTGTGCATTTTCATGTTTTTCTTTTATCTGTGCATATTCTTTTATCCCTATACACCTGTAGATACAGGCATACAAGTACCTAAAATGATGCAAGGTTTCTGAATTTCAGCTTTGTCAAACCCTATTGTTTTGCTCTTTCTTTTCCTTTGAAAGTTAGTTCTTCCTTAGCCTGGGATCCAGCACGATCGTTTTTTCCATATATATATATATTTAGAAGTTACTTTGTCAAAAACGGTAATAATTATGAAGCTATAAACCATTCTGCCACAGATCTATATGCATCATGAAAGAAGGCTGCTGTAGGGAGTGGTTAAAAGATTATTACCGCCTGGACCCAGGCTAGTTCTTCCTTGATAGAGCTTCAAATTGAGATTTTTCGATCCTCATTACAATGCACTCTGAGTGCTTATGTTTTATAAAACATACAAATATATCTTGAACACAAGTTGAAGGTATTTATTTCATTTTCTAAACTAATGATGCCTGTACCAGAAATTTATGAAATATATGTGTGTGGAAATGTATTATAAAAATAAGTTTTTGCCATTTGGATTTCGACAAAAAGGTGTCATATCTGCACAACATGAGTGATGGCCCTTAGAGTTATTTAAGGACTGTGTAAGGACTGATATTATGTCACTTTTCTGTACACTGTACAAAAGAAATGAACACTTATTATCTTAGTTGACTTGCATTTTTTTGTATATTTTTAGCTTTGACTTTTTTTGATATCTCTGTAATTACTGAGGATATTAAATTTTACTTTAAACTGGAACAATTTATACCAAACAACAGTGGCAGTTAACCATCAAAGTATTTTTGACCCAGTTATGCCCCATTTTTGACTAAAAATATTCATTGAAAAATCAAACAACTGCAGCAGAGCGTTGGCACCCGCATGAGATGCTTTTGTTCGATACTCTTATGACTCCCTCACACAAACAGCACATCTAAACTGATATGGAAATAATCAGTTTTGTGTGGCTTTTTGTTATCAGCTCAAGTAACTCAAATTGTGTTTATATTGCTTAATAAAGAGGGTGAAAGAAATTTCAATAATAGTGGATCGAGGAATTGCTCATGATAAGCAATTTCCTTGTTGTGCATTTTTTTTTTTTTTTCCGTTTTAAGGATCATTTTCATGCGGGTAAATGTTGAGCTATTTATTCACATGGTGAAAATACAAAAGAATTTGTGTGTGTGTGTGTTTTTGTCATCATGAAATTAACTCTATAACACCATTACTTTTAATCTGGATGAGTGAATAGTGTTTTATGCTGCTTTCAACATTTTTTGAGTCATTTCATAGCAACAGCTCACTTGTTCATGTATATCCTGGATTTTCCTAGTGCAAGGCTAGAGCTCTGACTTGTCTTGCCCAAGAGCACTCCCATGAAAAACCCAGTGCCTTGAGTGAGGCTCAAAATCAGGGACTGTAGGTTATGAGTCTTACACTTTACCACTGAGTCATGCTGGACCCCTACTTTCAATTTGGATGGGTCTAAGATATTGTTGTCTTGTAAAGTCATTCAATTTCATTGGTCGCAATGGTTTGTTTATGCACAGAAAATGTGTTGCATTTGGGTTTTGTGTGCTATATCAGGGGTTTTTTTTTTACATGACGAAATTGTTTAGAAATATTCAGCATATTCCTTATTCTTCAAGAAAAACAAACATAGGGGTCCAAAGGATGTTGCATTATTTCTTGCTAGAAACCTGAGCCTGACCATTTTACAGGATTAGGATTTTTTTTTTTGACTGTCAGTGAAACAAAATGAAATTGCACATTTTAGCATTCATTGAATACAATAAAGCTTAATTTAGTGAAATGAAACAGTTTAAAACTTTTTTTACCTCTAGGAATCATGCATGAGAAAAATCTCACTGTAACATGACAGTTTAGATTCAAGATCAGACAGCATGGTATTTTTTGAGTCATACATAACAGCCTGAGAATTAATTCTTTACGACACAATACCAAGTTTTAACGACCCTGAAAGAGAAGACTTGAAAACAGAAAAGTAGAAAATGCTGGTAACCATAATTTTCTTCTTTTCCCATTATGTTTTCTACCCCATCAAAGACAGAAATCATCATTTGGCCTACAGTTAATTTGTTGTCTGCAAATGCTTTCAGTTTGGTTAAGTCCAGAATTTTCTTGTTCACTAAAGAATGAATGAATATTAATGAATGTTTCAGTCAATTGACAAAAGCTCAGCTGAAGGCTTGATGGATGTCAAAAAAGTTCCTGCTTTGGAAATACATAATAAGGTAAGTTTATCTTTTTATCATGCTGGCAGTGTCAGTTCAGATGCATTGTTGAAAAATTTAAATTGAAATCAGGCTAAGCTTTCTGTGTAATCTGAGCTTGACCTATGCAGTCTTGGAAAGCAAAGTTGGGCTTTGTTTATACTGTGATATATTTGCAAGATTCTGTGTAATGTAGGCTTCCATATTATGATGATATGCTCATATATTGTATCTATCTAAAAGATACCAAAAATCTGGAGTAGTGACACTGTATTTTTGTGGTTGTTTTAAACCCTATAGCACTGAACTTGGACTGCATTGCTTGTGCCGACATTGTAGATCAAGATCAGACTGCACATTCTGCTGCTAAATCTAAAAAAAAACCTAGAGAGACTATGCAGCCCATGATTGAAAAACCTTTAAATTTTTTTCATACTTTTCTTTGTTGATGATTTGCCAGCTATTTGCCTACTTAATTCTGTGGTAAATCATTTTTAAAGTTTGATGAGATTATGAAAATTGGAATAGCTTCCTTAACTCTTTACCAAACAACAAAATTTTAGACTGGTCCAAATTCAAAGCATTTGCAGATGACAAAATTAAAGTGACTCAAAAATTGAAATTTGTTCTTGGGAGGGTAGAAAACATTGTGGGAAAAGGAGAAAATGCTGGTTACCAGCATTTTCTCCTTTTCCCACGATGTTTTCAAAAGGTTTCTTTTTCAGGGCTGTGAAAACCAGGGATTGTTTGGGAAAGGGTTAAATAAAATTATAATAGGGAAAAACTGGTAAAGCTATCAGTACATAGTATATAATATTCCTATTTCAGTTGGACATTGAAACAGACGTCGTTCTTCATAAGAATGTCAAGGTAAGCTGCTATCTTTTCTCATTGCTTGTAATTATATCTAGGTTCCATTGATTATACACTGTTTGTGCATAAGTGCATATAATTCTTTACCACATGACAAAATTTTAGACTGGTCCAAATCTAAGACATTTTCAGGTGACGAATTGAATGTGGATAAATGATGGAATTTGTCTCCAAAAAAGTAGAAAACATTGTGGAAAAAGGGAAAAATGCTGATTACCAGCATTTTTCCTTTTTCCAGTTTTCAAAAGCCTTTTTTTTCCAGGGTACACCTCCTATCCTCTTGTGTCTCTAATGTTGAATCTTGAAGCTCAGACTTGCTTTTTGTGAGATTTAATGTGCAAAAATAAGTTTTTATCCCACAAAAATGTTAAAATAATAGTTTAGTTTTGCTAAAAAATGTGTAAGGTTATTACGTACACATATTACCCGTACAACCACTTGGTGTTTTATAAACCCAAGTGCAGATGACATTTGAAAACCTTTATGGGAAAAGAAGAAAATACTGTTAACCAGCATTTTCTCCTTTTCCCAAAATGTTTCTACCCTTTCAAACCTATTTGAACATTATATATGCTTTTAAATAGGACAGGTCCAAAATCTAATTTCTTAGAAAACATTTGTTGAAACAGAGAAAATTTGGTAACAAGCCTTTCATCTTTTTCAAACAATATTTTACCGTTTAAAAGACAAAAAAAAAAACATCATTTGAACGACATAAAGTTCAATATGTCCTCTGCAAATGCTTTTGAATTGGAGAAGTGTAAAATTAAATATTTTTTAATATTCACCACTTAAGTGGCTTTAAATGTTTCTTCTTTTGTTCTCTTTTTGTTATTCTTGATAACATTGAATTCAAACATGAAAATAGACATGCAAATTTAATATAGCACACTTGTGTGACTTTTTCAGGTCCATAGTGATTTTGTCTACAACTGTCGAGTATGTCGACCTGGAGACATGCGTCACACAGCACCCCCTGGATCTCTAGACGAAATCACCGTCATTACTGAAGAGGAGGAAGATGAAGACGAAGTTGACAAGCCAACAACTCCAAGGTCAGTAGCTTTAACCTTTTACCAACAATGCTTTTTTTTTTTACAACCCTGGTAAGAAAAGCTTTAAAAACATCATCAGTAAAGGATAAAATGCTGGTAACCAGTATTTTCTCCTTGACCCGCTATGTTTTCTTGTCTTTTTAACCCTTAACCACATGATCACAAGTTTTAATGACCCTGAAAGAACAGGCTTTTAAAAACCTAGTGGAAAAAGGAGAAAACACTAGCAATCGGTGTTTTCTCTTTTTCTCATAGAATTTTTTTGCCCTTTTAAAGACAAGTATTATCAATTTTGCTACATTTAATCTGTTGTCAGCAAATGCCTTGAAAATGGAAAAGCCCAAAAATTTTGTCTTTTTGTACAGAGTTAACACTTTACCAAATGACAAAATTATGGACTGGTCCAAATTGAAAGCACTTGCAGAAGACAAAATAAATGTGATTGAAAAGTTGAAATTTGGTTTGGGAAGGGTAGAAAACATTGTGGGAAAAGGAGAAAATGCTGGTTACCAGCATTTTCTCCTTTTCTCACAATGTTTTCAAAAGGCTTCTTTCTCAGGGTCGTTAAAAGTCGGGATTGTGTGGTAAAGGGTTAAGACAAAATCCATTACCTAAATGATATTCATTTTGATGTGTGCAAAAGCAATCAATTTTGATGAGTCAAAAATTCTGTCATCTGGTACATTATTAACCCTTTACCACACAATCCCGACTTTTAACGACCTTGAGGAAAAGATCTTTTGAAAACATTGTGGGAAAAGGAGAAAATGCTGGTAACCAGCATTTTCTCCTTTTTCCCACATTGTTTTCTTTTACCAGCATTTTCTCCTTTTCCCACAATGTTTTCTACCCTATCAAAGGCAGATATCATAATTAGAGGTACCTTTAATTTGTCGTCTGCAAATGCTTTCAATTTGGTTGAGTACAAAATTTTGTTGTTAGGTAAAGAGGTAAGTCAGTCATCATAACATTAGTTTCACTCTTCACCACACAACAAAATTTTGGACCTGTCCAAATTCCAAACATGTGCAGACAACAAATAAAATGTTGCTGAAATTGTAGGATTTGTCATGGAAAGGCTAGAAAACATTGAGGAAAAAGGAGTAAATGCTAGTTTCCAGCATGTTTTCAAGTTTCTTCAAGTTCATTAAAACTTGTAATTGTGTGGAAATGGGGTTTTAAGCAGAAAAAGTGAAAATAATAGAAAAACAGATAAATATGAATTGGGTGAAAAATTACTGGAATAGTAATATGCTGCAATATTACTTACAGTAGTCAGAGGCGGCCCTTGACCTTTGTGAATCAGACTCTAGCCGATGCAGGACACACCCTAATTAGTTCCGGGGCATTTGTTTTTGACGATGATGTCATGTCTGGAAATCAAGTGGATCAAAATGGAGTACAGTTTCAGGTAAATTTGTGTTTAGGCTTAGGCTTAACAGTCTTAGAAAAGCTATGAGATAATAATTTTTTCTTTTTGTCAAGTCTGATTACTTTGGTTTCTTTTTAGACACTAACATAATATTCTATTTATTTATTAATAGGTATGGATTTCAGGAGACTTAGTCAACCAGGCTCAGATTTCAATTCGTTCTCTTCTTTGTTTACATTTAGTGAGTCTCCACAGCTTTAGTTGTGAGACAGAACAATATTGACATAAGATAATTTTGTTTTATACTTGTTCCTATATAGTCTGGTCAGTAAAGTTTTCATAATATCTGAAAAATTTGCTGATGTAACATTGATTTTTAATCGGTCGGCGTGAGCCGGACGATTAGAGAGACCACAACTTTCGGAAATCTGTCTGCTGAGGGCAAACTGATCTAACTGCAACTTGTGACAGCTTTTTCCTACAGTCTAATAACACTAATACTAGCTGTTGTGACCTTATTACGTTGAACTTTTAACCCTAATAAGCCATAAGGAATGGTGTCAGTGATAAAGCAACAACTTATGAATGAAACAAGAGCGAATCCAGGAGTATCTGGATTATGTTACGAGCACACCTTGTGTTGAAAAGATGATAGGTCATTTGGCCTGGAGCAAGGATAAACTTGCAGTGAAACAGAATTTGTAAGGAAACATTGCTTTAAAAGAATTTGAAAATTCAGATTGTTTTGCCTTGGAGCAAACTGATGTACATGCTGGTTGTGAAAGCTGTTTAAAAAAGTAATCTGCCGTTGGTAGTTTAATGTAAGCAAGGTGAAGTGTGTGAAGCAGTGTGGGACAAAGGATGTAGAGTTGTTTAAGAGTTATTACCCTAGTGGAGAAGCCATTACATAAACATTTTCAGAATGGTCTGGTTATCCCACGCTTTCAACCTTAGAAACCAGACTGTCCATTCACTATACTGACCAGCATATATTTGATTATGCATCTTTCAGCATAGGATGTATTAAACCTTGGGCTACTAAGCGCGAATTTATGACCTTTTCTGGACATTGTAGATCAAGATCAGACTGTATACTACATGCTGTCTGATTTTGTATCTTTAATGTCCGACAAGAACATATTTTTTCCAAAAAGAATACCTTTGAAATAGTAAAGAACTGGGTTTTTACTGTCAGCTTGAAAGTTTCATTTCACTTATTTAGCAGGTTAAAGGTTAAATTGTTTTCATAACTCCTATTCCTCTCCTTCCTACCACGGCTCTACCATTTTACACGCTCACTAACATGTTTCTTTTTGATGACATTCTTAAGACTGGAATCAGTCTATTAACCATTGGCCACACAATCTTGTCGGGCTTTAAAAATGTAGTGGGAAAAACAGCATACATGTATTAATTAAGCATGTTCTCTTTTTCCTCACAGCATTTTTTCATCATTTTAAAGATTTTCAACATTTTGTCATTTGGTAGAGTTAAACAGATCATTTTCTTAGATGGAAAAAACCCTGAAACTGCAATACAAAAAACTCACTTAACCCCATATTCTCCATGTCTGAATCAACTGACCAGGGAAAAAGCCTCTTCGGAGAGCACAGATTCAGACCAGATTCAGACCAGACTGCACAGAACATGCAGTCACTCAAATTTTGGATCTGCTATTCCTATTACTTAAGATATCGTAGTCGAGACAGCAATGACCCTGCAATAATTAGGTTGCTTTTCCACGCTTACCAGATCTATTTCATTAATTGAGCGCTTTAGTGTAAAACTCTCAGTAACATGTTTGTCTCATCAGCATTCTGGTTGACTCTCATCCTCTCCATATTCCAGATTAAAAGCACAAGGTTTACTGTAGTGATGCTCTTGCTCATTACAATGATTCAGTACAATGGCCCATGTTCTGCAGTGACATATATATATAGTCGCTTTTGAAGCCTTTTCTCACAATGTTTTTTTTTACCATTTCAAAGATTCAAATCATCATTAATTTGGTCTACATTTCATTTGTCATGTGCAAATGCTTTCGTTTTGGACAAGTCTAAAATTACATCATTTGGTAAAGGGTTGAGGGTTTGGTAGATACTACATGCTTTGAAAGTAATGTGCGAGAAATTGGCCAGCAGATGTTTTGAACAGAACAATCTTGCCAAGGACAATTTAGCCAGCCGAAAAACGTATGGTAGGACAATTTGTCAAGATAAACGCGAGCAGCCAAAAGTAATCACTTTGATAGCCATAATACAGGCACATTCTATACGACATATTCATCATGTCCATCATTCAATATGGATATTATTGATAATATCTGACAATATGTTATGGTATGGTTTCAAAAGTTGCAAAAGTTACAGAAAATAATACATGTATTTATATTTTCTTAATCTTTTATAAAAGGTTGGTAGGTACTGTTATTCATGATGAGTGATATCTAAAGCTTGGAAATCGGTATTTCTGGTCAGAATAGTCACTTACATTCTACATTTTATTACTGTCGACTGGCAGACATACATCTTTAGCATTCCGTTAAACTACATGTACTAATTTGTAAGGGATGGAGAGTTTCTACGTGACTCAGTTATAAAATGTCTATCCCATACATAGTTCAAACAACTGCCATTTGATTTGTGATTTCAAACCACTGTAGTTATTCAGTGTCGACCAATTACAGTGCTGACAGCACTTTGATTTATGACAGGCTTCACCATTTTATGAAATAATCAATTTTAAGATAGAAGGTTGTATAAGATCTTCATTGTATAGATACCTAAATTTATCACCAATAGAGTCCTATTGCAAATGTTGTATTTCTGGATAATATATAGATCAAGTTAAGGCTGCAAAGAAATAGTATTATCTTCTTTTTAAAGTATGTAATACTCGAATTTTTTGCTTTTGGAAAGAATCCAAATGAACAAAATATGTTTTATTTCTAATATTATTTTATCTTACAAGCTTTGAAACCAAGGCTGCAGTATGCTGTATCATTTTGCTCTTGATTGTACCTTGTATTTAAAGAAATTCAAAGATCGCATTTATTTTGTAGATTGCTGGATTTGATACAACCCATACACAGTACATGAATAGAGCTTGTCGACGACTGATACACCTTACACCAAAACAGGTACTTATAATAGTTGATTTCATGTTTTACTGACACTATTAAGATTAAAAGCATAGAAATTTTTCCTTTTTGTTAGAAGAAGGGGTTTTTAACATATAATACCAAAAGGTTAATTTTTGTCAAAATGAGCCAGTGGTTTCTTTAGCTTTAGGTCAGTTCCATGTGTTTTGATGCAAGCTGTAAGATTGACAGTAACTTTAGGACATTATCAACATTAAATCGCTGGAAAGAGATTGGACTTGTGTTGAAATTGGGTGAGTCTAAATTTGCAGTGTATATACATATACTGAACATGTGAAATATTTAACCCTTTACTACACAATCCTGAGTTTTAACAACCTTTAGAAAGAAGGCTTTTGAAAACTTGTAGGAAAAGGAGAAAATGTTGGCAACCAGCATTTTATCCTTTTCTTATAATGTTTAGTACCCTTTCAAAAACAATTTCCATCATTTGAGCCACATTTAATTTGTCTTTGATTTAGAAAAGTCCAAAATTCTGTTGTTTGATTAAGGATTAAGCTATCAATCTTAATCATTTTTTCCATGGTTACGATATTGTATGAGCCATTTAACTCTTTACCACACAAACCCGACTTTTAACGACCCTAAAAGAGAAGGCTTTTGAAAACATTGTGGGAAAAGGAGAAAATGCTGGTAACCAGCATTTTCTCTTTTACCCACAATGTTTTCTACCCTTTCCAAAACAAATTTCAATTTTTTGATTCATGTTTAGTATGTCGTCTGCAAATGCTTTGAATTTGGACTAGTCTGAAATTTTGTTGTGTGGTAAAGAGTTAAGGTGTTGGTAATGATGTAGATTTTCTTTGGTAAATCTAGTAAATGTAGTAAGATACTTGAAGTATTGCAGTTAGAAGACTGTTTTTAGCCCAAATATCTTTACATGAATGGATAGTTTAGGTCCAAGATCAGCCAATTTTTCGTACAATTTATGTGGAAGATCAGTCTGCTGTTATCTACTGACTGATCCTGATCTACACTGGGTACAAAGGTACTTATAAGTTGTTCACAGCATTCTGAAAATCAGTTTTTGCTTTCTTTCTAGCTAAATGTTACTTTTCTTCTTTGTTAAATGCAAGTCTGAAGAGGATGCTGATAATGATGTAAGTTGCTTCACATACATGTATTGTGTTATATGTCTTGTCATTTTATTAATTGTTGTGGGTATATATGTAGTTTTTGTAACACATTTCCTTTTTCAAACATGGTTTTGTTTACAGCAGATATCCCTTGAAACATTGCAGCAAAGGAGAAATTGTTCCCTCACACAGTTTCGTCTTTATTAGAAGTTATTTTACAGATAGTCATGTATTAAACCTGAAGAGAGTCCATCTTTGTTTTTGGAGTGAAAGCAGTTTTAGAATAAAAAAAAAGTTGTTAATGTTTATAAAGATTTAGAACAGTTATTTTTAATCTAGCAAACTATCCTACATGTGTATGACCATAAAGAAGAAAAACCCTTGAAACATCATGTGAAAAGGAGAAACTGCTTGTTACCACGATATTTTCTTTTTTCAACAATATTCTAATACCATTTCATTGACAAATTCTAACTGTTTTAGCCAAATTTAATTTATTGTATACACGTTTGTGCAACTTGGACAAGTCAGTAGAGACTGAAACCTGTTTAGAGACCACCTTTATTAGACAACCGAATCCAGGTTCAGCGCTACAAAGGTTAATAAGCGTATTTCTTCAGATGGATAATGCTTGTAGCTCAGTACATGTATGTTTTTCCATGTATTTACAGAATTCCACCAAGTATTACATGATATTTGATGTAGACATGAACCACAGCCATAAGACAGTCACTATACAGTCACCTTTACAGGTTAGTCAGTCACAACCCTAATATTTAAAAAAATATAAGCAAATTTTCACATGCATTTTGCATTTTTCTAACGCTGTACTATACATTTCCATGTTTTAACAACCCTGAAGAAAAAGGCAGTACGAGTCAGTCATAATTTTATGACATGGAACAATATTAGCAAATTTTTGACATTTTGATTTTTGTAAACCCTTTACTTTAGAGTAATCCATTGTTTTAACAGCCCGCAAAGAAAAAGGTCACTTTAGTCCGTCCTGACATTATGGTAAGAAAAGATGTTAACATTTTTCAGTCAGTTATAATTATGATGTGAAGAATGGGCTTTTTAAAAAACTAAAATAAGTGAAATGAGTGTTAATCTTTTTACCAAATGAGACTTTTAGCGATCCTCAAGGAGAAAGGCTTTGAATCATTGTGGGAAAAGGGGAAACTGGTGTTTTATCAACTTAAAGAAAAAAGTTTTTGAAACATTTTTAAAAAAAGTATCTAGCATTTCCTCCACTTTTCACAATATTTCCTACCCTATCTAAAATAGATTCCATTTTTATCCCTATACCACACAATCCCTACTTTAAAGGACCTAGAGAGAGAGATAGCTTTTGAAAACATTGAGGGAAAAGGAGAAAATACTGGTAACCAGCATTTTCTCCTTTTTCCCAAATGTTTTTTAATTCTTTCAAAGACAAGTGCCGTTATTTGAGCAAAGTTTGATTTGTTATCTGCAGACAGATTTACTCCTGGCTTATATTTTGTTGTGTGGTTAAGGGTTAAACACACTTTATTTTGTTGTTTGCAAATACTCTCAACAAGGAAGAATCCAAGATTTATTTTCTATCTGTTAAAGCTGAAAAATAGTTTGACCATACCAGTTGATGTCCTGGTGATAAAAGATGAACTGGAAAAACGTAGGAGAGGGTCAAAGGTCAAGTCTGCGGATGACCTTGTTAAAATTGCAACCTTGGATTCACAGGAAGTGTGCCATATACCTCAGTTTGCTGCCTTTCATTGTGCTCTATTTGTGTGCCCCACTGGACTGCAGTAAGTTTATGTCTTCATAGAACATCAAAACTTTAGACTTTTCAGTATAAAGAAAAATTGTTCAGATGACAAATACTGTTCTAATTGTGAAATTTGCACTTGAATGCAAGAACACACTATGGAAAAAGGTTGACTGAATGATTGTATTGGAGTTTGACACCCTTTTAACTGCTTAGGTCATATGACGGAGGTCAGTGCATCTACACATGTGTTTCCTGGCTTTCTTACATCAGTGCTGACACAACTTTCTTTCCAAGTCATTGACTGCTTTTCTCACATGCATCAGAGGTGAGAGGTGAAAAATCACCAGAAAAAAAGTTTGTCTTAACCGGGTATTGAACTTGCAGCCACCAGGTCACAAGTCAGATGCGCTAACCAATGAGCTACCCAGGTGGGCTGTGAAAAAAGGAGAAACTGCTGGTTACCAGCATTTTCTGCATTGTTATGAATGGTTTGCTGTCACCATCGTACAATCGAAATAATGGTTAAACTTTTACCACACTATCCTGAGTTTCCATTACCATAGGGAAAACTTCTTTTGAAAATATTGTGGTAAAAAAAGAAAATACTGGTAACCAGCTTTTTCACCTTTTCCTACAATGTTTCCTATCTGTTAAAAAAAAAAAAAATTGATTTTTTAATAATACTATTTTTTCATCTTCAAATTCTTTCAATTTAGACAACTCTAAAAATTTGTCGTTTGGTAAAGAGTTAAAATGGTATAAAACAGTACTTGAGAAAACAAACATCTTTAAACATAAGATTAGAAGATACATGTATATTAAGTAAATGTGTTTTCTCACAGTTTCAATTCGACCTCTCTGGCTGGACTCTTCAGAAAAAAAAAGACAAAATCAGTGAGGTGTCTTCATTGTATGGCTGTAATGTTGTTTAAACCTTTACCACACAATGACGCCTTTTAACGACCCTGTAGAAGAGGCCTTTTGAAAACATTGTGGGAAAAGGAGAAAATGCTGGTAACCAGCATTTTCTCCTTTCCCCACAAAGTTTTCAACCCTATCAAAGAAAAGTTGCATCATTTGAGCCACTATGAAATTGTCGTCTGCAAATGCTTTCAATTTGGATAGGTCTTAAATTTTGCCGTGTGGTAAAGGGTTAACCCTTTACCATACAGTCCAGAGTTTTGATAATCCTGAGGGAGAGAGCTCTTAAAAACATTGTTGGAAAAGTAGAAACTGCTCTTAACCAGCATTTTATCCTTTTCCAACAATGTAACCAGCATTTTATCCTTTTCCAGCAATGGTTTCTGCTCCTTCAGAAAACTTATGCATATTTTGTAAGAATGTGAAATTTGTCGCCTGCAGATGTCTTGAATTTGGCAGTGTCTAAAATGTTTTTTCCTGAAGCGGTTAATATGGTTCTCAACTATTTACCAAACAACAAACCCAGTGAGACTCAAATGTTGGAATTTGTCTATTAACTCTTTCCTAAACAACAGATTTCAGCCTTTCACAAATTGAAAGCTTCTGCAGATGAGTAAATCAAAATTGTTACAAATGAACTTAGGATTGCTGATAGGTTAGAAAACAGTGTGAGAGATAGTGAACATTCTGGTTACTTGCAATTTTCTCTTTTCCTACAATGTTTTCAAAATCCCTCTTCTTCAGGGTTGTTAAAACTCAGGATTTTTGTGGTATAGGTTGATGGTTAGAAAACAAGATTGGGAAAAGGAGAAAATGCTAGTTATAAGCATTTTCTCCTTTTCCCAATTTGTTTTCAAAGATTTTCTTCATTATTCATGGGGATAAAGAACCATAGAGTAAATTATGCAAATGTATATTCTTTTTCAAGTTATAACCCAACCTCTGTACCAATTTGGTGGCCTGACTTTATACAGCAAAAGGACAGACAGAAATATTTTTCCTGTAAATCTGAAAATGGTGATCAGAAAGTCTTCAACATAAAAGTAAGATTTTAAGGACTGATTTCATTTAACTGAACATTAAAGTGTTTTACTAAAATTATCCTGTTTGATTATTTCTATTATCAGTGGTATGTTTGAGAGAAATACACTAATTTTTTACCAGATAAGCAAATTTGACCTACCAATATTTTGAAAGCATTTGCAGATGACAAATTCAATGTGTGGATCAAATGATGGGATTTATCCTTAAAAAGATAGAAAGCATTGTGGAGAAAGGAGAAAATGGTGGTTACAAACATTGTCCTTTTCCCAAAATCTATTATACCCAGTGTTCTCAGAAGGTGTCTCCTTCAGGGTGGTTGAAGGATTGGATTGTTTGGTAAAAAGTTAAATATTTTGCCACCAGCTAATCAAAATAGACTTTATACAATGTCAGATGTTGTAATTGATGGTGCTTTTAGATCATAGTTTATTGTCAAGATCTGGACAGCATAGATCCAAGATCAGATTGAATTCTGATCTTGATCTACATTTGTTAAATGAAAAAGTTTGTCTAGTCATGACATTTACTTACACTGTTACATAACAACGTTTAAAATTCCTCTGTATAAAAGAATTTGCAGACAACAAATGAGGCTCAAAACGTAGAATTGTCTCTGAAAGGGTAGTAAACATTATGGGGAAATGAGAAAATGTTTGTTACCAGCATTTTCTCCTTTTCCTACAATGTTTTCAAAAGCTATCTCTGTCAGGGTAGTCAAAACTGAGGGTTGTGTGGTAAAAAGTGAATGTTTCTATCTCATTTTAGGTTGTCTGTGAAGATGGTGAGCCCCTAAACCCGCCCCAAATGTTGAGCAGAACTATCCCATACTTCACCCTTACCCTTCATCCTCCTGTTATTTTACATAATTACCTCCCATATGATCTACAGTTCTCGCTTCAGGTAGGGTTGATAATTTTTTCTGTAAAGGTGGAGATTATTTTGTACCAGTATGGAAATTGCAACTCTGTATGAGCCACACTCTGGCAAAAGTGGGTTTAATGCATCTCCATGATGTATCAAGCAAGTCATCATGCAATTTTGGATCCTTAAAATCCATTTTGTCTGGCAACCAACTGAAACATTAGGTAGACTAGTCCTTTGACATGTAGAAAATTGACCAATAGCAAAAAGGTTTGACCAATGTCAGCCTGTGCAGTCCGCGCATGCAGGATCGATGCTTTATGCAGATGCATTAAGTCTTTACCAAACGACAAATTTTTAGACTGGTCCAAATTGAAAGCATTTGCAGACAACAAAATAAATGTGACTGAAAAAATGGAAATTTGTTTTGAGAAGGGTAGAAAGCATTGTGGGAAAATGAGAAAATGCTGGTTACCAGCATTTTCTCCTTTTCCTACAATGTTTTCAAAAGGCTTCTTTTTCAAGGTCGTTAAAAGTCGGGATTGTGTGGTAAAGAGTTAAACACCTTTTGCTTGTAAAAGTACCTGGTTATTTTGTTCCAACACAAATAGAAAAAATACTGGTAACTTGAAGTATATGACTCAAATATGTTGTTTATTAGGCTGAAAGGTTCACATCTAAGGCTTGAACCCCTGGATGAGCAGGGTCAACCTTTGGAACCACCAATATTACGGCACAAGTTAGTGGTTAAGTTTTCCAGGAAGCATTCATCGAGAGTGATTGATGTAACATAAATAGGTTTAAAGTAAAATGAAGTGCATGTGATATTTTGTTAGTGCTCTGTGTGAAATTTTATTCATGATTTGTCCTTTCACTAAATACAGATTTATGGATGCAGTTTTAAAAGTTAAATATTAAGAAAAAACTTTGAAGGCAAGAGCAATTAATAAAAGGAATGGACTGTGTCAGCTTGATAGGAAAAAAAAAGGTGTGGATCTTCCAATTTTAACTCTGTCAGCACAAAATATATAAACCAGACCTCTTTTGACAGTTAAAAATACAAACTACTGAAGCTCAGAAATATTTTTTATGATATAGTTACATAGTCTTAGCAAAAGAGGTGAATGGTATAGACCCACGGTCGAACTGCAGGTTTTTCGCAGTCTGGTCTTGATCTATACTGTCAATAAAAAGCCCCTGTCTCTACCCATAGCGCTGAAGAGGTAAACTCTATACCAGATGATAAAATTTGGGACTCGTCCAAATCTAATGCATGTGCAAATGACAAAATAGATAAGACTCAAATGGCAGAATATGTCTTTAAAAAAATAGAAAATATTGTGGGAAAAGGAGAAAATACTGACTACCAGCATTTTTTCCTATTCCTACAACATTTTCAAAAACCATATTCCTCAAGGTCATTAAAACTCAGGATTATGTGGTAAAGGATACAGGCTGTTTTTGTCCCTAATATTTTTTTACAAAAAAAAAAGAGACGTAAGATTGGCTGTATCCTCTGTAACACCTGACATTTACTGAGTTTCTCCACTTTCAGGGAAGTGAATCCTCAAGTAGTTTAACCCATGGAGAGAATACTCCATTGTTTACTGTTGATGTCGATAAAGCTTATAAACTAAATCTGTTTGTAAGTATAAAATAACTACCTTGTTCTTTGATCTTGTTTTCATTTGATGTTAATATGGTCTCTGAGTAAAAGGTTTATATGCATGTATTACTACCTGCAGACAATTTTTTTTGATAAGCCCCTTTTGGAAACATTGGGGCAAAAGGAAAAATTGATTGTGGAAAGCAGTTTGTTACCAAGCCTGGCAGTTGGAAGTGCACCAGGGTGTTGCTGCTTTCTGAATCCCCAGCTCAGCAAATTTTTTTCTGAGAATTTGTGACGGTTATTGCAACAGGGCTTATTCCTTTCTCACAGCTGATCTTTGTTTCTCCCATTGATTTGTGGGAAATCAGCCAGTGGCTTTGGAAGAAAATTTGTGCAAAGAACTGGTATGAGAACTCACAGGAAAACATTGATAGGTGCACTGGCCACTGCAATATAACTGAGATAATGTTGAAAATAGTGTTAAACTCTATAAGATAAAAAACAAACCAGCAATTTGTCCTTTTACCATATTGTTTTTACATCTTGTCATGAGTTAAGCTATACTTTATTTTGATTTCTCCTACTTTACTAGGATGTTTTCTGTTGCAGTCTTTTACAGTAACTTATGGCATTTTCCAGCAAATTTGGGAAATGACAGTGAAAAAGCCACAATTTTGATTTGCAAGGCCCTTTTTTATCCTTTTACAACACCTGAGAAATAGAGTTTTTGAAGCTGTACCACCTAATCCCAAGTTTTAACGACCCTGCGTAGGAAGCATTTTGAAAACATTGCTGGTAACCAGCATTTTCTCTTTTTCCCCACAATGTTTTTCACTTTATCAAAGACAAATTCCATTATTTGAGCTACAGTTTAATTGTCGTCTGCAAATGCTTTCCATTTGGATATGTCTAAGATTTTGTCATGTGGTAAAGAGTTAACAAGATACGCAGTGACAAAATGTTAAGCTTCTTCAAATTGGAATTATTTTCGGATAACAAATTAGATGTGGCGTAAACAATTTGATTTGCCTTAACTTTGTGCCCAATGCCATGATTTAGATTAATCTGAATTTAGAGCATTTGCAGATGACAGTAAATTTGTTTCAAATTGTGTGATTGTCAGTGAGAAGGTATAAAACGTTGTGAAAACAAGAAGAAAATACTGGCTACCAGCAGTGTGTTCTTTTCCTGCAATGTTTTCAAAAGCTCTATTATTCAAGGTTGTTAGAATTCAAAATTATGTGGTAAAGGATAAAATAGGGTAGAAACAATAACTTTCAAATGTTTAATCCTTTACCAAGCAATGGTGTGTTTTACTCTGTCGGAGAAGAAGTTTTCTTTTTAATACTTTGTGGACAAACAAAGAAAATGCTGACTGGGCATTTTCTGCTATTTTTCACAATATTTTCTGTCTTTCCATCAACAGATCCCAACATATCAGGCCACTGTTAGTCAAACTTTGTCTTCTGCTAGTACAATTAATTTTGAGTTTGAAAACTTGTCTGGTAATGAATTAACTCACAGGCTGTGCTAGGCTTCTTTACCTTTCTTTAGATTTGTTATATAAGATGTTAACATTTTGGAAAAGGGAGAAAATACTGGTCATCAGCAATTCCTTCTTTTTCCACAATTTTAATACCATTTGATAGGCAAAAGCCATCATTTGGACCATAGTTTGTATTTTGTCTGCAAATGGTTTCAATTTGGACAATTCTAAAATTAGGGCGTGTTGTTGAGAGTTAATTTATATCTGTTATGTTGTCTTGATTTCCAGGTAGCAGATTATCTCACTTGCGATTGGAATGGAACCCTGGACATCACCAAGGAGATGGAAGAGTTCAAGGCCATCTCCATGGATACTGACCTTGACCCTGACAACAACAACAAATATTTGAGCCTTAGTGTCCATTTTAGTCTACTAGAAACATGGAACTTGTTCATATATTCACCATACTGGATAGTTAACAAAACTGACCTCACATTTCAAATTAGGGTAGGTTCATTTTTGCTTTTTAGTGTTGGACGTTTCAAACAAAGTAGGACATAGTTTATTTTGTTTTTCTTTATGCGGATTTCGTCAGTATTTTAAGTAAAATTTTCATTTGTTCTAGAGACTCTACATGATCTGTCATGAGGTGTTTGAATTAAAGATTTTTTTAAATATCATAGCAATCAGACAAGTTCATGTTGTATTTTCCATTTCCATACTTTAATACCTGTTAACTCCTAACCTCCTAAAAGGTCTTTCCTAAGTATTCTTTTATATGATGAAAAAAGCAGACTTCAGGTGGCAGTGTATTAGCCTATTAGCAAACATTCTTGTGTCCCTGATAAAAAGCTTTTGTAAATAGTGTTGGAAAAGGAGAAATGCTTGAAACCAGCATTTACTCCTATTACGACAATGTTTTCTATCCTTTCAAAGGAAATTTCCATAATTTAAGCCATTCTTCATTTGTTGTCTGCAAATGCTTTCTACTAGGAAAAGTCTAAAATATTTGCATCTGGTGAAGAGTTAATAACAAATAATCATAGTAACATTTATGTATATTTTAGAGTGGTGAAGATGTAGTTTTTATACCTGCGAGTTTCTGGATTCCGAAGCTCTGAGTTTTTTATGGGAGCGTCCTTGGACAATATACACATACTTCAGAGCCCAAGCGTGGTACTGGTGAAACCCAGGACATTTATGAATAAGTGTGCTGTTCCTATGATATGACTAATGTTGAAAGCCTGTGAAACAATAAAAACAAATATATTCTATTTATATACAGGGATCCATGTCAGATGTAGTACTAGAATGTGCACCATCCAGTTTTCCACAATTATTCCGATACAAGAAAAATAAACGTAAAAAGGTGTGTTCATTCTTTTGCTTGAATCTCTCTTTATCAGACAGTTGATTCATTTTCCCTTGCAGACAATATTTTTCAGATAGTGGATTCATTTTCCCTTGCAGACAATATTTTTTTGCTTGAGTAAGAATGTTAAAATTCACTTATCATGAACAAAAGTATGCTGTGACTGCAGTGTTACCAAAAAGTGCTGGATACAAGATTGATTTATCAGAATAATCAAAAAAGAATTTTTTTTAACCTTTATGGAGGTTATTTCACTAGAGAGAAATTAGCATCTTATGGCAGGAGTGTTTCCAATATGAATTTTTGCTGTACCCTGTATGTTAATTTGGGAGATTGTTTCGGGCGAATGGGCCTGTGATGCTCAGTAATGAAGGTAAAGGATTCTTATCTAGAGGCCTGTGGTTGACCCTTACTTAAGGTGCTGGGTTTTTCATGGGAGTGTCCTTTGGCAAGATGCTTTAGAGCCTTGAAACCCAGGACACACATAGATAAGTACGCTGTTGCCATGATATGACTGAAAAACTGTTTAAAGTGGCATAAAATGTCCATCCATCCATCAATCAGTCAATCTATCCATCCATCCATCCATACATCCATCAATCAATCAATCAGTTAAGTATTTTCATGCAATAGCATAAATATTGTGTTATTACTCTAGTGCCTAGAAATATTGCTGTTGCTATAATTGACGCTCTGTGCATGTAACTTTTTTTTATTCTTTTTTACCGTTTTCAGGCCAAATTGAAAGTATTTGACTCACACTGGTCCCACTCCTTCTCCATGGATACCATTGGGAACTATGGAGTCGTGGAATGCAGCGATACAAATAGGAAAAGAAAATATACAGTATGATTTTTTTATCATATATTACAACAACAGTCAAACTTGTGTTAGCACCCTCCTGTATTAAGTAGCCACTTATATCAACTTTTTACCATACAACATTTAGACAGGCTGATATTGAAAGCAATTGCTGACAACAAATTAAATCCACCAGCGGACATAATGTTAGAGTTTTTCACGTTGACAGTATTTGCAGACAACAAATTAACTGTGCCTCAAACGATGTGATTTGTTTTTGAAAGGCTATAAAACATTGAACAAACAGGGTTTGGGTTATTGCATTTTCCCCTTTTCTCACAATTTTTTATAATAGCTGTCTTTCTCAAAGTTATTAAAACATACTATTATTTGGTAAAGGGTAAGGCAATCATCATGTTATATTGCTAAGTCCTAATTTCAATGTGAAAGTTGTTTTAGTAATATACCAGAGATGTTTCTCTCTTGTTGTTTCAAATATGTTTGTTTTGTTTGGTATGAAATTAGCTTGTATTACAGTGGCTAGAGCACAAAAAAAGTTGTAAGCATTTTGTGTAATTGTTCATGATTGAAAGTTTAAATTCATATTTGAGTCATGCTCTGTGAAAAGGGGGTGTAATGCATCTGCAAAAAGTATTGAACCATGTCAGTCTGCGCAGACTGACCTGGGCCAAAACTTTTTGCTTTTAGTCAATTTTCTTCCTGTCCAATGACCATTCTATCTCATTTGCTGGAGAAAATGGATATAATCGATCCATAATTTTGTGATGACTTGCATGTATAATGCATCACGAAGATCCATTAAGCCTACTTTACTTTTACCAGAGCATGGCTGATATATTGAGATATTTTTCCTACAGTTCATGGTCCAGTCCCAGATGTCAAAGCTTAAACTAACAAAGATAATCACAGTTACGCCCTTTTTCTTGGTCGTGAATAGTTCCTCTAGAGCACTCAGATATATGGAAGAAAACAAAAATACCGACCTATGGTTCGACCTTGTTCAAGGTCAGGTAAGTTTTGTGGGTGATTCGATAGTATAACAAGCTATAATGTTCTTACACTTACACATTTTTAGTTCAGCTGTTTTACTAGAAAATAGGAGTTATTTTCATAGCTTTGTTGATGTCTCATGTATATTTGCTGTTCTGTTAACAACATGACATTATCTCATATCTCTGTGATTACTGAAATACTTTAAACTCGGGGAAAACATTGATTATCAGAAGTGGAACCCATACAAATAAGGCAGGTAGTCTTCAAAATATTTTGACATAACTGTGCCTTTTTTTTCGTGACATGACTGAAAGACGGTTGAAAATAGGGTTTGAAAAAAAAAAAAGGGTGATCTTGCTTGCTACAATTGAGTCATGCTCTGTGAAAAGGGATTCGGAGCATCAGCTAAGGATGTACTGACCTATGTCAACCTACATACTTGGTGCAGGCTTTAGGGGTCAAAACTTTCTGCTCTTTGTAAATGTTTGCATGTCCAAGGACCATTGTACCTCCAGATTCAGTTGATTGTAAGACAGAATCAATTTACTGGTTTCATAATTATTTGATGACTTGCTCAGTATAATGATTGACGGCAATGCATTAACCCTTTACCAGACGACAAAATTTTAGCCATGTCCAAATTGAAAGCATTTGCAGACGACAACTTATATGTGGCTCAAATGATGAAATTTGCATATCATAGGGTAGAAAACATTGTGGGAAAAGGAGAAATTGCTGGTTACCAGCATTTTCTCCTTTTCCCACAATGTTTTCAAAAGGCCTCTTTCCGAGGGGCGTTAAAAGTCGGCAGTGTGCAGTAAAGAATTAAACCCCCTTTACCCATAGCACTGCTCATTTCATTCTTATGTTTGCAGTGTTCACCATTTTGGCCAGTGACTGAGAGCTACAACATGTTTGTCAAATATGAAAGAAGCAATGTAGTGTCTCAACATTTTCAAATCAGAAAACCTCACAACACAGTATTACGCATGGAGAATGGGGTTAGTAGATGATTTTCGTATTTCATCTGATTTAACTCTTTACCATAGGAAAAAATTGTAGACTAGTCCAAATTGAAAGCGTTTGCAGACGACTTAATAAATATGGCTGAAAAATTGAAAAAAATTTTTAGACGGATAGAAAACATTGTGGGAAAAGGAGAAAATGCTGGTTACCAGCATTTTCTACTTTTCCTACAATGTTTTCAAAAGGCCTCTTTCTCAGGGTTGTAAAATGTCGGGATTGTGTGGTAAAGAGTTAACTGTTAATCATATGATATCTTAACAAACCTGTAGTGGAAGGCTGTGTGAAACAATGTGGAAAAAGAAGAAAATGCTTTCTTTACCTACAAATCTTTCAGCCTCTTCAGAGGGATTCATTGTTAGGGCCACATTTAACTCTTTACCAAACAATAGAATTCTAAACTTGTCCAGATTGAAAGCATTTGCAGACGACAAAATCATATTCACTCAGCAATTAAAATTTGTTTCTGGAAGGGTAGAAACACTGTGGGAAAAGGAGAAAATGCTGGCTACCAGCATTTTCTCCTTTTCCTACAATGTTCTTTTTAAAAGGCTTCTTCTTCAAAGTCGTTAAAAGTCAGGATTGTGTGGTAAAGGGTTAATTTGTTATCTGCAAAGGCCTTTGCTTTGAAAAAAATCTGAAGGTTTATCATTAGGAAAGGAATTTATTATAGCCATAGGAAAAAAAGGGGGACTTTGCAGACAGCATGGATCAAGAAAAGACTGCACAGATCATGCAGTTGCATCTTGGATCTGTATTGACCACTTACTTTGTCAAGCCCATAACAATTGGTGGAAAAAGCCTATAACACAAAAATCTTTCTGAGCTTCAGTAGTGTGTATCTTAAGTTGTCAAAAGAGGTCAATTTTATATTATTTGTTGCTGAAAGAGTTAAAGGAGAATTGTGCCAGATTATCATGAAAAATAACAGATAATGTCGATATAAGATCAGAAATCATGTTTTCCAAAGTTATCTGCTGCAACACAAAATAAGTTGATTGTAGGAGTTAGTGAATTGAATAGGTCATAAAATTTGTCATGCCCATTTTTTTCAGAGTGCCCTTTCTGTTCAAGTGAGTGGAGGAACCCAGAGCCCAATTACAGTACATTTCCAGAATTATGACCCTGGGGATGCCCCAGTGAGGGTTGAGAATTTCTGTGATGATGTCTTCATTAAAATACATCAGAAGTAAGATTTATAGCTGACTTTGTTGTCAACTCCACTGGGGTCATCTAGTCTTTGATGAGGAATGATCTGGATATGTATTCACCAAGCATTCTTAAGAACATTCCTAGTCTTGTTCTCCAAGATTTTTCTAAATTTGAAAGTAACACAATGTCTGATTGGCTAAACCAAATGGTTTAGCCAATCAGAAGTTTTGTTACTTTCAAATTTAGATGGTTTAGCCAATCAGAAGTTGTGTTACTTTCAAATTTAGAAAATTCTGAAGAAAAAGACTAAGAACATTCTTAAGAACAGTGTATGAGCACGGACCCTGCTTAGCTTTACATTTTGTCACAACATAATCTCTCTTGTTTTCAGCATAGTATGCCCATTATGAATTTTTTTATCTTGCACACAGTGAAAGCATCTTGTGATTGCACATGTGACTTTTTTCAGAGAAGTGAATTAGACTTTTATCTCTGGTAATTACCATGTGTGCATGCATTTTTTTGCATAATTATTCTGACCTATAATTCAGGAGATTTATATCAAGTGATACAGAAGTGATTGTGTTTTTGTTATTCTCTGTATGTAAGTGCTATTACATACTTACTGTAAGAAGCTAGTTGATTTGTGCTGTTGGAAACAAATGCATCCAATAAAAATTCAAAATTAAATCAGTCAGTCAAAAGTGGAATGAGGAGCTGATGAGCTGTGTGAAACTGAATTTCATTGAAATGTTCTTTGTAATACTGCTATTTTGTTCAGTCATTTTTAAGTACATGCACATATATTACCACATTTCCAGGCACCAGAGTCAGACAACTATCCTAGCCTCCAACCAATCAGTACTTTATACCTGGGATGATCCAACCATGGAGCGTACCCTCATGTGGAATGTGTATGGTAGAAGTAAACCCAATTATCCAGCTGCCATTTCCAAGGTATTTTACCTCAGTAAATGAAAGAAAGTGGTTTAGTTGAAGCCTATTTATTCTACATCAGTCCTTAACTCTTTACCGCACAATCCAAAGTTTTAACAACCCTAAGGAATAAGCCTTTTGAAAACATTATGGGAAAAGGAGAAAATGCTGGTGACCAGCATTTTCTCTTTTTCTCACAATGTTTTCTACCCTATCAAAGATGAATTCCATCATTTGAACTGCATAAAAAATGTTGACTGCAAATGCTTTCAGTTTTGACAAGTCTACATTTTTAGCTAACCTCAGCACAAAGTGCTCAAGGTGAGCTATTGTGATCGCCCTATGTCCGGCGTCTGTCGTCCGTCAACAATTTCTTTAAACATCTTCTTCTCCTAAACCACTGGGCCAATCTTGATGAAACTTGGCAGGGATGCTCCTTGGGTGAAGCTCTACCAAAGTTGTTCAAAGAATTAAATTCCACCCAAAACTCTGGTTGCCATGGCAACAAAAAGGAAAAAAATGCAAAATCTTTGAAAATTTTCTCCTCTGAAACTAGAAGGCGTAGAGCTTTGATATTTGGTATGTAGCATCTCCTAGTGGACCACTATCAAGTTTGTTCAAATGATGCCCCTGGGGTCAAAACTGGCCCCGCCCCAGGGGTCACAAGTTCGAACATAGGAACAAAGAAGGAAAACTTTAAAATTCTTCTTCTCTGAAACTGGAAGGCATAGAGCTTTGATATTTGGTATGTAGCATCTCCTAGTGGACCTCTACCAAGTTTGTTCATATGATGCCCCTGGGGTCAAAACTGGCCCAGCCCCCGGGGTCACAAGTTTGAACATACAGTACAGTTCACGCGTTTTTTGCTATTTTCGCTCTCCGCGGTGGACCTAGCGCGGACCCAACGCGGCGATTTTAAAACACAGGTGAACGCGGACCGATCTTAAACGCCGCGATCCCTGGCGGACCACGGCGGTCTGGTTATGGAATAAAAACGACGCGATGACTCCGCCGCGATCAGACAGGTAAGTTTTTTTTTTTCAGTGTAGCAAATGATTCAAGAATGAATCGAAATTACGCACCATTTTGCTCTTTTACAAAGTCATATTACACGTATGTATCTACATGAGAATTTTTTTTATATCAGAAAGAAAAAAGATGATAAGTAGTCATCACTGGCAAGCGAATTATTTAACATTGATTTAGTTGGTTAAAAAATCAAAACACTTAAACCTTTAACCACACATCCCAAGTTTTAAGTGCCGTGAAGAACAAGGGTTTCGAAAACATTGTAGGAAAAAAAAAGAACAGACCGGCAACCAGCATTTTCTCCTCTTATGAAATGTTTATCTACCCTGTCACACACTCTTCGACAATTACAAGTGATGTTCTTATTTCCTTAACTCTTTACCAAACGACAAAATGACTTGTCCAAATTGAAAAAAAAAAAAATTTGCAGACGAAATTTTGAATCTAACTCAAAATATAAAACTTGTTTTTATTAGGTGGGAACATTGTGGGAAAAAGAAGAAAATGCTGGTTCGAGACATAATGACAGCGCCGATATGTATCGTCACGGAGAAATATTTCATGAGCTGCTCTTAGGCCTATTAGGTGTTGACTCTTGAGCTTATTTTTTTCCTGCGAATGATAATGATCACTAGCATACAAAATGTTTATTTTTACACATTGATATAATTATCTGCACATGTTCATTACAAAATAAGATTAATGAATCTCGCAGGACCGAGTGGATAAAATCAAACACTTTGGTTCTTCCGTGAGGGTTTTTGGTTAAAAATTAACTCTTTACAAAGGCACAAAAATGTATTCTTTTCCAAATTGAAAGCATATGCAGACGACAACTAAATGTAGCAAACGTGGCATTTGTCTTTAATATGATAGACAACAACTTTATTTCTAGGAACATTTGTCATCTGCCGTATAAACGAATCTAGTTATTCTCTGATTGTAAATACTCTGATTCAGTTTCATATAACTTCAAATTAAGGATAGTTTTATATGATGACTAAAAGTAAGGCCGTACCTGTAATAGAAGAAGGATACGGGGAATTTTTTCGCGTCCATATTCCCTACTTTCATAACCAAATTCAAACTTATGAAACTATTTTTCCCCCTACTTCAGTGATCACGCGGTACAAAAATAATGGCTGTTATCCTTATATGGTGCGATTGTTAACATCTCAAGGTTGTTATTCTTTTCAGGTCGACAAGTTAAAGTCATGAATATTTAATGAATTGCAGGCCACAAAATGTTTTCGGATCAAATGACGGTACAAATAGCACTTGTATGAAAACCATCTTTCAGGGTTTCTTTATTATGTATATTTCAATTTTTTTATTATATATATATCTCTCTCTCTCAACAAAAAGAGTTTTTGTGTTTTTCATACTATATTTTCCTTTTTTTAAATCTAAATACAAGAAGACTCCATTATACAGGCAGTGAAGACACAAATCAAACTGCACAGAACACGCAGTTTGATATTAGATCTACACTAGAGATGCTATTTTTGTGAGATATTCTACATGAAATACGCTTTAGTATTGCATTGATTTGTTCTGTTATTTTTTTAATAACCTTTGGTTTAACCTTTTCCCAAATGACAATATTTTACATTTGTCCTAATGGAAAACATTTGCAGACGACAAGTCAAAGATGGATGAAATGGTGAAATTTACCCTTGATGGGGGTAGAAAGCATTATGGGGGAAGGAGAAATTGCTAGTAACCATTTTCTCATGATGTATTCCTTTCTCATAATATAATCTAAAGCCTTACTCCTTGGCATCTTTTAAAGTTAAGGTTGTGCTGTAAGGGAATAAAAGATCTTAAGAAGATGATGGGATGGGAGAGAATGCTGTAATCAGATTTTTCTACTTTTCCAACAATGGTGTTTACTCATTCATTGGCAAGCTTCATCATTTGAACAACATTTGTCTTCTGCATTTGCTGCAGAGCCCCAGTAGCTCATTCGGTAGCGTGCAGGACTTGAGAACGAGGTCGTGGGTTTGATACCTGGCTCGGTCAATTTCTTTCTGAGCATTGATGATAGTCATTGCGACAGGATTCATTCTTCTCTTCTTCTCCAACCACTGATCATTGCTTCGATGATGGTTACGTGGGAAAGCAGCCAGTGGCTTGGAAAGAAAATCGTGTGGAGTACTGGTAAAAGAGACTCCGGGAAGCATGGATAGGTGCAATGGCCGCCGTGATATAAATGCTATAATGTTGAAAGCGGCATTGAACACCATACAACAACAATAACAACAACAACTGTATTTGCTTTGAACAAATCGAAATCTTTGTCATTTGGTAAAGAGTCAAGGGTAATTTAACTATACCAAACAACAAAATTGTAGCCTTGCCTTACTGGGCCAAGATATTGGCCCTCATTCATGATTTCTATTTGTGTTAGAGAGTGTTGGCCCCTAGCTTGGATGAAATTGTCACCTTAAAAGTCAGTTGGGAGGAAATTGCACCCTGCACTTTTTGAAGGGAAATCGGAATTCGTACTTCTGACTCCATGTACATTATTATCAAACGACGGCCTAAAGAGGACTTGATAAATCAAATGTAAAATGTTCAACATGCAGTCTTGTCTTGGATCTGCACTGGCACTATCTTATGAAACATTGCGACAAAAAAAGTCTTTCTTTAAAGTGTTAAGATCTTTTATCTGGACATGTCTGTTTAAAGTATCTGTCTAATGGTAGGCCCAACATATAAATATAAGAACAAACTAGTAATTCAAAATGCAAACTAAGGCTTTTAATAGTAGAAAATCTTACGACCCATTCTGCTCTAAACAAAACTAGCTCTTACAATTCACCAAAACTAAAACAGCTATAATTGCTTTTTGTTTCTTTTTTATCTTTAAGGCTCTACTAGGTAATCTGGTAGCATAGATCAAGATCAGACTATACTTAAAAGCTAAAATATCAAATTTTGGGACTCAGGTTGCCTTGTACGCTTGAATAAACAGGCGACCAGTATTGATTTAAGATCAGGTTGCACGTTACATGTATGTAATGTCTGATCTTGATCTGTGTCGTCAGCAAAAAAAATTTGTTATGTCTGTTTTTCGCTGAAAGGGTTAAACAGAGAAAGCAAGAATGGATCTCAAAAAACATTACATCAGACGATCAAAATGCACAAAAAAAATAACACTTACGTCCTAAAAGGTAAAGGTTTCGCTGTTTTCGTGCATTTACAGGATTACTGTAAGTTGAAATGTTTTGTTTTGTTTTAAGTACACGATAAATGTTTTTAAAAAATGACCAATATATTAAGGTGAGAGGAAATGTGAAGAAAATTGCCAAAATATAGTAGTTAAACAACAAATAAATTAAAAATCTATTGCTGCATATATAAGTATACAGGTACCAACAAAGGCTTCGGTTGACCAACATTAAATCAGAAATCCCCGGTTTATTTTCTGTCAAATCTGTGCCGCGTGATCATCACAAAAAAAGGAGAAATTCAGTCAAACATTGCATAATTCGGTTACAAGAAATGGAACATGATCTGATTAAAAACATGTCCATCTGCTTTTCAGGGAAATGTGATATTTTATCTCCATATATAAGTGTTCTCCTACATAACCCATAGAAGACAAGACACGATTCAGTGCTCTTTAGCAATGGGTGTAGATTCAGATCAGACTGTCTTGAAATGTTCTAATGATTAAGTCATTTGTCTGTTTTTCTGTCTGTCTGTCTGTCTCTCTTTCTCTCTCTCCATGATCACTTACTACATACTACCAAATACAACTAAGCCTGTCACTGTTTATGTTATGTTGTTATGTGATGTTATGTCTCTCTCTCTCTCTCTCTCTCTCTCTCTCTCTCTCTCTCTCTCTCTCTGTTTTTTCTATTTTCTTTCCCATATATTCCTGTGTATAGTGCTATGGTATCTCATTATCAGTTATTAAACTGTAATGATTCTCTTTTTTTTTTTGTCTTTAAGCAACTCTTGATTTATGGATAGCTAATATCTGAGTCAGCTTTTAAGTTTGTTAAAGTTTTGGTTATCGACGAAACGAAAACACTACAAGAATAGTTTCCTTCTTTCTTCAAATACCTTTTACAAGAATTTACCAAGGTTTATACACGGGTTGGAAACTTCATACTCAACTATTACTTTTGCTGGCAAAACAAAAACATCAAAATATTGCAAGGTATGGCCTGATAGGAGTCAGAACATTTTACACACTGTCAGCATGTTCCTATATCCAATATCATTACATATTTAGTGTTGAGCACTATTCTCAACATGGTTCCAGTCATCTCAAGGCTGCCAGCTAGTGCATCTGCATCTCTTTTCCAGTACTTTGTAAAATTATTTTTCTAGACAATGAAGACACTGATTACTGTCCTATACACAAATCGTAGAAACAATGCTTAATTGTCAGAGAAGAATGAATCTTGTCGTAATGACCAATATCAATCCCTGAAACGAGTTTTGCTGAGCTAGGATTCCGCGTCATAAGCCTGCATATACTAGCCAGCTAACGTGCTCGGCAGATTCAAGATCGGATATCACGTTCTGACTGCCATGGGAGGATTTGAATATCAGTGGAGAAAAGGTTCGGTTTGTAAACTAAATCTTAGCGTGTTAAACTTTCCAAAGTGTGAAGGGATATAAGGGTTTGATTAACAAAAGATGCGTGCAATTTGCAAAATAAAGATTATCAACCTCCAGATTTGGCAGCTCTTTTTCTAAAGTTGGAAGGTAGGTAACCTTGACCTTTAAACCTTCAACAGACGACAAAATTTTAAACTCATCCATATTGAAAGCATTTTGGCTCAAATGAGAAAAGTTGGCTTAACCCTTTACCACACAATCCCGACTTTTAACGACCCTAAGAAAGAAGCCTTTTGAAAACATTGTAGGAAAAGGAGAAAATGCTGGTAACCAGCATTTTCTCCTTTTCCCACAATGTTTTCTACCTTTCCCAAAACAAACTTGAATTTTTGAGCCATACTTATTTTGTAATCTGCAAATGCTTTCAATTTGGACTAATCTACAATTTTGTCGTTTGGTAAAGAGTTAAAAGGTTGGGATACGTTGTGGGGAAATGTTAGCAACATTTTTTCCTTAACCCACAATGTTTTCCAAAGCTTTCTGTCTTGGGATTGTTTAGACTCGTACTTGTGTTGTAATGGGTTAACCAGTTGGGAAAAATGATATCTGTTTGTGCAATGTAACTGGTTGTGTTTGTCTCCATGTACATGTGATAAAATGAAGAAGAGCATGTGATGATTGTTTTCGTTCCTAAAGACTGGTATATCTATGATTACGACCTATTTTTTTTTGTCTACGAGACAATATTCCATCATTTTCTAAAAAATAAAGGGTTAGGGTTTCATACACAAATGACACGTGTTAACTCTTTACCAGACCTCCAAATCTTAGCCATATCCAATTTTATAACATTTGCAGATGACTAAATGTAATTCAAACAACGAAATTTGTCTTTCCAGTGGTTGAAAACATTTTCGGAAGAGAAGCAGCTGCTGCCAATCAGAACATTTTCTTCTCCCACACTGGTTTCTCGAGGCTCTTAAAACTTGGGATTATTTGGTAAAGGGTTAACAATATACAGACAACCCTTGCCTGTTTTTATTAGCTCACCTGAGCACAACATGCTCAAGGGGAGCTTTTAGGATCACGCGTGTCCGTCGTCTGTCGTGCGTTGTGCGTTGTCCATCATGCATCGTCAACAATTCTTTAAACATCAACTCCTCCTAAACTGCCGGGCCAATTTGGACCATACTTGGCTGGAATGTTCCTTGGGAGGTCCTCTTTAAAAACTGTTCACAGAATTGGATTCCATCAAAAACTCTGGTTGCCATGGCAACCAAATGGAATTTTCTAAGGAATTCTTTTAAAATCTTCTCCTCTGAAACCATTGGTCAGATTTTGAAATTTCACAGAGATGTTCCTTGGGTGACCCTTTTCAAAAATTGTTCGCGAAATTTTGATCTGTCAAGAAACATGGCTCTGGTGAATGAGGGCTTCTTGCACTATACAGAAATGAAGAAATTCTTAAAAATTCTTCTTCTCTGAAATGGCTGGTCAGATTTTAAAATAATTTCATAGAGATATTCCTTGGGTGCCCCTTCTCAAAACTTGGTCCCGAAATTTTGCTCCGTCAAGAAACATGGCTCTGGTGAATAGGGGCTACTTGCCCTATACAGAAATGAAGAAATTCTTAAAAATTCTTCTTCTCTGAAACGGCTGGTCAGATTTTGAAATAATTTCACAGAAATATTCCTTGGATGACCCTTTTCAAAATTGTTCGCGATATTTTGATCTGTCAAGAAACATGGCCCTGGTAAATGGGGGCTACTCGCACTATATGGCCATGAAGAAATTCTTAAAAATTCTTTTTCTCTGAAACGGCTGGTCAGATTTTGAAATAATTTCACAGAAATGTTCCTTGGATGACCCTTTTCAAAAATAGTTCGCAAAATGCTGATTCGTCAAGAAACACGGCTCTGATGGGGGTGGGGGGGGGGCCACTTGCACTATATGGACATTAAGAAATTCTTAAAAATTCTTCTTCCCTGAAACGGCTGGTCAGATTTTGAAATAATTTCACAGAAATGTTTCTTGGGTGACCCTTTTCAAAAAGTGTTCGAGATATTTTGACCCATCAAGAAAAATGGCTCTGGTGAATGGGGGCTATTTACACTATACAGACATGAAGAAATTCTTAAAAATTATTCTTCTCTGAAAATGCTGGTCAGATTTTGAAATCATTTCACAGAAATGTTCCTTGGGTGACTCTTTTCAAAACTTGTTCACAAAATTGTGATCTGTCAAGAAACATGGTTCTGATGGTGGGGGCTGTTTGCACAACAGGGACATGAAGAGGAATTTCTTAATTCTTCTCTGGAACGGCTGGTCAGATTTTGAAATAATTTCACAGAAATGTTCCTAGGGTGACCCTTTTCAAAATTTGTTAGGGAAACTTTATCCGTCGAAAAACAACAGCCAATTGTTGGCACCTGCATGTGGTGCTCTTGTTTGACTTATGTTTTTAGTCACTATCGAGAATGTGCTCTTCTTCAAGAAATTGTCCTTGGGTGGTCTATCCCAGAATTTATTTGCAGAATTCTGATTCATCAAAATTATTGCTGTGGTGATGATTGTAGAGGTGGTGACAGATTTTGAAATGACTTTTAAAGGTGACCTTTTCACAATTGCTTGGCAAATTAATGATTTTGTTTCGAAAGTTTCAATACCTCAAAAAATTGGCTATGGTCCTCTCAAAAATTCAGGTGAGCGATCCAGGGCCATCTTGGCCCTCTTGTTGCCAAATTTGGTTGTCGGGTGTAGATAAGCTTTAACCCTTAATCCGTACAGCATTAATTACATGGAGCTGAAGCGGAGCTGAAGCGTCTGTGAAGAAGACGAAGATTGTGAACTTTTCACAATTGTCTTGAGTTAGAACATGTCTCAGACTATCAGAGTAAAAAAAATAAATTGCTTGTTACCTGCATTCTCCTTTTTCCTCAATGTTTTCAAAAGCTGAATAGTATTATTTGGTAAACGCTTAACACACCGAGTGCAGCTTAAATTCCTTTCAGTCTCGTTTACAGACGATGTAGATCAAGATCATGCTGCATGTTAAACGCAATCTGTTACAACTATATGTACTGTGAGATATTCTAGCCGAGACAAGATTGAGATCTTTAAATTCTTTTTCTTTGTTATGGAGGAGTTATTTTTGTAGCGTTTTTAGGATAAACTAGGGTAAAGCCTGTACCAGCAATCTAGGGTTGAAAAGAGCGTTAAAAAGAGCCCGAGTAAAAAGGTTTTGAAAACACCGTTGGGAAAGACCGAAATCAAGCGTTCTCCCAATAAGCTTTTCCCAATAAGAACAGTAACGGTAACTCTGCATTGACGATCAGTGGACTATTCGACCCATGATCAGTTCGACACTAAATAAAATCGACAAATAGCGATTTTGATCACAATTTTGAGAAGGTAAGAATGCTGTAATAAGTAAATTTGCCTGTAATTTATCTGCTTCTGCACTACCATGCTTTACACAAACTTATTTATTAAAGAGAATGGTTGAATGAATTTAATTGAGGATAGATCTAAGTACTGCAGTAAATCTTATCTTTTAAAAATTGTAGACAGGGAACAGAGATAAGAATACCGGTAAATAGGCTCTTTCCTTTGCACTTATGCCCATTGCTATATCAAAATGAGGTGAAATATATGTTGTCGAAAAAAGTATAAAACACGAACCTCTGAATACACAATTATTATGTTAATCACATTTCAAATAAATTCTTTCCCTACATTAGGAGCGTGTGATGTCGTCATGACATCATCTTCAAGAGTTTTGATGTCACAATTATAATAGAGAGGCCCAAGAACGGTTAGCTTGATATCGTTATGTTAACCTTTTACCACACAATCCCAAGCTTTAACTACTGGAAGAAAAGAGGCTTTTGAAAACAATGTGTGAAAAGGAGAAAATTCTAGTAACCATAATTTTCTCCTTTTCACACAATGTTTTCTACTTTTTGAAAAACAAATCCCAGCATTTAATTCATAATTTCTCCTCTTCAGATGCTTTCAATATGGATGAGTCTAAAATTTTGTTAGGTGGTAAAGGGTTGATTTTAATTTTGCACCAAAGAAAGAACAAAGAATCTATCATTGTTGGTACTGTCACACCTAAGGTTATTAGCACAATTAGATACCTAGATCTACTTTATGTACTGTGCTACAAGTGTATGTGTCACAATCCCCAAGAATGGGCTCAACCTGAGTAAGTTCATTGTAAATCTGCTAAATTATTGACATGAGGTATTGCCCCATTGATTGTGTTTGTAATGAGCATAAATAGGAAGTTCCAAAGGGTTGGTAAATGCAGGCTTATTAATTGCTACTTGTAGATTAATGTAATACCTTAGAAAGAGTGAACATTGATGACTGGAGGCATTGCCCCATCAAACGTAATTCATAATACCTATTATAATACCTATAGTATGAAAATTGGGCATTAGGATAGGTGTCACAAAACACATTGGGTGGCCCTGGACAGGTTGTTTCAATCAATAAAATAGAAAACATAAAATTACCTAACTACCCATCTACCTACCTAACTAAAGACCAATCGAAAGACTAACCAACTGACAACCTACTTACCTAACCTATGAACTCTTGACCAATCTACCAACCTAAAACCTACCTACCAACCTACCTATCTATCAACCAACCAACCTACCTGCTGACATACCTACCTACCGACAAACCTACTGACATACCAATCCGACAACATACCTACCAACCTACCTACCTACCTACCTACCTATGACCTATTGACTGATATACCAACCAACAACCTACCTACCTATCAAACGACCAACCTACCTACTAACATACCTATCCAACAACCTACCAACCAACCTACCTTCCTACCAATCTGTCTACTACCTACAGACACACCTGCCTGCCTGCCTGCCTACCTACCAACTAACTGACCTATAACTCACTTATCTGCCTTCCTGCCTACTTGCTTTTTGCATGCCTGCCTGCATTCCTAACTACCTCTGTACATACAGACCGGATTAGACCCATGCTTCCTTCCAACTGACCACACTACCTGCATGTACCTCAATTTCTAATAAAGGTAATATTGCCTAAGAGGTAAAAAGACAAAATTATTCCTGTGATAGCTGGTACTGCCCCACTGCAGCTCATTGTTTTTTCCCTGATATGCACTATAGAAATAAAAATTATAGGGTTGGTTTCACAACCCAAATAAAGGGGCTGAAGAAAGGTTGGGCAATAATTATGTCATGAATACAGGTATTTCTAATTTTGCCTAATACATAAAAAAAAATCCTGTGTGGTCTAGTGGGATTGCTCCATTGAACCTTATTGTATATTATCTCTGATACCCACTGTAAATAATGGCCAAAACGGCATGTGTGTGACTGCCCAATAAATGGGCGTTAAGAGGGATGGTCAATAATAATGTCATATTTGTAATTTTGCCCCGGGAAAAGAAAAACAGAATAAAAGGGGAAAAAAATCCTGTGTCTGGTGGTACTGCCCCACTGAAGCTTCTTGTTTTTGTCATCCCTGATATCCACTGTAAATAATGGGCTGTAGGGATATGCCCCTTTTAAACTTATTTTCTTCATTATTCCTAATATCCAATTTAAATAATTGACTGTATGGGTTGGTGTCACAATCCCTGAAAAGGGACTGCAGAGGGGGTGATTAATGTTTACTTTGAATTTGTGATTTTCCCTTCAGAGAAAGAAACTCAAAAAAAAAATCTTGTGTCTGGTGGTACTGCCCCATTGATGCTTATTGTTTTGATAATCCCTAATATCTACTGTATATAATAAGCTTAAGGGGTTAGTGTCACAATCTCAGTAAAGGGGCTCCAGAGGGGTCAGTAAATGTTTACGTTGAATTTGTAATATTTCCTTCAGAGAGAGAACTAAAAAAAAAATTGTGTCTGGTGGTACTGCCCCACTGAAGCTCATTGTTTTTATTATCCCTGATATCCCATGTAAATAATGGGCTACAGGGGTAGGTGTCACAATCCCAATGAATGGGTTCCTGAGGGGTCCGTCAATAATAGGGCCATATTTGTGATTTTTTCTCAGGTATATAAAAACAAATGAAATTCCATGTGTCTGGTGGTACTGCCCAACTGAATCTTATTGTTTTAATTATCACTTATATCTACTGTATATAATAAGCCATAAGGTTAGGTGTCACAATCCCAGTAAAGGGGCTCTAGAGGGGTCAGTGAATGATTACGTTATACATGTATTTGTAAATTTTCCTCAGGGATAGAAAACAAAACAAATTCTTGCGTCTGGTGGTACTGCCTCACTAAAGCTTATTGTTTTTTTTATGCTTGATATCCACTGTAAATAATGGGCTACAAGGATAGTTGTCACAGTCCCTATAATTGTCCCCTATGGGGTAGGTCAATAATAATGTCATACTTGTCATTTTCTCTCAGGCAAAGAAGAAATTTCATGTGTCTGGTGGTACTGCCCCATTGATGCTTATTGTTTTGATAATCACTAATATCTACTGTATATAATAAGCTCTAGCGGTAGGTGTCAAAATCTCAATAAAGGGGCTCCAGAGGGGTCGGTAAATGTTTATGTTGAATTTGTAATATTTCCTTCAGAGAAAGAAACAAAAAAAAAAAATTGTGTCTAGTGGTACTGCCCCACTGAAGCTCATTGTTTTTATTATCCCTGATATCCCATGTAAATAATGGGCAACAGGGGTAGGTGTCACAATCCCAATTTATGGGTCCCTGATGGGGTCATTCAATAATAACATAACATTTGTTATTTTTGTCTCAAAGATAAAAGAAAATAAGAAAAATCCTGTGTCTGGTGGTAATGCCCCACTCAATCTTATTGTTTTAATTATCCCTGATATTCACTGTAAACAATGGGTTTTAGGGGTAGGTGTCACAATCCAAAAACAGGGCCTCCAGAGAGGCTGGTCAATAAGTACATCATATTTGTAATTTTGCCTCTGGAATTGAAAAATAAAAGGAAACAAAAAAAAAATTTTGTGTCTGGTGGTACTGCCCCACTGAAGCTTATTGTTTTTATTATCCCTGATAACCACTGTAAATAATGGGCTATAGGCTTAGGTGTCACAATCCCGATAAAAAGGCTCCAGAGGGGTCTGTCAATCCTTATGGCATACTTGTAATTTTGGCTTAGGGATGGAAAACAAAAACAAAAAAAATTCTTGTTTCTTGTGGTACTGCCCCATTGAAGCCTATGTTTTTGTTATCACTTATATCAACTAAAAATAATAGGCTATAGTGACAGGTGTCACAATCCCAATGAAAGGGCCTGACAGGGGTTAGTCAATAATTATGCGATATTTTTAATTTTGGCTCTAGAATAGAACAACAAAAGATATTCCTGTGTCTGGTGGTACTGCCCCACTCAATCTTATTGCTGTTGTTATCCCTGATATCCACTGTAAATGATAGGGTATAAGGGTAGGTGTCACAATATCAATGAAGGGGCCCTAGAGGGGCTCCTCAATAAGTATATTAAATTTGTAATTTGCCTCAGGATTAGAAAAACCAAACAAAAAAAATCTTGTGTGTTATGGTAGTGCCCCACTAAAGCTTATCATTTTAATTATCCCTGATATGCACTGTAAGAAAAAAAGCTGTATGGGTAGGTCTCTCAATCCCTTGAAAAGGGCTGCAGAGGGGTCAGTCAATAATTATGTTTTATTTGTGATTGTACCATAGGGATAGAAAGAGAAAAAAAAAATTCCTGGGTCTGGTGGTACTGCCCCACTAAAGCTTGTTGTTTTTATTATCACTAATATCCACTGTACATAATGGGCTACAGGGGTAGGTGTCACAATCCCAATAAATGGGCCCCAGAGGGGTCAGTCAATAACAACATCAAAGTTATTTTGTCTTAAGGATAAAAGGAAAGCAGAAAAATCCTGTGTCTGGTGGTACTGCCCCACTCAATCTTATTTGTTTTGTTATCCCTGATATCCACTGTAAATAATGGGGTATAGGGGTAGGTGTTACAATCCCAATGAAAGGGCCCTAGAGGGGCTGGTCAATAAGTATGTTAAATTTGTAATTTTGCTTTGGGAATAGAAAACAAAAACAAAAACAAAAAAAAGAAATCTTGTGTCCAGTGGTACTGCCCCACCAAAGCTTATTGTCTTTATTATCCCTGATAGGCATTGTACATAAAAAGCTGTATGGGTAGGTGTCACAATCCCTCAAAAAGGGCTACAGAGGTGTGGGTCAATAATTACGTTTTATTTCTGATTTTTTTATTGGGATAGAAAGAGAAGAACAAATTCCTGGGTCTGGTGGTACTCCCCCACTAAAGCTTGTTGTTTTTGTTATCCCTAATATCAACTGTACATAATGGGCTACAGGGGTAGGTGTCACAATCCCAATAAATGGGCCCCAGAGGGGTCAGTCAATAACAACATCAAAGTTGTCCTTTTGTGTCAAGCATAAAAAGATAGCAAAAAAATCCTGTGTCTGGTGGTACTGCCCCACTCAGTCTTATTTGTTTTGTTATCCCACATATCCACTGTAAATAATGGGGTATAGGGGTAGGTGTCACAATCCCAATGAAGGGGCCCTAGAGGGGCTGGTCAATAAGAATGTTTAATTTGTAATTTTGCCTCAGGAAAAACAAAAATAAAAAATGTGTCTGGTGGTACTGCCCCAATGAGGCTTATAATTCTTATAATCCTTGATATGCACTGTAGGTGTCACAATCCCTTAAAAGGGGCTGCAGAGGGGTAGGTCAATAATGACGTTTCCTTTGTGATTTTACCACAGGAATAAAAAGAGAAGAATAAATTTTTGGGTCTGGTGGTACTGCCCCACTGAAGCTTACTGTTTTTATTATTCCCAATATCCACTGTACATAATGCACTACTACGGTAGGTGTCACAATTCCAATAAATGGGCCCCAGAGGGGTCACTCAATAATACCATCAAATTTTTGTATTTTTTTCTGAAGGATAAAAGAAATTTAAGAATAATCCTGTGTCTTGTGGTACTTCCCCATTCAATGTTATTCCTTTTATTATCCTTGATACCCACTGTAAATAATGGGGTATAGGGGTAGGTGTCACAATCCCATTAAAGGGGCCCTAGAGGGGCTGGTCAATAAGTACATAAAATTTGTAATTTTGCCTCAGCAAAAACAAAAACAAAAAAAATGTGTCTGGTGGTACTGCCCCAATGACGCTTATAATTTTTATTATCCTTGATATGCACTGTAAATAAAAAGCTGCATGGGTAGGTGTCACAATCCCTTAAAAGGGGCTGCAGAGGGGTTGGTCAATAATGACATTTTCTTTGTGATTTTACCGCAGGAATGAACGGAGAAGAATAAATTTTTGGGTCTGGTGGTACTGCCCCACTGAAGCTTATTGTTTTTATTATTCCCAATATCCACTGTACATAATGCAGTACTGGGGTAGGTGTCATAATCCCAATAAATGGGGCCCCAGAGGGGTCACTCAATAATACCATCAAATTTGGTATAAAAGAAATTTAAGAAAAATCCTGTGTCTGGTGGTACTACCCCACTCAATCTTATTGCTTTTATTATCCCTGATATCCACTGTAAATTATGGGGAATAGGGGTAGGTGTCACAATCCCACTGAAGGGGCCTTAGAGGGGCCCCTTCAATAAGAATGTTAAATTTGTAATTTTGCCTCAGGAAAAAAAAAAAGGAAAATGTGTCTAGTGGTACTACCCAAGTGAAGCCTATTATTTTTATTATCCTTAATATGCACTGTAAATAAAAAGTTGAATGGGTACATGTCACAATCCCTTAAAAGGGGCTAAAGAGGGGATGGTCAATACTTACTTTTTTTTTGTAATATTAACACATGGATAAAAAGAGAAGAAAAAATTCTTGGGTCTGGTGGAACTGCCCCACTGAAGCTTACTGTTTTTATTATCCCCAATATCCCCTGTACATAATGCAGTACTGGGGTAGGTGTCACAATCCCAATAAATGGGCCCCAGAGGGGTCACTCAATAATACCATTAAAATTTTGTATTTTTTTCTGAAAGATAAAAGAAATTTAAGAAAAATCCTGTGTCTGGTGGTACTGCCCCACTCAATCTTATTGCTTTTATTATCCCTGATATCCACTTTTAATAATGGGGTATAGGGGTAGGTGTCACAATCCCATTGAAGGGGCCCTAGAGGGGCTGGTCAATAAGAACGTTAAATTTGTAATTTTGCCTCAGGAAAAAAAAAAGTCTTGTGTCTAGTGCTACTGCCCCAGTGAAGCCTATTATTTTTATTATCCTTGATATGCACTTTAAATAAATAGCTGTATGGGTAGGTGTCACAATCCCTTAAAAGGGGCTGCAGAGGGGTCCGTCAATAATTACGTTTTTTTTTTTTTTAGCTCAGCTGAGCACAAAGTGCTTAGGATGAGCTATTGTGATCACTCACCATCCGTCGGCATCCGTCGTCCATTCGTCGTCCGTCCGTCTGTCATCTGTCCGTCCGTTCACATTTCTTTGTTTACACTCTAGCATCTATAAATATTAAGCAATCAGCACCAAACTTGGTCAAAATATATATGACCATAAGATCTCAGATGAGTTCGATTATGGGTCTTATCAGACCAGAACAACTGGAGTTATTTGCCCTTGAATTAGAAAAATTGCTATATTTGACTTTGTTTACACTCTAGCATCTACAAATATCAACCAATCAGCACCAAACTTAGTCAACATATATATGGCCATAAAATCTCGGATGAGTTCAATTATGGGTTTAATCGGACCAGAACGACTGGAGTATTTGCCCTTGAATTAGAAAAATTGCTATATTTGACTTTGTTTACACTCTAGCATCTACAATTTTTAACCAATCAACACCAAACTTGGTCAAAATATATATGTCCATAAGATCTTGGATGAGTTTTATAATGGGTCTAATCGGACCAGAACAACTGGAGTTATTTGCCCTTGAATTAGAAAAATTGCTATATTTGACTTTGTTTACACTCTAGCATCTACAATTATTAACCAATCAGCACCAAACTTGGTCAAAATATATATGACCATAAGATCTCGGATGAGTTTGATAATGGGTCTAATCGGACCAGAACAACTGGAGTTATTTGCCCTTGAATTAGAAAGTTCTATAGAATAGTTCTTTGTCCGGAGCATAACTTTGTCATCTCCAGTCAGATTGACTTGAAACTTGGCATTTGTGTTTGTAGCAATAACACAGAGTGCAGTGTGAAAGAACCATAACTCTATCTGGTACTGTCTATGAGTTTTTTTCCTTTGATCATTATTTTTACAGCATTTTCTGCTTGTCAGGAATATAACTTTATCATCTCTAGCCTGAACATCTTCAAATTTGGTATGCATGATTGTTGAAAAAATTATGGAGTGCAGTGCACAAGAACCATAACTCTTCCTAGCACAAATTTTGAGTTATTTCCCCTTTGACCTTTATTTTTATAGCATTTCTTGCTTGTCTGGAGCAAAACTTTGTCATCTTAAGTAGGAATGACTTGAAATATGGTATGCTTATTTGTTGCAATATTTGGAAGTGCAGTGCACAAGAATTGTAACTCTACCTTGTGCTGTCTTTGAGTTAGTTCCCTTTGATTGTTATTTTTACAGCAATTATTGCTTGTCCAGAATATAACTTTGTCATCTCAAGTCAGAATGACTTCAAACTTGGTATGCATGTTTGTTGCAATATCACTGAGTACTGTGCGCAAGAACATTAACTCTACCTAGCGCGGATTTTGAGTAATTCCACTTTGATCTTCATTTTTAGCTCAGCTGAGCATGAAGTGCTCAAGATGAGCTATTGTGATCACTCACCATCCGTCATCCGTCCGTCCGTTCACATTTTTTTGTTTACACTCTAGCATCTACAAATATTACCCAATCAGCACCAAACTTGGTCAAAATATATATGACCATAAGATCTCGGATGAGTTCGATTATGGGTCTAATCGGACCAGAACATCTGGAGTTATTTGCTCTTGAATTAGAAAAATTGCTATATTTGACTTTGTTTACACTCTAGCATCTACAAATATCAACCAATCAGCACCAAACTTAGTCAAAATATATATGACCATAAAATCTCGGATGAGTTCAATTATGGATCTAATCGGACCAGAACAACTGGAGTTATTTGCCCTTGAATTAGAAAAATTGCTATATTTGACTGTTTACACTCTAGCATCTACAATTTTTAACCAATCAAAACCAAACTTGGTCAAAATATATATGACCATAAGATCTTGGATGAGTTTTATAATGGGTCTAATCGGACCAGAACAACTGGAGTTATTTGCCCTTGAATTAGAAAAATTGCTATATTTGACTTTGTTTACACTCTAGCATCTACAATTATTAACCAATCAGCACAAAACTTGGTCAAAATATATATGACCATAAGATCTCGGATGAGTTTGATAATGACTCTAATCGGACCAGAACAACTGAAGTTATTTGCACTTGAATTAGAAAGTTCTATAGAATAGTTCTTTGTCCGGAGCATAACTTTGTCATCTCCAGTCAGATTGACTTGAAACTTGGCATTTGTGTTTGTAGCAATAACACAGAGTGCAGTGTGAAAGAACCATAACTCTATCTGGTACTGTCTATGAGTTTTTTCCCTTTGATTGTCATTTTTACAGCATTTTCTGCTTTTCCGGAATATAACTTTGTCATCTCTAGCCTGAACATCTTCAAATTTGGTATGCATGATTGTTGAAAAATTATGTAGTGCAGTGCACAAGAACCATAACTCTTCCTAGCACAAATTTTGAGTTATTTCCCCTTTGACCTTTATTTTTATAGCATTTCTTGCTTGTCCGGAGCAAAACTTTGTCATCTTAAGTAGGAATGACTTGAAATATGGTACGCTTATTTGTTGCAATATTTGGAAGTGCAGTGCACAAGAATTGTAACTCTACCTTGTGCTGTCTTTGAGTTATTTCCCTTTGATTGTCATTTTTACAGCAATTATTGCTTGTCGGGAATATAACTTTGTCATCTCAAGTCAGAATGACTTCAAACTTGGTATGCATGTTTGTTGCAATATTACTGAGTACTGTGCGCAAGAACAATAACTCTACCTAGCGCGGATTTTGAGTAATTCCACTTTGATCTTCATTTTTAGCTCAGCTGAGCATGAAGTGCTCAGGATGAGCTATTGTGATCACTCACCGTCCGTCGTCCGTCCGTCCATTCACAGTTTTTTGTTTACACTCTTGCATCTACAAATATTAACCAATCAGCACCAAACTTGGTCAAAATATATATGACCATAAGATCTCGGATGAGTTCGATTATGGGTCTAATCGGACCAGAACAACTGGAGTTATTTGCCCTTGAATTAGAAAAATTGCTATATTTGACTTTGTTTACACTCTAGCATCTATAATTATTAACCAATCAGCACCAAACTTGGTGAAAATATATATGACCATAAGATCTCAGATGAGTTCGATAATGGGCCTAATCAGAGTTATTTGCCCTTGAATTAGAAAGTTCTATAGAATAGTTCTTTGTCCGGAGCATAACTTTGTCATCTCCAGTCCGATTGACTTGAAACTTGGCATTTGTGTTTGTAGAAATAACACAGAGTGCAGTGTGAAAGAACCATAACTCTACCTGGTACTGTCTATGAGTTTTTTCCCTTTGATCGTCATTTTTACAGCATTTTCTGCTTGTCCGGAATATAACTTTGTCATCTCTAGCCTGAACATCTTCAAATTTGGTATGCATGATTGTTGAAAAATTACGGAGTGCAGTGCACAAGAACCATAACTCTTCCTAGCATGAATTTTGAGTTATTTCCCCTTTGACCTTCATTTTTATAGCATTTCTTGCTTGTCTGGAGCAAAACTTTGTCATCTTGAGTAGGAATGACTTGAAATATGGTATGCTTATTTGTTGCAATATTTGGAAGTGCAGTGCACAAGAATTGTAACTCTACCTCGTGCTGTCTTTGAGTTATTTCCCTTTGATTGTCATTTTTACAGCATTTAGTGCTTGTCCGGAATATAACTTTGTCATCTCAAGTCAGAATGACTTCAAACTTGGTATGCATGTTTGTTGCAATATTACCGAGTACTGTGCGCAAGAACAATAACTCTACCTAGCTCGGATTTTGAGTAATTCCACTTTGATCTTCATTTTTACAATATTTCTTCCTTGGCAGGAATGGAACTTTGAATTCTCAAGTCAAATTGACTTGAGACTTGGTAAACATGTTTGTTGCATTACCTGCCCTTTGCAATAATTATACCTCCTCGACAACTGGCTGTGGGACGGATATATCTCGCGACAATTTGCCACTCTTGTTTCATTATCATTTGGCCTTGAACCTCAATATTTGGTATTTATCTTCATTCTAGACCTTTACTGCTTAGTACTCAGGTGAGCGATATAGGACCATCATGGTCCTCTTGTTTGTTATTTTACCACGTGGATAAAAAGAGAAGAAAAAATTCTTGGGTCTGGTGGTACTGCCCCACTGAAGCTTATTGTTTTTATCATCCCCAATATCCCCTGTACATAATGCAGAACTGGGGTAGGTGTCACAATCCCAATAAATGGGCCCCAGAGGGGTAACTCAATAACACATCAAATTTGGTATTTTTGTCTGAAGGATAAAAGAAATTTAAGAAAAATCCTGTGTCTGGTGGTACTGCCCCACTCAATCTTATTGCTTTTATTATCCCTGATATCCACTGTAAAATAATGGAGTATAGGGGTAGGTGTCACAATCCAATTGAAGGGGCCTTAGAGGGGTTTGACAATAAGTACGTAAAATTTGTAATTTTGCCTCGGGGGGAAAAAAAATAAAAAACAATGCGTCTGGTGGTACTGCCCCAATGAGGCTTATAATATTTATTATCCCTGATACCCACTATAAATAATGGGGTATAGGCGTAGGTGTCACAATCCCATTGAAGGGGCCCTAGAGGGACTGGTTAATAAGAATGTTAAATTTGTAATTTTGCCTAAGGGAAAAAAAAAATCTTGTATCTAGTAGTACTGCCCCAGTAAAGCCTATTATTTTTATTATCCCTGATATGCACTGTAAATAAAAAGCTGTATGGGTAGGTGTCACAATCCCTTAAATGGGGCTGCAGAGGGGTCAGTCGATAATTAGGTTTTTTTTTTGTGATTTTAACTGCATGGATAAAAAGAGGGGAAAAAATTCCTGGGTCTGGTGGTACTGCCCCACTGAAGCTTATTGTTTTTATTATCCCCAATATCCCCTGTACATAATTCACTACTGGGGTAGGTGTCACAATCCCAATAAATGGGCCCCAGATGGGTCACTCAGTAATACCATCAAATTTGGTATTTTTGTCTGAAAGATAAAAGAAATTTTAGAAAAATCCTGTGTCTGGTGGTACTACCCCACTCAATCTTATTGCTTTTATTATCCCTGATATCCACTGTAAATAATGGGGTATAGGGGTAGGTGTCACAATCCCAATGAAGGGGCCCTAGAGGGGCTGGTCAATAAGTATGTTAAATTTGTAATTTTGCCCCAGGTAAAGAAAAAAAAAATCCTGTGTCTAGTGGTACTGCCCTAATGAAGCTTATCATTTTTATTATCCCTGATTTTCACTGTAAATAAAAAGCTGTATGGGTAGGTGTCACAATCCCTTAAAAGGGGTTGGTCAATAATTACCTTATACATGTATAGTAATTTTTTCTCAAGGACATAAAAACATAACAAATTCTAGTGCCTGGTGGTACTGCCCCACTGAAGCTTACTGTTTTCATTATCCCTAATATCAACTGTACATAATGGGCTACAAAGGTAGGTGTCACAATCCCAAAGAATGGACACCAGAGGGGTTGGTCAATGATTATGTTAAATATGGAAATTTTCCTCTTAGGATAGAAAAACAAAAAGAAAAACAAAAAAGTCTTGTATCTGGTGGTACTGCCCCAATGAATCTTTTTTGTTTTTATTATCCCTGATAACCACTGTAAATAATGGGCTCTAGGCTAAGGTGTCACAATCCCAATAAAGGGGCCCCAGAGGGGTCGGTCAATTATAACGTCATATTTGTTATTTTATATGGGGAAAGAAAATAAAGCAATAGAAAACAAAATTTCCTGTGTCTCAAGGTACTGTCCAACTGAAGCTTATTGTTTGCATTACTCTGTCTAGTGGTAATCCCTCACTTAACTTTATTCTAATACTTAACAATGCAAACTACAGTTAATATTGGGCTAGAAGGGTTGGTGTCAGTGCTCCTCTGAAAAAGCCCTACCGCAGATTGTTTTATGCCAATCTATTTTTTTTAATACTGCATCACTGACAGTAAGAAAAAATAATTTTCCAGTGACAGGCGGTAATGTGAATTTTGGGCTATTATGGTAGGTGATATAATCCGCATAAAGGAGCCTTAGAGGGTCAGTTCCATTATTTGTAATGTTGCATCACAGATAGAAATGATAATAGTAATAATAAACATACCTATGACAGACGGTTTTGCGCCACTGAAGCTTCTAGGTATAGTCAAATAGGTTAACTACTGCAAAAACTGCACTTTATGGGTAGTTATAGGCGATATGTGTAGGTGTCATAATGCCTATACATACCGCACACACTTTCAGACTAAATTAAACAAAATAATCCTCGATTTTGTGTTTAACTGCAGGCTAACAACCTGATCATACAGCTTGACAAATAATATGCAGAAATAGTAATCATACCATAGTTACCATAAAATTGTAGGCCGAAAGCAGTACGAGCTGATTTTGTTATGGGTCGAAATGGTTATGGGCCAAGTTGTCCAGTTACAGTCAATGCAGAGTTACCGTTATTGTTCTTATTGGGAAAAGCTTATTGGGAGAACGCTTGATTTTATCTTGGGAAAGGAGAAAATGTTGTTAAGCAATATACCATCCTACTTCCACGATACTATCTAGGTGGGTATTTAGATTTTTCACATCCCACCAAATTAAAAAATATATATATCACTGAAATTTATATGAAAAAATAATACAAATCATCAGTAATTAAGAATCATAAAATTACAAAAAAAATTTTTTTTTGATGGTGTTCCATTAAAAGGCTACGTAGCCTCTTACAATATTTTTAGATTTCGCGCCAAAAATCTAAAAAGCATTGTGGGAATGTCAAGTAACTGGCATGTGACTAATGACGCTTAAATTCCATAACATAACAAACATGTAATTATTTTCCATAATGTCTTCTTCGGACGCTATGTTTGAAGCATTGTCTGTGTATTTCCGGTATGTAAATGAGCGAGTTGCTCATGTAAAAATAGAACGTGTTTCCTGTCGGTGTCGACCTTGGCCATAGTAAATCTCTAATTTCTCTTGTTGTCGGATGGTTTTCGACTACCGGGGTTTTATGAATGAAAATTATAAGGCTGTGGGAGTATAAGGATGATTTTTTTGTATTTTTGTAAAATTTTCGTCCCAAAATCTGAAGGGCCACCTTAAAAAGAGAAACCCAATCATTTGAGACACACTAAATTTGTCGTCTGCAAATGCATACAGATTGAACAAGTCTAGAAATTTGTCGCCTATTCAGATGTAGGATGCGGATAGCATAGGTTCCGCGGCAAGATTTGTTTGTAGGATGTATAATGCCTTTTCAACATATTTCAGTTACATGGCAGCGGCCAGTGAACCTATTCATGTTTTCCAGGAATTTCTTCTAACAATAACGTTACTCCACACAGTATTCATCCAAGTTACTTGTGGCATAGATAGTACCAATGCCGAGAGAGGGAGAGAGAGAGTGGGGGATTGGGGATAATGAGATTTTCCAATGCTATTTGCTATATAAAGAAATTCATGTCATCAGACAGCTGTTGCATGACCTTATGCTGTCTTTTACAAAGTCAGTATTAAAAGCCCAACAGTGAAAAAAAACAACATTGCAGGTGTTAACATTCATTTAAATTCAAACCATTTCACTTAAAAGTATGGAAAATATTCTGAGCATGACAATCTGTGTATTCTGTCCAAATTTAAGTTGCAGGCAGAAAAAAATCATGTCAAAATCAGGCAGAAAGTAAACTTAAGATACAATGACTTGCCAACTTTTAACCTAAATTTTGTATTAATTTGTCTGCCAGCGACAAACAGTTGGCCCAACCATGCGATAACAGATTGTCATCTTCACAATAATTTCCACTCTTTTAAATGCATTTTACACCCGCTTTGTTTATTTCGGCAACCATTCAGTCAAACGCAACTGGTACTAAATTTAGAGTGCCTGTTGGGATTTTTACAGACATCGTGGATTGAGATCAGACTACACATCACGCAATGTCTGATCTTTAATATTCACTGTCCGCTTACTAGTGTCAGAGTTACCCGATAAGCCTGATTCTACATTTTATTTTTGTAACTCTTTCCTACCATTGATGTGGATTCCATTTGAACCATGCTCTTTGAAAAAGTGGTTTGGTGAATCTACAAAAAGTATCGACTACAGTCAGCCTGTGCAGACCGTACAGGCTGACCTGTGTCGAAACATTTTGCTTTTTGGTCAATTTTCAGCATGTCATTCTAGCTCATGACTCGGTCGGTTGTTAGATAAAATGGATTTTACTGATGTATGTTTTGTGATGGCTTGCTTGGTATGATGTGTCGCGTATATTCATTAGAACCCTTTTTCACAGAGCATGGCTCATTTACTTTGCACTCAACAAGGAAATAACTGTTTGGTTGTTTTAGTAGGTCAGCCGATTACCAGTTCGAAGGGAAACAGCTTTATTTAGTGTAATGGTGATTTTCTTTTGTTATAACCATTTCTATTGACAATGAAATTTCATATCGATATCGATTTTTCCAAAAATGATGATGAAATAGAAATAATATTGTGTATCCAATTCAGTTCACTCCTCTTAGTAAACATTTTAACCCATTTCCTTCTTCTTTAAATGCCTATTCAATCACTTTTCCTTGCATGAATGACATATGTGTTGTGTTGTGCGCCTAAATAGCGAAAAGGGCTTCAAGACAATTTTGGGGCTGTTTGAATGTAACAAAAAAGTCTTTCATAATCTCGGACAGTTTAGATCCAAGATGTGAATGCATGACATTTTCTGATCTTGGTCTGCTCTGAAAAAGCAACTTTATGCTGTAAGGTTTGAGATGCTGAAGACAACTCCAGTCACGTTTTCGCAAACTATGAAGATCAAGATTATGGCGAAAGTTAAATCCATTCAGGTATGGTACGATACACCCTGATATTTGGTGAGATATTCTAGCCGAGATAACCTTCAAGTCCAAAAGATTACGTTATGTTCAGCTATGTTGATGGGATAGGATCCTCCAATATCTAGGCCTAATGGCAGCAAGATGACGAGAGAGAGAGAGAGAGAGAGATAACTTTTTTTTCCAGTTTAAATAAAACTTTGGTGAAAAAGGAGAAAATATTCCAAACATTTCTAAGCGACATATTTCTAGACATTCGCTGCTATTCGAAAATTTTATTTTCTTACAGAAAATAAACAGATCTGTAGTTATTTTGACTTACCAAATGAACGGGTAATCCATCATCGGAATCTAACTCGTAAATATTCAAGAAGGGTTAGAAAGGGTCATATAAAAAAAAGTGTCAGTCAGTTTAGTATGACACGTGCGTGTGGAACTAACAACTGGGACAGTACTTCACACTGCCGGAGTGCTATACCAACATTAAAGGAATACCGAGTTAACCCTTGCCTCTCCTTTGTGTTAAGTTTGGATATATGTTATTTAAATAGAAATGAAAAGAACGGATTTTTGTCGATCCAACCTGTATTTTGAAAAGGCTAAATATATATATAACAGTTTTATTCGTTACACTTTGATTTCCTTACGTCAAGAGACTAAGAAAATGAGGATAAACAGTGTGATAATATACAGGGTAGCATATATTTTTTAAATTGTCTTTCAGTTTTTATTTATCAATATAATAAAAAACAAATGGCTAATAACTGCTATATCTGATAGATCTAATGAAGGATTAGAAAGAGTGTGTGATGAAAATATACCTGAAGCCTGTTGTACATGGATTGTGCAGTTTTAGACCGCGGGTGTAGTGGTAAATTTTCGATAATGCTACATTACATGTTTTTGCACTTTAACCCATTAAACGGCATTCACAACAATAATTGCCTTTGCGACTTATATAAATCAAGTTCAGGCTGCACGAAATGTGCAGTCTGATTTTGGATTTACACTTTGCGCTCTTGTAGGACATTGACGAAAACAACATTGAAAAAAATGCTGGTTCTTGGGTCTTTTTTTTTTTAATTAAATTGTAGAGTATGTTAGGAGTTTGCGGCACTGTATGGGTTAAGTTATTAACTGGGATTCCAGAGTTTTTCCACTTCTCAAATACACGCTGCTGAGGCACAAACAATCAGGAAGTAGTAACTTTGGTTTTCGGTTTTTGGAATCAAGCATGATATTGCACTTTTAATCCGGAATTCGGAATTTCATATCGCTAAAACTAAATGTGCGATAGGCCTACAAGTTTGTAATTTAATTAAATGATATATATAATGTTTTGTGGCATCTTAACTAAAGTAATCCCTGTAGGCAAGGCATTTAAAGGTACGAAAATGTTGCGGTCGTGATGGAAGAATTAGTTCTTGGTTCCCGAAAACAGTGGTTCTCTAAAACAGTAATAATACAGATATTTATGTATAACAATTTACAGTCATCCGGCGATGTATTCCCCCGTGATCTCTCGCAAGTTGCCACGATCCACCGCGATTACCTCCTGCTGTGAAGCTGCCCGATATTTTTTCAGGCCGCGGTGACAAGTCAGCCACGTTTCGCCTTTTACCGTTACAGTAGATTTACCGCGGACAAATTGGTCCAATGCGTCTCGCGAACTTGAGCAAAAAACGCGAGAACTGTACTGTAGGAAAAAAGAAGGAAAACTTTAAAATTCTTCTCTGAAACTGGAAGGCGTAGAGCTTTGATATTTGGTATGTAGCATCTGCTAGTGGACCTCTTCCAAGTTTGTTCATATGATGCCCCTGGGGTCAAAACTGGCCCCGCCCCTGGGGTCAGTAGTTCGAACATAGGAGCAAAAAAGGAAAACTTTAAAATTCTTCTTCTCTGAAACTGGAAGGCGCAAAGCTTTGATATTTGGTATGTAGCATCTCCTAGTGGGCCTCTACCAAGTTTGTTCATATGATACCCTTGGGGTCAAAACTGCGCCCCCCCCCCCCCCCCCGGGTCACAAGTTTAAAGATAGGAACAAAGAAGGACAACTTTAAAATTCTTCTTCTCTGAAACTGGTAGGCATAGAGCTTTGATATTTGGTATGTAGCATCTCCTAGTGGACCTCTACCAAGTTTGTTCATTTGATGCCCTTGGGGTCAAAACTGGCCCCGCCCCGAGGGTCACAAATTAACAAAGGAACAAAGAAGGAAAACTTTAAAATTCTTCTAAAACTGGAAGGCGTAGAGCTTTGATATTTGGTATGTAGCATCTCCAAGAGGACCTCTACCAAGTTTGTTCATACGATGCCCCTGGGGTCAAAACTGGCCCCGCCCTGGGGGTCACATGTTTGAACATAGGAACAAAAAAGGGAAAACTTTAAAATTCTTCTTCTCTGAAACTGGAAAGCGTAAAGCTTTGATATTTGGTATGTAGCATCTCCTAGTGTACGTCTACCAAGTTTGTTCATATGATGCCCCTGGTGTCAAAACTGGCCCCGCCCCGGGGGTCACAAGTTTGAACATAGGAACAAAGAAGGAAAACTTTAAAATTCTTCTTCTCTTAAACTTGAAAGTGTAGAGCTTTGATATTTGGTATGTAGTGAACCTGTTCTAAGTTTGTTAGCCCACCTGAGCACAACATGTTCAGTGAGTTCACAATTGGGTCACCTGGGGTCATAAACTAGGTCCCTAGGTCAAATTAAAGAAATACCTTGTGGGCACTCTAGAGGCTACATTTATTGCTCAAATGACCTGAAATTTGGTCAGAATGTTTGTCTTGATGAAATCTCGGATGAGTTTGGATTTGGGTCACCTGGGATCATAAACCAGGTCACTAGGTCAAATTAAAGAAATACGTTTAGGGCACTCTATAGGCCACATTTTTTGCTCAAGTGACTTGAAAATTGGTCAGAATGTTTGTCTTGATAAAATCACACATGAGTCTGAATTTGGGTCAACTGGGATCATAAACTAGGTCACTAGGTCAAATTGAAGAAATACCTTTAGAGCACTCTAGAGGCCACATTTATTGTTCAATTGTTTTGAAAATTGATTAAAATGTTTCTCTTGATGAAATCTAAGATGAGTTCAAAATTAGGTCACCTGGGGTCATAATCTAGGTCATTAGGTCAAATTAAAGAAATACCGTAAGGGCACTCTAGTGGCCACATTTCTTGCTCAGTTGACTTGAAAATTGGTCAGAATGTTTGTCTTGATGAAATATTGGATGAGTTTGAAATTGGGTCGCCTGGGATCATAAACTAGGTCACTAGGTCAAATTAAAGAAATACCTTTAGGGCACTCTAGACTCCACATTTATTTCTCAATTAACTTGAAAACTGTTCAGAATGTTTGTCTTGATAAATATTTTGATGAGTTCTAAATTGGGTCACATATGGTGATAAAGTAGGTCACTAGGTTAACTTACGGAAATTTCTTGTGGATGCTGTAGATGCCACATTTTAAGCTCAATTGACCTGACAATTGGTCAGAAATAGAATTTTGCACGTGGAGTGAAATTTCGGCTATTGACTCAGGTGAGCGATCCAGGGCCATCATGGCCCTCTTGTTGTGGTATGGTAAAGAGTCTACAAGTTCTTACAACGTAGATCAGTCAGTCAAGATGACTGCCTGCAGACCTGGTGTTATAAAAACTTTCCAGGCATACATGTCATAGGTACAATAACGTCCTACTACAAATTGGCAAAGAAACACAAGACATTGCAGGTGCTATGGTTGTTCTCTCCAGAATCACCTGTTTGTAACTAAAGATCTTTCAGCAGCAGGGCCTAAAAAACCATAGTACACTAGTGTACTATCAAAATAAGTCAAGAGGTTTAACTCTTGCCAAACAATCAAATTTTAGAAAAGTTCAAATTGAAAGCATTTGCAGATGACAAATGTCAATCAAATGATAACATTATTTCTTCAAAAAGGTAGAAAAAATTGTGGAAAAGGAGAAAATGCCATTTTCTCCTTTTTCCACAATTACCTCGAAAGTCCTTTTAATCAGGGTCATTAAAACATGGGATTATTTGTTGAAAGGTTAATACCCTGCAGGGGAGGGGTTCATGTGTTTACTACATGTATGTTGCAGCTGTGATTGTTGTTTGCAGGATGGTTATGGACATATGAACCTAAAGTTAAAAACTCTCAAAGCTACAGGCACAGTGGACTACGTGGATGCAGGGGAGACAACTACAGACAGCAGTCCTGAAGGTCAGCTCTCTCTCTCTTCCTCTCTCCTTGGCTGTTTTTGTCTGTCTCTCCCTCTCTTTCTCTCTCTCCCTCCCTTCTTTCTCCTCCTGTCTGTCTCATCCTTCATCTCCCCCTCTCTGTCTTTCACATGAAAAATTCATAAAGCTACAGGAGCAATAGACCAGGGGTATGCAGGACAGACAAATACATACAAAGGTCCTGGAGGTTAGGTCAGCTGTTTGCATACATTTACTTTTTTTCTTCTTTCTCAGTTGAACCATTGATTATCTGAACTCTGTATCACATAACTAAATTCTAGACTGATCCAAATTAAAAGCCACTGCAAACAACATATTAAATGTTGCTCATGTGATTGGATTTGCCTTTGAAAGAAAGAAAATACTGAGGGATAAGGAGAAAATACTGGTTCATAAATTTAATATTGGTTCCCAGTATTTTCTCCTTTTCAATCAATGTTTTAGCTGTTTACCAAACAATGCTGGGTTCTAACAATCCTGGGAAAACATTGTGGGAAAAGGAGAAAATGCTGGTTACAGCATTTTCTCAGTTTGCTATTGTTTTTGAACCTTTTGAAGAAAGATACTATTATATGAGCAGCATTCAGTCAGTTACCTGCAAATGCTTTCAATTAACACTTTACCACACAAATAAAATACAGATTTTTCCAACTTGAAAGCATTTCCAGACAACAATATTAATAAGACTCAAATGATGGAATTTGTCTTTCACATGTTAGAAAACATTGTGTAAAAAGTAGAAAATGCTGGTTACCAGCATTTTCTCCTTTTCCCACAATGTTTTCAAAAGGCTTCTTCTCAAGATCATTAAAAGTCGGAATTGTGTGGTTAAGGGTTAAGACTTGTCTAAAATTTTGTTGTTTGGCTTAGGGTTTAAAAGCCTTCTTTCATAGGGTTTTTAAAACTCCAGATTGTTTAATACAGATTTAATACTGTCCTCATAAGAATTTTACAACCGTTCAAAAGGCAATTTTTGAAAACACTGTTAGAGAAATAAAAAACTGTAGTGTATTAACACAGTTAATTTTTTTTGTCTTTCAGATGAAAGTGACGAGGTAGATGGACTGATGGGTAAAGTGGACGATGCTTTAATTGGAAAAACTCGCAGCGACAAACTTGTCATCTTCTGGGTGTCATATTTAGACCACCAACAAAGGGTTATATTGTTCACTCAGGATGAGAGAATAGCAAAGGCTGCTAGAAAGGTGAGTCGCTGTGAATAGGGTAAACTTTTTATAATATTAGCAGAATGTAGTTGTGATATTTTTTGATGGATTAAATATAAGATAGATCAAAAGGGAACATTGCCATGATGTTTTCAAAGCTGATCTATTACAAGATGAAAAACTTGCCTGCATCTGATTACCGTATGTGTTACCTCTTTACCACACAAAAGTATGTCTTAGGTTAAGGGTTAACATCTATTTAGTTGGTTTGTTTTTGGTAGTATTAACCCTTTATGAAATAATTCAGACCCTGAGGAAGAAAGCTTTTGAATACATTGTGGGAAAAGGAGAAAATGCTAGTAACCAGCATCTTTTGGGCTATATTGAATTTGTTTTCTGCAAATGTTTTTAATTTGGACATGTCTAAAATTTTGTTGTGCAGTGAAGGGCTTGCTATGTATTTTTGGGGGGTAGTAATTTAAGTCAAAACAATCATCACCATTATCATGATATCATGAATTAGGTTTTTCATGTAAGCTAGATTTATCAACACTTTCTTGCTGCTGAAAAATTACTTTACATAAGAATAATAAAAAGGAACGCGGTCACCAAAAGTAGAAACTGGCATATAATTACGACTTGAACGATCTTACTCTTAAATTCTATTTAAGGTTAGGTTTCACATAATTAACAATCCATTGTTTCAGTTTAAGGTTTACAAAAGTATTTATTAAATATTTGCATTGCTGTATTCTGAATTCTAGATGGCAAAGAGAAAAAAAGGTCAATGAAAGCAAAAATATTTCTTTTTTAAAAACTTTTATGTCATGAATAGCTGAAATTGTTACTAGGTTATGCTTGGATCTCTTAAATCTATCTCTATTCAAATCTTGTGCATGTTTTATGATTAAACTGACTGTTTTCATTTATTCATCCTAAGGAACTGAGTTTGTAGCTGCTTCTTGTGTTTGGTTTTAATTTGCTATAACATGATACATGAAGCCCCATTGTCATATTCTGTTCTATTCCAGTTGTTGGCCCTTTGCCAAAAAAATCCTGTATTAATGCTCTAAGGAAAGAGGCTGTTAGAAGCACAAGAAGAGGGAAAAATTATGATAACTGACCTTTTCCAGCTATGTTTTTTACTCTTTTAGGGATTAATCCCATAGTTTTAGGCACACTTAACTCTTTACCACACAATCCCAACTTTTAACGACCCTGAGAAAGAAGCCTTTTGAAAATATTGTGGGAAAAGAAGAAAATACTGGTAACCAGCATTTTCTCCTTTTACCACAATGTTTTCTACCCTTCCCAAACCAAATTTCAATTCTATAGTTACATTAATTTTGCTGTCTGCAGATGCTTTTAATTTGGACTAGTCTATAATTTTGTTGTTTAGTAAAGAGTTAATTCATCATGCATATGCCTTTTTATTAGGTAAGTTTAAAATTTTGTTGTCTGGTAAAGAATTTAGACATTGGATTTTGAAACATGGAAAATTACATTAACTCTTTACCAAACGACAAAATTTTGGACTTGTCCAAATTGAAAGCAACTGCAGGCGACAAATTAAAGGTGGCAAAAATGACACAATTTTTCCTTGATAGAACAGAAAACATTGTGGGAAAAGGAGAAAATGCTGGTTACCAGCATTTTCTCCTTTTCTCACAATGTTTTCAGAAGGCTTCTTCCTCAGGGTCGTTAAAAGTCAGGACTGTGTGGTAAAAGGTAAATTCTTTACCACACAATCCTGAGTTGTAACAACCCTGAAAAAAGAGTGCTTTTGAAAACATTGTGGAGAAAGGAGAAAATGCTTGTAATGGTAATTAGCATTTCTTCCTTTTCACACAATGTTTTCAGCACATTCAAAGAACCTTAGTTCATTTTGACCGGTATTTATTTTGTTATCTGCTGTTTGGACAAGTCTGAAATTTTGTGATGTGGTTATGGTATGGAATAGATTCTGGCTATTGGGTTGCAAATCTGGAATGTATATCATGTTATCCCAAATCTTCCTGCTTTTTTTTCACCCATTGGCTTTTTTTGGTTGCTTTTTTTTTCCCTTTTAATTTACACTTTTATTTTGTTCCAAGCTTTAAACCTGTTCTCTGTCATCATGTCATCTGTTAGATCATATCATCTAGGCAGCCATTATGAATAATTGCATAAAAGATAATAGTTAATGGTAGAATTATCCATTTGAGGTTTTTGTTAAGCATTATACCAAAGAAATGATTATCATGTTTTAATGACCTTGAAGGAAAAGGCTATGGAAACATGTGGGATAAGGATAAAATGCTGGTAATCATCATTTACTTCTTTACCCACAATGTGGACTACCCTTTCAAAGACAATTGAATCCTTTGGGTCACATTTGGTTTGTCATCTGCAAATGCTCTCAGTTTGGATGTGTCTGAAGTTTTGTTTTCTCATAAATAGAGGATATTTGTGGTTTTTGGTGAAAGATTTAAATTTATTTCATCGAGTGAACATCATTGGTAATGTTTTCATGAGTGGCGCAGCAGTAGTTACCTGGGTAACTAGTGTGCGGGAACTACTGGTTCTGCCTTCAATAGAAGAGTTAGAAATCAAAATCCAGCACGGTGTTTTTTTTTTTGTAATTCTCCATGGCATACCCACTCCACATAGGAAAGTATTACAATGTTACGTAAGGGGCAAGAAATGTAGGGTAAATTACATCATATTTCCGTCTTGTTAAATGGCAGACACTGTTTTACCCGGGTAACTAGTGCAAGGAAAGTTCTGTTTCCTCCTTAACTGAACAGTAATGAATATGAAATCATTATGTATAACTTGTCATAACCATGAAATAACAAACCATATTCCACCATTATTTCTTGATAAACTACTGAATAGCATGAAATAAAGTATTTTATAACTAATCTTTATATACAGTATCAGATGCAGACCACAGTTTTGAAGGGAGAGAAATTGTTCATATCAACTTATTTTGCCACCATGATTTACTGTCATGTTGATTGACCATATTATAAAGGGATCATCTGCTTCAAAAAGGTTCAAAAGTTACTTCTTTACCACACAGTAAAATGCAAATTGAGAGCAATAATTGATAATTAATAAGATATGACTCAAATGATGTGACTTGCCCTTTGAAAGGGCTGCATGATGAACATACTAAGTGAAAAGGAGAAAATGCTGGTTACCAGCAATTTTCTAATTTTTCTCCAATGTTTTCACAAGCTCTTTTTTACGAAAGTTGTTAAAACTTCAGATTGTTTAGTTAAGGGTTAAACCAATGAATAAAGGAAATGGATAATTTTTAATCTATGGAATACATGAAAATTTAGTACAATTGCAAGGCCGCAGTGTTCTACCAAGGATGATTCAGAGAGGTAACTAAAGTTATGGCCCCATAAATGTCAAGAATTAACCCTTTCTCACACAATTCTTGGTTTTTAACAGCCTAATGAAGGAAAGGCATGTGAAAACATCGTGGGAAAAGAGAAAATGCTGGTCGCCAGCATTTTCATTAATTCCCACAGTGTTTTCTGCTCTGTCAGTTATAAATACCATCATTTGAGCCACATTTAAGTTGTCACCTGCACATACTCAATTTGGACAGGGGTTAACTTTTGCAATTAATTTGGTAAAGACTTAATGGACATTTTGGAAAAAAAGGAACACATGACTGTGCAATCAGTATTCATTCCCAAGTAATTTGAAAGGGATATAGTACCATTATAACTGGACATCTTTCAGTGTCCCAGAATCCCAACAATGGCAGAACACTGAATAAGGCCAGTCTGAGGCTTTGCTATAAATAGACAGAATTTGTTGACAGATGAACAGAATATGTGTATCTTATGTGGTTGAGGAATTTTGTTATTTCTAAGTTTGTTTATGTATTTGTTTTTGCTGCTTACCGTTTCGTAGGCCCATGTGCAGGGTATAGATATTCCACATGAACGAGGGGTCATGAAGGTAACATTAACACTTCCTTACACAGTACCCCCGTTTTTATTACAAAACATTTACTTTCTTACTCTATCAGAAATATCGTAGCATGGCTTTGCAGAAGACATTGGATTACAATTTGTTGGTGCTAGGCACTAGCTTTTAGAACAGGGCCTTTATTTGCTAACCATTTTTAGTAACATTTCCTGTCCTAGTTCACAACAATTTTCCAAATTTTAAAGTAACACAATTTCTGATTGGCTTAACCATTTGGTTTAGCCAATCATAAATTGTGTTACTATACTTTCTAAATTTAGAGTAAGACTAAGAATATAGTTTACATTGGTCGGTGAATAATGGCTACAACAACAGTTACTGTTTAGGAAAATTTGGGACTCTCTACTCCTTCAAATGCTGAATGCTAGGTGCCCCTTCCACAACTCTGATTACTTTTGGATCATGAGATACTATTTTTGTCACTCCTTGTTTTTATACAAACAGCCTGTCAGTTCTTACAGAATACATTTTTGTTATAACACATGCCATTGGTATGTTTTTATATTAAAATGCCTTTATCATCAAATCAGAAAATGTAATGATATATGGGTTGAAAAAATGGATATCCAAGCAAACATTGACTTACATTGATGTATGCAATGAAAACTTCACATGTAAGTTCTGTCTTCTGCAAAGTCATGTAAATGTAGTTTGGCATAGAAGAGATTTACTTGCGTAAAAAGCATGGAGAAGTTATACATTGATTGTAAAGTGTTTGAAATGTGGGCTAGTTTTTAATAATTCTATTGGTTTTTCTTCCATTTATTTTTTGTAAGAAAATGGGATCATCTCTTGTATGAAATGTTATGCAAACAACTTTTGATAACAACTTCATCTACATGAAAATAATTGGAAATACATTCACCTTTTGCCAATGATTCTGTGTTTCCAAGATTTTGAGAAATAAATGCTTTTTAAAATTTTGAGGCAAAAGAACAGAAAAAAGTGTAACCAGCATTTTTTTCCTTTTCTCTTAATGATTTTGTTCCCAATGAAAGATAAACACTTTAGTTAAGTTGCATGGAATTTGTCATTTGTGGATACTTTTTGCTATTGTCAAGCCAAGAATTGATATTGTCTGGTGAACAGTTCAAGTACACAGAAACTGTTAGATGTTTTTATCATAGGGGTCTAGTTTAAACATATTTATTTTCCCTCAAATATACATGGAAATGGGGTTGGGTCACAAGTTATTACAACTTAGAGGTCGACCCTCCCCCTACAATGTAAATATTCAAGTATTCATACAACTAATTACAATCCACAAGAGAGAGAGTGAGAGAGAGAGATTTTGCTCCATTTTACTCCAGCATTAAAAAAAAAGAAACATCAAAATGTTCTGAAATAGACACATATCAAGTAAATCAGCCAGTTTGTTGAAAATACTCCTGGACTGATATAAATTACAAATAGGGGTCTTGTGGTAGGATAGGAGTACTACCTTTCAAATACCAAAGTGTTGAATTACAGATGAATGAGTCATACACTTTCCTCACATTCCTGTCAATTTTATGAGTAGTGTTGTTTTATCTGTTCAGTTTTAGTTTAAGAAATGTCAGAGGTCTTCATGCAGAGGTCTTTATGTTTCTATTTTCATTTAGTTACAGGTTTTATAAGCTTTTTTATTAATTTTGTTATCTTAACCTTTTACAAAAAACAATCAAATGTTTTAATGACACTCACAAAGAAGGCTCTTAAAACTATTGTGGATAAAGAAGAGAATGCTGATACCATTTGAGCCACACTGAATTTGTTGTCTGATAAAGAGTTAGTACTATAAACCAGACTGTTCTAAGATACATGTAGATATCAATCAGAATTTTTGGTCATTAAAAAAAAAAGTACCATGACTTAAGGTGCCACAGCAGTAGGCAGATTTTGAAAACAGAAAACATTCTGCGAAAAAGAAACAATTGCTTGTCCAAGGCAGTTGCTTCTTTTCCCATAATTGTTATCAGCCCAAAAAAACAGACACCTGTCTTTTGAATGTATTTCCTGTTTGCTCTTGGTACTGGTAAAAAAAACCAGCCTGATTCTTGATGGATCAATGCTTTACCAATTAATCACCAGTCCTGTTTAACTCTACCAAATAACAAAATTTCGATCTCAACCAAATTAAAAGCATTTGCAGATGACAAAATAAATGTAGCTGAATTGATATCTCTCTTTGATAGGGTAGGAAACACTACGGGAAAAGGAGAGCTGGTTATAAGCACTTTTTTTTCCCCCAGATCTTTAAAGACTTAAAAACTGGGTTTTTTTGTGTGTGTGTGTGTGGCTGCCATTCAGGAATAATAGAAACATGGTTTGTGCCAACTGTACAGACTTTGATCAGAATAATTTTGGAGATGCCATGCAAAAGTTTTTTGTTTCTACAGTAGAAGCGTAAAGATTCACTGTGTTACAAGCATGCTAAGATACTTTTTGACAAGCAAGAAGATCATCTTTTAGAAAAAGTTAACTTTTTTTTTTGAAAAATGAAACACAAAGAAGAGATCACTGATAAAAATTGTAAATACATGTAAACAACATATGTGAATAACAATCTTAATATCGCTTTGAATAATTGGTAACTTAAATAATTCCGTAGTATTGCCTTTGATGCCGCTACAGGTTTCCTTTCTAAAATCATTTGATAAATGGAAAATGGTGTATTTGAATGCACAATTTCTCCATTTTCAAATTTCGAGTAGAAACTTAAAAATTCCGATGCTTTTCGTTTTTTTTTTTTTTTTTTTTTTTTTTTGAAATATAATAACAAGATTATTTAAGATTCCTCTCTAAACTTATTCTTTTTATTTTTTTATAGAATTAGAATACATGTACATATTATTTTTTTTGTTTTTTCCTTGCATTTTAGTACCATTTGTCATGATTTTCCGTTGGTGGGGGGTGGGGATAAAAACAGATACAAAAAATGTAATCACAATTTCTCAAGAGAGTCAGTATTTCTGAAATTGTCCACCAAAAGATTGCGGCTTCTATGATGCTATGCATCATAAATTTGTCTTGTATCCATCTGTTATCTGCAGCTGCTTTTGATTTTGAAATGTCTAAAATTTTGTCATTTGGTAAATACCGGTAGTATAGGCTTCTCAAACATTTTACAGTTGGCTGTACTCTCAAAAAGGCTTGAAAGTAGTTCTTCCAGGTTTTTTATACCTTCAACAAGTCAGGTAATGGGTGTCTAACAGTACTTTGATAATGACTTAGAAGTGAATTAATTCTACAATTCTGTTTCTCTCATTTTCATCATAATATAATACACATGAATTTTTCATTTTGTCCAGGCCAAAAGTTTGTCAGTGAGTTCAGAGGTGTAACGAGGGATTCAGAATCATTACACACTCCGAATCAAGAGTGCTATTTCACCCTTAGGTTGATAAGTGCAACACAGTTCACTGCTGGGGACAGTGTAAATAAAGATTAGACTGCACAAACCATTCAGTCTTATCTTGATCTACACTGATACAGTGAGAGTTTCCATCAAAAAGAAATAAGATGAAATCGTAATACATGTACATGCATTTGGCTTTTCACTATGAGAGGGAATTTTTTTTTCTTGGCATTTTTAGGTAAGATTATGAAGATGGAGTCGTTCTATTAAGTGATTAAAAAAAAAAATGTTTTGCGGTTCCCACTTTTGTATTGTGTGTTATGGACACTATGCGTTTGTAGTTGGACATTTTAGAGAACAAAAGAAAAGAACTATAGGTCCTTGGTTAACCCTCAACTCATCACACATGACTTTAGACTTGTCTGAATTAAAAGCATTTGCAGATGAGAAATTGAATGTGGCAAAACTGATGAGATTTTGTCTTGTAAAAGGGAATTTTGTGAAAAAATAAAAAAAAATATTGCATGGCTACAGGTATTTTCTCCTTTTCCCACATTTTCAAAACCTTCTTCTACAAAGTTGTCAACACACAGAATTGTTGAGACAGCCCTGAACAGAACAACTAGTAACCTAGTACCAAACAACAAAATTTTCAACTTTCCAGAATCCAAAGCATTTGTAGGCGACATCTCATGTGTTTTTCACATGATTCATTTGGTCTTTAATAGTAAGAAAACATAGTGGGAAAAGGTGAAAATGCTGGTTACCATCATTTTCTCCTTTTTCCATTATGTTCTCAAAAGGCTTCTTTCTCGGGGTCTTTTAAAGTCGTGACTTTTTTTGGTAAAGAGTTTAGGAAGGAGGTACTTGATAACATTATGGTACAAGGGGAAAATACTGGTTACCAGCATTGCCTCCTTATACCATAATATTTTCTAGCCTTTCAAAAGAGAAGTCCCATCATTTTGGCCACATTTTAATTTGTCTTCTGCAGGTGTCTAAACCTTTACAATAATATTTTACACTTGTCAAAATCGAAAAACATTTGGAGATGATTTGCAGTGTAGGTCAAAAGATTATAGTGTCTTTCTAATACTGATAGAAAATATTGTTGGTAAAGAAGAAAATGCTGATTACTAGTGTTTTTTCCTTTTCCCACAATATGTTTAAAAGACTTCCTCAAGGTTGTTTAAACTCTGGATTGTTTGGTAAAGGATTAACCCCTTACCACACAGTCCCTAGTTTTAACGACCCTGAAAAAGAAAGCTTTTGAAAACATTGTGAGAAAAGGAGAAAATGCTGGTAACCAGCATTTTCTCCTTTTCTCACAATATTTTCTATCCTATCAAAGACAAATCTCCTGATATGAGCCACATTTAGTTTGTTGTCTTTAAATCCTTTCAGTTTGGGCTAGTCTCAAATTTTGTTGTGTGGTAAACTGTTAAAATGTGGGAGAGTTTAAAATTTTATGGTCTAGCTAAGAAATGATAGTATAAAGTCAATTTCAATCTGTATTGCACATAGGAATTCATTTGGGGAAAAGCATGTGACATAATAACTTTTCAGATGTAGCATTATATGAGCCATGCTGTGTGAAAAAGGGGCTTAATGCATCTGCCAAAATTAATGACCCAGATCAGCCTGCACAGTTCACACAGGCTGACCTGGGTCAAAACTTTACGCTACTTGTCAATTTTCTGTATGTCCAAGGACCAGTCTACCTCATGATTAAGTGGTTTGTTACAAAAAGTGGATATTATGGATCCATAAGTATGTGATGGCTTGCTTTGTACCATGGATCACAGAGATGCATACGCACCCTGCTGCCATGGCTCATATTTATGTACCTACCAGAAACTTAATTTCAAAGCCATGTCAAAAACTGAAAAACTTTCTCAAAACAAGCAGTTTCTCCTGTTGCCACATTACTACTGACTCTCTCTACATCAAGATCATATTAATCAATATTGATAACTTGTGTTGTTCTCTGCAGTGATTATTTCTAACCATTTGTGCTCTGAAGACAATTTATATTTGAGCCGGGCTGTTGCAGTAGGGAGTTTACTGCATCTCTGTGACACATTATACCTAGCAAGGCATAACATAATTACGGATTCATAAAATCCATCTAGTCTGACAATTGACTGAATCTGGAGGTAGAATGTGTGAAATTTACAAATAGCAAAAAGTTTCAACCCATGTCAGCCTGTGCAGACAGCACAGACTGTCATGGGTCGATACTTTTGGTAGATGCATTAGGCTCCCTTTTCACAAAGCTTAACTCATTTGCATTTAAAGCTAGTGTATATCCAAGCTCAGACTGAACAGAAAATGTAGTCTTATCTCGGATCTACACGTACATTGGGTTATGTCATGGTTTGTAAATCATGTTTGGTGTATGAAAGGAATATCAGGATGTATTATGCTGTCTCAACCCTTTACAAACAGTCCCATGTCATAACAATCCTGAAGGAGAAGGCTTTTGAACACATTGTGCAAAAAGGATGTAGTCAGTAATTTAATTAGGGTAAGGAAAATATATTTTTTCCACCTCTGGTTGTCATACAAAAATATATTTTAAATGATTAGACTCAATAAGCAAAGTATGTCATGAGAACACATCCCAACTTAACCCTTTACCAAACAAAACCATGTTCTTACAGCCCAGAGAAAAAAGCCATTGTGGAAAACGGAGAAAATGCTGGTAACCAGCATTTTCTCCTTTTCCCACAATGTTTTCTACCCTTTCTACTAGAACTTTCAATTATTAAGTCACATTTATTTTATCATCTGCAGAAGCTTTCAATTTAGACCAGTCCAAAACTTTTTCGTTTGGTAAAGAGTTAACACATGTAAGCATTTGATGTTTCTATACAACTAGGATGCTGTAGGAATATATCAATAATATATTAATCCTTTACCATATGGCCTGCAACATGCGAAAAGGGGCATTCGGACATTTGCGTAAAGTGTCGTCTCGGATCAGCCTGCGCAGGCTAATCCGAGACGGCACTTTACGTCTGCATTAGATTTTGTTCTTCAGTAGACATGCACAAAATAGAAAATTACATAAAAATGGAAAGTGTCATTTCGGATTAGCCTGCGCGGACTGTGCAGGCTGATCCGAGATGACACTTTATGCAAATGTCCGAATGTCCCTTTTCGTGTGTTGCAAGCCATATGACAACATTTTAGAAATGTCCAAATCCAACGCATTTGCAGATTAGGTGTGGCTCAAATGATGAGGTTTGTCTTTAAAAAGATAGAAAACATTTTGGGTAGAAAATGCTTGTTACTAGCGTTTTCTCCTTCAATGTTTTCAAAAGCCTGCTTCTTCAGGGTTTTTAAAACTCGGGATTGATTGTTAAATGGTTAATGCAAGTCCATTTTACATGTTATTTGCATAAGATGGTTGAGAAAAATGCTAAAAGCAAGGTAAGTACAGAAAGGAAGCCTGCAAAATATCTTTTCATGGACTGATACAAACTTTGAATGTTTTCTTCATTATGGGATGACTTTGTAACATCTAGAAAACCCAAAACAGATAACTATTGAAAAATATTAATATGGATTCTTTCAGCATGTGAAGGCCTGTAAACATAAGTTAACTTACATGTGTAAATTTACTCCAGATAGCACAATACACTTACAAGTACATTTTGTGCATGTGAATGGAGTATAAGGCATGTACCCTTAAGTTTCAATCCTAGACCTTTAGCTATTCAGATACAAAACACATGTACAGAATTGCCCATCAGCTCTATTAAATAACACATGTACCCTGTCACTTGCAATGATACACCTAAATAAACACTTCCACAAATATTAGAAAGTTTTCTTCACTCCCATATACATTTTTAGTACTGTGCACATTTTTACCTGTACTGTGCACAATTTTACATGTACTGAGCACATTTTGACTGATACTGAATAAAGAGTATTTACAGGTACATAGCCTTCTGTATGCTAAAGGTTTAACCCTTTACCACACAATCCAGTGTTTTGTCAATGCTCCTGAAGAAGACCTTTGAAAAAATTGAGGGAAAAGGAGAAAATGCGAATCCTTTTCCCATGATGCTTTCTGTCTTTCCAAAGACAGAGGTCATCTTTTAGGCTACATAGAATATGTCATCTTCGAATGCTTTCAATTTTGTCCTATAATAAAGAGTTAACCCATTACCACACGGCAAAATTTAAGACCTATCCAAATTGAAAGCATTTGCAGACAACAATTTCATAGTGGCTCAAATGACGCAACTTTTCTTTGATAGGGTAGAAAACTTTGTGGGAAAAGGAGAAAATGCTGGTTACCAGCATTTTCTCCTTTTCCCACAATGTTTTCAAAAGGCCTCTTTTTTAGGGGCGTCAAAAGGCGTCATTGTGTGGTAAAGGGTTAAGAAATCTCAAACTTTCATTGATTGTGCGCTGGAACATGTTGGTATTAGCTGACACGGTTAGCATCCTTGTAAACTGTGGCTAATCAGCATGAACTAGGGTTTGAAACACTTTCAATACTGTAGGCAAAAAACTTGGGCTTTTGCAGACATTGTGATCAAGATAAAACCAAAGAACATGCAGTGTTTTTTCAGCTGAAAATGCAATCCACTTAGGTTCAGAAACATTTTTATCTTATTAGCTTGACTAAACAAGCAGATGTTATTGGTCCAAGATCAGACTGTATGCTATGTGCAGCCTGTGTAGTAAAAGCCCCTCCTTTTGCCAGTGGCACTGAAAGGGCTAAGTTAGAAGAAAAAAAATCTGTTAAGTCAAGAGGGAAAACTATGCATGCTATAAAGAATTATCGTGGCTGACAATGACTTACATCTTTGTTCTTTCCAAATAGTGTGTTCTGCATGGCCGTAGTGTTGTTTTTCCTCCCTCTGTATATTTCTCGGCTATTTCAACAATGCTTGGAAGCATTATGTCTGAGTTTAGTCTGTTTACTTAACCTTTTACCAGGCAACAAAATTTTAGACTTGACCAAATTGAAAGAGTTTCCAGAGAACAAGTGTTGCTCAGATGATGAAATTTGACTTTGAAATAGTAAAAAATATTCTGTGAAAAATGGAAAATGCTGATAATCAGCATTTTCTGCTCTTCTCAGAATGTTTTCAAAAGCTCTTTTCCTCATGGTCATCAGATTTCAGGATTGTTTGGTAAAGGGTTAAGAATTACTTTAGAGGCCTTTATAACACAATTCCCTGTTTTTACAACCCTTGGAAAGAAACAAAATACATCCTGATATTCCTTTAACAGACCATAAAAATATAGAATTGTCCATGTTGAAAGCAATTCTAGACAACAAATTAGATGATGCTCAAGTGTTGGGCACTGTGTTTCTAAGGGTAGAAAACATTGTGGGAAAAGGAGAAAATGCTGGTAACAAGCATTTTCTCCTATTCCCACAATATTTTCAACTGGCTTCTTCCTCGTGGTCATTAAAACAGGAAACTGTATGATAAAGGATTACCATTGTTACACATTTTCTCCTTTTCCTACAAATGCTTTCAAAAGCATTGTTCCTTAGGGTCGTTAAAACCTTAGATTATTTAGTACATACTCTTTCTTCTAGATGAATGAAGCAGAGCAAGCCACAAAAGTCCTGTTTGTATCCCTGGATGGTCTACAAGTGTCTGTGATTAATAGTAATTATGAAGAGATGGCCCTATTGACAGTGTCCAGTCCGCCAGCTGTCTGGGAGGTGGAAGTAAATGACCGCTGGAAGATGTTAAACGTAGAATTACAGACGTGGCTGGAGGACCAATGGAGAAACAAACAGTTACATGCTAGCTTACAGCAGCAATTTGAGGTATATACTTGTTTAACCACAAACCAATGATAAATTAGGTCTTTGATAGGGTAGAAAACATTGTTGGAAAAACAGAAAATTCTAGTTACCAGTATTTTCTCTCTTTCCCGTAATATCTTCAAAAGTCTTTTTTCCTCAGGGTTGTTAAAACACAGAATTACGTGATACCATCAATCATGTGTTTAACAACTCTGAGGAAGAATTCTTTTAAACTATTGTGGGAAAAGGAGAAAATACTGGTAACCAGGATTTTCTATTTTTCCCTCAATGTTTTCAACCCGCGAAAAAGTAGAAATCATTTGGATTGCATTTCATTAATTGTGTCTTGTTTTACGCCATCGGCAAAACCCCACGTATTTTGCTATGGCTCTGAAGGCGTTATAGATATTGCTAGAGTTTCATTTAGAAAAAGAAGAATTATTTGGCAACTGGTCATTAGACTTGTCATTTTATGTTACAGGCTGACTTAGGAAAAATGCAGATGTTAAAGCCCTACATGGGAGCATTGAGAAGAAGCTATAAACCTGGAATCTGGCTGAATTACAGAACGTCAGAACATCACATTTCTCTGAATGCTAAAATACAGAGAATACAGGTCTGTGTATCTCTGTCTATTTTTCTGTCTTTTTGTTTCTCAGTGTTTCTGGGTGTATATTTGCCCATCTCTCTCTCTCTGCAAAATAATCCTCCATATCGCTGATTATTTTATAGGTTTTTTCCTCATCAGTCATACGTGCCTATATTACTTTTTGAAGACATTTAGTCATATTAGTTACCAGTTTTAATTTGCTTTCAGCTTGATAACCAGTTGCAAGATGCTTACTTTCCAACAGTGTTATATCCATCCCCAACCCCGCTTTACATCATCAAAAAAAGGGGCCAGAGACCATTTATAGAAATGGGAATGATGAGAAGAACTGTTCCAGAGAATAATGTTGACACTATGAGGTAATATCAGAGGTCACATTCAGTAACTATTTACTAATCTATTTTTAGCTCATAATTCAAGATTAGCCAGAATGTTAATAGAAGCCTGCCTTAATATCTATCTAAATACAGGTTTATGCCTGTCAGCCTAAAGCTACATGTACAAGAGAAAAATCCCATATAAATTTTTTAATGAGATTTTTACAAAAACTATGAGATCTTTACTGTCAATGATGAAGAAAAGGTATAAACGCTGTATGGAATAAAGACAAGCAGTGGTCTGAAATGTTTATTAAAAGCATGTTATACAGTCTAGATTTGAGCATCTACATGATATTGATTTATAAACACACATACACCAGTCTGAATGATTTATGTCCTTTGTTGACTGTTGAAAAAAGAAAGAGAAAATGTCTTTTTTGATCTTTGATATTTGATTTTTGAATGTGATTTTTTTCTTGCCTTTGTACATTTTTAATGAGATTTCTCCAGTTGCTCTGGGATAATATCGTAGAATCGCGACGTAGGAATATCCCTGTAAATAAGCTTTTAAATACTGTAGAGGACATTGCTATAGATCCAATATCCAAAATCTGCATTCTAAATTCTGTTCTATTTCTGAACAATTTCAAAATCCCATTATTTGAACCATATTCATTTTGTCATCTGCTTTACAGTTTGAGGAGTCTAACATTTTGTTAAATGGGAAAGAGTTAAAGAAATATTACATGTAACAAATGGTAAACAAATATATTTACCATCAACAAAAATGCTGATAAAGAAATGTATGTTACCGCTTGATATTTAGTTTCATGCTCCTCTAAACAATTTGGGTTGAGTACATCTGGGCGTACACATGCTTTTCTGATATTTTTGTATCTTAAAGGTACTTCAAAGTGTTGATACAAGAGTTCAACATAAAGATTGACAAAGGATTCTTACTGTCAGTGTTGGATGCTGTTTCCCAGCTGATGGCAGAGGAGCCATCGGAGGTGTGGTTTCATTCTTTCCTTGAAAAAGTTGTAAACTTTATTATCCCTATTCTCTACAGATATGAGTTCTTGCATCACTGCATTTGATATGAAATATTTGGAAAGAAATACCAGGGAAATGAACAGTTTTTTGGTACAAGCAGTGATTTGATCCTATTTCAAAATTTTTTTATACTGCTAAAAAATCATAAGTATTTCAGAAGGTAATCAGTTAAGGTTGATTTGGCAAGAATATTTTACAAAATAGCTGACATTGAATGACTAAGATCAGATTGCAAATTCTGCAGAGTCTGATCTTTTTCAACAATTTCCACATGAGCAACTCATGTAGATGTAATGGTTATTCAACGCGTATTTTACAGAGCTCTCAGCTGCAGACAGACCTGATATTTGCACAGCGATCATTACAAGAGGTTGCATCTGGTATACAACATGGAAGGGCCCACAAAATCTTCTTTGAATATCTGAGACTCTCCCCATTGAAGGTAGGAAAGGACTGAAGATCATGTTTGTGTTCTTTAGAATGAAGTTAAGAAACATTACATGACATTAAAAATATCCAAACTGAAAGTTATTTGAAGAAACAAATGAGCCATGCTCTGTGAAAAAAGGGCTTTTGCATCTGCAAAAAGTATCGACCCATGTCAGCCAGCGAAGCCGAAGGAAATACCCACACAATGCTTTTTTAACCTTGTACCAAACAATATTGTCTCTTTTAGTGACTGTTAAAGAAGAAAGCTTTTGAAAAAAATGCAGGAAAAGGTGAAATGTTGGGAAGCAGCATTTTCTCCTATTCTCACACTGATTTTTCTCCCTTTCAATAACGAAGACCATCATTCGAGTGAGATAGAATTTACAGGTATTATCCCCAAATGCTGTCAGTATGGGACTAAAATTTGTCATCTGGCAAGGAGTGAAGTATTTTTCTATAACAACTCCTTAACAAACGAAAAAAAATCGGACTTGACCTAATTAAGAGCATTTGAAGTCCAGCTAAGTGCTGATTTCTGTCTTTGATAGAATAGAAAAAAATTTGGAAAAAGGAGAAAATGCTGGTTGCCAGCATTTTCTGCTTTTTCCACAATGTTTTTATGAGCTTTCCTCTTCAGGGTTAAACTTTTACTAAATTACAAAATTTTTGTCGGTTCCATTTTGGAATCATTTACAGACCATGAAATTATTGTAGCTCAAATGATGGTATTTGTCTTTGATAGGGTGGAAAACAATGTGTAAAACAAGGAAATGCTGCATACCAGCATTTTCTTGTTTACCTACTGTGTTTTCTTAAACCTTCTTTGTCAGGGTCATTAAAACAAGTGAATGTTCAGTAAAGCGTAAGCAAACAGCAAATTTATCCAACAGTGTATTACTCAAGTTTAGAAATTAGAAAACATCCATGTTTCTTACTTCTTTCAATTTTTCTTTAACAGCTCCATGTAAGTTTGTCATTGAATGGAACCCCACATGTATCTGCCACCAAGAAAACCTCAGTTGTGTCAGACATTTTAGATTTCTTCCTGAATTCCATCGGTGCTTCCTTTACAGAGATTAAGGATGTGGAACTAAAGTAATGTATTTTGATCTCTGAAGTAATCTTTATGCTTTTGTTTTGTTGTTAAGTTATAAATCAACTCACAGAGCACCCTAGAACTGAAATGATATTTTTTTTGTTATAAGGTAAAACAAAACAAAACAAAAAAAAAACTTATTACATTTGCAAGCTGTTTTTGCCAGAATACAATTATATCAAAGTAGCAAACAGTGTAGATCTAATATCAGATTGCACAGTCCTTGTGGTCTGATCTTGATCTTCTAACTTATTCACAAAAGCAAGAAAAGTTGTGATTGGCACTCGAAGGGATTGTTGCTTAGAGTGTCGAAGAATAAGAACAGCATATTTTCAAGATGAAAAGAGCTCAAAATATAAGATCTTGAAGGCTTTCTTTTTCCCCGCAATGTTTTCAAAAAGGGTCTTTGAAAATTATGGTTGTCTAATAAAGGGATCCATAAGTAAAGAACTGTGTCTACAAAAGTTTGCCTGTATGATAAGATGGTTTCTAAACTAAACAAACTTTTTTATGTTATATTACTGTATACTGTGCATGAATTTCAGTTGATTATGCATGTATTACTTACTGCAAACTAACAGTATATATTACTTTACAGAATGGCATATTTTGAGATTAAAGGGGCCTCCTTGTCATGGCAACAGTTTATGGGGGAAGTACAAACCCACTACTACCACCAGGCTATTCAACAGAGCTATGTTCTGATATTTGGACTTGACGTCCTGGGAAATCCTTATGGGCTTATTAAGGACTTCACACAAGGGTTGGGTGACTTGTTTTATGAACCTTTCTTGGTATGTTAAGTCTATTTTGGAAAGTATCAATGACTTGAATGTGTTTTACCCTTGAAGACTTTGAGGGTATAGGCCAAAATGCTGGTCTCCTTTTCCAACAATTTTTTTTCCTTTTCAAATACAAATCCCATCATTTCAGTCATATTGAATTTATCGTCTGAAAATACTTTAAAGTTGGACCAGTCTAAATTTTGTTGTCTGCTACAGAGTTAAGCTTTTATGTTACCATCTACCTAAACCAACCAAAATCTAGAGCAAGTGAATCTCAGGAAAATTACTTGAGAGAAAAAAAATGTCTTTTTATTTGGGTGGTTTGGAAAAAATTTTGTTGGGAAAGAAGTAACAGCTAATCAAAGGTAGTTGCGAATGTGTTACCTACAGTAATTGGTTTTGGTGTTAATTTAGTAAAAAAAAACTATTAGCGTGATATTGGTCTTTGCAGTTTATTATTTTTTTTAGCATGGCTGTTTTCGAAGGAGACGTCCAGGTATTGTCTATCATCATTGTCTGTGTATTCCTCATGCGTAACCTTTGAAATTTACTCCTGTCTTTCTTATAAATATAGTTATGAACTTCAAACTTTGCTAGTTGTCTCCTATTAAGAGGAGAACCCATAGTGGAAAGATACGTAACTAATCACATTTTTGGCCAGCTGTGCTCCCTCTTGAATGTAGAATTTTCGCTGAAAAAGCACTTTCAGCCTTGCCTTGACACTCACTTGATGTGCTTTTGTTTTTAGCTCACCTGAGCACAACGTGCTCAAGGGGAGCTTTTAGGATCACCCTTTGTCCGTTGTGCGTCGTCTGTTATCAACAATTCTTTAAAGAGGCCCTTATACTCATTTTTAGCCAGTTTTAACTCATTTTGTCTTTATTTTATCAAACTATAGTCATTCTCATATCTTCATGCCAAATATTGCGCCTGACGGTTGCAAGGTTGCTTAGATTACGGTCCATATGCATTTCGCTGAGTTGCGGCCTTCCATGTAAACAGACTCGTCGTTTCCGGTTTTTGAATCGAAGATTTCGATATATCCATTATATACTTGGGTAGATTTGTATGATGGTCATGCATTCTGTCATGTGACTATATTTGACCTTCGCCTGCGTTTAATGAGGTAAACAAAGGAAAATGGAGGCTTCTCTGTTGCAGCCTCGATTTTCAGACGGAGGTCGCGGCCTATATGCAAATTACACCGTATCCGACTCTAGGCAGAAACCAACGATAAATTTCCATGACGAACCGCCATTGTTTACAGCTTCGATCGTCAGCCAGTTTTCTTCTGACCAATGTTCGGTTTCTAATACAAATCTCCGTGTTTCTTTTTTTCAATTACACCATATATGTCAGTAATTTATCCATGTTTACACAAAGGACTGATTTCTGTACGATTCTAAATTGTTTGAAATTTAACAGTGTTTTTGCTCACTGGCTGTAGATGGGCATCTTTAAACATCTTCTCCTCCTAAACGGCTGGGCCAATTTGGACCAAACTTGTCTGGATTGTTCCTTGGGAGGTCCTCTTTAAAAAGTGTTCACAGAATTTGATTCCATCAAAAACTCTGGTTACCATGGCAACCAAATGGAATTTTCTAAGAAATTCTTTAAAAATCTTCTCCTCTGAAACCGCTTGTCAGATTTTGAAATAATTTTACTGAAATGTTCCTTGGGTGACCCTTTTCAAAAATTGTTCGCGAAATTTTGATCCGTCGAAAAACATGGCCGTAGTGGTGGGGGGGGGGGCTCTTTGCGTCCAGCGGTGTCAACAATTTTTAGCTCCACTGGCCAAAGGCCAGCAGGCTTATGTCATGGCCCGTTGTCCGTCGTGTGTCCGTCTGTCCATCCGTCCATGTGTCCGTCCGTCTGTCCGTTAACTTTTATTTCAAACATCTTCTTCTCTGAAACTACCCATCCAATTTTGATGAAACTTCACTGAAATGATCCTACCATGGTCCTCTTCAGAATTTCTCGAAAGAATCTGATTCCTTCAAAAACTATGGTTGCCATGGCAACAAAACTTAAAAATATTGGAAATCTTTGAAAATCTTCTTGTCTGAAATCAGAAGGCCTAGGGCTACCAAATTTGGCATGTAGCTTTGTCTAGTGGGTCTCTATCAAGTTTCTTGAAATTATAGCCCTAGGGTCAAATTTGACCCCGCCCCGAGAGTCAGAAGTTTTACATTGGCTTATATAGGGAAAACTTCAGAAATCTCCCTGTACCTAGCCATAAGGCCTAGGGCTACCAAATTTTGCATGTGGCTTTATCTAGTGGGCCTCTACCAAGAGTGCCCAAATTATAGCCCTTGGGTCAAATTTGACCCCATCCCCGGGGGTCACAAGTTTTACATGGGCTTATTTAGGGAAAACTTTAGAAATCTCCCTGTACCTAGCCGTAAGGCCTAGGGCTACCAAATTTTGCATGTGGCTTTATCTAGTGGGTCTCTACCAAGAGTGCCCAAATTATAGCCCTGGGTCAAAATTGGCCCTGCCCCGGGGGTCACAAGTTTTACATGGGCTTACATAGAGAAAACTTAAGAAATCTCCCTGTACTTATTCATAAAGCGTAGGGCTACCAAATTTCGCATGTAGCTATATCTAGAGGCCCTTCACCAAGAGTGCATAAATTATAGCCCTAGGGGGGAATTTGATTCACCCCAAGGGGTCAGAAGTTTTACATGGGCTTATATTGTGAAATCTTTAGAAATCTTCTGTTACAAACCATATGAACTAGGACTACCAATTTTAGTCCTGTTTCAGGGGTCTTATGTTCAAAACCAATTGACCAAGTATTGTAATGTTTGGCATGTAGTGATTTTACGTATTAGCCAGTGGAGCGATACAGGGCCATCATGGCCCTCTTGTTTAAACATCTTCTCCTCCTAAACCGCTGGGCCAATTTGGACCAAACTTGGTTGGAATGTTCCTTGGGAGGTCCTCTTTCAACTTTGTTCACAAAATTGGATTCCATCCAAGATTCTGGTTGCCATGGCAACCAAATGGAATTTTCTAAGGAATTCTTTAAAAATCTTCTCCTCTGAAACCACTGGTCAGATTTTGAAATAATTTCACAGAAATGTTCCTTGATTGACCCTTTTAAAAACTTGTTTGCGAAATTTTGATCTGTCGAAAAACATGGCCATGGGGGGGTGTCTTTGCACTCGTGTGGTGTCAACAATTCTTTAAAAATCTTCTCTGAAACCGCTTGTCAGATTTTGAAATGATTTCACAGAAATGATCCTTTGGTGCCAAATTATGCCCCTTTTTAGACTTAAAATTTTAACTTGCTATCCAGCACCCAACAGCCAATTGTTGGCACCCACATGCAGTGCTCTTGTTCTTTTTATTAGCTCACCTGAGCACAACGTGTTTTTAGCCACTATCGAGCATGTGCTCTTCTTCAAGAAATTGTCCTTGGGTGATCTATCCAAAAATTTATTTGCAGAATTCTGATTCATCAAAATCATTGCTGTTGTGATGATTGTAGGGGTGGTGACAGATTTTGAAATGATTTTTACAGGTGACCTTTTCAAAATTGCTTGGCAAAATAATGATTTTGTTTCCAAAGTTTCAATACCTCAAAAAAAATTGGCTATGGTCCTCTCTGAAATTCAGGTGAGCAATCCAGGGCCATCTTGGCCCTCCTGTTTTGTTTTATAACAGGACACGGTTCAAGGTTCTGATGACTTTGCTGAGAGTCTAATGAGGGGTGTTCACAGTATGTTGGGAAATACAATAGGTAAGGAAACATTGGAACCATGTTTATTTTTATTTTCTATTTATTCCACTTAAAAATCTCTGGCTACTTCCTTTTTTAAAGTTTGCTGGACTTTCAGCATGCTGGTCACCAGCAATGCAATGTTTTCTATTCTGCCACAGAACTTAAGCTCATTTGATCCAATCTTGAATTTGTCATCTGCAGGTGTTTCAAATTTGGAGGGTCTAAAACTTGTTTTTGGGAAAATTGTTATATCCACACATGAAGTTAGGGGGATAAAATTGAATCAGGTTGGAGAGGGATTTACTGCAAACTGGTTGTTTGCCAGTCTGTTCATTACTGACCAAGCTATAGGGGTTGGTCACATGTTATTTGTTGTCTGCCTCTGTCATTCGACAAAATTTTGGATTTAACTAAATTTAAAGCATTTGCAGAATACAAAAATAAATGTAGCTCAAGTGATGATATGTGTCTTTGATATTTGGCAGCATTTTCTCCTTTTCCCACAATTTTTTCAAAAGCTCTCTTCTTCAGGGTCATTTAAACTTGGGATTGTGTCATGAAAAGTTAAATTTCAACAAACTTAAAATATTGTCGTCTGGTAAAGAGGTAAAGGTCATTGAACGTGAGTATCACAGGAGTTTCATGGTCAACCTTTTTGACTTTTTCCTCTCCCACCAGGTGGAGCTGCAGGTTCTGTGTCAAAGATATCAGGGTCACTGGGAAGTGCACTGGCTGCCATGTCTTTGGACAAGGAGTTTAAATTGGTAAGTAACAAATGGCTGCTTCTAATGAAATAGTTGCCTGACCATTAACCCTTTGCCACACAGTGCCAACTTTTAACCTCTTAGAAAGAGACCTTTGGAAAACTTTGTGGGAAAAGGAGAAAATGCTGGTAAACAGCATTTTCTCCTTTTCCCACAATGTTTTCTATCCTACCAAAACAAAGTTTCATTTTTTAAGTAACTAAGTAACATTTATTTTTTTTTTCTGCAAGTGCTTTCATTATGGGCAACCCCAAGATATTATCATCTAGTAAAGAGTTTACCTTTTACTAAACAATCCTGTGTTTTATCAACTATCACAAAGAAGACATTTCAAAACATTGTGGGAAAAGGTAAAAATGCTGTTAAAGGAATATTTTATCCTTTATTATCAGTTATCATCATTTGAGTCACATTTAACTTGTGATCAGTAAATTCTGTCTATTTGGACAAGTCTGAAATTTTGTCTGCTTAACCCTTTACCCAACAATCCCAACTTTCAATGACCGTGAGGAAGGGTCTCTGTTGAAAACATCATGGGAAAAGGAGAAAATACTGGTAACCAGCATTTTATCCTTTTCTCACAATGTTTTCTATCCTATGAAGGACAAATTCAATCATTTCAGCCACATTTAAATTGTCGTCTGCAAGTGCTTTCAATTTGGACGTCTACATTTTTCTCATGTGGTAGAAAGTAAAAGGGAAAATAACTGAAGCAGGCAGCTGCTTTAAGATTAATTAAATGAAACAGGCAATTACAAGGAAATTAACTTTTGAACAGATGAGAGATTTTAGATTAGTATACCGTATTTCCCTTAAGTATTGGGACACCCTAAATTTTCGAAAAGCATTAATTATTTGCCAAAATAATTTATTTTTTGTCCCTAATTTCGGACACTTAGTAAAATGTCTGTCCCTTAGTTTTCGGACACGAAATTATAATGGTTTAGAAGTTCGACGAAGACCCGCAATACTCTTTCCCAAAGGACAAATTGTAGACCCACCCAAACTGAAAGAGTTTGCATACAACAATTTTAAATTTTAAAAGTTATTAAAATGGCGGAAAGTTCTCCAAAGGGGTAGAAAACGGTGAGAAAAGGATAAATTGCTCGTTACAAGCAATTTCTCCTTTTCCCACAGTGTTTTCGTAAGACTTGTACTGCAGGCACGTAAAAACAAGGGCTTGTTTGGGAGAGGGTTAATTAGCAAGTACCTGAGAATCGTAAATCGATCTTTGTTTTAAGGATTAATCCTTTGTATGGCATCTGATGATCGCGGTATACTGAATACGAGTGCTAATTTGTGTCACACGAGCTAGATATTTATGTCAAAAACCCTGATGCATTAAAGTCGTAAATTTTAGCAATAAACGCTGTAAGATACACTTTTAATGCATAACGGTATTGATAGTTGTAACGCCCTGTACACATTCGACATGTTGACAAGGAGACAAGAATGTGTATGAACAACGTAACCTGGTTTGGTTAGGTCAAGATTAACCCTTACCAATTCACGACCCTGATATAGGATTATCTAGAAAAAAAAACATGTGGAAAAAGGGAAAATATACTTTTTCACAATGCTTTCTAACCCATTAAATACTCTTTTTTCTTTTTCAACATACACTTTTGATTGTTCGTTGTCTGCAACCATTACCAATTGGGAACAGTCGAAAACTTGATGTTTGATATGGAGTTTGCCTAGACAAAATGGAGCTGTTGTGGGGGGGCATGGACCAAGATCTGACTGAATGAAGAATGGAAATTGCTCTTGTATTACACCGTGGATATATTTTTTCCAATTTGAATATTTTCCAGGTGTAGATACAGAATCGCATTGATTGGTAAAAATTGACAAGAATAAATGATTGGTTATCGCTAATCCAACCAATCAAATTACTAACAAGCGAGTATGTGAGGTACTTGATCAAACATTCGGCGGCATACTACGTCATCCTCTTTGATCTTGGATTGTGTAGGGGAAATAATTAAAGTGTATTTCAGAGACAAAAACATTTGCAAACATTCGTACTGTCATTAAACTTTTAATTGGGAACTACCGTGATTGACAGGTATTATTTGTCATACTTACGGTTAATTGACACCGCAAAACTGTAGATAATGGATCGTTAATAATTAAAATGTTCTTTGATACAGTGCGTTAGGAACCGAAGTTTTCGGATAGAGATTTCCATCATAAATTCAACCCTAAATTTTCGGACATTAAGACAATTATCTTTGTAAATTTTCTGACACCAAAATAAATAATTATTTTTTCTCGTCCGAATACTTAGAAGAAATACGGTAGTTCATACTGAAAGAAACTGTAGATGACAAATATGGCTCATATGATTTTAATTGTCTTTGAAAGGCTAGAAATATTGTGAGAAGAGAAAATGCTGGTTACCAATTATAAGCATTTTCTCCTCTCCCCTTAATGTTTTCAAAAGCCTTCTCAATTACGGTTGTTAAAAAAAAATGGATATAGTCATAATGGTTGAATTTGGTTTTGCAGAAAAGAAGAGCCACAATGCAACAGAAACCATCTAGCTTACCCTTAAGTCTTGCCCTAGCAGGGCGGGGTTTTGTGATGGGTGTGTGTTTGGGCCTTTCTGGGGTTGTCTTGGACCCCATCAGAGGTAAGGATTTGTGTAGTTCCTCGAATTTCATTGTTTAGATTATCTCTTGTTTTATTGTTGGAAAAAATATAGAGATAAGTCTCTTTCTCATTTGATATTTTTTATTTTATTTTTGCTGTTAAAGTCAAATTTATAATTAAAAAATAGAAATGCCTAGTAGGATAATTTTTACACACCTCTCTCTCTTCAACAGTTGCTCTTTCTCTTTGATTGATTGAATTTGCGTTTATTTATCGTCGCCACTGGTTTCCCACACGGGCGACGCCCCCTGAAAGCTGTTAGTATTGCTACGGGGGATAGTGCAGATACAGGACGAAACTGGTTCTTTATCGTGCTCGGTGTATAGCACCGTCACACGGGACCTCGGTTTAACGTCTCATCCGAAAGACTATTAGTAATTTTAGATGGCCAGCCGTGGGAATCGAACCCACACCCTCATGATCACCAGTCTTACGCTCTACCAACTGAGCTATGTGGGCTGGTCCTCTTTCTCTTTACCAACAATCTCACATTTTATAGACACTGAAGACAAAAGCTTTTGAAAGTATTGTTTGGAAAGAGAAAGTGCTGGTATCCAGCATTTACTCCTGTTCTGGCAATGGTTTGTGCCTTTTCAAAGAAAGTCCAATCGGTTGAGCTATGGTCAATTTGTTGTCTGCAAATACTTTGAACATTGAGGAGTCTTCAATTTCATCTTCTGGTAAAAAATCAAAAATCATTTTTCTGCCCTTCAAATATTTCTGCCTTGTGTCACATTTACTAGTTATCAGAAAATTGCCTGTAAGAATAATATACATACTTTGGACTATTTCTCATTAAATGTATGTTGGATATTATTTGTCTAGGTGCTCAAGAAGAAGGAGTAGAAGGGTTCTTCAAGGGAGTGGGTAAAGGTATCATGGGTCTGCTAACAAAACCTGCAGGTGGTATACTGGACATGGTCAGTATGGCTTTTGATGGGTTACAGAGGTAAGATCTTTAGAAAGCTCTGTATCTAGAATCTGATGTTTAAAGTTAGTTGTTAACCCATAGAGGACCAAATAAACCCAACATACGTTCATAATCTAGAAATATGATCCAAATAAAAGCAGCTTCAAGACGATTACTGTTGTCTAGAATGTCTCAACAAAGCAGACAGTGTAGATCAAAGATGAGACTGCATGTCAGAGATCAAAGATCAGACTGCAAGGGTTAAAAACTTTAATTGTGTTTGAATGTGAGTTATACCTTTTGAAACAATTTTTCAGCAGATGGCTACATTGAATGATGTAAAATGACTTACTTTTCAATGTATCACAGTATTTGCAAGCCTCCTATGCTTATGTACGCTTTTGTGTAGAAGGGATGATGTAAAAAAAGTCATTTTTTCTGAATTTCAGAGCAGCGGAATTAGAAAGCAGTATAGTTCACAGGATGAGAAAACCACGGTTTATTAACTCTTATTTGGTAACTATAGTTACATGCTTTTTGTGTTTTAACCCTTTAGCATTATCACAGGAATAAAACATAGCCCCTAGTAGATGACTGTGTTAATAGCTTAAACTTAAGCAAATACATTTCAGTATCGTTCATTATTATATGCCTGTCGAAGACGGGACGTATTATGGGATCACCCATGGCGTACGGGCGGGCAGGCATCCGGAGCATAACTTTGTTATCTCCAGTCCGATTGACTTGAAACTTGGCATTTGTGTTTGTTGCAATAAGACAGAGTGCAGTGTGAAAGAACCATAACTCTACCTCATGCTGTCTATGAGTTATTTCCCTTTGATCGTCATTTTTTACAGCATTTTCTGCTTGTCTGGAGCATAAATTTGTCATCTCCAGTCCGATTGACTTGGAACTTGGCATTTGTGTTTGTTGCAATAATACTGAGTGCAGTGCGAAAGAACCGTAACTCTACCTCGTGCTGTCTTTGAGTTATTTCCCTTTTATCGTCATTTTTACAGCATTTTCTGCTTGTCCAGAATGTAACTTTGTCATTTTAAGTCTGAACATCTTCAAATTTGGTATGCATGATTGTTGAAAAATTAGGTAGTGCAGTGCACAAGAACCATAACTCTTCCTAGCACGAATTTTGAGTTGTTCCCCCTTTGATCTTCATTTTTATAGCATTTCTTGCTTGTCAGGAGCATAACTTTGTCTTCTTAAGTAGGAATGACTTGAAATATGATATGCTTATTTGTTGCAATATTTGGAAGTGCAGTGCGCAAGAATTGTAACTCTACCTTGTGCTGTCTTTGAGTTATTTCCCTTTGATTGTCATTTTTACAGCATTTAGTGCTTGTCCAGAATATAACTTTGTCATCTCAAGTCAGAACGACTTCAAACTTGGTATGCATGTTTGTTGCAATATTACGGAGTACAGTGCGCAAGAACAATAACTCTACCTAGCGCGGATTTTGAGTAATTCCACTTTGATCTTCATTTTTACAGTATTTCTTGCTTGTCCGGAGCGGAACTTTGTCACCTCAAGTCAAATTGACCTGAGACTTGGTAAACATGTTTGTTGCAGTTACGAAAAGTGCAATGTACTGGAGCCGTAACCTTACCTAATGCTCTTTTGGAATTATTCCCTATTCATTATTTTCTTTTTACAGCTTTTCATGCTTCTCTACAATATAACTTTGTCTTTTCATGTTGGAATGACCTGAAACTTTATATGCATGTTTCCTTAACATTAGAGGAGACATTCATGCCTATTTCAATCACTTACATGATTTCTGCTGCACTACTATTTTCCTCTACCAGCCCTTTACGATTATTATCCCCCCTCGACAACTGGCGGTGGGACGGGCGTATCTTGCAACAATTTGCCGCTCTTGTTTGTCAATAGTAAGTCATATTTATGTCTTAAACTGTCCAATAAGTTCATTTATTTCTCTTCTTTTCAAGGGTTTAAGACCTTACTCCATCCACCAAGCTATTGGAAATAATCTTCTGTTAAGTGTGAACAAAGGACAGTTTGCTAAAAGTGATATATACTGGGCTCATGTACCACTAAGCCCGACTGATAGGGCAGATGTACTGATGATAACCACAAGGTAAAGTCCATTCCAGTTTTTCATGTTGTCATAAATACATATACATAATAGCTAGGGCTGCCTAGCTGATGATCAGTACACTGTATATAATAGGTTTAGACACACTTTTATGTCATCATATTTTTTATTACATTTAGATAGAGCTGACTTGCTTATGATAACTACAGGAAAAGGTAGATTTTGAAATAGTTTTATGTCATCATTCATGTATTTATGACTAAATTGTGATAGAGCTTATATGCGTATGATAACTATAGGGTAAGGTCGGTTTTGTTATAGTTCTATGTCATGGTATTTATGGCGGCATATAGGTAAAGCTGACTTGCAATTGATAATTACAAGGTAGGGTAGATTTTACGGTAGTTTTATGTCGCAGTATTTATGACTCCAGTAGATACAACTGATAACTACAAAGTATTGTAGATGTAAGCACAGTTTTATGTCATCATTTATGGGCATATTTGTGACATGTTTTTTATTCTATGAACACAGGCATATTTTGTTGTTACAAAAGAGGAGATGTTGGGGAGGCTGGGACATAGATTGGGAGGTCAAGGTCGATGATGTTCTGGGTATCCCAGCAGTCCTTGGAAACAAGCTCATCTTCAAAATTAGACAGGTATTGTAAAAATATTTCTAGTCATAATTATGATGTGATACACTTGAAACTTTATGTTGGCCATTTCAAATTCAAAACGAGCCCTTCCTCCTCTTTCTGAAGTGTTTTTCCTTGCAATCAGGTAAGTACTCTTTATACATGTATAAATATGTCCCTTGAAAAAGGTTGTAATACCTGAAACTTGTCTAGAATAAGATAGAAAAAAAAAAACAACTAGTGTTTGATCTCTTGTACAAGAGTCAGATTGACTATCCATATTTTACAAAGATGTTTCCAAAGTTGTCTGTTGTACGAGGATGTTTCAAAGTTGTGTGTTGCAGATATGTTTCAGAAGGTTATGGTTACAAGTATTAACCCTTCACCAAACAGTCCTTAGTTTTTATGACCCTGAGAAAGGAAGCCTTTGAAAACATTGTGAAAAAAGGAGAAAATGCTGGTAACCAGCATTTTCTCTTTTTCCAACAATCTTTTCTATCCTTTCTATTCCATTATTTCAGCCTCATTTAAACTGTTGTCTGCAACTGCTATCAATATCGTCAAGTTTAAAACTTTGTTGTTTGGTAAAGAGTTATATGTAAGTCAGGAGAAAGTGGTCATACACATACCATTAATTTTAAACATGCTAAATTTACACTGTTGATTTTCTCAGAATAGTATTTTGGTCATGTAGGCATTTGATGGGGAACTTTTTGCTTGAATTCTTGTTTTTAACTCTCAACCAAACAAATGAATTTTGGACCTGTCCAAATCTAAAGCATTTGCAAATGACAAATCTAATGTTACTCAATTGATTATAATTGTCTTCAAAAGGGTAGAAAGCATAGTGGGAAGAAGAAAGAGTGCTGTTTATCAGCATTTTCCCTTTTCCCACAATATTTTCAAAAGTGTTTTTTGTCAGGCTCAATAAAACCTGGGATTGTTTGGTAAAGGGTTAAAGAATTGCAGTGTTTGCATATAGATTTAAACCACACTGCATGTATGAGCAGGAAGATTGTGATCTTCACACGCAATTGAATATATTCTTAGTTGTGTTTGACAGGATAGGAGTTATTAACCCTTATAGCTCCTTTCAAAACAATAGTTGTCGTAACAGTCAGTGTAGATCAAGATCAGACTGCACAAAAAGTGCAGTCTGATCTTTGACCTACACTGTATGCTTAACTGAAGCATTTTGAACAAGAGCGTTCCTATAAATGCAATACATGGATCCGTGGTGATAAGATAAACCGACTTCCTTGGTTACTGTTGCTCCCAAACAACCACAGTAAATACATAAACAGTATAGCAGATAGGCTACTTAAATCATGCTGTCATGACTGTTTCTCCCAATAAAATTCTTGGAAAAAATATTTTAATCATATGTTTCTGCTGATGAAAAATTCTCGGTAAGTAATTTAAAGATGCTTGAACTAAATTACACAAGGATATGTACAAAAAGGGCGAATTACGGGGGCTACGGGCAATGTAACAGATCTACTTGGTTAAACAAAGTTTTGAACTTCAATGAGAAAGAATAAAACACATCAAAAAAACAACGTTTTACCACAGAATCAAACACACTTCCTATCAATTTAACAGTTTACCAACACACCCTTTGACATGACAGATGTGCTAACCCACTTGAACTCTTCACCAAATGACAAAATTTTAGAACAATCCAAAACTCAAACATTTGCAGACAACAAAATAAATGACTCAACAATTGAAATTTGTTTTTGAAAGAGCTCAAAACACCGTGAGGAAAGGAGAAAATGAATGTTACCAGCATTTTCTCCTTTTTCCGCAATGCTTTCAAAAGCTGTCTTTCTCAAGCTGTCTTTCTCAGTGTCGTTGAAACTCGGGCTTATGTGGTAAAGGGTTAAAACGGCTAATCAAAAGAAAAATTTATAAGTTGCCTATTGAACTGAACTTCCACCAGTACAGAAGTTAGACCTTTTTACAATTGAAATCTACTCTTAGTGAGGAAGACAGTAAAAACTACACGTCAAAGTGCTTATTGTAAAGAGCAGATAGTTTAAATCCAAGACTTAACTTCATGTAATTTGCAATCTGATCTATATCTACACATTCAGCATATTCTTCATGCACCATGGGTTAAGATTAACGTCAAACTGAAACATTGGTGACAAGTCACGCAGCCACTTTTTGGATGTGCATAGGTTATTGAACAAGGTTAGATATTCAAGTAAACATATTTTCTTTTTATTAGTATTTCATATAGGTCTATTTTTACCTTTGTTTTCCATTTAAAAAACTTTTTTTTTTCCTCTCTTTCAGAATCTTTCAGAGGGGAAAAACCTATAGATTTAATTAGTATCCATTGTGTAATATACCGCTGATCAGAACTCTTTACACATGTCCAAATTTTCAGTCAATAGCATAATTCAAACTTGTCTACAGCCTCTGCGTGATCTCACATCAGTGGTACACGTTCGCAAAGCACATATTTTAAACTTTTTCTTATATTAAAACATTTAAAACACAAAATAAATAAATACTATCGCACCCCTCCAACGTTAACAGTCGTTTATTTGGGAGCCAAAATAGCAGACAACAAGGCTGCACATCGGGTAAAATAAATGTGATGACCTGATTGGTCAAATATCGATTTCCACGGATCCATGTATTATATGGGTCTAATTTCTAGGCTGAAAGTGTCTGTTGGTTTTATTCATCTGTCTAAGGGTTAAGAGTCCTTTGTTTACTTACAGGATGAAAACAACATGAATGTGTTTGCTGGCGGAGAACAGGAAATTTCCAGCATGGATGTGGAAGTGTTGCTATGGATTCAGCAAAGAATTGAAAATCTCATGAAATTTAAGCAGAGATAAGGAAATTGTTGCTGAACTCAAAATTTGTGATTAAAACTATACAGATGTAGAGGTGAAGAAATTATAGTATGCAATTATGTTACGCTATGACAACATACGTATGAGTTTGACAATGTCCTTTGAAAGGGGCAATTGCTTGTAAATTTTTTAGCAAAGATGAGGATATTGTTGATACACTTAAAAATAAGTCATAAAAATAAATGTTGTTAACAGATTTAGAGGGGAAGAAAAAGTTATATGCATTTGTGTTTTGTCATTACCACATACTTATGATATTAATAGCATCCTTTAAAACAATCTTTTAAAAGCAGCAATTGCTTGTCAAATTCTCAGCAAAGATAAGGATACTGTTGCCACACTTATATATGGCGATAAAATAAAATGGTCTTTACAGATTAAGTTAAAAAGAAGTAATTGTATGCAGTTATAATGTTCCATTACCACATACTTACGAGATTTAACCTTTTAACACACAATGCCGACTTTTAACGACTCTGGGGAAAAAGCCTTTCGAAAAAATAGTATTCTCTCTTTTTCCCACAATGTTTTCTAGCCTATCAAATGCATCATTTGAGCCACATTAAAGTTGTTGTCTGCAAATGCTTCCAATTTGGACGAGTCTAAAATTTTGTTGTCTGGGAAAAGGTTAAACATCTGTCGAACAATCCAGTTTCTTAATGACCCTGAGGATAAAGACTTTTGCAAATAATTTGGGAAATATTTTGAGTATTTCTGATAATTAAGGGATAGTGTAGATTAAACATTTGAGTGCATGTTTGCTGTAGTCTTATTTTGATTACTACAGTCTTATTTTCATCTATACTGTCTATATAAAAGCACCCTCAGTCAGTACTAGTTTCAGCTAGGCAAAGATCATGTAAGTCAGATAGCACTGGAAATCTAAAACAGGATGAAGATCTGATGTTGATCAAATTTTGTGGAAAAAAAATGTCAAATTGACTGAGTTGAATGGGTTTTTTTGGCAGAGAATTAGTTTCATGAACTTTTTTAAGTGTGTATATCAAGTCTTTACAAAAACATCCAAAATTAGACTTCTCCATCTTGAAAGGATTTGCAGACAATAAATTAAAGGTGGCTTAGATGATAGAATTTGTCTTTGATAAAGTTGAAAACATTGTGGGAAAATGATAAAGTACTGGTTAGCGGTTACCAGAATTTTCTCCTTTTCCCTCAATGGTTTCATGTGAAGCTTTCTTACTACGAGTTGTTAAATTCTGGATTTTGTGGTTAAGGGTTAAAATAAGCTTGCATACCCTGCCCTTGACATTATTTACAGTTGTTATCAAGATTTAAGGTTAAGACACAAAATTTCTTTCTTTTCTACAGTTCTTAATTCACTTCATAGGTAAATTTAGCTCACCTAGGCACATGACACATAAGGAACTTACATGTTTACAATTTATTTGCTCATCAATGTCTAGTCTAACGATGGGTTAACGTTTAGTGTAGGACGTACATGAAGTCGCTCACAGCCTTTGTTGTTATTAAATTATTTGGGTTTTTAATTTGATTTGTTTTACATTTTGTTCATGTTATTTTGAAATGTTATGTTTGTTTTTATCTTTTTTCAGTCAAAACAAAAATAGCTGTTGATTTTTGTCGTATATAAAATTACCAGTTATGTTGATAGAACCTGACCTGTTTCTTGAGTTTTCAAGTTGTATAGAAATTTCTTGATGAGTAATGCAGTAATAACTAATGCCTCACCTAATGATCCTGTGTTTTTACAACATTGAGAAAGAAAGCCTTTAAGAATGTTGATGATAAACAAGAACATGTTGGTAACCACAATACGTTATCATAGATACCTCTTAATTTTTACAATATTTTTCTTCAATCTTTTCAATAACTACTCCCACCATTTCAGTCACACTAGGTTCAGCTGTATGCAAATGCTTTCAATATGGATGCATCTCTGATTTTGTGGTCTGGTGGTCATGGTACTGGTCAATGTGAGGTTTATAACTAAGGTTTAATCTATGAAAAGAAGTGAACACCTTGTGGCATGGCAGAGTGATTGCAACAAAAGTGGTTGGCAGCAAGACAAAAAATGCAAAAGAAAAGTATGTGCAAAAAGTGATGAGTGAAGACAAAATCGTTTAGTCAATGCAAAATTAGTCAAAGTGATTAATAGCAGTCTGTTTAACCCTCTACCAAACAATGCTGTGTTGTAATAACCATTCCAAGGAAAGGAACTTTTTGAAACATTGTGATAAAAAAATGAACTTGACCAGTACTTCCCTTTTTTTTTTTATCACAATGTTTTCTACAGAATCTCATTATTTGAGCCATATGTATTTCATTCATCGTTTGCAAATTCCTCCTATTTGAACAAAATCTAAAATGTTGCCCATGGTAAAGGGACAGACACTATATATTTTATGGTTTCAATGCTTCTATAACTACACTTTGGCAGAAAGTATCATCATAGATGACTGAACATCATGTACAGTGTGATATTGATCTAGACTGTCTGCAAAGCAAATCAATTTGCACAAATATGTCTAGATATTATATTCGTATAGTCTTCTTGTACAACAGAATACTGTTATTTGAAGGTTTAAAACACACTTTTAAAGAAAAGAACTTGGGTATAGATGTAAAGGGGTAGTACTTTGTGCAATTTTTTAGTTACATGTATATGTGATTTTTTGCATTTTACCTGTCATTTATTTTGTTCTTTTTCATGTAAACATGTAAATCTAATTATTAACATCGTTATAATTTTTTCCCCGACACAATAGTGTCTAATGTTTGAATTGTAATCTATAAATGTGTACTTTATGTGTTCCATGTTATATATATTGTGAATTCGTACTGCTTTGCAATGCTGCAATTAAGTCTTTCTTTACACTAATGGCTGCTCATTGCTACTGGACCTAATTTTAAATCATCAGAAAAGTAAAAGTAAGAAGGAAAAATGTTTAAAGGAAAGGAAAAGAATATGAAAATCTTTTGGGGGAAATGAGTAACTGCCTATCATTCGTTATTGCAACTTTTCCTGAATCAAGTCAAAGCTATGAATTGCAAGCGTGTAAAATGTTGATTTTGTAGTGTAAGGGATGAAGCTGGTGTTTATCATTAATTCCCTTGCAGATAATAAAATTTAAGACTATTCCCAATTGAAATCATTTGCATTGACAAACTTACTATGACTCAAATGATGGTAAAATAATTAAAACTTTGGAAAAGATTTTTCTTTTTTGTGCAGTGAAAGATTACTGAAATGAGTGGAAATGAATGAAGAAGAATTGGTTTATCACAACTTGTGCTTCATGTCCAGCAAAACTGTTTTCTTGCTTTGTCAGGTAGATATTTTGGTATGCTAAAAAGGTTATACTATGGGTCAAGTTGGCCACTGTATTTGGTAAACATTGTATTTGTCTATAAGTATATTTGATTATTGTACGATTGCTTTGTATGTTTTTTGTAAGTCGCCTCTTCTGTTTTACTGGCATTGAAAAAGAAAAAAGCTCACAACAGTTTCCGTTTGTAATTTATATTATTTTTATTTATTTTAATTATTTTTAGCTCCACTGGCCAAAGGCCAGCGAGCTTGAGTCATGGCCCTGTGTCTGTCGTCCATTTTGCGTGCATGCATGTGTGCATGTATTAACTTTTATTTCAAATATCTTCTTCTCTGAAATTACTTAATCAGTTTTAACCAAATTTCACAGAAATGATCCTGCCATGGTCCTCTTCAGAATTTCTTAAAAGAATTTGATTCCTGTAAAAACTCTGGTTGCCATAGCAACAAAATTGAAAAATATTGTAAATCTTTTAAATTCTTCTTGTCCAAAAGCATAAGGCCTAGGGCTACCAAATTTGGCAGGTAGCTTCATCTAATGGACCTCTACTTAATTTATTCATATTATTGCCCTTGGGTCAAAATTGGTCCCACCCAGGGGTCACAAGTTTTACATGGGTTTATATTGTGAAAATTTAAAAAATCTTCTGGTTCTAAACCATATGGTCTAGGGCTTCCAAAATTTGCACTAATGGACCAATACTAAGATTCTTCAAGTAATAGCCCTAGGGCCAAAATAGGTCCTGCCCTGAGGGTCACAAGTTTTATATGGGCTTATAAAGTGATAATTTTATATTCTTCTGGTTCTAAACCATATGGCCTAGGGCTACGAAATTTGGCGTGTAGTTGTACCTAATAAACTACTAAGATTCTTCAAATTATAGCATTGAGGTTAAAATATGCCTTGTCGTAGGGGTCACAAGTTTTACATGGTTTCATATACATGCAGTGAAAACTTTAAAAAGAGCACGGCAAGCGGATTCCAGTGAAAATTCCAATATTAAAAAGGGGCATAACTGTGTCAAAAATCCTTTGACGGTTATCTGCTCCTGTTATATGAGTTCCCCTCTAACAACTTGTCCAAGTTTGAAGTTAATATCTTTGGTAATAACAGAGATATTACAAAATGTAAAAAAGTTGCAAAAAGTTTTAACTCGACGACGCAGACAAGGACGATGCCAAGACTACGAGAATAATTTGTCGTTTTCTTTGAAAACAGCGGAGCTAAAAATCTTCTTGCTTCTAACTGTGAGGGTAGGGCTATCAAATTTGGCACATAGCTTCATCTATTGTACCTCTTCTGATTTTTCAAAATTCAGTTCTTTAATTGAAATGTGCCGCGCCTCATTGTTTTACAGGGTTTTTTTTATTGAGGAAACTTTGAAAGCCTTCTTGTTTATAACCATACAGGCAAGACCTGTTTTTTTTTTTTTTTTTTTTTTTTTTTTTCTCCCAAGTAATTATAGCTCTATGGTCAAAGACGGTCTTGCCCTGGGATCACAACTTTCACATGGGTTTTTATAAACAAAAATTTTTATCCTTTGTCCAAACTGTTTGGCCTCGAATTGTAATTTTTTTTTTTATGTATGGTTTGTACTTATAAGCCAGTGGAGCGATGCAGGGCCATCATGGCCCTCTTGTTATTGTATGCTTTGTTTGCTGATAGCCTTGTGTATATAAGTCATAATTTTGAAAGAATTTCAGACATGTCTGATTTTTTCTACAATAAATGTTTTGATCTATATATTTTGCTACTATTGTTTTGATTAAAAGAAATGAACTTTTTTATGTTTTGCTGTACGAGAAATTTGTGTCTTGCAATGTTTAAAAAAAGTTCTTGTTCTTGTGAACTTCATAGATTTTACTTGAATCAAAATGCACATATTATTTGCATAAACATTTTGTGAACATTTGCTTCTTAGGGCACTGGATATATATATTGGAAATTATCCATGGGAACAAAAAGATAGTTAAACTATTATTGCAAAACTCTTTTGAATATTTTAAAAGAATGAAAAGTAGACCGAAGATCTGACTGCTCTCTCTGTCCACACAAGCAACAAAGTTCAGTTTTGCTAAAGTTCATTGACCGTTTTTGATATCCAGCAGTTAAATATGACAACTGTTGCAATTTAAACTTTCTGAGTCGCAATATACTTGATAGTACTCTTCCAAGATCAAATTGAATTGGAGATAAGACTGCTTATTCTCCTGATTACCTGATTGAAGTCTTTGTCGACAAAAGTATTTAAATTTTTGCTCAGTTCTTAAAGGGGGTATCTAGACATTTGATCAAAATAAGGGTTTCCTGTATTTTGATGTTTTTGTTACTTTTCGTCAGTAAAGTCCGTCTTAAAAATTGCTGAACTTTCATTTTTCAGTATTTATTTATCGACATTTTCACGTTTTAACTTTCATTGGGAAATATTAAACATTTCGCAATTTCCTCGTGAATTTCTATTAACATTCCATGCAACTCTTAAAGCATGTAACAAGAGAAGTAATTGAATGAATTTCTTAACTGGACTTAATACATGAAAAAGACTAGAAAAAAAACATACTGCATTTCAAAGATTTTGCCAAATCTTAAAGTACTGTACTTTTTGTGGGCACGTTTCTAAATATTCTGTGATAGTGTTAAATTATCATTTTCGCTGTTTTACCTGTAGTTTCTTGTATTTTGTGATAATTACTTTTTATGTTACCAGTACATGTTTGTGGTAGAAATTCTAAATGTTAAACATTTAACTGTATGAATACTTGCATTATTTATTGATATCTATATTAAATACTATGCTGAAATGCGGCATCTGTGTTGATTTTTTTCTGATTGACTCGTTGTCTTTGTAAACAGATTTTGAAGTGTGCTTCATAAACATCTACATAACAACATGAAGTAAGATTTCATTCATAAGTGTAAAATCCTTGTGGCAAAAGGAGAAACTGCTTGTTATGAGTATTGTGGTCATTTGCTGTAGTTTTTTTTTTTCTAAATGTCTCAAAAGATAAATATCTGTTGGAAGTAATGAGTTAAGCCCTTATGTGCCTATAAAACGTTTACAGTTAGAAAATGTCAATTTAAAGGCATTGTTGGTCAGAATATCTCGCACAAAATCTCAACTACATATACGTCAAAAAATACTCATTTTACCAGAAACGGACGCCTGTTACTAAATATAGAAAGATCCATGCAAATAAGTTTCTGAAATTAGTAAGATGGCCGCTGATCGCTTATTACGTCACCATTATTTGCCTGCAAACCGGTTCCTATACTACTGCAGTTTGCGTGGCATTTATTTGGCGCTTTCTACGGCGTACGCAATAGGGATTTTAAGGCTTTTTTGGCTAAATCTTGTCAGGGTTTTTTTTTTACCCTGCAGCAAACGACAAAAAAATAAACTCGTCCACGTTGAAAGCATTTGCAGACGACAAATAAAATTTGCTAAAATGATAACTTATCTTTTAAGTGATGGAATACAGTGTGGGAAAAGGAGTAACACTGTTTTAAAACGCCGGAGCGTGACTGTCTACATAAATATTTTTGTCCTCTTCGCGTAATTAGGGAAACTACTGCTTACAAATAGTTGATTATTGTAATTTACCCTTTTCCACACAATCCTGAATTTTAAAGTCCCTACAGTGGAGAACATTTGAAAACATTGTAAGAACTATAAAAACTGTTAGTTTCCAGCATTTTCTCATTTTCCTACAATGTTTCCTAATCTTTCAAAACCAAAATCAAATCATTTGAGCTACATTTTGCTCATCGTATACAAATTGTTTCAATTTGAACTGGTCCAAAATTTTGTCTTTTCGCAAAGAGTTTATTTCAACGAAACACAGAGTGGAGACATGAGTATGTATACATGTACTTGAATAGTCGATTCTGGATGATACGTTAATTAGGCCCATGTCGGTAAACACGGGCAAATACTGCAATTTCAAGCCTAATTAGAACTAGAATGACTCACTTAATATCGGACAGTACAGACTCAAGATCACACTACGCTGTGCAGTCTGATCTTGTATCTACACCGGCCGCTTTAGCAACTTCTAAGTACTTCTTTGCAACGTTGGCGTCAGCATTAATATTCTTTATCAAAGATCACGGAATAAGATTTGTAAGATTTGTTATATACTACTCAAAATTTGCAAAGGATAAAAATATTTCAGGGCATATAGTTTTTGTTTAGTCTGTCCGTTCGTCCGTTTTCGTGTCCGCGCTAAAACTTTTTTTCCGTGTTACTAAATTTCATAATGACTTTGCAAAAATATAAACCACATCAAGACAATGTGTCACGCGCAAGTCATGTCCGTAGGTTAAAGGTCAAGGTCATAGCAATGTCAAATGTACTTTTTTATGGGGAGGGGGGTAGTATTCGTGTCCGGCCTGTAACTTTTAATTTATGAATGGATTTCAGTACATCTTGCAGGATTGTTAACCACATAGAGAAGATGTGTAGCGCGCAAGAACCATGTCGGTAGGTCAAAGTTCAAAAACATTATTTGCGCACAAAATCCCGTAATAAAACAAAATAGCCTGCAAAAATTGCATTAGCGTGCGCACCATAAGGGGGGGGGGGGGGGGGGAAGAAGGAATTCAGAGGAATAAAATGTAACAAGTTGCATGGGTCACCGCAATAGTCATTCGAGACTTATCAATAAATCGTAGACTGTCAAGTTATTTTGATCACATCAATAGACGCTAGTGGCACCGAATGCGACAATTTAGGGGAAAAAAAAAACGATTCCAAAAATTAAACACTGGCGGATCTACTGGCGACAGGTAATGTCTATACAAGATTCTTGAAAGATCTTAACTCCGACATAAACAATAACTATCAATTCTGAGGGATGCACGCATCACTTTTTATCAAAGCTTAGCAACCTGTCGTGTCATTAAACGGGATAATGATGTTAATCCACTTACCTAGTGTAAAATGACATGTTTTGAAGTGACCTGCTACTTTTATTGATAAATACATGCCATATCATGTGGAAATTCTTATCAAAAAATTAATTGACATAAAAAATAGATCGCTGCAAAAACTGCGAAAACTCTGACACAACAACGTGTCAATTTGACATCATCTGATCAGAGGCACTTCAGGCTGTCGTTTTAGCTTTGAAAGTGAATTCAAGCAGTAAACTTTCATAAATATTTATATAAAACAATAGGTGGAAGCTCGTGGGGGTTAGGTTTTCTTGTCTTAGGCACATGTATACAGTTTGTTTCGAATTGGCCATGGTCAAATTAGAAATAATTGAGAAAGGTAGGGTTTCAATGCAATTTTGATTAGAAAAGTATTTATTACATCCATGAATTGTGTTCGATTAAGGAAAAGAAGCATTTGGTTTGTCTATGAAACAGGAGGTCATGACCTTTCCTTCTTTGTTTTATAGTTTTGACTCCAAATGCGAAACTGAGGTGTCATGGAGCTAGTGGCTATTTTTAGCCCCGAATAAAAGGGTAGGGTAAAGGCATGAAAGATTGCGAAAAACGGCATGGTAACGTGCCATTTTGGATTTTATCCCCAGATTATGTGTTTTGAGTTGTAATTTATCTGCGCATTTTCAAGCTAGCTTCCGGGGTTTGCATTTTGTGAATTTTAGAATGCCGGTATAGGCTAAAATGGCATATTTTGTCAGTTTTTTTTTTTTTTCGACCATGCCACTTGCCTGTATTGATCAGTAATTTCACTATTTCACAAGTTTAACATGATTTATTGATAAAATCTAAAGAATTAGGATTGTGCTGTTGCATTTAAGTGCTTTTTTTTTTTATAATTTCAGGCTGATTATATAGACCTTTGTTTGAGAAAGTTCTGTTTGGCGTGTTGTCGACAGAGACCAGTTTGGCTGAAAACCGTGTTCTGTTACATTACACTGATAACAGTTGACCAAGTGATGGAAGACCAAGGTACAGGGCATTCATACAAAGAAAGAAGACTAGGATTAAAGAAGCCTTCAATGGATGTTACCTTTATCATTTATCCAAAGACAAAAACAAATTATACATTAACCTTTTTCCACAGTATGGGAATTTCAATGAAATTTATTCCGCTATTTTACTCTTAAAGAGGGAACGTTTCTGTAGGTGATTGGGGACCCATCCACAACCCCCCCCCCCTTTTGAAAATTTCTAGATGCAACCCTGAGACAATGTATTGTGCGCGAGAACCATATCTGAAGGTTAAAGATCAAGGTCATGGCTAGGTCAGATATCTAATTTCAGTACAACTTTGCAGAATTGTTAACCATTTATAAGCAAAGTGTTGTGCACAATAACCGTATCCGTAGATCAAAAGGCAGGGTCAGAAGTGTTTGAAAGTGATGTGTCTGTAGTCATTATTCACGTGCACAGCCACAGGAAAAAAAGGTTACAATTTTAGGGGGCATCAGTAACTTCTGAGAGACATGTCTATTTTTTTTAGCTCACCTGAGCACGAAGTGCTCAAAATGAGCTTTGGTGATCGTGCTGTCAGTCGTGCGTCGTCTGTCGTCCGTACTGCGTTGTACGTCATCAACTTTTACCTCGTGTACGGACTAGAGGCCACATTTTCAGTCTGATACTCATGAAACTTGGTCAGAATGTTTCGCACTATGATATCTCGGACGAGTTCGAATATGAATCATGTGGAGTCACTAGGTCAAATCTTTGAAAAACCTTGTGTACACTCTAGAGGTCACATTTTCAGAAAGTTCAAGACTATTGAAAGTTGGTCAAAATGATTGTCTTGATGATATCTAGCATGAGTTTGAAAGTGGGCCATTTCAGGTAAAAAACTAGGTCACTGGGTAAAATCTTTAAAAAGAAAAAAAAAAACCCATGTGTACGCTTTAGAGGCCACATTTTAAGTCCAATACTCTATGTCTTGATAATATCTTGGACTACTTCGAAATTTGGTCATGTCGAATCAAAAACTAGGTCTTTGAGTCATATCTTTCAAAAACCTTGTGTACGCTCTAGAGGCCACATTTTCAGTCTGATACTCATGAAACTTGATCAGAACTTTTGTCTTGCTGAAATTACGAAGGAATTAAAAAAAATGGATCATGTCGGTTCAGAAATAGGTCACTAGGTCAAATTTTAGGAAAAACCTTGTATACACTCTAGATGCCACATGTTCGATCCAATACTCTTGAAAGTTGGTCAGTATATTAGTCTTGATGGTATCTCGGACGATTCCAAAAATGGGTCATACAGGGTCAAAAACTAGGTCACTGAATTAAATCTTTGGAAAACTTTGTGCACGCTCTAGAAGCCACGTTTTATGTCCAATACTCTTGAAAGTTTGTCAGAATATTTATCTTGATAATAATCTTAGACGAGTTCGAAAATGGGTCATGTCGGGTGAAAAACTAGGTCACTTGGTCAAACTTTAGGAAATTTCTATGTATACTTATGAAGCTGCATTTTTGGTATAATACTCTTGAAAGCTTGTCAGAATCTTTGTCTTGAAGATATCTCAGAGGAGGTTGAAATTGGGTCATGTTGGGTCAAAAACTAGGAAACTAGGTCAAATCTTACAAAAATCTTGTGTAAACTCTAGAGGCCACATTTTCAGTCCTATATTCATGATTTTTGGGCAGAACGTTTTTCTTAAAAATATCTTGGACGAGTTGGAGAATGGGTCATGTCAGGTTAGAAACTAGGTCACTTAGTCAGATCTTAAAAAACCTTGTGTACGCTGTAGATGCCTCATTTTCAGTCTGATACTCATGAAAATTTGTGAGAATGTTTGTCTCGATGATATCTAAGATTAGATGGGTCTGCAAACCGGTCACGCAGGGTCAGAAAAACTAGGTTTCGGGTCAATTTTTGAAAAGCCTTTTGTATGCTCTTGAGGCCACATTTTCAGTCCAATACTTATGAAAGTTGGTCCGAACGTTTGTCATAATATCTTGGAAGAGATTGAAAATGTGTCATGTCTGGTCAAAAGGCTCAGGTGAGCGAACTTAGGGCCATCATAGCCCTCTTGTATTAGAAAATCTTTGATACTTAGATTCAGTCGATATATGTGTAGTGTATAGTTGGTTTTTCAATGTGCTACATGTACATTCCCACACTGATGAAATTGGCTGCCCGTTGAGATGCATATGTTTTTCGGTGGATTACTGAATTGATTTAGAATACATTGAAAAATGTAGATGATCCTTATCACATTTAAAGAACAACTATTTTACTCTCGTATGCCGAAGCAGTTATGGTTTCTTTGCTTATATCTTTTGTGGCCATGATTTTGGGCCTTAGATTTTATCAATAAATCATGTTTGGTTTTTCAATGAAGTGTTTAGAAAACAAAAGTTCCTTAAGCTGTACAAGTGCTCTTTAAGTTTTTACTTTTACTCTTCACGTATACATGCGTTCTTTCGTTTTCATTTTTTTTAAACAATATTTATTTAATCAAATTTCCCTCCTCCCTCTTCCTTCCTTCCTTCCTTCCTTCTTTTCCTTCCCTTCCCTTGCTTCTTCCCTTCCTTCCATTCCATTTCCTATATCATTCATCAGTTCGTTCTTTCACCTTCATCGCATGTCATTCCTTGAATTTCTTCTGCTTATCAACATTCATTTTTTCGACATAGCTGAATGCGCTGGCCTTTGACCTACTTCTTGGTTCTTATAAAGAATAAATAGATCATTATCTCCCGCTAAATGGCATTCTACAAATACACATCTATCTAATATGGGCATTCTGGGTACAGAACCGGACTACTTTTCAAAACAACAACCGTTACTTTGAATTTGAAAATGAAATAAACGTTTACTCAATAAAACGCTGCCTGGTGCGATTCATTCAGCTATGATCAGCTAGCATATAACTTATGCATCGGCCATTTATTAAAACAGCCCCTACATGCTTGGGTAATAGGCTAATAACCTCGGTATAAGCCCTACTTTTCCCAGGTATACGGGGGTGGGTGATGCGTCATAGCAGACAGGTCGAATCTTCGAAGAATATGACATGCGCAGACAACGATGAATAGATAGCAATTTGCGAATGGTCAAAAATGTGCACTTGTTTATTCCATGGGCCCCTGCGGGCATATTTGTTCGCACATGTATGAAAGCACTTCCAAATAGCGCTGCAACCGCTAATCGATACCCGGGGCCTTGATTCATTCCATAGCAAACTAATGTAGTTGAGAATGATTCTTTCCATGTGCTATAAATATATTATTTCATAAACGTGATCTAATGTACTACTTTTAAACAAAATAAAAAACTGAGGAAAAAAGAAGTAATTGCTCGCGAGGTTACTTTTCATTATTTTACTTCATATTGAACCACAAAAGAGTTACAATATTCATATTCCAGTAACTCTTACGCCGTCAATTCTTTTAAAGATATTTCTTGTTTCAAAATCTGTAAAGCATTGTCGGCTTGTCTAAGGGATATATGTTTCGATACCTATGGTGGCATATTTCTGCCGCGAGATACGAGATAGCTATCATGATAATTTTAGAAAACTATCGTGATAAAACAAAGTTTCCTGAAAATATTATCTAGATAGTAAAAATTTTCACGGTAAAAATATCGCGATAATTCTACCTGTTATCATGATTTTTTTTTTTGCTTTCGTGCCCATAACTGACATTCACGGTATCTATAATTAGATACGGTTCCGGAACATCTTCGTCTACAACTTTATGAATTCTCCTTTTCCCTGAATAGTTTTAATGTGTTCGTAGGAGGCATTTCGAGTCGTCTTTGTGATTTTACAGACTTCTGTTCATTTCGAGTCTTGTCAAAATTTACCAATTAAGCTACAATTATTAATCATTCGAACTTTTACTTACTGCAATCTTTTGAAGTCAAGAACTACCGAGTTCATCCAAATGATAAATTTTCTATTTATAGATATCGAGAAACAGGTAGAACTATCACGATAATTTTATCTTGAGTGTCAGCTTCGTGCACGATTGAGAAATTTTGCGTTAAAATATTAAGTTTATCGTGATTTTTTTTTTTTTTTGAAACTTTTCACTATCTCGATGAAATTATAATTTATCGCGATAGTTTTGTAAAAATTATCATGATAGCTATCTCGTGGCAGAAATATGCCACCATAGATACCGAATCGTCATCGGCAGATCTTTCCTGGGGCCAATCAATCCCGATTAAACTCGTCATTTTCCGGCATGAAGTTAACCTCATGACCGCGACATGGACAGCGCGTGGCTGGTTACAACAACAGTAGTTATCAGAAGCGTGAGACTGTAAAAGTAATATGTTTTACAGCAATGTAGGAAAGTTACAAGTACCTACTCTGGATAATAATTTCAACTAAAAAAAAATATTTAAAAAGAATGGAGATGAGTTTCAATTTACCGTTTTCTGTTATGGTGTTTCACATTTCTATACATCGTGGTGGTAAATTTATACCTTTATCACAATAGATCTACACCTTTCTCTTTTTTTAATTTTGCGGTAGACGACTCGTTCAGGAATTTATCCCTTTACGACGATATTTTCAAAGGTATATCGAGAGTAAAGTTAACCTGTATGTTTTTCTCAATCATCTGCTGAATATCCTTTCAGGCGGAAGTGAGTTTTAATTTGCATGAATAGCAAGAAAATCCAGCATCAGCCTTGTTTTCTCTCGAAAGGAAAAATACCGAAAAAATGAGTAATTTTCCTACAGATCTGAGTTTTGCTCACTGTAGCAGAAAGATAAAAAAAAATACTGATATACACATTACACTTCCGTGTAGAGCTCGTGAATTGAAGCCCTTTCTTCGCCCCGGAAAGATCTATAGATGTGTAGGGGGAGGGTTGTATATGTGGGATTACTTAAATATTTTGTACAATTAAAACGGTAAGTGACTTCAAAATAAATGCTCTGTTTGTTTGTATGGTGTTTAGTGCCGTTTTCAACATTATTCCAGTTATATGGCCTCTAATGTACCTATCAATGCTTTCATACAGTTCCTTTTATGAGTAGCCTACCTGGCACAATATTATTCCCGAGCCACTGGCTGCTTTCTTGCATAACCATCTTCCAATGATGAGCGGTGAGAGTGGAAATCAATCCTGTCAAAATGACTTTCATCAGTTCCCTGCAAGAAAATTTAGTCGGGCAGGTCACCAGAAATTCTATTTACTTTTCATTCATTTGTTGACTACAAAAGAACAAATGGATGAATGAAAAGAGAACCCTGTATCAAACTTTCCCAAGTTTCAACGACCATCGGTTTGAGGAATAAACCTTAATTCTTACTTGTGAAATGGTAGTGAGTCTATACATTCTAAACTGCGTGCAGTCCGATTTTGGGTCTTCACTGCCGATCGGCTGAGATTTTTTGGTGATACGATTGATTTAATTTGCGTTTATTTATTGTCGCAACCGCTTGCCCATATGGGCGACGCCCCCTGAAGGCTTTTAGTATTGTTACGGGGGATAGTGCAGATATACTAGTCTCAGTTATGAGACACTACGGTGATTTTTTGTATATTTGGACATTTATTGTGCACCGTACCAGAGGTGACCAAAAAGTAACATCGCCTTTTGGGACAGTTGTCTGCACTAGTGCAGATACAGGACAAAACCCATCCTAAGTTACGCCTTGTTCTTTAACGTGGTCGGTGTATAGCACCGTCACACGAGACCTCTGTTTAACGTCTCATCCGAAAGACTATTAGTGATTTTAGATGGCCAGTCGTGAGAATCAAACCCACACCCTCAAGTGACCCGTAACATCACGTTCACGAGTCCTACGCTCTACCAATTGAGCTATGCGGGCTGGTCATTGGTTATACAAATTCATAGCAGTCCTTTTGATGCATAGAATGCTAAGCGCGACTCACTCACCTTTGCGGACAGTGTAGATCAAGATCAGACTGTACAAAACGTCTGATCTTTGATATACACTGTCCGATATGTAAATATTTTTCCCAAAAACTTACCTTTGAAATAGCAAAATTGGGGTTTTTATTATCGACCTAAAAGTTTCATTTCACTTATTTAGTAGGCTAAGGGTAAAACCCTGAAAGGTTATACATGTAGTTGTGCACTCTATTCTATTCTGTTCTGGACCCGTATTCACCAGCCATTCTGTATAACATTCTTAGTCCAGTCCGCAAACAATTTTCTAGTACTGCAATTTCCGCTTGGCTTAACCAACTCGTTAATCATTTGGTTAACCTTTTACCACATAATCACGAGTTTTAACGACTTGGAAGAAGGAGGCTGTTGAAAACATTGTGGGAAAAGGAGAAAATGCTGGTAACCAGCATTTTCTCCTTTTACCACAATGTTTTCTATCCAATCATAGACAGAAACCATCAACAGCGCTACATTTATTTTATCGTCTGCAAGTTGCTCTCATTTTCGCCGAGTCCAAAATTTTGAACCAGAATTACCTTCTAAATCTAGTGTTAGACTAAGACTGCAATTTAAAATGGTTGTTATGTTCTGTTCTGTACTTGTAATTATTACAATTGGCTGATTTTTTTGTTTGGTTTACCTAGTAATTTAAGGTTAACTTTTTGTACAGAATGCTGATTGATTGACAGTATGGTGTTTTACGCCGCTTTCAATATTATTTCAGTGATATCATAGCGACAGATCTCATTTTCGTGCTTGTCCATGGTATTAGGCTAGGACTCTGAAGTGTCTTACCCAAGGATATATAAAAGATGTGCCCATTTTTATCCGCCCCAGAACGGCTCATTTTTTATTTGACCTTCAAAGGAATGAATAGCTTCATTGTTGGGAGAGAAAAAATCAAAGTACTGAAAGTACTGACAGACTAGGGAATTTGAAATAAGTGGCTATGGTAAATATAAAACTTGGTTGGTTTATACAAGACTGAAGAAATATTGTCAAATCTGGTTACTGAGTCCGATCCAGTTCCATTGGTTGATTCCGGTTATTAAGTCCAATCCGGTCTAATTCAGATCCAGTTCAATCCATCGACTTTACCCGACGCTCTTGACTATTTACTTTTCAATACAAGAAATATCATGAAAAACTTCACTTTGTAAACTTTCAATTTAAAACAGGTTATTTCGTTGAAATGAAATCTCCCGCCTTAAAAGACCTCTTTAGATAGAAAAATATAAGAGATACCATGTTTTGTTATTGGTCCATAATGAAATTATCCATTAAGCTCCCTTTTTCCATAGCATAGCATTTCATTAGATCAAAACAAATAATGATTGTATATGGCTTATGATAAACGAGATGAATATGAAGTTTCATAAAATTTTGTCCAATAGTTAAAGAGATATCAGTCTATAATGGAAATATACATCAAGCCCCCTTTTCCAATGACACGGCATCAAATGAAAAAAGGAAAAAAAACTCTTTATTGGCGGACTATTGTAAGAAATACATGTATGAAGTTCCATCAATTTTCATCATAGATTTTAAAAGATGTCTGTCCGGACGGACGTATGGACAGACAGACAGTGTAGATTAAGAACATACTGCACAGACTGTACAGTCTGATCTTGGATCTATACTATCCGATAAGTGGATGTTTTTCCAAAAATATCTTTGAAATAGCAATATTCAGGTTTTTACCTTCAGCCAGAAAGTTTTATTTCACTTTTTTTTTTAGCAGGTTAAGGATTAAATTGGATTATGTAGTTAATCAAAAGCACAAGATGCAATAGTTAACTATTTAACTCTTTACAAAACAAAAAATTTTACACCCCTCCACATTAAAAGCTGTTCCAGACCATAAAGTTAAATGTGGCTCAATTGATGAAAGCATATTCTAAAAGGGCTGAAAATAATATGAGAAAAGGAGAAAATGCTTGTAACCAGGATATTCTCCTTTTCCCGCATTGTTTTCAAAGGGCTTCTTCCCTACTTTTGTAAAAACTCGGGATTGTGTGGTAAAGGGTTAATACACAAGACGTAAAATAACAGTTTAACATAGCAGTTTCACCTTCACAATGATCTAAGTAAAGAATTACTGAAAGTATGAGAAGGGTTCCCTGGCCAGTGAGGGTTTGTGTACATTCGGCATACCTCGGGTGATGGGAGCCATCAAATCCCTCGGCTGTATCTGGTGGATTGATATGCACCAGATCGGTACATACCCGGAAATACGCCGGTTTACCGTTCTGAAAATTGTAAGGCTCCTCTTAAAAAAGAAAACTTGAGTTTCAATTTTCTATCGAAATCTTTCTAACTATATTTCAGTTGAGCTAGCAAACAGTTCGTACATTCATTATTTAACGTGGTTGATCAATTCCGACTGAAGTTTTCACCGACAGATAAACAGATGTGAATAACTTCATCGAGGTTGTTTATGTCGTTGCTAAACGACTGACAGTGGCGCGCCGTGTATAAGATCACGTACGTGATTCGCAGTTCAAATGGAAGCGACCGTTATACGGACGAGGTTAGATGTAGGTACGGAATCGGCCGAGTTGTGACGAGTGGGTTTGTGTAATGTGTAGCTGGGATTTGCTACAAGTTACCTGGGGGTATCTTTTTTTAGATCCATTCATACTTTTATGTACTGCTGAGTAGGAATCAGTGATATGAGCCCGATTTGCATAGGTCACTTTAATTTACATACAAGACAAATTTATGATGCATGGCATCATAGAAGCCGCAATCTTTTGGTGGACAAATTCAGAAATATTGTCTTTCTAGAAAAAATGTGATGACATTTTAGCATCTGTTTTTCCTCCCACAAACAGAAGATCATGACAAATGATACTAAAATGCAGGGGGAAAAAAAGGCAGAAGTTAAGAGAGGAATCTTAAATTATCTTGTACCATTATTATTATCATAATCATCATTATCAAAGTGATAATGCGTATGTGACAAAACATGTAAAAGCATTGGAATTTTCAAATTTCAACTCAAAGTTTAAAAATGGAGAAATTGCGCATTCAAGTACAGCATTTTTCATTATTAATGATTTTAAAAAGCAAACTTTTGTAGGAGCATCAAAGGCGACACTCCGGAATTATGTAAGTTAGTAATTATTCAAAGTCATATTTGGATCGTTATTCACGTAGATCTACATGTATTTACAATTTTTAAGTGATATTTTCTTTGTGTTTCATTTTCTACAAAAAGAAAAAAAGAGAAAAATATTCAACGAATTTCTTCTAAAACATTTTCTTTTTGCTTGTCAAAAAGTATCTTAGCCTGCTTGTATCAAAGTGAATTTTTACATTTCTACTCCAGAATTAGAGACTTTTGCATAGTATCTCCAAGGTTCAGCTAGCCTTCACAGTTGGCGCGAACCACTAAAAAAATATTTTTTTAAGTCTTTAACGATCTGGATCTATTCAACAACAACATAGTAAGTATTACTATATATACTCGTATATCGTTTGATAAAAAATTTGTTTGAATCATCTTCTGCATAGGCCTTGTACATACCTATAAAACTTCTAATGTAAACTTCAAGAGCCATTCAAACCCTTGACCAGCAGCGACGTAAAAAGTTGTATATACACAGTGATAGGTTCGGTAATAACTTTATCCTTTCAACCACACCGAATGAAATTAATATACTAAGTAAGGAAAAAGAAACAAGAAATTTTTACATTTACAATATCTTATAAAATATTAAAAAATATTACACAGGCTATGTACTGTCTGATCTTGATCTATTTCTGTCATTTTCGAACAGTTTCAACCCTGAGAGCACTATGCACCACTTTGGTAATTTTTGTGGACAACTTACATCACGATCCATACATTTTTCACGGGTATAGTATATCAGGACCACACTGTATAGAACTAGCAGTCTGATCATAACAGCTTCGACACACAATGCATTAAATGCTAAATTTTACAGGGCTCATAAGGTAGATCGTCCATGTAAAAAAATTCCATTCGGCTAAAGTGTCGACTAAGGGAAGAAAAAAGCGTTATCTTTTTCACAAGCTTTCTATAAATAGCTGATGTAGACTGCTCTGTGTAATACGATTAAACTGTGTAGGGAGGTAACCAGTCTATAACTTGATCAAAGGTTAACCGCCCTATTATCTGTACAGATTAAAACTGGACGAAACACTTGTACATAAAACTGCTTCTTATTATCATATTCTAAGATGCTATCCATCTCATAGTTATCATTATTTTGTCGTGTAAAAAAGTAGACAAATGTGAAAACCGTTTAGAGTGGGAGAGCCTGTGATAGACGGAAAGCATTACAATTTCGTTTAGGAACAAGGAAGGAATCCTTTAAGTTGGAAAACTTCGGGGGACTAGCCAATAAAAGGAAGTTTATTTTTCTGTATTTTCGTTGTTATTTGGGAATGAACTTATACTGCATGAAAACCAGACTTGATATTCATGTAGGTCTGATTGAATATTTAAGAAAGAGCCATGTGGAGTAATTTTGTAACACTAACACGATATTATTAGAAAATTTCCAAAAATAATGACCAATCGAATAATTACTGATCATCTGCATGGTAAATAGTTTAGGTACACTCCTACTGGAAGCCGCTTTCTAGCGGCTTCCAATAAGCAAACATCATGCACCTTATCAATGACATCTTGTACAGTCTATTACGTTTTAAGTAGACATGTTCAAATCGGGATGGTAGAGGGTCTGTGCTTTTTGTCAAGATTATCATATATGACAGAATTAAGATTCCTAATAGCAAGCAGTTATTTTTCTGTGAGGCATTATTTTGGCAACTGTGGGTTTTTTGTTTACATTGAGTCTGGCTCAAACTGGATGCCTATAGACTAGCTTCGCTAGTCTAAAAATAGGTAATTGATGGACTATTCGCTATATTTTTTTTTCGCCATACAAGAGAAGATTGAAAAGAGTTGTTAATTTTTGAACATCTTATCTCTCTAAATGCCAGCATACAGAGACTAGCGCTCTCTCTCTCTCTCTCTCTCTCTCTCTCTCTACCACAGACTTTCTGTTTCACTAGACAGTCACCAGTTTCTCTGTACTCTTAGTGATATTTACTTGAACTGCTTTCTTCGTGATACAGTTCAGGTTCTTACACAAAAATACCAGCTGACTTATTTCAGTCCTTTCATTTCTCATGCAACTGCATTTTTTTTTCCATGGATATCAAAAAGTTGATTTTTTTTTTCTTGTAAACTGTGCAATGTGAACTGGTTACGATTTCAGTTCTCACTAGATCTATCATGAATTCATTTTTTTCGTAAATGTTTTAAATGTGCCACATTTAAATGGAAAAGCACACACACACGAAAACAACATTTGTGCGGATGAATTTTCTTGAAAGGAACGATGGTTTAGAATGCTTAATAGAACTTTGAGTAAACTTTGCTTTTGTCGTCAGCAAGGATCAAGATCAGACTGTAAGAACATGCGTGAATCAAAGCGCTCTATTAACAGTCTAGATCAAGATCAGACTACACAGAACGTGATGTCTGTCTTCGACCTACCATGTCCGGTAATGTTACATTTTCTCTGCGAAAAGAACTTTGGAATAGCAATAGTTTTGATTTTACAATGGATAGAAGGATGTTTTTAAAATCTAATTTGTGTAGTAAAAGAAGGGTTAATTCACATTTTGGAATGGCACTATGACGACGCTACGTTTTCTTTACTGTCATTTTGTCTGCCCTTCTGCTTCCCTTCCTTTTTCTCTACTCCCTCTCTTGCTGCCTCGCTGTCTGTTTTATGTTTCTCTATTTTACAATATGTCTATTCTTGACTCTCTAAATTCTGCCACTTCTCTGACCTTAAGTCTGTCTGTCCCCCGTCTCTCTCTCTCTCTCTCTCCCAATGTAATGCAAAGAAAAAAACTTGCATTATGCTATTATGAATGCAAGAATATGAATATTACTGTATTTCATGGAAATATCAGCAAAAATATTTCCGGCATTTCAGCAACTCACATACACATATCCCCTGCAGAGATTTCTCGGTAAATTACTGTTGACTTTTACATGTCTGCTAGACCATGGACATGATTGAGCCTTAATAAATAATTCAGATTGACTGGCGCGATTAGCTCTTTCAGCGCCAAATATATAAACTCGATCCTTTTCGATGCCTGAAAATAGAATCCACTGAGACTCAGAAAGATTTTTGTCTCATACGCTTGACTAAACAAGCGGACGGAATAGATCCAAGATCAGACTGCACGTTCTGTGCTGTCTGATCTTGATATATGCCGTCCGCAAAAGTCCCTGTTTTCGCCTATGGCGCCGAAAGGGTTAGTATATACTTTTTGATCCTTCGCTGTGGTATACATTCCAAAATAATAGCATGAATCGGTGTTGTGCTTTGCCATAATATCTTGATATAGCGGACATCGTAGATCAAAGATCAGACTGCACGTTCTGTGCAGTCTGATCTTGATCTACACTGGCCGCATTAGCAACTTTAGTGGTGAAAGGTACCCTGCGGTTTAATGCACAGATAAAATGTCATGTGTAAATATTGTGGCTAAAGAAGAAATCGCTTGTCACGAGCAATTTCTCCTTTTGTCTTTTTTGTCGTTTTATGACAGGGTCAAATCGCCATTCACACCAGAAGAGTTGAACCGTTGAAACAAGCTATTTCTTTTTTATTGATTCATGTTTACCAATATTCATTTTTTTATTGCCATTTTTATTGTAGACTCACCAAGCCTGCGGCTTTGATATTTTATATGTATCATTATCTGATGGTCTTTAACTCTTTACCAAACGCTTTTTAGCAGTCATTGTAGTGGAAACGGGGAACTAGAGAAACTGCTGGTGATTAGCAGCATTTTCTCATTTACAACAATATTTTCAAGAGCCACTTTCACCTTACAACATGTGACTGATTAGTATAGGGTTAATTAAACAAAAAAGCATTATTCCAAAATATCATGAAAACAACTGATTGTTCGGACAAAGTTAGGTAAATTTTTTTTTTTAATATTTTTTTTTATTTTCAAAAGAGATAGGGAGATTTTAAACTTCTCCCCACCCCACGCAGGCCAACACATTTCTTTACAGGTGAAAAAATCACTTACTGATGTGTATATAGCCTGGCATTCAGGCCCTGCATTTAAGTCATTCTAACAAACAAGGTACACAACTGCAGCAAACTCACCGAAATATGTGTTGTGTAATTCTCTATTTAACGGACTGATAGCAGGCTAATGTGTATAGTACATGTATACTTTAAGGGTGTTATTTTTCTTTCTCGCACTGCTTATCATTGTTTTTGCGATGGTTATGTGGGAAAGCATCCAGCGGCTTGGAAAGAATATTGTGCGAAGTACTAGCAAAATATTCCAGGAAAGCAGGGAAATGTGCACTGGTCTCCTCGATATAACTAAGATAAGGTTCTAAACGGAAGTTTACACCATACAAAAAACAAACAAATAATTTTTTCTTTGGGTAGGTTGACCTAAATCAAAGAGATGCATCTGAGCCATGCTCTGTGAAAAGGGAGCTTAAAGCAACCGCAAAAAGTATCGACCCATGTCAGCGTGCTCAGTCCGCGCAGGCTGACCTAGGCCGAAGCTTTTTGTTACTGGTAAATTTTCTGCATGTCCAAGGACCATTGTACCTTGGGATTCAGTCGGTTGTTGGACAGAATGGATTTTATGGATCCATGATCACGTGATGAATTGTTTGGTATGATACATTCCGGAGATGCACTAAGTCCCCTTTTGCCAGAACATGACCCATTTACATTAGCCCTTGCCCTTTCTATTACTAAATTTAGGCGATTTTTAGTGAGAGAATACTTTAAAGGAAAAATCACGAACTTGTACCAAAATATTCTCAGAAATAGTCTTCTGTAAGACGAACAAAAAAAGTTTCTATGGAGAAGGTAGTATGTTATAAGATAATAAATGAATGGCGCTCTGGCAAAGGGGGTGGTTAACCCATTACCACACGATCCCGAGTTTTAACTACCCAATGTTAGAAGCCTTTTAAAAACATTATGGGAAAAGAAGAAAATGCTGGTAGCCAGCATTTTCTCCTTTTCCCATAATGTTTTCTATCATTCCAAAAAGCAATTTCAGTTTTTGAGTCATATTTACTTTGTCGTCTGCAGATGCTTTCAATTTGGACAAGTCTAAAACTGTCGTTTGGTAAAGTCCACGCAGGCTGACATGAGTCTATACTTTTTGCAGGTGTATGAAACCCGAGTTTCATAGAACATGGCTAACATATGTTTGAGGTAAAGGATTTTGTCGAATTTGATCACATTGTTTGTCACCGAATTTCGAAACCATTCAAAAATGTCTTTTGTACCAAGGCTTTTCATTTTGAACTTTTAGTTTTATACACCTATCACATTTCTTTTTGACACAGTGATACCCTGAAACAAAATGTGCTGCAGCCGACTGTGAGAACATGCAGGTGAAATATTGATAACCAGCATGCTTTTAAATTTAACCCGTTATCTCACGATCCCGATTTGGGGATTGATTAATTGTATAGTGTTTAACGCCATTTTCAACATTATCTCAGTTATATCGCGGCGGCTGGTGCACCTATGGAGTTTCGAGTACAAGTACTTCGCACAATATTCTTCTCAAGCCACTGGCTGTTTTCCCAAGTAACTATCGTCAAAGCAATTATCAGCGATGAGAGAGGAATGAATGTTGTCGCAATGACTATAATTAATCCTCGGAAAGAAATTGGCCGGCTGGGGATTCGAACCAGCGACCCCCTGTTCCTAAGTCCTATACGATACCCACTGTCCTACCGGGGCTCAGTGATGACCTTAAGAAAAAAGCTTTTTAAGATGTTGTGGGAAAAGGAGAAAATACTGGTAACCAGTTTTCTACCTTTTATCAGACAAACCACACTATTTCAGCTACATTTATTTTGTCTTCTGCAATTCTTTTGAATTTTGACTAGGCACTTATTAGTATTTTGCCGTGTGATAAAGGGCTAATCTCTGAATGAATACAAAAACGTTATGGCAGAGGCAGAAATTGCTTCTCTTGCCCTAGTGTTTACATGCATTTTCTCCTTATCCTAAGATGCTTTTTCACAAGCCTTTTCTCTCAGGGTTGTTGTTGAAACATGGGAATGTTTGATAAAAGGTTTTTGTGAGCGAAATGTGTGAAGTTTTTTTTAACTGAAATGCGTTCATATTGACCTAGTTGAGGGGAAAAACGTTAAGTCCACTGGTGTGTTAAACAAAATTTACATAAAATATACATTATCGAGCACAGAATAAATTGCGGTTTTAGTGAACAAAATCTAGATCTATAATCGTTCAGAATGCTTGATAGTTTTGTTAACGCTTGCACCTAAGGTGTGGGTTACCTTGGGACAAAAACTGGATCACTAGGTCAAAATTCAGTAAATCCCAATCGTTTCTCGTTGATTGTATGATTGATTGTGTGGTGTTTAACGCCGTTTTCAACAATACTTCAATTATATTGCGGCGGCCAGTGCACCTATCCATGCTTTCCTGGAGTTTCTTTTACTAGTACTGCGCAAGACATTCTTTCCAAGCCACTGGCTGCTTTCCCTCATAACCATCGTCGAAACAATGGTCAGCGGTGGGAGAGGAATGAATCCTGTCATCAATTCTCGGAAAGAAATTGACCAAGCCGGGGATCGAACCAGCGACCCCCTGTCTTCAAGTCCTGTACGCTACCGTCTAAGCTAACGGGGCTCGGTCGAAATCATTTCTAAAGGCCACCACAACGCGTTTACTTCTTTATCAAAAGAAAAATTTTTAGACTTGTCCAAATCTAATACATTTGCCGACGAAGAATTAAGGGTGGCTTAAGAGACAAAATTTGTCCTTAAGAAAACATTGTGGAAAAAGGAGAAAATGCTGGTTACCAGCATTTTCTCCTTTTCCCACATTGTTTTCAAAAGCCTTCTTTGTCAGGGTTGTTAGAAGTCGGGATCGTGTGGTAAAGGGCTATATTCAATGTTATATTTGTACGACCTGAAAAAATAGAACACCTCATATTAAAAAAGCTGGGTTAGATTATCGTTTTCTTGAATACCCTTTTTATCCTTTGATACTGGGGGTCGTAGTTACCCCGTTATCAATGAAACATAACCGAAATGTTTGTTTTGATAACATCTCGGGTTGAGATCGATCATGGACCGATTTCGGTTCAACTCTTTACCAAATAATCCGAGTTTTAACGACCCTGAGAAAGAAAACTTAAACTTAAATATAAATTTCAATTATTGAGCCACATTTTTTTGCTGTCTACAATGCTTTCAATTTGTACAAGTCTAGAATTTTGTTGTTTTGGGAAAGAGTTAAATCTGTGTCAATACCAAGGCTGAATTTCAGATTCAGTTTTCGCTCTTACTGGATTGCCTCCATTTTGCAATCATTTTGTTTGACATCGTCACAACCAAGAGATGTTTAGTTTGCTAGTCTATAGCGTGAATACCTTAAAATACATGGTTGTATGACTACAATTTCTAACTTGAGAGTATGTAACCAACAAGTTTAATTCGATGAATGTCTTCTCATATAGGCTATAAATCGTTGCCGTTTTAGCATCTATACCTTCATTTCCTGAAGAAAATCTTAGTGTACATGTAAATGAGTCATGCTCTGGTAAAAGGGGGCTTAACGCATTTCCGTGATGCATTGTATACCTACCAATCAAGCCATCACAATGATGGATCCAAAACAGCCAGTTTTTTTAAAAAACAGAGTGAATTATGAGATAGACTGGTCCTTGGACATACAGAAAATTGACCGATAGGAAAAGGTCTCGGTCCAGGTCAGCCTGCGCGAACTGCGCAGGTTGATCTGTGTCGATACTTTTCGTAGATGCATTAAGCCCCCTTTTCACAGAGCATGATTCATATGTAAATTTGTGAGTAAATAGAAAACTGGAATCCCAGATCTCTATTAATACTGTGTTTCATCAATTTTAGGCATTTACTGGCAGAAAAACAAAAATGTCAGAAGAAAATAAAAGATGGCGGGATGTTGATCCGGAAGACATCGCTCTAAAATCTGAGTTCAAGGACAACGATTCCGATGGTGAAGGAAGTGACGTCACATCTCTTACGGAAGCAGAGCAAGCGGAGAGAGGGGTTTGGAAGAATAACGTGGAGTTTTTCCTGGCCATTATGGGATATACTGTTGGCGTTGGCAGTGTGTGGCGGTTTCCTATAATCTTGAGGCAATTTCATTTTTTTAGTTTTCCCTACATTTATAAATGCAAATTGAAACAGACATTTCCTTGGTGATCAACCCCTCACCAACCACCCTGAGCCTTAATGATCCATAGAAAGGAGGCTTGTGAAAACATTTGGGATAAAAGAGAAGATGCTGGTAATCAGCATTTTCTCCTTCTACCGCAAGGTTTCTCCCCATTTAAAAGACGCTAATAAAGAAAGATGTCAAAAACATTGTGGGAAAAGAAGAAAGTAATAGTATGCTGCATTTTCTGTTTTTTCTGAAATATTTTCTGCCCGTACAAAATCAGCTTAATTCTGTTCTTTCCTTGAACAAACCTTGACAAACAATTTTTTGTAGCCTGTGTCAGGAATCCGCGAGGCTTTGAACCCTGGACCTGCCGCTCTAGAAGCAAACGTTCACACCCATGGCCGTCTAGGAGCTCAAATTTAAAGAAACGCATTTCTAGCGTACACCATGTAAACAAACTATCAAAATTCTATGTAGACTTTTCCTTCCTATGATACTAATGTCTGTAACGTTTGGAACAAATTATATCATTATCTTGTTATTTCGGGCTCATCAAGGCCGTATAAAATATACTAATTTTCCACTTAAATCCCATGTCTCTAATTGGCTGGAATAATGTGAGACAGACAGGATAGGCTAGCATTTATAGAACTGAATAAGTGATGCGTTTAACTCTTTACCAAACGACAAAATTTTACTCTCTTACCTAACTGAAAGCAGTTGCAGACGACAAATTAATTGCGGCTCAAATGATGGAATTTGTCTGTGAAGGCAAAGGAGAAAATGCAGGTTACCTGCACTTTCTACTTTTCTCACAATATTTTCAAAAGTGATCCTCCTCGGGGTTTTTACAACACGGGAATTTTTTGTAAAGGGTCAAAGAATGTTATTTTGTCCGTTTGTAAGGCCCCATACGATCTCGTATCTCTAATGCACGCAATTATGTTGTTAGAAAATATGGAAAAATAATGAAGTAATTCATTTGCTTGCTTGGGTTTTCCTTCCTGCTATTTTACGGCAAACAGTTACAGACTTTGTTCGACAAAAGACTTTACTTTGCATATTGTCTGAATTATTTTTTTAAGCGTCTTCATAGATGTTCTTTTCGGCTCCCAATGCGCTTGAGTCTGTCGTGATGCCGAGGCTCGTACTCACCGACTATTTTAATTCTAGATTCAGAAAGTAACACAATCTCTGACTGGCCAATGATCTTTTGGTTCACTATACCATTTGGTGTAGTCAATCAGAGTTACGTTTCTTTGAAATACAGAAAATACTTTAGAATGAGAATGAGAATTCTCTAGAGTGCAACATGTGTGTGCCTGTCGTGATGTTCTTCTGACAACCTTTCAAGACTGCCACAACGAGAACCTTTCGATATTTTTACCCTTACCTTTGCGTATGATGACCTTGAAAAGTGCATTCTGCATGTCCTAGAAGTTTGAACTTTGTCTGCACAGTCCGATAACCCGTAGACTGATTGCCCACAGAATCCATCATGTAATAGTTGTGTTTTTAGACGTATAACTTGTGAAAGTTACATTTTTTATTACATTGTCCTTCTTTAGATATGATATGCAAAACATTGGGGGGGGGGGATATGGGCAAGCCTTTTACATTCTATTTAAGTGATTAAGCAGTTTCTCTCTTTTTTCCCATTTTTTTTTTTTCCATTTGCTGTCATAGACAGCTGCATAAACAGTGTCAAACCATGAGTCCGTAATGCAATTTTTTTCTTCATTACATACATATTTTGCTCTGCCACTTGATAAGGACAAAAAACATTACATGAACGGTTGCTCAAACAAACCAGTGCTCATTTTCTTTTATATCACTCTCTTTTAAAACAGTCGGAACGGAGGTGGTGCTTTTTTAATACCATTCTTCACCATGTTGATTCTAGCGGGTGCGCCACTTTATTATTACGAAGTTTGTTTGGGACAGTTTATTGGTAAAAGTCCACTGGAGGCGTTTCAGTATTGTCCACTTCTTAAAGGTTTGTATTCTTCTTACACCTCTTTTTTCTATATAAATATCTCTAGAAAATTATAATTGAGTGGTGCTGTAAGAAAAGGGGATTTAATGCATATTCGCAACGGTTAGTTGACCCGAGCCGTCGCATAATACTGATCCATTTTGTATAAAACTGGCTAAATGGAGAGGTAGAATGGTCCTTTGAAAGGCAGAAAAGTCTACAAAAAACAAAAAGATTCGACCTATGTCAGCCTGCGTGGCCTGCGCAGGCTGATACGGGTCGATACATTTTGCAGATGGATTACACATCCTTTTAGAGCACGACTAATATCTTTACATCGATTGTGTTAAGAGTTCTACAAATTATACAATCAGTGAATCTTGATGTTTGCCTCCGGGGACATAACCAGTAGTTGCGCTGTAATTTGGAGAGTCCGAAGGTTGGACCTTTTCATTACGGGATTCGAACCTGTGACATAAGAGCAGGGATTGTATATACACATATATAGGATCCCTGGTAAAAGGGACACCCATAAACTCATATATAGTTTCAAACTAGCGTTCAAGATTGTTTCAAACAGTATACTAGTTGCGGGTGCGTACAAAGGCGGAGGCCTGGAAGCCATAGCTTCAACATCCAATTTGTTGCAAGTATGCCTTTCTAAGAAAAAATGGGCGAGAAAAAGGCCTAAGACGTGATCAATGCCAACTCCTTACGAATGGGCTTCATCTTTACTGTATCACTGTCAACGCCCCTGAGTTATTCACTGGTTCCAAGCCACTGACTATTTTCCAGATTTCCCACATAAACAAGCCAGTCTGAGACACAACAAAGTTACGAATTTGGTATTGTTCTTTTTCAGGAATTGGTTTTCTACAAGTTTGTATTTCTCTGACCGTGGTCTGGTACCTGATGTTTATAAGTGCCTATATTTATTACTATTTGTATGCTTCTTTCTTTACCGTCCTGCCCTGGACAACCTGTGATAATGACTGGAACACTAGATATTGTAAAGGTAAGATTACTTTAAACCTTTACTCGACGACAAAATTTTAGATTTATCCATATTGAAAGCATTTGCAGACGACAAAATAAATGTAGCTCGAATGATAGGATTTGTCTTTGAAAGGATAGAATGCAGTGGTGGGAAAAGGAGAAAAAGCTGGTTTCCAGCATTTTCTCCTATTCCCACAATGTTTTCAAATGCTTTCTCTGTCAGGGTCGTTAAATCTTGGGATTGTTTGTTTTATCTATTGAAACAAGATACTATAGACGACTTTGGTCAGCGTAAAGTTAGAATAATTAGTACCCAATAAAGTTATATACATGAACGCAAGTGAAAACATTGTGGCAAAAAAAAACCCCAAAAATTGTTTGTCATAATAACGATCCTCCCAATCATTACGAAAAATATGAACGAGTATTTATTACATGGTGCAATTTTTAAAGTTACTGTTTGATGATAATATCACTGTTGGCCTATTGTACTCAAGCTTTCTGAGACCAAGTTTACACGATTTAGTTTTCTCAGTATTAATGGTAAGTACACTTCGTGTATTTGAACTATATACCGCTGTTTCTTGTAGCGGAGAGATACAGGAAAGAGAAGGATACATATCTATATAATTTGCAATTGGCCTCTGGTGGGCAAAGAATAAACTATAGCCGCATACTTTCCTGAAAGCCTGCGAAATAAACTTTTCTTAAGACTGGGCCCAGTTTTGATTCTCGCGCAAATACAAGCTGGGAAACTTTTGTACTCTCTACAAAGGAGAACGTTGCAAAAATACGAAAGTGGTTTCTGCCCCAATTTGCGGTAAATAACAAACGAATTCTCGTCTTCGAGTGAATCATTCTATCTAAATAGTACAGAACCACAGACAAATTTCATTCGCCCTCCTTATTACTTAATAACAAATAGGTAGTAAATGTGATACTCTCATGTAATAATCCCAAGCTCGAAAAAGCCTGTTGTCATTACAATGGGACGAAATCTGGACGAAAGCCGCAACAAATTTATGGTCAAATCAAAGTGCTGTGAGCACTCTGGTAGAAAGAAGGACTGTAAAAGAAAGTCTACAATGATCCTTTGTGTGCCAGAGGCAAGTTTAGACGGATGTTATGACGGTACAGATCAAAATCAGACTGTAACATCCAATCAGATCTTGATTTATATGTCCAGTATTTGTGAGGAATTCTTGCATACACTGTAAAATTATTTTTATATCTACTTGCCTGGCAGGTCAAGTAGATGAAAAGTTACTCGCCCCGCAGAAGTTTACACTTGCCCTTCTTTTTTTTGAAATATTTGTCTAATATAAGTGAGCCGTGCTCTGTGAAAAGGGGGCTTAATGCATCTGCGAAAAGTTCCGACCCAGGTCAGCCTGCGCAGTCCGCGCAGGCTGACCTGGGCCGAAACTTTTCGCTATTGGTCAATTTTCTGTATGTACAAGGACTAGTCTACCTCATGATTAAGTCGATCTTTAAAAGAAGTGGCTATTATGGATCCATAAGTATTTTATGGCTTGCTTGGTACTATGGATCACGGAGATGCATTAAGCCCCCTTTTGCCAGAGCATGGTTCAAGTATAAATGAAAGTCACATACTTGATTATACTTACACCTAAATTTGAACTAAAATAAATGTTAAGACCTGTTATCATGTCTAATTTTTAGCTTTTTATTGAACTGCCTCTTCATTTTCATCATGCAAAGAGAGGAAGGGGAAAACCGGGTAAATTCGGACGGTTTTTGCAGCACCTTCGTGGAGGCTTAATTATGTGGTATAGAGGTGAATCTCGGACACATGCACTGTGTTACTCATTTGGGCTATCATTTTACTTACATTTCATCAGCAAAATGGCTAGTGAAGTATGAGCCAAGATGTTGAGAAAGCGCAATTTTTGTGCCTACTGCAAAACGGGTAAATTGGGACGTGATAGAAAAAATACAGACATAAAAGCGGGGAAACCCGGACAAGTCAATTATCTAAGTGTAAAATTCGGACAGTTTGAAATTTTGTTTTAAAAAAGGCTAATTCATCAATTAGAGATATTAGCAGTTTTGAATCATCAATCTGCATAATATTCTTTCCTAGCAGTTGATCACTGACATCAACTGTATTAAGAATAATTGTTACTGAATACACTTATTTGTTATTCCAAGGATTTTCTTTGACAACTTGTTATCAAAATTAGAATGAACCTTTATTGGCCCTTTTCCAGACAATGAGTTTTGTTACATTTACAGCAAAAGGGCTTTTTGAAGGGCCGATCGGAAATAAGTCTAACATTAGCTATCGGTTTATACCAATTAACACCTTGATTTCTGCCAGTCCAAATTTATGCAACATCTGGAAAATGGTGGGGGAAATTCGGACAACTTAAATTTTCCTTATTTTCTCATTGTTTTCTATCTAAAAGTACTTCAAACTGTTATAATCATGTTGATTATTAACTCATCTGTCAACAAACATCACTTGTATAATTGTTTGTATTCATGCTATACCTTTTATTGGTTCAAGAACGGGGCCAGCATGAATCCGCCTTGTTTTGAGGTCAGCCAACTATCGAAAAGAACGTGTGGGTAGATTACTTTAAGAAACTTAGGTTAAGCCCCCATTTTTGTGACCTAATTACTTCATGGAATTCCTTAAAGAGGACAGAAACCCCGTTTCAAAGAGGTAATAATTTAAGGAATTGGTTCAGCTATTCGTCAAAAAACGTGGATTTTAGAGAACTGTCCGGATTTATACCTTTGTCCCAATTTACCCGGTTTTCCCAAATTCATTTTCTTAAAGATAAATGTAAACAAACAGATGGTGTTTCCGTACACTGCTATTAAAAATAGATGACTATTCTGCCACATTTTCTGTAAAATTGACTTACCATTTGAGCGCAAAATCAACCTAATTTTTTTTACATAGTTATCTTTTTACATGCTTTATCTTCCTGCTAATGCATCTGTACTGATTTAATGAATTTAATGAAAAATAGGTCATGCCACTTCTCCAGAATTTATAGAAAACCACTGAACCAGTTGGGAATTCCCTCAGCTATTCTGTAGAGATAAGAAAACAATACTAAAGCGTAGACAGCCGAATATACTCCGAGTCAACCTGAGGCCGTCACTAAATACACACCATGTAATGTTAGCCATAGTGACAGGATGCAAACCATATAATATAAAGCATCATTAAAGCATGGCTTTGGAAATTATGGGTGGCGACTAAATCTAGTACATGATTTCTGATTGGTTTTCCATAGAGAATGTGTGAAAATTCTTTGTGCATACCATTGGATGCAGATGGGGTGTGGCGAAATCGGCATTTGATTGATTAGCATTGTATGACGTGTATGCATGTTATAGTGTGTAACTAGACAAAACTTCAACTACAGATGTAAACTGCTTGATTAGCAGTTCTCCATCTGAAATTTTGCCGAATTTTACGGGCTTTAAGTGCATGTTATATGTCAGAAAATGCACTCGCCAGGTCGGGCCAGTCAGGTATTTTTTGTACTTGCCAGAAGTCAAAGATCACCATCCAAAGTGCGCAGGCGAGTGGAACTTTCCACCCCTAGTTAACCATGGACCATTGTTTACCATAAATTGTTTTGTAAGAAAATGAGATACCGTGCTAATCATGAAATTCTCTGAAAGGGGAGATTACATTATTTATAAATGTGAGTGTATTAACTTTCTACCAAACGTTAACATGTTTTGATGACCCATGGAAAGTAGGCTTTGAAAACATTTTTGTTAAAGGAAAAACTGCTGGTCACTTGCAAACACTTTTCAATATGGGCAAATCTAGTACGCTGTCCTCTGGTAAAGAGTTAACCTTTTACCAAACGACATAATTTAAGACTTGCCCAAATTGAAAGCTTTTGCAGACGATAAGATGATTGTGTCTCAAAAATAGAAATTCACCTTTGGAATGGTAGAAAACATTGTGGGAAAAGGGAAAAATGCTGGTTACCAGCATTTTCTCCTTTTCCCACAATGTTTTCAAGAGGTCATTTCATTAGGGTCGTTAAGACTTGGGATTGTATGGAGAAGGGTTAATATTTATGTATCGATGTTTGTATTACAGGTATTTTTGATACAGATGAAAGTATTCGTCTTCGTTTCAACAACTCACAGGATTCATTGATTGTATACAATGTCACCAATGCAACTTCATTTCTAAACGACAGTGAAATAAAATCATCATCATATGAATTTTGGACGTAAGTTTCATGTAAATTTGTACTGACTTGTAAAATATTTCAAATAGTTGTAGCTTTGGTCAACTGCCTGCTTGCACATTCATGCTTGGGATGTCCATAGGAAAGTAAGCGATAGTCTAAATTTAGCACTGTCAACTCTTTACCAAACAACAAAATATGGACTGAGCCAAATTGATAGCATTTTTCAGACAATGAATGTTTCTAAATTTGTGATTTTGGTCTTTTAAGGAGTAAAAAACATTGTTGGAAAATGAGAAAATGCTAGTTACCAGCATTTTCTCCTTTTCCCACAATGTTTTCAAAAGCCTTTTCTTTCAGGGTAGTTAAAAGTTGGGATTTTTTTGAAAAGGGTCAAGACGTACCCAGATAACACTTGAAGAAGTGAGTTGTAGCTTTGATTTCTGAATGGTATTTTATGCAGCTTTCAACCTTACGTGCATTTCAGTCATATCACAGTCCACTTATCCATGTATGTCCTCAGTTTTTCACCAGTACTAGGCTAGGGCTCTGAAGTGTCTTGCTCAATGACATTCCCACCAAAAACTCAGTGCTTGGAGTGATTATTGAACCCATTGCATCCAGGTTTTGAGTACTACACAGTACCAATGACCGAGTGCCCCTGTGATAACAGCATCACTTTTTAACCCTGTACCAAACAATCCCATGTGTTAATCACCAGCTGAAGGAGACTTTTAAAAATGTAGGAAAAGCAGTAAATGCTAGTAAGCAATGTTTTCTCCAAACAAATATCCTATTAATTGACACATTTACTTTTTCATCAGCAAGTGCTTTAAAAATGGACAAGGTGAATATTCTGTAGTCTGGTAAAGAGTTAAGCAGTGCGTTACAACACTCAAATAAAGCACATCCTTTGTTGTCTTGTCTTGATCTGTCTGTAGCAATCTAAGCACACCTTATTTAAGGACTGATACCTGACCTGACTGCATTGTAGAAGGTGTGTGGTTTGATCCTAGATTGAAGTCTTACCAATTACCTGGTCACTACCCAAATCTACACAAGATCTTGATTGGAAAATACTTCACCAAAATACAGGTTTTTCTTTTGTTTTAACTCATTACCAGGCAACAAAATTTCAGACTTATCCAAATTGCAAGCATTGTTAAGTTACTAATTAGGTATGGTTAACTCTGTACCAAACAACAAAATTATAGCCTTGTCTAAATTGAAAGCAATCAGACAACATATTAATTGTTATTCAAAACATGAGATTTATATTCCAAAGAGTAGAAAACAATATGGGAAAAGGAGGAAATACTGGTTACCACAATGTTTTCGAAATCGTTCTTCCCCAAGGTTGTTAAAAGTTGGGATTGTGTGGTAAAGAGTTAAGATGATGGCATTAGTCTTTGAAAGAATAGAAAACATTGTGGGGAAGGGAAAAATTGCTGATTTCAAATATTTTCTCCTTTTCCCAACAATATTTTTGAAAGCCTTCTTCCAGAAGCTTGTTAAAACATGGGATCATTTGCTACAGGGATAAAGATTATTATATTTCGTTTCAGATACAGTGTTATAAACCGATCTAGTGGTCTAGAAGATTTGGGCAGCATACAGTTACATCTGGTGATCTGTTGTTTTCTGGCATGGTTTTTCAGCGTTCTGGCCATTATTAAAGGTGTGGACTCGTTAGGAAAGGTACCAATGTACTGAATTGTTCAAACATTGAGAACTTGAAAATCAAATGACTATTTGAATTACTGAATTCTCAAATAACTGAAGAGGGGGCTTTGTGATTCAATATCCAAATGGCTGAAAGTTTAGCATTCAAATGAAGAACTGTAAATGCAAGTATCATATGAGCCGCACCCTGGCAAAAGGGGGCTTAATGCATCTCCGTTATACACGATACTAGCCCAAGTCATTGCATAATTATGGGTCCATAGGAGGCACTTTTTTCAATAACCGACTTAATCATGAGGTAGCTTGGTCCTTTGACAAACAGAAAATTGACCAAATAGCGAAAAGTTTCGGCCCAGGTCAGCCTGCGCGGACTGCGCAGGCTGACCTGGGTCGATACTTTTCGCAGATGCATTAAGCCCCCTTTTCACAGAGCATGGCTCATATCTATGTGACCAATAATTGAAATCTTATGTAGTATAGGATCTAATTTAAGTTGGCATTTAAGATGTAGATTTTATGAAATAAGTGTAAAAGATACTTTAATCAACTATTTTTTTCCTGACAAGTTTGCTAACATTTTATTTTGTTATGGTCATTTTCCAAAGGATTTCTTCCTCTATTACTGCTGCCATATTTAACAATATTTTCATAGAAAAACAGCCACTTGCTTTGAAAGAATAGTTTACTTAGTACTAATGAAAGAAACTGCAGGAACACTTGGATAGTTAAACTAATGAGCCTGATTTGACTCTATGTTAAAAATATTCAACACCATACAAACAATCAACTATGTTGTTTACGTTAATTTTCTATTCCAGGTAGTGTATGTTACAGCCACTGCCCCTTTTCTGCTGCTAGTTATCATTTTCATCCGTGGTTTATTCCTTGAAGGTGCTACTGATGGTATCATGTACTATCTAAAACCAAACTTCTCCAAAGTATTAAGCGTCCAGGTAAGTCAAACCTATTTCGTATCTCATTGAGGTATACACATAGACAGGCTGTGGTAAAACATTGAGAGGAATAGAGAAAACATGTTCATCATTATTTTCATATGCAAATTGTTCATACAGTGTGCTGCTGATTGTATACTTCTTACGCAGGTAGCATTGGCATTGCAATATTAGAGTTTTTGCCAATTGCGTGAAATGTTTAACTCATCTAGCTTTTAAACAATATAAAGCAAAAAATCCAACTTTTAACGACCCTGAGGAAGAAGCCTTTTGAAAACATTTGGGGAAAAGAAGAAAATACATGTAATCAGCATTTCTCCTTTTCTCACAATACTTTTACCCTTTCACAGACAAATCCCATAATTTGAGCTAAATGTAATTTGTTGTCTACAAATGCATGCAATATGCATGAGTATAAAAATTTGTCATCTGGTAATTTAAGAGTAAGGTGTTAACTCTTTACCAGACGATAAAATTTTAGGCTGGTCCAAATGGAAAGCATTTGCAGACAACAAAATTACTTTGACTCAAAAATGGAAATTTGCTTTGGGAAGGGTAGAAAACATTGTGGGAAAAGGAGAAAATGCTGGTTACCAGCATTTTCTCCTTTTCCCAAAATGTTTTCAAAAGACCTCTTTCAGGGTCGTTAAAAGCTGGGATTGTGTGGTAAAGAGTTGAACTATTTCAGGTATGGTTAGATGCAGCTATTCAAGTGTTCTTTTCTCTGGGCCCTGGATGGGGAAGTGTCATCACAATGTCCAGTTACAGCAAGTTTCATCGTCCAAACTTCTGGTACGTCTGTTATGTGTGTGTAGAAAATAGAGAGTTTTAATTTGTTGGCTTTAGACGATTGAGTGAACAATTAAATGATTGAATTTACAATAAAGTAGAATTGATTTTACGCTTGAATACTATGAGGACATTTTTTGCTAGTTTTAGATGCTCAAATGATAACAGTGCTTGACTCTAACTTTTAGGGGAGGTATTTCAAAAGCCTCCATTTCACAAAATTTTGGCCATCTCTCTCTGTAAAACGCTAAATCTTGGGTTTCTCTTCCAAAATTTTGGTGCACTTGGGCTTTCAGATTGCTATATGCTGTCAGTTTGGTGGACAACATGATAATTTGATGTTCAATGATATCTAGGTATAATTTTTTGCTTTCATTACAGATTGCTCTCTGAGGCATTCTCGTAAGTCAAGAAACTCAAAACCAGAAGTTTACTACCTGAAGACTCCTTCACAAGATTAGGATCAATAATGCCAAACACTCTTTTCTTCTAGTGATTGTCTTAACCCTTTACCAGACGACAAAATTTTAGCCTCGTCCAAATTGAAAGCATTTGCAGACGACAATTTCAATGTGGCTCAAATGGTGCAATTTCTCTTTGATAGAGTAGAAAACATTGTGGGAAAAGGAGAAAATGCTAGTTACCAGCATTTTCTCCTTTTCCCACAATGTTTTCCAAAGGCTTCTTTCCTAGGGTCGTAAAAAGTCGGCATTGTGTGGTAAAGGGTTAAACTCATGGCATCTTGCAGTCACCTTTTTTTCATGTTGCAGAAGGGTAGTTTTGAAAATATTGTGGCAGAAGAAGGAACTTGCTTGTGTTGTAACTTGTGTATATAAATACATGTATATTAAACAGTAATCCATGGTTATGACTTACATTTTGCATGGATATTCTTAAAGTCATGTATTGGAATTTCGGTACATTTCTGGGATTAATGAGTTCACTTTTTCTTGAAGCCTGACATATTAAATATCAATATCAATATTTATAGGACATCGACGATGTGTGTTGTGTTTTCTGGGTTCACTTCATTATTTAATGGTCTTGTAGTGTTTACAATACTTGGGTTTATGGCCCATGACACAGGAACATCAGTCGAAGAACTTTCACGACAGTCCGGTAAGATTTCATTTTCTACACGAATTTCCACATTTTTAGGGCCCTGAAAGTTGTTGAAAGCAGTGTGGAAAATGGAGAAAATGCTAGTAACCTGTCTACGTATGATGAAGAATGAAAACCCTTAAAAAGGATAATAAAATTGTGTGACCCTTTACCAAGCATTTTCTCCTTTTCCCACAATGTTTTCAATCCTTCCACAAACGAAGTCCAATTTTTGAGTCACATTTATTTTGTTGTCTGCAGATGCTTTCAGTTTGGATAAGTCTCATATTTTGTTGTTTGGTAAAGAGGTAATCTAAACAACAATAATAATAACGGTAATGATAATAATGATGTTGAAAATCAAAGGACTCAAAGTCCTGAAAGCGGATCTGTGGAACAGTGTTAAGCTATGATATGGTGTAATGAAAAAAAAACATTACATGTAATGCATTTACATGTATATGTAATTAGATATTCGAGTTAGCAAGGGCAAGGAAAGTCGAAGTTGTTCTGCCAAGCAGAACACGCCATAGCTGATATTTTATTACTTATTAAGAAGTAACAATTTTATCCATCAATCTGACACAGTTTTCTGCTGGTATAAGATATAGGACTGTATGCACACATGTGGAACTGTGTATACGGTAGGGACAAAAAACGAGGTTGGGGTGTAGAAAGTAGAATGAGTAGCCTGCAGGCATGTACGAGGGTTGTTCGGAAATTATTGAGAAAACGCTTATAATATGAGAATGATAAGACTTACAAACGTCGTTATCCATTTTGTCGCTGTTTCTTTGGTAGCACGAACTTCCGGAAAATGGTCAAAACTTGTTTATCTATTACGTGAACTTTACGAAACTTTACTGGGAATTCGACAGAATAACATAGTGTATATGGCATCTTTTTAATTGACTTTTCCCTGCTATTTTGATATCATTCAAGCTTTTATTCAAGTGCGATTTATTTGAATTAACCCTTTTCTATGACATGCTCCAGTTACTCAGCCCTCTTGTTGATTTTAGATGATATACAATTATAACGTGTACCTAATACAGATTTCATTTAGATTTTTCAATTTGTTAAAGATTAATTCATGTTTATGGGAAATTTCATTTACATATGTTAAGTTTTTCTCTCAAAGCATACATTGTCTCAATAACTTCCGAACAACCCTCGTATTTTGTTCAGGTCAAACTGATAACATAGTACAGACCAGCTATTCAGAACTGAAAGTGAGCGGGCATGTGTCATTACGCATCATGTATTTGGTTCTGGCCACTTCTATCACAGTAAGTGGATTTGCTATACAAATCCACTAAAAAGGTTTTTTGAAATTTGTTAACAGTATTAAGCTATTCAGCAATGAACTTTGCAAGAAAAACAATGTTTGCAACAAAAAATGTTGTAAAATCAGTTACAATTTTATTGCATATCTCACCGTCAATAAAGGAGGAATTGCTTGAATAAATGGCTTCCTGTCCCAAAATTTTCTTTATAGTTTTATGAAAAATTATTTCCTTGCCTTCAGATGTTAAAAAAGTGCTTTGTTTAATTTGAAATATGATTTGGTAGATCTAAAAACTAACTGTGCAATAGCAGGTTAAATCAAGCAGGACACGGTAAACACAAGACTGTCAAGAACAAGTTTAGATGTTATGTTGGACAGTGTAGATTAAGACCAGGGTCTGTATTCACCAACCATTCTTAAGAACATTCTGGTTCTTATTCTCCAGAATGATCTAAATTTGAAAGTAACGCAAATTCTGATTGGCTAAACTGTTTGGTTTAGCCAATCAGAAGTTATGTTACTTTCAAATTTAGAGAAGCTTGGAGAATAAGACTGAGAATGTTCTTAAGAATGGTTGGTGACTACAGACCCAGATTCTACTGCAAAATGCAGTCTAATCTTTGATCTACTCACTGACTGAAAACTGCTATTTTGTATGTGTTACATTTTGAGGTTAAAAGAAAAAAGGCAAAGACAAGTGAATGGTGCTCTGGGAAAAGGGCATTTAATGGTGCTCTATGATGCATTATACCAAACAAGTCATCAAATAATTTTAGAGCCATAAAATCCTGTTTGTCTAACAACCGACTGCTTCATGAGGAAGAATGATCCTTGGAAATACTTAAAATTGACCAATGGCAAAAAGTTTTTGCTTATCTCAGCCTGCGCAGACTGGGCAGGCTGACATTTGTTGATATTAGTTGTAGATGCATTATACCACCTTTTCACAGAGAATGACTCAATTATTTTCTATGTTTTTAGGTCCGGGACTTGTGTTTGTGGTGTTTCCTACAGCTATAAGTAAGATGCCTTTTCCACATTTATGGTCCGTGTTGTTCTTTCTTACTTTACTCACAGTGGCATTTGACAGCGAGGTTGGTTTTGAAAATTGTATTTATATGATGACTTACAGTTTAGCCCTTAACTCTTTGCCAGATGACAGAATGTGGCCAAAATGATGGGAGTTGTTTCTGAAAAGGTGGAAAACATTGCAGGAAAAGTTCTTTTTTTTTCATCAGAGGTTTACAAATTGCATTTTTATTGAGGCTGTTAAAACTCAAGATTGTTTGGTAAGGGGTTAACATGTTAATCTATTTAAATGAAAAATTCCTGCAAGCATGCAGTGAAAACCAAATATTTCAGTTGCAAAGTTTCATATTGGAGAAAAAAACTCACCCTATCAGCTAGTGTAGACCTAAGATCAGACTGCACTTTCTCCAAAAGGGCATTACTGGTAAGTACTGCTATGAGCCTAAGGGTTAAAGAAAGATATGCATACATGTAATTTGGCAAATTATTTGACATGTGGTATTCTAGTTTTCTTGCTCTTTTTCAAATATAGACCATAATTATGAAAAAAGCTACCTTTGGCGTACATCAGTCAGATTCAAAATGGCGTGCATAAGGAAGCTTAACTGTTTACCACACAACCCTGAGTTTTAACAATTCTCAAACAGCAAGCTTTTGAAAACATTTTGGGAAAAGGAACTCCTTTTCCCACAATGCTTTTTAACCTTTCAAAGACACTTCTATTATTGGGGCCACTTTGAATATATCATCTATTAATGCTTAGGATACTATATAAGTGGAAATTTTTTCGACGTGGAAATTTTTGCGATTTCCCGAATTTGAAAAATTTGTAAACTTTTCTGTTCGCATATTTTACTACAAGTATACCAACAAATAAAGAGTGTCTTGAATTCACAAACATTTCTGTACGCAAAATGCCCTTAATTGGTAATTTGCAAATTTTTCGACATGCGTATACAGTAGTCCTAAAATTTTGTCATATGGTATAGACTTAAAGGATACCCTGCCTTTGAGAGTTTCTTTTAAAATTTGATGTATAAAATTGTGTCATTACGTATCTTTAAGAAGTGTTAAGTTCTTTATTTTATCATAGTTTATACAGAACAGAGACTAACAAAAACTGTGAGACTTTGGTCAACATATTTCAGTATCATGTTTAACATTTTCTTGTTTACATTGTTTAAATTCATGTATTTGAATACCTTGTCTGCCATGGTTTGAATTGCTTTTCTGTCTACATTTGAGACATGTATTTGAGTACCATTTTGAATTTTAACTTCTTATTTTAGTATCTTTTCTGAGTTTAAAAGACAATTGACTTCTTGTTTATATTCTAGTTAATCAATTTCAATACTATTTCCAGTTTGCTATGTTAGAGACAGTCACCAGTGCCATTATAGATTTATACCCACACAAACTGACGTCAAGGCGCCCCCTGGTGAACTGTTTTGCTGGTTTCCTGTTCTTCCTAACAAGTATACCATTGACTATGAATGTAAGTGATAAAATTATCACTGTGCTGGAGCAAAGCATACAAAAAAGTTCAGTCTTTCACATTTAAAAGGCTCTAAGATCAATTACAACCTGGCCAGATACATTAAAGATACATTTAAAGAAAGAAACTAATGAACAGATAAAACAAGTATAAAACAAGTATCATTTGAAACTATTTAATCCTTGGAGCACTATGTGTGACTTTATAGTTGCTTTCCTTTTAAAATTAAGAGAAATCTTGAGCAGTAGAAAATGCAATTTGGAATGGTTGATAAGTATAGCCCCCTTTTTAGTGTCACTGACAGAACAAGGCCCTTTCATTTATTTGATTTTCCAAAATTTTAGCTGATAGATTGCCAATTAAATGAAATGAACATATTCAGTTGAAAGCACCGATGATGAGTACAACTCTAAATTTTTACAGATAAACAAGTTTCCCAAAAGTGTAGATCCATGACTGTTTTATGCAGTCATACCTTCATCTACACTGTCCAGTTATAAATTGAGACTTACGCTAAGCAGTTCAAGTTTTAAACCTTTACCACACAATCTGAGTATTAACAACCCTGAAAAAGAGAGCATTTGAAGACAGTGTCAGAAAAGGATGAAATGCTTTTCCCACAATGTTTTCCAGCCTTTTAAAGACAAATGCTATCATTTGAGCAACATTTGATTCATCATCTGCAAATGCTTTCAATGTGGACCAGTCTAAATTTTTGTCATTTGGTAGACAGTTAACTCATTTTTTAGAATATTTGAATATTTTGCATTGAACAGTTTGGCCCCACGCAAAACCTCACATTTGGCACTATCTCATGATGCATGCTTATAGAAATTTTGCTCATGCTAAACTTTTGAAGCTCAAACTTTTAAGATTAGTTCATCAGATTGTTAGAGAATTCGAAATTTAGGCAGAAGTTTGAAAGCAAGTGAAAAGAAACGCTCCAAAAGTGAAGGATATACTCCATGTAATGATAAAAATTATTTTTGTGTAACTTTCAAATTTCATACTCAGCTGATCTGAACATATATACTGGTGTAATCGAATTTCGCCAACGCAAGGGAAACTGCTCTTGTGGATTGCACAAAACAATAATAATTTTCTTTCTGGTTAAATATCTATGTACTTGTATTCAAATACTTTTGTAAAAATAATTTTTACCACTTAAACATCTAAATTTATCTGTCAAAACATCGTTAGAAGTGAGACAGTACAAAGTTGCCATCTATAAAAAGAGTAAGCCAATTTCGACAACTCTGGTTTTCCAAGAATTAGAGGCCCCAGAGAGGGTAAAATGAAATAAGAAATTCACAGCATCATTTCAGCAATATTCATTGCCTCCCTTGGATATGAACTCTACATTTACTTCCTACGAGAAAACCTGAAGAAAATAAAACAAAACGCAGCTCTAGAAAACAAAATCGACAGTTACGACATTTTTTGTGTAATTATTTCTGCCGTGGCACTGAAATATTACAATCTAAATCAGGATGAATTGGGGATGAACAGGCTGTAAATCAAAAAAAAGATAACCTTTTGTAGCTCACGGAAAAAAGGTATTTTCTTGTCTTTGTAGTGATTTTTGTACCTGATTCAATCTATTTTCTTAGGAAAAAATGAATAAGGACCCCTCTTTCATTCACCCTTTAGGTGCCCCATACGAAACTTCGGCTATTAAAGTTCAAAAGATAACCTGTCAGACCGAAAATAGATGACACAAAAAAGTTTTAAGCTGAAAGGATCTTTTAAAATCTGCATATAAAGGAGACACCTGAAAAGTGATAATAAAATGGCGGGGAAAAGCATGTGAGAGGTTGCTTATAAACTTTTTTCTTATTGATAGGTATTTTTCTGTCATTAGATTCAAACACAGTTTAAAACATCTTTGCTGCTATGATATCAGTCATTTCCGTGAATGGATGATGTCACAGATACGAAAATATTGCCCAAGAACATAGTTGGCGAAATTCGATCACTGGCGAAATTCGCTTATGCTCCTATACAACTTTTCTAGGCTCTGTGTCCATTGTTCATAACACTGAATTTGCACTCAAAGGATCTATGTTACCACAAGTTCTTTGATTATTTTTTTTCCAGGGAGGAATTTATATTTTCCAGTTGGCAGACTGGTATTTCAGTCAGTATGCACTGTTTGTGGCTACTTTTGCTGAAATGTTCTCAATTTCATGGCTTTATGGTAAGACAAAAGATTTTTTGTTATTAGTTTGATCAATTAAATGTTTAACCTTTTAGCGAACTATCCTCTGCCCCTGAAGAAGATGGTTTAAAATTTTGAAGACATTCTGAAAGAAGAAGAAAATGCTGGTAACCAGCATTTTCTTCTTTTTCCATGATGTTTTCTACCCTTTCAAATATGAAACAATCACTAAAGCCACGTTGCATTTGTTGTTTGCAAATGCTTTCAGTTAGGATGAGTCTGAAATTTTGTTGTTCTGAAGATTTTAATACTGGGCATTTTTATTGAAAAAGAAAACATGGGAAATATTTCTGAAAAAATTCTCTGTACATGTGCAGTTTCCAGTTATTTTAAAGAAATATACTAGTATATATCTATCCCAGGAGTGTGTATGTCAAACTTATGCCTAAAAAATACCAGTTACACAAAGGAGAATATTACTGAATAAGAGCATTTACTCATTTTCCCTCAATGTTTTCATATGGCTTTCAATTGCTGGAGTACAAATGCTCTAAGATGATGGGGTGTAGACTGTTTTGGAGCAGAATAGTTCACAAAATATGAGACAGTATGAATTTTGAGATCAGATTACAATCATGTTCTGTGCAATCTGATCTTGATCTTCAATGTCAGCCAGTGTAACTTTGGCACAGAAAAGGTACGTCTTTAGAGGGTTGAAAAGAATGAAACAGACACACTTCAATTCAGTATAGAATTTATATTATGTGTATTTTTATTAGATTTAATGTTATTGTTCTGACCTAAATATCTTGCATATCTATTTACTTTATACAGACGGATCTTGTACCTACATTGTTGTTTTGCACATTGGGTTAAATTATTGAATTAAGCACAAGAGTAATTTCTGTAAAACATTACAGGTACTGACAGATTCAGCCGAGATATAGCATTGATGACAGGTCGGCAAGTGTCAACAGCCCTCAGATGTATGTGGTCAGTGATTACGCCAATTTTAATTATTGTAAGTGGTTTATTTGTATGAATAATTTTGTTTGGAGTTTTACACCATTTTCAAATAATTCAATATTAGTTTTTTTCATGAACATTGGTGAGTTCTGATTGGCTGAAAAAAATTTTTAATAGCTCCATGAAAAAAATGAAGCAGTGCTGGAACTACTTTTGCAGTCAGACTAATGTAAACAAACATGTGTAAGAGATTTCATAATGTTTTTCTTTCTAATTTTAGATCTCTATCGAGTCTGAAGTTCAAATTGCTAGCTGAATTTATTTTCTCTGAATATTGAAAAAAAAATGTCCAACAGTAAATTCAAAGAGAGAGCTTAAAACTCATTGTCACTTTGCTGGGTTCTAACAATCTTATTCTAAACTTAATTCTTGCGTATTGAACTTCTAATAATAATTCTACCAAATCTGCAAATATTCAATACTATGATGACGTCACGAATTTACGTCATTGTTACGTCATGAACGAGCAGTTTTACCACGCTATGAAATATCAATGAAATGGACATTAAATAAATACGCAATGTTGGATTTACAAAAAAAAGCAGTTAGTATTATTTAAGTGCATATTTGTTGTCTGTGATATTGAATTATAAGGAATGAAGAAAACTTTTTTTGTTTTCATGGAGGTATGAAAAAAAAACCTAATCACACTTGTGTATGAAACTGCTTTGCAGTTTCATACAGTGTGGTTAGGGTTTTTTTTTCATACCTCCATGAAAACAAAAAAAGTTCTCTTCATTCCTTAAATAAATTTCATTCATATCATGGCAGCTAGTGCACATGCCTATGCATTCCAGGTGTTGCCATTTTACCAGTAAAATACACTTTTCAAGCAACTGGCTTCTATCCTATTAAACAAATTGTCCTGTTGCAATGACTATCACTAATCCATATCTGTAGAAATAAACAAGTAATTTTTGTATTTGAGTATTATGTGGACAAAAACAGCAATTGTCAGTTGATATCAAATGGTTTAACTCATTACCAAGCAAGAATTTTTAGACCTGTATAAATTGAAAGAACTTGCAGAGGACAACATAAATAGGACTCTAAAATTGAAATTTGTTTTTGGAAGGGTAGAAAACTTGCTGGAAAAGGAGGAAATGCTGGTTACCTGCATCTCCATATCAAGCTCTACTAGCTGAAAGCCAGTGGATCTTATGTGATGGTGTGGTTTCCGTTGTTCATCTGTCCATCCATCTGTCTGTCTGTTCATTAGTCTTTTTTTTTTGTTTACGCAATAAAGTCTGCGTTAGTAACTGGATTATCATGAAACTTTCACAGTTTGTTAACATCATCAATAGCTCAAATCCAATTGATTTTGGAAAAAATCAGATTATCAGTAAGGGAAAAGTAGCCATTTAAAGTTGAAAATTTACATTTCTTGTTTATTTATTATACACAATAAAGTCTGCATTTGTCGTTGGATTTTCATGAAACTCACACAGTTTGTTTATGTCATCAGTAGCTTGAACCCTATTGATTTGGAATAAAATTTGACGATTAGTAAGGGAAAAGTATCCATTTAAATGAGAAAATTAAAATTTCTAGTTTATGCGATTATGTCCATATTTGTGGTCCAATTCTCATGAAACTGGCACAGTTGCTTTATATCATCAATAGCTTGAACCCTTTTGATTTTGAAAATATTCTGACTACTTGTAGGGGAAAAGTAGCTATTCAAAGTTGAAAATTTTCATTTTTTGTTTGCGCAATATTATAGTCGACAATTTTTTTGTGATTCTTTTGTAACTTGCACAGATCATTTGTGTCATCAAGGGATTGAGCTCTATTAAAAAAAAAAATTCAGTCATCAGTTTTGGAAAAGCAGCTATTTGATGACTTAGTCCTGTTTAATCAACAGTCTACATTATTGGTCACATTTCTTTGAAACTTACAGGGATTGTTTTATACAATGAGTACTGAAATCTTATCAAATTTGGCTGGACTCCAAACGGTTGGTTTTGAGAAATTTTACTTCAGTTATTTCATTATTTGTTCAATTCACCATGCCTGCATGATGATGAGTGCTAGAAAATAAGCAAAATCACTTTTAGTACAGCGATTTGGGCCCTTTAGGGCCTGTAGTTTTCATAAGATAAGGTTTTGAAATACCTTCTTCTTCAGGGTAGTTTGGTAAAGGGCTGTTGTACCAGGATCCTCTGTTTCCTTAGGTTTAACCCTTTACCACACAATCACAACTTTTACGAAGGCTTTTGAAAACAGTGCATGAAAAGGAGAAAATGCTGGTAACAGCTTTTTCTCATTTTCTAACAATGTTGTTTACCCTATGATAGACATCCATGTTTTGAGTTACATTTAATTAATTGTCAGCAAATGCTTTCATTTTGGGCAAGGCCAAAGTTTCAGTAAAGAGTTGAACTTAACCAAATAATCCCTTGTTTTATTGACCATGAGAAGGGTAGCTTTTTAAAATGATGTGGAAAAAGGAGAAAATTCTAGTAACACCTTTTCACACAATGTTTTCAGACCTTTAAAAGATCAGTCCCATCATTTCAGACATATTGTTGAGAGCCCAAAGTCTAATTTGGCTGCCGATATTTATTCTATCTGCTTAATAGGTACCGAGCATTTTCAATTGGGGGCACATTGTAGTACACATGTACATCATAAAAGTTAAAAAAATGGGTTCCAATCATTATCTTTTGAAAACATTAATGTAATGGACTCATATTTTTTCTACAAAGGTATATAATCATAAGATATACAGGTAGAAAAACTTTAATTTTGGATAAAATCCACTTAGTATTATTTTGGGAGTTATAGCCCTTTTTCAACTTTGTTTTTTGCCAGGGTGAGGGTATCTTTCCTATTGACACATTTTTAGTTCGATAACAAAACCCTTTTTTTGCTTTACTTGCAGATAGCATTTATATTGATGTTAATCAGTTGCACAACACCCATATTTTTGCTTTACTTGTAGATAGCATTTATATTGATGTTAATCAATTGCACAACAGTACTATTTTTGCTTTACTTGCAGATAGCATTTATATTGATGTTAATCAATTGCACAATACTTCTATTTTTGCTTTACTTGCAGATAGCATTTAGATTGATGTTACTCAATTGCACAACAATGTTGTTTTTGCTTTACTCGTAGATAGCATTTATATTAATGTTAATCAGTTTCACAACCATGTTATTTTCTTTTACTTGCAGATAGCATTTATATTGATGTTAATCAATTGCACAACAATGTTGTTTTTGCTTTACTTGTAGATAGCACTTATACTAATGTTAATCAGTTTCACAACCATGTTATTTTTGGTGTACTTGCAGATAGCATTTATATTGATGTTAATCAATTACACAACACCGGACTATGGTGACGGGTATGTCTATAGTAATTCAGCAATTGCCATTGGTATGTTCATCGGTTTGGTTCCGGAATTGGGATTGATATTCCATGCCATTAAAGCCTTACTGCAGCGAAAAGGAACATTTGTACAGGTAATGGAATGGTTAATCCTTTACCACATAATAGTTTTTGATGACCATAGAGAAGAAGACTTGAAAACATTGGGGAAAAAGGAGAAAATGCTGGTAAGCAGTATTTTTTCCTTTTCCCACCATGTTTACTACCCTTCCATGAATTTAAGATCTTTAGCTAATTTTATTTTATCGTCTGCTAATGCTTCCAATTTGAACAAGTATAAAATTTTGTCGTTAGGTAAAGAGTCAACCAGTAGTCTTTCAGCTAAAATATACCACAACCAATAAATTATGACCAATATCTGTTATATTCATTCAGTAATGGAATCATCATCATTTACTCTGCAGCTTCTTATTAAGTTTAAGTGGACATTTTCAATCTACAGAAAAGACTTGCCCATTGCAATATACTTTGCTTTTCAGGTGTGTCATTTTCATAGAATATCTTATTAAAGACAACTTAGCAGTGTAAATCCAAGATCAGAATGCATGATATCTGCAGTCTGATCTTGATCTAAACTGTCCCCTACAATACATGTAAGGTAGTTTTCCATGTTTTTTGTTTCAGCGCCTTAGAAACAGTATCAAACCAAATTCAAAATGGCTACCAAATGACAAAGTTGCCCGACAGACGTATCTCATGAAGCAATATGTGTATGAAGACACTTGGTGGGAGAGATTCAAACTCAATACCCGAGGTCCAGCGAACAATCCACTTTTATAGTGCAGCCTGTATTCCCCCCCCCCCTTTTTTTTTTTTTTAAAACTCTTTACCAAAGATTCAGGTATTTTTAAAACCTGTAAGGCTTGTAAAAAGATTGTGAAAAAAGTATAATGCTGGTTATCAAAGGGTTGAAAATGATAGTAATCAGCAATTTGTCCCTGTCCTACAATGATTTTTTTACCCAGTACAAACCCCATCATTTAAGGATAGGGCACCCTAATGGGATTCTTATATAACATTGCCTCTCATCGCTGAAAAAACCTACGGATACGGCTAGGGCTCGGGAAATGCGTAATCAATCGGCTGATACACGTTAATTCCCCGCATTGATTACGGAATACCCGAGTCTTAGTCAAATCCGTATGATTCTGGTGATGAAAGGCGATGCTCCACAAATCCCATTAGGGTGCCCTATCATTAAGCCGTATGTATCGCCTGCAAATGCTATCAGTATCAGGAAGTCTAAAATTTTGTCATAACTTGTCTGGTAAAGAGTGAATGTCTTGGTCCTATTTGTATTCAAATTATCAGTTTTATTGTACTGGTATTTGCTTTGCAATGTACACTCTCAACAGAGAATAACTGTATACTGTGCTATTCACAGTTATTTGGCCTGCAACTCGCAAAAAGGGACATTTGGACATTTGCTTAAAGTATTGTCTCGGATCAACCTAAGCAGTCCGCGTAGGCTAATCCAAAATGACACTTTCCATTTTTATGTAATTTTCTGTTTTGTGTCAGTCTGTTATAGCATAAAATCTAATGTAGTAGTAAAGTGACGTCTCGGATCAGCCTGCGCGGACTGTGCAGGCTGATCCGAGACGACACTTTACGGAAATGCCCGAATGCCCCTTTTCACGTGTTGCAAGCCATTTAGCATTTACCTCATTACCAAACAACAAATATGTATACCTGTCCAAATTGAAAACAGTTGCAGATGAAAGTATACATTACTCATAAACTGAAATTGCTCTTTGGAAGGGTAGAAAACATTGTGGGAAAAGAAGAAAATGCTGGTCACTAGCATTTTCTTCTTTTCCCACTATGTTTTCTAGGCCATCTTTATAAAGATCATCAAAACCCAGATTGTGAGGTAAAGAGTCAAAGTGCTGAAAGAGGCGTAAGTTGCTTTTGTGGAAAGTGTAGATCATGATCAGATCGCACAAAATACACAGTCTGATTTTGGATCTACTCTTTCTGCTTCGCTACATATTTTGGCCAATACAACCTTGAAATTCGTGTTTTAGTATTTTGGCGGTTTTACCTCATTGAAATGTTCATTTCATTTATTCAGGGTTCTGAGGGTTGACCTTTTTCTACATGGCAAAATTTTAGACTTGCCCAAATTGAAAGCATGTTCAGATTACTTATTACATTTGGATCAAATGATTGTATTTGTCTCTTAAAGATTGAAAAACATGGTTGGAAAAGAAGAAAATGTTACTGGCATTGTCTCCTTTTCCCACAATATTTTCAAAATGTTTCTTTCTGAGGGTTGTTTAGAGTTGGGATTGTGTAGAAAAGGGTTATAGACACCAATCCATTGGCCAAGGGCAGTATTCACAAATCAATTTAAATGGCATTCTCAGTCTCAATCTAAATTTAAAAAGTAACATAATTTCTGGTTGGCTAGACCATTTGGTTTTGGTTTGTGTGGTAAAGAGTTAAACAATATTCTGTAGGCCAGGGGCCGTTTTCACAAACCATTTTAAAAAGGCATACCTAGTCTCAATCTAAAGTAAAAAGTAGTGTAACACAATTTCTCATTGGCTGTACCAAACCAGATATTGTGTTACTTTTTTAAAATTTAGAATTTAAATGTACTTTAGAATGGTTGGTGGATCCAGACCAGCAACTTCTTTTTAACCCTTTACCACACATTCCCGACTTTTAACGACCCTGAAGGAGAGGGATTTGAAAATGTTGTGGCATAAGGAGAAAATTCTGGTAACCAGCATTTTCTCCTTTTCCCACAGTGTTTTCTACCCTATTAAAGACAAAAATCGTCATTTGAGCTACATTTATTTTGTCATCTGCAAATGCTTTCAATTTGGTCCAGTCCAGAATCTTGTCGTTTGGCGTTGGATCTGAACTGAATTGTAGTTTTGAAGCCGACTAAATTTTTGTCATAGTTTGTTCAACTGTTTCATGTCCAACTACATATAATTCTTGGTATTTTAGGTCTAACTGCTCCATTTCAAATGAAGAGATATTTTGATCATAATTAAATGACAGGTAGCATAATTATGATGTGAATATTAGATCAGACTACATATTCTATGCAGTCTGATCTTGATCTATGCCATCCAAAAGACCTAATTGAAGTGAAGGACTTAAAGCAATTACTCCTTTCCCCTCCATGTGCTGTTATGTTTTGAAAACCCATCAACAGGGACCTTATAAAGTTTTGTTCGTATGGTGTTAACACCCTCCTACTTTTATTATTTGTATAAAATGCTCAAACTATATGTATCAGAGGATACAAATCTGACTGCTGTATTGCGTTCTTCATGTGATTTATGTTTTGAAATTTGTTTATTGCTGCCTTTAACTTGATATTATGTGTTACGAAATTTACCAAGGCCCTGGATGCATGAACATAGTTATAACCGATATTATGTTTTACATGTTTACGGAGGGAAAAACTATGTAAACAATGCTTAAATCAAAAAGTGCGGAGTCTGGATTAAATGGCTTTTGCAGACAGTGTAGATAGAGATCAGATAGTACAGAACATGCAGTCTGTGATTTCAAGGCTTTGTTTTCACCAGTGTATCTCAACACACTAACCCTTGCTCATACATGTGTAATATCAGATTTCATTCTTTTATAGTCTGATCTACATCTACACTGTTCATATAAGCATCTAAAATTGCTTGTAGGATTTATAGGTGTAACATTTGCCATATTACAAAAGATAACAAGCGTTTCTTTTATTTTCTAACTCTACAGATGGAATTTTGTTAAAACAAGTGCCTATGATCAGAGTATGTGCAGAAATGGTTTATAAGTATTTGAAAATTGTGGAAAGTCTCTTCTTTCCACATATGCATCTTACAAATAAATATTGTTTTTCTTATTGTGGCAGATCAATAGCAAAACAATGTGAAAAAAAGAGAAACCACTCATAAAGAGCAGTTTCTCTTTTTGCCATGTTTTCCAATGTTGTCATGTATTAAATCATAATTCTAGTTTATGATCCATAATTTACGATAACATTGAGATATTCTTTGGCTGCAATTTTGTTTTGGGTGATATTATTAAGCTGTGCGTGTAAATTTACCAATGATTTATGAAAGGCTCCAAATTTCTTTTTTTTATATTTTGTATATTTTTCTTCTCAATATAGCCATTTTAATGTTTCTAAAACTAAAGCTACTATAAAAATATTCGATTTTGTTCGCTTGTATTTTGATTTTTCCACACTAGATGTATTTCAGTATCAATTGTGTGCAAAGCATATATTCACATTTGTATTTTAGGCATGCTCTGGAAAAGGGGGTTTTAATGCATCTCTGTGATGCATATACCCAGCAAATCACCACATAATTGTGGATCCGTAAAACCCATTTGACTAACAACCAGCTGAATCCTGAGGTAGAATGGTCCATGGACATGCAGAAAATTTACCAAAAGCAAGATTTTCTTCAGATTCTATCTCAGACTAGGCAGGTATAAACCTATTGTCTAACTTTAAATGGTGACTGTCACTTGATTTAAGCAAGATGCTGCAGAGACCTCTGTATTCTAATGTAACACAGCCAACACATGAATAAGTCGTCACTGATACATAAATGAATTAAAATTGATAGTTGTGTAAAACATTTAGTAAACAAAATAATTTCCTCTCTTTAGCTCACCTGAGCACAAAGTAATCAAGGTCAGCTTTTGTGTTTATGCAGTGTGCATTGTTCGTTGGCAACTTTTACCTTGTGTATACTCTAAAGGCTACATTTTCAGTGGGATACTCATGAAACTTGGTCAGAATATTTGTCTTGATAAATGTTGTGCCAGTTTGAAATGGATCATGTCTGGTTCAAGACTAGGTCACTAGAACAAATCTTTGGAAAACCTTGTGTATACACTTATGAGGAAACATTTTCTAATAATAATTCTACCAAATCTGCAAATATTCAATACTATGATGACGTCACGAATTTACGTCATTGTTACGTCATGAACGAGCAGTTTTACCACGCTATGAAATATCAATGAAATGGACATTAAATAAATACGCAATGTTGGATTTACAAAAAAAAGCAGTTAGTATTATTTAAGTGCATATTTGTTGTCTGTGATATTGAATTATAAGGAATGAAGAAAACTTTTTTTGTTTTCATGGAGGTATGAAAAAAAAACCTAATCACACTTGTGTATGAAACTGCTTTCAATACTTTTGAAAGTTGTTTGTCTTCAGGATATCTTGGACAAGTTTGAAAATGGGTCATGTCAGGTTGTAAGTAGGTCCGCAGGTCAAATCTTAGAAACCTTGTGTACACTTTTGAGGCAACTTTTTCTGTCCAAAACTAATGAAAGTTTGTCAGAATATTTGTCTTGATCCTATCTCGTACTAGTAGCAAGATGTGTCACATCGAGTCAAAAGCTAGGTTACCAGGTCAGATCTTTTAAAAATCTTGCATACACTCTAAAGGCTATATTTTCATTCTAATACACATCTGAGAGACCAATACCAAAATCCTTCAAATTATAGCCTTGGGGCTAAAATTGGCCCTTTCTTGGGGTCACAAGTTTTACATTGGCAGTGAAAACTTTAAAAATCTTCTTATTCCTAACCATAGCACAGGGCTACCAAACTTCACATGTAGCTCTATCTCGTAGAATCCTACAATTATTATTCAAATTATAGCCCTTTGGTCAAAAGTGGCCCAGCTCCAGGGGTCCCAAGTTTTACATGTGCTTATATTGGGAAAACTTCAAAAATCTTCTCTTTTCCAACTGTTCGGCCTAGCACTACCAAATTTGGCATACAACCTCATCTAATAGACCTCTACCAGCGTTGTCCCTATTATAGCTCTAGGGTCAAAATGGCCCCACCCCAGGTGTCGCATCCAGATCCTAACAGTACTGTAAGGTCTAGGGTTACCAGATTTTGCATGTAGTTTCATGTGGAGTACCAGTAGCAAGATTGTTAAAACTACATGTAGCCCTGTCGTAGCAAACCTTAGGGGTGACTCATTTTACAAAGAATCATTACATTGAAAACTTTTAAAATCTTGTAGCATATGAAGTCAATATGAAAATAAAGTCGGTCAGGTCAAAAACCTTGTGTACACTCTGGAGGCCACTTTTTTAGCCCATTACTCTTGAAACTTGGTCAGAATTTTTGTCCCGAAAATATCTCAAATTAGGTGTAAAATTTATCACGTTGGTCCAAAAATTAGGTAAATGGGTCAGATCTTCAAAAAACATTTCTCGTTGATTGTATGATTGATTGTATGGTGTTTAACGTCATTTTTTCAGTTATACTATGACAGCCAGTGCACCTATCCATGCTTTCCTGGAGTTTTTTTTTTTTTTACCAGTACTCTGCACAACACTATTTCCAAGCCACTGGCTGCTTTCCCACATAACCATTGTTGAAACAATGGTCAGCAGTGAGAGAGGAATGAATCCTGTTGCAATGACTATTATCAATCCTCAGAGAGAAATTGGCTGAGCCAGGGATTGAACTGGCAACATCATGTTCTCAAGTCTTGCACACTATCGACTGAGCTACTGGGGCTCGGCAGGCCATGACATAAGCTAGCTGGTCATTGGCCAGTGGAGCTGGAAACTCATGAGGAAAATATAATAACATATAGATTTTTTTTCAAATACTGTATTGCAATTTCTTTTGCATGACATAAAGCACTTTTACACTAAAGCAGGGAATATCAGCACTAGGATAAACATAACATATCAGATATTTTCACATCATACGATTAACCCTGTATCAAACAACAACAGTTTAGACTTGTCTGAGCTGAAAGCATTTGCTAGTGACGAAATATATACCATTTAAACAATGATATATGTTTCTGAAAAGACAGACAATATTGTTGGAAAGGGAGAACATGCTCGTAACCAGCCTTTTCTCCATTTCTGACAATGTTATCAAAACCTTTCCCGCTTAAGGTCACCCAAACTTGATTGTTTGAAAAAAGGTTAAACCACACAAATATAAAATAAGTGAAATGTACATCATGCAGTCACTTATGACAGTAAAAGTACTGTGATTTCATCAAACATTTTGATCAAAATATATTGAAAAAACCATCACATAGTACACATGTACATGTAGATCAAAGAAAAGGCTTTAAATTGTTTACTGTCTAACAGTGATCCACACTCTGGAAAAGCATCTGAATGGATTGTTTTTACTGCTCACAGGCAAGTGTTGATGCAGCAAACACTTTGTCTCATTCCTTTATGAAAACCATCTTTTACACCATTGTGGTAAAAAGAGCAGTTACTTGACACAAATGAATTGCGCCTTTTCCACAACTTTTCCGTACCATTGAAGAATTATTTTCCAAAAATTTAATTTTTGGTCATAGTTTTTGGCAGGTGTAAAGGTAATATGTAAAGCAGTGGATTAGGTTGATTGATTAAATGGTGTTTAATGTGTATTTCAACATTACTGCCATAATATCACAGCATTTGTTCAGTTATTCATGTGCATCCCAGGTTTAATTTGTGTTTCAAGAGTAAAATAGAAAAAAAAAAAACTGAAAGTTTTGAGAAATTCCCCTTACATGATGATGTTTTCCAATGCCTAATTTAACAAGCATTGAAAGTACCATGCATTTATACAACCTCTTTATACAAATGATATCTATCCATCAAAAACACTGTGGGAAAAAGAGAAAATTCTGGTAACCAGCATTTTTTCCTTTTCCCTCCATGTTTCTACCTATTCAAAGACAAGTCCCATCGTTTAAGCCATACTGTAAATGAGCCATGGTCTGGCAAAAGGGGGCTTAATGCATCTCCGTGATCCACGGTACCAAGCAAGCCATCACATGACTATGGATCCATTAAATATCCACTTTTTTTAACAACCGACTTTATCAAGAGGTACACTAGTCCTTGGACATACAGAAAATTGACCATAAGCGAAAAGTTTTGGTCCAGGTCAGCCTGCGCGTACTGCACAGGCTGGCCTGAGTCAATACTTTTCGCAGATGCATTAAGCCTCCTTTTCACAGAGCATGGCTCAAATGTTTTCAATTTGGACAAGGCTAAAATTTTTGGTGAAGAGTTAAAATAATAATTCTACAGGGAGATACTCACCCTTAACCTGACAACGAAATTGAACTCTTATCCAAAGCAAAAATATTTGCACATGCCAAACTCATTGAGGAACAAATGGTAAAATTTATTCTAGAAAGGATAGAAAATATTGTGGAAAATGGAGCAAATGCTAGTAGTTACTAGTGTTTTCTCCTTTTTTCCTCACAATCTTTTCAAAAAGCCTCCTACCTCTGAACTAAAACATGGGATTATTTGGATCAGACTTGATCTGTAGTTAAACTTCCCATCAGACATTGACTACTTTCAAGGAGACAGTGGCAATGAGCAATTTCTCCTTTTGCCATTAGTGTAGGAACTGAGATAAAGCCATTACATTTTGGCAAATATTAAAGGACAAAACACTATACAGTTAAACCTTTAACACACAATCCCGTTTTAACGACTTATAGGAAGAAAAAATTCGCTGCTAACCAGCATTTTCTCTTTTTTCCCCACAATATTTTCTACCATTTCAGAGACAAATCCTACCAACTCTGCTACATGTGATTTGTTGTCTGCAAATGCTTTGAATTTAGAAAAGTCTATAAACATTTTGTCATTTGGTGAAGAATTAAACCAAAATACTCCCCTCTCTGCCCTTCAATATGTTGTCCCCAACAATGTAAATCAACAATTTTCTTCTGTATTTTATTCAGATCCAAAAGAAAGCCGTTCTGTTTTCTGTTTTGTCTTATTGACCTACGCAGGTAGTCAAATTCATTCCTTTCTGATGTTTAATAATTCATCCTCACTAAAGGAAAGTAATAATAAGTTATTATCGTTTTTTTAAAACATTTATAGGAGAAAAGTCAATTTATTTTGCAAGCATTGAAGAACAGAGCACTTAACCTATTCAGGCAGTCTAAATTTATTCCTCTATGAGGTTTAATATTTCATCCAAACCCGATGAAAATAAACAATATTTTAAAACATTAAAAGGAGGAAAGCCATTTTATTTTGTAAGCACAAACAGAGCACTATACAGGAAGTAACAAATATTCCTAAAAATTGCCTAGAATAAACCTTCATCATTTCAGGAAATCTGAAACCTCATCCAACTCTCTCTGACGTGCTTGCTTGTGAGCCCATCTGGCTTCAGCTAATTCTGGAGAAACTTTCCATTTATCATGGAATATTTGTTTACCACAACTTGGACAAAACTTCCCATCTGAAAGAGATATAACATTGCAAATCTTTACAAATTTATTACACATAACTTTCAATAGGTTTGTTTCTAGGCTGTTTTTAACATCACTGCATTAATATCATGATAGCCATAGCATCTATCCATGCCTTCCTGGAGTTTCTTTCATCACTATTTCACAAAACACTCTTGTTTTTCTGGGCCATTGGCTGCTTTTCAACATAAATATTGTCAAAAAATGTTCTATGGTGAGAGGAGATAAATCCTTGCTCAATGGCCATTATCAGTCCTCAAAAAGAGCCTGACCAAGCCACTGTTTAATCCAACAACCTCCAGATTACTTGTCCTCTATACTACCAACTGAGCCAACCCCCTCAGCTTGAAGACCAGTATCTTTTGAAATTTGTGTTGCCAATAACTAACATTAATATGGCTAGAGTTATACGTTTCTTTGAGAACTACACGACTGAAACTATAAATACTTCACCAAACATTGTGCTTTCATAAATTCCAATAGACAGTGTTACTTTAATATTTTACCTTTAAAGGGTGGAGTTTTCATATATCTACCCAGACAGCCATGATGAAACAAATGACCACAATATACACGCTCCACTCTCATCTTTCTGTCTGTGGCAACTGCCTGAAATATGAGGGTATTCGCTTATTATCTCCTACACCCTTTCACGGACAAGCCTGTGATTTAAGAACCATGAGGTATAAGGCTTCTGAAAACATTGTGGGTAACGGACCAAATGCTTTTAACCCTTTACCAAACAATCCTGGGTTTTAACGAAAGAAGCCTTTTCAAAACATAGTGGAAAAAGGAGAAAATGCTGGTAACCAGCATTTTCTCCTTTTCCCAGTGTTTTCTACTCTGTGAAGGACAAATTTCAGCATTTGAGCCATCTTTAATTTGTCGTCTGCAAATGCTTTCAATTTGGACTAGTCTAAAATTTCGTCGTTTGGTAAAGAGTTAATAAGCATTTTTTCCCTTTCCTATCATATAGCTACAGACAAATACCGTCATTTGAGCTATAGTTACATGTATTTTGTTATCTTAAATGCTATCAATATACACAAGTCCAAAATTGTGTCATCCGAGTAAAACAAGTTTGCAGTAGACCGCTTTGAAAATATCATTGTAAAATGAGGACGGGCCAAAAAAAAAAAAAAAATTGGGGTATGTTGACAAAAAAATGCTTGCTACTAAGAATTTTCCCCAAGTTCTCTAAGCTAACCTCTAAGTTTAACCCTGTACCACACGATCGCAACTTTTAATGACCCTTAGGAAAAAAAAGCTTTTGAAAACATTGTGAGAAAATGATAGTATACAGCATTTATTTTTTGAGCAATAATTATTTTATGGTCATCAAACGCTTTCAATTTGGTCCAGTATAAAATTTTGACATTTGATAAAGAGGTTATTAACACATTTTTAAGTTGTTTTTCGCCACAATGTCTATAAATAGCAACTAAGGAAGATCCAAGATTGGATTGTGTCTGGTATGAATTGTCCTGGTACAAATTGTGGGGATTTGAGCTGTCCTGTACCCATGTTTTGTGCAGTCTTATCTTAATCTATACAGGATGCAAAAGCAACTATAGTTGTGAAAAGGCTTTTTATTGATTGATTGTATGGTGTTTAACGCTGTTTTCAATATTATTTCAGTTACATCGTGGCGGCCAGTTCACCTATCTATGCTTTCCTGGAGTCTCTTTCACCAGTACTCCGCACAATTTTCTTTCCAAGGCACTGGCTGCTTTCCCACATAACCATCACTGAAACGATGGTCAGCGGTGGGAGAGGAATGAATCCTGTCGCAATGGCTATCATCAATCCTCAGAAAGAAATTGGCCCAGCCTGGGATCGAACCCACGACCCCTTGCTCTCAAGTCCTGCACACTACCGACTGAGCTACCGGGGCTCGGCTGTGAAAAGGCACTTTTTGGATGAATGAAGAACTCATATGAAGAGTTACATTACCTCTGGATCCCTCAGAAGCACTCTCTCAGAGCACAGAGGACAGTTTTCAAGTGGGTATCTTTTGACACAGTCTTGTATTAAAAAAACACACACCTCTTTGAGTGAAGGTCTTGGCTTAAATGGTGGGTCCCTGATGGAGAAAAAAGATGTCTTCTTTCGTTTATACTCGAATTCTTTGATGAATAACGAGAAGTATACAGATGAGGAAAAATAATCAATTTGATCAATATCCAAAGATAAAAAGAAATATTTTTTGAATAAATGGGTAGGAAAAATGACTTAAATAGAATATCGAAAACAAGAGGACCATGATGGTCCTATATTGCTCACCTGAGTACTTGGCAGTAAAGGTCTACAATGAAGATAAATACCAAATATCGAAGTTCAAGGCCAAATGGCAATGAAAAAAGAGAAATCTCACAACTGTTATACAGGTCTAGGCCGTTAGGTTACTCAGAAAAATTTTTAATAATTGCCTGACATAAGGCTATGCACAAACATGTGAGCCCCTGGGCAGGGCCTCGACCAAGTTTGGTGCTGATTGGTTTATATTTGTAGATGCTAGAGTGTAAACAAAGTCAAATATAGCAATTTTCTAATTCAAGGGCAGATAACTCAGGATGTTCTGGTCCGATTAGAACAATAATGGAACTCATCTGAGATCTTATGGTCATATATATTTTGACCAAGTTTGATGCTGATTGGTTTATGTTTGTAGATGCTAGAGTGTAAACAAAGTCAAATATAGCAATTTTTCTAATTCAAGGGAAGATAACTCCAGTCATTCTGCTCTGATTAGTCCTATAATTGAACTCATCCAAAATCTTATGGTCATGTATATTTTGACCAAGTCTGGTGCTGATTGGTTAATATTTGTAGATGCTAGACTGTAAACAATTAGGCCCATAATCGAACTCATCCGAGATCTTATGGTTATATATATTTTGACCAAGTTTGATGCTGATTGGTTTATATTTGTAGATGCTAGAGTGTAAACAAAGTCAAATATAGCAATTTTTCTAATTCAAGGGCAAATAACTGCAGTTGTTCTCGTCCGATTAGACCCATAACTGAACTCATCCAAGATCTTATTGTCATATACATTTTGACCAATTTTGGTGCCGATTGGTTTATATTTGTAGATGCTAGAGTGTAAACAAAAAAAATGTGAACCGACGGACGGACGGCGGTGAGTGATCACAATAGCTCATCCTGAGCACTTCGTGCTCAGGTGAGCTAAAAAGTTACAGAATTGGTTTGAATTAATTTAGATTTCTTTCATGAATCAAAAATCAAAATGTTTCAAAGGTGACTGTAGCAAATTGTTTCAGGAGGTTATGAGAGAAGTCAAATATAATTTGATCCAAAAGAATGTTTCTTAATCCTTTTCCACACAATCCTGAGATCAATAACCCCAAAGAAGACAGCTCTTGAAAACATTGAAGGAAAAGGAGAAAATGCTGGAAACCTGCATTTTCTCCTTTTCCTACATTGTTTTCTAACCTTTCAGGCACAAATCTCCTAAGTTGACATTTACTTCATCATCTGTAAATATACATTTAAAATAGACCAGTCTAAGATTTTGTCGTCTAGTATAGAGTTATAAAAAGAAGATTTTCAAACAAAATCCCCACCCTCCCCTCTCCCGTTTGTACACAACAGAGTATCTCACAAATACTGGACGGAATAGATAACATTATGCAATCTGATCTTGACAGACAATAGATGCAAAGGCAGTTAAGCTACACCCTGCATCCAGGGAGATACAAAGTTATTTCTTACTTTGGGTTTGGCTTCTTTGGGGGCTGGACACATTTTCTGGCTATTTCAACAGCTTGACCAACAAAAAACACTTTTAACAAATCTGGAAAATTGCACTCCTCTGCCTCTATACTGAAACAAAGCACAAGAATTGCTCATCTCCGATATACAAGATCTCACAAAACTTTGATGAATTACTGCTGTGATTTTCATATCAATATTCAAAATATTCATATTGGAATAAATATAATTGTGACCTACTTTCTGACAATGATTAGCCGAGCCTGGTAGCTAGGTAAGTTAAATACAGGGCCTGATACTAGGGGGGGTCATGGGTTTAAATCTCCAGCTTGGCCAATTTCTTTTCAAGAGTGATGGTGGTCATTGTGAAGGATAAATTATTCTCTCATAACCTATCATGGTTTCGATGATGGTTATGTTGAAAAGCAGCTAGTGGCTTTAACGAATATCATACAAAGTACTGGTAGAAAAAACTCCAGGAAAGCATAGATAGGTGTGATGGCCGCGTTGATTTAACTGAAATTATGTTGAACACAGCGTTACAAATCAAACCAACAAAAAAGCTTTAATGATTGGAAGAAAAACATGATATCTGTAATACTCATGCAAGTTTAGTACTTAAGCACAACTTCAGGTGTTTGTGTAGACATTGAACATCAAGATCTGACTGGCTTTGGCAGACTGTTTAGATTGCAATCATACCATCTATAAATCTGCTATTTAGTGAAATATTCTAAAAGAACCACCCTTGAAATACAATGTTCTGGTTTCTCATACAGGATGAGCAAATCCAGTTCAATTACTTAGCACTTTAACTCTTTACCACAAAATCCCAAGTTTTAACTATCCTAGGCTTGGCCAATTTCTTTCTGAGGACTGATGATAGTCATTGCGACAGGATTCCTTCTTCTCCCACTGCTGACCATTGTTTTAACGATGGTTATGTGGGAAAGCAGCCAGTGGCTTGAAAAGAATATTGTGCGGAGTACTGGTAAAAGAAACTCCAGGAAAGCATGGATAGGTGCATTGGCCTCCATGATATAACTGTAATAATGATGAAAACGGCATTAAACACCACACAATGAATCAATCAGCCTAAATTTTTACAAACCTGAGAAGGAAGGGTTTTGAAAACACACTGCGAAAAGGAAAAAATGCTGGTAACCAGCACTTTTTCCTTTTCCCACAATGTTTTCTACCTTTTCTAAGACACATTTAATCATTTGAGACACATTCAAATTTTCGTCTGCAAATGCTTTCAATTTGGACCAGACTAGAATTTTGTCATTTGGTTAAGACTTAAAGAGTTAACGGCCATAAGAAGGAATGGGCATGTTCCATGATTGAATAAAAAAAAGTTTGAGTTTCAAGGCTGTTTAGGAACACTTCTGCTAATCATCCATCATAAATCAAAGGTTGTCGGATGGTAAACAAGAGGGCCATGATGGCCCTGTATCACTCCACTGGCTAATACGTAAAATCCCTACATGCCAAACATTACAATACTTGGCCAATTGATTTTGAACTTAAGACCCATGAGACAGGACTAAAATTGGTAGCCCTAATTCTTATGGTTAGCAACAAGAAGATTTCTAAAGATTTCACTATATAAGCCCATGTAAAACTTCTGACCCCTGGGGATGAATCAAATTCGACCCTTGGGCTATAATTTACGCACTCTTGGTGAAGGCCCACTAGGTAAAGCTACATGCGAAATTTGGTAGCCCTATGCTTTATGACAAAGTACAGGGAGATTTCTTAAGTTTTCTCTATATAAGCCCATGTAAAACTTGTGACCCCCAGGGCAGGGCCAATTTTGACCCCAGGGCTATAGGCCCACTAGATAAAGCCACATGCAAAATTTGGTAGCCCTAGGTCTTATGGCTAGGTACAGGGAGATTTCTAAAATTTTCCCTAAATAAGCCCATGTAAAACTTGTGACCCTGGGGCGGGGTCAAATTTGACCCAAGGGCTATAATTTGAGCACTCTTGGTAGAGGCCCACTAGATAAAGCCACATGCAAAATTTGGTGACTTTATGGCTAGGTACAGGGAGATTTCTAAAGTTTTTCCTATATAAGCCCATGTAAAACTTGTGACCCCCGGGGTGGGGTCAAATTTAACCCCAGGGCTATAATTTGAAGAAGCATGATAGAGGCCCACTAGACAAAGCTACATGCCAAATTTGGTAGCCCTAGGCCTTATGGTTTCAGACAAGAAGATTTTCAAAGATTTCCACTATTTTTAAGTTTTGTTGCCATGGCAACCAGAGTTTTTGAAGGAATCAAATTCTTTCAAGAAATTCTGAAGAGGACCATGGCAGGATCATTTCTGTGAAGTTTCATCAAAATTGGATGGGTAGTTTCGGAGAAGATTTTTAAAATAAAAGTTAACGCAAGGACGGATGGACGGACGCACGACGGACACCGGGGCATGACATAAGCCCGCTGGCCTTCGGAAGGCCAGTGGAGCTAAAAATCAACTCTTCACCAGACAACAAAAGTTTAGACTTGACCATATTCAAAAGGTTTGCAGACAACAAATTAAAAAAGTGGTTCACAAGATGAAGTTTGCCTTGAAAAGAACAGAAAACTTTGAGGGAAAAAGAAAAAATGCTGAAAACCAGCATTTTCTACTTTTTCCATAATGTTTTCAAAAGCCTAATTTCTCAAGGTCTTTAAAATACTGGTTTTTGTTGTAAAGGGTTACACACTTACGAGACTTGTTGCAGTGGGTAGTTGTCTGGCACTGTCACTTTGAGATTCATCATATATCTTTCTTGTGTTATTTTCATCACTAACTGTGAAGTATTTTGCTTAAGTTTAAGTCTATCACAGTCTGTTATTAGATCCTTTTTAATAGCTGCTATTTCATCACTACATACACACAGCGGGTTTTCTATCACAAAATTTCGTACAAAATGAATAATTGGCAGTATCTGGAATAGATGAAAAACTGACAGAAATAAGCTTGAACTGTCTGAAAAAAGAAGGATTCAGCTTTACAAAAAATTTTTGGACTTGTCCAATTTAAAAGTGTAGCTGACAAATTAAATGTGGCTCAAATGATGCAAATTGTCTTTAAAGATATAGAGAAAACAGTATGGTAAACGAGAAAATGTTGCTTACCAGCATTTTCTTCTTTTCCACCAATGTTTTTGAAAGGCCTCTTCCCTTGGGTTGTTTGTTTGGTAAAGGATTGAGTTGATAAAATACAGATAAATGACAACTCCAAACAAACAGAGTCTGTTTACAACACTGTACTAGTTTACAAGGATGTCACTGTAAGAAATATATAGCTTTCCTTGTCTGCAGCTAAACTTTGCTGAGGATTTCACTGTAGTATGGGTGGCCCTTTGTTTACAATTCATTGACTGTATTGGAGTTTAATGCTGTTTTAAGAGCTTAGGTCATATCACAGCTGTCATGTGTTTCCAGGCTTTCTCACACCAGTACTGACACAACTTTCTTTCCAAGTCACTGACTACTTTTCTCACATGCATCAAAGGTGAGTGCGAAAATGGCCGGAAAGAAAGTTTGCCTCTGGAGGGTAATGAACTCAAAAACACCAAGTCAGATATGCTAATTAATGAGCTAAAGAGGCGGATGCTTTGTTTTCAACAAATATTCAATTATATCCCACGGAGAGCCCACTTAGCTATGTGGTTCCTTGATTTTTCCCTATCTTTTATGATAACATGTTCGACTTGTCCATTTTAAAAGCATTTGCAGATGGAAAAATTGGCTCATATGATCAGATTTTTCTCTGAAAGATTAAACATCACTGTGAAAAAAGGAGAAAATACTGGTTACCAGCATTCATTCCTTTTCTCACAATGTTTCATAAAAGCCTGGTTACTAAGGGTTGTTAAAACTCTGGATTATTTGGTAATGGGCTAACAAGCACTAGACAATCTGTTGACTGAGCTGTACCTGTTTTTGCCCAATTCTCTTCTTTGCCTCTGCATCGCACATTTTGATAAGTCCCGCTAACAACTTTTCTGAGAGAGTTTTACTATTCAATTCTACAACTATTGGCTCATCAGGATACTTTGCAGTAAACTGTAATATTACATTCAGCTTTTTCTGTTCTGTTTTTCTGAAATAGGAAAAAAAGGCTATATTCACAGCCATTCTGCACTCAAATCTAATTCTATAGTCCTAACCTAGCTCTCTGATTGGATTTGACAAATGTCCATGTCAATCAAATTTTTGACATTAGAGAAGAAAAGCATTGTAAGTGCGGATCTAAAAATGAACTTGTTTGGTGAATTTTACAGCATTTTTTTTTTATCATGAATGAATTCAAAACAGCTTGCTAATTCTGATATATAAAACACTGCTTTAAATTTTCAAACTAGATTTTCATAATTTCATAATAGTACAGTTATAACTTCCTGCAACTAATTACGTCAAAGCAGAATATGAGTCTGGTTTTGCAACTCCTTGTCACAAGCAGTTGTTTCTTTTCCTTCATAATTTTCTGAGTAATTCAAATCAATGAGTATGGTCCTGTGCTTTCAGGAACTCATGAGCAGTTCCGTCCTTATGATCTGAAAAGAAGACCACTTTTGAACAAATTCTCAGACAGCGAGCAAATGCTGGTAACCAGAATGATCTCACAATGTTTCCAGAAGCCGTTTGGAGGTAAATGTTTTCATTTAAGCCATATTTCAGTTGGTGTCTGCACATGCTTTCAATACTGTCATCTGACAAGAGTTATTAGTCATACTTGTATGAAGCTCTGACTTGAGCTGCGACACATGTGACCAGTGTGTAACCTTCTATATTTGGTATTGCTTCTTTTGCTTCACTTAGCTCCTCTTCCAGGAACCCCATCTATAATAGAAATAGAAATGATAATTAATAAACATCACCAGATAAAGCCATGGTTTAACAAGCTTTAAGAAGAAAATTAATTGTTAGAAAACGTTTTAGGGAAAGGAAGAAAATGCTGGAAACCAGCAGTTTCTCCTTTTCTCACAATGTTTTCCACCCTTTCTAAGACATATACTATTAGTTGTGCCATATTTCATTTGCCATCTGCAAAATGCTTTCAATTAAGACAAGTACAAAATGTCATTGTCTGATAAAATTCTGGCCCTTTTCTACCTTCAAAATTTAAAACTTCACACATTACCGAAAGGACAAAAAATAGAAGTCATCAAAAGGAAAGTTAAATGCTGTTTTCAACAGTATGGAAAAGATTGTATCCTCAAATGTCTATTTTCCATGATAATAAGGAAACAACATAATAACATTTAGAGTTAAGACAAAAACATGACCTAGAAAGTACATGCCTTCATAAAAAGACTAATTTCTGATCATTTTCAGATAAAAATTATAACTTAGATTTCAACTTTAATGGTCTGGTGCATAGAACAGAATACATGCAGCTGGCCTTCTTGAGCAAACATTGCGTGACCTGTAGCTCTGTAGTTATTACAGCAAAAAGAGACAGGCCGCTGCATTTTTTGAGGAGGGACACTATTTAGAAATGAGAAAAATGGTATCAATTTCTATCAACCAAGACAATCTATTATTTTTTACATCTTTGTGTCTTGTATTTGGTTGATATTCAGTTGCAATAAAATATTCAAATAATGGTAAAGGGGGTTACAAGCTGAAACAACGTAAGACATCACCAAACTATGTGCATTACAAGATGTTAAAAAAATCACTAGTTCAAGGCAGGGCTTTTTTCTATGGTTTGGGGAAGACACTGGACGCTGGTCAAAAGGGGAAAAAACGCGCAACAAAGGCCATATTTGGGGAAAATTTACTGTCTTGCTATATACGATGGTGAACATCATTATATGCCCAGCCAGGTAGTTCAGTGGTTAGCGTATCTGACTTGTGACCTGGGATGTTGCGGGTTCGATACCCAGTTGCGGCGAACTTTCTTTCCAGCGATTTTTCGCCTCTCACCTCTGATGCATTGAGAAAAGTAGTCAGTGGCTTTGGAAAGAAAGTTGTGTCAGTACTGGTGTGAGAAAGCCAAGAAACATGTGTGCTTCACTGACCGCCATGATATGACCTAAGCTGTCGAAATGGTGTTAAACTCCAATACAAACCAAACATTATTATACATGTACCGTATGTGATATACATTACACATTATGTACTATCAATAGAACACTGGAATTAATCATTGCAATAACACTTAAACATATGAAACTGAATGAAACTGTTTTGTGAATACTGAACTCTCAACAGGATTCTCATTAGGTCCAGAATCCCAAGAGTCATTTACTCTTGGGCCCAAATTTTCAAGAATCAAAATGGAATTTCCAGGAGTCAAAGAGAAATGTCCAAGGGTCAAAATTACTTGGTTATCATGGAGGGATAAGGGTGAATTAAAGATTTCATTCATGCTCTTTGTTTATGGAAACAAATTAGACAAGAAAATACCTCATCTTATGTACAAACTTGTTGGAATGAAGTTGTTAGAAGATTTTTAACTCGCAGCCCTAGCATGCAGTCCATCTGTATGAACTAAGGGACACAAACTACCTTTTAACTGTTTACCATACAACAAAATTTTAGACTCACTCATGTTTTAAACATTTGCAGAAGACAATTCAAATGTGGCTGGAACAATATGGTTTGTCTATCATAGCCTAGAACAATGTGGAAATGGGAGAAAATAAAGGTCAAATCTATTACAGTGTTATTTCTTTAAATTTTAGTCTTCTTTTTTTGTCCAGTTACATCTTCTTTCACACTTGTTCCAGTGCTAATACTGTAAGACAAGAGGGCCTAACCTCCATCCCCCCACCATCTAATCTATAAAGGTTGTGTATTTTCATTTCAAAAACAACCAAAGTTTTTCCTAATTTAGACTCGATCTATGTCTAGTTTGTTTCGTGAGAAATACAATTTGTCGAAGATCTTCATTAGAAGTTAAGCTAGATCTAGTAAGAAATCTGTGATTGCTGATCCTGGCCACTTCGCGCGTAAATAAAATCCGAAACTCAATCGAGAGGAAAAAGCGTCTGCTATTTGTTTACATTTTGTGATCGGTTCACACACTAGGGTGTGATACATTTCACCAAAATTATTAACTGAAATAAAATGATTGCGGATTTTTCCAGGTTAGTTTGTGATGAGTGTCAAAAGATGATGATTATACAACTTGAATATCCCAACTTTATGTTTTCATAAAGCTTGAATGTGGAGTGAAATAGGATTTTTTCCCATTCAGCAGAATTTGTCTGCAAGTGATCTAAAAATAGAACAAAGAGAATCTGGTTTTCCAGAAGTGTCATTGGTTACCTCCCTCCCATGAAAATTTCGTACATTTTCCTTCGAGTTTATAAATATTATAGCTGTATGTAATCTTTTTTGCATCTCCTTTTATCTTTTCTTTGTCACGTGTAATGTAGCAATATTGCAACGACCTAGACGATTTTAGCGTGAATCGTGCAATCGCCCCTGTCCAGAATAAACACTGACTAAATTGGTATGGATCCACCTTTTTTTGCACAAAAGGAAGTGTTGAATACCAAATGCTGGATTCCAGTGTTTTTTCGTATTAAACTGCGAGTGTGTTCGGAATATTCCATGCAAAGAAGGAATAGAAAGTACGAAATCAGCCGATTAGCGACGGTTTTCTGTGAATTTAAAAGCAGATGTCTCATTAGACAACGAAAATATCGATCATCTTTGAGGCGATCTTTCAGTCTGGGATTGGGTTTATTAACAAAATCTTAGTACAGTACTTTTTATTACAGCAGGGAAAGTTGATTTCTTAGGGGAAAACTGATTGCTCGTGGGAAAACTACATCTTTGGGGAAAAATTTGCTGAGGGGAAGACACCAACTATTGGCGTCACTTTCTTAGTTAAAAAAACCAAACCCTGCAAGGTCACTCAAGGAATAAGAACACTCAACTATACAAAAAGGGAGAGGGTCAAATGGCCCACTTCCTGAATGGTCCGGTCCAAAATTGCCCACTTTACCAAAATGGCTTGCTTTATGGGTACTGAAAAGGCCCACTTTTTAAATATCACTTAGGCCTAAAAAAATAATCTGTGTTTAGGGTTTCCTCACCCTACCTAGAAAATGCTGCCGATCCTAAACTTTTTACCCTATGGTTGAAAAAAAAATTTTTTTCTGGTGTGATTTCAGTACATGGTCCATGTAAAAAAATTCTGAAAAAAAAAAAAATCCCTACCTACCCTAACTACAGCATCTTGGACCGAAACCCTAAAAACAGATACTTTTCTGTTAGGCCTTACTGATATTCCAATCAGTGCTATCAGAAAAAAATTTAAATCTTTCTTACTCTCATCTATTTTCAAAAGAAATGAATACAATTTCTTAAGCTTTGACCTTTATTCCCACATACCTGTGTGGGTTGTATACTCTGCATTCCTGTCGGGTGTAAATCCCCCCCCCATCCCACGTTCCCATGTTCATTTCTTCATTTCTCGTGATAAATTGACGTTCTTCGAAAATAAAATACATATATGATATATGAGTTAGGTCTGTTTTCTTAAAGTCTAACTATCTTCTGTTATGGACAAGGGCATAAACTTAAGGATAGGAGTTCAGAAATGTCTACAAAAACATAAAAGAAACCATCTCTTGATTCACATGATAAAAGGTTCATATTACTACTTGGTAAAATATACAAAAACTAGTTTATTATCAAAATGATGGCAAAGGACTTCAATGGTTGTTAAAAAATGACAGAAAAGTTGGCCTTTTTGGATATTAGCTGTTTTGGCACTAGGCTGTTTTGGTACCGAGCAATTTTTTAAGTGGGCCGTTTTGACGGTATTACTATTTACCCCGGGACACCCTTGGACGCCTTATATAGTTATAAAGTCATTTATTTTGTTCTATATGATAAATTAGCATTTTCACTTTTTCCCACAATGTTTGCTAAAGGCTTCTTTCCCAGGGTCATTAAAAGACAACATGGTGTGGTAAAGGGTTAAGTTCTTTCCAGCTACTTACACCTTTCCTAGCAGACATTGTTTAAACATGAGCATTCATTTCATGGGAGAGGAATAAATCCTGTCTCAATAACTTTTGCCAGTCATTGAAAGGAATTTTGGTAGAGCCAAGAATCCAAATGTTAACAGCTAAGCTATTGTAGTTTCGCGGAAAGATTATATAATATTTGGCCTGTATTTACCAACCATTCTAAAATGCATTCTTGGTCCTTTTCAAAAGAACTGCCTTGACTTCACTGTAACACAATTTCTGATTGGCTTCACAAAATGGTTTAACCAATCAGAAATTGTCTTATTTTCTCCATCTAGAGATAGACTACAAATACAATTTAGAACAGTTTGGGAATACCTGGGACGTGGAATACAATTTAACCCTTTACATAGTGCATAGCATGAGTCAGTGTCATCCCGGGACAATTTTAAAGGAAATTATCCATGATTTTGGTGACACAGACTCATGCTATGCACTATGTAGGTTCTATATAAATTGTAGAATTTGCATCTTCTACTATGGGAAAATGTTATATATACTTAAAAAAGTATAATTTAATGATAGTTTATCATATAGATAAATCATCCCGGGACAATTTTTAAGGAAATTATCCATAATTTTGGCGACACGGACTCATGCTCAGGGTTCAACATTAAGGCATATCCGAACGACATTGTCTAGCAAAAAATCGGCTCGGGCTAGTAGAACCTGCGTCCAGCTAGCCCGAATGGTCTAGTGCAAAAATCCAGACAATTAGTTCAGTATCAGATTGAATGCTTCGCATAAGTGACGAAAATCGACCTAACATGCAGTTCGTCTAAAAAGATCACTTACATAACTTGTGATTTTGTCAACGAGCGACAAGTTGTTGACAATTTCTACACGACCCATTTTCTACAGGAAGATGATCACACATGCGCGGTAGTCAATATTTTAACTGGAAAAACCAAATTGAACCGAAAATAGATTTAGTAGACCTGAGTCCACGGGCTATTTTGTCATCAAGGATATAAGTCATAATTTTTATTGTGATTGTTATCATTTTGTCAGAGTATTTGATTTTTAAGCAAGAATTTCTTATGTCTAGCTCCTTTTCTTGGAATACCGTAGTTTCATTTTGACGACAACCGAAAATGAGTCTCTCAGATTTTACATACATGTAGACGACGGAGCTGACAAGTGGGGAATATCATCAATATGCCAAGCTAGCATAGCTTCAAAATAACGTCTCATCGGGGAGAAGCATAGTCATAATATAAAGCTAAAAACAAATAAATAGATCGAAACAAAAATAGATCTAGATGAGTAAAGTAAGACGTAGATCACAGAAAAAAAAAAAATCATTTTGGACCTTGAGTGGAATGCTGAATTCGTGCCGTTGGTTTCTGTTTGATCCAGAGGAAAATGTCATGTTTTCTCAGAAAGCTTAATAAACTGAAGATCTGTTAGAAGGATCTGATAACATTATGTCACAATGGTTTTGTCCTTTTAAACTCAAATTCTGTTGTTTGAGCCTAAGTTAGACTAATATACATGTGTGTCTGGTATTGCTTTCAAAATGCAAAGTCTAATTTTTTTCCTCTGGAAAAGAAATCGTTATTGAAATAATTAACGGAGAAACATTCATTGATCATTACTTAACAAGACACTGTCTTTTATTTTTATCACAATTTTGGTATATTAGCAAGAGAAATAACATAGATTTAGATCTATTTTATACTTTTCTTTATTTTGCAAGAACGGTCTAGTAGAAATCTGAAGTGGTCTAGTAAAAATTTCAAATTACTGGTCCACTGGTCTAGTTGAAAAAAATGTTAATGTCGAACCCTGATGCTATGCACTATGTAGTTTCTATATAAATTGTAGAATTTGCATCTTCTACTATGGGAAAATGTTGAATATACTTAAAAAAGTATAATTTAATGATAATACATCATATAGAACAAAATAAATGACTTTAGAACTATATATAAGGCGTCCTTGGGTGTCCCAGGGTAAATAGCAAGACCCCCGTTTTGACCCCCAGCCATACAGTATGAAGAAAAATCGTTTGGTGCAGTATAATCCCATTAAGTTGTCATTTTATTGTAGCCTTTATTTTAATTTGTCTTTGCTATGGATCGACTTTGTTTGGGCCGATTTGCTGTTGGCCGAGTTGTCCAGTCGGCACTACCGAGTCGAGTAAAGAAATGACAGACGCGTCCATCATGAACAGTACGATACATGCCCTTGGTGGATGAAGTAGAGATCTTCCCACTAATTTTACAGCAAAAATCTTATAGGCCTAATCGGTTCAACATAACTGTGTTTGCCTTACTCACTTTTAAACTGTTGAAAACCTTTTTAGAACGGAAAAGTTGTTTTATTTGCTAAGTCTTGAAACCGATGTCCCAACTTCCGGTTTTTATTTTACATGTTTGAACTGCGGGTCATAAATGCCATCTGCAATATGTAATTATTCCAGTCAGTACAGGCTCCAAGACCAGTCTTAAACTCTATATCAAATGGCACAGTATTCGAACAAATCTGTGGAAAAGGCTTTTGAAACCATTATGGTAAAAGGAAACAATGCTGGTAGCTAGCATTTCCTCCTTTCCAAAACGTTTATACGACAAATATATCATAGACCACCTACAAGTGCTTTCCATTTAGAGAAGTTCAAAATTCTGTAGTTTGGTAAGAGTTAATAGTGAAATGGGATACCTTTAAAAGCTTAGACTGATCAGACTTAGCTTTTGTTTTATCCATCTTAATTTCAAAGTGTCTAGAGGGAAAAAAATCGGATTCCTTAGCAGGAAATTCAGTGGATTCATCTATACGGCACTTTCTAAATGTTGTTAAACAACATCCCTGTATGTCATCATTTTTTTTCATCCACTGAATTTCCTGCTAAAGAATTCGATTTTTTCCCTCTAGACACTTTGAAATTGCTATACCTTATAGATGTAATGATTTAAGGGCAATTTATTCCTTATAAAGTTCGAGAATCTAGTCAGTAGTTAAATAGTGTACATTAATCCATCAAGTTACAAAGTTGGTCCATACTATGATATGTTAAATGTGTTACACCTACCAGGTATTCAAAAATTTATAATCTCACCGCACTTCGAAAATGATTCATGACTGAATAAGTAAGACGATAGCTGGCAAACCATAAAAAAGAAAGACATTTATAAGAAAAAATATTTTTCAGCTAGTTGATTTCCCTATGAGCTATATGATCCTTGAATATAGATTTCTAGTCAAAATTTTGCAAAGGTTTGTGGGAATGTCACTTAACCAATAATGCGTCGATTATGTGGGGTCGTATTCAAGTAAGAACAATGATGTCATACATTTGATATCACAAAAATGGATGGAGTTTCCAATTACAAAGCGACCTACCGTTATTTGAGCGCCAGATGTGCATCTTTTTACTGCATGTAAGCGTCCAGTTTCTGAAGGTTTGCAGGTATAAGAATATTCTTTATTATTTATCAATTTTTAAGAAAATTACAGCAATAATTCGTATCACACTATCTTCGTGTATCTCGGTTTTTTTTAATCATATTTTTTTAATCACATTGGACCTAAAAAAGACTTTATTATTTTGTTGTCCACAATATTCTTTTTTTTATAACACTTATGAAAATGGTAGACCTGTATTTAGGTCACACCCCTGAAGTCTGTATTTGTGTGTGTGTGTGTTTGTACATAAGTAGCTGGGGGGGGGGGGGGGACCACATCGACTATGGTTAACGTGTAAACTGGACCAACGAATTGCAAGCATCTATTTTTACATGACCAACAAAACCAGAATCACACAGGCGCTTGATAGACAAAATGGCGAGCTGGGAAGAAGTTGACGTTTTAATGAAACAGTTTCAAGCTGTTCAGAAGCGTAGCACGAAACAAAAGTAGTTTTTTTTTCATGTATTTTAGATATTGAATATGTATCTCACAACATAGATTATTTTGAGTTCTTTGACCGACTGGAAATAGGGTACTGTTATCTAAACCTGTAACAAACTAACATATTGCTGCCTTGGCTTGAGACTACTTGTCTCTTGATCATGTCCTCAGTATAGCTAGTGTCATAGTGTACAGTGTGATTTAATAAAGTTGAAAAATACTTTTTTGGCGATTACTGTTTTCTAGTATTTGTGCTGATTTAGATCAAAGACTTCTTGAAGCTTTAAAGACTACTTATACTGTGACTTCACATGGTTCTTTGATAATGGAATGGTCCATGTCAACTCTTCCCTGATTCAATTATCCCTTTATCCACCAAGCCTTTTTCTTTATGACCTGGAGTTACCCACAATGTTTTCAATGCCTGACTCTTTAGGACTGTCATTTATCATGTTTGAATATAACTTATTTGAAACAATACTTCTTTACCCCATTGGTAATAATTAATTTTTGTGTCACTAAATTTAATGAGCTGAACCGCATATTTCTTTCAGACTTTCAGAGAGAAATGTGATTGAGCTTGTGTCCAAGTTAGTTGAACTTGGCTTGATTGAAGTTGTATACACTGTGGATGGCAAGGAGTATCTAACACAAGATGAAATAGTGAAAGAGATCAAAGAAGAAATTTATGTTCATGGAGGTATGGCTTGACTTTCAGTGCGCCTTAACCCACTACGAAACAAAAAAAAATTTAGGGTTGCCTGTATTGAAAGCATTTGAGACGGCAAATAAAATTTGACTCAAATGATAGAGTTTGTCTTTGAAAGGGATGGAAAACATTGGGTGAAAAAAGGAGGAAATGCTGGTTACCAACATTTTCTCCTTCTCCCACATTGTTTTCAAAAGTATTTTTCGTTAGGGTCTTTAAAACTCAGGATTATGTGTTAAAGGTTTAATACTTTTCCACATAATTCTCTGATTGAATGATGCTAAGAAAGAAGACTTTTGAAAATATTATGGGAAAATTCTGTCGAACAGCATTTTCCCTTATTCCCACAATTTGTATTCTAACCTTTTATAATATGCCATCATTTAAGCCATGTTTTATTATCGCTTGCAAATGCTTTCAATTTGGAATAGTATAGAGTTTTATCATTTTTTAGAAGGTGATGACTCATCACCTTCTTATACCAACCGACAGACTTTTCCCCCAAGATGATGTATTACACCTCAGTTTCAAGAAAAATAGGTCCTCATAGATAAATGTTCAGACACGTCTTTGTCATTTAATATGTACAAGTAATGTGCGGATTTTAAAAATCAGTGTAAGCCAATTACACAAACAATGAATTTCAGAGTTACAGTCGTAGAATTTGCTATAAATTTGAAATTAGTCCCGTACCGCAGCTTTGACCTGACATAGTTTATAAAGTGTACTTGGCAGATGAAGCAGTAAAAGAAACACCCCAAAACATCCAAAACCACTCGAAAATTCCCAAAAACCGCGGTCATTACACCTCAAACACTTACCTCACATCTAAAACTCTATGTGAAACGATTGGATACACGATTTTATGGAAATTAGCCATGAATTATTGCTATCAATTTCAGTATTTTAGTTCTTTGATCCGCCTCAAGTTGAAATATTTCATGTACTTTGATTAGTTGTAGTTGTTTTGGAAAACATAAGTAGAGAACGATTGTAATCAATAAGTTAAAAATCTACATTTATGTTAGTTATTGCTGTTGTCCGGACCCTTTAACAGTGGCGACAAGGATATTTCATTCCCTCTGTATACAGTAAATATAACTATAAATATGACAAATACAGCAATATTGACCGTGCATCGACAGCTGGTTGGAGAACGAGGAATAGCCGTCCAGCGTGGTTTTCAATACCAAATAGCATTGATGGTAAATGATTAAAAAAAAAAAAAGAGTTGATTCTTTTTTCTTATCTCCATGGGGATCTAAGACTTACAGCCCACTCTGTAATTTTGTAGCACCTCAAAAGTTCAATGATAAGACTTTCGACCCAGTAAAAACCATTATTTAAAAGAACCCAAAACCTTCATCATTGCAGAACGATTTATGTTTCATTGTAAGATGCAAAACGAATATGAAACTGTAACCAAGTAATTGAGGGAAATGATGTGGCTAAGTGAATCATGTGAGTTTTGGACATTGTTAAATGTGGTGAGTGATTGTTTCGTCTATGGGTAACAGAACAGTGTTACTCAGAGAAAGTTATTGTCAGCAGTAGAATTAACTTTGAAAAAGGCAGTTGATTTGGCTGTAAGTATGGAATTGGTGGACATTGAAGCATCAAAAACCAAGGGCCCATGATAAAGTGTTCACATAGTGGTTTATGGGTGGTAAAGCTAATCATGACAGTCGGGATTGTTTCTACATGAATGCCTAGTGTCATAGCTGTAAAGGTCACAGCAAGATGTCTCTGAAAAAGGCCCTTAAAAGATGACAAAAGTTCAAAGCCCAGAGTGAAACGGGACAAGAGAAATAAACAAATGTCCATTTACTGAATGAACATCAAATTTTTGGAGTCTGGAAGTGAAAACGAGGTAGAATGGCCACTTTTCACATTAAGATCACTGTCTGGCTCAGAAATCTATGTTTCAGTGCAGATTGAGGGTAAAGATTGTGACATGGAAATAGATACAGGGGCCTCTATGACTATTGTTTTGGAAAAATTCCATGAAAGTACTTTAAATGTGAAACTTGAGCTACTTTCGTGTTGCTAAAATCATATACAGGAGATAAAGTTCTAGACCAGGTATAGTAACTGTCAAATATCGTCACCAAAAGAAAAGTCTACCATTAGTTGTCATGTATGGAGATGGTCTCTCTATTTGGAAGAAGCTGGTTAATGGAACTCAAGCTTGATTGGAAGAATATTAAATGGAGTCACCAAGTTGGTTCTTTAGAGTAATTGTTGTCAAAATACTCTTACTTGTTTGATACAAATATTGGAGTAATGAAAGTGCCACAGCAAAACTGATGTTAAATAATGACTGCAGTCCAAACTTCTGCAAACCAAGACCTGTACAGTTTGCACTAGAGAACAAAATTAAAACAGAATTAGAAAGACTAGTTGATAGTGGAAATAGTCCAAACCTTGAATGGACAACACCAAAATTAGCTGAGTGGTTGAAGGACTCTTTGCATAAACTAAGAAGTAAACTGAAACTTGTCAAAGTTGATAGAGACAGTAATATCAGTGTGTCGACCAGCCCCGCAAAGGGTCGCAAGTTCTCTAAAAAACTGAACTAGAAGGTTTTACTGTTGTATTAAGATTGATGCAAAGTACTTTTGTAAGTTGTGTCATGACAGGTCTTAAATTTCCTGAAACTGTGGTTAGCATATCATGGGAAAGCTGAAAACATTGTGGCAAAAGGAGAAAATGGGGGTTGCAAGCTTTTTCCTGCCTCACAATACATGTATGTTCTATCCCTTTGATGACTATTGCCACTTGTAAAGCCAAAGTTTAGTTTGGACACAAGCCTTATGCCTTAAATTTCTTTGAAACTGGATTTTACTTACCATGAGAAAGTTGAAAACATCGTGGCAATAGGAGAAAATGCTGGTAGTAAGATTTTCTCCTGTTGACAAAATATTTTCATTACTTTTTAGCATTATTTACATCCTTTGAGTCATTATCTGTATTTGTCTGCTGCAAATGCTTTCATTTTGATTGTCAGAAACTATCTTACCTGGTAGAGAGAATGAATTTTAGCAAAAAGTTCTGTCCAGGATTTTGGACTTAATAGGGCTTGGAAGATTTAAGAAAAAAGAAAACAAAAATGTGCTAAGAGAAACCATTATTCAAGCAAGTAATGCGTTCCTCTTTCCATATTTTTTTATTTTTTTAATAAAAAAAGTGAATGAATTGAGCTGGGGAAACAATAAACATGTTTAAACACTTTACCACACAGTCCTAAGTTTTAAAGACCCCGAAGAGGAAGGCTTTTGGAACAATGTGTGAAAAGAAGAAAATGCTGGTAACCAGCATTTTTTTTCTCTTCAGACATTGTTTTCAAAGATCTCAAAGTGAGATACTGTCATTTGTGTCCCATTTTATTTGTCGTTTGCAAATGCTTTCAATTTGGACTGGTCTAAAATTTTGTTGTGTTGCTAAGATTTAAGTAGTTTCTTATACGAATAAGAATATTGATTAAAAAGATAGAAAGTACATGTATTATATTATTTCTGGCATTGACATGGTTTTGTATTTAATTAAACTATGAAATTGTTAAAATATTACTATTGTCTTGTACAACTCCGCTCACATCCTGTTTTTAATGTCTGTCTAAACTTCTCAGTCTGACCACTTCTCCCCATTTTGAAAAACTTCTCCTAATTCTCAGGCTGTAACTTCTCAATAATGTTTTTTATCCATAAAGTGTATGGATTGAGCTGGGGGAACAATAAACATGTTTTAGCTCTTTACCACACAGTCCTGAGTTTAAGAGACCCTGAAGAGGAAGGCTTTTGAAAACATTGTGGGAAAAGAAGAAAATGCTGGTAACCAGCATTTTTTTTTTTTCTCTTCCGACATTGTTTTCAAAGATCTCAAAGACAGTTACTGTCATTTGTGTCCCATTTTATTTGTCGTCTGCAAATGCTTTCGATTTGGACTGGTCTAAAATTTTATTGTGTTCACAGTTGCAAAGATTTAAGTAGTTTCTTATACGAATAAGAATATTGATTAAAAAGATAGAAAGTATTATATTATTTCATGTATTGACATGGTTTTGTATTTAATTAAACTGTGAAATTGTTAAAATATTATTATTCCTTGTACAACTCAGTTAACATCCTGTTTTTAATGTCTGTCTAAAATTCTCCTCCTCAAAGTCTGACCACTTCTCTGCATTTTGAAAAACTTCTCCTTATTCTCAGGCTAGGGAGAAGTACCTCTCCTCAAATTCTGAGAGTTGGCAGAGGCCTGAGTATTAAAACCTGACAATAAAGTTAGAATTTAAGGAGATTGCAAAGTCATGTTTAATCCTGTATTTGATATAGGAGAATATCCATAACCTACAGCAGAAGATGTGTTCATAAGATTAGACTGGGGACAAAAGTTTAAAGAAGTTGACATGCGTCATGTGTACTAACATGTATGATTAAATGAGCAGTCGCATGAATAAGTGAAAAATCAACATTTATACTGGTTATTGCTTTTGAGCGGACTCTAAAACATTACATAAATCTGAGGAAAAAGATGTTATCAACCATCAGATGAATGTAATTGTTAATGAAATGATTCACTGTTAAAACCTATTTACTAGCATATTTCTAGCATCACCTTCTATTAGTACTTTCAGTACTTTGATTTTTTTGGTGCTCCACAATATATTTCTCTGCCAGATTGAAAGCATGTACAGAAGTCTACTTGAATTTTGTTAAAATGATTGGAAGTGTCTTCAGTGAAAAACAGAGATGAAAATGCTGGTCATTAGCATTTCTTTCTTTTCCCATAATGTTTTCAAAAGGTGTCTGTTTCTGGGTTGTTACAACAGGACCAATTGGTAGAGGGTTAATGCAATATTTTAAACCTGTTGAATCCAAAATGAACAAAGCGTTCAAAAAGCATGAAAAAAAATTTACAAACATCAGACATGACTGCACATCTGTAGTCAAATCTTGGTCTGCATAGTCCTGGAAAGAATCTGTATGCATTATAATATTTTCTGCTATAGAATGAAATATTCAGTCAAGTTCACTGACATGATAAATTAAACTTTGAGTGTGTTAAAAATGTATATTTTCAGAAAGCTTAAGATATTCAAGGGAAGGGGACTAGTTTTTGATCTGTAGTGCCATTGTTAAGTCTTTTTCTGCCGTTGGCGACCACAGCTGTACTTTGCAGAGTGTAAAGAAAGATCAGCCTGCACATATGTGCAGTCTGATCTTGCTTTACCCTCTGCTACTTTCTCAGTAGTTTTGGTCCTATAAACTCCATTCAATGTCATTAAACTTGACTAAACCTTCTTTTGTAATTATCAACAATTTAAATTTTGCAGGAGAAGGATGAGGTTCTCATTGTTCTAAACCAAGGTATTACTTGTGATATGGTAGCGTGTAGGATTGTGTTATCAAGCACCCATAAGATGGGATTTGATGATGAACTTGTAATTTTAAATGAGACCTCTACAACTGACCTTGTTATGTATTCATCATCAACCATTCTAAATTCTACTCTGATTCCTCCGGTAGTTCATTTAAGAAATAAAGTATCTGATTGGCAAAACCTATATTGGATTAACCTTTTACCAAACAATGTCATGTTTTAATGACTCTGAGAGAGTAGGTTTTTGAAAACATCGTTGGAAATAAAGAAAACAGCTGTTAAACACATTTTCTCCTTTTCCCAAACACTGTTTTCTATCCTTTAAAACGTTACCACACAACTACTGTTTCATCAACCCTGAGGAAGAAAGCTTTTGAAAACATGGTGGTAAAAGTAGAAAATGTTGGTTACCAGCATTTTCTGCATTTCCCACAATGTTTTCTACCGTATCAACAATAAATCCCACCATTTGAGCTACAGTTAGCCTGTCGTCTGCAAAGCGTCTACACTTTTGTTGTTTGGTACAGAGCTAAGGTCAAATCCCCTTATTTGAGGCTTTGTTTTATTTGCGGTCTGCAAGTGCTTCCAATTTGGATAGGTCTTAAGTTTTGCAATGTGGTAAGGGTTAACCTACTAGAAGTTGTATTCTATTGCATTTAACATTTTACCACATGAAAAAATCTTAGACTTGTGGAATTGGAAAGTATTTGCAGACAACAATTTAAATGTGGCTAAAATGATGGAATTGTCTAAGAATGTGTAAAAAACATTGTGGATAAAGGAGAAAATGCTGTTAACCAGCATTTCATCCTTTTACCACTTTGTTACAAAAGGCTCCTACCCCAGGGTTGTTACAACTCAGGAGTGTGTGGTGAAGAGCTAAGAAAACACTTGAGAATTAGACATCAATTCAAAGTGGTTGAGGAACACAACCTCTCTTAATTTCAGTATGGTCACTTAACCTCTGTTTATTTTACTTTTACAGGTAGAATTGCCCTGACAGACTTGGCTCAGCTTCTGAATCTAGATTTCAGTCATATAGAGACTCGCGCCCAGGACGTTTTGAAAAATGACAAAAATGTGTTCCTTGTGTTGGGCAACCTCATTGATAAGTAAGATTTTATGCACTTGAGGTCTTTAAGAAACTTTAAGACTTATCCAAATTAAAAGCCTTTTCTGGTGACAAATACCATGTGGCATAAATGGTTGGATTTATTAAACCCCTGCAAAACGAATGTTTTCGGGGGTATACTGGAATCAGCCTGTCTGTCTGTCCTTCTGTGTGCAAAATACTAGTAATTTTGTGTCGCGAACTCCTCCTAAAGTTTTGCTGCTATTGTATTGAAAGTTTGTTGATACATTGATCGTATACTGAAGTTGTGCAAGACGCAGTTTTCAATCATCTTCTCCCTATGATTCAAGGGTAATCTCCCCATGAACTTAGAAAATTTTTTGTTAAATTGCGTGTTTCTGTCAAAGCGCTGGCGGGGGTATTATTTTCTTTTCAAGTGATTGAATCATTTGAGACTACCCACATAGAGGTGTTAGTTAAGGTTTCCAGGAAAGAGTCATCAAGAGTTGTAGAACTTGTTTCACAATCAGTGTGAAACAATAAATCTACCTCTGTATTTATTTTTACTAGCATCTCTCTATTTTTTTATGAGAAATGAAATTTCAGCCTTTGTTTAAAGAATCTTTTCTTTGATGTGGTTAATCATCTCGTACACACTGTGTATGGCGCACTGAGAAATTATTGAAAGGCCAAGGCCTACCTAGCCTACAATCTGAAATGAATCCTGCAAATTTTATGTTAAACCTTTTACCACACAATCCTGAGTTTGAACGACCCAGAGGAAGAAGCCTTTTGAAAACATTATGGGAAAAGGAGAAAATGCTGGTAACCAGCATTTTCTCCTTTTCCCACAATGTTTTCTACCATATCTACGACAAAATCCATTATTTGAGCCACATTTAAATTGTCATCTGTAAATGTTTCCAGTTTAGACCAGTCCAGATTTTTGTCATGTGGTATAGGGTTAATGATTTATAAATTGCAGCTGTTCTTTATGCTAGAATTGTATGTGACAGACATTAGTTTTTTCTGGCTGAGCCTGTACATCAGTTGGTACAATACAGGCTAGTAGTCTATGGATGATGAGTGAATCCAAGCTTTGCAAAAGAGGGATCAATTGTAGTCACTTTGAAAAGATTCAGTCCTCCTTGAATATTGAACATTGTTTTGATGATGTTTGTATTGAAAAACGGCAAGTGGCGTGGAAAGAGGCTTTTTGCAAAATACCGTCGAAAGAAACTGTAAGAACACATGGGATAGGTGCACTGGTTGCCTTGATATGGCCGAAATAATGTTGTACTTAGCTTTTACACCAAACAAACAAACTGAAATAATGCTGAAAACAGGTAAACAGTAAATAAAGACAAAGATATTTTTTTTGTTACTTTCAGGAAGTATTTGGACAGTCTGGCAGAAGAGATCAATGATGGGTTGCAAGAGAAAGGTCATGTGACCATAACAGAGCTCACAAAGCAATATGACCTTCCAGCTGAATTTCTTGTGCATGTGAGTGACCATGTATTTCTCGTATCACTATTATTAATGAAGATTTAACAGATGGTAATATTTTTTGTATAATACAACAGACCGTTTATTGAAAATATTGTGACAGAAGAAGTTGTCCGTAACAGGTTATTTTTCCATTTGCCACATGATCAGTATCTAACTTATTTTCATACTGATTCAAGGTTGTCTGCCTTGAGTTCTCTAAAAGAATGGAGCCATGCTGTTGCAAAAGGGGGCTTAATGCACAGTCATGCATTATACCAAACAAGTCATTGGATAGTTATGGGCCCGCTAAAAATCCATTCTATTTCATAGGGGACTGAATCAGGCAGTAGACAGGTCCTTTGACACGCAGAAAATTTAAAGATAGCAAAAAAGTTCCAGGCCATGTCAGCCTGCACTGACTGCTGACATAGGTCAATACTTTTAGCAGATGCATCAAGCTGCCTTTTCCCCCTTTCACAGAGCATGGCTCAATTTAAATACATGTAGAAGACACTATATAGATAGTAGATGGCAAACAATTTACTGGGGTGTAAAGTACTTAAAATTTAGAGATGGAGAAGGAAAAAGTTTCCAATACAACCACAAAAATCAATCAAAGATAACAGAAGTATGATATTCTATATGTAAAGATAAGAAAATGAGAGAAAACCAATGGTTAAGTTATTTTGATTCAGTGAATTTTCCATAAACAAAATTGCCAGTGCACTACAGGATTGTAGGGGACAAAATCACCAGCCACTAGCTGATTTTGAGAACTCCTCTTCAGGAACTTTATTTCAGGGGGTAGTGTATTTAAATCTGTACCAAATAATCCTGAGTTTAAGAGGAAAAAGGCTTATGAAAACATTTTTGAAAAAAGAGAAAATGTTGGTAACCATTATCAGCATTTTCTCCTTTTTCCTCAATGTTTTCCACCCTTTCAGTAAAAAACTCCCCACCCAAGCAACATTTGATTTTTTACATGCAGATACTTTTCATTCAGACAGGTCTTAAATTGTGATGCACAACAATTGTCAAAAATGTGTTTTGTTGAAATCCATGTATGTTTTAAAATACCAGTTGCTGAATTCATAGATTTATTTCATGAAAAGCTGTGCCTAGGAGGAAGATTTAAGCGACAATTTGTCTGGATTAGAGTAAGGGTCAGAACTAGGGATCGTTTTCGACGAACATGGTTTGTGATGAAATGTAGCAGATCCCTTAAATGATGTTGTCGTTTAAATACTTAACTTAGAGAGGTTCAATTTGAAAGTGTCTTTATATTTGCAGAGTATACAGACAAGAATGGGAAACATTATCAAGGGTCAGATAGACAGCTATGACACTAATGTCATATACACCAAGGCATTCATTTTACGAATTAGAGGCCAAATTCGAGGAGCATTTAGTGCAGTTACAAGGTACACATGTAATGATAACTTACAGAACTATAGAAGCCTTTGGAGTAACAGTCAAGTGAAATAGGATGTATTGATTCAGTTAATTCTGAGCCTGGTAGCTGTGTCAGGTCAGTTACACACAGGAGTTGAAATAAGGGGTTGGTAGTTTGAATTCTCAGTTTGGGCAAGTGTTGATGATAGTTGTTGTAACAGGATTCATTCCTCTTTCATTGCTGTCTGTTGTTTTGACAATGGTTATGAGGGAAAGTAGCCAGTGGCTTGGTAAGAAAAATGTGAGAAGTGCTTGTAAAAAGAATTTCCAGGAAAGCATGGATAGATGCACTGGCCACAGCAACATAATTTAAACAATGTTGAAAACAGCATCAAGCACCGTATCATACAATCAAGTAAAAGAACAGTTGATGGTATAGATCCAAGATCAGACTTTTCTTGATTTCCCACAAAGATCAATTAAACTTTTTACCAAACAGCAAGATTTTTGACTCGATCAAATTGACAGCATCTGCAGACGACAAAATAAATGTAGCTAGAATGATGATCTTTGTCTTTGATAGAGTAGTAAACATTGTGAGTAAAGGAGAAAATGCTAGTGTGTGGATGCTTTATTTTATCAGAGACTAAAAGGGTTGAATCTCAGGTGTCTTTTTTATTAAATTCGATGTCCCTGGGATAGCTAGACACTTTAAGAGTCGACCATTGGTAGAGATTTGTCAACTTCTTAACCCTTTACCACACAATCCAGAGGTTTAAGGACCCTGGGCAGGAAAGCTTTTGAAAACTGTGGGAAAAACTCTTTACCACATAATCCAGAGTTTAAGGACCCTGGGGAAAAACCCTTTTGAAAACATTGTGGGAAAAGGAGAAAATGCTGGTAATAATGCTTTTTAACCTTTCAAAGACAAATTCAATCATTTGAGTCACATTTAACTTCTCATCTGCTAATGTTTTCATTTTGGACAAACCTGAAATTTTATCGGGTAGTAAAGAGTTAATGGTGTACGTAACAGGTGTTAAGTTTTCACCTCCTTGGTTGGCAATGATGAACAATCCCAAATTTTATCAACCTGGTGGAAAAAAAGAGGTTTGAAAACACTGAGAGAAAATGAGAAAACGCTGGTAACCATCCCATCAAAGCCAGAAATCATCACTTGAGCTACATTCTGTTTGCATAATTGTGGTTTCAAATTGTAGAATAAAAATTTTGTTGTTTGGTAAAAAGTTTCCACTACAGTTAGAGACTTGTCACCATCTTAAAAATTTGTTCATTTCATGACCAAAAAAAATATCCGTACTTGTTGCTTTCAAAAGAAACCATCAACAATGATTTTTTTCTGTCCTATTTTTCAGGCCTGTTTTGCTTCAAACTGTCTTACAAAGGTACAACTTTCATGAAAGGATCTTTTATTGTAAGTTCTGAGTTATTTAACTCCTGCTGACAGCTTTCTTTCCCTTGCGAAAAAGCTGCTTTCGAAAACATTGTGGCAAAAGGAGAAAGCACTCACAAAAATCTCTAATTTTCACAGTTTGTAAACCCTTTTCTCTTTTACAGGTAAATTGAGGTAATGAACTCTTACACCTTTACATTTGACCCTAATGCTGAACAAATGTAGGTTTTAAACCTTAGGGAAGAAGGCTGTTGAAAACATTGTGAGAAAAGAAAACAAGAGCACCACATGCAGATGCCAACACTAGGCTGCAATTGCTTGATTTTCAGTGAAAGTTCTAAGTCGTGTAAGGGGCACAATTGTGTCAAAAATAGTTTGATGGTTATCTGCTCTTGTTGTATGGGTTCCCCTTTTGATAGTTAACAACTTGTTCTTGTTTGAGGTAAACATTTTCAGTAATCGCAGAGATATTGTAAAATGTCAAAAGTTTATGCATGACGACGACAACAACACCAAGGCTACAGCAATAACTTGATGTTTTCTTCGAAAACAGCCAAGCTAGAAATGTCAGTAAATAACTGAGTGAAGTAAATGTGCCAATAAGCTGCATGCTTTTCAGAGGTGCCTGTGTCAGGGCTTGCTTCCTGGGTGCAATTTAATTTAGATGTACTTTTCACATTGTAGCTCCAGCCTAGTGCTGTTGAAACCCAAGTAACACATGAAGTGCATTGAGGTAGATCAAAAATACTGTAAATGTGTAAAACAAGAAAACACTTTTTAACCCTTTACCAGCAATTTTATGATTCACATATGGATCCTGTGGAAGAAAGCTACAGAAAACATTGTGGGGAAAGAAGAAAATGCTGGTAACCAGCATTTCTTCTTTTATCACAATGTTTTTTGCCCTCTGAGAGTCAATTTCCATCATTTAAGCATTATTTAATGTGTTATCTGCAAATTCTTTCAATTAGACAAGTCTAAATTTTTGTTTTGGTAAACAACTGGGTGATGTAATTATTTTCTACTTGCTGTACAGCTGTTCTTGAGGAGTTGGTAAAGCAGAAAAGACTACCAGGTACCATCAATGGAATCCGACAAGAAAAGGGAGTCTATATTCCAGACATTTATGCCAAATCTCAAAATGAATGGGTTGACAACTTCTATAAACAGAATGGCTACCTAGGTATGAAGTTTATAACTCCTTCTGATAGCGCCATAGGCGAAAACATGGGCATTAGTTTAAACAATCATGCTTTCTTTTCTAATGAATATTGAAATATTCATTTTCAGTAGACAATTATTCAAAATTTCAATCCATCTGTACCTGGTTTACATTTACAGAGTATGATGCTCTAGTCAGACAGGGTATTACTGATCCAAAGGGGTTCATCAAGAAACGATACAAGTCAGAACCACTGGTCTATTTGAGCTCATGCTGTGTTGGGCAGATGATACAAGATTGTCTGGAGGCCAGTGTTGAGGAAGCCCTGTCTTCAGGTTCCTGGATTGATGTTATGGTAATAGAAAGTTAAGCTTGACTATAAATAAATTTAATAAATTGCACAGTGTTTATCAAGACCTGACTGCACTGGTAGTGTGGTCTGATCTTTAGATATGCAGGGTTTTCCCTCGGCTTTAGAAATTGGGGGTCATTGTGACCCCTTTCCTCATTAGTTGAGGGTCATTTCTTTAACTTAAGGGGTCAAAATAAATGGATCTCTTTGTCATCAAGCACGGATTACAATGCATTTCACCTTTAACTCCAAGAAAGTAAAGTCTGTAAGTCATTTCTTACGGAAAGCTCGAATTCCCTTTTTTGACAGACAAAACATTCTCGTCCGAATCACTGCTTGACGTGGCTTGGTCAGCAGTTGTAGGAAGCAGACGATAGAAGAATGATACAGTTTACTTCGGCGTGACATTATTTTCCGCGAACAGCACAGACTGGTAATGTGTACTTTTACATACCGGAAGTCGCGTAAAATAAGCTATGAAATACAGAAAACCTAACCAAGACTTTGACTGGGCCCATATTTACGACACATGTCTGATATACTTTACGGCAATAATGCGTAAACCAGATGTATTCTATAAATAAATTACCGGAAAATCACTTTTATCTAAAATAAACCGTGTTGTTATAAAAAGAACGGTGTTCGTCTGATATTGAAGCAAAAACAGACTTGGATTTATAACACTTTATTCAATTTCGTAGATTATTTAGATTTTGGAAAGTTGCGTCGCTAATGATGCACTGTCATTTATTTTGGGGGTCATTTGAATTAAAATCGCGTCTATGACGCAGGATTTATGTGTCATGGAAAACCCTGGATATGTAGAGACCAATGTTGAGGAAGAGCTGTTGTCAACTTTCTTGGATTGATTTGAAACTAACATAGAATAGACTCAAAGGATAACTTACTTTTGGTTACGCTGGATAAATTTCTGAGCCTACAGATAGAGATTAGACTGCATAGAAAATGTAGCCTGATCTTTGACATTGAAAAAGCATCGTTTTTGATTTTACAGTAGTATGAACAGAAGAGACTTAAACATGAGTTCACATTTAGCATTACTGAATGAATTTAAGGGCATGATATATCAAGTTCTGAAGATCAGCAAAAAAAATATATATATTGAGGGGAAAGGAGAAAATACTGGTTGTCAGCTTTTTCTCCTTTTCTTTTAATGCTTTCAAAAAGCTTCCTTTCTCAGGGACATGGAAACAAAGGAGTGTTTGATAAAGGGCTCAGTGTTTATTTTTCAGCCTTACTTGCCTTCAGTCCTCTCAGCCAGTGATGCAAACCAGCTATTAAGTCAGTGCTTGAAGAAATATCCAGATGCCATTGTTTGTTGTGATACAATTGTTGCTAGTCAGAAAATCATCTCCGAAGTTTCCAAACCATTCCCTGATCTAATGGCAATCAAAGCTGAGAAGGTAGGTTGTGTTGAAACCTATACATAGAAAACTTAAAAGTTTAAGCATGCCATAACAGAGGTTTTTGTAAGTAAGTGTAACTGGATCCTGATACATTATTATCTCACAAAGACCTGTGTATTTGGATATTTATTAAAATTGTCCCATGGTGTCAAATTAATCATTTCTTGAAACTATGCTGTTGGTACTCATTAGGATTGTTTCACTGACATATGGTAAAGTGAAGGACTAGAATTCATTCTATTCTCACTTCTGAACATTGTAACCACAATATTTAAATGGGAAAGAAACAAGTGTTTTAGAAAGAATGCTTTATGAAGTACTTGTGCAAGAAAATGTTAACACATGAATAGGTACGCTGGCAACCGAGATATGATTGTAATAATATTGTAAATAGCATGAAACACCAAACAAAAACTGTTTGATTGATATTGTTCATAGAGGAAAAGAAGGTTAACTGTTTACTTCATTTGTAACCTTTGAAAGTTCTTACTGGAGAAATATAACTAAAGATAGAAAAATGATGTCAAATAAAAAGAAAACCAGGAAAACATTTTATTTTTTGCAAAAAAAGGGGGAGTCTCTTTATAACCCTGAGAGCTTACAGCAAAAGGTAGGAGGTATTATATCCCAGTTTGGACCACAAGTTTTAGTCAAAGTTGTTTATAAAGCATCTAAGCTCTCTTTTGGCCAGAAATGTCTATATTCTACAAATTTCAATGCATTGTGACATGTCTACTGAAAAGTAAAGTGTACCCTTAATGAATGATTGTCATACTTTATATATACAGGATGCTAAATCTCATCCAGCCTTCAGAGTAACCGAAACAGAACAGGCTAAAACTGCTGGAGCAGGAGGAAACACAAAGGAAGATAGAAAAGAACAGAGAAGAAAGAAAGCAGCGTGTAAGTATTCTATAAAACTCCTTTGTAACCCATGTATCAGGCAGAAAGGATTTTTTGTACATGAATATGACAAAAGTAGTATTTCACAAGATACTAAAGGGTTTTATTCTAGTTTTTTATGCCCCCGCCATGAAATGGCGGAAGGGCAAATAGATTTACCTGTGACCGTCTGTGTGTGTGTGTTAGTGTGTTAGTGCGTGTGTGTGTTAGTGTGTGTGTCCCATTCTTGTCCGGAGCATAACTTCTACATTTATCAATGGATTTCAAAATAATTTTGCACACTTGTTCTCCTTAACAAGTACTAGTGTCATGCGAAAAGTTTGTTTCGATACGCCCAAGGTCATGGTCACAGTTGAAGGTCAAATGTTTAAATTGACCTTGTCCGGAGCATAACTTCTACATTTATCAATAGATTTCAAAAAAACTTCGCACACTTGTTCTCCTTAACAAGTACTAGTGTCATGCGAAAAGTTTGTTTCAATACGCCCAAGGTCAAGGTCACAGTTGAAGGTCAAATGTTTAAATTGACCTTGTCCGGAGCATAACTTCTACATTTATCAATGGATTTCAAAAAAACTTCGCAAACTTGTTCTCCTTAACAAGTACTAGTGTCATGCAAAAAGTTTGTTTCGATACGCCCAAGGTCAATGTCACAGTTGAAGATCAAATATTTAAATTGACCTTGTCCGGAGCATAACTTCTACATTATCAATGGATTTCAAAAAAACTTCGCACACTTGTTCTCCTAAACAAGTACTAGTGTCATGCGAAAAGTTTGTTTCAATACGCCCAAGGTCAAGGTCACAGTTGAAGGTCAAATGTTTAAATTGACCTTGTCCGGAGCATAACTTCTACATTATCAATGGATTTCAAAAAAACTTCGCACACTTGTTCTCCTTAACAAGTACTAGTGTCATGTGAAAAGTTTGTTTCGATACGCCCAAGGTCAATGTCACAGTTGAAGGTCAAATATTTAAATTGACTGTTCAACCCAGTTTTACATCCTGCTCAGCAGAATTGTGATATGAAGATACAGTTTTGGTTTTTAAAAAGACTCATCCAAAGAACTATGCCAGAGAATATTGAGGCTGCAACCTACCCTTCAACTATAGTCCAGTGTGATAATATTCGATCCAATTTGTTCCTGTCTCATAGAGGAAGTCCAACAAAGTAATTATTATTGCTATATTTCTCACTCTCATTCCTCAAGTGAAGATCTTCATAATCCTGAGTATAAGTAACCCTCAGTTTAAAGATTAAGGAAATCGCTGAATAAAAAGAAGTTAATGCTCAAAACCAGCATTTTCTTCTTTTTCTCACAAAGTTTTCTACCATATGTAATACAAACCATATAATTTATTGTCTGCATATTGCTTTCAACTTGGACCAGTCCTCAATTTTGTTATCAGGTATAAATAATCTTTTATCTGCTTGGCTATATATATAACAAACCTTCTTAACCCTGTCTAAGCTGTTATCCAAAACAACAGTTTTCTGTAATACCTACTGATTCTCTCATATGACATATCTGTGACCAATACCATTTAGCGGGGGCATCCGTGTCTCTGACACACCTATTTCTAGTTTATTTTTTGTGAGAGGTGGACCCCTTTGGTTCAAACCAAGACGTAACAAGCATTTTATCCTACAACCACAATATTTTCTATCAGTGTCATGATGTTTTTGAATGTTTTCAAAAAAAAATCTCATCATTTGAGCCACATTTTTTTGTTGTCTGTAAACACTTTAACCAACAAACGACCCTGTACATGTGTATTTTGATGATGAAGAAGCTGTTGAAAACATTGTGGGAAAAGGAGAACGTGCTGGCTAGAAACCATTTTCTCACAATATTTACGACCCTTTCATACAAATTCTAGTCTTTGAAAAACCTTTTATTTGTCACCTGCAAATACTTTGGATTTTTATACAGGTAACATTTTTTTGTCAGTTAAAAAGTTAAATATGGATAAGGTTAACGCTTTTTAACTGGCAAAGAATTCATCAGCGGCAGTGTTAAAACAAACTTTTATTACTATAGCTGGTCAAAAGAGTGGTGGTGGAACACAGGGTCGTGAGGTCAAAACAAAGTCCTTGAAGAAGAAAGGTTACAGAGGTCGTGAAGAAGATTCAGATGAAGAAGATGTTGCTAACATTCCAAAGTCTAAAACCACAGAAATTGAGTTCATGACAGCGGAAGAAATAGAAAATGTTATACGAAAAGAGAAAGCTTTGGAAGATAGCCCAGATGAATTGATACAAGAAATTGCCCAACAACTTTGGAGGTATTCTTTTTTATCTCTTTTTCCGTTTTATTTTGTCAATCTCACTTCCTTCTGACACATATTTGCAGCAGATGACTTTGGGAAACAACTTTGTATTACACAAGCCATGAACATGAATCAAGATTTAATCCATTTAATAAGGAATCCATATATCAGATCAGCTTCTTCAAAGGTTGAAAGGATAGACAAAGTACTTGTACTTCACAAAAACTAAGTGTCTATAAAGACTTACATGTATCAAGTTACCATTAGCTCATTAGCAAATTAACTCATAATCACACTGTTAAGGCAAATCTAAGCAAACCATATTCTTAAAACATCTGTGGAGTATGTGGTCATGGCACCCAAACCTTGAGTTGTTGGATTTTGAACAATTCTTAGCATGTGTACAGTTATCTCCTTTATTTACAACGGATTCATAACTCTAATATACAAGATACAAGTTACTAATAAACCATGTAAAATCAAGACAGGTTTATTGGAATGTCAACAAGATAAGTGAAAGACATAACGATGTTAGTGTGTACACAACTAGTAATCAATACAAATTAACATTTTATAGATGTCTGCGTGTATAAGCATTGTGGCAAAAGAAGGGATGGTTTGTCTCTAGCAACTTTTCTCTTTTCCACTATGTTTTTGAAAGTTGTCTGCTGCATGTGGGTAATGATTTAATCCTTCACCAAATAAATCTCAGGGACAAGAGCTTTTGAAAACATACTAAAACAGATGAAAATAGAGGTCAGCTGCATTTTCTCCTTTTCCCAGGTTGTTCCTTCTTTTCAGAAACATATCCTATTTTTTTGGCCACATTTACATTCATGTCTGCAGATGCTTTCAAAGGGATGTCAGTTTTTTTTGTCTGTTAACTCATTACCAAATGGAAAAATTACTGACTGAACCAAATTGATAGCACATGCAGATGACAAATTCAACGTAGCGGAAATGATGATTTCTGTCTTTGATAGAGTAGAAAATATTGTGGTAAAAGGAGAAAATGCTGGTACCAGCATTTTCTCCTTTTCCCACGATGTTTTCAAATATCTTCTTCCTCAGGGTTGTTAAAACTTGGGATTGTTTGGTAAAGGGTTAATGAGAGGAATAGCAAAGAGCAGGATGTATGATTTTCTTGTAAATTGATTGGTCAACCTCCTACTCTTGTTACAGACCTTTAACAAAGCAGTATCAGGAGATTGCCAAGTCAGTGTTTTTACAAAGTGCGGGAGTTGCTTCAGGATCGTCCAGAAAAAAAACACATGATCAGCTTCAAGACAAGATAAATGGCCTGTGGACTAACTGTAAGCTGTTTGAAAAGGGCCTCAAACTTCTACCAGGTATTACTTATATTTGTCCTACCCTTGGACTGTATTATATGCTTTCAAATGCATTTCAGAGAAAATGCTGGTAACAATCATTTTCTCCTTTGTCCATAATGTTTTCTGTCCTATCAAAGACAAATCTCCGGGTTGGAAGCATATTTAATTTTCCTTCTGCAAATGCTTTCAATTTGGATAAGTTTAAAATTTTGTCATTTGGTAAAGAGTTTTTTTACTTATCAAGAATTTGGTGGGGTATTAACCCTGTACCAAATGGTCCCGAGTTTTAACGACCCTAAGGAAGAAGGCTTTTGAAAACATTGTGGGAATAGGAGAAAATATTGCTTAGTAGCATTTTCTCCTTTTCCCCCACAATGTTTTCTACCCTTTCAAAGACAAATATTTTTACTTGAGCTACATTTGATTTCTTGTCTGCAAATGCTTTCAACTTGGACAAGTGTAAGATCTTGTCATTTGGTAGAGAGTTGTGTCACCTTTTGAGACTGTTTTAGTTTTCTAGTGTTTCTCCTGTATGTAACTTGGTACAATTTTTTGCTATTTCTAAAATGACCTATACAGGTATCATTTACCTTTAGAGCACAAAAAACAACTTATGTTGGTTTTGTTGACAGTGAAGAGAAAACTCAGCCTGCACAGAACATGCAGTCTGATCTTTCTCTACACTTTTTGCTACTTTTCAACATATTCTGGCAAGAACAACTTTTACATTGCAATATTTAATTTGTGTTCTCATTATTGAAGAGGTCATTTTATTAATTTAGCGCACTAAGAATTATTGAGGCCATAATTCTGCACATTTTAAACTTGTTATAGATGATACCCAGTTAGCTTTGGTACGCCACTTGTTGAGGACAGTTTGCACAGACATGGTAAATCTTGTTTTAAACGCTCTGGCAACTGATCACATGATGTCTGTAGAGGAAGATAAACAGCATACAATGGAGGTACAGTTGTGACTATCCTATTCTTTATCATGTGCAGATGTCTTTTTGTCTGTTGGCAGACAATAGAAATCTAGACTGGTTCATTTCAAAAGCCTATACAGGCAAAAAGTCGTATGATGGAATTTGTCTTTAAAAGGGGTGGAAAACATTTTGGGTAAAGGAGAAACTGCTGGTAAGAAAATGCTGGTTACCAGCAGTTTCTCAATTTCCCACAATGTTTTCAAATGCCTTCTTCCTCAGGGTTAAAAAATCACAGGATTGTTTTGTAACTAGTTATGATATTGTGGCAATAGGAGAAATCGCTTTTAACCCTTTACCACACTGTCACAATCAAGAGTTTTTACTACCCTGAGAAAGAAGGCCTTTGAAAAATTGTGGGGAAAAGGAGAAAATGTTGGTAACCAGCATTTGCTCGTTTTCCTCTCCATGTTTTCTACCTGTATAAGGACAAATACTGTCATTTGAAAAACATTTGAATCATTGTCTGTAGATTTCTTCAATACTGGCGAGTCCAAAATTTTGCTCTGTAGTGAAGGGTTAATGAGCAATTTTGAATTCCCTTCTTGTAACTGGGTAAATCTCGTTGATGATCTGCACTGTAGATGAATGTTTTTGTTGCCATCTGCTACACATTTGCTTCAGGGAGAAATGAGTAAATGGTACTTACATGTTTTATACGCTTTAATTTTTAACTCTAATAGGTAATGATTCTGAAGTGCTTTGCTCAAAGGCATTTCCACACAAGCAGTAGTATTACAAGGATCTCTTTATCAAGACAAAACATTACTTGTATTAATTTTGTTGTATTCATTTCTTTCTAAATAGTGTAGCCTTGTCCACTAACACTTGTGTATGCACAGCACTGCCTGTGAGATTATGCTATCTAGACAAATGTTAATATTTGTGTATTTCTTATTGTATAAACAGTCTAGAGCAAAGGTAATCAGTGGTTTGCCTGGTGAAGTACAGAAGATACTGAACAGTCTGAACACGTCACTCAATGGAAAGGTAATGCTAACCTCTTATTATAAATCTGTATAAATGTGATGTAGACTATCTTAGGGCTTTTTCCCATGTTCTATTGGCAACTATAATCTTGACCAGTGCTTTGGCAAAAGGGGGTTTCATGCATCACCGTGATGCATTATACCAAGTAAACCATTATAATCATGGATACATAAAACCCATTTTGTGTAACAATCAACTAATCATGAGATAGACTGGTCATCTGACATGCAGAGAATTGACCAAAAGCAGAAATTTTTGGCTCTGGTTAGCATGTGCAGACTGCACAGGTTGATTACAGTCAATACTTATGCAGATGCATTAAACCTCCTTTTCACAGAGCATGAATCATGTTCAGAAAACTTTCGCTTTGAAATCAAAGTGCTAAAAGGGCTGAAAGCACTGATGGGTTGTGGTCCAGTGTAGGATACAGTATACACAGAGCTATCAGTACAAAACAATAGATTTAAATGCCAAAAACATTTTTTTATGAGCCATTACTTTCAGCCTTCATCCTGCTATATGCAAGCATGGATTTCTTTCTGCAGAGAATGTAGATCAAAGATAAGCTAGCATATACGAGGGTTGTTCGATATGTAATATGTATTGTACGATATCTCAAAAGCATTTGACTCAAATAGTGAAATGAACATTACATCCCTTCAAAGTATTCTCCGCGGTTTGAAATACATAATTTCAATTTCTGAATCTATTTCTGAAATGCGTCACGGTACGCTGATTTAGGTAGACCTCTGAGGCACTGACTGATGGCAGAGCCAAGGGCTTGTCGGGACTTGTAACGACGACCAGATAAGAACTTTTTAAGTTTTGGAAAAAGGAAAAAGTCGCATGGGGCTAGATCTGGAGAGTATGGTGGGTGTGGCAAGACGGTAACCTTCTCCGACATCAAAAATTGCTTCACAAGCTCAGATGTATGTGATGGAGCATTATCATGAAGTAGACGAACATGCCTAAATCCTGACACAGGGCATCGTTTAAGATAATATTTCTTGACTTTTTTTAGTATAACATCTCGGTAATACCAACCTGTAACACTTTTGCCCTTTGGCACCGGAATTTGTCCGGCTATACCATCACATGAGAAGAATATGCAATAAAGAACCTTCTTTGTGCTTATGCTTCTTTTGGCAACTACAGGCCTTCTACCGTGTTTAGTTAGCCATATTTTGTTTCCAATTTTTCTTACAGGTTCGAAATAGTGAACCTATGTTTCGTCACCAGTAACAATGTTTGCAAATTGTCTTTGATTGAATTTGGGAAACATTTTGAGCAATTGCTTTGTGGTTTGTACTCGTACCCGTTTTTGGTCATTTGTCAATATAAATTATGCGGTATCCATCTGGCAGAAATCTTTCGTACTTTCAAAATACGCTTCAAAATGAAGTGCACCCGTGATAGTGATATGCCAACAGCGTTGGCAATATCACAAATCGTGTATCTGCCATCACTTTCAATTATTTCCCAGACTTTCGAGACATTTGCCTTGCCTGTTACAGTCACAGGTCAGCCAGATTTTGCTGCATCTTTGACGGACTCTGTGCCAGTCAGAAATTTCTTTCTCCACCTATGAACTGTCTCATAAGATACCTTATCAGACCCATAAACTTCCCCCAATTCAGTAAAAATCTGCATTACCTAATGACCGAGTTTTGTGCAAACTTTTATATAAGCTCTAATTTCTTTAATATTCTTAATCCGTTTCCCAACCATTTTTACGACAGTGGTCAACGACTAGCTCTATTGAAATGACTATAAGTTTAAAACTATGTGGAGCTGAAGGCTCGTGTTTATATCTTTGGAAAGGTATTGAATAGAGCTATTCAAGCGTATCATCACCCACGAAATCGTGCAAAGCGTTATCGAGCTGTGGTACAATACACATTACATATCGAACAGCCCTCGTACATGTCATTCAAATGTTATGTTTTAACTTGTTTCTTTTTTTATCAAAGCTTTTGACCTGGATAGTTATAATTTTTGTGCCATTTCTGTTTTAACAGGGGTAAATATTGCCTTATTCTTTATATATAACAACAAGAATTGGCAAACTTGGTATCCACGTAGTACCTTGGTCTCAGTGTATTTGTTTAAATCCAAGGCATTTGACCTTTTCTTTTCATGACTTCTTTTGACATTGTAGGTACCCATTTGACTGTTCAAAAATACAGTTTAAAGCTCTCAAGCCAGCTTTTAAAATTATTGTGGGAAAAAATGCAATGGCCTGTCACAAGAAATATCTTTCAAAATGTTTTCCATTTTACTCAGAAAAGCAGTTATCTTACCCTAAAATGTTTCTATTTTGTCTTATTTGTATTAGTTTTGTACTAGTTTAATGTTAACCTTTGCAATAATTGATTAACTTATTTTCCTTTCAAGACAATGGATGACTTTTTTACTAGCTTTGATGTGATATGTGGTAATGAACATCTGGGAATAATGTTGAAAAAACTGGATAAAAAGAAAGAGAAGTAAGTGGTAAAGAAATTCATGAGCTTTTCTACTTAGTATTTTTCAATATATTGACCTACTGTTGACAACTTACAGAACATTGAAAGTCAAGTAAATTCTTAACCAAATGATACATTGTTTTCGTAACCCTGAGGGAAAAGGCTTTTGTAAACACTGTTTAACAAGGAGAAAATGCTAGTACCTATCATATTGACCTTTTCCCTTGCTGCTTTTTATCACCCGCTGAAAAGGCAGCCAGGGATATGGTAATAGTAGCCGTCCGTCCGTCCTTCCATCATTCCGTCTGTCCGTCCTTCCGTCCCACTTTCTTGTCCGGAGCATAACTCAAAAACTATTAGAGGTGTAAACATGAAACTTCACAGGTGGATAGATTTCATCAAGGAGAAGTGCAGTGCACAAGAACCATAAATCTTGAGTGCATAATTTAGGAGTTATTGCCCTTTGTTATTTTTCTCAATTAAATTTTGTCCAGAGCATAACTCAGAAATTATTAGAGATGTAAACATGAAACTTCACAGGTTGATAGATGACATTGAGAAGAAGTGCAGTGTACAAGAACCATAACTTTCAGTGCCAATGTTTAGGAGTTATTGCCCTTTGCTATTTTTCATACTTAAATTTTGTCCGGAGCATAACTCAAATACTGTTAGAGGTGAAAACATGAAACTTCACAGGTGGATAGATCTCATCAAGGAGAAGTGAATTGCATGAAAACGATAACTTTTGATTGCATAATTTTGGAGTTATTGCCCTTTGTTATTTTTCTTACTTAAATTTTGTCCAGAGCATAACTTGAAAACTACATGAGATATAAAGATGAAACTTCACATGTGCATAGATCACATTGAAGAGAAGTGCAATGCACAAGAACCATAACTCTTGGTTCCATTGTTAAGGAGTTATTGACCTTTGTTATTTTTTCTTACTTTAATTTTATCCAGTGCATAACTTTAAAATTACATGAGCTATAAAGACACTTCACATGTCATGTTGATTGATGACATTGATGAGAAGTGCAGGATACAAGAACCATAACTTTCAGTACTATAACTTAGGAGTTATTGCCCTATGTTATTTCTGATACTTTTCAATGTTAGACTTCAATGTGAGACTTTAGAGTTTGGCAGATTTTATTGAGGAGAAGTGCATTACCATGATTTTAGAGTTATGTCCCTTCATTAATTTTTGAGTCTCAAGGTTTCTTTGGAGCATAACTCAGCTGTATTAACTTCGCAGCTGGATAGTTGTCTCTGAGGAGTAGTGCTATTCACAAGAGTAATAACTCTTCCTTCCATAATATTTTATTTTTTGCTCTGCGTTTTTTTTTTTTCAGATTTTTTCTTCTATCTGATTTCATATGTGTTTACACTTGACAGCTATATAAGAAAAGTTTACCTTATTGAAATTTTACATTGCACTTCGTATTTAGCACTGCCAGAAAATAATTCTTAAATCTAGCTGTTTTAGCCTTTAAGCCAACCTACAGAAGACACACATCTTCTGTTGAGCAAGCATTTGGCAGGGGATGGCCATGTCAACATGGCTCTTGTTACTTTTTAAAAGACCAACCTGATTGTTTGAACCATACCTAATTTTTTTCGTCGTCTGCAGATGGCATCAGTTTGAACTTGGCTAAAATTTTGTATAAACATAAAGTAACTTACTATTTCATGTTTTAATGACCCGGAGGAAGAAAACTTTTGAAAACATTGTTATGTTATCAGATGACCGGAATTTTCTCCTCCTTCCACAATTATTTGTCTTTTTTTTTTTTTAAAGACAAATTCCATCATTGAGCCACACTTGATTTGTAGCTTGCAGACGCTTTCAACTTGGACCAGTCTGAAAAGAATGTGACTGGTATAGAATAAAGAATCTGTTAAATGTCCAACCCATGGTGTCACCTTTTTTTTTAACAGGCAAGTGATACTCAACCATAAGGCAATGTTGTGTGAGCAAATTAAAGAAGAGACAGACCCAGCGATGACTTTACACCTGGCGTGTGTGATACTCTTCCAGAAGTTTACACAATGTATCTTACATTTACCAGGAAAATGTGTGCCCAGTGTTCTTTTGTTTTTGAAGGATCATCTTGAAAAGGAAGCTTTTGAAGAGCTCACACTTTTACAAGGTATTTTTTGTCTTTGTTAAAATCGGTAATTGTGATATTTTGTCATTTAACTCTTTAACTCTTTACCAGATGACAAAATTTTGGACTGGACTAAATTGAAAGCAATTGCAGACGGCAAATTCATTGTTCCTTAAATGGTGATTTCTGCATTTGATAGGGTAGAAAACATTGTGGGAAAAGGAGACAATGCAGGTTACCAGCATTTTCTCCTTTTCCCACAGTGTTTTCAAAAGGCTTTTTCTATGGGGTCGTTAAAACTCGTGATTGTATGGTAAAGACTAGTACATCATTTTATAATCCTCAGTAAGCCAGACACTCCCTTGTGTTTATGACCCACCATAAAAATGCTTTGAAAAACATTGGAAAAGGAGAAATATGCTGGTTACCAGTATTGTTCTCCTTCCATAATGTTTTTTCTATGTTTTCAAAGACAAATCTCTTCGTTTCAGCCATATTGAATTTGTTATCAGCAAAATAATCCTTTCAGTATAGATGAGTCTTAAATTTTCTAATCAAATTTTTTATGTAACATTTTTAGAATATAAAAAGTAGCTTTTCGATATATCAGTTTTCAATGTTAATTTGCTGATAATTTCTAAAGAAGGCCATATTAGCAGAAAGGAAATGTATTGGATGAAATATGTTTGTATCTTGATGAACTTAAAATGTAAGTTTCTTATACATTATCATAGAGTATCAATACAAACAGATATCAAATATTTTATGTGTATTGTAAGATGGCATTATTCACCATTAAATATGATACAAATACATTTTCAGCTGACTTAATTTTGAGAACAGAACTGGATACATCAGGAAGTTGTGATGTTCAATTGGTGTTTAATAGTATACATCAAAGGAAATATAGCATGTTGGGAAGTCTGAAAGGTTAAATCACTCTTAGATAACCCAGCAAACTTCTTACAGTAAAAGATTTTATCTCAATGCTTGACCCTAAATATTGATTTGCTGTTAAGTCAACAAAGCATCCCACGGAATGATAACATTGCATATAACTGTTCCAGGCAGAGCTTTAACCTTTAATCATAATCACAAGTATTCAATATAATCCTATTTTTCAGGCATTTGTGCTAGTCATCTGATTTGGCTGAAAAGCTAAAATCAGTACCTTGTGAAATAACCCCTGCTTCCAGCACTGGACCTGTTATGAATTTCTTTGCCTTCATGATAGGGTTTTCAAACAGTTACAATCATTACTCTATGAAGTCAAATGCATCCCCTTCACTTGACCCATTAAGAATTTCTTCAACCTCATGATTGGGCTTTTAATCCTTTACCAAACAACAAAATTCTGGGCTTCTTCAATTTGACAGCATTTGCAGATGACAAATTAGAAGTAGCTCAAATGATGATTTCTATCTTTGAAAGGGTAGAAAACATTGGGAAAAAGGTAGAGAATGCTGGTTTCCAGCATTGTCTCACTTTCCCAAAATGTTTTCAAAAAGCCTTTTTTCTCAAGATCTTTAAAAATCGGGATTGTGTGGTAAAGATTCAACATGCAGAGAAGCAGAAGTAGATAAAATCCTTTTGCACTTTCCTTTCATCTGTTTGTACTTGTTTTCACATATTACATGATTACAATTCAAAAACATTTGGGAATTGAAAAGAATGTCAAAATGAACTTTTATCATCATGATTTATTTGTTACTGAAGAAAGAAAAAATTTAAGTGGGATTCTCATTTTAAGAAAAAAAAAAAAATTCTGCTCAAATTCGCTTATTTTTATGCATGTTCCTATGGTTTTCAACAATTAGATCTTCATATTTTAATTTGTTACATCAATTTCTTCAGGACTTGGTTTTCAATCAGTTACAAAAAAGGTATTTTCATCCTTTATTAAACACAATTCAGTATTGTTTCAACCCAAGTGAGGTAGGTTTTTGGAAAAAATTGTGTGAAAAGGAAAAAAATGTCAGTACCTAGCTTTTTTTTTCTTTTCCCAGAATGTTTTTACCCTTTAAATGACAATTACCATCATTTGAGCCACATTTGACCTGTTGTCTGTGAGTGCTTATAATATGTACAAACTTAAAAATTTATCATTTTGGAAGGTCTATCTTGTATACACATACATCTACAATGTGAATAGCAATGTTGACCAATTATTTTAACCCTTCATGTTCACATATCAGATTACCTGACAGTGTCATTTATTGGGTCGTGGATGGCAATGTTTATTTTGATTGATTGCCTAAATTCTTTAGAAAGAATAATCTAATAATTTCTTTTGATCTATTTGTTTTTCAGATACAGTGATAGCTCAACTGCAGAAACAACAGTCTGAAAGAGACGCTGGAGAGGAATCTGATGTTGGCGCAATTGTTGAAAAGGTCAAGGACATTGCCCTGAATACGAAAAAATCTGTCCAATCAAAAACAGAGGGAGATTAATCAGGATTGATTATACAGTCTTGAATAGGGAACATAATGTAAAAATACAAATTGTTACAACTTTTGAAACTATTGTGGGAAAAGGAGCACATGTGTAGTTCATGGATTACTGACCAGAATTTAGGTTTAATACATGAATACATTTGAAAACATTGTGACAAAAGCAGCATCCTGTAAGGCGCAAAAAGTTATCTTCAGGAGGTATTGAGTTGTCCCTTTACAGCTTAGTTCTGTGTTTAAATGGTCGTTAAAAAGTAGCTATTGAAAGTATTGAAGGAAAAGGAAAAATGCAGGTAACCACCATTTTCTCCTTTTCCTACTATGTTTTCTACTCTTTCCACAATGAATCTCATCATTTAAGCAACATGTGATATAGCGTCTGTAAATGCTTTCAGTTTGGATAAGTCTAAAATTCAGTTTTATGAAAGGGAAGTGTATAGCAACAATATGGTGAAGGGAGACTGATATATACCAAGTAAAGCATTTTGTTCTATTTGTTAAGGAAAATATCCTGTTTTCATCAGCTGGGCTGACTTTTTATTTAAAAGTGACATGTATTATCTATATATAAAAAGTACTTTTAATCAGGCATAAATTGAAAGAAAATAAAAATACGAGTTTCTGATGAATTTCATTTATGTTTTTTTGACCTTTTGTTTTCTAAGGTTTGTCAAATTGTAGCAGAAGCAGCAACAATTGTTTTGACTTTAGTGAATAGAGCCTATGGAAAGAGAATTTTTTCTAAACTCTGAAAACAAAATATTGGCCTGGTCCATATTGAAAGCATTGGCAGACAACAAAATACATAAGTGGCTGGAATGATGTGTATTGTCTTTGTCTCCTTCCATTGTGTTTGAAGGAGTCCTTTTCCCCAGAGCCCTAGCCCAGTACTGGTGAAACCCAGGAAATATATAAATATGTGAGCTGTTGCCGTGATATGACTGAAATAAAGTTGAAAGTGTCATAAAACATCATTCAATCAATCCACCTCTTCCTCAGGGTCATAAAAAAGGGGGACTATCTGGTACAAGGTCAATCTGCCAAATGGTGTACTGATAACAAGAAGTGGCAAATTTTTTCAAATTAAGGATTGCTCAGGGACTTCATTGTGAGTCTGCTATAAGAGAAGTAGTAAAGTATCTTTTAAGTTATACTCGAAAAAGAGGTTAACAATTTACTCCTTGTGAGTCTATCTCATTCCCTTTGCTTTTCTAACACATTGTGGGGAACTAAGTACATGTACTTTCTAAAAATAAACAACTAAATAATAAATTGAAAAAAGGGTTTAATACATAGAGGATATTTGTTTCATCAAGTGAAAATCATCAGTAATATTTTCAGGGGTGGCAGCCACTCATGAAAATATTACTGATGATGTTCACTTCTTGAAATAAATCTCTGAAAAAAAACCCAAATATTCTATTTATTTCATGCTTCTAACCCTTTTTTGGGTGGGACTTACATCAAAATCCAGTAGACTGTTATTTTTGGTAATTCCCCGTGGCATACCCCCTCCGCATAACAACTCATTATATTATTACATAAAGCGCAAGAAATGTAGAGTAAATTACGTCATATTTCCATCTAGTTGAGTGGCACGCGCATTTTACCAATCTAACTAGTGCGCGGGAACTACTGTTTCTGCCTTTAATTGAAGAGATAGAAAATAAAATCGGTATTTTTCACTGGTCGTAACCATGAAATAGTGAAAAATATTTCACCATTATTTCTCGATAAACTACCAGAAAGCATGATATAAAGTGACATATTAGTGTCTTATGTAAATTATTTTTATACAAATTATTTGTATTTGTATGCATGGAGTATCAGGACCAAAAATCTCAGTTTATGTAAATTTTATCATTTGATTTCTAAGACTGATCTTAACCTTTGACTAATGGACACAGATGATGCACATGACTTTTCTGCTAATGAAAGAGAACGATCAAGCCAAATTCCTTTGAAATCTATTCATTTTTGTAGAAGGAAATACACATCTGTATATACATTTGTAAATCCTTAACTCTTTACCAAACGATAAAACTTTAAACTGGACCAAATTGAAAGCATTTGCAGATGACAAATTCAATGTAGAACAAATTCGGATTTTTTTCTTTGAAAGGTTAGAAAACATCGATGGAAAAGGAGAAAATGCTGGTTACCAATGATGTTTTCAAAAGGCTTCTTCCTCAGGGTCGTTAAAATTTGGTAAACAGTTAAAAGATTATTAGAGTATTGATCACAGGATCACACTAGAAGAAGGCGGTTGTACCGCCGAAAGCTTGTGTAGATTATTATAATTAAAATTAGAGTACTGAAATAATTTTTTCAACAACCATTTTCAATCTTTAATTCGAACTATTTTGTTATTCCCACATTCTAGATATGGAAATAAGCCATGCTCTAAGAAAAGGGGGCTTAATGCATCTGCAAAAAGTATCAGCTAGGTCAGCCTGCACAGGTTGACCTGAGCCAAGACTTTGCTATTGGTCAATTTTCTGCAGCTCAAAGGACCAGTGTACCGCATAATTCAGTCGGTTGTTATACAAAATTGATTTTATGGATCCATAATACTTTGATGATTTGCTTGGTATCATGCATGGCGAAGATACATTAAGCTCCCTTTCGCTAGAGTGTGGCTCAAATTTATTGAAATGATTTGCTCTAAGTGTATCTTTTCATAGCTGAGGGTGATGCAGTCTTGTATAGCATCTTTACTTCTTGTGCAATTCTCTGAGATGCCACACGCTTCGCTGTCATGCCAAAAGGACTAGCTTTTCGTTCACCCAGATTCCTTGAACTGTCCATGTTTTTTACTTCAAAGTCAGGATTCGCCTGTTTAAGACCTTCCTCTGACATTCTGTGTTTTGGACTTCCATCATAGGCTTCTTGATTGGTATTCTCTTTATATGCAGAAGTACTTTGTCTTTTGATATTTTGTGTGGACATACAACTCTTAATGACTGATCCATTGCTCATTTGAAGTGAGTTTGTTAAGGATCCACCAGATCCTAGGCTGTTTGAACTGTAGCCTTTTGTAAGTGATTTTTTAACAAAACCTTCAGCAGACATTGTGCAGTATACCATTTTATTGCCAGGTTTGTTTTTCACCCCTGCAGTATTGGGGCTTTTCTGTGGTGTGCTTGTATTGGAATTTGTTTGTGATTTTTGTAATTTCTCTGTTGAACTGATCTCTGCTACCTTTACATCAGAGTTCTCATGTGATTTATGTAAGTTCTTGTTTAAACTATTCTCTGCCACATTTCTTCCAGAATTATCATTGCTTTCAGAATCTGTTTTGTAATGTTTATCTGTAACCTTTGTAGAATCTCTAGTCTTATTTGTATTTACAGTAGAATCTTGCTTTCTCAGCTCTGTCATTTTATGCATAGATTCTGGGATTTCTGCAGGTTTTTCTAGATCATTTGCATTTCTGTTCCCATTTTTACACTTTACTTGCCATTCCGTAATGTAGTAGAGCATACTGACCATAGAAGCAAATAAAATCACCCCAAGGGAGGTAAATACTGCAATCAGGGTAACAGTTTCCATACATTTGTCCTCTGGTACATATAGAACTGGCTCTGAAAAGAATTAAAATTCAAACTTGATATTGTTAACACTTTACAAAATGACAAAATTATAGACTCGTCCAATCCTAAGGAAACCCAGAAAACAATAGTGGCTTAAATAATGGGACTTGCTTTTGATATGATAGGAAACATTATGGAAAAAGGAGTAATTGTTGGTTACCAGCATTCTTTCTCTTCCCCACAATGTTTTCAAAAGCCTTTATGAACCTCCTTAAGGCTGTCAAGACAAATGATCTTTGGTCGTTAACATACAAAAAACTAAATGCCCTTACATACATCCTAAATAAAACATCTTCACATACTTCCTAAGTGAAACATCCTCACATGAAACCTAAAGAAAGTAACCTGAATGAAACACCCTCACGTACAACGTGAATGAAAGACCCTCACATACAACCTGAATGAAACACCCCTATGTACAGCCTGAATGAAACACCCTCACATACAACCTGAATGAAACACCCTCACATACAACCTGAATGAAACACCCTTATGTACAGCCTGAATGAAACACCCTCACATACAACCTGATTGAAACACCATCACATACAACCTGAATGAAACACCCTCACATACAACCTAAATGAAACACCGCTATGTACAGCCTGAATGAAACACCCTCACATACAACCTGAATGAAAAACCCTTACATACAATGTCAGTGAAACACCTTCACATATAACCTAAACAAAACTCCCTTACATACAACATGAATGAAATGACCTAGCATACAACCTGAATGAAACACCCTCATATTCTGCCCAAATGAAACACCCTCACATACAACCTCAATGAAAAACCCTCCTAGTATCACACCCTCATTGAAATGCCCTATTTCATAACCTGGATTGAGAAAAGCTGGTACCTTCATAATCCACTCTAAACATAGTTCCTAGCCTCAGTGACCTTGACCTTGCCTGGCGTTTACGACGTTCTGTACCATTCTGGATGAGGATTGCCTCAGTGCCATTACAGAAATACTGAAAAAAATCTTATAAGCTTATGAGTTAATCTTGAGCTTTGAAGGAACAATGTTGGCTGGTTTTTAGCTCCTCTGGCCAAAGGCCAGTGGGATTATGTCATGGCCTGGTGTCCGTCGTGCATCCACCCGTCTGTGCGTGTGTTAACTTTTATTTCAAACATCTTCTCTGAAACTACCCATGCAATTTTGATGAAACTGCACAGAAATGACCCTGCCATGGTTCTTTTCAGAATTTCTTGAAAGAATTTGATTCCTTCAAAAAGTCTGGTTGCCATGGCAACAAAACTGAAAAATATTGAAAATCTTTATAAATCTTCTTCTCTGAAACCATAGGGTCCAGGGCTGTCAAATTTGGCATGTACCTTATCTAATAGACCTCTACCAATTGTCTTTAAATTATAGCCCTGGGGTCAAAATAGGCCCCACCCTGGGGATCACAAGTTTTACATGGGCTTGTATAGTGCAAACTTTAGAAATCTTCCTGTACCTAGCCATAAAGCTTAGGACTACCATTGTTTGCATGTACCTTTATCAAGTGGACCTCTACAAAGAGTGCCCAAATTATAGCCCTAAGGTCAAATTTGGCCCAACCCCGGGGGCACAAATTTTACATGGGCTTACATACGGAAAATTTTAAAAATGTTCTCGTACCTAGCCATAATGCCTAGGGCTACCAAATTTTGCATGTAGCTTTATGCAATAGACCTCTACAAGTTTCTTCAAATTATAGCCCTGGGATCAAAATTGGCCCCACACCGGGGGTCACAAGTTTTATATTGGCTTATATAGTGAAAACTTAAGAAATCTTTCTGTACCTAGCCATAAGACCTAGGGCTACGAAATTTTGCATGTAGCTTTATCTAGTGGGCATCTACCAAGAGGGCCAATATTATAGCCCTGGGGTCAAGTTTGGCCCTGCCCTAGGGGTCACAAGCTTTGCATGGGCTAATAAAATGAAAACTTGAGAAATCATCTTGGTGTATACCATAAAACCTAGGTATGGGTATGGGGCTTCATCTTGTGGACCTCTACCAGGATTCAAGTAATTATAGCTCTGTGGTCAACAATTGCTTTGCTCTGGGGTCATAACTTGCTTGTGGGATTTTAAAGAGAAAACCTTGTATGTCTTCTAGTTCGAAACCAATTGGCCAAGTATTGTATTGTTTAGCATGTAGGGTTTTTACTTATTAGCCAGTGCAGCGATACAGGGCCATCATGGCCCTCTTGTTTTTCTAATAGTGCTGATTGAGAATAAACAATTTCTCCCTTTCTCACAATGTTTTAGATCCTACCACAGAGCTTCAGCTCTTATATCCTTATCAAATTAGTAGTCTGCAGATACTAACAAGTTGGAACAGTTGAACATTTGGCTAAGCTTGGATTTGACCTCACAGTCCCTGTTCGCTAACCCTGTGCATTGCTGACTGAGCTACCAGGCGTAGCAAGGCTGTTTTGACCACAGTATCTCACATATCATCTTAACTATACAGACTGCATGTTCTGTGCAGTTTGATACTGATCTACAGTGTCCTTAAAAAGCAGCTTATGTTTCATGTTAATGCTAAGTATTAATCCTTGCCAAACAATCCTGTTTTAAAGAATAGCCTTTTGAAAATACTCTCATTTTGCCACAATCTTTCCTAAATATTTGCTACCTTTTCAGAAATAAATTCTATTGTCTAAGACCCATTTGTCACCTGCATACATATATAATTTCAATTTGTGCAAGTGTTAAATTGTGTTGCCTAGTAGAGTTTGAACTATCTTACGGTTGGACAAGGGTTCCGACAAATTTCAAGGGTACAGGAAAAAAGTACATCTGTTGCTCCAGGAACTGTAGTTGTTGGTCGAAACATGCTGAAGTTGTTGTAGAGATACCCAACAGATAATTTTGTGAATACGTCGATAAGGTCAACATCGACTGGACATCGTTCTTCTATCAATGGGAGTAAAACCATTGAACAGGACTTTACTGACAGATCAAACATATCTGTGAAAGAAAAATGATAAATGAAATTTAATGCAAACATTTTACCCTTTACTACACAATTCTGTGTTTTTTCAATCCTATACCAAGAAAGCTTTTGAAAACACTGTGGGTAAATGAGAAAATGCTGGTAACCAACATTTTCTCTTTTTTCTTCAATGTTTTCTACAATTATGGAGATAAATCCAATCATATTATTATAAGCACTATTTCAATAGTAACCAGCAAATGCTTTCAATGTGAAAAAGTCTATAATTCAGAGTTAACAACATGTATTCCCATGGACTTGTCCAATTTGAAAGCATCTGCAGACCACAAATTTATGTGACTCATATATTGAACTTTGCTCGTGGAAAGATAAAAAACATTGTGGGAAAAGAAAAAAATTCCTGTTACCAGCATTTCCTTCTTTTCTCACAATGTTTTCAAAGTAAGCAATATTGCTTCAGGCCATTTAAACTCAGCACTGTGTGGTAAAGGGTTAAACTCTTCTTGTGTCTGGATTCTGTTGTCTGAAATTCACAAAGAAGTCCCTGTTTTCAGCATAATAAATTCTGGCTCAATTAACATCTGCTCTTCTAGTCACATGGGAAGGATGGACCAATATGGGCTATGATTAGGTTTTAAAATATAATCAAATGAATTGAAAGTTGAATTAAAATTAGAGAATTTAGGCAATTGAAGTTTTGTGCCAAGTAAAACAATTCATAGAAAAATGCATTTTATTCAATAAAATGTTTGCTGACCCTGGAAGCTCCATTGTAAGCCGTCTTTTATGCTTATTAAGATTACACATAATCATTCTTAAATTTTATAGCCATAGCTACTATTCACAATCTTAACTTTTTTAATTAAAACTATTGTAGAGTAGATAGGCATTGCCCTACCACTCAATAATGTCTTTTATGCAAATTAAGATAACCCTTTTTAATACTATAATTTTTGTTCAAATCATTTTAAGCACAAAAATTGCACTGGATAATCTTTTGATACACACATGCATGCTAAATGACCAGAGCTGTTGATGCGCCATAAAGCAACATTCACTCATTCATTCCTTCCATTGGTATCATGCAAGGTTAGTTATTCAGTGGTTGCAAAACAAATCCCAGCTTGACCAAGCTGTTTTAGAGAATTCATGATTGTCATTATGCCGCTGAAAATTGTTATGACAATATTTAAATGGTTTGGCCACTTAGGAATTGTGTTTCTAATCCAGGACAGCCATCTTCAGAAGGAGAAAATTGATAGAGGCCACCTTGCTACTAAAGCCACGGAATTTCTATTCCAGGCCCTATGGTGGTTGTGATGTGATGTATCAGTCTTGCTGAACATTATTGAAATCCTCACCTCCAATGTTGTTGGTTAGATTAATATAAATATCTACATGTGTTCCAAGTTTGACAAAGCTCCCACTCTCCAGTTCTGTGCCCTCGATATCAAAGAAGAGCATCGAGGCTGCAGCTCTGTACCAATGTCTCAGGATGTTGTCAGTTTCGCTTTCTCTGTAAGCAGCCAATACATCGGATAATGTTTTGCCAATTAGGGAGCAGCACATGAATGCCCAATGAGAAAAACCCTTTACCAAACAATCCATGTTTTAATGACCTGGTAACCAGCATTTCCTCCTTTTCCAGCAGGTTTTCTATTCTTAAGAGCACACAACTCATTATTTGAGCAACATAATTAAGAGCTATTGTTTAATTTAAAATGCTTTTATTTTCGAAAAGTCTAAAACTTTGTCGTCTGGTAAAGAGTTAAGGTTCATAGTGCCTGCTTTCTAGCTTCTCATCAAAATTTGGGAAAAAATATTTTATTGTCCAAATGCTCTTTACCAAAAATAAATTCCAAAAAAAGGAAAGCCATATCAAAATTGTGAGAAAAGAAGAGAGCTTTATCAAGGTGGCACATAAAAAGAGAGAGAGAGAGAGAGAGAGAGAGAGAGAGATTACTTGTCAAGATAGTCTCTGTCGAAATCTAGGGGAAAAAACAGAGAGAGATTATCAAAATGATCTGTATCAAATCAAGAAATACTTGAATTACTGTAGATAAAATATTGAGTTAGGGCTTACTGTGCGGCTCCTCCCCCTGGACTTATGTTTACCAGATCAGCCAAGCATATAAAGGTCTGCTGAAGGTCGTATGAGGTCTGTATGCTAACATGTCTCTGGGATACAAACGTGAACTTAACATACTGCAAAAATGTTTAAGTTTAATAAATATGTACTGCAAAAAGTATCAAAGGAAAGTATATACTCTTTACCACAACATCTTGAGTGCAGATAAAATAAGTCAATGGAAGCCATGCTTTTTTACACCTAATTCTTGACAGAAATTTAACTCTATAACAAACAACAAAGTTTTAGACTGGTCCAAACTGAAAACAAATGCAGATGAGTTATTAAAGTATGGCTCATACAGAAAATTTTGTCTTTGAAAGGGTAGAAAACATTTTGGTGACCCGCATTTTCTCCTTTTCCCAGAATGTTCTCCAAAGCCTTCTTCCTCAGGTCGTCAAAATTCGGGATTGTGTAGTTACGGGTTAAAAGACATTCACCAAAGGATCATTTTATGTACATGTAATTTGAAGAAAATTCTTTTCAGGTTGTTATGGAGATATAGAGATATTTTTCAATTTTGATCATTTTGTTGCCACAGCAACCAAATTTTTCTACGGAAAAAGTAGTACTGTAGTTTCAGAGGTGAAGATGTTTAGTATAAAAAGAAAATAGATAAAGCATGCATGGGCAGACAGCATGGACAGACAGCAAACAATGTTCTTTGTCTAACTATAGAACACAGATTCATGTGTATCAAGTTGAAAATTGTAGACGCTTTAAATTTTGTCGAGTCTAAAATATTGTTGTTTGGTAAAGACTTAACTCTTTACCACACAATTCCGACTTTTAACAACCATGAGAAAGAAAGCTTTTGAAAACATTGTAGGAAAAGGAGAAAATGCTGGTAACCAGCATTTTCTCCTTTTCCCACAATGTTTTCTACCCTTCCCAAATCAAATTTCAATTTTTGAGTCACATCTATTTTGTCGTCTGCAAATGCTTTCAATTTGGACTAGTCCAAAATTTTGTTGTTTGGTAAAGAGTTAAAGGATTAATGAAATAAACGTAACAATATAAAACATGCCCATTCTAATCCACAATCATCAAAGTCACATTGGTATGTGTGTACTTCTCTGTTCGTGTCAACAGACGGCTCTACCTTATAAACCCCTGTGGTACTACGTATGTATATCAAACCCCCAGATTGCATGTTAGCTATTGAAAAGACAGCAATTCTTCCAATGCATGATGTCAATTTCACTGCAGAGAAATTGAAAAACAGACACGCACACCATAATCTAAGGTTCCATTGAAATAACAAATTTAAGATTCTTCAAAGTTTTGAGGGTGAAAGCTAGTCTATTTACTTTAAAGGTCGGTTATGAAGCACGCTGGAGAACTTCTCCTTTGGCCACAATATTTTCAGAATTGGTTGGCTGCATGACGCACTAGCTCCACAGGAACTCTTTCAGCACCAGATATTTAAACTTGACCAGACTTTTTATCTGTCAGACTTGACTATATGGGCAAAAGTATGACATAGATGGTCCATGATAGCGTACATTTATGACAGTGAAAGATGGCTTTTGAAAATATTAAATTGTAAAAGGATAAAAAGCTGGTAATTATTATTTTTTCCTATTCTTACAGTATTATCTACCGATTCCCACGCAAATCTTACTGTTTGGGCCTTATTTGTTGTCTGCAAATGGTTTCAAAATGTAAAAGTCCAAAAATTTTTTTGCCAAGCCCCAGTAGCTTAGTAAGTAGTGTACAGGTTTTGAGAACAGGGTCACTGGTTCGATCCCCGGCTCAGCCAACTTCTTTCTGAGGATTGATGATAGCCATTGCAACAGGATTCATTCCTCTCTCAGGGCTGACCATTGTTTTGATGATTGTTATGTGGAAAAGCAGCCAGTGGCTTTGAAAGAATAGTGTGTGGAGTACTGGTAAAGGAAACTCCAGGAAAGCATGGATAGATGCACTGGCTGCCGTGACTAACTGAAACAAGAGCACTCCATACGGGTGCCAACGCTTGGCTGCAAGTGCTTGATTTTCAGTGAAACCTTTAAGTAAAAAAAGGGGCATAATTGTGTCAAAAGTACTTTGATAGTTACTTGCCCTTGTTGTATAGGTTCCCCTTTTGATAGTAAATAATTTGTTTTCAAGTTTGAAGTAAATATCTTCAGTAATATCAGAGATATTATAAAATGTAAAAGTTTTAATTCGCACGACGACACAAACAACGATGATGCCATGGCTATGACAATTTAATACCTCGACATTTTCTTCAAAAACAGCCAAGCTATTATGTTAAAAATGGTGTTAAACACCATACAATCAATTAAAACCAAAAATTGGTCATCTGGGAAGAAGTTGGGAATAAAAGTAGCCTATGCTTACCTTCAGGTGGGGTGTAAGAGGTGTAGTCATCATTTGAAGAAGAGTTTTGACAAAATGCACACGATATTGTCAACAAAAATTGAAGGCATAGTATTAAGAAGCACATTTTACAAAGACTTGTTATAAAGTCACCATAAAACTTTTTCATTTAATATCCACTGTAAGTAGAAATGGTATGAAAGATCTTGGAAACATTACAAAACAGAAGATATCAAGTTTCTTCATGCAATTTCTTTCATTTCAAAAAGTGTTTCAAAATGGATAAATTTCAGGTCAACCCTTTGCCAAATAATCCTGTGTGTTAACAATCACAAGAAAGAAGACTTTTTGAAAACATTGTTGGAAAGGGAGAAAATGCTTATTTACATTTTTCCCTTTTCCACAATGTTTTTATTCTTTCTAAAACAAATTCCATGATTTGAGCCTCATTTGATTTGTTGTCTGCAAATGCCTTCAATTTAGTCTAATCTAAAATCTTGTTGTCTGGTTTACAGTTTAATATCACAGTCGGAATTGATTTCTTCTTAGACCTGGTTGTTATTTTTATTTGAAATTTAATCAATACAAAAAAATGAAAAAAGAATTTAACACTTTTATTCCCATATTACCCTAAGTTGAAAAATAAATGGAAATTCATGCCACTTGTAAACAGCCCGATTGTGCTTCCAAAGTTCCTTTTGCCATTAAAATCTCATTGTATTGGACAGTGTCGCATCTAGATCAGACTGCATGATCCATACAGTCTGGTCACGATCTATACTCTCTGTAAATCTGCAATAAGTCCCATTTAGCAGCCCAAGGGTTCACATTATTTCATCTTACATATTTTAATACCACTTCAATATGACTGTTAACAAAATGGCCCTCAGACTTTCAAAATGATTTAAGTAATGCACTATGCTATATAGAAGACAATATTACAACAGCGTATAGTTTTTTATTTTAAAGGGGGACCAATTAGATTTCATGATTTCATTTTTCAAACAAGAGCATGCTTGGCTGCAGCTGGTTCCTATATTTTCAGTGGAAATTCTGAGTAAGAAGGGGTATAACTGAGTCAAAATATTTTGATGGTTACCTACCCTTGTTTTAAGGGGTCCCCTTTCAATAGTTAGTAACTTGTCCAAGTTTGAAGTAAACATCTTTAGTAATAACAGAGATATCACAAAATGTTAAAAGTTTTTGCACCAAAACAATGGCACAGACGACAACAGAGCTATGACAATAACTTGACATCTTGTTTGAAAAAAGCTGTGCTTAAAAATGGTTTATTACTCAATTTAGCAAAGCAAAGATTACAAATCATCAAATAACAGGAAAGATAAGCATAAGGAAAAAAAAAAAAATCAACTGGTATTTCCTGAATGGGTTACCCAGATTCACAAGTTATTCTAAGTTATCAAGCCAGAGGTTTACAAAAGCCTGTGGGATTGTAACATTGTCAATAACAGGCATCAGTTCTGCTGAACAGTATTCAACCAGTAACTCATGATATCTACAGGTCTCATAAAACAGAACGAGTTACCAATTGCCATTTAACTCTTTACCAGATGACAGAATTTTGGGGTTGCCCATATTGTAAGCACTTGCAGACAACTATTTAAATCTGGCTCAGACAACTTGTCTTTTAATGGGCAGAAAACATTGTGGGAAAAGCAGTAAGTGCTGGTAACCAACATTTTCTCCTTTTACCACAACAATTTTGAAAGCCCTCTTTCTTAGGGTTGTTAAAACTTTTTTTACTGAAATAACCATCAATTTTCTTTCCACTTGATACGAAAAAATATATTTAGTAGTATTTATTAGTACAAGAAATTTCAATTCATAGCACAAATATTTTAATAAGCCCCTTTAAGAAAGAAAGAAAAACTCTGTCTTCTTCCTGACCTAAAAACATTGATTTCACCCTGTATGATAATTATATTAGACAACAATATCTTGAAAGTGTTAACTCGGAGATAAATTATGCATAGCTGTTTCCAGTCCAGACATACAGTATATAGACAGTGAAGAATCAACATGCAGACTAATTCGATATTACTGTAATTATATCCATTTCCCAACAATTCTGTGTTTGATATCTTTTCCCAACAATCCTGAGTTTTAACAACACTGAAGAAGATGGCTTCTGAAAAACATTGTGGTAAAAGGACAAAATGCTGGGAGCCAGTATTTTCTCTTTTTCTAACGATGCTTACTACGCTTATCTCGTTATCAAACAAGATAGATTTGTCTAAATTGAAAATATTTGCAGATGATTAAGAAATCGTGGCTAAAATGTTGGAATTTTTCTTAGAAAGGGTAGAAAACAAATGATAAAAGCAGTAAATGCTGGTAACCAGTATTTTCTCCTTTTTCCACAATGTTTTTAAAAACCTTCTTTCCAGGGGACATAAAACCTCGTGTTTGTGGGGTAAAATGTTAATATACAAATTCTTACATTTTGGCCATGATTAAATTGATGTCTGCAAGAGCTTTTAACTTGGAATAGGTCTAAACTCTAGCGATGATGCCATAACCTTATCCAAGATCACCAGCATTTTCTCCTGTTTCCATCATGTTTTCTCACCTTTTAAAAACAAATCTTATCATTTTGAGACATTCGGTTTGTCATCTGCAAGTATTTTGGAACGGGACAAGGTTTAAAATTTTGTCATCTGGTAAAAAGTTAATTCTAGCAAATTATACTGTAATCTAATTCAAGGTCACCAGTTTCTCCTTTATCCACAATGTTTTCTACCCCTTTCACAGAAACATTTGGCTTGTCTTCTGCAAATGCTTTCCATTTTTGGACAAACCTTAACCCTTTACCAAACAATCCCTGGTTTTTACGATCCTGAGATAGAAGCCTTTTGAAAACATTGTGGAAAAGGAGAAAATGCTGGTAACCAGCATTTTCTCCTTTTCCCACAATGTTTTCTACCCTGCTGGAAACAAATTTCAATTTTTGAGTTAAGTTCATTTTGTCGTGTGCAAGTGCTAAAATTTTGTCGTTTGGTAAAGAGTTAAGTTTTGCTGTCTGTTACAGGGTAAAACCCTTTTCCAAATACTCTGATGTTTTAACAACCCTTTGGGAAAAAACTTCTTGAAAACAAAACAGAAAAGGAGACAATGCTAGTACCTGTAACCAGCATTTTCTCCTTTTTCCAACAATATTCTCTACCACTTTGACAGACTGAGTTCATCAGTTGAGATACATTTGATGTGTTGTCTGCATATATATGCTTTCAGGGTGGACAAGACCTATAATTGTATGGTAGAGTGTTAATTCTGGTGATAACGCCATAACCTAATTCAAAGTCAATAAGTTTACCATTGGTTCAGATGATAGGTTCTGATGCATAAGACCTGGATAGACATTATGTAGGAAGTATTGGTATTGAAACTACAGAAATGCATTGATAGGTGCTTTGGCTGTTAAAGTACTTTTTAGCCTTTGAGCGAACAACAGAATTTATAATTAGTCTTTAGTGAAAGAATTTGCATAGGACAAACTTAAATATTGGGACAGTATCTGAAATGGTAGAAAATATTGTAGGAAAAGGATAAAATGCCATATCTCAGTAATCACTGAAGATATTTACTTCAAACTTGGACAAGTTAATAACTATTGAAAGGGGAACCTATACAGCAAGGGGCAGGTAACTATCAAAGTATTTCTGACACAGCTATGCCCCTTTTTCAACTTCAAATTTTCACTGAAAATCAAGCACTTGTAGCCGAGTGTTGGTGCCCGCATGTGGCAGTGCTCTGGTTTCTTTTACCACAATGTATTCAAAATGCTTCTTCCTCAGGTCATTACTGATAATACATGAGATTTGAAAATGATAGATTGTACAAATGTATCCAGGATCCACAAAGAGCAAAGGATTTGTTTGTTACCAGAGTTTCTTCCTTCTCCCATGATGTTTTCAAGTCTTGTTCCTCAGGGTCTTTAAAACACATAACAGTTAAAATCAAATTCCTGCATTTGTGTGACTATTTTACAATTGACCAATGAAACAACATCACCAAAATCACATGGGAAAAATCTCATAGAAAATTTGATTGGCTTACTTAGTCACATGAGCTTGATGTCTAAATATAGACACTTACAGGGAGAGCAATTGTGCAGTACAAAAAGCATTGGTCTGAAAGGAGAAAGCCCTGGTTAAGTGTATTTCCTTCTGCTTGCATCCAGTGTGGACTAAGATCAGATTGCAAAATATGTGCAGTCTTTTGATTTATACTGTATACATGTACACCTACATCTGCACTTTGTAAAGATTGCTTCCCCAGGTAGTTGCAGAAGAATTTGATGGGGACTATTACTATTCCTTTCTATGAAATAGGTAACTTACTTCTCTTTAGCAGCCTATGTGCATGCTTCTGGAACAGCTTCAAGTCATAAAAAGCCTTTCACAACTGCAGTTGCCTTTATGACAGATGTAGATCAAGATTAGACTGCACAAATTTACACTGTCTGCTTTGCTGAAACATTCCTGTACAAGAGCTAATTGCTTTCATTTCAAGACTGAAAATGTCTGTTAAGTTTATTTGGCACTATAAGGGTTAAATAAAGCTTCCGGCAGTATAGCAGCTGTCTGTATAGAATGTAGATGGACAGTAGAACTTGCTTTCTACTGGATGTAAAATACAACAGTTGAAAAAGTAATATTGTGAAGTTTTTATTATAAAGTATACAAGTCCTCTTAAAGATTTTTTTAATACAAAATTTTGACATTCTAATTATCTTCAACCCTTAGGACCCTGGATCTGGATTTAGTAAGTTATGCAGACAATGTAGATGAAGACTAGACTGCACAGAATGTGTAGTCTGATCACAGATTTACACTGTCGATTTCTTGCAAGATATTTGACAGAAAAAAAAGCCCCAAAAGCATCCTTCAGATTAAGTGACATATGAGGATGGTGTAGATCAAGATCAGATTGCACATGACCTTCAGTCTGATCTACACTATCTGCTTCTTCTTTATATATTCTAACAAAAAACAACCTTGAAACTGAATTATTCGCATCTTCAGTGCTGTCTGAGTATATCTGTTTTATCTATTTAGCAGAACATGGGTTGAAGAAAATATCCTTCTTATACAGTTTACCCGCAAAACATCACCAGTTGTAAACTTTTAACCATTCATTGCTACAGACAAATTTTGAAAATATTGCCTATAAATAGCAGTTTGTCCTTTTGTCACAATGTTTTCATGGATATTCATGTACTGAATCTGATAATGTTTAATGGTGTTAGGACGATTTTTTCACAAATCTAATCATAGGAAAGAATAAACGAGCTGTGATTAAATGAAATACTAAAGAAAGGTATCTTTTTCTGATTCCATAATTTTTTGAATTTCAGTGTTTGAAAGGGTGAAAAACAGTGTGGGACAAGCTTTTCTTTAACCTAGTAATAGACAATTCCATGTATTAACAACCCTAGAAAAGAAGGCTTTTGAAAACATGGGAAAAGGAGAAAATGCTTGTTACCAGAAATTTCTGTTTCCCACAATATTGTCCATCCTTTGAAAGATATACATGTATCTTCACTACAGCCACATATGAGTTGTCAATTGCAGATAATTTCAGTTTTAGACAGTCCAGAATTTGTCCTGTGGGTAAGGAATAAAATAACTCATTTCACAGCACATCTTCGGGTTATCATGTTCATTTCAATAATACATGTACAAAAGTTATCCATCCATACACTTGTAAGACATGCCTCTTCTTGCAACCAGTAATTTATAATTTGTCCGTTCATACGTTTCAAAGATGTGATTCTTCTAGTATGACTACTCTCACCACCAAATTGTTTATCTATACACTTCAAAGATTAGACTCTTCTTGCACTCTTGCCACCAAAGCTTGCGCTACAATCTTTTCAGTATCCATCCATCTGTCCATACAGTATGCCAAACATTTCTGAAAAATAAGGACAAAAACATTTCTGAAAAAACTAGGACAAAAGCAAGTAAAACCATTGGCTAAGGCAGTGATTTGTTTTTGCATTGTTGCCATTTTTTTAAACTTTTTGTAACAAAACAAAATTTGGGACAAAAATGCATTTGCAGATGACAAGTTGACTGCAGCACATTTGATGATTTCTGAGATGGTTTCTGTCTCTGAAATGGATGAAAACATTGTGAGAAAAGAAGAAAATGCTGGTTTCCAGCATTTTCTCTTTTTCCACAATGTTTTCGAAAGTCTTCTTCTACAGGGTTGTTAAAATTTGGTAAGGAGCTTAAAATTATTTCAGTCATATCATGGTTGTCTGTGAACCTCTATTGTTCCTCAAGTTTCTTTTACCAGTACTTTGCAAAATCTTTTCAAGCCATTTCCTGCTTTCCACATTATCAAAACAAAGTGCAGGAGTATAATAGAAATGAATCTCATGGTTAACATTTTTTTTTGAATGAGTTTGCTGGTTACTAGCATTTTCTCCTTTTCCCCACAATGTTTTCAAAAGGCTTCTTGTTTAGGGTCGTCAAAACTCGGGATTGTGTGGTAAAGGGTTAAAAGGAGCTAGGAATGAAGGATACCATAATTACCTGTTGAGAGTTATCTAAAGCTGTGCCTGGCTTTGATATACACTTCTCAAAACATTTATCATTTATTTTCTGAAAATACAGAGATAATACAAAAGATGAATACTTATGGACTGTGTAGCTTGCAAATGATATGGTAACTTTGAGCCAATTCAAAAGACTTGAACATTGTGATTTCAAGGCTGTTCTAATCAGGGCCTGTTTTGGCCATCATTCTAGATTCATTTTTATCCAACACACGCAAAACAAGAGGGCCATGATGGCCCTGTATCGCTCCACTGGCTATTAAGTAAAAACACTACAAGCCAAACATTACAATATTCAGCAAATTGATTTCAAACACAAGGACATGCAAACACTTTTCTATCTAATCCTACGAGAAAGTTGTGATCCATGGGCAAAGCCAATTTTGATCGCAAAGCTATAATTATTTGAATCCTGGTGGAGGTCCACAATATAAAGCTCCATACCAAATAATTCAGTTCTTGAATGTTATAAACAAGAAGATTTTCAATTTTTTCTCAATGAAAAGCCCTGTAAAACATGAAACCCATGAGAGGAGAAGATTTTTAAAGAATTCCTTCATTTCTGTATAGTGCAAGAAGCCCCCATTCACCAGAGCCACGTTTTTTGACAGATCAAAATTTTATGAACAGTTTTTGAAAAGGGTCACCCAAGGAACAATCCTGTGAAATTATTTCGAAATCTGACCAGCGGTTTCAGAGAAGAAGAATTTTGAAGAATTCCTTCATTTCTATATGGTGCAAGAAGCCCCCATTCACCAGAGCCACATTTTTTGACGGATCAAAATTTTACGAACAAATTTTAAAAAGGGTCACCCAAAGAGCATATCTGTGAAATTATTTCAAAATCTGACCCGTGGTTTCAGAGGAGAAGATTTTTAAAGAATTCCCTAAAAAATTCCATTTGGTTGCAATGGCAACCAGAGTTTTTGATGGAATCAAATTCTGTGAACAGTTTTTAAAGAGGACCTTCCAAGGAACATTCCAGCCAAGTTTGGTCCAAATCCGCCCAGTGGTTTAGGAGGAGTTGATGTTTAAAGAATTGTTGACGACACACGACGCACACCAGGTGATCCTAAAAGCTCCCCTTGAGCACGTTGTGCTCAAGTGAGCTAAAAAGTTAAATACGGATGGACGCACAACGGACAACGGGCCATAACATAAGCCTGCTGGCCTTCGGCCAGTGGAGCTAAAAAACTTGTCTAGCACCAATCATGTATCACTGCAGCTTGATAATCAAGGGAGGTAAATAGTAACGAACTTTATCTTTCATAAAAAGAGTTATTTCCCTTGATTAATGTTTAAATTGAAGTGACAATATTTTGAAGCCCATGTTAAACTTGCGATCCCTGGAATGAAGGCAATTTTGACCCCAGACCTACAATATGAAACTAGAATGTGTGGTTATAAACAAAAAGATTTTTTAATCTTGCCCAACAAAAAGTCATGTAAAACAAGTTTGCTGAATAAAAGGCCCTGTAAAATATGTGATCCATGACAAGGTTTATCAAGTTTTCACTATAAAAGCCAATGTAAAACTTGTGACCCCTGGTGTGGAGTCAAACTTGACCCCCAAAGTTAAAATTTGGGCCCTCTTGGTAAAGGCCCATTATATAAAGTTACATGCAAAATTTGGTAGCCCTAGGCCTAAATATGGCTATGTACAAGTAGATTATTAAAGTTTCCTTATATAAGACCATGTAGAACTTGTGACCCCCTGGGGTGGGGCTACATTTGACCCCCTGGGCTATAATTTGGGCACCCTTGATAGAGACCCCCTAGATAAAGCTAAATGCAAAATTTGATAGCCCTAGCCCTTATAGCTAGATGCGAAAGATTTTCCTATATAAGCCCGCCCATGTAAAACATGTTACCCCACGGGGCGAAGTCAAATTTGACCCTCGGCTATAATTTGGACACCCTTGGTACAGGTCCACTAGATAAAGCTACATGCCAAATTTGGTCGCCCTAGGCCCCATGGCTAGGTAGAAGAGGAATTTTAAAGTTCTCCCTAAATAAGCCCATGTAAAACTTGTGACCCCCGGGGCGGGGCCAATTTTGACCCCAGGGCTATAAATTGAAGAAACTTGGTAGAGGTCCACTAGATAAAGCTACATGCCAAATTTGGTAGCCCTTGGCCTTACGGTTTCAGACAAGAAGATTTTCAAAGATTTTCAAAATTTTTCAGTTTTGTTGCCATGGCAACCAGAGTTTTTGAAGGAATTAAATTCTTTCAAGAAATTCTGAAGAGGACCATGGCAGGATCATTTCTGTGAAGTTTCATCAAAATTGGATGGGTAGTTTCAGAGAAGAAGACGTTTTAAAAAAAAGTTAACGCACGGACGGACGGACGGACGGACGGACGACGGACAACAGGCCATGACATAAGCCCGCTGGCCTTTGGCCAGTGGAGCTAAAAAAACCCTAGCCATCTATTTGGCTGAGATTTTTTGCCACAGCAAATCAGATGGTTAGTCTTGTTTGAAATCAGAACAGTACCTGTCATAGTTGGATAACACAATCCAAGACCTTCAATCAAGACATGCAATTATCAGTCAATCAGTCTTGCTCCAGATATGATGAAAAATTTTGCACTAAGGGGCTGCAAGTCTTTAATTTTGGGCTTCTAGTGATATATATGTATGGTAGCTGTAGTTGTAGTCGCTCAGTGGTTACAGCACTAGCCCTGTTAGGGTGTATGTATGTAGGAGGGGGCGGGGGCTTGGGTTCTGTTCCTGTAACAGCTGTACATGGAGAACTAACTACAATGGTGCCATATGTGGTTGTAAATACCACAGGGGTTTTAAGAACTTAGAAGGATGTGCGGTACCTGCCGAAAGGAGTGTAGCGACACATAGTAATATGATGTTTGGTGATCCATGTAGCTCAAAGGATACAGCATTTGCCTTGTAGTTCAAGTTTCATGATGCCTACATTCTATCCCTCTATATCGGATATATCCTAGTACAGATAACTGTCCCAAAAGGCAATGTTACTTTTTGACTGGTCGCCTCTGGGTACAGAGACGATCAAGACAAAATCAGTTGAAAGCTCCGCACAGATTTTGAGCGCAAGTTTGAACTCTTATAATTTTGCAAATATAGCACAAAACTAGGATTTAAACATACCTGTTGCTTGCGTATTTAATAACCCTTTATTTGAAATACAAATATTTTCAATTTGAACATAAGAGAAAACCGTGCATTTCATCTGTTACTCGAGTTGTTTATGTTCCCAAAAACACAAAATGGCCGCCACGCACGATAAATTTTGTCAGAGATTTTTCCGAGATTAACATGTTATAAACGACTTCTACAAGCTCTTTATGTAATAAAGGGTTTAATAATTTGTCTTTGGTCATGTTTGTTTCTAAAAGTTAATTGCATTTCGCTGACATACAGAGTAAAACGATGAAACAGAAAGTCAGGAGTACAATGAATGTCTATATATGAAAAAAAATCACCATAGCGTCTCATTATTGAGACTAGGATATATCCAAGATCTGACTGCATGTTTCGTAGTTAGTCTCAATAATGAGACGCTACGGTGATTTCTTTTCATATTTGGACATTTATTGTGCACCGTACCGTCTCAAGTCCATCGTAAATTTTCCGGTAGCAAAGATAAGAGTGCTATACTGACTTTCTGTTTCGTCGATTTAATCTGTATTGCTGTGAAATGTAATTAACTAATAGTAACAAACATGACCAAAGACAAATTATTAAACCTTTCATTACCTTAAGCGCATGTAGAAGTCATTTATAACATGTAAATCTCGGGGAAAAAAAACTGACGAAATCTATCGTGAGTGGTGGCCATTTTGTGTGTTTTAGGGAACGTAAATTACTCCAGTGACAGATGAACTGTTTTTTCTAATGTTCAGTGTTTAAATTGAAAACATTTGTATTTCAAACGAAGGATTATTGAATATGCAAGCAACACATATGTTTAAATCCTAGTTTCGTGCTCTATTTGTGAAATTATAAGAGTTAAAACTTGTGCTCAAAATCTGTGAGATTTCAACTGTTTTTGTCTTGATCGTCTCTGTACCCAGAGGCGGCCAGTCAAAAAGTAACATCGCTTTATGGGACAGTTATCTGTACTAGTTTCGTAGTCTGATCTTCGTTCTATGTGAAGTGTCACTGTCAGACAGTAAATGCAAGTACAGCCAACTTCAGATTGTTAGATGGACGCATCAAGATGCAGCGACTAATGTGAAAAAGATAGATCTACGAGGAATGATTACTGAAGGTCATGCTTTGTTCATAAATCCAGGCAAAGTTTGACCGTATAGTATGTTACTTTCAGTAAAGAATACTAACCTGTAATTGTTTGGTAATCATCTGCGCTTGAACTTGCTGTTTGACGGCTTCTAATTGGCTGTCAATATCGCCTGGTGAGCCAGAATTTCCTGAGAAATCCATGTCGAGATAGTAAACTCACGTGTGAAGATTGTTTACATCATAGAGTGACTTCGATATTTCAACCGCTGTGTTTACCCTAGTTGAAGACGTCATGTTTATTTCGCGGACCTATACGAACCTACTTGCGGACAAGTCATACAAAAATTTATATTTAGTACAGTATCATTCGATATCGATACGCCGATGCGCTTCTTTATACCTTACTAAATGGAGGATATGATGGGAAGGAGGGTTTAGCCTTTTCTTTTTACAACAGTGTAATCAAAAGAAGAGAGAAGCCCAGAGTCAAATCTCATTTTTACGTTACATTTCATTTGTCGCCGGAAAATGCTCTCAATTTAAAGAAGTCTACACTTTTGTGGTCTAATGAAGAGCCAGGGTGTAAATCCTGAGTACAAAATATATCACATCAGATCATCATAGGATTGCCCTGAGTGCATCAGAACCACTGTTTTTTGCTGGTGGGTGAGGGGTGGGCACGAACCCATATGACTATGGGGCTAAGAATATCCCTGCGTGAGATGAAATTATATCAAAGATGGCAGTTATACACCAATGAAAACAGGCGAAATAAAATGATATGAACAAAGGAACACAGGTGAAATAATTCAATGTTGAAGCGTTTATGAAATGATGTCCAAGTAATTAAACCTTCTTAGATTAATACAAAGTTAGCGAAGCTGTAAGGTTAAAAAAGATACCTGCGGGCGACTATTCTTTTTGTTTTGCAGCAAATGATGAAGGAGAAATTAAAAAAAAAAACAGTGCAAGGAGCAATTTCCTCTCACTAGAATGCTTTTATTTTATGCCTTATTTCCCTTTGATTAACGCATGCAATGTCATCAGAATTTCACACTTCTGAAAACGAACTTAAAAGAAAAAAATTGAGGAAAAATATGATGGAAACTAGAATTTTCCCCTTTGCCAACGATGTATTCTGCAAACCCCATTGTCTGTGCCAAATCTAATATGTCGTCTGCTTATGCTTTCAATTAAAGAGTTATTACATAGTTTTTGTAAACAGATAGATGCGGAATGATTGCGGAGCGTCGACCAAGATCACACTGCAAGGATGTGTGGTCTGATCTTGTTTGTAACTCTCTGCCAAGTACAAAAGAGGTCTCGATTAGCTAGATGCATGTTAACCCCTTACTAAACAATCTCGTAATTTAACGACCCTTGGTGAAAGGGGCTTTTGAAAATATTACGGGAAAAGGAGAAATGCAGGTAACAAGCTTTCTACCCTTCCGCAGAAAAATTCCTTCATTGGAGACACATTTAATCTGTCATCTGCAAAAGTTTTCAATTTTCACAAGTTTTTAATTTTTATCGTCATGAAAAAAGAGTCATTACGCTCCAGGTACGAAAGCATATTGCACCGCTGTATAAATTAATCACCTACCCAACACGACAAGCTTCATATATCAGATGTCCAGGTAAATGGACAAGTGACCACCATCTCCTGACCACATGATGATGACCTGTCCATATCTGGACACCCCTCCTTGATACATGTATAAACAATTCACATAATACCGCACATAAAACACATATACAATACATTAACACTTTCAGGGCCTCATGCAATTTCAAACGGGGCTTTTGAAGACGACGTAGTACTAGACCAGACTGCACAGAAATTGCAGTCTGATCTTGATCTATGCCGTCCAAATTATGCTTGTGTAGTCAAGCCTTGTGTAGTAGTCAAGATGGCCATCTTTCAGAGTTTCACTGGATTATATTTTCAGCATCAAATGTGGTCAGATAGTATATTTGGCACTGAATGAATTAATACTTTCTTCACGAAGAGTCATAGTTAAACTCTTTCAGTGCACTTATCACAACTCGGCCATTTCGGTAATTGCATATGATTTGATCAACGGATCACCCGAGGTTTGCCGAATATCTTTCAGTGCTTTCTTCTTTTTACGACTCGCTGTGCAACTTGATTAGAATTGAATTTATATTTCTACCTTTTTTTTTCAGTAAACAAATGAACACAGTGATCGGAAAGTCGCGATCAGATTTATATAGTGCTTTCTTCTTTTTATGACTTGCAGTACAATTTGGCATTACATGAATTTATACACATCCTCTTTTCTTTAGTAAACGAATGAACACAGTGATATATTTATAAACGTTTCCCTATTTACAGTTGGAATGTTGCGGGCAAGATAATCTGCTTCATTTAGCCGATATATTGTGGGCTAGTTGTAGAAACAACCTTCAGTATTTGGTTTTCTCTTTATAAATGCCCACTTGATCCGTTTATTTTAACCCTCTACCCGTAATAATATTGTGGATGAACAAATGTATGAAAGGCTTCATACCTTAATACGTGTGAAGGCATTGTGGAAAAAGGAGAAGTTGATCGATACTACATTTTCAAAGACGGTCTACAGCAAGACCATAAAAAATCGTCGGCAAGGAGTAATGTGTCATGCATAACGTATAAAGACAGTTTTACGCACCATTTCCATTATGTTTGTACTAATTGGGTTCCGCCTTTTATTTCAGGTTGATACATTACATTCCACGAAAAAAGACAATTTTAGGATAGGTACCATTTAGTCATGCTGTCAAAACTTACCATGTTTCGCGTTCATTAACATGTCAGAACTACTTTTTTGTTTTAGTCACGAGGTTTTTGAAATTGCATGCAATTGGTCCTCCTATGCATGTATTATTACGCGAGCGCTAAATTTTACAGATTCTATACGAAAAGTAGATCATAATAATATATATATTATAACTGTATTTGGTACTGAAAAAGTTACAAAAGTTGCCATTTAAGTTTTTTGTTAATTGTTACTTTGAACTTTGACAAACCTTTTTTAACGGGATTAAGCGGGAGCAACGACATTTGTAGCTTAAGACCGTCTCTTATTTTGTCATACACACACACACACAAAAAAAAAAACCCAATAATGTCCTAGAGGGGTTGTTATTGTTTGTAGGTTCTTTTTATCCCTCGTTAGTCTTAACCTCGTAGCTCTCTCACTGTAAAACATTGTTTCAACTTTGTTTAAGTGGGAAGTAGCGAGTGGCTTGGAATGAGCGTCATTTAGAAATAGATAATTGTAACAGTAACAAAATATGTAAGGAACTTAATTTATTTTTTCTAAATCTTCATCGTCTTTCTCCCTCACCATAAACCGATGTTTCCTTTTGTTTGGGTGGGAAAGTAGGCAGTTGCCTTGGAATAGTGCCGTATAAGATAAACAATTACATTAGTCTCTAGAAGCCAGTAGCTTTCCATCGACCCAAACAAATTCGAGTTAAACGACTCCGAGGAAAAAGGCTTTTGGGTAGATTTTACGATATACGATACTCGTGCCGATCACATTTATCTTTGTGTACATGTATAATGTTTGATGCTTAACACCGTTGTCAATATTATTTAACCCTTTACCACACAATCTCGAGTTCTAACGACCCTACGCAAAAAGTTTTTTTTTTTTTTAAGTTTTTGGAAAAAGAAGGAAATGTTGGTAATCAGTATTTTCTCTTTTTCCCACAATGTTTTCTACCCTTTCCACCGAAAGTTGCATCATTGTACCACATCTAATTTGTCATTTTCAAATGCTGTCAATTTGGACAAGTCTAAAATTTCATCGTGTGGTAAAGAGTTAAAGCATATCACTGCGGCCAGTGCACCTATTCATACGTTCCTGGCATATGGAGTTTCTTTCATCAGTACTTCGCACCACACCCTTTCCAAACCACTGGCTGCTTTCCCTATGACATAAACATCGAGGGACCAATATTCAGCAGTGAGAGAGGAATGACTCCTGTCACAATAACTAATTCAAATGACATTTCCAAGCCATTTGCTGGTTTCCCAAATAAACATCGTCGAAACGAACCTTAGCAGAGAGAAATGAATCCTGTCACAATGACTGGGCCACCTATCCTAGCCAGAAAAGAAGTAATCTGGGCTAGTAATCGAATTGGATCTGCTGGATTTCAGGCTTTATACATTAGGTGCTCAGTTTCTGAGCACGCCTTCTACATTTAAATCATGCTCTGTGAAAAGGGGGCTACATGCATCTGCAAAAAGTATCGACCCTGATCAGCCTTCGCAGTCCGTGCAGGCTGACCTGGGTCGAAACCTTTTGCTTTGGTAAATTTTCTGCATGTCAAAGGTCCATTCTACCTCATGACTCATTAAAAAAATAAATCCATATTGTGCGACGACTTGCTTGGCATATTGACGAAGGTGCATTTAAATCTCCTTTCCACCACGCCGCTTATTTATCTGTGACACCCTTTAACCCTATACCAAACGATTCTGAATTTTAATGACCCTATGGAAGAAGCCTTTTGAAAACTTCATGGGAAAAGGAGAAAATGCTGGTAACCAACGTTTCTCATTTTCCCACAACGTTCTTCATTCTATCACAGACAGTTACAATTTTTAATCCGTCGTCTACAAGCTCTTTCAGTATGGGCTGGTCTAAAATTTTGTCGCGTGGGAAAGGGTTAGCTCTTCACCATAGCAGATCCCTAATTTTTTTACCCTAAAGAATAAGCCGTTTGAAACATTGTGGGAGTATGAGAAAATGGTACTTACCAGCTTTTTCTCCTTTTCTAACAATTAATTTTCCCTATCAAAGACACTTTACAACATTCGAGTCACATTCAATTTGTCGTCTGCGAGTGCTTTCAGTTTGGACAAGTCTAAAAATTTGTCGTCTGGTATAGAGTTACAGGTAATCGAAATAGTTTTGATATCATAAATAGCTTGTATTTATTACAAAATGTACACACAATGCGAAATTTGAAGGTTATTTGGATCTTTTACGTCGAATTAATGTGATATTTCAATTAAGTTTCATTGAAAATGATCGCAAAGATAAAATTTGTACATATCATCGTTGCAATGTCTGAAATAATTTTGACTCTTTTAAATTCCTAGATCTATCATTATCATTGTCAAATCTAATACATGTACTTCCTTTTTTGGGCTGGGACTAGGGAAAAGTTACATTAGGCTGCTAGCGCGACTCATAGACCTTTTGCGGACAGTGTAGATCAAGATCAGACTGCACGGAACGTGCAGTCTGATCTTGGATCTACACTGTCCGATAAGGAGGTATTTTCCTACAAATAACTTTGAAATAGCAACAGTTGGATTTTTACTATCGACTTGAAGGTTTCCTTTAACTTATTTTGCAGGTTAATGGTTAATCTTTAATATTTAGCTTTGTTCTTGAGCAGTCATGGTATTGGCCCGGTTCCTGTCGGAGAAAGAAGCCGGTAAACCGGCTTAGATCGAGTATTTTATCGTCTAAAAGTATTAGCATCCTCATACACCGTATGTTGCTCAGTTTTATCCCGGTTTAGAAGCCTTTCTGTATAGTTTGACTACGTACCAACCAGGCTAAGTCCTGGCTAATAACAAAGCATTCTTGGTCGGACTCCGGTAATTTCTGGGTCCATAATCACCAGTCATTCTTATGAAGGTTCTCAGTCTTATTCTCCAGCATTTTCTAAATTTGAAAGTAACACAACTTGTGATTGGCTAAACCATTTGGTTCAGCCAATCACAAGTTGTTTTACTTTTAGATTTTGAAAATGTTGAAGAATAAGACAAAGAATGTTCTTATGAATGGTTGGTGAATACGGCCCCTGATATCGTACTGTCTTACCACAGTTGTGTGCTCTTGAAACTCAGGTGGCACGCCGGCGTCACTTGATTATCACATCAGGGCATATAAGCAGGGACAATTCTATCCAGTGCCGGATGACCATCCCAAATAACTCTACTAGTTGAGCATGAGGTTTATTAACGACACGTCCCGGGCCGCTAAAATGTTGGTTTGATTCCCACGGCTGGCCATCTAAGACGTTAACCGAGGCCCCGTGTGATGATCCTATAACCAGGCGTAAGTTAGGATGGGTTTCGTTCTGTATCCTGCACTATCACATGTAACATAACTAATAGCCTTTTAAGAGAGTCGCCCATATTTAGCGATAATAAATAAACGAAAATCAACTAATTCCAGGGCTGTATTACCAGTTTAACACGGTTCGTCTAGGTCATTCACGGTACTGCTATGGTTGTGATCCTGGTTTGATACAATTAGATATAGTTATTCCAGGTTCACTAGCAAGGGACTTGCCAGAGCCCTATACCACGATAGTTATAACGTGAGTTTTTCATAGAATCGCTATGGGTATACTAAACGTACTTTGGTGTCTTGAAAGGTGGGGATTCGACTTGATTAAGTTACAGAAATAAAAGATAAAAGCACCAGTCCGCTTGCATGTATAGTTAGTCAACCGAATATGTGTCTAAAAGGAACACATAACTGTTGTATGTTCCATTCCTTTACGTCACAGTATGTCATGTAGAAATGTTTCGAAGCGGGGGATAAACACAAAACTACATTAAGGATGAAAAGGTTGGTCTAATTAGCTCATCCGTCTTGATTGCCATTGGCATAAAAACTTGATCGCGACTTTTAACATTTAACTCCTCATTAGACGATAAAATTTTGGATTTGTCTATATTGAGATAATTGTCAGTCGACATTTTAATTGTGGCCTGAATTTAGAAATTAATCTTTCAAATGATAGAAAGCATTCCAGAAAGCGGATATTTAGACATTCTTAGACACAAGGGTTACTTCGTTTCCAGACAATCCCATCTTTGACAACGCTAAGGAAAAAGGCTTTTGAAATTATTGTGGTAAAATGTCAATGTTTTCTACCTTTCAAATGCACAAATCTACAACTTCAGACACGTCTGATATGTTGTCTTCAAACGCTTTTCAGTTCGGAACAATCTAAAACTTTGTCGTCTGGTAAAGGGTTAATTACATACTTCTAAGTATCAACATCTTTTTCAGGTCGTACAAAAAACAAAAGATTGCTTCTGGCGGCCTGAACCAACAATTAATTTGCATACCTTTGAACGTAATGCGTAATTAGGTATCCTTGTTTAACTACAAAGTCGGGACTATCCTCAATAGTACAGCCCTGTCTCATCACCTAGACTCATTGTGACATTCGGCTAACATCGGATGATCCATTGATAAGTTTTCTTTATTATGATTTTTTAAAAATTTAATTCGAAAAAAGAAAATACTTCTAATATAACTGCAACAAAAACAACGAACACTACTTCTGCTACTATTAGTACTTTCCCTATAACTGCCAAATAAATGAATAAATAAGTAAGTAAATAAATAAATAAATAAATAAATAAATAAATAAATAAATAAATAAATAAATGCATGAATGAATGAGCCTTTGCAAAATTCTGTTGCGATGTCTAAAAATAGCTCAAGAGGCTACGTGGTCCATTCAGAAAACACCATGGAAACAGTTTTTTTTTTTTACTCTTCTCTATCTTCTTCTTTTGATGTTTTGCCAAGTAATGCCTTGCAGATTTCCATGGAAAAAAAAAGAAATGAAGTTCAGGTTTTTTTTAAGTAAAAATCTGAATAGCCCCCTTTAAGGTTTAAAACTAAGTTTTTCACAAGCAACATATTGCATGCCATTGGTGATACGATGTGGTCAGAATTTAGTTGACAATAATGGGTTTCGAAAGATATATTGTTGGCATTGCCTAGACCAGCTGTATTTCCAATTTGTCAAAGTCCAAATAATGCATGTATCTACGACGTGACGTTGCTTTAGTGACTGAGCGAATATGGATCGTGTACTTTGACAGAGTTTTTTTGGGGGCCCGTATTTATCAACCATTCTGATGGCATTTTTAGTCCAGGGCCTATATTCATCAAGTATTCTTAAGAGCATCCTTACTTTAATCCCCAAGCACTTTGTAAAATTCAAAGTAACATAACAGAAGTTGTGTTACTTTCCAAATCTAGCATAAAACTAAAAATTGTAATTTAGAATGGTTGGTGAATACAAACCCAGACCTATATAAACTTAGAAAGTAACGTGACTTATGATTGGCTACACCAAACGATTAAGCCAATCAGAAACTGTCTTGCTTTGAAATTTGAGAAAAAAAATCTGGAATGTTAGAATAAGACTATTATTAAGAATGGTTGATGGTTTTAAGCTATACTGTTGTAACATACAAGAACAATATCAAAGTACCTTTGGTCGAAATTTGACATAGGAAGTCGTATGATTTACAAAGTTCTTATTCGTTTCCGGTTTCGTTTCTTTCTATTTGTCATCGTCCATATCGAGAAATGCTTCGTTGCGACTGTACCATAGTGACTTATGGTAATTCACATTCGTGCACATTGGCCGTGCTTTTCATTTTCTGACGTAAAGAAAAGTAATGAAGTATCTTTGGGCGAACTTTTATTTGAAAAGTCGTATTATTAGCCCTTTACCACACAATCTTGAGTTTTAACGACCCTACGGAAATAGCCTTTGAAAATCTTTTGGGAAAAGGAGAAAATGCTGGTAACCAGCATTTTCTCCTTTTCCCACAAGGTTTTCTACACTTTCACATATAATTACAATCATTTCAGATATATTTAATATGTCGTCTGCAAATGCTTTGGATTTGGACAAGTCAAACATCTTATAATTTGGTAAAGGATTAAGGAATAAGGATAGGCTTTCGAAGTTCGAAACCGTGTACCACATTGCGTCTCAAGCACTGGTTTATATTTCCAGAAAGCAGGAGTTGAGAATGATTGGTCTAGGATGTGGTTTGCAAATATAAATGAGGCATGCTTTGTGAAAAGGGAGTTTAATGCATCTGCTAAAAGTAAAGATACATGTCAGCCTGCGCATTCCACAAAGGCTGACTTGAGTCGAAACCTTTTGCTATTTGTAACTTTTCTGCATGTCCATGGACCGTTCTCCGTCATGATTTAGGTGGTTGCTAGACAAAGTGGATTTTATGGATCCACAACTATGTGACAACTTGTTTGGTATAGTGCATCATGGAATCTGTATTAAACCACCTTTTGCCAGAGCACTGCTCAGGTAAGTTTAAACAAAACTAGACCATAAATAGGTCAATACTGACCGGACAAACTGACCACTTGTCATGACTGACACTGGCAACATCGCTATTTCCTTGCTGTGGTCCATTTGTGTCCAGTTTAGGGTCATTTTGGACTTATTTACGAGTGCTTGGAGGAAATTTGAAAGTACCTACGTGTATAAATCAAGCTCGGTAAGTATTGAAAGTATTACCGTAAATGCAGGTGTTTTCATTCCGCGTTGCAATACTCTGGTAAATCAGAAATTAGAATGCTTGTTTGATTGATAGCTTACTTATTCACGTGTGCCCTGGTTTTCATGGCTTTCACTTGTAGTGAGCTAGAACTATGAATTGTCTTGCCAAAAGACACTCCCAAGAAAATCTCTGCGCCTCGAGAGAGGATCGAACCTGGGACCATCAGACTGCGTATTATACTTTATCAATGAGCCACGAAGCAGGGACCCTAAAATGACTTTCACTTTTCTTTTCTAATGTAGAGAAACAAGCACTGGAATGAATCATTCTCTAAAATCAAGTTAAGTAACTATTTAATACACATGAACAAGTGCTGGTATACAGCATTTTCTGTTTTTCTCACATTTTTTTCCCGGCAAAAGTCGTCTATCTCAGGGTCGTAAAGATACAGGATTGTTTTGGATAGAGTTATAAGAAAGATCTATGAATGACCCTTAAAGCGAATGCATCCATCAATACCAAGATGAAGTTTATTTTATGTTGTGTATATTTATAACATGCGTTTGTGTGTACTTTATCTTTTTATGAATTTATGAAGACAAATAATTGCACATCAGTCAGTGATTTGTCGATGTTTTTTTGACTTATTGTTCCCGTCTTGTGCGTTTTAAATCTTTCACTACCTACATAAACAGCCTTTTCGGATGGAGTAGATCAAGATCAGACTGCACATAACCTGCAGTCTGATCTTTGATCTACATCATCCGCTACCTGAAATCTAAACAGTGATCAAATGTTTTCCTTCGCTGCCAACTACATCTAGATTACATTTTTTTGAGTCTCTGAGAGTAAATGTCCACAACAGTTGCAGATGTTTTAGATCAATTTCAGCATCATTCACTGGACACTGAAGATCCATGATTAAACTACACTTTCTGTGCAGTATGAACCTAATCTACGCCGTCCTCAAAAATTATCTTTGTTTCCACTGTTAGTGAAAGACTTAATATGAGACGCTATTTTTTTCTAACACAGCTTGTTTTATTGGCAACAAAAGGTTAATATATGTTACTTGTATCGTTGCACCATAGCTATAACGTAAAATTGGGAATTTTATTGCTAAATTTAGACCAGAAAATCCTTTCGTAAAAATTATATTATTATAATTTATTATACATGTATTTATATATTCATGTATTAAAATCTCCCATGCTTTAAGAGAATTTGCTGTCGGAATCTTCTTTTTATCAACATTCTTGAAATAAAGGACAGACTGTTAAACCAGTCAAATTTCTTTTATAAATTGAAAACTCTTCTAACTATGACGACTAGTCAGTCATCGGGGATTTTGTAACTTAGACTTGAATTTTCGTTACTAAATTTCGACCAGCTAGATAGATCCTTTCGTACCAGTTATTTGTTACGTGTCAATTCATCGGTCAAAGGTTTCGCAAATTGTTTTTACCAAGCCAATTAAATGTTCTATAGTTTATTCGCTGTTGGACCTCCAGAAATGTTGATTAACGATATTTTACAAGAATGTTTCCAAAGCTGTCTGTTGCTATTTTGTTTTAGGCGACATATATGGATGACCGTTCATGTGTTTACATCATTGTAAAACTTGGCATGATTAAAATATTTAACTCTTTACCAAACGAGAAAATTTGACACTTTTCAGCATATTCAGAAAACAGCATAAATACTGAACAAACGGTGAAATTTGTCTTTGAAAGTCTATAAAACATTGTGGGATAGGCAGGGAATTTTGGTTACCAAAATTGCCTCCTCTTTCCAACAGTTTTTCAAAAGCCTCCTTCCACGGGGTCGTTAAAAACCAGGATTGTTTGGTACATATAGAAAATCATGAACGCAGTTCGAGCTATCTAAACTTTAAAGACTACGGTACATAACTGTCAAACAATATGAAAACTCACATAATTAACACTGTCAGTGAAGTTTTAGGTAAAAAATGTGACTTTAATTACGACATCTCTTCGCCATTTACGACAATGATCAAAGCAGTCCGTTAACAATTAAGTATTCAAGAAATTGTTAGACGTTGCTTCACTCAAGTAACTACGGTCAAATCTGATTAATTCGTACAAGAGCTCGACTCATGTAAGTTAGTGACTAGTGAATAAGCCAGTCAATCAGCCAGTCCGTCGGCCAGTCGGCCAGCCAGCAAGCCAGCATGCGATCTAGTAATCAAGTCAGTCGGTCGGTCGGTCAGTCAGTCAGTCAGTCAGTCAGTGAGTCGGTCGGTCGGTCGGTAAGTCAATCAGTCAGCCAGTGAGTGGGTCAGTGGGTCGGTCGGTCGGTTAATCAGTCAGTCAGTCTTCCACCCACCCTATTAGAACAACGAGTACGGATTGTCTACAATATACTGGAAATATATTACCTTGTGTAGCTCTTCCACTCTGGAGTATCGTTCACATGTTCCAGAAAACACACTTCAGTCTTTCCAAACCATTATCTGCTTTCCCTCATCAATTTCATCGAAACAAAGTTCAGCAGGTAAAGATTAATGTATCTTGTCGCAATTACATATACTACGAGCGTATCATCCATGTTCGAAATATTTTTGGGCAAGTTCGGACTGATCTTACGACTACTTGATATCAAGTCCTGTACCTTACCTATATGGCTACCGGACTGATGAAATAATAGAACAAAACAGATCATTGCAAAGAAGAACTTTATTGATATTCGTGGGAATAAGGAACTTAACAGTCGAAACAATGTAGATATAAAGTGAGAAAAATAGTTATCCAACCTGAAAAAAAAAAGAAGAAAATTTCCAAATTGGTTTACCCCAAGAATGCGACCCACAACCTAAGTTGCGTATGCGGATAGTGTAATTTCAGACTAGACGGCACGGAACATGCATTTCAATTTTGGATTTAGATTGTCGTATATTTGGTTAGATACGTTGCCGAAGAAACAGAAACGAAAGCACAAGGTCCAAGTCTTTTTTAGACACTGAAAATGTCGATTTTAATTCCTTGGGACTCTAAAACTAAATGACCCATACTCTGTGAAAAGGGGGCTTAATGCATCTGCAAAAAGTATCGACCCAGGGCAGTCTGCGCAGGCTGACCTGGGCCGAAACTTTTTGTTATCAGTCAATTTTCTGCTTGTCAAAGGATCAGTCTACCTCTTGATTCATTCAGTTGTTAGACAAAGTGGATTTTAGAGATCTATAATTATGTGATGTCTTGCTTGGTACAATGCATTACGGAGATACATTAAGCCCCCTTTTGCCAGAGCATGGCTCAAATATATGTAGATCTACATGTAATTTGAAGATTGAAAAAAAAAATGGAAGTGGGTTTAAGAGTATATGAATACATGTATTCCCGATATGATAGAGCTCTTGTGTTCAACTTTTCTTTTTTATTTAATGCTTGCATAATGAATGTTAAATTATCTTGTCAATATTAAGTCTTCTCCAAAAATAATTTTAACTCTTTCCGTACCATAGACTACATCAGAAGCTTTTGTGGACAGTGTAGATCAAGATCAGACTGCACAGAATGTGCAGTCTGATCTCTGATCTACACTGTCCACTGCTATATTCTAGATTATGACCGAACTATCTCTTGATCATTCAGAGAAAATGTATTTTTAGCCTTTGAGAAACTGCAATTTATTTATTCAGGAGTGAAATAGATAACTCTTTGCCCAGCGACAAAAAAAAAATAGAGTTGTCCATATCAGAGGGGTTTGCAGGTGACAAATTAAATGCGACTCAAGTATTGAGATTAGTCCTGGAAAGGATTAAAAAAAAAAACATTGTGGAAAAGGGAGAAAATGCAGGTAATCAGTATTTTCTTTTTTTCCCATGATGTTTTCAAGAGGCATTTTCCTCCTGGTTGTTAAAAATCGGATTGTTTAATGAAGGATCAACTCTTTACCAGACGACAAAACGTCAGGCTTGCCCATTTCTAAAGGGCTTGCAGAAGAAATAAGAAGACGTGGCGCCAAAGATAAAAATTTTTGTCATTGATAAGTTGAAAAAATTGTTGGAAAAGGACATATCGATGATTATTGGCATTTTATCCATTTTACCAGACGTTTTTCTTTAATGTCCTGTTTCATGGGTCAATCTATGTTGTTTTTTTTTTACCAGAAGACAAAAAAAAAAAAATAAGATTTTTCAAAATTGAGAGGACCTGCAGACAAAAATTAAAATTGTGAATTAGATTGACGGAATTTGTTTCAGGTTAAAAACATTGTAAAAAACATAAAAAGTGCTGGTTGCCAGCACCATCTCCTTTCACAACGATGTTTTTAGTAGCTTTGTAACAACAGAGATGTTCGGTCATGGGCTAAACACAAGCCTTAAACATACATCTTTACCCGTTTTCATCCAGTTTTTTAACTTTTTTTTTCTTTATATCATGAAACTATAATCACTCTTGTATCTTCATGCCAAATATTGCCCCTGATGGTTGCAAGGTTACACAGATTACAGCAGATAGAAAATGCATCTTATTCTATTGCGGCTAGCCATAGACATAACAACCACAGTTTCCGGTTTAAAATCGAAGACAAATCCCAACAGTTTCTTTAGCCCATACACCTTATATTGATTTTTTAATCTACGTTTACACAGCTGACTAGATTATAACACCGTAAAGTTTTAACAGCGTTTGTTTACTCTCTGGCTGTAAAGATGTCTCTTTAAGCTTTATGTCTGGTGGCAAAAAGACCGATATCCAGCCAAATATATAGATATATTTTTTTTAAAGTTTAATGGCATATGACTATTAAAAGCCATTAAAATAGGCAAGAATTTCTCAATTTTCACAATGTTTTCAAGAGCCTACTTGCTAAGGATCGTAAAACCACGGAATTGTTTTGTAAAGATTTAATGGGACAAGTTTTTTGAAAGTTTATTTATTGAATGTCTGCCTTTATTACAGGCTAAATGACCTTATGTTTCATAATTTTGACAAGGTACGAAAACTAAGCCGTGTTACGCTAGACACCGTAACTCTTTCACTGCTAATGGTAACTAAACTAGCATTGGCGGACGGCGTAGATCAAGATCAGACTGCACAGAACGTGCAGTCTGATCTTGGATCTACACCGTCCGCTTCCAGGTGCTAAGGTATGATCAAACGCTTCTTCAACTACAATGGAAACCCTTTTTAAAGACTGAGAAAAAAAGTTGAATTTTTTAAGCAGGCAGGAAGAGAGTTGAATTCTATAAAAGACGACAAAATTTTTAAACTTTGTCCACATTGAAAGCATTTGCAGACGACAAATTAATTGTGGCTATCATGATGGAATTTTTCTATAAAAGGGGTAGACACATTCTTTGAAAAACTATTTTCAAAAGCATTCTTCCTGCGGGCCGTGGAAACTTTAGGGAGGGTGAAATGAGTTTTTTTTCGCTAAGCATGGAAAGTAAGCAAATATTTCAATTCTAATACAGTACTACTCTAGACAGAATCTATCGCAAACTTTCGAACAATGTAGACCAAAAGATCAGACTGCACTCTCCATGCAGCCTGACCTTGAACCGATTGTTTGTAAAAACACGTCAAGTAGGTATCATTCTATAAATGCAGACGTCACACTGTCATAAAATGGAAGAAATATAAATTATATTTGATAACATTGTGGTACAAGGATAAATTGCTCATGATGAGCAATTACTCTCTTTGTCACAATGGTTTTATGTGTATTCGTTCGCTATTCGGATTTTCCATATTTTACTCTAATGTTTTCAAGTTTTCCTGCTGTAAACTGGTTTCAAGATATAATGAATTAATTAAATTCGAACAATTTTCTTGTCTATGTACTGTCAGAGCTCTATTATCACAATAATGCAGGTGCAGACAGTTAGAAATTGGGTTGACAAGATAATATTATAATTATGATTAACCCGTAATCTATTCTTTATGCAGAATTTCAACATATCGGCAAGGTTTTCCCCCCTTTTTCACGCAACCCCTTGTTTTATGTGTCATGTAGAAAAGATTTTAGAAATCATTGTGGGAAAAGGAGAAAATGTTTGTTACTACAATACCTTCTACAATTCCACCTACAAAATTAATTTTACATTTTAATTATAACTCTCTATTCGCTTGATTAATAACTAAACCTCTATTGACGTATGAATATCTAATCAAATGAAACTTAGGAAGATTATCATGCTGTTATCTGATAGGCAGACAATATAGCTTGCAACACACGAGAAGGGGCATTCGGACATTTGCGTAAAGTGTCGTCCCGGATCAGCCTGCGTAGTCGGCACTTTACGACTACGTTAGATTCTGTGCTACAGTAGACTTGCGCAAAACAGAAAATTACATAAAAACGGAAAGTGTCGTTTCTGATTAGCCTGCGCCGACTGCACAGGCTGATCCGAAACGACACTTTACGCAAATGTCCGAATGCCCCTTTTCGTGTGTTGCAGGCCAATAGATCCAAGACCCAGTCTTATTTTGATCTGTGCAGTCCTCAAAAGCCCCTGTTTTATTTTGTCAGTATTATTGAAAGAGCCATATACGAGTATCAACGAGTATCAACCTCTACCCAACTTCGTTTAGGGTGTGTAAATTAGACTATGAGCCAGCCAGCAGGGTGTTTGCTTCCCCGCCCCGCCCCCCCACGGGGGGAATTTTCGGGACTATGATTTTCTTGAGCCCTAAGGTCTCCTGAGCACATTCCCAAAGTCTGCCTGCTGGCGAGTGGGGCTTTTGGAAGTTATAGAGGTCAAAGGTCATCAAGTGCACCTCTAACCCTAATGTTATTAGTTGATCCTTAATTGACACTTCTTTGGAAATTTTATACCTTGTGAAAGTCTCAAATGATCTTAGGTAATGTAATAAGCTCATATTTAGATAATTATATGCATTTCTAACAAAATAAAAGAACATTTAATGCAAATCAAAGCACTGACAGCACTATTTTTTTGTGATTCAAGCTTCCAAAAAATCATAATCTGAGAAACTACAGGGATATTTTTCAGATAAAATTTTCTTGATCACAAATGCCTTGAATGCATCCTACATGCAACCAAAATGGCATTTTCAGATTTATTGTGGGTCAATTTGTCATATCCATGGATAAAATGGAAGCACTTGTAACCAAAGTTCATTAATATACTTTTTAATTTTTCGGCGTAGCTGTATGATCTCACTTTTGACCTACTTTCAGTACTAGGAGGAAATGAAAGGTTACATATTTTGTGATTGGCCAAATATAGGTAAACTACGCAAAAAAATAAAGGTCACAGTAGAAATTTATCGACATTGGATAAAAGTGTTCATGACTAGAAAATCACGTAATGATCACATTTACCTGTGTAAAGATGTACTTTTTGGCCATGCAGATGTTAAACTCTAGCTAAACATCCATAATCTAAATCATATGGATAAACTAATAGCAATGAGTATTGGCGAGTTTTCTAATTTGGTTAGTGTAAGAGATTTGGTACCCGTTTTTCCTCGCGTAAAACCGAATACGAATTGCGACGGCAGGCTACCGCTCTATTGTCTTACACGAAAACGGGTTGTGAAAACGGGTTGTGAATTTGGTGATTGAATTCGAAACGTGAATAACTATGCCTACCTGGGGGAACAATCGATTTTATTGCGTTGTTAGCGAAGAAACTGGGTTTTTACTAAATTACTCTTCATAAAAGTAGGTGGGTGTGGTCAAGCATTGAGAGGGGTGATAAAACCCTGCCTTCTGATAACGACAAATAGTCGATGTTTGAAAGGTGCTTCATTTTTGTACAAAAACATACAAATCTACTTTGTTTTCTTTTTAAAGATTTCATCGTATGGTCTAAACAGAACTTTATTTAAACATGATTCATTAATAAAAAACAGAACAAACGATATATTCCGAAACATGGCAGAATGTCGACTCTCATTTTACGTTAAACATGAGAATTAATGAATTGCTCAATAAGCTCATTACGAGAGCTTCCTCATTCTTAAATCTTATTGAAAATTCTGCTTTCAACCATATGCAAAACAATTTAAAAGAGGCTACTTTCAGAACTGCTTTCATCATTTCTCTTCATATTATACTACAAACGAATTTAAATATTCATATCCCAGTGCCTCTTACGCCGTCTTACGCCTGATAATACCATTCTTTTTTTAACCTCCAACCAAACAGCAAAATTTCAGACTGCCTAAAACGGAAATAATTTCCAGATGACAAATAAATGTTGGTCTAATAATGGAATTTGTCTGTGATAAGATAGAAAATTATGCTGGAAAAGGACGAAATTCTGGGCACTAGCACTTCTCCTTTTCCAAAAATGTTTTCAGTAAACGCTTTCTCCAGGGTTGTTAAAACGGGATGTAAAAGAATAATGACTTTATTCAGGCATCAAGTTTGCGTAACTCGGCCAATCAAACTTTGTAGGAGATTTGTCCAACGTGATGTTGACTTTTTCATTGGCCGAATATTTTCATACAAGTGCAGATATATGGTGTAATTGCTACAGCGTCTGGTAAAATTGTTGTTGCTATAGATACACGCCAGGCACCAATGTACCTAGAAACATTTAAAGCCCCACTTTGTATTTCATTGAGGTGAACAGTGTTTTGAAAACAGTGAAGAAAACAGAGACACTAAAGAATAGAAAAGAACGTGACTTTGCTTAAAAAAATAATGGGAATATCTACAAAAATAAGTGGCATAGGATCCCACGGTTATAAAAACTTCATTGCACACAATTACCGATTAAAAGAAATATTTGGTGCAGAAGAAATTAGAATAATCGAGCCATTAAAAATAGACATGTGCACAAAATTGTTAGACTAATTCACATTGTTATAATACATCGTGCCAAATGTTGTGTGAAGTGTAGGAGAAGCTGAAAATTGTGATAAATAAATAAGATATGTAGTGACAGATAAAATTTTAAAAAGAGAATATGTGAAAAAGGAAAATGCTCATCTGTAGCCCTTTCTCCACGTCTTGCATTGTTTCCTAAAACCGTCTTTTTTCTAAGTCGTCTGCCCTGAAACAACAAAACGTTTCTGTATGAAGGAAAGGTTTAACACTTAAAGTGCTCAGTAAATCAAATGAAATGAAATTAAAATGCACAACCCCCAAAAGTCACTCTTTAAGACTCCTTTTCACTGGTAAAAAAATCTCAACGTAGCAGATAGTGTGGATCTAAGATCATATTGCACTTTCTTTGAAGTCTGATCATAATCTATACTGTCCACAAGAGCGTATTGAGTCGGGCTTTCCACCCTAAGGGTTTATTCGGAAGGTATCATGCCACATTAGATTTTGACATATCATTGTATGTAATAGAGTAGACAAACGCAAAAACTTACAAGGTAAAAATGTTGTAAATAGTTTTACAAGCGTATTCACACGTGGTCAATTAACATAGACACCTGCGACAATATTTTACGTTAATTATGACAACTCTCTCAGGGATTTTTTGGGGGAATATTTGTGTTTTGAGGAACAAATTAAAAAGTCACTGCAAGAAGAGGTTCCTTGTCTGGCTCTGTCTGTCTGGGTCTCTCTCCCTGGCTCTCCCTCTCTGTCCGACCATGGCTCAGGCTCTGGCTCTGGCATCTCTCTCTTTCTCTGGCTCTGTCTCTGGTTCTCTTTCTCTGGCTCTGTTTCTGTCTCTGTTTTTCTGGGTGTCTCTAGCTATTTCTTTCTATCTCTGTCTCTCTCTGTCTCTGGCTCACTCTCTGTCTCTGGCTTTGTCTCTCGGTCTCTGCTCCTGTCTATGTTTCTTGCTCACTCTTTGTCTCTTGCTCACTCTTTGTCTCTCTCTGCTCACGCTCTGTCTCTGGCTCCTTCTCTGTCTCTGCTCCTGTGTCGGTCTCTGGCTCTCTCCGTGGGTTTAGCTCTGTCTTTCTGGCTCTCTCTGGCTCTGTCTTTCTGGCTCTCTCTGGCTCCGCCTCTCTGTCTCAGGCTGTCTTTCTGGGTCTGTCTCTGGTTCTCTCTGGCTTTGTCCCTCTGTCTTGCTGTCTCTTTTTCTCCCTGGCTCTCGGTCTATCTTTCGCGCTCTCTCTCAGGATATCTTTTTGGCTCTGTCTCTGTCTCAGGCCCTGAGACCCTGTCTTTGGCTCTGTTCCTAGCTCTGTCTCTTGCCCTCTTTTGCGCTGTTTCTCTGTCTCGGGTTCTCTATGGCTCTCCCGGGCTCTCCCGGGCTCTCTCTCTCTCTCTCTCTCTCTCTCTCTCTCTCTCTCTCTCTGTCTGTTCAAGACTCGGTCCGGCTAAGACACTCTGCCAAGGATTTATTGAAATGTTTGACATGGGACAGATTCCGCTGTCATTGCAGCACATTTGTAGTGAAAAGAAGCTACATTTTCCTAGTACGGTAAGTTTAAAAATGAACCCCCTTTTCACGATATTTTTCAGAGTGCATATTTATAAATTATAACCTCTTTTTGAATTTATTTCAACAAGGGTTGGCGTCGACTGTCATATCTATGGACATGGGGATTTTTAACGCTTTACCAACTATTTTCTTGTTTTGTGCAATTCTTAGGAAGAAGGTATTTGAAAACATTGTTGGAAAAGGAGGAAATACTGATTGACAGCCTTTTCTCATTTTCCAACAATGTTTTCTACCCGCAGCAAGATAATTCCCATCATCGGAGCATTTTTTTTTTGGTCGTCTGCAAATGGTTTCAATATGGACGAGGCCAAAATTTGATTGTCTGGTAAAACGTTAAATGATATTGTATGGTTCTCACCTTTCTTATTTGTAGTTGATTGAAATCTAATATCGTCTTAATGATAACTTTTTTAAAACCCCTTTATCAAACAATCTCATGTTTTAATGTCCCTGAGTTAGAAAGCTTTTGAAAAAACGTGGTGAAAAAAAGAGAAAATCCTGGTTACCAGCAATTTCTCCTTTTCCCACAATATTTCTACCTTTAACAAGACAAAATCCATCATTTGAATCTCATTTAATTTGTCGTCTGCAAATGCTTTCAGTTTGGCAAAAAAAAAAAAAAAAAAATTGTAAATCAGGCTATAATTCAAAGATTTATAGAATGAAAGAGACTTTGGCCTTTTCTTTATATTTGAACTTGTCTTCTTTTTTTAAACCTTAACTCTTTACCAAACGACAAAATTTTGGACTTGACCAAACTGAAAGCATTTGCATATGACAAAATAAATTGAGCTCTAGTGATGATTCTCGTCTTTGATAGGGTAGAAAACACTGTAAGGAAAAAAGAAAATGCTGGTTACCAGCATTTTCTCCTTTTGATACAATGTTTTTAAAGTCCTTTTTGTTTAGGGTCGTTAAATCTCGGAATTGTGTGGTAGTGTTAACTCATTCACGCGTTATGTTAATCTGTCAAAAATCATACTGATGGATTTCTTCTGTCGCATTGAAGTAAAACTCCCCAAGTCAAATTTTAGAACGGCTAAAGCCCTTAAATATACTTTCTACCAAGGTCATTTAAGAAAACTAACACATGTAAAGCCGATCCCGGCAGGTTTTTAACATATTGGCTACATACAAACCAGGGGTTGCAACTTCGACTCCAAATTCAGCATTTTTTTTTCAAAGGACAAGGATTCATTCCTTTCTTACCGCCGAACGTTGTTCTACCATCTCTATGAGGGATAGCAGCCACATGGCTTGTAAAGATTGTTGCGCGAAGTATTGGTAAAAAGGAGTTCCAGGAAAGCATGGATAGGCAGGTGTATTGGCGGCCGCGATATAACTGAAATAATGTAGTAAAAGGCGTTGAACACAAAACAGACACAGCAAGCAGCTATCACAATCGACAATCACAAGTTTCCTTGCTTTGAGATAAATACTCGAGGAAGACGAATAATTGTAGAGCAATGGTGAATATCTTAGTGAAAGTTCTTTACAATATTTATATTTCAAACGAATTGTTATTGAATACAAAAGCAACAGGTATGTTTAAATCCTAGATTTGTGCTCTTTTTGTGAAATTAAGAGAGTTCAAACTTGCGCACAAAAACTGTGCGGGAAATTTCAACTGTATATGTTCACGGTTGTCTCTGTACCCAGAGGCGACCAGTCGAAAAGTAACATCGCCTTTGGGGACAGTTATCTGTACCACACTGCCGTTGTGTGTAAGCAGATTTGCATGCTAATAGTTCTATAGAATCATTTCATCTTGAATTAAATTATTACTAGTCACCTTTCCATAATGCTTATTCTATTCATGTTCTCTTGCAGCTTTTTGCCATTATAAGTCGATGCCCTTTACGCGAGGGTTACGCATGCGAGGGATAATTTAACCCTTTACCTGACGACAAGTTTTAGACTCGTCCAAATTGAAAACATATGCAGACGACAAATTTAAGATGCCTGAAACGATTGTCTGTTAGAGGGTAGATAACACTGTCTCGAGAACCCTTTTCATCAGGGTCGTTCAGACTCGGGATTTTACTGTAAAGTTTAAGAGATGGACTTGTTTCGTAAATTGTAAAAGTCACTATGTGGCCAATGCTTATTTCAGTTTATATGCAGTTTTCGCTGCTGTTTGCACCTTCTGCAGTAAAGTACGCACCAATTCTCTGCACGAATCTGCCTTTCTCAGTCACGATTCAATTAGAACCTGGATAATAACTTACATCATTCACTATGAAATTCAGGTTTTTTGGATGACTTTTGGAACATCCGCTGAATATCATTTACCTTACCGTTCTTGAAGTTATCGCCCTTTAAAAAAACATCCGTTCACATAGTAGTCTCCTCGTTCACGCTCCTTTTATAAAGGTTTTGCACCACACAAAAATACCTCGAGGTCGTAGTGAGGCTAGTGCAAACGGCGTAGAGTCCACTACACACAATACGCATGTGCATACAAAAAATAAACACGACCAAAGTTGTAAATACAGTATCATAATATACATGTACATGTAATGTTTTTTCCTCTAGATCTGCACGCCTTTTTAAGCTAAACAGATGTGTAAAATTGATGCACTGATGATTAGGGGATTCCTCTATGCTTTAAAATAAATCTTGACGTTTCAGCGCCCTCCCCAATCGGCACTTCGTGCTTCGCTGTACGTATAGATATTTTAATCCTGGCTATACCTATGAGTGCCTAAGCAAAAGTAGTTCCATTTGAAAATTTGACATCAAGACAAACACTTCTGCTGCTCTGTTTTATCACAGAATATGATAGGAAAGGTCAGAAATATGTCTTTGGTGATGATTTTGGTATTTCATGGAAAGTGAGGTCTTTATTTGTAATTTCTTTGGGAACTATTTTGTGTCTTAAAACAGATAAAGGAACGTGGTCTACCATTTAAAAGGGGCCTAAATCTGATATTCATACGACTTTTCCCGACTTGTAGCAGACCACTTTTGCCAAATTATTTCAGTCACTTTCATTCGCTTTAACCTTGATCCAATTACAAACAATCTCGTGTATCACGACCCTGAGAAAGAAACCTTTTGAAAACATTGTGGAGAAAAAGGAGAAAATGCTGGTAACCAGCATTTTCTCCTTTTTCTCCACAATGTTTTCTACCCCTTCAAAGACAAATTTCACTATCTGAGCAATATCTAATTAATCGTCGACATATTTTGCTTTCGATATAAACGGGCCTAGAATTATAATTATTTGATAAAGACTTCGATCATGTTGATTATTCCTATTTTACAACGGTCGTTTGCTGCAAATTTGTATGAGTAAATGGGGCCAAAAACTAGGTCTAGATCTTGATTGGGGGGGGGGGGGGGGAAAGGGAAAGCAAACTGATTTTTTGAAACGAAAATCCATAAGAAACGAACATTCATAATCTGAGTTGGGGGATGATTGTAAATATACTTTACCTCCTCTGGTATTCAAACCTACGAATCTCAAAACAAATACACAGCGACATAATAATTGAGCTACCCGGGTAGTTCGTATATTTCCGTGTTCAAAATGTATTTATCCATTGTTAGGCAATAATATAGAAAGCTATACCGTTACTAACGGAATAAGAAATTTTACCGAAAAAATATCAAAAACTTGGTAAATCCTCATGTTTTCCACATTTATTTCCATCTATGTTTTTGTATTTTGGCTATTTTTGCGTGTGAATGAAGTTACCAGTCGTTGTTGAGAGTATCTAAAAAATAAAATACTATAGTAGCGAAACGAAATGTTTCGCTTTAACAAGAGCAAGTGTGGGAACTTGTTGTTTACGCACTTCTCAATGGCAAAATAGTAAGACACGTGACATCCAATCCAGAACGTTTATAAGGGTCAAAGCATTTCAGATGATTTAAAATTCTACTCATGGATTAACATGTAATTTAAAACACTTTAGATGCATCTTTGCTGCCTAATCAACGCACTTACATAATCATGTTGTTTCATTCATACAGCGCTTAATCTACCACTAAACAAACCCGAGTTTAACGGTCCTGGGGAAGAGGCTTTTTGATAACATTGTTGGAGAAGGAGAAAATGTTGGTAACCAAACTTTTCTCCTGTCTTCCACCTGTTAGAGGACAAATATTATCATCTAGCCGTACTAAATTTGTCGCCTGGAAATGCTTTCAACTTAAGAAAGTCTATTTTTTTTTTTGTTGTTTGGTAAAAACCGTACATCGTACAGGCCATATTAAGACCCGTCAAAAATTAGAACAGTTACCCAGTCTTTGTGTAGAAAGTAGGAGAAAAGAAAAATTCTCTCCTTTTGTAATGCTAATAAATAAATAATTATGGTGGAATAATGGTAGCAACTGTTTGTGAGGGGCAACTTTTCCTTTTCGAACATTGGTTTCAAAATTGATCTCCTGTATCGTCCTATATGAATGCTAAATCTGTATAGCTCGATTAACTCATTACCAAACAATTTTGTCCTCAATGGAACTGAAAAAAATTGCAGACAACACATTAACTGTAGCGCAAATGCTGGTTTCTGTCTTTAATATGGTTGAAAACATTGTGGGAAAAGGAGAAAATGCTGGTACACAGCATTTTCTCCTTTTCCCACAATGTTTTCAAAAGCTTTCTCCTCCTGGGCCGTTAACTCTAGATTGTATGGTAAGGGGTTTACTCTTTAACTACCAACTCGTGAAGTTTGACTTTTTATTCAGGGTTTAAAAGTGGACTTCCACTGCAATGGACGATAAACCGTGTCGCAGTCTAGCACCAATTAGCGGACGGTGTAGATCCAAGATCAGACTGCACGTTCTGTGCAGTCTGATCTAAATCTACGCCGTCCGCAAAAGCTATCTAAGTCGTCATTGGTAGTGAACGAGTGAACACGTAAGCCATGTCGGCTGCAAATGAGACCTCTTATTTAGGGGTCACAAAGTCGTATCCCAACAGGTCCAGTTTCTCCTACCGACAACTGGATCCGTATTCGAGATTCTACCTGCCTCAGAGGTGAAAGTATTACATTCGCAATTCGGAGCTCCCAGGCTCTATCCTCACTTGAAATGCTGGGTCTTTACGGTAGGAGTGTTTTCCAGGAACACTACTGAGGCCGCATTCACAAAGATTTCTCAATCGTATTCTAACTCTAGCTCTTGAGAATTTTCTAAATCTAACCGTAACGCAATTTTTGATTGGCCAAAGCAACTGTTGAGCCATTCAAAACTTGCGTTACTTTCAAAACTTAAAACATAAGACGAAGCGTGTCATTTAAAATGGTTTGTGAATACTTGTGGATGGAATATTTTTTGGAATATCATGGTCATGTTATAATAATTATCATGTCTTTAATCCTTTAATAACAACCATAAAACTTTTCATATAGATTAGCCCTACAAATGTGGACCCATGAAGCTATTGCGGCCTGACTTTAGTCCAACATACAATTAGGACAGTTTACAGGGAGAAGGGACAATGGATAGAGCAAAAATGAACACCCAAACTTCTAGACGAAAACCTTTGGCAACAAAAGATCACCTTGAAGACTTCTGTGTGCTCAGGTGAACTGAAACTCTGGTGTTCTCCAAGTTAAAGGCTCTGATTTTTACATATTACATATTTTTTTTTACTCTGGCTTTGTACCCTATCCCAGTACTGGATTTGAGAATTTTATCAAAATAATTACAGAAACTGCCTTTTGTGAGCATATCGATTCGGATTATAAAGAAATAAAAAAAAAAGAGGTAAAAGAAGTTAGCTTTCTCACTAGGGCGAGGGGGAGGGGAGAGGGGGGTGGGGTTTAACAAAAATTTATCATTTGTGTCACCCTATTAAATATGCAATCTGGCTTGCCAAAAGTTTTCCTCAAGGATCAGACCTCGTGTGTTCGACTAGCAGATGACATAATGACAAGTAAAATACTGTACTGTTCCCGACAGGCAATGTTTTATTCGCGTTTTTATCTCGTACACCTTGCGTTGTGCCAAAAAATAAAGACGCTTAAGTTTTCTCGGGTTATAAATCATACTTAGCAGTTTTACCCAGTTCCTAGGGGCGGAGGTAGACTAGGTCATTTTTTGATACATTTTTATGTCTCACACATTACCCCCACTAGACGATATTCTCTACTTTTCGTCTCGCAACAACCCTCCCACCTTTTTTTAAATGTCGTAACAAGAAAAGATGTTTGCTTGTAACGAGCAATTTCTTTTTTTTGTCACAATGCTTTTACATGTACATTTTCATTGTAGTAGGCCTAATTAAAAAATCCCGTCGAAGCCTAATTTGTTTCAACCCTCCTTATTTTACAAGGGTGTTTTCACCTCCCCCCCCGTTCTATTTCATTCTAACTCTTTACCATACGAGAAAGTTTTATAATTGGCCAGAATGAAAACATTTGCAGACGTCAAATTGTGCCACAAAAATTGAAATTATTTTTAGAAAGGATAGAAAACATTGAAGGAAAAGTAGAAAATGCTGGTTACCGGCATTTTCCGCTTTTTCCACAACGTTTTCAAAAGTCTTGTTTTTTAGGATTATTATAAACCGGGATTATTTAATAAAGGGTTAAGAAGGTATGGGTTTAAATACAAAAAAAACACCTTCAAAAGAAAACACGTTTTCTCTTTTCTTGGTTGTTTAAAGGCATTTTCTCCTTTGCTCACTGTATATACGAAAGTCTTTTTTCCCCTTACGGTTGTTCAAAACAAGGACTGCGGTGTCCGAACTTGGTATCAGTACAAGTGCGACCTGGGAGAGACATCTACAAACGAGTCCTGGCTGTGGAACGAATGAAAAACTGATGAAAGTAGTGTAATAGAGAAATTTGTTTATTTTTTTAGTGTTGCAAAAAGTTTAGCGTAAATACATGTGCAATGAGTATGACTCAATTAGATGTAACCATTGTGTTTTATATATTTACCTCTCGAAAAAACTTCGGACTTGTAAAAAATGAAAGCATTTGTAGACAGCAAATTCAACGTGATTCGAATGGTTGGCTTGTACTTGAACAGCTAGAACACATTGTGGAGATAAGAAAAATGCTAGTTATCCGCTTTTTATCCTCTTCCTGCATTGTTTTCTCTTTGAGTCCTTCAAACTAGGGATTGCGTGGTAAAGAGTTAAACACAAATTGCTATCACGTGATGCTTAATCACAATTATGAATAATGTTTGATGACTGATTTTGTATTAACCCCTTTCACCCTGAACATTTTGTCTCTGTTAACATGTACGTGGGAATATTAGTCTGTGGTTTTGAAATATTCTTGTACTTAGTCGTAAATGTAGAAAGCCATGGGATGCAAGGACAGGCGCACTGGGGTCGTCGTGGCGTGAATAATATAATGTTGAAAACGACGTTAAACTGCATACAAGCAACTAGGCTTAATACTCTCATTTGATCATCATTAGTGTAATTGATACTACTGTCCCTATCATCATGTCAGTACCAGTGGTATATCATCATCACCATCTTAAAAATATGACGGGAACATGTATTTCAGGTATCTATTTCCTGTTGTTGTTTGTTGATAATATCCCTGTATTCTGTTCTGACATCAAACTTTTGTTTGGAAAGTAGAACCTATTAGTAATATGGCTTCACACATTTCTTGTATTTCATGTGTATACGTACTGTTTTTTGCACAGTTGAAGCAATGTGAAAAGAAGTATCTTAATCACATATGGCTTTACAGGGCTGCAAAATAACCATTATCCTTATTTGAACCCGGAAAATAACCTTTTCTAAATTATGACTGGGTCCCGTTTTTCAATTCGGAGCAAATACAAGCCGGAAAACTGTGGTACTCTCTACAAAAGAGAACATCATGAAAATACGACAGTGAATTCTACCTGTAATTTGACGTAAATAACGGACGGTTTCTCGTTTTTCTTGTCGATAATTCTCTATGAATTTACAGAACCACAAAGATATTTCGTTCGCCCTTATTACAGATAAGAAACAAGTAGGAGGTATACTTGATACACCGTGCTAATAAGCTCGAGTTCGAACAATCTCTCGTTGAAAACTATTTGGCGAAATCTGGACGAAAACGGCAACATTCTTAAAATAGTAACAAGCTCGTCATCGTAATAATCAAAGTGCTTCGAGTGCTCTGGTATTCATTTCGCCGTTGATGACACACTGCGTTTGACACTTTTCGGTGCGAAGAACAAGTTTTCAACGCATTTGCGGATGCCGTCTGAACAGAAAGTCTGAACAGAAAAGGCTGTTTAAACTGGGCTCCAGAGTCCAAATCCCAGCGCGGCAAAACTCGTTTAGAATCGGTGATCTAGTCACTGCGACATGATTATTTCCCCTTCCCTCTCCTCTTCAGGAACGTTGCTTCGATGTGGAGAGAAATCACTAAGTGTTTCGTTTGGACAGAATGTTGCACGAAAAATTGGAAAAGAAGCCGCTACAGATGCATCAAGAATATAAAGGCCCTTGTACATGACTAAATTGAAGCTGCAAAAGACAACTTCAAACAAACTAATAAAATGACTCATAAAGCCAGTCGATACCATGTAGGCGTACACATGTTTTGGTTAAACCTTTGCCAGAGATGATAGACTTTGTCATGTTGTTTTCTTTGTTATATAATTGGACAAAATTTTGGGGCAGTGGCTGTCTACTCGTACTCTGCTGTCCTTATTCCGGCGCCCATGCTTCATGAGAATTTTGACAATTTATCTCCATAAACTGGAGTTTTTGCGTCTCTGAGGAAGGTGTTTGAAAACAATATTGGAAACAGAGAAAGCGCTTGTCTTACATTTTTTATCGTTTAGAGACAAATTAAATTGTTTGAGCCACAATATGTGAAAAACACCTTATCTGTGCGATATATGATTAACTCTATACCAGACAACAAATCAAAAACATTTGCACACGACAAATAAAACGTGACTCATATGAAGAGATTTGTCTGTAAAAGTGTAGGAAACGTTGAGAGAATAGAGGTAAATGCTTGTTTCCAGCATTTTCTCACTTGCCCACTAGTTATATATTTTCCAAAGCCTTATTCTTCAGGGTAGTCAAAAATCAGGACATTTTGGTAAAGGGTAAAATACTACACCGGTATTTTGGAACATATATCTTATCAATAAATATTTCCCAATTTTTGATGAAATAATATCATTTGTAGCAAATAATTGTTACACTTTCTTCTCGATGTTCAACTCTTTTTATAGCAATCTCAAGTTTTTAAACCTTTTAAACGACCGTCTTCGGAAACATTTTTGAAAACGAGAAAATGATGATTACTGGCATTTTAATTTTCTCCTTTTCCCTCAAAGTTTTTTGTCCTTTTCAAAGAAAAAAAAAGTCATATTAGCCACATTTGATTTATCGTTGGGAAATGCTTTTCATACTGAAGAGTATAAAATTTGTCCTCTGTTAAGAGTTTGCTGAAACACTTAACTCTTTACCAGATGACAAAATTTTAGACTGGTCCAAATTGAAAGCACTTGCAGACGACAAAATAAACGTAACTCAAAAATTGAAATTTGTTTCCTGTAGGGTAAAAAACATTGTTGGAAAAGGAGAAAATGCTGCTTACCAGCATTTTCTCCTTTTCCCGCAATGTTTTCAAAAGGCTTCTATCTCAGGGTCGTAAAAACCAGGGATTGTTTGGTAAAGGGTTAAGCTAATAAAATGAATACATTTGTTATTATTTATGCAAAGGAAAACTTCGAAGTTGAGGTAAATACCCCTACTTTGGGCTTTAGCAATCAGTTTTCTTTTAAAGCAGATATTCTACCTTTCAGGATGGGTTACTTAAACCCTGTACCAGACAGTCCAAAATTTTAACACCCCTGCGAAGAAAAGGTCTTTGAAAACATTGTTGGAAAAGAAGAAAATGCGTGTAACTTGCACAATATTTTCTAGCCTTTCTGAAACAAATATCCTCTATTTATTCAGAATATTTTGTTTATCGCCTGCAAATGCTTTTATTTTGGACAAGTCTATAATTTTGTAGTCATGTAAAGGGTTAGACAGTTTGTAAAACAACGTTTATATATATGGAGAAGACACACACAAACACAAACAAACACAGACAAACTTTAAAATGCGTGTATGTATAATTACTATTCTCTTTCAAAGGTAAAGAGAAATGAAGCGACTGAAGTCAATTCGAATCCCTTTAATGTTACGTCATAGTTTGTAGACGGTTCCGTGATTTGATGATATAATATTTAGGGGATTATCCCCTTTTGTACAGGATTTATTTCCTAGGATAAGCAACTCGAGTGGATTTCGATATATACATTAGATATGACATAGATTGACGTCATCAGCAAGAATATCCTTACAATAATCACGTTACCAGCCGACTGGCAAAAATTAGTATTGAAAGTGTGTGCAGACCTCTAATTAAACGCGACATAAAATTTTGGAGTCGTCTTTGATAGGGTAGAAAAGCATTGTGAAAAAAGGAGAAAATGCTGGTTACCAGCATTTTCTCCTTTTTGTACAAGGTTTTCCAAACCATTAAAAAAACAAGTCTCTTGGTTTAAGCCACTTTTTACTTGTCGTTTGAATATGCCTTCATTTTGGACGAGTCTGAAATTTTTTGCCTGGTAAAGTTTTAAACCTTATCCTACCATACCTGGCTGTGGGTGTAAGCTACAAAATGTGTGGGTCGAAATCAGACTCAAATATGGCAAACTAGAGGATTTGTCTTCTGTGAGTAGGGATTTTTTTCCCATTTGCTTCAATATTTCTTGACTGACTAGAGCTTAAGACCCTCGGAGAAACAGGTTTAGAAAGTGTCCTGACGCATTGATACACAAAATATAAAATATGTGAAATTATGAAAAAAATGCTATATGTAATATTAATAAATGTAATGATAAATGCATCAATCAACTCCCATTTGACCTGGTCAGTTTCGCTCAAAATTCCATAAATTGCAAAATTCTATCATAGTCACTTGTCGCTTAAATCAAAGAAATATCTTCGCCGTGATATAACTGAATTAAGGTTGATAGCGCGATAAAACATTTAAATAAACGATTCCGATGAAACATACGTAAAAAAGAACAAAACAAAAGATAATCTCTTTAATTTCTACAATTTTTTCTGAGAGAGTCGTTATGAGAGAAGTGGATTTAAAAACAAAATAAAAATCAGCCATGCTCTGTGAAAAGGGGGCTTAATGCTTCTGCGAAAAGTATCGACCCAGGCTGACTTGGGCCGAAACTTTTCGCTATTGGTCAATTTTCTGTTAGTCCAAGGACCATTCTACTTACGATCAAGTCGGTTGTGGCTATAATGAAACCATAATTATTATGATGACTTGATTGGTATAATGCATCACGGAGATGCATTAAGCCCCCTTTTCACAGAACATGGCTAAAATATAAGTATAGTGAGTTCACATGAAAAACATCACTTACAGATTTAAGATTTAGCCAAATAAATTGATTCGGCAGATAACCATTTTGTTTAGTCATCTTTGACTTTTATGTCTGAGTTTTTTAACTTATCAATCAGGCAAATTTACAAGATTTTACGCCTCTGCACAGGGCTGCGTCTACTGTGACTCTTCGCCACACGACAAAATTTTGGATTTGTCCAAACTGAAAGCATTTGCAGACGATTGGTATCTAACTTGATTGGTTGAAAGGTGTTTTACGCTGCTTTTTAGACTGTTTCATTTTTATAACATTGTCAGCTCACTTATTCAAGTGTTTCCTTGGTAACAACGGTACTAGGCGGGGCTCTAAAGGTGTGTTGCCAAAAGACACTGTGTATGTGTTTCAACGTTATTTCAGTCATATCACAGCGACCAGTACTATCTATGTGTTGTTAGAGCCTCTTTTACCGTTGCTTCATATATATAACATTCTTACCCAGCAAATGGCTGCTATCCCATACGTTCAAAATTGAAATTCGATTCCACAGGGAATTGTATTTGAAAAGGTTTGTAAACAACATAAGAAAAGTAAAAAATGCAGAATAACTCGGACAAACATTTCCAGCCAATTTTAAGACCCAATTATTGATAGTTTTGCAAAAAAGGTAGAGATCATCAGATCACACAGTCTCCGTAATCTGATTCTGATCCACATTGTCCACAGAAAAAGCTTTGGGTCGTATATAGCAAGTTACGAGCAACTAAATGAGGAAAAAATACACATGTATCAGTTTTGTTCTATTTTAACGACCCTGGTGAATAAACCTTTTTAAAACATAGTGGGGAAAAGAAGAAAATGCTAGTAACCAGCATTTCCTCTCTCCTCGATGATTTCTATTTATCCACAAAGAAATCCATTAAATTGAAACATATCTGATTTATCGTCTTCAGATTTCCTTTAATTGGGACGAGTTTTTTCGTTTGTATGGCGTTTAACGACGCTGTCAACATTGTTTCAGTCATATCGCGGCGGCCAGTGCACCTATCCATGCCATCCTGAAGTTTCTTCTACCAGTAATTCGCACGGTATTTTACCCAATCCACTGACTGCTTTCCCACACAACCATCGTCGAAACACAAGTTTGGCAAATCTAAAACATCATCTTTCCTGATAAAGAGTAAAAAAATAAGAAAATAAAAAAAGTCATAACTTTAAAAACAAATTAGTGTCATATCAGCCACCCATAATCGTCCAAGTTCTCGTGCTGTTATATCACTGGCAAGTTTTGTACTTTAACTTTTTACCAAACAATCCCAGCTTTTCAAGACCCTGAGGAAGATACTTTTGAAAGCATTGATGGAAAAGGAGAAAATGCTGGTAAACAGCGTTTTCTTCTTTTCCCACAATGTTTTCCACCCTGCCAAAAATCATAAGTTCATTTGTACCACTTTCATATCTGTTGTCTGCAAATGCTTTCAGTTTGGAAAGGTCTTAAATTTATCGTGAGAAAGTGGTAACTCTTTACCAAACAGCAAAATTTTAGAACTATCTAAATTGCAAGCATTTTAAAACGACAAATTGAACGTGGGTCAAGTTATGTATCTTTCTTCAAAACGATAGAAAACATAGTGGAATATGGAGAAAATACTGGTTACCAGAATTTTCTCCTTTTCCCACAATGTATCCAAAATCCTTCATCTTCAGTGTCGTAAAACAGGGTTAAATTTATGAAGGTAACTCTCAGAACGATAGACGAAAGACTTTTTCAGTCTAAAACCATTACCTTTATATTGATTTATTTTGTGACTTCTCTGAGAAATTTGGACCGTATAGTTCTTATATTAGACTTGCATACTCTCTAGCGTGCTCTTTACAGTCCAATTTTGATCTTTATTGTGCGCATAAGCGATTTAAAGCGGCGAGTAAAGGGTTAAGACAACCGGGCATACGAAATGTCACGTATTACATCCTATCCGTGACCATCGTAACCACAACATTTTGGACATAATAGAAATCGTTTCCGTCCACACCATGACATTACTCTAATTGTATGCTTGTCTTGTAATAGTATTAAAATGTTTTCACCGAGAAAAAATCCCATCTATATCTTGTCTCTAATCCTTTCAGCAACATAGGCTTTTGCGAATGACTTATTTTAAAACCAGGCTGCATAGCGCGTGGATGTACACCGTGCGGTTGTTTAACCAGGCCAGGGATAGTAAATTACACACTATAAATTGTTATATGGCTTGCAACATGCGAAAAGGGGCATTCGGACATTTGCGTAAAGCGTCGTCTCGGATCAGCCTGCGCAGTCCGCGCAGGCTAATCCGAAACAACACTTTCCGTTTTTTATGTAATTTTGTTTTTCGCAAGTGTACTGTATCACAAAATCTAATGTAGTCTTAAAGTGCCGTCTCGGATTAGCCTGCGCGGACTGCGCAGGCTGATCCGAGACGACACTTTACGCAAATGTCCGAATGCCCCTTTTCGCGTGTTGCGAGCCAATTATATGATCCCTGATCAAGCTCACAAATTCTATTAAGCCTTAACCTGCTAAATAAGTTAAATGCATTCTCAAGATTAAAGATACATCCATACAGCTAGAGAGAAAAAGCGTTGTTAAAACGTTTAAGTATGTAGAATGTCTCAGCTGTGTAAACATAGATAAATTACCAATATATCACCCTGGAGAGACCTTACGTTCTTGCTGCAGATCAACGTTACTGCTCCTGCCAATTGAACGTACCCGCTTCAGGTAAAAACATGGCCGCGCCCATAAGATTTTGCAAGGTATGCACAAAAACATAATTTTTTGACATGTTGATAAATAGATATGCAGTTGAAGGTTGTCGCACGGAATGTCTGGGATGTCAGTGCACTTTAATCTGTGGTTCTTTTGGTGGTTAATCGTTTGTTGAAGATGTTCAATCCGACAAACTTCCGTCGGCGACTACGATTTCTGGAAAATCAATACTTGGAGTCTCCAAAAACGTTTGTAAAACATATATACTCGGTATTCTGAAGAGTGTACCGTGTCAGATGACCTATATAATGATTATTCCTCACAACTATAAACTTAAAAATAAAATACATTGCAATTATAAAGCGATATTCTGTCATTTTTGTAATACAACGTAACATGCTTTTGAGTTCAATACGACGATCCAGCTCCTGAGTCGAAGCACGGTAAGCGTAAGTCTTCGTGTTACAGTAAACAATTTTTTTACTTTGGTCAAGATTCTATATTAACTATCGTGGTCACAGTCACAGGTTCGTCATCGTTGATAATAGCAATAATTGTCATTCTGAACGACCACCTATATATTCCAAATCAGCTGAACGTCTATAGACATCGGTTTATGTATCAGTTTGAGGCTAAATAGTAAATCCTACAGGAATATAACACACCCCGAAAGAACAAGTAGTGTTCAACACTGTGGCATAGCCACATCTCTAAAATTACATTGTCATGCTTATTTGGTGTTGTGGTTAGTGAACATATTTTACACAGCCTACTGTAAAACCTGTATGTTTTAACCCTTTCCAAATATTTCCTAATTTAAATAAACTGATGACATTGGGCATTTTTCCTTTTCTTACATTATATTCTATCCAATGAGATAAGTATCTTTCAGTTTAGTTACATTTTAAACTGTTTTCTGCAACTTGATTTTTCTTATGAGTACAAAATGTCTTTGGCCGCTTTTTTGGCTTATTAAGCCAAAGATTTGTCTTCTTCCTTTTCCCCATCGTTTTCACATTTTATCTGAAAATAAAACATACATGATTTGTAAGTGAGCGCTTTAAATGTACGAGTATTAACCCTTTAGGTGTCAAATAAAAAAAAGTCGTCTGCGACATGGTTTCTTTCAGTATGAAAATATGAAAATACTTTTAAAAAAACCTGCCGTAGATAATCACATTAATTCCTTTTTTTTACCCCTTATCTATAGTAACACTTCACGCAAATAGTGAAACCTCATGACCAGGCACCGCCAGCTTCGGTAGCGGCTGATCTGGGACTGCATTATTTGCCCATGTCGTTTTCTGGTGCCAAAAGACTTAAGAATTTACCGGATCTGTTTTCGTGCAAAAAATCACAAACTATGCATCTATATAGTATATTTCACAAAAAATGGCTTGTTAATTTGCAACAAATTCGACATTCGTAAGCTACTTTAAGGTCTAAATAGGGTCTACTGTTTTGCAAAGGTGTGAAAAGTGAAAAAACAATCTATACATATTTAAAATATACGAACAGTATTAGATATAACTAGATGCTTTTAGGTGTGCAGCTGACAAGGCATATGGTTGGTTGTTCGTTGATGATAATTATTATTTATTTACATTAACGAAGAGGAGATAAATAATAGTTGTGGATCTTGTGCATGATAGTTACGACAGTTATGGACCTTGTGCATGATTCTGTCTGTCTTCAAGCTCTTCATGTATATAATGACAAGAAACCTGACTGACAGAAAGACCGAAAGACAGACAGACAGACAGTTATACATATTGATCAAAAAGACAAATTGTTTGATTAAACTCGTAGACAATCGCTTATAATATCGTACTCTGTTTCAACTCAGGAAATGGATCGTTTTACGAGTTTTGGAGCGTGGAGCGTTGCCTGTAAAAAATGACAGAAAGTTGCTCGATAATGAAAATCGTATATTTTTGTTTAGAACTGTGGTGAATAACGCATATATGAATCACTTGGCAGAGCACAAACTTCAGAATATCGTTTTTGTATGTTGAATAAAGCTTTTGCTGACTTCCGCGTGTTGATTTTCAAGAAATCATAGTCGCTGACGGAAGTTTGTCGGCTTAAACGTCTTCAACAAACAACCAACCACCAAAAGAACAATACAGAAATATGCACTGACATCACAGACATTCCATGCGACAAACGCCTACTGCACATCTATTCATCTGATTGTCAAAGAAGTATGTTTTGGTGCTTACCTAGCAAAATTCTAGGGCGCAGCCATGTTTTTACCTGGAGCGGGTACGTTCAATTGACAGGAGCAGTAACGTTGATCTGGAGCAAGAACGTAAGGTCTCTCCAGGTTGTATATATGGTGTATGGGATAGAAAACACAAAGATTCGCCCTCATTAAAAACCGGAAACCACAACAGCGATTGCTTTGAATGCCTCCAAAACATGAAATGCATTTTCTATCCGTCTTAATCTGTGTAATCTTGTTCTCATCAGGGGCACTATATGGCATGAAAGGATGAAATAGGTTAAAAGCTGACTGAAATCTGCCTCAAAACGAGTATAGATGTGTCTAAAAAAACACCCTCAGGTTTACAATGCAACAGCGTTTCTCTGCTCCTTGCCGAGCCCCGGTAGCTCAGTCGGTAGCGTGCAGGACTTGAGAACACGGGGTCCAGGGTTCGATCCCTGGCTACGGCCCCTGGCTCGGCCAATCTGTTTCCGAGGATTGATGATAGTCACTGCGACAGGATTCATTCCTCTCCCACCGCTGACCATTGTTTCGATGATGATTATGTGGGAAAGCAACCAATGGCTTGGAAAGAAAATTGTGCGAAGTACTGGTAAAAGAGACTCCAGGAACGCATGGATAGGTGCACTGGCCGCCGCGATATAACTGAAATAATGTTGAAAACGGCGTTAAACACCATTCAATCAATCAATCAATCAATCAATTCTCTGCTCCTTAATATTTTGATTATCTATGATGGTATTGATGATAGATTTAAAAGAGAAACCCTTAGTCTACTAAATACGTGAAATTAAACTTTCAAGTCGATAGTCAGAAGCCAGATTTTGCCATTTCAAAGCTATCTTTCGAGAAAAAAATCTCCTTATCAGACCGTGTAGATCTAAGATCAGACTGCACGTTCTGTGCAGTCTGATTTTGATCATCGCAGTCCGCAAAAGGTCTTTACGTCTAGCTTTGCAGCCTAAGGGTTAAAAAAAAGTTAAAAGCAAAAAGTGAAGAGATAAAAAGAGTGAGAGATGTTGTATGGTGTTTAACGCCGTTTACGACATTATTTCAGTTATATTGCGGCTGCCAGTGCACCTATCCATACTATCATGGAGTTTCAGTTACCAGTACTCCGCACAATATTCTTTCCAAGCCACTAGCTGCTTTCCCACATAACCATCGTCGAAATAATGATCAGTCGTGAGAGATGAATGAATCCTGTCGCAATGACTATCATCAATTCTCGAAAGAAATCGGTCGAGCCCGGGGATCGAACCAGTGACCCCATGTTTTCAAGTCCTGTGCGCTACCGACTGAGCTACAAAGAGAGAGAGAGAGAGAGAGAGAGAGAGAGAGAGCTAGCTATGTAACCTGTAATAACAACGCCCGTCCGGGTAGCTCAGTGGTAAGCGAATCGGCCTGGGACTCGTGACCTGTTAGTTGTGAGTTCGATACCCGTTTGAGGCAAACTCTCTTTCCGGCGATTTTTCGCCTCTCACCTCTGATGCATGTGACTTGGAAAGAAAGTTGTGTCAGTACTAGTGTGAGAAAGCCAGGAAAAACACGCGTAGGTGCACTGACCGCTGTGATATGACCTAAACTGATAAAACGGCGTTTAACTCCGATTCAATCAATCAATCATCCAATCATCCAATCAATCAATCAATCAATCAATCAGTCAATAACATCTTTCATGGTTAACGTGTTTATGATATGAAATACAAAACCGATAAAACCGATTGAGCGAACTGAAACAAAGTTAGATTCAACCGATTCGTCTTGCATTAAAATGTCATTCGGGAGTTTTAAAGTAAAATGTCAATAAACTTACTCACATTTATCAACTCAACCTTACTCTTGAACGTTTGACCCTTTACCAAACAATCCAAAGATTTTTCAGAAGAAGGCTTTTTGAAAATATTGGGGGAAAAGGAGAAAATGCTTGTAAATTTTTCATTTTCCCACAATTTCATTTACTACTTTATTGTCAAAACTCGTCCGATTTGAGTCACAGATGATTTTGTCGTCTGTAAATTATTCGTTCAATTTGGACAAGCCTTAAACGTTATCGTTTGCTAGAGAGTTAATTAACCTTTTACCAAACAATCCCTGGTTTTCACGGCCCTGGGAAAGAAAGCTTTCGAAAACATTGTTGGAAAAGGAGAAAATGCTGGTTACCACAAAGTTTTCTACCCTACTAAAGACCTAAAGCTAATTTGTACCAATTCTGAACTTGTCGTCTGCAGACGCTCTCAGTTTGGAAGAGTCTAAAATTTGTCGTTTGGGACAGGGTTAAAGCATTACTGTAAACGTTGATTTACGAATTTCAGATTAATCATAATAGAGCCACGCTCTGTGAAAAGGGGGCTTAACGCATCTGCAAAGAGTATCAACCCATGTCAGCCTGCACAGTCCGTGCAGGCTGACATGTGTCGAAACTCTTTGCTATTTGTCAATTTTCTGCGTGGCAAAAGACCATTCTACTCCCAGATTCAGTTGATCGTTTGACAAAATGATTATATGGATCCATACTTATGTGATGACTTGCTTGGTGTGATGAATGACAGCGATGCAATAAGCTCCTTTTTGTCAGAGCATGGCTCATATATAATCTGGGAAAAAGGGGATTGAAATATTTATCTCTCAATTTGAAGGGAAAACATTGCGAAGAAGAAGCCATTTTCTTGCAGCGTTTTCCAAAACTGTGTTCTGCACGGACTTGTGAAGGTGTACTGTCATGGCAATGAGTAGATATAGTACTGCACAAGTTATTTTTTGACGTAAAGGAGTAATTTTATAATTCTATAATGAAAAGAAAACATTGTTGGACAAGGAGCAGTGCATTACAAAATACAATTGTCCCTTTTCCCTTTAATTCGCTCTCTTCAAATATTGTCAGCTGCGGGGGTATCAAAAGTAATCTGCATCTTTTAGTTTTAATTTGTTCAAGTATTTTTAAGACTTTCTGAAAATAAAAGTATCATTGACAGAGCATATAAATAAATCACTAGTTTATCAAATAAAGGAAGTATTGTTAACGCGAGGGAAAACCATGAATAGGTGAACTAGCGCTGTAATATGACTGAGACACCTTAACTCTTCGGCTGTTAAGCGCGACTCAGTGACCTTTTGCAGACAGTGTTGATCCAAGATCAGACCGCACAAAATGTGCAGTCTGATCTTGGATCTACACTGTCCGATAAGGAAATGTCTTTCCCCCAAAATTACCTCTGAGATGTAAAACTTTTTTACTGTCGGCTTGAAAGTTCCAGTCGACTTATTTAGCAGGATAAGAGTTAAAGACTGATTACGCGTTTGCGTACACTGTATATTAAGATTAGACTGTACAGAGCGTACATTCTGATCTTTGATCTGCAGTGTCTTCTACGATGAGATTCTTTCAGCGCAAGGATCTTTTCGAAATCGCAACATCTGGTTTTTTTTTTATTTTTGGTAATTTCCATAATTATAGTGGTTTGAACATTTAGTCTGGTAAGTGCTATTCTATACCCATTTTGAACATGTTGATCAAAATCAGACTGCACTGAACATGTGGTCTGGTCTTGGATCTACATCGTCCGATATCATGATTTTTTCCCGGCTAAAATAACATTGAAATCGCCGCTGAATACGTGGGCTGTATTGTTTGTTGAAAGTCGATTAGATTTATATAGCAGTTTTAGTGTTAAACACAGGACAATGTAAGGGAGCGATTTTTGTACTGACGATTCAAATTAAAGGTACTGATAGAATGTTAAGTTTATCGATAATATTTGAAAACACTTGTATCTAAACAAATATTTAGAATGATAAATAAATAAACACCTGGATGCCGGGTGTACACACTTACAGATAAATAAGTCATCATGCAATCAGTTAAATGTCTGGGAATGTTCTATTCTTAGCCTGGCTTTTAGCCTGTCGATATTATTGCGCCTATAACTGGAACTGCATGGCAAATCACTGTCAACGTTATAATATAATGCCAAGATAAAGAAAAGATCATTTGATACAATTCTTAAAAGTGCATGTCAGACAGTAAAGATTCATACCAGTAATCACATTTCGCTTTCAATGCAGTTAGATCAGGATTGAAATCGTTCGCAGAGATATTTCTATAATAATTGAGCCATGCTCTTTGAAAAGGGGGCTTAATGCATCTCCGTGCTCCATGGTACCGGGCAAGCCATCACGTACTTATGGATCCATAATAGCCACCTTTTTTTGACAACCGACTTAATCCTGAGGTAGACTGGTCCTTGGACAAACAGAAAATTGACCAATAGCGAAAAGTTTCGGCCCAGGTCAGCCTGCGCGGACTGCGCAGGCTGACCTGGGTCGATACTTTTCGCAGATGCATTAAGCTCCCTTTTCACAGAGCATGGCTTGTATAATGTATCCTTTGCATCCTCAGAGGAGTTTGAAAGCTGCATAAGATTTGATTTTGATTCCCCAAGTTTTATTTTGAGAAGAGGGTTGATATTTTGAAAAAGCAAAATCACAAGTGCGTGTGCCAAATCCTAGTTTTGGAACAACCCCCTTCATCATCAACAACATCAGCATTATTGTCATCACCATCCGCCACCACCACCACCACCACCACCACCACCACCACCACCACCACCACCACCACCACCACCACCACAACAACAACAACAACAACAACAACAACAACAACAACAACAACAACAACAACAACAACAACAACAACGACGAATCGTAACAAACCTAGACTTCAATTCGTTTAAGCTGTCAGTGAGACATAATATTTTGTAATCTATTTACATGGAATGCGTACAGGTAAAATTTCAACGCTTCCAAACGATGCATGCTGAAAATATTCTGGAATAATTATTTCTTTCGCCACAATGAATCCACATCTAGCTTAAAAATGTCTGTTTAAATTATTCATAAAACGAATACTGGAATAGTGAGGCTAAGTGAGAAATTTTATAAAATGCAGTTTCTAACTTTGCCATATTGATTTCTGACATGTTTATAGGTTTAACTGATCTTTTTAGACGTTATTGATATTTTACGCCAAGATTCTCTTTAATTTTTGTCGTTTTTTTGTATAAAATTGTTTTATTACGTAAGAGCAGAGGAGTTGCTAGGTCGGGGAGAATTAATATAGTTTTATTTTTTTTTTCAGACGACAGCATGTAGACGTGTCCAGATTGTAAGAAATTGCAGACGACATTTCAAAGAGGCTCGTATAATGTGAGTCATCTTTACAAAAGCAGAAAACTGTGGATAGCGGAGAAAATGCTGGTTACCAGCATTTTCTTCTTTTTCCACAAAGTTTTCATTGATCTTTTTTCCTCGGGGTCTTCACAGCACGGATAGTTTGGTAAAACGTTAAAATCGTCTTCAAAGTTTTCGAGAAAAAAGAAACAAGCATAAAATGAACTATTTGATTGTATCGACTTTTAACAAAAGTATATTCTAGACTTTTTTAACAGATAATATAGTGTCGTTATGATAATAAAAAGTACATCAAGAAAAAAAGTACTTGGAAAGAAAAAAAAAAATCTCGACGTATGGATACAAACAGGCGGAGCATGCAAGTGTTTACTATCCAATCAGTGAACAGGGTTCGTCAGTTGTATTTTTCATTAGGTAAACTTTTTCTCTCTTCACTATCTTACCGCTTTCCACTATATCGTGTAATGCACCAGTGTATATAACATTGATATACTGTATTGCTCTTTAATACTATAACAGAAAGTGCAGTAAAGAACGTATCCATATTTACAGGGAGTATTTGATACGTAATTGCGGATTAAACCGAGTGGTTACGGGCGCCTTGCGATAGTTTCTTTTCCTGTCACGGATACTATGTAGTGAGTTACGGAATTATTGGTGAAATGTTTCGTGTAAATTGAAAATGGTTACGTTTAAAGTAAAATGTTATAAAAGAAAAGGATGAATTTGAAGTTTATTTAAATAATTATCATTTCATTTTATTGGTCTGTTTAGAAAATAAGTGTGCGGATTTTAACTAGGATCTCTCGTTGTAAAAGCACAAGATGGGTGGATTTAAGTGTGTTTTGGAAGTTCTTGTTGCTTTCGTGATTTGCTTTATTTGTCGTGCAGCACCGTTAAATATTTGTGATCGAATACCCATACATACGACGGCATTCAGGAGCAAGGGGGACGGGGGATTTAGTATTCTCGTAAAAGGGCTTCAACCCGGAGGGAAATACATACCCGGAGAGACTTATACTGGTAAGTTTTGTCGGTCTGTGTGTCTGTCGGTATGTGTGTGTGTGTGTGTGTGTGTGTGTCTGTCTGTCTGTGTTTGTATATGTGTTTGTGTCTGTGTGTCTTTCTGTCCGTCTGTCCGTTATTTTACGATCTTTTTGCGCACATACCGTAATGTCCATGATAGCCAGTGCCTGTCTCACTCTATGTATGTCTGTGTCTGTCTGTCTCTCTATATACCGGTGTCTCCAGGTGGCATTTTGTGAAACAAAACTACTATAGTAAATCAGCCGTTAAACATTCCGTCTCAAATAACTATAAACGTCTTTGTGACATGCAGAGATACATCTTTATCTCTTCACCTTCTACCAAAATGTTTTTTTTTTATTTCAAAAGTAGTCTAAAGCAGCACGGAAAAAACCTTAGTCCGCAGGTGGTAAGACGCAAAAACAAAACTAGGGACTCTAATAAATCAGACGTTATACATTTCGTCTCAAATAACTATAAATGTCTTTACATGCAGCGAGACGCATGCTAACCTTAAACCTACTAGAAAAGTTAAATGAAACTTTCAGATCGATAGAAAAAAACCCAAATGTTGCTATTTCAAAGTTCTTCTCGGGGGAAAAATATCTCCTTATCGGACAGTGTAGATTAAGATCAGACTGCACATTCTGTGCAGTCTGATCTTGATCCACACTGTCCGTTAAAGTTCCCTGTGTTGCACCTAACAGCCTCAGGGTTAAATACGTCCATAAAAACCCAAATATTGCTATTTCAAAGTTCATCTTGGGGGAAAAATATCTCCTTATCGGACAGTGTAGATCCAAGATCAGACTGCACGTTCTGTGCAGTCTGATCTTGATCCACACTGTCCGCAAAGGGTCCATGTGTTGCACCTAGCAGCCTTAGGGTTAAATACGTCCATAATGTATGTGAATTATACATTGTCAAGTATCAACCTTTTTAGAACTTTTATTAAGAATTAGGCCCATATTCATCGACCATTCTTTATTACATTCTTATTCTAACTTTACTTACAGATTCAGAAAGAAACGAAATTAGTGTTTAGCTTAAGCATTTGGTTTAGCCTCTTGAAAAAATGCGTTACTTTCTAATTTAGAAAATTCTCGTAAATTATACCAACGGCTCGCGGACAGTATAAATCAAGATCAGACTGCACAGAACGTGCAGTCTGATCTTAGATCTACACTGTCCGATAAGGAAATATTCCCCCTCAAGAAAAAGAGAAAAATTGTGTGACTTTCTAATTTAGAAAATTCTTATTAATTATACTAAGAATTTGGGATCGTTGGTAAATACAACCCCTGTACTGTAATATCAGAAAGGAAAACAAAACAAAAAGTACGCCTTGTGGACAGAATTTCGGTCTGTCCCAGTGTTTTTCATCGTCTGAGATTATGAGTTTTTATACGGAATATCAGCCAAGATCGGCAGTTCAGTCTGTAAGGTCCAGGGGAGGTCGTTAGCTTCACCATCATATCTGTCAAGTTCTTTTCGAGGACTGATGGTAGTCATTGTGACAGGATGTCTCTCTCTCTCTCTTTCTCTCTCTGTCTGTTCTCTCTGTCTTTGTGTGTGTCTCTCTCTGTCTGTCTCTCTCTCTCTCTTAATGCCGAACCTCGCTCGGCCAATTTCTTTCAAGGGACCTCTCACCATTGTTTCGACGCTGGTTGTGTGGGAAAGTAGTCAGGGGCTTTGGAAGAATATTGTGCCAATTGATGGCAAAAGAAACTCAAGGACAGCATGGCTAGGTATCCCGATACAACTGAGATAATGTTGAAAGCGGCGGTCACCCTTTACCGCGCAATCCTGCAATTTATCGTCACTGGGGAAGAGGACTTTTAAGGATATGATGTAAAGAAGAAATGTTATTAACAAGCATTTTCTCTCTTTACCACAATATTTTTTATCCTTTCAAAGACAAATCTAATAACTTAAGCCAAATGTATTTTGTCGTAAACAAATGTGCTCAATTTGGTCAAGTCTAAAATTTGGCATCTCTGAAAATATTTAACCCTTTACCAAACCATTCATAGTTTTAAAGACCCTTTAAAAAGAAAGCCTTTGACAGCATTGTGGGAAAAAGGCGGAAATGCATGTAACCAGTATTTTCACCTTCCCCACAATGTGTTCTATCATATCAAAGACAGAAATCATCATTTTAGCAACATTTAATTAATCGTCTGCAAATGCTTTGAATTAAGGAGTTAAGGATTAAACACCAAACAAACACACGAGTACTTCAGCACGTATGCGAGGAATGCAATACAGTTCCTAATACATATTGAACACAAGTGCAGTCTGCTTTCAAACTTGTAATTACTAAACGATAAATTAAACTATCGACCGTTTTCTGCCCTTTTTAAAACGCATTAACATCCTCAGACGAGTGATATCGTCTCTCAACGATCCACTTTTTGAAAAAACTGTAGCAATATATCTCCTTTCGCCACGAGGTTTTTACTTTATACCCATGTGTAAAACTTTGCTACATTGTCTTGATCTAAGGCTCATCTGTAAAAAATTCTTTTTTTTTTAATGTCTCGTCTTATTCGAGTGCGTTATCTGCGTCTGCAGGAAAACTTTGTAATCGCTGGTTTAAATCATGAGAGAGAGAGAGAGAGAGAGAGAGAGAGAGAGAGAGAGAGAGAGACAGATAGACAGACAGACAGACAGACAGACAGACAGACAGACAGATAGACAGACAGACAGACAGACAGAGAGGGCAAGCACCGAGCACCGAACGAGATAAATATCTATAAATATCTATCTGTATTCTAATCTGTAAACTTACTATTAAAGGCAAATAAAGTATCATTTTATATTATATTTTTAAAGCATTCCGATCTCTTTTTGATAGTCATCATGTGTGGGTATGCACTTTACTTACAGACACGTAACATTAGTAATGTACTTGTAACTCTTCACTCTTTCATTACTGAATAAATAAATTGCATTTTCTTAACCCTTTGGCTGCTAATCGCGGCTTACTGACCTTTTGCGGACAGTATAGATCAAGATCAGACTGCACAGAACGTGCAGTCTGATCTTGGATCTACCCTGTCCGATAAGGAGATATTATTCCCCAAAACATATCTTTTAAATAACAATATTTGAATTTTTACCATCGAATTGAAAATTTCATTTTAGTTATTTAGCAGGATAAGGGTTAAAGGTCTACAAAGTCTACAGTTTTTATGCAAGATCAAAAGTTTAGTCATAATCAAGAATAAAGCAGTGGACAGCGTAGATCAGAGATCAAACTGCACGTTCTGTGCAGTCTGATCTTGATCTACGCCGTCCACAAAAAGCAAAAAAGCTTCTGGTGTCGTTTATGGTATGGAATGAGTTAAGCGATAACCAAACAATACCACGTTTTAATGACCCTAATGAAGAAAGGCTTTCGAAAACATCGTGAGAAAAAGAGAAAATGCTAGTTACCAGCATTTTCTCTTTGTTTCCGCAATGTTTTCAACCGTTTTGTAGAAGAATTTCATCATTTGAGCCACATTAAATTTGTCCTGTGTTCAACTGCTCTCAAATCGGACAAGTCTAAAATTATGTCGCTAGTAAAGAGTAAGATACTTGTACCCGAGTGGGCGGTATTGTTTATATTGTTTAACTCTTATCCTTCTAAATAAGTTAAATAAAACTTTCAAACCGATAATAAAAACCCACAAAAAATGTTGTTTTAGACCCTTTTTTTAAGAACATTATCTCCTTATCGTACGGTGTAGATCCAAGATCAGACTACATGTTATGTGCAGTCTGATCTTGATCTACACTGTCTGCAAAAGGTCAGTGAGTGGCGGTTAGCAGCTTAAGGGTTAATATGCGTGTTCGGGGGTGAAACTGCGTTTTATCAATAAAAGCTTCTTCTGCGTCACTGTTTAAATAAAACATTACTTTCGTTTGTAATAAAAACATTCGTTAGAGATTACTTCTCAACCGTTTAAGCGCGTTCACAATTATAGTTGCCTCTGCGGCCGGTGCACAGAACGTACAAGCCTATCCTTCATGGCTACATTGCACGCTTAGCTGAAACAATATAGACCAAAGAACGATAGAATCGCTGTTATTTCCAGACCGAAAATGTTTCATTCAGTTTATAGGGCTCTTTGAAAAAAAAAACAATGTGGCAAAGAGCTAACCAAACCGAACAAATCATGTACCAAATTTGCAGTAGTAATTTGTCTGGAATTGCAGTCAGTCCTGTATTAACTCTTAGTGTGCTGGTCACAAGTAATGTTGGTCAGTACGAACCGTGTAGATCAAGAGTAGACAGCACAAAACGTGCAGTCCAAAATTTTATAGTTTGTTAAAGAGTTAACACTGACGCACTTAAAGAATGTGCATCCTGTTCTCCTCGAATGATTCAACTGTGAATGAAACTGTCAAATAAAACAAAAATACATGAAAGAAAGGGTAAAGTTGACAGCAGACGAAAATATCTTAACCCTTAGGCTGCCAAACGCTACTCTAAGTACCTTTTGCGGACATAGTAGATCAAGATCAGACTGCACAGAACGTGCAGTCTGATCTTGGATCCACACTGTCCGATAAGGATATATTTTTTTCCAACAATAAGTAACTTTGAAATAGCAACATTTTGAGTTTTACTATCGCCCAGAACGTTTCAGTTAGCTTATTTAGCAGAATAAAGGCGAAGCTCTTTACCAGACGACAAATGATATGGCCTGCAACACGCGAAAAGAGGCATTCGGACATTTGCGTAAAGTGTGGTCTCGGATCAGCCTGCGCAGTCCGCGCAGGCTAATCCGAGACGGCACTTTACGACTACATTAGATTTTGTCCTTCAGTAGACATGCTCAAAACAGAAAATTACATAAAAACACAAAGTGTCGTTTCTGATTAGCCTGCGCGGACTGCGCAGGCTGATCCGAGATGACACTTTACGCACATCTCCGAATGCCCCTTTTCGCGTGTTGCATGCCATATAGACTTGTCCAATTTCAAAGCAATTGCAGACGACATGTTAAATTTTGTTGAAATGATTTATACTGTTTTTAAAAGGTTGTCAAATAAACCAAAAATACATGAAAAAATGGGTAAAGTTGACCACAGACAAAAATATCTCGAACTCTTTTATCAAACGACAAAAAAATTCGAACTTGTCTAAATTGAAAGCAGTCGCAGACGACAAATCAAGTTTGTTTCAGATGATATAATCTGTTTTTAAAAGGCTGTCAGATAAAACGAAAATACGTTAAAAAATGGGAAAGGTGACAGCAGACAAAAATATCGTACTCTCTACCAGACGACAAATGTGAACCGACTTGTCCAATTTGAAAGCATCTGCAGACGACATGTGATACTATGTTACAAGGATATGATCCGTTTTTAAAATATGTCTAATACAGCAAAATTACGTTACAAAAAATAGGTAAAGTTGACAGCAGACAAAACATATCTTAAAACCCTTTATCAGACGACAAAAACTTCAGAAATTGAAAGCAGTTGCAGACGAGATATCAGATATGGTTCGTATGGAAGGGCAAAAAAAAAATCATGGGAAAAGGAGAAATTGACGTTTACCAGCATCTTTTTCCTTTTTCCACAATGTTTTTAAAAGCTGTTTTCCTCGGGTTGTTTAGATGCGGAATTGTTTGTTAATCCTTTACCAAGAGAAGCCTTCTGAAAACATTGTGGGAAAAGGAGAAAATGCTGGTAACCAGCATTTTCTCCTTTTCCCACAATGTTTTCTACTCTTCCAAAGTCAAGTTTCAATTTTTGAGTCATGTTTATTTTATCGTCTGCAAATGCTTTCAATTTGGAAAAGTCTAAAATTTTGTCGTTTGGCACAGAATTAAAGGATTACTTCTTTACCATACCTGTTCAAAAGCATCTTCTGTACAAAAAGCTGTTTTCCTCAAGGTCGTTAAAAACTGTAGATTGTTTGGTAAAGGGTTAATGTATGAATAAAAGTGAAAACATTGTGTCGAAAGTACTTTTGCCACAATGTTTTCAAAAAATCGTCTGCTGCTCGTCGCAAAACTGTCTGCGGATGGTAATGTGGGAAAAAGGAGAAAATACTGATTACCAGCTTTTTTTTCCTCCTTCCCGACCTCCCACAATGCTTTCTACGATTTCACAGACAAATCTTATATTTAGAACTAAATTCATTTTGTTGTACACAAATGTTTTCAAATTTGTACATGTCTATTTTTTTTTCATTTGGTAAAGAGTTAACCCTTATCCTGCAAAATAAGTTAAATGAAACTTTCAAGCCGATAGTAAACACTCGAACGTTGCTACATTAAACTTATTTCTTGGAGAAAAATATCTCCTCATCGGATAGTGTAGATCCAAGATCAGACTGTACGTTCTGTGCAGTCTGATCTTGATCTACACTGTTCGCAAAAGGCAGTGAGTCGCGCTTAGCAGCCTAAGGATTAAGACTTGATTACTATGTAACGATAGGACAAAGTGTTAACTTATTACTCTTTCTTTTCATTAGTAATGGTATGCAGTCATAATGTTCCTATGCAATGTATTTGGAATGTACATCTAGTCCTTAAACCTTCACCAAGACATTCCGTTTTTCATCTTTTAACCATTTACCACACAATCCCGAGTTTCTACGAACCTCCCGGCGGTTTTTTTATAACATTGTGGTAAAAGGAGAAAATGCTGGTAACAAGCATTTTCTCCTTTCCCCACAATGTTCAGTTCCACCCTTTCTGATACAATTCTCACCAGTTGTGGCAAATTTTATCTGTTTTATCTGTTGTCTTTAAATGCTGTGAATTGGACCAGTATTTCTTGAGTCAGAATCCCGCCAGAGTCATTGGTCATGTGAGAGTGTTCTTTGGAAAGCAAATGTAGAACCTCAGCCTAGTTCTAATGTAAAAAAAGGAAACACATGAATAAGTGAGCTGTTACCGGGATACGACTGAAATGTCGTTGAAAGCGTCGTAAAAACATTTCAGACTAACAAAAATGCTTTATGGAAACCTGTATGGTTGGAGAACTTCGTGCCCAAGTGTTTAGGGCGTGTTTTTTGTAATCATGAAATCCTGGCTCTGCGAGCTCTCTTGGGCAAGGTATTGCTAAGCCCTAGCTAGACTAGTGCCACTGAAATCATGGAAAAGTATGAGAAAGTAAGCTGTCGCCGTGATATGACTTAACTCTTGTTTAAAGCGTAGCGAAACATCAGTCAGGCAAGCAAGCTAACCATAAAAAAGATGAAAAAGATGAACAAAAACAAACAAAACAACGAATCTATGGTCTACCGGAATTTCTAATTATTTTTAGGAATTTCTATAAATCACGACATGGCGCATTTAAATCGTCTCAAAGACTCTATGAGTTCATTGTACGTTCAGTATAAATACTCGAAAAGTATTTCCAATGTTTGCATTACCCGATCTTACGAGGTCTCGATGCAATAAACCGCTAGCCTATAGCAATAAATTCTTCAGCCAATATAAACAAAGCTTTCATGCATTATGTTGGATTATTCCTAATTTAAAGTAAGGCCAACGAAAAAAGTATAGATTTGATGTATCAAAAATAAAAATATGAAAAAAGAAAAATGAAAAATAATATGGAAACGATAAAAACCTTTATGAGCCATGACTATGGCTTCATTTTGTCACAATGTTTCCTGTCACTGGCTCTCATTTCTGGGGGTTACTCAGAAGAAGATAGCAGACCCTTTTAGGCAATCTTTACGTTACCACACTATTGCCAGTTTTTACCGGACAGTATACACATCGTGAAAAAAGGGGCCTGTAATGGGCATTTTGTCCAGGATTCAAACACACACACAGTGGCTTTTTGAGTCCAGATCATTACCACAGAACTTTTTGGGGTAGAAGATTTCTTTTTTTCAATACATGACTGGTAAGCCCGATGGAACATTATGTTCTATTGTGACCTTAACCCTATATAAATAGAAAAAAAGATTTCCAGCCAATACTGTATACCAAAACATTGCGATTACAAAGTGCTTGTTGCTGGAAAAGACTCGCCTTATCGGACAGTGTAGATCCAAGATCAGACTGCACGTTCTGTGCAGTCTGATCTTGATCTACACCGTCCGCAAAAGGTCCTTGAATCGTGCTTAGCAGCCAAAGGGTTAAATTGTTTCGTACTACTTTGTACTCTGGCATGAGAAGTTAATAATATTATACTTTTAAATAATTATACATAAAAGACAGTAATAAAATGTATTATATAACGTAATGAATGCATCTGTAAATGCCACGATAGATTGTATTATCTTTGATTAAGGAATAGAAAGAAAGAAATTCATAAAGTCGACTGGAAAAAAACCGTTTGTTATTAAGAGTTTAACTCTTCGATCATCATTATCATCATCATCATCATCATCATCATTATCATCAATGATCATCATGAATGGTCATTACTGACATCACTGATCATCAGTGGTCATCACTGATCATCAATGATCATCAATGGTCATCATCATCACCATCATCATCATCATCATCATCTCTTCCTCCTCTTTCTCTTCCTCCTTCCAACCTTTGATATCAGATAGTAGCAGCTAATTATACGACTTCCAATAACTTTCCGTGACTTTCTTTCTGTGATCTCTTCATCTATTGATGTAGTAAAAGTGTTGAAACCTTTACTTAACAATGCCGTGTTCTGAAGACCTTCAGGAGAAAGACTTTTGAAAACATTGTGGAAAAAGGAGAAAATGCTGGTAACCAGCATTTTCTCCTTTTCCCACAATGTTTTCTATTATTTCTGTTCTTTTCAAGACAAATCCCATCATGTGATCCATATTCAAAATCGTCGTCTGCCAATGCTTTCATTATGGACCAGTCTAAATTTTTTGACGTCTTTAAAAGAGTTAGAACACAGAGGGCTACGAAGTACTTGAGTTATCAAAAGGAAATAATAACCACAAAAACTCCATTTAAACACCCTCTACTTGACAAAATATGTCACATTAAACACTATTTTTTTTTCTCCCTGCCACACTTTACCTCGCACGTCGTTTCCTGCAATGGTTTTGCATGTTTGTTATAAAACTATCCGGTATTTCACGGTCCTGAAGACGAGTAGTTGAACCAATATCTGCTTCTTTTCTCATGATGTTTTGTTCCTTCTAAAAGAAAAATTCTGTCTTTTGACTCACATTTGCTGTTGTCGTCTGCAAATATATTGAAAATGGACAGGTCAAAAAAATTTTAGTATGGTACGGAATACATGTCGTTTTTGGGCGAAGTAGTATCAGAAAACTGTAGAGCAAAGATCATGGAGTTTTCCTTCTTTTAACCTGATCTTGATCTACAATTTAGTTATGCTTTGGCTAAAGAGGGCTTGATGCATTTCCGTGATGCATTTTACCACGCAAGTCATTACATAATTATAGATCCATAAGATCAATTTTCCAAGACAACCGACTGAATCATGAGGTAGAATGGTCCTTGGGCATGCAGAAAATTTGAAGTTAGCGAAAAGTTTCGGCCAATGTCAGCATGACATGGATCGATATTTTTCGCAAATGCATTAAGCCCCCTTTTCACAGAGCATAGCTCATTTGTGTTATAAGCGCCTAGGGTGACTATTCATTAATTCATCGATAAAATGCTTATGTGTTTTTAATAGATCTTACCTAACATTACGCTCGTAGCGCTCTTGTAGGCGGGGTTTTTATATAGGAAAGAAAGAAAATTGGGAGGGGTAGAAAACATTGTGGGAAAAGGAGAAAATGCTGGTTACCAGCATTTTCTCCTTTTCGTACAATGTTTTCAAAAGGCTTCTTCCTCAGTGTCGTGAAAACCAGGGATTGTTTGTTAAAGGGTTAAGGCCGGAACAGAAGATGTACCTTACATGCAGTTTCAACTCTTCTTAATGCTGTAATGATAGTTCTCAGCGAGGAAAATAAAATATAGCATTAACACTCCGTTAGTGCACTCATATGCAATATTATGTCCACAAAATTAATATTGGCGACGTCATATTAATTGTCAATTCAACTAACGTTAATTTTGAAATTAAAGTCTTGTTTTCTGAATTGTCCTCTCTAGAAGATGGGGGCTGATCGTCGTAGCAGAAAATGATCTTATCTCAATTGTTTTATTCATGTAATTGGGCTCAACGTTACAGTAGAAATTTATGTCAGCGCCGCTGAAAAAAAATCAAGGAAGGCGAATCTTCTTTTTAGAACTAAAGTTCGTCTGTTCTCAAATATGGGGTTTGAGAGACAAGGATATGACAGCTTCTCAGAAAGATTTAATCTAAACATACACAGTAAAAATAAGCCTTAAAATGCAACATCAGCAATATAAGGGAGATTTACAGCGTGTAACTTTTCAAAGAGACTACATGTCATGTATTTCTGACTTTATTTCTGGATTTATTGTGGCTTATAAAATGGAGCTATAGTTGTGAAACTGACATATAAATAAAGAAAATTCAATTTTTCGATAAAAGAGATCTAAAAAGTTGTAGACTCGATACAATGTAATATGATATAAATGCAACTGTTTAAAAAGAGATCAATATTTTAGCCAAAATTTAGCGGAAAAAACTAAAACCACTATGTTTTACAGAGCTACAACTTTGATGTCAGACGACGAACACTTATACTTAAAGCATATTAGTGTGAACCGCTCCAGTAACCTCGCTTTCTTCCGGTGTATACTGTTAAATGGAATGATCAGAGGCAGCGTAAATGATTTTTTTGCACTTTGACATATACATGTAAGTAAATGGGAATCTGGAATTTGAGGAAGTATTTATGACAACTAGCTGTACAACAAAACGAAAATATGGAACATGTGGAATTGTCAAAAGTTGAATGAAGCAAAGGAAAGTATGGAGGGAGACGCAAGTCATGTGATCGAAATGCTAGACTGTTGCCGAATGTTGTCAAAGGCAAAAGAATAATTTTTTTTATCTTAAATAACACTACGCACAGTTTTCTTTCCAAGCCATTGACTGCTTCCCACATAACCATTGTCGAAAAAATGGTCAGTGGTGAGAGAGGTATGAATCTATTCGCAATGACTATCACCAATCCCCGGAAAGAAATTGGCCGAACCGGGGATCGAACCAGCGACATCGTTTCTTTCCGAGGATTTTGTTAACGTTTTAACCCTTAGGCTGCTCAGCGCGACTCACTGACCTTTTGCGGACAGCGTAGATCAAGATCAGACTGCACAGAACGTGCAGTCTGATCTTGGATCTACACTGTCCGATAAGGAGATATTATTCCCCAAAACATACCTTTGAAATAGCAATAGTTGGGTTTTTACTATCGATTTGAAAGTTTCATTTTAGTTATTAAGCGGGATAAGGGTTAAATGGAAGTGATTTTATACAAGAAAACAAATGCAGGAAAAAAAGTAGAGACAAGTTTAACCCTCTACCAAAGTCATAATTTGTAGAGAACAACCTAAAGCAAGAAAACTTTTCAGAACAATGTGGAAAAAAGGAAACAGTACTGGTAACCAACAAGTTCTCCTTTTCCGACAACTTTTCTACGCACTTAAAGGCAAACTTTACCATTTGTTTTACATTAGATATGTCATTTGTAAATGATTTTAAACGGACAAATCTAGATATGTAGTTCCTTCATAGAAAAGAGTTAAACGTGTTTTATTTTTTCAGGGAAAACATCATTTATCTACAAAAAACGATTATAAAAACTCCAGGAAATGACTTCAAACGTTGATATTAGACAGATAACAATCTGCAGCTAATGACGGAAATCTTTGATATTTTAATTTTTGTTACATCTTTTTACATTTACCCTTTTTAAATGCTCTGGAAAGCTGTTAAGAGCTTTTGCGGATAGTGTAGATATAGATCAGACAGCACTGAACGTATTGTCTGATTTTGGTCTATACTGTCCAGATTTCTGTATATATTTCTACCGAATTAGATTTGCATTTGTTCAATTTTATATTCTTTAAATGTTCATTTTTCTCAAACACGAACGATGACCATTTTTACCTGTTGAGTGATCTAGGGTTTGTTAGGCGCTTACAAGTCTCTTTCCTAACAAGTGTTCTTTTTTTGTGCTCAGACCGTCTGCCTGACTTTAGTGTTTTGGTATTTCCTCCCTCTTATCCAGGAGACGTAGGTTTGAGCTCCTGTGATGTAACCAGTTTCTGAAAGGACAGGCTTGCTAATTTGCTGTATTAAAGTACACTTGTATATTGATTTTGGCAAAACTTCAAACAAGTTATCTGCTTCTATCTGTCTCCAACTTATTTTCATTACATGTTGCCTTTCTCTGTCTGTCTGTTTGTCTGTCTGTCTGTCCGTCCGTCCGTCCGTCCGTCTCTGTCTCTCTTCTCTCTCTCTCCCCCCTTTTCTCTCTCTGTATGACTCTATGTCTGTATGTCTATCTCTATGTCTGTATTCCCTTGCTTGCTTGCTTGCTTCCTTCCTTCCACGAAATTCATACTCAAATAGAAAGTCCAAATTCCAGATCACTTATCGATTTATCCAAATTGCGACCAATCCCCGATTCCCTTATTTAACCCTTCTAGTGAGTGATACTCACGTTTCGTTTTTGCCTTATGAGAAAGACAAGTTTTATATCATACTGCACTGAGGGTAAAGTCTGATCTTCGATCTTTAATCTACGATCCATTTTATTTTTTTTCCTGGCTAAGATAGCCTTGAAATTTCAATACTTTTTGTCTCTTTTTAGTGTTAGAAAAAAATGTTCATTGGTTATGTGACTGCAATGATGTAATTTTTCTTGTACCAAATTAATTGAGCCAAACAGTGTATATATCACCTCATTGATTCTGAATTAGTGTAATTCAGTTTTGATAACAAAATTACAACGAAGAGTGTAGATTAAGATCAGACTGCACGGATGTGCAGTCTGATCTTTATCTACACTCTTCGCAAAAAGAAGTCCAGAAGTCGCCACTTGAAAGGGTATGGGTTAAAATTCTCTTAAGATATTTCAAATCCCGAAAAGAACGGAAAATCCTCGGTCGTCCCCGTTAATTTTTGTAAACAAATCTATCAAATTCATTCATCCCGGGTTTTTATTAACTTAAAAATTACGTCAATTTTTTACTCTTAGCATTTTCAGGGAAATAAGAGGATATTGTTCTATGGAGCGTTGTAGATCTAAGGTCAGATTCAACAGAAAACCCACTATGATGTTAGATCAACATGGTGATTTTTTCTTTGAAATGTTAAAGCTCAAATAGCCTTGGGGTAGCAATGAATCATTCTATTAAGGTGTTTAGTAATGTTCATTGTATTCATTTAGGTATCCAAGGGTTAAAAATCACCGAGATAACAGGTGGTCAAGTTAGAATGACCCTTTCTCTTTAAAATGAGATATTTAAATTTCTGTCAAAATTTTGAATTAGTAATTTTGGGTCATGTATATTCTTTTTCTTTAAGGCCTTTAACCCTTTACCAAACAATCCCTGGTATTCACGACCCTAAGGAAGAAGCCTCTTGAAAACATTGTGGGAAAAGGAGAAAATGCTGGTAACCAGCATTTTCTCCTTTTCCCACAATGATTTCTATCCTTCCAAAAACAAACTTCAATATTTGAGTCACATTAATTTTGTTGTCTGCAAATACTTTGAATTTGAATGAGTCTAAAATTTTGTCGTTTGGTAAAGAGTTAAGGTCTCATGATGGGAAGCCGAGCCCCGGTAGCTCAATCGGTAGCGTGCAGGACTTGAGAACACGGGGTCCAGGGTTCGATCCCTGGCTACGATCCTTTCCGGGGATTGATGATAGTCATTGCGACAGGATTCATTCCTCTCCCACCGCTGACCATTGTTTCGACGATGATTATGTGGGAAAGCAGCCAGTGGCTTGGAAAGAAAAATGTGCGGAGTACTGGTAAAAGAGACTCCAGGAAAGCATGGATAGGTGCACTGGCCGCCGCGATATAACTGAAATAATGTTGAAAATGGCGTTAAACACCATACAATCAATCAATCAATCAACCCATGATGGGAAAAAAAAAAAGATAATCACCTACCTTTCTTCATTATCTCCCGCTAAATGGCATTCTACAAATACACATCTATCTAATTTCGGCATTCTTGGTACAGAACCGGACTACTTCTCTACGCGACAACCGTTACTTTGAATTTCAAACTAAAATAAACGTTTACTCAATAAAACGCTACCTGGTGCGATTCAGTCAGCTATGATCAGCAGTTTAGAGAAATCTGGAGCTAAAACAGGCCTGATTTCTCCTCAAACGTATTGATAAAAGCCATTTTCTCCATTGCTACTTTATAGCGCGTAATACTACAATCCCCCCAAAACTGGGGGGAGTGATGCGTCATAGCAGACAGGTCGAATCTTCGAAGAATATGACATGCGCAGACAACGACCTTGTTTTACGCTTATCCTGCTAAATAAAAGAAGTGAACCTTTTAAGCCGTTAGCAAAAACCTAAATCTTCCTATTTCAAATGTAGGAGTAATTTTGAAGGAAAGGTATCTCTGTATCGGACAGCGTAGATCCAAGATCAGACTGCACGTTCTGTGCAGTCTGATCTTGATCTACGCTTTCCGCAAAAGGTCAGTGAGTCGCAATTAGCTGCCTAAGGTTTAAGTACAAATAGTCAAATGCTTTCAGACTTGTATGGAGTGTATCAAAGAACTGACTGGAATAAGTAGCAATTAAATACGTTTTGTATGATAGTTGACTGTTTACCGGCAAACGACAAAATTTTAGACTTGTTCAAATTGAAATAATTTCCTATGACAAATGAAAGGTGGCTCGAAAGAAGATGTCTGTCTTCGAAATTATAGAAACATTCTTGCAAAATGAAGAACTGCTGGTCACCTTTCTCAGGGTTGTTGAAAAACGGGATTGTTTGGTAAGGGGTTGATACATAAATATCTTCAACTACAAACTGATGTAAATTGCTGCTTAACAAATTTTTCAACGGTCTATACAGATTACAAGGAAACTGAAAACTTCGCGAAACGGGAAGTTTATCTGTTCCGTGAAAAAAAAACATCACGGTGTAGCTAGTATATGTACTGTCCTTTAAAGGTTAGAGTATTGTCACAAAATATTATTGTATAATTGTTTAAAAAAAATAATGTTATCTAATGTTAATTACTTTTTAATTTACAAGGATCTTTTCTTATTTGTCAGCTACAAAGTTGTCCTTTGACGTACGTAATGAATTGATTGCCCTTTTATCATTCTATCCCTCAAATTGCTTAATAAAAAAAAAAAATGCTATTACACAGGGAATTAATACCGTATTGCACGTGTAGATCCAAGATTAGACTGCACGTTTTGTGCAGTAAAACCGCCCCGAGTCGCAGTTAGCAGCTTAAGGGTAAAATTACCATACAATCCCAAGTTTTAATGACCTTCAGGAAGACGGCCTTTGAAAACATTTTGGAAAAAGCAGAAAATGCTGGTTACCAGCATGTTCTTCTTTGTCCCACAATGTTTCCCACCCTTTCCAAAGGAAATTATACCATTTTAGCCCCATCTTACTTGTCGTCAGCAAATGCTTTTAATTACGAAGGTCCAAAATTTTGTCCTATAGTGAAAAGTTAACAGATGACACAGTTCAACCATTAAAATTTTGCTGACGTAAAACTGAGTATTGCTCAAATGATAAAATTTTCTTTGAAATGGTACAAAAAATTGTGGGAAAAGCGAGACAATGCTGGCACTAAGCATCTTCATTTTTCTCACATATTTTTTTCAAAAGCCTTCTACCAGGGTCTGTAAATCATGGCACTGTTTTGTAAGGGGTTTGTATGTTATGTAAATCGACAATCTATTGGTATCCCAACATTTGTGAACATATCTGACGCTATATCAGTCAAGGAGAGGGTATAGGTTCTAACAGAAGGTGTCTCAAACCTAATTTCCTTATTTAGTATTTACCTGTTATTATTCTCACCTGACCTGCAACTCTGTTCAACCCTTTACCAAACACTTCATGTTTCCATCGCCCTGAAGAAGCAACGTTCCGAAAACACTGTGGGCTAAAGGTGACCAGCACTTTTCTGCCCCCCCCCCCCCTCCTCCCCAACTTTAACACACATTTTTTTTTTTTACCTTACAAACTTTAGAAGACAAATCTCATCGCATGAGCAACATGTGATTTGTTATGTGCCATCTGCAAATTGATGAGATTAAAATATGGACGAGATTAAAAATCTTGTCGTCTGGTAAAGAATCAATCTCAGATTTTTGAAGGACAGTGCGGCCGATGAACCTTTATCTAGCTGACCATTCCATACGTGGCAGTTTTATCTGAATTCTGGACATTGAAATATAAACAAACTACTAGTATACTATCATATAGACTGCACTGTAATAGTAACCTTAATGCGCTTTCAACACAACTGCACTTGTCGTTGTAGACAGCGTAGTTCGAGATCTGACTAACTTTTCGGAAGTGTAGATCAAGATCAGACTGCGCAGGACGTGCAGTCTGATCTTGGATCTGCACTGTTCGCTATTTCATGAAATATCTGGACTGACATAAACACCCTTAAAATTGCAATGCTTTTGTCTATAAGCAGGTTGTACAACAACAGCTGAACTGACGATTTTACTCATAATTTAGTTAAAAGTAGCGGGCGGTGTAGATCAAAGTTCATAATACACGTTCTGTGCAGTCTGATCTTGATCTATGCCGTCCGCACAAAAAAAAAAAAGGCATCTGAGTCGCCATTTGTAGGGAAAGGGTTAATATAATCGATTCTCAATACTTATGATAATTTATCAATAAAGGTCAATACTTCAGGTCAAAGCTAATGAGCCCACCCACGGGACATGACCCGAAAAACATTGGAATTTTCATTCATATCAAACTTAAATAGAAAACGAAGTATTTACCATTTAGAAAAGAAAAATGCCCTGTAAATCCGTCTCTCAGATTTTGACCAGAGTTTCAACTGTGCTGGGGGATTATCTGGCGACACGAGGCGATTCTTTTCCTATCAGTGCTATCTTTGGGCTTGTGATAGGGCGCCCAAACAGAGCCCGTAAATCTTACCAACCCAATAAAGAACATTATTATGTGGTCTATAAATTTTACAATGAGACATTTTGTGGGACAGAACAGTTGCGATTTGTTTAGAAACACTCTTCAAATATCGCATTAGATATTTTTCGAATATTGTAACGCTTTCTTTTTGTTTCAGATGAGGCGTGGTTTGGCTCATGTCACATAGAACGTGATTGATTGTGGCAAAAAAAAAAAATGTTTGTTCTAGTTCGATATTTGAGTACATTGTGCAACTAGATAAGTAGATAGATTGGGAGGGGAGGGAAGCAGAGAGAGATTGACAGAGATAAACAGAGACAGAGAGAGAAAGAGAGACAGATGGTGAGTGAGTGAGAGAGTGAGTGATATTTCACTCTTTTTGTATGCAGTTAGCAATGGAATTATTTCAAGGCTCGAAGAAAACATCAGATTCTTTAGAAGACAGTTACAGAATTAATGGGGCGTTTAACGTACTGGTATGCTAGAGTAGAAAAGCAGCATCTGATCAGAGTAAAAATGGGGCAAAAATGAAATCAATTTTTGATATTAATCGGGTTCGTAGGAAGGGTTTCCGGGTTAGAGACGGGAGGCTAAAGAAAAATAGTGTAACTGGTTCCAGTATCAATGTCGAAAATGTCTTTTGAAAAATTGATGGACTAAATTGGTGTATAGATCAACTGTACTATTTGTTTTAGCAGATTTGGGAAGTGAGACAAAAACGTTCTTAAAAATTTGAAATATGGCGAAAAAAAAAATGAAGATACCTAATTTATCAAAAATGTATTCGCTACAAGAAGAAATATGACTTTGAATGTTCACGCGACAGTCAAGGTTTTCTACATTATGATTTATGAGACCAGTCACGTGACAGGGGGTCCGTAACGCCAAAAGGAGCGTTGTAGACTGACTGGCTTAAGATTGAAGTTTTAGTATATACATTATTGAATGTTAAGCTTGGCTCTATCCAGCATAGAATTTAATGTCTACATTAATAGGAAATAAATATGAGTTATGCTCTGTGAATAGATGGTATAATGCACCGACAAAAAACATCGATTCATGTCAGCCTGCGCAATGCGCGCAGGCTGACCTGAATCGAAACTTTTTGTTATTGGTAAATATTCTGCATGTCAAGGGACCATTCTCCCTCATGGTTAAAAAAAATCACAAAATTGGTCCATATTTTGCGACAAGTTGCTTGACGTAGTACAATACGCAGATGCGTTAAATCCACCTTTACAAGGGCGCCGCACACATGTTGTATATAAATCTTCGTTTGTAGCGTGTTAAGTTTTCTACCAACTTTACACGCGATACAATTTTTTCGAGAAAGTGATATAATTGAAGTATTGTTGAAAATAACATAAAGTAGCCAAGATATACTCTAACTATAAAAAAAACCCCTGTAATATATATAGACGTTTAAATGATCAAATTCTTGTCATAAAAGTTACTTAAAATTTGATACCACAATATTTTGCTAGAGTACTCTTACCCAAATGACAAAAATTCAGGAACGGACCAATTTAAAAGTATTTGCAGACAATTTCTGTCTTTAAATAGTGAAAAACATGGGAAAGGAGAAATGCAGACCAGCATTTGCTCCTTTTCACACAATGTTTTTCAAAAGTCCGTTTCTTCAGGGTCTATAACATACGGCTTTGTTTGGTAGTAGGTTAACTCTTTAAAAAACAATCTTGGACGTATTTTTACGACCCTGAACAAGAAAACTTTCGAGAACGGTATGGGAAAAGGAGAAAAAATGCAGGTTACTAGGCACCAGTATTTTCTCCTTTCCCCACAATCCAATCTATCATTCTAAGGCCAAATTCATTGTTTTAGGCACATATGATTTGTCGTCTGCATATGCTTTCAATTTGGAAAAGTGTAAAATTTTGTCGTCTGGTAAAGAATTTTTAAATATCAAAGATTTTGGGGTGAAAGATGAAGACACATCCGACATGCAAACATTCTCTTTTTAACCCTTAGGCTGCTAGGTGCGGATCAAGGACCTTTTGCGGACAGTGTAGATCAAGATCAGACTGCACAGAACGTGCAGTCTGATCTTTGATCTACACTGTCCGATATGGAGGTAACCAAACCCCCCCCCCAAAAAAAAAAAAAAAAACTTTGAAATAACTATATTTGAGTTTTTACCATCGGCTTGAAAATTTCATTTTATTTATTAAGCAAGATAAGGATCAACTCCTATCTCAACCCAGACGACATTGTTTTTTTCCGTTCTGCAGCTAACCACATTGGAAAACATTGTTCCTGATAATGTTTACATACCGGATTGCATCTAACCTGTAACCCATATCCTGCTAAATAACTAAAACGAATTTTTTATTTCGATATTAAAAAACCCAAATATTGCTATTTCAAAGTTCTGTCTTGGGGAATATTATCTCCTTATCGGAGAGTGTAGATCCAAGATCAGACTGCACGTTCTGTGCAGTCTGATCTTGATCTACACTGTCCGCAAAAGGTCAGTGAGTCGCGCTTAGCAGCCAAAGGTTTAACCTATTCCCACACAATGACGAGTTTTACAGATCTTGAGGAAAACAGGCTTTTGAAAACATTGTGGGAAAAGGAGAAAATGCTGATAACCAGCATTTTCTCCTTTTCCCACGATGTTTTCTATCCATTCACAAGCAAAATTAATCGTTTGAGCCCCATTTGATTTTTTGTCTGCAAATACTTCCAATTTTGACTCGTGTGATAAAATTTTGTCGTCTGGTTAAGAGATAAGATGCTCAATAAATTATATTAACATTTCCTACCTATTGTTAAAAAAAGCCGTAATTTGCAAAGTTTTATTGTGGCAGAAAGATCCCATCGTAAAGGACAGAGTAGATCCTAGATAAATTTGCACGTTCAGTGCAGTCTGATTTTGATCTACACTGGTCGTAAAAGCATATTAAGTATCGCATAGCAACCCAGAGGTTAAGTATTTTTTTCGTGGATGACATTTACCGGTCTTGTTTTTTTTTTAGCTAAGACAGATATGGGTTAAGTGTAAAAAGTATATCAACTTGACATTGCAACATACATCTTTAACATGTAACATGCATGCATGTCACGCACGATATATGAATACCTTAAACCTTTCCCTCATAAATTAAGCTTTTCTAATGGTTTGGACTTTTGAAGGTTTTTTTGTGGGGGTGAAATGGGAGGGACATTGATTGACTGAAAAGTGTTTTACGACGTTTTTCGCAAATATTTCAGACATATCACGGCGACAGCTTACTTATTCATTGGTTTCCGGGGATTCAACTTTAATAGGCTGAGGTTCTGCGATGTCTTGTTCAAGGAAAAACCCTAATCTGAGATTGAGGGTACAAACCAGAAACTCAAGAACTTGGCATCTTACGCACTATGCCACGCCAGAACAACACCCCCTTCCAGTCCGCTAGGAAAGCGAGAAAAAGATTTCACTATTGAAAAAAATAGTGCTGATTTTTTGCGTGAAATGTCGTTTTCAACAATAATTTATTAAAGCCCAGTGTCCTCTCGATTTTTTCTCTCTATCCCCGTTTTCTTGAAGACGGTGAAAAAGCATCAAAGTTAAGTGAAAAAAAAATCGAAAGAAAACCGGTAATGGCGAACCTACATGTATAAGGCGGTTCTTTTGTGTGTGTATGGAGATTCCGTTGTAAAAATAGTCCGCGTCAAAATTAGAAGAGGATAGAGAGGGAGAGAGACAGAGAGACAGGGAGACAGAGAGAGATGCGCGCGCAAAATAGGAAGTAAACAAAGCGTCGGTATCAAAGATGGAATTAACAAGCAGCATCCACCAGAGCAATAGAAAAACATTAGGTTAAATATACGTCATTACCTCACACATCATTACAATACATTGTTTTTCAGATCTTGCCTCGAATTATACACAGATTCCGTTATGATCCTATTAATTAAGCTTCATTGAAGAAAACAACATTCTGGTATTTTCTCTGAAAATATTTTTTAAGAATTTAACGGCTTATTTAATTTCTTCGCTCATTTTTTCACCAAAGAGGGCATGAGGCTTTAATATGATGGCGGCTATAACACCCATCTGTGTTTGTTGTTTTTGCTTTCCAACATAAACATCATCGAAAAAATGTTCAGCGTGAAGAGAACAGTGAATCCTGTAGCATTAACTACCGTCACTTTTAGGAAAGACTTTGGTCGGACTGGCGATCAAATAAGCGATCCCTGGGTTTCAAACCCTATGGTTACCGTACTGGACTCTACCATTCGGAAGGAACTGAGAAACTAACGCCAAGAAGACAAACAAGTTGGAATTACTGAAAAAAAAAGCCGGAGCGAAAAGATTGCTCAAGGACAATTAGTCTCATGAATTCAACTTTATCGTACAAAAAACACTATCACCCACAAACATCGCGCATTTGTTTCTACTGTATGATTAGATAACTAGCATTGCTGGAATGTTGGAGGAAGATTGTAATCAGTTCGGGAACATTTTTTGTCGACATGAAGCTATAGCATACGACTTTCACTTCGAAGAAATAAAAAAAAAATAGGAGACTTACAGACGAGTCAAGTTTTTTTTTCTTCTGTTGATCTCGAAATTTGTCGGTTTTTGTTGAATAACTAACACTCCTTGGTAATTTTCTTCCGTATTTTATGATTTACGTTATTTACATGAAACTGATTATCATACTAGATAGGTTATATTGTTACTAGAATGACGGATTTGTCACCAAAACGAGATCTGGAAATTCCTTGTGTTCAAATGACGTGTTTGTAATGTGTCAGTTTATTGGTCAAAAGTTCCGCATGATGTCACCGCGGGACCAATTAACTGCCTCTGAACTCTTTACTAAACAATTCTAAATTTTAACGACCGGGTGAGAAATGAGTTTTGAAGACATTGGTAACCAGCATTTTTTTCCTCTCCCACTACCATGTTTCCACTCTTTCAGTTAGTCTTACGTTATCAACAATAAGTGAGCATCGATGCAGTGACCTACATTGTATTTAACTTTTAGTACCATTTCATCAAAGACTTAACTCAAAGACTGTCTCTCTGATAGCTGATACTGAAGGCCATTTTAAAACCGAAAATTGGTTTTTGAAAACATATTTGAAATGAGAAATACGCCAACAGCTATTTTGAAATTGGTTAGTGAGGGGGAAGATAGATGCTGAATGTCAAACTCATTAGATCCTTTTAAATACCTTTTATGACATTTTCTGATTTTGCATGGAATTGCACGATCTTTACCCTCCAGTTATTTACCACAGTGTTTTCCAAGGCCATTAAATTTTGTGTAAGTTGCAACACAAAAACCTTTAAATGAAGCTAAGAGTTTTAGTACTATCCAAAATGCAAAATTGTGAAAACGTTCAACCTACGAGAGGCATTCCGACAGATATAAAAATCTGTTAATAAACTGGTCACCTGGTCACCATTTGATATGAAAAATTGCCGACTCCAATCATGTAACAATCAACTTCAAGTGCTTTTGTGGACAGTATAGATCACGATCAGATTGTACGGGACCTGTAGTCTGATTCTAGATGTACACTTTTTCAAAGATCGTTTATGTGGCAATCATTAACAAAGATATCCTTGACTTTACGACCTTCTCTTCCTTACGACCTTAAAAAGAACCATTTTATTTAAACATCCGCAAACTTTTCCCTATAAAATAAGCTTTTCTCTAAAGAAGTTTTTTTTGACAGTCAAGATAAGAGATCAAACAGCACAGAATGTGCAGTCTGATTCTGATCTGCACTGTCCACTACTTTATTCTAAATTATGACCGAACTTTTTTTTCATCATGTATAGGAACTGTATTTGTAGCTGTTGTAAAAGGTGTAATTTATTCATTTTGTAGTGAAAGAGTTGATTCATGTTTTCTACAAAAATAGACAATGTCAGAAAAGGTGTAGAATAGGTTACGTGAGTTTTGTTAATAAATTTGCATAATTTCTCACTAGAAAACCCCACATTTTTATGCAGATTTGCATAACTTCGCGTTTTACAATGCAATGACGCGAACTGCTGTTTGGCACTTTCGTATCAAATGTCGTTTAAGTAGCTTTTTTAATTTTTTTTTCGCACCGTGTAAAATCGATTTGACCTCGTTTTGAGATTCTTTACGTTTGATACGATAAACTGTTGTTTAAGCCTTTATAAAACAACACTGTGTTTTTCCAACCCCGATAAGAAATGCTTTTAAAACCGAAAACATTGTAAGAGGCAGAGAAGATACTACACTATCTGATACCTGTCAAGTGAAAAGTACTTTTGAAATCGCGAAAACTTGGCCATCAGTTTTGACATTGGTTTGAATTTTTCATTGAGAATATTTACCCGTTTTAAGGGGAATCATAAAAAAATAAAGAATTGATTTCGTATTGCTTCCACGGAAATGTAATTTCTGGGAGGTCACGTTGCCCTTTTCAAATTATGATAAAAAGTAACAATTATATAACGCAGTTACGCTCTTGGAAGACTCGATATCAGATTTTCGTAAACGGATGTGACGTGTGTTCTATATCATCCAATCAAAAACAAATTTATATAAACATGGTGTTTTCGTAACCAGATATCATAGTTCGGGCGCAAATGAGAAATAATGTAAATAATGCGTAATATGACCATATTTTTATCACATTCTTCGATAAAATTCACTTGAAATAGACACCGCAGATTCTGGGAAACATTAGAAACGAGGCTAAGCGGCCGACTGACGCATCTGGTAGGTGAAATTTTGCAGATGGAACCTATTGTAAGAACGTGATTAATCTGTTTTGGGGACTTTTTTATTGTTTATTTGCATTGCTGCGAGAAAATTGATAGAAAGGAATGCCAGATACGAATCCCACGTGACATCACTTGTGCGCCATGTTGTAGTAAATTACAGTTCTAAATATACATGAATTAATGCCGAAACTCGAAAATTTTCTGTAAGGTGCATGGCAACTTGGGAGTAACTTTTGGCAAGCTTCGGGTAACGTTTTGAGTAAAGGGTACAGTTCGATAGGACTGCTCGTAATGTGCCATGTCTTAACAAACGTAACCTGTTTCTGGAGTTTCAATAGTACTAGGTTCGCGATTTGCAGCGCCTTGCCCAGGGACAATTTTGCAAAAACAAGCGTGGTTATTGAAGATCGAAACCAGAACCTACTGATTGCAGAAGTCAGCCCCTTAGCCCTTGCAGCCAAAGATTAAGAAAATAGACGTTACTAATCAGGAAATAGAACCAAAATATTGCAATTTCAAGGGTTTTTTTTTTTGCTAGGTATAATACTAACTAATGGATAGTGTATATGCAAGATCGGAATGCACCTTTCCTTGCAGTCTGATGTTGATATACACGATCTGCAAAAGCAATAGTAGAAATGTATTGCATTTAAAAGATTAACCACTGATTTTATGCAGCATTCTTACCTTTAACTTTTTACTAGATGACAAAATTTTGGACTCTTCCAAGTCAAAAGCATTTGCAGACGACAAATTAAATGTGGCGAAGATGACGGGATTCGTCTTTGAATAGGGAGAAACATGGTGGGAAAAGGAGAAAATGCTGGTGACCAGCATTTTCTCCTTTTTCCTCCATGTTTTCGAAACCCATCTTTTCTAGGGTTGTGAAAATACGGGATTGTTTAGTTAAAGAATTAAAACTCAAATTCCTGCAGTGGGCCAGAATGTCATTGCATAGCGGAAGTGTCGATCATGTGAGCTCAGATTTTAGCAATTTGATCTCAATCTACACTAGATGCTGAAGCAACTTTAGTAGCTGATATGGGGGGCAATTGAAGGATTGGCATTTCATTAAATTGCTGCTCTGCTTTCGTTTCCTAAAAAACTGCGAATGACGCAATAGAAAAAGATCGTGTTATGGATTTAAACGAGAAATACATAATTAACGTCAAAACTTGTGACAAAGGGGAAGCCGAACTTCTCCTGTGTGGAAAGAAAAGAAAAACTACCGCTAAGGAAATGACACAACTTTTGAAAAACATCGTGAAAAATGAAGAAACTGGTTCATTGAAGCAATTTCTCCATTTATTTACGATGTTTTCTAGTATTTCAAGACTAAGATCAGTTTCATAAAGTTAACACTGCTTTCCTTTTGACATCCTGTATATTTGAGGTTCGGAAAATAAACTATGAAGAAAGCTTTTTAATTGGTCTTCACTATTATAAAACAGCTCTGTGTAAATAAAGCCCCGCCCTGGTAGATTTTTTGAGACTTTAAAAAACATTTCTATATATATGAGCCGTGCTCTGTGAAAAGGGGGCTTAATGCATCTGCGAAAAGTATCGACCCAGGTCAATTTTCTGTATGGCCAAGGTCCAGTCTACCTCATGATTAAGTTGATTGTTAAAAAATGTCGCTATTATGGATGCATAAGTATGTGATTGCTTGCTGTGGTATCATGCATCGCGGACATGCATTAAGCCCCCTTTTGCCAGAGCATGGCTCATATATTTTTTTCAAATTTCTAAACCCCTCTGTTCCATAAGATGTTCAATAAATTGTACTGAATCGTGCACCCACCAAAGACTTTTTCGTTTGTTTTGTTTTTATACTGTTTTAAGTCGTTTTCAACATTATTTTAGTTATATTGCAACGACCAGTGTGCTAATCCATGATCACCCGGAGTTCCTCTATCCCGTACGTTGCAGAAAATTAATTCTTTCTAAACCCCCAGCTGCTTTCCAACTTTATCATCGTCGGAAAACGTACAGCTGAGAAAGAAGAACGAATCCTGTGGCAATGACTGACAAAAAATCATGAGAAAAAAATTGGCCGAGCTAGGAATCGAACCAACGACTCCTGAATTTCAAGACAGAGCTACAGGGCTACAGGACTCAGTCTCGACTTTCGACCTAAACGGAGGTAGTATAACAATCTTTTCTACCCTTTAAAAGTCAAATTTCACCATTTTTGCCATATTTAACCGTTAGGCTGCTAAGCACGACTCGCTGACCTATTGCGGACAGTGTAGATCAAGATCAGACTGCACAGAACGTGCAGTCTGATCTTGATCTAAACTGTCCGATAGGAAGATATTTTTTCGCCAGAAAGTAAGTTTGAAGTAACATTATTCGGGTCTGTACTTTCTCCTTGAAAGTTTAATTTATTTAGCAGGATAAGGGTTAATTTGTCACTTGCACTCGCTTTCAATTTCGACAATTCTAAAATTTTGTCGTTTGGTCGAGAGTTAAACCTTACTCTGTTACATCAATGGAAATTTCTAGCCAAACTGAAAGACCTAAATGTTGCCACTTCGAAGAGCACTTCGCCTAAAAAGATCCCTTGTTCTTTGCAGTCAGTCTGATCTAAATCTATACTGTCCGGTTTGAGTTGCCCTTTGCAAGCTTAAGGTTTCAGTATCATCTTTCAGGGTGTTGGTTGTTGAAAAAAGCATACAAGAAATAATCGTGTCTTTATTTAACTGCTGTTTCCGATATTAACATACCAGCCAAATTAGGCGTCTTTAAGGTGTAAAGTGGTTAATAATTTGATAAAACTCTCGAGTTTTTTGGTGTTTTAAGTTAAATCAGTGCAGTCAGACAAATACATCTATGTTGTTTAAGGGCGAGGTTCGGGTGTTTATTATCACACAAAACTTAAAAAATTCGAGTTTGCACCGAATTTGGTGAGGCAATAGTTGACAAACCATCAATAAATAAGAAGAAGAGCAAGAAAGAAAAAGTAATGGTATTTCCATAACCATTATCTTACTAGGTAAGTGAAATGAAAGTTTTAAGCCGACGGTAAAGACCATAGTATGCTATTTCAAAAGCTATTTTTTTTGTGAAAAATATGTCTTTAACGGACAGTGTAGGTCAAAGATTAGACTGCACGCTCTGTGCAGTCTGATCTTGATCTAAACTGTTCGCAAAAGGTCAGTGAGTCGCGCTCAGCAGCCAGACGGTAAATGCCATACGCAGCCTCTAACGATATTTTCAGATTTCGCGCCAGAATCTAGGAAGTGCTTATGGTAATGTCACATGGTAAAAAACGCGTAGATTATGTGGAATCGTATTCATTATTCAAATATGTACAGTGACGTCGTATCTGACCTCAAAACCAGACGAGGTACCGATGGAAAAATAGCCGTCCTTTTAATTAAATGCCAAACTTACATAGAGGAGATTTTTTTTTGTGAAAGATCGAAATTTATTTCATCGAGTGAACATTCTAGGTAATAGTTTTACGAGTAGGGCAGCAATTCTCACAATATTTTCTAGTCTTTCAGTATAATTGCCAATGGGATAAATTTTCACGATTAGTATAAAATGAATTAGCTTGAAATAACTGCAACCGCCTTCACCACCAACAACAACCACCACCACCAGCACCAACAATAACAGTCGTACTACTGTTAAAATCTTAATCTTTAAGCTGCATAGCGCGTCTCACTGATCTGTTGCAGAAAGTTTAGATCAAGATCAGACTGCACTTTCCGATCTGGAGATCCTCTTTATAATGCATAATACGTGTTTCAATCACAACATTTCGGTCTTCACGACTGGCTTGAAATGTCCATTAACTCTTTTATTACCAATGTCGCCTTGGATAGCTTTCGCAGAAGGTGTATATCAAGATCAGACACACAGAATGTGTCGTCTGATCTTGATATACATCGTTCGTTACCTGATGCTACTATTTAACCAAAAATTGGCTTCAAATCCAAAGAAAACATACCTTTAGACCTCGAGAGAAGTCAAATCCTTATAGTGGCTGCGTGAGAATTAGATGAACCACGCTCTCTTGAAAAGGGGGTTTAAATGTATTTGCGAAAATGGATCGATACAGACTGACCTGAATCGATACTTTTTGCTAATGGTAAATTTTCTGCATGTCTATGGACCAATCTGCCTCATGATTTAGTCGGTTTTTAGACAAAATGGATTTTATGGATCCATAATCATATACTACTCACACTTTGATAGGGGTCATTTCGATATTTCGAAAAAAAACTACCTTTTAGTTTCGCATTGAAAAACACATGCTTTTCCACAGGCAGTCGGTTTTATCAGTGTTACAATGAAATATTCAAGTATCCAAAACATAGCGTATTTAAAATATATCGACTAGTTCTTTATATCAAAACAGATTTTCTGAAATTGAACGGGGGATGGAGGGAAACATGGTGACCCCTAGCAAATTTTGAGTAGTATATTATTACTTGCTCGGTATAATGCATCTCAAAGAAGCATTAAACCACCTTTTGCCAGAGCACTGCTCAAATTTATTTAACTGTTTAACCCTGTACCAAACAACATTTTAGACTTATCCAAATTGAAAGCATTTGCAGATAAAAAAAAATCGAATGCTACTCAAATCATGAAATTCGTCTTTTAAATCATAGAAAATACTCAAATCATGAAATTGTCTTTTATATCATAGAATACATCGAGGGAAAAGGAGAAAATGCTGGTGACCAGGATTTTCTCTTTTTCCCACAATGTTTTCAAAAGCTGTTTTTCTCAGGGTCCTTAAAAATAGGGATTGTGTGGAAAAGGGTGAATGTCTGAACAAATAAATATTACATGCACCCGTGTCCCTCGATACAGGATCAAATTTGATAAACCCAAGTACCGGGTTGCACCCATGTCAAATATGGGTTGGCAGGCATGATTTATGGGCTCCAAATTTTCTTTTACGTGCAAAGTACGGGCATGAAAAAATATAGGGTAGGTGCATATAGTCCTTGTTTATGAGTTTCACAATATTGGTACAATTTTTGTATATCAGTATTGAATGAAAGACTTATTAACAGATGTATCTTTATTTCAAGATGACAGAATTTTAGACCCGTTCATATTGGAGCATCTGCCGTCTACAAATTAAATGTGGCTGGAATGATGTGATATATCTGTGACAGGATAGAAAACCTTATGGAAAAAGAAGAAAATGTGGTTACCAGCATCTGCTTCTTTTCCCACAATGTTTTTAAAAGTCTTCTCCGTTAGGGTCATTAAAACACCTGTTATTTTGTTAAGTGGTAAGCAATACAATATTTTCTTTGTGAGTTTTTATCCTCGTATAGTTCTACAGTTTTACCTCCAGTGTCTATATATAGTAACAGCTATACCACAAGACGCTGGGTTTTGTGACAGACGTTAACGTTGTCGTTATCTGTTAATCTCGGAAACATTTTTTTTCAGCGTAAAATTTTCTACAAACTGAATAACTTTTTTGTTATTTATCTCCTCAACCAACAATTCAAATGCATCTAGTGTGTACCATTCTACCACAGAGACTGTTACAGGAAGAACTACAGATACAGTGTTAAACGACGGGTTTTGTGAGACTTGAACCTTGTCATTATTGATTTCGAACAAAAAAAAAAAGAAATGGGCAAATATTTCTAGGAAACTAAATAATTTTGATCATTAACTCTTTACCAAACGCCAAAATTTTAGACTTGTCCAAATTCAAAGCATTTGCAGACGACAAAATAAACGTGACTTAAAAATTGAAACTTGATTTTGGAAGAGTAGTAAACATTGTGGGAAAAGGAGAAAATGCTGGTTACCAGGATTTTCTCCATTTTCCTCAATATTTTCAGAAGGCTTCTTCCTCTGGGTCGTAAAAACCACGGATTGTTTGGTAACGGGTTAAAGCAAATCCATAACAATTCTTAGTAAAGTAGACTACTCTACACTATTTCTTGTATAAGTACGTTCAGTAATACTATAATTATTTGAAAAAAGAAATCCTTGACCCAGCACCCACCGTGAACTGCATCAAATAGTCACGAGGATTCGCCACACCGCAGTCCGATACCTACATGATCATTCGCAATTGCACTCTCTGTCTTATTCTAGAAATAGAAAGCTAAACCTTTTGGCCACCAGATATTGCGTTACTTTGAAATTAAAAAAGAATATCTTGAGAATTAGACAATGAATTTTATTGAGAATGGTTGGTAGAGACGGGCCCTGGTGAAACACATGAGCTATATGATATGACTAAAAGTGCGGATGAAAGCCGTGTAAAAACCCAAAATAAAATCGAACTTGAACTTCAAAACGTGTCTTCACTCTATTATTGAAAGCGCGCTTATTTATCGATGCATTATGCCATATATTCCCAGTGAAGGCATTATATCATAGGATGATACACATTTTTTCCTTTTTATTAGATAATTTATAATCGGGAACTATCGATTTAAGTTCGCATCTCTTGAGTAAATATAAGCTTTGATTAGATCTTGAGGTTTCTTGCAAATTTAATATACACTAAAATTAGAAATATAATAGAAAAACAAGGATAAAAAGTTGTGAACTCTTTACCATACGACAAAATTTTAGAATGGTCTAAATTAAAAGTATTTTCAGACGACAATTTATGTGTGACTCAAATGATTGAGTTTGTTTCTGAAAGTTTTGTAAACATTGTGGGAAAAGGAGAACATGCTGGTTACCAGCATGTTCTCCTTTCCCCACGATGTTTTCAAAAGGCTGAATTCCCAGGGGCTTTAAAACTCGGCATTGTGTGGTATTGGGTTAACCCTTTATCACAAGACATTATTGTAGATTCGAACATATTGAAAGCATTTACAGACGACAAGTCAATTGTGGCTCCACCGAGGGAATTTTCGTCACCTGTATTTTTCTTCTTTTGCCACCATGTTTTTAAAAGCCTTTTCTCCGGGGTTGTGAAATCAAGAAATGGTTTCGTAACTAACTAAGGACTAACTCATTTTGAAACAAATTTGCTGCACTGTTTTTAGATCGGATTGTGTTATTTATTATTGAAGGAAACGAGATGAAAATTTTATGAACAATGTTGTTATGTAGGAGTTTCAGGTTGTTAAATTTTACGAATCTCTGATTTTATAAGCGATTTTTTGTATCGTATTCGTGATTTATTGGTTTTAGTAAAATCCACGTTTTATCTGAAATCATCAATCACTTTTCGAGATATTATACCACACACGTGATATCCCACTACACGTGTGATTTCTGTCATGTCAAATGTAAGGCAATAGAAAAAGGCTTTCGAATCTCTTAGCAGATGTCATTCTTTCGCAAAATTTAAAAAGGAGTTGACCTAACCTTAAACTCCATACTGGACAAATTTTGGACTCGCCCATGTTGTGCCAATTTGAGAGCAGTTGCCGACGAAAGATTAAAGTTTCTAATCATGGGATTTATCTTTGAAAAGCTAGAAAACACCAATGGCGCTTCTTTTTTTACAAGCTTCGCCTTCTACACCCATATATACAAAACATCTAAATTGGCTTGCAACACGCGTAAAGGGGCATTCCGACATTTGCGTAAAGTGTCGTCTCGGATCAGCCTGCGCAGTCCGCGCAGGCTAATCCGAGACGGCACTAAACGACTGCATTAGAATTTGTGCTACAGTAGATTTGTGCAAAACAGAAAATTACATAAAATCGGAAAGTGTCGTTTCGGATCAGCCTGCGCGGACTGCGCAGGCTGATCCGAGACGACACTTTACGCAAATGTCCGAATGCCCCTTTTCGCGTGTTGCAATCCATTTATATTAGGTAATAGGTGGCAAAATTTCGTAAAAAACACAAGTGCCTGTGGAAAAGGGTTGTAGTGCTAAATAAAGGAGCCATGCTTTGGCAAAAGGGGTTTTTAATACACTGTACCAAGTAAGTCATCACATAATTGTGGATCCATAAAATCCATTTTGCCTAACAAGTGGCTGAATCATTGGCTATACCGATCCTTTTACATGCAGAAAAATGACTAATTGCAAAAAGTTTCGACCCATGTCAGCTTGCGCGAACTGCGCAAGCTGACATGAGTCGAAAGTTTTTGCAAATTCATTGAATCTAATTTTCACAGAGCATGGCTTAAATAAAAATGAAGCTTTACAAATGATTGAAACCTAAAAGTTCTATTCGCCGAAAGAAATCATCCCACCGTATCGGCCATTGTGGATCTACATGTAAGATCTGACTGCACGTTCTGTGGAGTCTAATTTTGATCTACACTGTTCACAATTTATGCTCATTAAGTCGAACTTCGTAGCGTAAGGTTTGATTATGTAGGATAATTTATGTCGACCCCCCCCATGGTTAATACACTGAGCCATACTGTGGCAAAAGGGGGCTTAATGCATCTCCGTGATGTATTTTACCAATCAAGCCATCACATAATTACTGGTCCATAATAGCCACTTTTTTGAACAACCGACTAAATGATAAGGTAGTCTGGTCCTTGGACATACAGAAAATTGACCAATAGCGAAAAGATTCGGCACAGGCTAGCCTGCACAGACTGCGCAGGCTCACCTGGGTCGACATTATATGAAAATGCATTTAGCCCCCTTTTCACAGAGCACGGCTTAATAAATTTTACTGCATGCGTACGTTATTTAATGTCAACTTTTCATGTTTTATAGATCTGAATTTCATTAGATTACGGTTTATTGCATGGATACACTTCAGAAATATTGTTGAAGATGAAGTAAATTTTGAAGAATGAGTATAATATTTTTTCACGTTTGCCATGATGTTTTTTTTTTTCTCTAGCTTAAGTGTGTATCATGAAATTTCTTGCCTTTCACTAAACTGCGTAGATTTACGCAAATTATTTGGGATAGTATATACACATATACCATCCCTGCTATACCCAGAGGTGTGAGCATAAAGTTATGCAAATATTAACTGAAATCGTAAACCTTTCCAGTTTAGTGGAAACTTCTTTTTAGACTTGATGCTTGCCTACCTAAACTGCATACGCAAATTTTCTAGGTACGCAGAGTAGTGAAGGTACACCTGACCTGCAAATGCGGTACAGTATTAAACGTCATGTTAATCTTTACAGAGCTAAATAATTGATTGATTGATAGTATGGTGTTTAACGCTGTTTCAACATTGTTTCAGTTATATCTCGGGAGCCAGTGCACCTATCTATAGTTTCTTTTACCGGTGCTTGGCACAATATTCTTCGCAAGCCACTGGATGCTTTCCCATATAACCATCTAAACAAATGAAACAGACATTCTTAAACAGTACAAAAGATGTAAATAATGCAATATCATTGCTGTGTTTGTCATTGCTGTGTTTACAAAGTAAAGGACAGCGTATAGATCTAAAATCAGACAGAAATTCAAAAACTAGTAGACATAATTAATGCACATCAAAGCTTAGCTTCTTTTCGCCAGACTGAATCACAAACATTGGGGTAGTGTAGATCCATTCTGTGCATACTGATCGTAATCTACATTGTCCGAAACAAGCAAATGTTTAACCCACTACCGAACAATTCCGCTTTTTAATGACCCCGAGTAAGACGGTATAGAAAAACATTGCTTTCTATACTTTAAAAAAAAAAACCCAAATCTTTATCAGAAACGATTAGGTTGTTCTGTCATGTACTGCTAAAAATATCGACCCAGGTCAGCTTGCACAGTCCACGCAGGCTGACCTAGGTCGAAACTTTTTGCTAAAGGCCAATTCTTTGCATGTCAAAAGACCAGTCTACCCCAAGATTCATTCGGTTGTTAGACAAAATGGATTTTATGGATCCAAAATCATATGATCACGTGCTAGATATAATGCATCACGGAGGTGAATCAAATTCTCCTTTTTCAGAGCATGGCTCAATTTTTTGTCGACTGCAAACGCTTTGAATATTGATGAGTCTGAACTCTTGGGCTGCTAAGCGCGACTCACTGACCTTTTGCGAACAGTGTAGATCAAGATCAGACTGCACAAAATGTGCAGTCTGATCTTTGATCTACACTGTCCGAAAAGGTATATTTTCCTACAAAAAATACCTTTGAAGTAGCGTAATTTGGGTTTTTAACATCGGCTTGAATGTTTCATTTCACTTATTCAGCAGGACAAAGATTAAATTTTGTCGTTTAAAAGAGAGTCAAAGAAAATCTAAATTGTTGTGCTAGCATTGTGGAGTGCTCTGTTTTAAGATACTATCTGCATTAATCTCAGGCTATTTCGCACCTAAATTGTTCAAAGTGGCTTTGATTGATTACACAGACATTATGAATGATACTATAAATAGATTATAATATAGATAACATTCTGTGCCAAGTGCCAGCGGTGGCTGGTCGCATTTGTCATTAGATTTCGCGAGATTGATAAGGCACGCGTCATTGACGGGGTGTTTTTAACCTTTATTCCGTCAATAGTGATTTCAACTGCTTTTTTTCAGACGAGGTAGATCAAGATCAGACGGCATATATTGTACGGTTTGATCTTGGATCTACATTTAACGATATTTTTTGTAAGGTATTCTGATAAAAAGAAGAGACTTGATCCTTGAAAGCATTTTTTCCCCTATGATTGATCGGATATTGCTTTTAATTTCATTGGTAAGGCGTTCTAAGTGCTAAGTTTTAGAATCCTCTGATGTATTGTATGAGGTGCAAATGGTTCATTTTTGACTTCAGATAAAAGACTAACCTTGTCATTTGAATTGTGAAGTTTTAATTTGAAGCGTTAATTTAATAGAATACGAGTTCTTAAATTCGAATCTGTTTTCACGGCAGCTCCAGATAAGTGGTGTTATTCACGTTTTTAGTCCTTTACTAAACAATCCCGTCTTTTGTACAGCCCTAGAGAGCTCAGTTTTTGAAAACACGTGGGGAAAGCAGAAACATGATTATTTTTTATTGATTGATTGAATAATGTTTTAAGCCGCTCTCAACAGTATTTTGGTCATATCACGGTGATAGCTCACATATTCATGTGTCATTGGTTTCATCGGATATAAGTCAGGGTTCCGGAAAGTATGACTTGAGGACAAACTCATAAAAAAAACCGATGTCTCGAGTGAGGATCTAACCTTGGAGCACCAGCAGGGACCGTATTCACCAAACATTCTTAAGAATATTCTTTGTCTAATTCTCAAGAATTTCTGAGTTTGAAAGTAACACAACTTCTGATTGGCTTCACCAAATGGTTTAGCCAATCAGAAATTGTGTTATTATTAAATGTAGAAAATTCGTCAGCATAAGACTAACAATATTCTTATGAATGGTTGGTGAATAGGCCTACGAACCTAGGTTACCAATCCTACATTTTCAACATAAAGGCAAGCAGGACCCTAATGCTAACTGTTAGTTACTAGTATTAAACTCTGTTAGACGAACTTCTTGGTTGCAAGGCCAAGTAAACAAAAGCCTTTGACCGAATTCGCTTTCGTGTAATTTTCGTTCGTTTTAATGTGTAGGGCTAGGGTAAAATGACTACAAATATGAATCCAGGGACATAAGATTATCAATGAGATGACAACAGTGAGAAAAAATGTGACAGATGAAGAATTTGCCCATAATCAGCAACCTTTTCACGTGTCACAGTGTTTTCAAAGGCAATATTATTATCAAGTAGGTCTAAGGAAATCTCTAATTGGAAAAAGGATGAAAAACTAGGTCAATGGGTATCGGAGAACAGGGCGTTGTCAGGGGCGTGTGGCGGAGGGTAGAGCAATGTGATACCCAATTTTGGAGATAGTGTGCTTTGAGCTTGATTTAGCCTGTTTACCAAACAATTCGAACTTTAACGACCGTGTGGAAGAACGCTTTCGAAAACACCGTGGGAAAAGGAGAAAATGCTGGTTGGCAGCAATTCTCCTTTTTCGCGATATTTTCTAGTCTTCCAGTTTAGCTTCCACTGGTACCAATTTTAACGATTAGTATGAAATGAATTAGCTGCAACCACCAACAACCACCACCAACCACCACCAACAACAACAGGTGTAGTTTTGTTAAAATCTTAATCCTTAAGCTGCTAAGCACTACTGACCTTTTGCGGACAGTGTAGATCAAGATCAGACTGCACAGAACGTGCAGTCTGATCTTGGTTTTACAGTGTCCGATAAGGAATTATTTTCCCCAAAAAATAACTTTGAAATTGCAATATTTGTTTTTTCTTCACTATTTGCTGGAAAATTTCATTTGACTTCTTTAGCAGAATGAGCGCTAAGAAGTGGTAGTACATCTGTCCTAGATTCTTCCTGAAGTATATATCTAGCTGTTTCACAATGAAAAAAAAAAACTTTTGATAAGTTGGACTGTCTTAAAGCTTTTAGATACTAAACACACAAGATGCAAACTGTCATTTCTACATTGCTATTTTGACAAGAACCTATGGTCACGACGTTGATGTTAGGTAACACGCATCATGTCAACCTATTGCAATATTTATCACTCTTGATTAAGATCCCTGTCAAGCAGACATTTTAAAGAATTCAATCCTTTACCATACGATTTAGTGTTTTCACAAAACAGTGGAAAAGGCTTCTGTAAACATTGTGGGACAGGGAGAAAATGATGGAAACCAGCATTTTCTCCTTTTCCCGCAATGTTTTCTACCCTATGAAATGCAACATTCTGTGATTAGAACCACATTTATTACTTGTCGTTTGCAATGTCCTATAAATATTAGCAAGTCTAAAAGTTTCTCGTCTGGTAAAGTTAAAACCCTCTTTCTCTCTGCATCTTTAGCTACACTTCTGTTCACAGAAGGCGTGGGATAAAGCGCGTACAGAACCCAGCCATGTTCTGGTAAAAGCACATGAGTGAGTGTGCTGTCGCCATGATATGACTGATTTAATGGTGAAGGCGGTGTAGAAAAAAAAACCAAAAAAAACCCAGTCTATCAATCTATCGATCGATTGATCAGTCATCCAGTCTTTCAGTCAGTCCTTCAGTAAGTCAATCCTTCAGTCCTTCAGTCAGTCAGTCAGTCAGTCCTTCAGTCCCTTAGTCAGTCAGTCCTTCAGTCAGTCGGTCGATCGGTCCGTCCTTCAGCCATGTGACTTTGTGACCTATGTTCTTTGTATTTAAAAGAATGACCCTTCCTTCCGTCGGTCACTAGCATACCTGCAGATACATGTACATGCAATATGCTTAAATAACGTTGACAGTCGTGGGCTTATTGGAATATCATATGATCAATATCACGCGTTAATCATGTTAGATCGCACTCAAATAAGCCAGTACGATGACGTTATATTTGATCTCATAGAAATAGACGGAGTTCCCGATAACAAAACGACCATTGCGTCCTGTAATTCCAAAATTACATCTGTTTGCTGAAAGGCTCACAGAGAATGTGTGAGTATATACATGTATTAGTGTTCTACCAAAAATTGAGTCAAAGTAAAAAGTCTGAACAGCCCTACTGTATACATCAAACGACGTTTACATTTGCACTGTAAAATATGCATTCCCTGGCTCATTAACCTATATCCTGCTAACTAAGTGAAATGTAACTTTCAAGCCAACTGTGAAAAGCCAAATTCTGCTATTTCAAAAGGTAGTTTTTGGGGAAAGATATCTCCTTATAGGACAATGTAGATCCAAGATCAGACTGCACATTTTGTGCAGTCTGATCTTGATCTACACTGTCCGCAAAAGATCCTTGAGTCGCGTTTAGCAGCCAAAGGGTTCACCTACACGCTGCATGAAAGCACGTTTGTTTACCTAACATCGTACATTTAAATACAAAACATTAAAGTCATTAATTTCAAAACACATACAACAAACGTCTGTACTTTGATTGAAATGTCGTTTACATGTTTGATTAAAACGATTTGAATTTGTAATTAATGTTTTTCGCTAAAGCTATCGTTAAGTATCAGAGCGTCTATACCTACGGGCCAAAAACGACATAAAAAATGCACAACGGATGTTAATTAGGCGACCTTTTGGCAATTGTGACAACAAATGGAGACACTGAAATTTAAACTATGCGGTATCTTGAAGTTAAATCCTTTAGAATTATTAAAAGATCTGATTGCACAAAACGCAAAGTTTGATCTTGAATCTTCCCTGTCCGTTATGGTGAGTTTAATATGGTGAAAGTGGCATTGAAAACGCAATGCTTTTGGACCTTTTTGCGGGCAGCAAGGATTCACGGTAGGACAGTTTTTAACCCGTTTTTTCTAGTCTATGTAACCGTATAGGTTCCGGTACCGGGTGATACTGTCACGTGTAATAATCGTTTTAGTCTTCATCTTTAACTCTTTACCGGACGATCCCGTGTTTTAAAGACTGTGAGAAAGAGGGCCTTTGAAAACATTATTGGAAAATAAGAAAATGCTGGTATCGAGCATTTTGCTCGTGTTTCCCCCAATGCTTTCCACCCCTTCCAATACAAAGCCTATCGTTTGATTTATTTTTAATTTGCTGACTGCAAATGCTCTCAGTTTGGAAGTCTTAAATGTAGGATAAAATCGGAGCGGCTGACACAATTAGGTATTGTACCCTATAACCCGGTGTGGATTTAAACGATTCACACCACAGGTTAGTGTTACATTTCAAATACCCCATCTCGTCAACCGGTATGGATTTAAGCGATTTAAACCACAGGGAAGTGTTACCTTTCTAACACCCCATTTTGTTATATTTCCCCTATATTTCATGAAAATTGCCCCCGTAAAGATTGCTAACCCGTCCATAGTTCCTGGTATGATGTTGAACGCTGTTTTTAACACTATTTCAGTTATGTCGCGGCAACCAAAACCAATATCCATGCTTTCCCGGAGTTTCTGTTACCACTACTTCAATCAACATTCTACTGAAGCCACTGGCTGTTTTTTCAACATAAACATCGCCGAAACAATGTTCAGCGACGAAAAATGAATCTTGTTGCAATGACTATCATCAATCCTCGGAAAGAAATTTGCCGAACTCGGAAACTCAGCCAAAGGGTTTCAAGTCGTACTGGTACGTTATCGACTGAGCTACCGGGCTAGACTACTCGCATTTCAAACTCCGTAAACAAGTATAAAAGAGCCATGCACTGTGATAAGAGGATTTAATACATTTACAAAAAGTATCAATTCAGGTCACCCTGCTCAGTCCGCGCAGGCTGACCTGGGCCGAAACTTTTTGCTTTTGCTTAATTTTCTGCATGTCAAAGGAACAATGTACCATATGATTCAGTAGGTTGTTATACAAAAACGGACTTTAGGGATGTATAATATTGTGATGACTTGCTTGTTGTCATGCATCATGGAAATGCATTAAACCCCCCTTTGCCTGAGTATTGTTCAAAGGCTTTTAAGGACTGTTTTCCCCAAGATCAGGAGGCACAGAACTTTTCCCACAATAGTTATTTCCAGAAGTTTTCGATTGACAGACTCATTTTTAGTAGCATATGTGCAAATACCCCACAAGTTTAGTTATTCGAAATACTTGAATAGAAATAGCGATAAAATACTAAATGATCTGCTTGTCTACATTTCATGGGGGAGATGTTATGTAAAACATTCAATAACACATTACTCATGCACCGATGATTTTACGTTAGAATGCTGGATAAGTGTTTGAACATTTTTCTTTGGTTAACCCCTTCCCATACACCTACGACTTTCCCCCGCCCCCTACTTCTTCCGTTATTAGACATATTTTGTAAGAGTTGTGTGTGTGTTGGGCGAAGGAGGGGAGGACTGAGAAAGCTTGTGACTCGATATTGAATCGCTGTGCACAGTGCTTTGAAAATCATTTAACTCTTTATCAAACGACAAAACTTTAGAATCATCCGAATCGAAGGCATTTGCAGCAAACAAATCATAAGTGGCACAAGTAATGGAAATTACTTTTCACAAAGTGGAAAACATTGTGGGGAAAGGAGAAAATGCGGCATACCAGCATTTTCTCCATTTCCCATAATGTTTTCAAAAGCTGTCTTCCTCAGGGTCGTCAAAACTCGGGATAAAGGGTTAAAAAAAAAAAAAAACCCTACCGTTCCTTTAAATATTTCATATTTACAACTTAAAAACTAGTAAGCGTTGTAAAGTGAAGGGGTAAATTAAAACATACCTGACAATTTTCGGCCTGGTGATTTTTTGTCAGAATATTTTAACATTACGAAGGGTGTAGATTCAGGATCAGGCAGCACGTTTTGTATAGTCTGATGCTGGGTTGGCACTGTCTGTAAATGCACTTTGAGTTGTCAGGAGGCTATAATTCAAAGAGCACACCGACCTGACTGCATTACTAATCAATCTTCGTTCACCACCCGCGTTTCTCAAATTATTTTTCAATGTCTTTCGAGCGTACATTTATCGTGCATCAAACAAAAATAATCCCTAAGATTTGGTCTTAACCTCTTACACTGCCGAGCTGGTAATTTCAGTTGCTCTTATTTTTGGGAAAGTGAAGATTAAAATCAGACTGCTCAGCGTGCAAAACCAGTCTTATCTGTGGTCTATCGTGCAGGCCGATACTCTGTAATGGTGTACAGGTATTGTTGTTAAACCGGCATTGAAACTGGAAGATCTGGCTGAATGTGGCAAAGTCTCCGATTTCGGCAGGGTTGAATTCTTAAGGTATGCTCATAGAGATCATCCTTTGATCCTTCCGACTCCATTTTACAATTTTTATTCATTTTTATCAGTTTTTAAGTTGGAATGCGAAGCATGCCAACTTAGATTTAGCAAAACCGGAAAATGAAAACAGAATAATTAATTCCGGGTACCCGAAGAACACAACACAAGGATATGAATACACCAGGGACTGGTTTTCATCTCAACTTGCCATGGACGACCCGTTTGTAATAACCGAAGATAATAATATGGGACATGTATTACTTTCGGGACAAATATGCATAAAAAGCCATTAAAACTTTCGTAGATTTGTTTTTAAAAGATTCAAAAAGAAAGTAAAGACAGCGTATGAATATGTCGCTGTGCTTCGGTGTTTGCTTATTTGGTGATCACGTGATCTTTATTTCTCAGAAAACAAGTTTCAGTTTCCAAACGGCATAGTTTCACTTTCTAAACGGCCTTATTGCACATTTTAAGAAAATAGTTCATATACATTTTGTCAATAATTTTGTTAAAAACGTCATTGAAGGGAGACAAAGTCTTGTGAATATTTATTAACATAAAAAACTCTTTCGATTAAAACTATTTGCATTTCATTACTTCCCTTAATATCGCGAAATCAAGTATCTACAGCGCGCATTGACTTCATTTGATAGTTGGTGGATGCACAGAATCATCTTGGGGTTAAGTAAACAGTTTTAATATCGATGAATTTTTTAATTTTGGATCACGAACAATAAATATCGAGTCGATATATCAATCGTCGCGTGTATAAAGGTTGCAGGAATGAAGTTTTAGTTTGCGACTGGCGTGAAAATTGTGTCTCGAGAGGTCACTGTATAAAAACTAAACTGCCGATTTCAAGAGCAGTAGCATTTACTTGATTTCACGCGATTTATTATTACTAATTGTATTTTCTTGAAACTCGGAGTATATCAAAACAGCAACCTATGCCATCAAGGGAAATAACTCCAAATGCATTTTGTAAGAATTTTGTCCCTTTTTCGATTTAGATCTTTTTCACTATCAAGCACCCACAGCCGAGCGTGGCACCAGCATGCGGCGCTCTTGTTACTGTTTAAGCCTGTACTTTCTGTCTGTCTGTCCACAGCTGACTTGCAGACTGGGTCTCTATTAGTATACATCCAATTTTTAGGCAGCATAATACATGTTATAGGGGTCAGCTATAGTTGTGCTTGTTGCAGCAGTAGCTCCTTGGCTTAAAACTTCAAAATCGCAATTTAAGGTTTGTCAAAAATCTTGACTTGAATGATCTTCGCAAGTCCATTTTCTCTGGAATGATCGGACCATATCTTAACAGTGTTGCACAACTGTTTATCTACATCGGATATGATTTTCATGCCCCACATCGAAAGATCGGAAGCATATTGTTGTCGAGCCCGCTTGTGGTGAGTGAGACATAGCGTTACAATGTCGTTTTGGCGTCCATCTGGTAAAAACTTAGCATTTCCCTATTACTCCAAAATTATTCAAGTTACATTGAACAATGCTCATATTTTTCATGTAGACACCTTTCGTCAATATGCACCTTATGAGGGTCACATGTCTTAGACCAAAGTCAACTTTTAATCCAGATCACGGTAAGAATGTACTTCCTGTCAATATGCATATAATGAGGGTCACAAGTCCAATGTCAATGTCAATATTTTGATCCTTTCTTCAAAAGTTATCACAGAAACTTAACATTTAAATAAAAATGTTCATATTTGGTACGAAGGTAACAGTCATGGATAGAGATCTGCTGATGACAAGGTCATAGTAATCTGACAAGGTCGAAGTCAAACATCAAAGCCATTCACCAGATAATTGGCTGTTATAGAGGCATTTGTTTTTCACAAAAAAAAGGTCTTGTTTTGCAAAAAATATCATGGTCGAAAGTTAGCAGGCATGTGCTTGAAGTTCAGGTTGTAAACTCTTCCAAAATATCACATTTTCTTTTGTTTTCCGTGTGAAAGATTGTCAGATGTCCGATCAGGTTTCTCAAAATTCCTCACTGTCAGCCATGTAATATGAAAATGTTTCACTTTGAAGCAAAATACTCTAATCACCAACGAAGCAATCTTTCATTTCAAATAAACTGAGGTATCTATAGACCTCATGAAAAGTAGGAATACCATAAGAAAGAAAGGTTTCAAAGACATCGTTAAAAAAACATAGAAAGAAACAAGTTTGTATTGCATTTACCGCATTCGAACATAGCAGTGCTTTCAGTGCTTTGATTGCTTATGTCGGCCTATTTTATATTAAGAGAAGACAACACAGAACGTGCAGTGTGAACTTGTAAATACGAGTGTTGTCCGATATCTAGTGAAATATTCTGACAGAAGCCAAAATGACCTTGAAATTTGAATTTTCACCGACTAAATACATGTCCTGGCATAAGAGCTTTTAACTTACGTCACGACAGGTCTTGGAAAGCATTCGCCTGAAATTCTTGATATTGGTTCAACTCCAAATCCAAAAACAAGCCATGTGATTGGCTAAGAGATATCGTCTCAACCAATCAGATGGTCAGTCTTGGAATTTTAAATTAAAAAAAGAAATAATAATAATTGTTTAAAATATTGAACATGTACTAAGAAGAAAATCAGGTATGATCACTCCAGCTGAAAAATATTCCTTTCATACAGCCAAATCAAAAGACTAGAAAATCATAGGGGTTGGAGGGAAACGGTACTTTTCTCTGTAAAAACTGTCAGATTTTTTTTTGTATGTGAAAGCAGCCAGTTAGCTTGGAAAGACTATTGCCAATAATAGGTACTCTGGCTGCTACCATATAACTTGAATTGTACCGAGCGTGGAGTAAAGAAGGAAAGGAACAATGACATGACTAGATGAAAGAACCCAGCTTCATTATCTGCATCTGAACTTCAAACTTTTTTTGAATTTTTTTGATAATTGCCCGTAAAATTTCTCACGTTTTTTTTGCTACGTTAATCCCGAATTAAAGCTGGGAAAAAATCCTGAGATGAATGTAGGGGAGAAAGTAATGCACTGTAAACGTAACCATGACTCGGCAGTTTCACAAAAACAGTGTGACATTGCTCGATAATTGGACGCATGAACTTTCAAACTTTCATAATTTATGGTGTAAAACTCAACATTTAAAAGCGTCTTCTCATTATGACCAATGTGGACATTTGTAGTGCCCAAATCACCTAATTGCATACCAATATCCAATGTAAATTTCGAAAGTAACACGATATCTGAGTGGCCAAAGTATTTGCTTTAGACAATCGGAAATTGCTTTACTTTAGAATTTAGCCGATCAGAACTTGCGTTACTCTGAAATTTCGAAACTTCTGAAGAATCAGAAAAGAGTGTAATTTAAAATGGTTGGTACAGACAGCTTCAGATCTGTATTCACCAACCATTCCTAAGAACATTCTTAGTCTTATTCTCTGGATTTTTTTTTTTTTCAAAATTTGAAGGTTACTCAACTTCTGACTGGCTAAACCAAATGGTTTAGCCAATCAGAAGTTGCGTTATTTTCAGATTTGGAAAACCTTTGAGAGTAAGAACGTTCTTAAGAATGGTTCGTGGATACAAGTATTGCGATCCCCAAGATTGTTTTTGTCAGAATACCATTGAATTAAGATTCAAGACCAGACCACACGTTTAGTGCAGTCTAATCTTGATCAACACTGTTGACATAAGCAACGAACATTGTACACTGACAGCCTCTATATGGCGTAATGAATGCATAATACAATAAAAAATTTCTGCCCGTCCAACGACAAAACCTATCATTTGAGCCAAATTTAATTTCATATACAAATGAGCCATGCTCTGGCAAAAGGGGGCTTAATGGATCTCCATGATGCATTATACCAAGCAAGCTATCACATAGTTATGGACTCATAAGAGCCACTTTTTAAATCACTTTTAAACAACCGACTTAATCATGAAGTAGCCATAGCGAAAAGTTTCGGCCCAGGTCAGCCTGCGCGCACTGTGCAGGCTGACCTGGGTCGATACTTTTCGCAGATACATTAAGCCCCCTTTGCACAGAGCACGGCTCAAATCCTTTTCTAGCCTCATTTAATTTGTCGTCTGCAAGTGTTTTCAGTATCGATGAGTTAAGTTTCCATCGTCTGGTACTATCTGGCAAATGACCTCTAACCTCGATAGACACCGCTCTGCATGCATTCGCGCCCTGTCCGTCTCGGCCATAAGATTTCTTATCGAATTTGCTCGTATGACGCCTTAATGGCCGGACCGTTTCATGCATTGATTTGGTTCTCATGGGTTCAAACCCTGCATTTCATGTTGGGCGACAGGGTCAGCTGACTCGACATACCATGGCTGCTAGACTGGAACATGTTCGTTACTTACAATGATTTTGCTTTTCTTTTCACAGATAGGAATTAGAGGTAAGAAATAAATAAAGTTATTTAGCACGGTCGGTTTGAGTCGAAAAATAGGCGATGAACTTTATCCTGTACTGGGGACCCCCCTGCAAGCTCTATCTTTTTTATGAGCCTATGTACTACATTTTTAATTTTTATATTTTTGTCTTTTCAATTCTTTAAATCAAACTTCCAGTCTGATCTTTGAGAGGGAGAGAGAGGAGGAGGAGGGCAGAGAGAGAGAGAGAGAGAGAGAGAGAGAGAGAGAGAGAGCGAGAGAGAGAGAGAGAGAGAGAGAGAGGAGGAGTAGGAGAGAGAGAGAGAGAGAGAGCGAGATAGAGAGAGAGAGAGAGAGAGAGAGAGAATTTTCCTGTAACTGCGAAAAGATCTATTTATCTATGTGTGTATTTTTTTCCTATCACTGAATTCAGAAGGGTCCATTATAGAACTTAATTACGTGGGATTTGGTAATAGATGATATCATCTATTAAACAATAATCAGGGCGGCGTAACTCATTAGGTAGAATATGTATGAAGAGTCACGTGCTTCTACTCAAAAAAGCAGCCGACGAGAAGCTCTCTTTGATCCCTTTGAAAAAATCGGCATGTATCACTTAATGTATGGCGTCGAAATATTTATTTCAACTCAATTTAACTGCAATACGTCTTTGTGCAGAAGTCAGACTCAATCATTCCCGCGTCTATTTACGCTTTGATTTATGTTTTTGCTCTTTCCCTGACGACAAAATTTTGGTCTATTCCAAATTGCAAACTGCTGCAGACGACAAACTGAAAGTGGCTGAAATGATGGGATTTGTCTTTGAAAGGATGGAAACCATTGTGGGAAAAAGAAATAAAATGTTGGCTATCAACATTTTCTCCGTTTCCTACAATGTTTTTCAAGGTCTTTTGAAGGATCTTAAGAACAGGTGTTGTTTTGTTAAGGGTTGAATTTAATAATCTTTCTTTTGTTTGAAGATGTGGGATGTTAAAATAAACAGGCAGGGGGTACTATTTTAATATAACGGATGGGGAACCAGAATGCAGCGATATACGAGCCATGCTGTATGAAAAGAGGGCTTAATGCATCTGCGAAAAGTATCGACCCAGGTCAGCCTGCGCAGTCCGCGCAGGCTGACCTGGGCCGAAACTTTTCGCAATTGGTCAATTTTCTGCATGTTTAAGGACCAGTCTACCTCATGATTCCACAGGTTGCTATACAAAATGGATTTTACAGATTCATGATCTTGTGATGACTTGCTTGGTATTATGCATCACGGAGATGCATTAAGCCCCCTTTTGCCAGGGAATGGCTCATGTTTTTGATTCAACTGTTGGTTGACAAGATTCAATCAAGACATATGCATATTCTTTGAACCCTACTCGCAACGGCTCGTCGTCTGAACGAACTGGTTTACGTTAACGTTACGTTACGTTATCAGACTGATAAAAACCACAAACAACGGGTCTTCACGGAAACGGACGACGTATACTTGTACTGAAGTTTAACATGGTTCAGTCCAATAATGTCACACTGTATCGATCAGTTACTAGCGCATGTGAAGGAATGTTTTACATATTTGTGGAAAACTTTGCATATAAATCACTGAATTAATACGACATTAAGGAAGAGGTAAAACGTAAAATATGACATTATAGAAGTGAGGCAAATTGTGCATCGGTGCACTGTTCGTCCATTTCCGTGAACACTCGTTTTATAAGGTTTTACCAGGGTAAGACAAGATATTTGAATAATAGCTATAGATCTATAATAAACCAGTTCAACAGTGCAGAAGACACGTCTTGCCGAGGTATATTCACAGAACATTCAGATGTCTCGGATAAATCTTGTCTACCTTTAAACATCATTAACCCTTAACCCTTTAGCAAACAATCCCTGGTTTTCACGACCCTGAGAAAGAAGCCTTTTGACAATATTGTGGGAAAAGGAGAAAATGCTGGTAACCAGCATTTTCTCCTTTTCTCACAATGTTTTCTACCCTTCCCAAAACAAACTTCAATTTTTGAGTCACATTAATTTTGTTGTCTGCAAATGCTTTCAATATGGACGAGTCTAAAATTTTGTCGTTTGGTAAAGAGTTAACCTACTAAATAATTTAAATGTAACTTTCAAGCCGATAGTAAAATCCCGAACGACGTTATTTCAAACTTGATTTCGGAAAACGATATTTCCTTATCGGACAGTGTTGATCTAAGATCTGACTGCACGTTCTTGAGCAGTCTGATCTTGATCCACACTGTCTGCAAAAGGTCCGTGAGTCGCGCTAAACAGCTTAAGTAAGGGTTAAATGAATACTGTTGGAGTCATAGTAAAACAACTTTTTTTTTTGTATCTTGGACTCTAATTTACTGTAAAAATAACAGAAGCAGAAGTAAGTCATCTGTCAAATAAGTACTGATGATATCTGTCAAATGGGTACTGATAGTACTAAAAACGTAAGTTATCGTCCAAACCAAAAATTTACATCGCTCGCAATTTTTGTACTCAGGACTATGTACCGAGATGGCGAGCGATCTACATCTTTAGATTGAATAAGGCATTTTTTTTTGTCGAATAGTTCCTGTAACTGTGTGAATCTATAGATTAGAAACAGTACGAATGATAAATTTACATGCAATATTTGTTTGAAGAAGTGTTAAACATTTTCTTTAAAAATAGGATTGCTGTTGTTAGTCACGTGTTCTCCGTAGATAATTAACGTCTCAACGGTTACCATAATACCAAAAAAGCCTAATTCTCAAAATTGTAGGTGCAGCTATATTTTCAACAATTCGGCATGTCCGCCAGATTCAAGCTTCATGTATTTAACAAAGTGGTAACGAAATTCATGTTTAAAGTTTTCGTAAGACGCATTAAGAAGCGATAAAGCGAAGGAATCTGTCGTCTTTCCACCATTTAGTGATAATTATTTTATAATAAAAATCGAATATTTATATCAGGACATTAAATCGCAAGGATTTATTTCGATTATATCAGTCTTTATCACTGAGGTAAATATATTCAGTATTCTGATGATGATTATTCAGAGGGGAGACAAATGTCCTATAAAGTTGCAGATATAGGGGAAAATTTCAAAATAAGTGTAACAAGCGCACATAAGACTAATTCTAAAATAATTTTGAAAGAGACAAACTTCAACCTGCGTGCATTTTTATGGACCTTTTTTCTGTCACAGAAACACAACCTTGATCCCCCTCCACCCCAGCAGAACACTGAACATTGGTAAGTTCTAGTCAGTTTATAGCCCCTTCTATAGAGAATCAATGAAGACCAGCAATTCATGGATGTCCATTTTAGTTCGTTGCGTTTCTGCTTACGTGCAGTCTGATTTTGCATCTAAACTTTCCGATACGATGAGATTCTTCCATCAGAAAGAACCCTGAACTCGCAGTATTTTTTTTTTTCTATGGGCTGGAAGGAATCATTTGATAGTCTAAGCATGGTTAAAGATCAAAGTCCTTTGAGTAAAGGCATTTGTAGCGAGAAAAGAAAGCATAGAAGAAAAGGTATGGTGGATGGCAAAACTTTACTCGCAGTCACGGTATTTTAACCAAAACCAATAAATCACTTACTGAAAATATAAAGAGGTGAATCAATTAATCTTTCAGCTTCAAATACATGAGCCATGCTCTGTGAAAAGGGGGCTTAATGCATCTGCGAAAAGTATCGACCCAGGTCAGCCTGCGCGGTCCGCGCAGGCTGACCTGGGCCGAAACTTTTTGCAATGAGTCAATTATCTGCATGTCAAAGGATCAGTGTACCTCATGATTAAGTCGGTTGTTAGAGAAAATAGATTTTATAGTTCACAATTATATTATGACTTGCATGGTATCATGGAACACAGAGATGCATTAAGCCCCCTTTTTGTCGAAGCATGGCTTATATAAACTCGACGTCTTTCAACAGCTGAAAAAAAAAACAGTCCACTGAATCTAAGACATGTATCGTATAGCCATGCTTTAACAAGAGGACGGTATTGATCCAAGATCAGACTGCATGTTCTGTGCTGTCTGATATTGGTCCATGCCGCCAGCAAAATCCCATGTTTTCGCCCGTGGCGCTGAAAGGGTTATAATGTCTTTGCTTTTAGATGGGAATAAAAATCATGAGCCATGAAATAGCATGGAGTTTTATAGATATTTTTTTTTTCACATTTGAATGAACAGTCGTAATAGACATTGCAGGCTGGGATCAGCTGCCGCTGAAAGCGTATCTTATAAGGGTTTGAACCTATTTACTCATAGCATAAAGCTATACAGCTATATATCGAGTATTTTTGCATGTCATATGAGAGGAAAAAGGGTTCGTTTAAAATACGAGGGTTGTCCTTTATAGAGTATCATGGACTGAGCTTTCTGTGGGAACAAGTAGTTACTGCAAGAACTTTCAGTTTTCACATACATAACATACATGTACATGTAGTCTGATTTTAACTCTTTACCAAACGACAAAATTTTAGACTGGTCCAAATTCAAACCACCTGCAGATGGCAAAATAAATGTAACTCAAAAATTGAAATTTGTTTCCGGTAGGGTAGAAAACATTGTGGGAAAAGGAGAAAATGCTGGTAACCAGCATTTTCTCCTTTCCCCACAATGTTTTCAAAAGGCTTCTATCTCAGGGTCGTAAAAACCAGGGATTGTTTGGTAAAGGGTTAAACACTATTTGTTCTAATGATTGGCTGAATTGATAAACCGCGTCATCTCAGGCCTGAAAACATGTCCCCCGACTTCGCGCTTCCAACTGCGGAAACAAACTCAAACACATACAATGAAACAATGTTTACTGCATTATTTAATAAGACACAAGGGGTTTATTTACTTAGAAGGTCTAAAAGGACTAGGCATTGCAGTTTCAAGGTTTTCATTTCTTGGAGTATCTTGTAAAAGTTGAATAGTCTAGATCAAAATATCAGACTGCGTGTTCCGTGCAGATTATCTCTGAGTCGTCTTATCATAACTACATTATTCTTTTGTACCGAAACTGTAGAAATAGCTTATTATTTTTTAATTAGCTGGATACTTTTACGGAAAAAGGCACAGTTTCTGTTACGTTTTCATAGCAAGGAAAAAAAATACAAAAACCACATCATAAAACATAAGTAATTTTCGCGTTTACGTCTTCCCGCCCGACTAAATGGGAATTCTTTAACATTGGGACATTTTTCACGTCTCTGTCTGTGGACAGCTCGCTCTCGCTGCGAGCAAAATATCATTTATCACCAAATATTGGTCAGCTTTCTACGACCCCAGTTCACTGACCCGGGGCCCTTATTCATCTTCATATAAAACTACTGGCCCCACAGCACCTTGGGCTTTTGCGTACGGTATAGATCAATATCAGACTGTACAGAACGTGCAGTCTGATATTGAATCTATAGCGTCCGCTTGTTTTGTCGAGGTCGAGTTAACCCTTGACCTGCTAGATAAGTGAAATGAAACTTTCAGGTCGATAGTAAAAACCCAAATGCTGCTGTTTCAAAGTTATTTTGGGTAAAAAAATCTAATCTGCTTGTCGAGCAGGGTAGATCCAAGATCAGACTGCACATTCAAACTACCGTAGAATTCATGTTTGAAGAACTCTGAAGCTAATAAGAATTCCGTCACTAGGGTCTTCAAAATTGGCTTGTTTTGAATGGATGGAGTCTGTGACCCGGTTGTCCCGAGTCTCATCCCCACCTCAGATTGCCATTGATGATGTGGAATATGCATGTACCTTATATATGACGATATTCATTTCTAGAGATTGTAATCTGTACTATCACAAAGTAATACTTTGCCGACGGTATTCATTTCCAGAGATTGAAATCTGTACTATTACAAAGTTATACTGTGGCGACAGTATTCATTTCTAGAGAATGAAATCTGTACTATCACAAAGTTATACTGTGGCGACGGTATTCATTTCTAGAAATTGAAACCTGTACTATCACAAAGTTATACTGTGGCGACGGTATTCATTTCTAGAGATTGAAATCTGTACTATCACAAAGTTATACTGTGGCGACGGTATTCATTTCTAGAAATTGAAACCTGTACTATCACAAAGTTATACTGTGGCGACGGTATTCATTTCTAGAGATTGAAACCTGTACTATCACAAAGTTATGCTGTGGCGACGGTATTCATTTCTAGAAATTGAAATCTGTACTATCACAAAGTTATACTCTGACGACGGTATTCATTTCTAGAGATTGAAACCTGTACTATCACAAAGTTATACTGTGGCGACGGTATTCATTTCTAGAGATTGAAACCTGTACTATCACAAAGTTATACTGTGGCGACGGTATTCATTTTTAGAGATTGAAATCTCTTCCATCACAAGGACTGTACCATCTGTACCATCACAAAGTTATACTGTAGCGACGGGGTTTCCAAAATTTCCTTCTTAATCAGGATTTTATCAAATAATCATATTGCAAAAAGTATCGACCCAGGTCAGCCTGCATAGTTCGCGCAGGCTGACCTGAATCGAAACGTTTTGCTATTAGCGAATTGTCTGCATGTCTAAGGACCATTCTACCTCCAGATTCAATCGGTCGTAAGTCTAAATGGATTTTTTTTTTGATCCATAAGTTTATGACGACTTGCTTAGTATAATGTACCACAGATAAACATTAAAACCCCTTTATCAAGGGCGCCGCTCTAATATATGAGCCGCACTCTGTGAAAAGGGGGCTTAATGCATCTGCGAAAAGTTTCGACCCAGGTCAGCCTGCGCAGTCCGCGCAGGCTGACCTGGGCCGAAACTTTTCGCTATTAGTCGATTTTCTGCATGTCAAAGGATCAGTCTACCTCATGATTGAGTCGGTTGTTAAAAAAAGTGGCTATTATGGAACCATATTTATGTGATGACTTGCTTGGTATGATGTATCACGGAGTTGCATTAAGCCCCCTTTTACCAGAGCACGGCTCATATATATTGATAAAGTGCGTTAAAACACGAGGATTGTCTAGTAAAGGGTTAAGCATGAAAACAAGAATCAATTTTTCATTTACACTAAGTTATGCAACATCAACAGTAGCCGAGACAGTTAAATTTATGACAATGGTTGTTAGGAGTCCATTAAAATATGCAATAATGGTGACATATTTCACTCGCCTGTCAATACCAACAATTGTTTACTGACAGCCAGAGTTCTGTATTGAAACATTACGTTCTTCTTTCGTCATTTTTCGTCACGTACACAATCCATTTTAGAAGTTTTCCGGCTAAATGAAAAATTGTTCGTAAAGACAGAACGTGAAAGTGAAATTCTAAAATTCTATTGAGATCTTTCATAACACTGACACATTTTACTAGCCTGTCAATACCTTTTTACAACCAACAATGTGTACCTCAGTGAAACATTGTTTTCAGGGACCGTATTCACTAACCATTATTAAGAACGTTCGTGGTTTAGCCAATCAGAAGTTGTGTTATTTTCAAATTTAGAAAACTTTGAAGAATACAAATGGTTCAGTTCATCAGAAGCTGTGTTACTTTCAACTTTAGAAAATCTTGAAGTGTAAGATAAAGAACGTTCTTAGGAATAGTCGGTAAATACGGGCTCTTAAGACGACTGTTTCTCTCGTCATACAGCACACCCTTATTGAAAACGTGTGTGGCCAAAGGAGATAGACGATTATTACGACAGAAAGTCAGAAAAAAAATTTTTTTCCCAGAAACTATTACATGTAATATCTGCCATTAGAGTGACATATTTCACTCGCCTGTCAATACGTACAATTGTTACAATGACAACCAGACGTATTCTATTATTGAGTGCATGATATTCTGCAAACAACATTTCTTTCGTCATGTAGTGAAAATGTGTTGCAAAAGGAGAAATGGCTTGAACTGATAGACAGATTTAGGGTTATTTCGAAAGACCGTAAAATACTCAATAATTGTGACATATTTCGCTCGCCGGTAAATATCAACACTTTTTTGTTGTATTGAAAGCATTAGACTCTCCAGACAACTTTTTCTTTCATAATGCAGTTGACTCATTTTGAAAACGTTGTGGCAAGGGGAGAAATTGCGACAGACAAGTATATCAAAGTCAATATGTAAGTCTGTTAAAATCTACAAGAATGACGACGTATTTTCGCATGCCTGTCAATACCTACATCTGGAGACCAAATATTCCTTAACTAAAGGCGTTAGGTCAACTTTTTCTGTTGTTATATTTTTCGTCCTGCTTCAGATCCCTGTGAAATCTTTGAGGCAAAAGGAGAAATCGCTCGTAAACATCGCCATACCACAAAGGACCTAGTACAGCTACACGTGACCTGGCCGAGCCACATAGGATCCTATTTTAACCCTTATCCTGCTAAATAATTGAAATGAAACTTTCAAGCCGATATTAAAAACCCACATTTTACTGTTTCAAAGTTTTTTTTAGGGGATAAGATATCTCCTTATCGGACAGTGTAGATCCAAGATCAGACTGCACGTTCTGTGCAGTCTGATCTTGATCTATACTGCCCGCAAAATGTCAGTGAGTCGCGCTTAGCAGCCTAAGGGTTAAGGAGAATTGAAAGATTTACCCTTAAGCTGTTAAATAACTAAAGTAAATCTTGCAAGTCGATAGTAAAAACCAAAATGTTGCTATTTCAAAGTTTATTTTTGCGAAAAAAATATCTCCTTATCGGACAGTGTAGATCCAAGATCTGACTGCACGTTCTGTGCAGTCTGATCTTGATCTACACTGTCCTCAAAAGGTCCTTGAGTCGCGCTTAGTAGCCAAAGGATTAAGTACGTATATCACACACAAAGGGAGACGGGAAGTAATGAAGATATCAAATGCTGTGCCACTTTCACAGATGTCCAACAAAAAATGTTACAAAGTTATTATTATGTTGTAAATCAGATGCAGTTATACCATCTCATCCCTCTCTATTTTTTTTCCTTTCAGTAATGACTGGGCAAAATTTTACAAAGTCGGGTTTTTTTTTCCGTGTGATTTTTTTTGAAGTGCTTTTGATCAGCAATTTTCAACATTTTATAAGACACCTGATAAGTAAATGCCTTCAGCCGAAACAATCCTGTCTCTTACCACAGTTAGAAGTTTGTTTTTTTCTTTTGACACTGTGGTGAAAAAGGAGAAAATACTAGTAACAGCATTCTCCTAATTTTTATTCCAACATTTATTATTTACCCTTTCTGTAACTAATCTAATCATTTACGCCATTGATAGCTTTTGCGGACGACGTACATCAAGATCAGACTGCACAAAACGTGCAGTCTAATCTTTGATTTACAAAGTCCGCTTCCTGATGCTAATCTTTGACCAAGGCCGTTTCGTTGCAAAGAAAATGTACCGTTAGACCTCGAGAGACGACGAAGCAAAAGTGTATAGCCACACTTGATATACCTTCTGCAAGTGCTTTCAATTTGGACAAGTCCAAAATTTTGTCCTCTGGTGTAAGGTTAAGTCGCAATACTTTGTCTTTTAGATTATTTAGCCCTGAACCCTTTTTGAGCAGCAGGCGACTTTGAAAACATCCTTGTGAAATATCGATAACAAAACGGAAAACTTTAACTTTGCTGGTTACAAAATAGTTCCTATGTTTCCCGCAGTGTTTTCAAACGTGATCAGTTTCAACACCCAAAAAGTTGTCCACAGAAGTTCTCGATTTTTTATGTTAACTTTTAGAGTGCCGAATAAATCGAACAGATTTTCGGTCCAGAAATAAGACCATAATCATTGCACCTTAAAGTTGATTTTATCAACAATGTCAAAGCAAAGCGGATAGTGTAGTATTAGGATCAGACTGCATGTTCTGTGCCGTGTGATTTTGATCTGCACTGACCGCAAAGGTAACTTTAGTTTTGCACAGCGCTTGCAAGGTTAAAGCCGTAAGAAATTCGGTCAGCCACTATAAATTTTTTGTTCTCCGTAACGACTGGTCTCTATCTTTCTCGGGTTATTATTACCAGTGTATCAGATGACACTTTCTGTTCTCGGTGCAAGACATTCAATCCCAATGATGCACAAATCTCCGAGCGAATATTTTTTTTCCTTTTCTCATCTTAAATGACAGCCAATTTTATGAATGAGATTTATTCCTCCATTTTTTTTCTTCGTTGTTCAGGTGAGACGGTAATGATATATATGTCAAATCGTAATGTTAGCCCTATCCATCTTCCGGACCGGAAGTGACAATTATCGCACTTACTTGTGCAATTCGTCATCTTAATTATTATTGCCTTTCAATAATGTAACACGTGAAAATATAGTTATTGACAGTTGTTTGTATATGTTTCGATACATTACTCGTTGTTTTAAAAGAATAATCACTTAGTCTACTCAATAAGAAGTTTTATCTGGCTGAACATCTTTCAGATACAATGTATAACTACCCTTTCAGCTCTTTGTACTTTTTTTCTGCAACTTCAGAAATCAATAAACCGGCCGATGTGCGTTTCTTATTAGTTGCCTCCACACTCCTCTTAAAACGAGGCTCATACATTGGCACTGATAGGCCATATTTTCATTACTGTGTAACCCACATTGTGATTAATTTTTACTTTCTCTTGGAAATTTGGGGGGCGGGGGGGAAGAGAGCAAGCCCCGCGTGCCCCTCTCCCGGTTGCCACGGAACAGATCGAAAAAAAAAAAGTGTCCAAATGTGCTACTTTCCTCAAGTACAAGGGCACATGCACAGCAATATAATATTTCAGCCATTACAAGACTGTACAAGGCTAACTCGTCCTTATTTCAGACATAAGGTTTATTTGATACAATTTGTCTGAAAGGGAAAAAAGCATTGCGGGAAAAGGAAAAATGTGGCGTAACGATTACTGAATGTGTGAATAGTCGAGTTCACAATGTACTCAAAGTGCATTGAATAACACAGTGCAAGTGAGTGCAACATTCTGTTTCTTCCACATGTTTTATAAAAGCAGATGGTGTACTTATCCTTTCACTGCCAATCGCGATTAAGAAATCTTTTGTGGCGGGTGTAGATCGAAGATCAGATTGCACAGAAGGTGCAGTCTGATCTTGGATCTACACTGTCCGCTGAAGCTAAACCATGAATAAAATCGTTTAGAATTGCTCTTGAAATTTTCTTATCGATACCGAGCAAAAGAAGTCGTACATCTTTAGTTGTCAGTGAAGAAGTTAATTCCAATTTTACACCTGATCTTCTTGATTTCACAAAATAGCTGCAAAAACACACATGGTGTTCTGTTCTTTTTTAATTGGCTGAGCACTTACTCGGGCGTTATCTTGAAAAAATGAAGTGACACCTATAAATTTAAAGTTCAGAAAAATAATACAGAAAGCACTATGGAACAAATCAAATCCCTTGCCCTTTTCCTGTACATTTTTTAAATATTCATTACTTGTTAATTATTTTGTTAACATTAAGCGAAAAGGAGTAAGTGCATGTGCATTCAAGAAGCAAAAGGATTTTTTCTGTCAATGTTTTCTTATACAATCAGCCCTTTACCAATCAATCGCATTTTGTTTTTTTGACCTGGAAAAAGAATACGTGTGAAAACGTAAGGGGAAAGGGGAAAAATGCTGGTAACGTGCATTGTCTACTTTTCCAATAATGTTTTCTTGTCAATCCAAAGAAAAATTCCTTCATATTAGCCCTGATTATTTTCTGCAAATGCCTTCAATAAGATATTTCTTCCTTTACTTCAAATGTTTCCACTTTGTGTCACTTGAACCAGATTTTGGCAAATCTTTCAGCGGATTTTCGCCAGATATTTTGGAATATCATTTACGTACGTTTATGAAGATCCTTTAGTAGATCTTTTGGAAGAACTTTTGGTAGATCTTCTGGAAAATCTTTTGACACATATTCTGGATGATCTTTCGGTAGATCTTTTGGGAGATCTTTTAGCAGATAGTTGAGTGAAGCTTTGACAGATCGAGTTTTGGCCTACAAAATGAAAACAATTCCCACTTGCAGATGTACATACATGTACTTTGCATCAAAAGTATTAAAAGCTGAAAGAAAACTAGATTTTATAAACAGATGAATATGTAGGTCACTAGGTTCAACTTTAATCGTCATTTCCATTCTCATTAACGTAACATTTTTTACCACGGCGTAACGTTTTTATTACAGTTTAAGATTCTCTAAAAAACAACCCTTCTATAACAAGTGTATGTCTTTCTTGAACAGTCTTGTTGTAATCGCTATTTTAGCTTTATATTTGAGAGGAAAAACGTGTCATCCATATTTACAACATTTTCAGCCAACATTGATTGGATTCGTCTTTGACATGATACATTTCTACGATGTGGCTGATAGTAGAGTTTAGCATCATGAGCTTTCAAATTGTACAAGCGTTCCAGTTTTTATGCTCATTTTCCTGAACTGATATCTAATGAATGTCATCAAACGATCAAGAGAACAGCTGCTTCTGAAAGTACGATGGAAGAAGGAGAAATGACCATACCCCTTCATGTAAGCCAGTTACATGTATGTATATACATGTAGTTGACTTTAAAATCTAATTCGTGCAAAATAGACGATTATAAAGCTCTCCATTGTGGTAAAGAGACCAACTGTTTTGGAAGATTATAGATCTAGACATTTGTAAATTGGACACAGAACTTTCCAGAGTGTTCGAATTTTTTGTTGCTTTAGAATTTTAGTTGACTAGTATTCGTTAATAGCAATTTTTAACATTTACTTAAGGATAGGGCACCCTAATGGGATACGTGTAACATCGCCTTTCATCGCCGAAAAAACGTACGGATTCGGCTGAGACTCGGGTAATCCGTAATCGATAGGCCGATAGACGCTGGTTCCCCGCATCGATTACGGATTACCCAAGTCTTAGCCGGATCCGTACGATTTTGGTGATGAAAGGCGATGTTACACGGATCAAATTAGGGTGCCCTATCCTTATGAAATATTTCATGTCAATGGCAGTGATATACGTCAATTGTCAAAGCTTTGTAGATAATTTTGTGGTACCACATAATTTTACAATATTAATTACATGTAAGTGTTCAGCCCTTACAGTGAAAGCCACAACTATAGCTGCTTTGTCGGACAGTGTAGAACAAAGATCAGACTGCATAAAGTGCACTGTGTAATCTTGAATTTAAACTGTCCGATATTTGGTGAGACATTTTGACAAGTATGAACTTGACATAAGAGCGTTTTACTGTCTTTTTTGACTCAAAGTATTTAATTAATAAAAGGGCCATGCTAAATATTACTTGTGGTAAACGTTTTATGCTAAAATGGATATGGCACTCAATATGACATATTTGTGTCAACCTTTTGGAGATAAAAACCACATTGTGTAACCTCTTTGTTTAAACCAACGTCAAGTTGGTTTAGAGCTAAGCCAGGTAACTCAGTCGGTAACATACCGAATCCTGTGGTCGATGTTTCGATTCCCAGCTCGACCAGTTTCTTTCCAAGGATTGATGATAGCCATTGCGAGGGGATACATTCCTCTCTTACCGCTGAACACTGTTTCAAAGATGTTTATGCGGAAAAGCAACTAGTAGCTTTGACAGGAAAATATGATAAATAGTGCTATAGGAAACTCTAGGAAAGCATGGATAGTTGCACTTGCCGCCGAAAAAATAACAAACATGATGTTGCAAAACGGTGATAGAATGGCGTAAAACGGCTTTAAACAAATATATATATATATAAAAAATACAAAAAAATACACTTTACCGCACACGGATAACAAGACAAACAGTGTAATTGCAGATCAAAGAATCTTGGGTAACATTTGGCAAAAGATTGTGCACAACGTTTATGAAGTTGTATGAAAATCTTCCTTTTTATAGAGAATTAGGTAATACAGATGATGAACAGTTGAAAAAAAGTTTCGTTACTATCGGAACAAAGGGTTGATAATTTGATTTCACCCGAATGTCACCAAATATAGTTATGTACATGTAAAAATGAAATGATTCATGTAAAATTTTGAATTAGTAACGGGTCGTTACCTAAAGTGAGTAATTGTTTTCGTGCATAGTAACGTCTTTTTTGGATTTAAGGTAAATTTGTTTTTCCCACAGCAACGAAGTATTTATCGACACTACGGAGTACTTAATGGACCGTCTCTTACTTTTTTTCAAAATTCGCCCGGGTCTGTATTTATCAGCCATTTTTAGGACGCTCTTAGTCTGATTCTTTAGAAAATTTTTATTTGAAAGTACCACAAGTTCTGATTGGATAAACCAAATGGTTTAGCCAATCAGAAGTTGCGTTACTTTCTAAATCTAGAATAAGAGAATATTCTTAGGAATGTTTGGTGAATAAGGACCCTATAGTGATCTCTTTACTTGACAACATAAATTGTGGACTCGTCCATATTGAAAGCATATTCAGACGACAAAGTCAAGAAGGACCAAGTGATGTACTTTGTCTTTGAAAGGGTTGAAAATACTATAGGGAAAGTGCTGATTACCAGCATTTTCTCCTTTTCCAAAAATGTTTACAAAAGCCTTCTCCCCAGCGTCGTTTAGCAAAGGATTATTTTGGTAGAGAGTTAATGAAACTGCTTCCATTTCGGAGTCTGAAACACGTAAGGCAAAATTGCTTTAAAATCTGTCTTACACGTTTTAAATTCACACACAAAAAAAATAATACAGATAAGATAGGGAAATTCCGCTCCGAAATATGATATTATAAAAATTCAAATTTTGCAATATTTTGTGCCTGTTTTCGACTTGTTCTAAATATCATTCCAATGCAAATGATGTGTACCCTATTTACCTCATGCACTCTTCGTTTGACGTCTTTGCAGTTGAAAAATATTTTTTAAACAACAACAACAACAACAACAACGACAACAACGACGAAAACCACCACCAAAAATATTGTGCCCATTGAAAGTATTGTCCAAAAAGAGCAATTTGTCGATGTCAAAATAATTGCTTGGTGGTCTCTTAATCTTATTTTCATTTGTTCAGCCTTTAAAGTAAAAAGGTTGCCTTTGGTTAAATGGACCAAAGTGACCTATTTTTATCGCGTAGTCATTTTCTGAAATAGGGTCTCTTCCATGCACCTGAAGTAACAGTTGCTTTATCAAATTTGCATTTTTTTTTCTGTATAGTTTCAAGTTTTGCAGGTGTTAGTTTCGTTAGTTACCTACATTTATCGAACCGATATCTCTTGACCAGAGGTTGGACCAACGTATAAACAGATCATTTTACTGCCTTGGTCACCCCTTTTGTGTAATGTGGATAGAGCCCACCGAGATCACACTAAACCCAGCACATCTGTGCAGCCTGATCTTGATCTGTCATCTTCGTTACCTTGTTACCATAGGTTTTTTATGTTCAACCATGCTGAAACATGTTACTTCTTATCCTGCCCTTAACAGCCATAGTACCTTTTTAAGAGAGCGTAATGCAAGACCAGCCTCTTTTAGTAGTGCCAGTCATGTACACCCCATTCAAGTGCTAGAAAACTTATTGAAATCTACTTTTGTAATTGTTACAACTTCTCACATCCTTTACTTTTCACACGTGAGGAAACAAAATTTTGGATTTGTCTAAATTTAAAGTATTTTACAGGCGACAATTTCAGTCCGCCTCTAAACATGAAAATTTGCCCTTCAAGACCAGAAAACGTTGTAAGGGGAAAAAAGAAAATATTAATAATCAGCATTTTCTGCTTTTCCTAAAATGCTCTCAAAAGCATTCTTTCTACGTTTCTTTACAATTCTGAATTATTTGGTAATAGTTATGTAAGGTCACATGACCAGAACAAAGAAATAAGTATCAATCTCAAATGGGGAAAAACTGCAGCCAAACAGAGCAGTGCACAGCTAATGCTCTTGTTCACGAAAAGTTTCTCTGCCCACCGAATGCAACTTTGACTTTAAAATGCAACTTTACCTAAAAGATATTTGGCACTCAAATTATTCACATCCCAGGGTAGATCTCTTACGAAACGGTAGACTATTAAAATACTTGTACTACATTCTGATAACTTTAATCTTCATGCATTGATACACCAATGTGGCTAGAAGGCGCGTAAATTCTGCATACCAGAATGTTCTTAGCACGGCAACGAAGCGGTACAAGCCATGCAGTACGAATAAATAATCGGTGCAGCGGTGAATTCGTTCCTTTTGAATGAAATAAATACAGAAAGGCACTTGTATTTTGTTAACCCTTAGGCTGTTAAGCGGGACTCAAAGGATAGTGAGGATCAAGATCAGACGGCGCGAAACGTTCAGTCTGATCTTGGATCTACACTGACATATCCAGGAACAATAATTTTGCTTAACGCTACAAATTTTCATAAAATATACTAGTATTTAGCAGTTTACGGGTTTAAATCTTTAATAGAATTATGCTTGTCCCTTTTTTCAGTAATTATTTTTATTGAAGACACTAAAATTGCACCATACATAGTAGTTCTAAGCGTTGAATCTTAACCCTTAGGCTGCTAAGCGTGACTCAAGGACCTTTTGCGGACAGTGTAGATTAAGATCAGACTGCACAGAACGTGCAGTCTGATCTTGTATCTACACTCTCCGACGAGGAGATCCCCCCCCCAAAAAAAGAAAATGATTTGGGTTTTTACTGTCGACTTGAAGGTATTATTCTAGTGATTCTGTAGGATATGGGTTAATGTGTTACGACCAACATGATACAGTTTTAAGGGTAGGCGTGTTCTATTATTCCTTTCAAAATATCAACTTTCTTTTAACCCTTAGGCTGCTAAGCGCCACCCAAAACCATTTGTGGAAGGTTTAGAATAAGATCAGACTACAATGAAGGTGCAGTCTGATCTTGGATCTACACCAGCCGATAAGGAGATATTTTTGTTCCAAAAATAACTTTAACCCTTTCCCAAACAATCCCTGGTTTTTACGGGTCAGGAATAGAAGCCTTTTGAAAACATTGTGGGAAAATGAGAAAATGCTGGTAACCAGCATTTTCTCCTTTTCCTACAATGTTTTCTACCCTATCATATAGAAAAATCATCTTTTTAGCAACTGTTAATTTGTCATCTGCAAAATGCTTTCAATTTGGTCTGGTCCAAAATTTGCCGTTTGGGAAAGGGTTAAAATAGCAACACTTAGGTTTTTACTATTGACTTGACAGTTTCATTTAACTTATTTAGTAGTTTAATGGCTTTAAAAAAATGACATTTTTTGTTTCTTTTTTTAAGAGTTAGGGATCAAATGTAGTTTTGAGCAGTTTTAAGACGAAAACAGTTCTGTTACAAGTTACAGGAAAGAAGGAACTTTTAAGGAATATAGACTACTGGGTAAAGCAAATTCTTTGGCACCCTTAATTGAAAAGCATTGGCTGAATGCAAGAAAAGTACTGATCCGTAATGCCATAACGTTGAATAAAGCAAGTGTGTTGCATGCGGATGCCAACGCTCGACTGCCAAAAACGAACAAGGGGCATAACTATGTACAAATATTTTGAGGGTTACCTGTCCCGTCTTGTTTGCGTTCCGCTTTTGATAGTTAACAAGTAACTTAAGTTTGAAATAAAGATATTCTAAATAACGGAGATATGAGAAAATGTTAAACTTTTTACATGACGACATTAACAGCTACGACAATACCTAAGCGAAAACACCTAAGCTCCTAAAGAATGGATTGGTTTCATTTATAATGAACTCCTCTCTCATTTTATTACTGAAAACAAATTTCGGATTATGAAATTTAAAGTTTTTCTGTCAGTGGGTGTCGCGTTTGAAATACTCGAAAAAAATACAAAGTGTAAATATTAATTCAAATATTTGATCTGAAAACACTTGTAACGTGTTGGTTAACTACGGGTTTGAAGTGTGCGACGATGTTTTGGAATGTCTCTATTTTACTCTTTATCAAATAATCTCGTGATTCACCGACCCTTACATAGAATGCTTTAGAAAACATAGTGGAGAAAAGAGAAAGTGCTGGTAACCAGCATTTGCCCCTTTTTCTGCATTGTTTTCTACTCTGTCAGAAACAAATCAAATCATTTTGGACAATCTTCGTCGTCTTCAAATGCTTTCAGTATGGACTATCTTGAAATTTTGTCGAATGGTGAAAGACCTTAGATTAGAAAACTCGTGAACACAATTGTTTTTTTTTTTATCGCTTCTGTCTTCAAAGCGTAACAGGTTTACAACTTTTTAGAAATCATCCTAAATCATCCTAGTTATTTTTCTTTTTATTTAAAGATACTGACAGTTGCTGTTTGCGGTTTATTTTGGGAGTTTGGGGGTGTACAAAAGGTATTTCAAACGAAGGAAAACGATCGCGGTAAAGAAAAAGAAATGCTAGACCATTTTATGAGCCTACCTGACGTACTTTGATCTTCATGATATCGCGAGAGTTGAGCACGTGACTTGTAGATTTCACAGACGCCTGTTTGTTTCTCGACAGCTGTTACTTTCTGTTCGTTTCAAATGTTTTTTTTTCACTTCGATTGTTTTTATCTTTTCCTGTTTGATCTGAAGCGATCTGATAGTAAGCAAGTGTTTATAGATCTCAAATTTAGCGTGAGGATAAAAATAGAGCCTGAAAGTTAAAAAAGACGTCGTTGTAATATAGATCTAGATCTACCTACAAACTTAAGTCCGATAATCTATTTTAACCAGGTATTTTAAAAGGTAATTGACCATAATTATGATGTACTATCACTTGACTATTTAGATACTGTTTTAAGTGTTAAATTGTTCAATAAGTAAGATGAACATTTCCAGTAATTTAAAATCCAAATATCGCTATTTCAAATTTCAAAGCTCTTTTTTTTTTTAGCTTCCCCCCCCTCACCTCAAAAATGATTCTGTATCGGATGATGTAGTAGATCTCTCTCTCTCTCTCTCTCTCTCTCTCTCAGTTGTCAAATGTAACACATAGACTTTGTGGTTTCTAATGCTGAATTTCAAGTGGTTTTAACCATGTTTGGGGGGGGGGGGTTAGTATGCATTTACCTACTACAAGTTAAAATCCTCAATCAAAGCAATCATGAAGTGCCTTCACTAATCCTATAATGGGCATATTTGCTTTCTTGAATATTTAAACGCGTTGAGGTGACTCTTTCAATTTGTAAAAACATATTTCTCTGAATAACTAGAAAAGAGATTGGATAAAATAATCGAAGCTAGGGTAATCATTGAACATTTAACCTTCTGAAACAAATTCGTTGGAGACAACCTTCGAAACACCCGTTTAGAATTAGGATAATCAATATGATCAATATAGGTGGGTAATGCTCTGTGAAAAAGGTTCTTAAAGCATCTGCAAAAAGTATCGACACATGTCACCCTGCGCAGTCCGCGCAGGCTGACATGTGCCGAAACTTTTTGCTATATATATATGAGCCATGCTCTGGCAAAAGGGGGCTTAATGCATCGCGGTGATACATAGTACCAGCCCAACACATCACATAATTATTGATCCATGATAGTTACTTTTTGAACAAGTAACTTGATCATGAGGTAGACTGGTCCTTTGACTTACAGAAAATTGACCAATATCGAGAAGTTTCGGCCCAGGTCAGCCTGCGCGGACTGCGCAGGCTGACCTGGGTCGATACTTTTCGCAGATGCATTAAGCCCCCTTTTCACAGAGCATAGCTCATATATAAGTTTGTAAATTTTCTGCATGTTCATAGAACTTTGTGCCCCTGGATTCGGTTGGTTGTGACAGAAAATGGATTTTATGGATCCATAATTATATGATGTCTTGCTTGGTATAATGGATCACGGAGATGCATTATACCTCTTTTTGCCAGAGCATGGCTCAAACTAACGTGAAATGCATGGATAAACCTGAAAACTTTTGGTAATATCGAGAAAATGCTCGTTCTGAAACAATGTTTTTTTTTTTAACAATTGATCACTGCCTCTGATGTGTCAAAGCTTACCTTTTTAACGTAATGTAAGGGCATTTTAAACTATTTAATGGTTGATAAATAACAGATCTTTACTCAATTATTAGACGATGAAAGCCAGAGATCAGAGGAGATTTTTTCACTTGTTTTTTTGTAACCACAATGGATTTTAACCCTTAAACAAAATTTCATGACATTTCTTGCTTTTGCAGTCCATGTAGAGCAACGACCAGATTGCACAGAACGTGCAAAAAACGTGCAGCCTGATGTTGGATCTACACTGTCTGTTAGGAAAAGATAGTTTACCACAGCTTTAAAGTTACGACATTTTGGGCTCACCGTTTTCTCGGGACTTGAACTGTTTGTTATTCTAATCTGGCACTTTTAGACAATTTACGAGTCATTACGCAGGTACAAACAAAAATTTGTTCTCTGATCGAAAGACTCTTTACTGTGCGAAAAATTATAGACTAATCAAATCTTTTTAAGCATTTGTAAATGACAAATCAAGTATGGCTCAAATGATGAAAATTGTGTTTGAAAGAAAAGAGAACATCGTGGGAAATGGAGAACATATTGGTTACCGCCATTGTCTCCTTTTTTCCCTCAACAACCCTACTTCCCTAGTTTCGTTAAAATAATGTAGTCTTTGGTAAAGGGTTAAAATGTTTTGTTACTATACGACCCTAAATTGTTCGAGCTCAAAGAAAATTTCAAAGGGAACTTAGGAAAAATATAACACAAAACAGAAAATTTGAGCCGCTCTGTGGTAAAAAGTTGATTAATGCATCTCCGTTATGCATTGCATCACACAAATATTAATCTATAAAATCGATTTTTGTCATACAACTTCATGACGTAGAGTTGTCCTTTGATATGCAATAAATTGAGCTTTAGCAAAAGTCTACGCTGAAATGGCTCGAAACTTTTTTTAAATGCATTAAACCCCTTTTCAGGGAGCGTGGTTCATTCGTAAGGGTCATCGAAATCCGGATTCGAGTACATGTATTTGTTACATATTTCTAACCAAGCCTGGTCGCCCGAGTAAGATTTCCTTTTTATACTACATGATCTGCAACACGCGAAAATGGGCATTCGGACATTTACGTAAAGTGTCGTCTCGGATCAGCCTGCGCAGTCCGCGCAGGCTAATCCGAAACGACACTTTCCGTTTTTATGTAATTTTCTGTTTTGCACAAGACTACTGAAGAACAAAATCTAATGTAGTCGTAAAGTGCCGTCTTGGATTAGCCTGCGCGGACTGCGCAGGCTGATCCGAGAAGACACTTTACGCAATTGGCCGAACGCCCCTTTTCGCGTGTTTCAAGCCAGTCATGGTATTGTAGAGTGATAACAAAAAAGATAAAACTGATCGATGGTTCACTTTGAAGTTCGAAGCCTGTTTAAAATCAACCCCAATCAATCGTCTTCGCGCTTAAGTGTGAAATGCCCGTATCATTTTAGAAACCCTTATCATTTTATGTCAACCTTTTATTCAGCTTTTTTCTAGGGCGCTGTAGAAATCCAAGTTTGTATCTGTACAGTGATTCTATGAATAACCAAAAATGAAAAGAGATTTGCAAATAAATTTGAACCATGCGCCAACAAAAGCGGGCTTAATACATCTCCGTGATCCATGGTAGAAGGCAAGCCATTACATACTTATGGATCCATAATATCCGCTCTTTTCTAACAACCAACTAAATGATGAGGTACACTGGTCGTTGGACATACAAAAAATTGACCAATAGCGAAAGGAAGTTTTCGGCCCGCGCAGGCTGATCTGGGTCGATATTTTTCGCAGATACATTAAGCCCCCTTTTTTCAGAGCATGGCTCATAAGTATGGTCATCTTTATTCTTAAAACAACCAAAAACCTATTTGACTCATACTATAGGTATACCGCAGACATTGATACACAAAATGTACTTTAAACAATTGACTCGTCCATAGTAAACAGATAGGACATAAAATTCTAGCTTGTCAATCTTAAGCTCAAGTGTATTTTTATTTTCACACGCCCAGCTTCCTAAGAAAACCGACTGAAACATTTCGTGCCGTAGATTTAAGTTTGATTTCCGCATAGGTGATTTGATTGGGCCATGCTTCGGCAAGGGAGGCTTAATGCATCTCCGTGATCCATGGTAACATGCAAGCCATCATATACTTATGGATCCATAATATCCACTTAGAAAAAAACCGACTTAATCATGAAGTAGAATGGTCCTTGAACATACAGAAAATTGACCAATAGCGAAAAGTTTCGGCCCAGGTCAGCCTGCGCGGACTGCGCAGGCTAACCTGGGTCGATACTTTTCGCAGATGCATTAAGCCCCCTTTTCACAGAGCATGGCTCTATTAATACATGTTTTACCTGTTCACTTGTGGATGTATGTTCAGTGTTTATGCTATATCTTTAGTAAGTTTTGGCGTCTATTCTTTCTAACTGTTTTTCTTTCATTGTGCTTTTAAGCTATCTGTTGAGGGTTCTATACATCTTTTAGCCTCAACACTTGTATCTGAAATATTTATGGATCATCTAACAGTATCATATTGTTTTATGAGCTGAGTGTAATAGTAAACCTGTAAACCTTTCTGCAGGCCATTATTTGTGTGTTGTTAACATAAACCACGATTAGAAATTGTTTGTAAGCTAACTAAAACATTTAAAACAGAAAATTTATATTTAATCTGCAAAAATACATCATATTACATTTCTAGTCAGTAGTAAAGCTCATACATTACTACTGGCCGAGCCCCGGTAGCTCAGTCGGTAGCGTGCAGGACTTGAGAACACGGGGTCCAGGGCTCGATCCCTGGCTACGACCCCTGGCTCGGCCAATTTCCTTCCGAGGATTGATGATAGTCACTGCGACAGGATTCATTCCTCTCCCACCGCTGACCATTGTTTCGACGATGATTATGTGGGAAAGCAGCCAGTGGCTTGGAAAGAAAATTGTGCGGAGTACTGGTAAAAGAGACTCCAGGAAAGCATGGATAGGTGCACTGGCCGCCGCGATATAACTGAAATAATGTTGAAAATGGCGTTAAACACCATACAATCAATCAATCAATCAATCAATCAATCAACATTACTACTGCAGTGTTCTTTTTGCGAGAAAGTCTTACCGTATCACATATTGTAGATGCAACATCAGACTGCATGTTCTGAGCAGTCTAAGTATTAAACACTATTATGCAATTTTATACACACACATAAAACTTTTTCTCTGTTATGGTCGAAGTGACATTACAGCTTACAGCCCCATTCTTCGCTTGCTAATCTGAAGATGAATATTCAAGAGACTTTTGTACAGTCTGATCTTGATCTGCATTGTCCGCTAATGCTTACATGTGCAGCGTCTCATGTAGCAGCTTAAACTATATGATCCAATTTCATACATAAACATATAAACCTTTCTTCTCTTATATCTCATGTTATACTATAGCTTACGATATCTTTCTTCGCTGTCTAATCAAAGACTTAACTTCAAAAGTTACAAAAAATTATTTCCCACCGTTTTTATTTCACGAGTATATGGACAGATGAACTTTCTCACAGTATTTCAAAAGCGAACGAACGTGCATAAATACACTGTATTTAAAACGCATAAAGATATGAAGACTAAAACGTTGAATTAAGTAATAAAGCAATCGTTGATTTTACTTCGGTTCAGTGATAAGTGGATGTGATACTCATCAGAGGTACATTATTTAAAGGCCCCATCACTTCCAAATGTAAACAATTCGGGGGTCAAATCATAGACAAAGTTGCCAACATTGCGATACACTTTTCTGTCAGCGACTGGAACTTCGACAGATTGTACTGCAACACATCATCATACTCATAAAAGTATCTATACTTTGAAATGGTATGTATTAACCCTTAGGCCTCTAAGCGCGACTCACTGACCTTTTGCGGACAGCGTAGATCAAGATCAGACTGCACAGAACGTGCAGTCTGATCTTTGATCTACACTGTCCGATACGGACATATTGTGCCCCCCAAAATACCTTTGAAATAACAAAATTTGGGGTTTACTGTTGGCTCAAAAATTTCATTTCACTTACTTAGCAGGATAAGGAATAAACTTGGCAGTATGTTGACTCCCGAATTGTGTACTTTTGGTTGCTGGTGTGCCTTAACCCTTTACAACACAATGACGACTTTTAACACCCCTGAAAGAGATGGCTTTTGAAAACATTGTGAGAAAAGGAGAAAATGCTGGTTACCAGCATTTTCTCCTTTTCCCACAATGTTTTCTACCCTATCAAAGAAAACTCATTTCATATGAGCCACATTGAAACTGTCATCAGCAAATGCTTTCAATTCGGACAGGTCTAAAATCTGGTAATGTGGTAAAGGGTTAAACATTTTTACCTCAGTGGCGATTGAAATTGCTTTTGCAGAAGGTGTGGATTAAAATCAGACTACACAGAACGTTCAGCCTGATCTTGGATCTACTCTGGGAGTTTTTTTCTTGAGAAGTCCGGATTTGAAGTTGCGCCGAAAACTGCAATATTTACGTCTGTAGAAACAAACCGAACCGAGTAGGTCCGTCAGTAACGTGCAGGGCTTGAAACCCTGGAGTAGCTGATTCTGTTGTCATGCTAGGCCAAAGTGTTCCCGAGTCATTTTAACAGAGCTCATTCCTCCCATTACTAAGCACTTTTCGACGATGTTTATGTGGGAAAGAAGTCAGTGGTTTGGAAAGAATGTTTTGCAAAGTACTGGCAGAAGAACGGGTTGGAAGGCATGGTTAGGTGAATTGGCTGCCGCGTTATAACTGAAATGATGTTTCCATCCTCAGTAAACACCAATTATAAAACAATTATAATCAGCTCTAAAAACAAACAAAACAAAATCCAACTGACTTAACAGTGTTAATTTCATTTATGCAGTGATCTAAGGGTTTTAAAAAAAAAAACGAATTGTCATCCAACTATTTTCGCAAATACGACAGGTTTTTCTGCTGGCTTCTTTTATGTTCTCATGTCTTGATTATTCCGGTGTATTACACTTGTATGGGGGACTTACACTTAGCATTACTGTAACCTCTTTATACAGACGACCATGTTTTTTGCGAATAGTCCATAATGATAGCATTGGCAGACGACAAATCAAGTATGTTTAAATTGTTGAGATTTGAAAGGGTAGAAAACATTGTAGGAAAAAAGAAAGTGCTTGTTACTCGTAAAAGTATATTCTCCTTTAGCTAAAATGTTTTCAAAAGCCTTGTTTCTCAGGGTCGTAATATATAGGATTATTTGGTAAGGGGTTAACTCTTTCAGTGCCGGTGGCGACGAAAATTGCTGTCGCGGACAGTGTGGATGAAGATCAGATTGCACAGAACTTGCAGTCTGATCTTGAATCTAAACCATTTGTTATCGCACACTATACTTTAACCAAAAAGTCTCATTTTTGCATTGGAATAGTATTTTTCGTTTTCGAAAAGGAAAGCAATTTAGTAAGCAGCAAACGAGGTAAAATGAGTACTCGATAACATGGATTATTTTCAGTCGGTTTTTGGTAACGATTCGAGTTTTTGCAACTTCATCGTCGTTGTGTCCGGAATGTACATTAATTACTAATGTCAGACAATATAGATCCAAGATCAGACTACACATTTTGTGCAGTCTAATCTTGGGTCTACATTGTCTACATTGTCAGCAAATGTACCTGTAGTTGATCGCCGTGCCTAGAGACTCAGTCGGTAACATACAGGGCTTGTAATCCAGGGGTCATGGGATCGAGTACCTGCTCTGCTGAATTCTTTTCGAGAGTTGATGATTCTCGTAGTCATTGCGACAGGCTTTATTCCTCTCACAGCAGGACGATGGGAATGTTAAAAAGCAGCCAGTTGCTTGAAAAGAGCATTGTGCGAAGTACTTGATAACTCTTTATCACAAGACAAAATTTTGGACGCGTCCAAATGAAAAGCATGTGCAGAGAACAGATTAAATGTTGTGACATTGTTGGGATTTGTGCTGCAAAAGCTTGAAAACATTGTGGGAAAAGGAGAAAATGCTGGTCACCAGCATTTTCTCCTTTTCCCACAGTGTTTTCAAAAGCTTTGAAGGGCCTTTAAAACTTAGGAATGTATGGTTTAGCGTTAAACAAATCAAGGAGGGTATAGATAGATGCACTGGTCGCAGTGATATACTTGAAACATTGTGGAAAAACGGCGATAAACCCCAAACAGAACACCTGTAGTTGGTCTCCATTTTTAGAGGGATTAATGTCGGTAGGCAAATAAATTTTGTCCTAATTGGAGGTCTATCTTCTACACGCTTTGTTGGCGATTTACTTCATGATTATAAAGACGTGGTGTTTCGTGACACATGGCTATGCGAAGAATGTCGTGTGTGGTGCTTGGAAAGAAACTGCTGTCCAGGATTGCATTGATAGCTGCACTGGCCGTCCTGATAAATAAATGAAAAGTTGAAAATGATTACGTTACCGGATAGATTTTAACTCCTTCATAAGTTAAATTAAAAAAAAATGCCCGTCAGTACTAAAATCCGTGGGGGGGGGGGATCCCGGAGCCCCCGCCTTCGAGCCTTGCAGGAATCACTGGGTTTTTTCGTGAAAGTGTCCCTGGGAAAGACACTTCAGAGCTCTAGCGTAGTACTTTTGAAACATAGGACCAATCAATCAATCAATCAATCAATCAATCAATCAATCGAAACTCTGATAATGCGATTTCAAAATTCATTTTGCTGGAAGAATTCCGTAGATCAAAGATCAAAGTTCAGACTGCAATTTCAGTGCAGTCTGATCTTTAATCTTCACTTTTCGCAAAGGCTCTCTGTGTCAAGCTATATAGCTTACATCTTAAAATTAGATAAACGTTTTACATGTGGAAAAGTACAATAACTGTGTCAATATATTGCAAATTCGGGCCGCAGAGACATTTCCTTTGGGCCAAAGTAGTGGGTTCCTGCCTGTATATTAGCCGGTCTAAAAATAACCTGTGAGAAACTGGTATAAAAAAAAGAGACGAACTTTTATATTCAGTGTGTACCCAAAAACTTTGGCCCAGAATTTCAGTATTTGTCATAACTAATTAACACTTTTTGACAAAAATGTTTAAGGCTCTTTTTATGATAGGAGGAGTCAATATTTAAACCGAAACGAGCTATTTTAAACAGGTTTTACACAATTGAATAATTTTTATTCGTAATAAAGTGCTTGTCTTTCAAAGTGTCCCACCCACAATCAAATTACTAGTTAATGTTTTTATTATATTTTATATTTGAGCCGTGCTCAGTGAAAAGGGGGGTTAATGCATCTGCAAAAAGTTTCGACCCGTGTCAGCCTGCGCGGACTGCGCAGGCTGACATAGGTCGAAACTTTTTCCTGTTGTTAAATCTTTATGCATGTCAAAGGATCAATCTACCTCAAGGTTCAATAGATTTTTAGACCAAGTGGATTTTATAGTCCCCTAATAACGTGATGATTTGTTCGGAATAATGCATCACGGAGATGCATTAAATTCCCTTTTGCTAGAGCACTGTTCAAGTTTTGTTTTATTACCTACTCAAAGAGACCTAATGAAGACTTACAGACTTTTCTTTGTACATTACGGATGGTGACAATGAATAAAGATTTAATGTTTAAACGGTGTCGCAAAAGATGAAATTGCTTGTATCGAAATAACGAGGAAAAACGCTTTTGAAAACTCTGCCTACGTTGTTTTACTTTAATAAAGTAAAAAAAAAACAAACCACAAACTTTATGACTTCGATCATTAACAGAAAAACTTTAATACATGTACTTCAAAAAGATGAGAAACTATAGAGGGAAACCATGAAAATGCTGGCAACTAGCCCTTTCCCCCTTGTCCAAAATGTTTTCTATCCTCCTAATGATTCGAGCCACATTTAATTTGTCGTCTGCATTTTCTTTTTCACAGTGAACAAGTTTAAAGCTTTGTCATCTGATAAAGAGTTATGATAAGATTTCCCTCCCAGCAAACGTTTTGTACAAACCCTTTCCCTGCTAAATAAGTTAAATGAAATCTTCAACCCGAAAGTAAAGAACCCAAATGTCGCAATTTCGAACTTATTTTCTCGAGGGGCGGGGAGGAATGGTCTCCTCATAGGATAGTATAGATCCAAGATCAGACTGCACCTTCTGTGCAGTCTGACCTTGATCAACTCTGTCTTCAAAAGGTCCTTAAGTCGTGCTTAGCAGTCTAGGTGTTAACTGAATGTTTGCAATATACAGAATTGCGTTTTCAACAGCCAACTTGCACTATGCAAATATTTCTATTAGTTTTATAGACCCAAAATCTGAATGCTTAAAGACTTGTGTTTAACCGACTTCAGTCATAAATTAGCCATTTTTCTTGGATATTTTAATGTAAGTTTAACTGTACAGCCTATTTTGTATCCAGAGGCGATCCAAGAGATGTAAGAAAACTGGTCTCTTATAGCGGGTGGTTTTTAAATACAAGTTCAATCAAGTTATTAGCTCCTTACAAGTCGACAAAAAAACTTAACCGCGCCAAATTTGAAAGCGCTTGCACACGAAAAATTACATCCTCCTAAAATGGTTGAAATTGTCTTTAAAATGGGAATAAACATTTTTGAAAGAGGGGGAAATGCTGGTTACCAGCACCTTCTGCGTTCCCAACAATGTTTTAACAAGCTTTTTTCTACCTGTTCATTTAGACACAGGACTGATAGGTAAAGGGTAAAGATAAGATTGGAAACAGTGGTCTCTTAGAGCAGTGGGATGCTAAATACAGGAAGTCTGTGAGATAGATTGGACTGTATATGGAGGAATGGGTTAAAAGTCTATATTCTTTGATAATAAGATAAACAAAAAATCGGGAATACTGTATCAATAACAAAAAGTACTATCTTATTAAGTTATTTACTCTGTAAACTTTGAGGCGTTAGTGGGGTGGTGGTACTGCTGACCTGAAATTGACAACAGTGTCTGTGTAAATTTCACCCCAAATGTAAATATCAAACTATTTTGGCGCTTGCTGCGAGTTTTCTTTTGCTTTGAGTAATATACTTGTTACCAAAATGGATGAAGCGCTGTCAGAAAAGTAGGTTTACATGACTGGTATCGTTATTGCATACATGTGCTGATTTTCTTGGTGGGTTTTACAATACTCTTTTTTGAATAGAAAGGAAAAAAATATATGACTGTGTTTTAATGCCAGCCAGATAAAAACAAAAAAGACTTGTCCAAATCAAAAGTACTGCAGACAACTTGATAAATGCGGCTTCATAAATTAGATTTGCCTTTGAAAGGGTAGAAGACGTGGGAATAGAAGCAAAGGTAGGTTACAAGCATTAATCCTTTTTACAAAATTATTTTCAAAAATCTGTTATCCCGGGGTCTTAAAACACAGGATTACTTTGTAAAAGGTTAAAAAAGAAGAATGTTACACTTTAGGTTTTCGTAAAGTGTGTCTTCCTTCGCATTTTTTTTTTTGCACTACTTTGTGGAACAACTTTAAGGGAAATCTGAACAATCGGCAGTTAATAATTTGTACTTGTATATACAAATTTTCTTCCAAACGGAAGAATTTGCTATATGTAGTTCTTTTCTCTCTCTTTGCAACAATATTTTAAGAATCTATACGTATACTAGAATGGGGTACAAGATTAAACTGCGTATTTATACATAGATAATCAAGTACTTTTTTCCCCCAAATTGAGTAAATATTGAATAAATCAATATTTTCCAAAGGATTATTTGATCGTCTCTTAGACCACCTGTTGAATTGCTCTAACATTCACCCGGGTGTACATCATGGCTTTAGTTGGCTTTTGGGACTTAAAAAGACCAAGATCAGACTGTAAGAGCGTACAAAGTATTCCGCGATCTGCATGATTGGAAATGGTGTGGGGTGTACTCGACATAACAGCATAAGGTCTTGAAATTCAGGGTTCGCTGATTTGATCCCCAGCTCGGCCAAATTCTTATTGAGGATTAATGATGGTCTTTGCAACAGGGATCATCCTCTCTCAAGGCTGGTCATTGTTTCGACGACGATACTGTGGGAGAGCAACCAGTGGTTTGGCAAGAACGTGCGAAGTAATGGTGAAACTCAAAGAAGGTATGGATAGATACGCTGGCCGCCGTGAATTAACTTAAATAATATTGGAAACGGCGTTACACACCAAACAAACCAAACGAAAACAGCATTAAAATTGAACTGATTGAATGGTGTTTTACGTCGCTTTCAACGTAATTTTATCTATATCACGGCGACAGCTCACTAATTCATGTATTTCCTGAATTTCACAGAAATAGGCCAAAGCTCTGAAGTGTCTTGCCCAAGGACACTCCCAAGAAAGGCCCAGTGGATCCAGTGAGGCTCGAATCAGGGGCCTCCAGGTCACGAGTCTTACACTTTACCATTGAGCCACGCAAGAGCTTATCAAAAATGAAACGCGTAGGTCTTACGGACCGAATATATACATTTTCTTTTCACACTCCCGCACGATCGGCTGTCATACCATTGTTTCAAAGGACCAATTTTTTCATTTCATATTTCCATTCTGTTCTGTTCCACAGTTATATGAGTCAAACCTCTATCAAATAAGCCTATGGTTTTACGATCATGAAGTTTAAAGGCCTTTGAAAACATTGTGAGAAAAGTAGAAAATGCTGGTAACCAGGACAAACCTTATCATTTAATCACATTGCATTTGTCGTCTGCAAATGCTTTGAATATAGAAAATTCTAGGATTATATTGACAGGTTAAGTTACGAATGCTATGATTAAAATACAATAAAGCTTTGATGCATTCTAAACAAGAACCTGCCATATCAGAGGTCAGAGAGTGCATATTATGACGTCATTGTTATTCTGGACATGTTTACTGAACAATACCTACAAACTTGAGAACGAAAGTTATGGACAAACATCGCCTAAGCCTACCACAATTGAGACACCATGACAGGTAAACAGTGTGACAAGTCGACTATCAGTTTGACGCGGAGATGGTGTAAAAATTTTCAAAATAAATAGAACAGTTGTGTAAACAGAGAGAAGATAATGTTTACAAGTATCTTTGTAAAGTCAGCCAAACTACCGGCCTATCCGTGATCTCGTCGTAATCTCGTTGTAATCACGTTGTATCTCGTTGTAATCACGTTCTAATCTTGCTCCTAATCTGAGGAACGCTTCTTCTTATCTAATTCTTCTGCACCTTTGACCATATAGGAACAAAAATAACAATATCACGGTAAAACAATCAAAGTTGATTGACTGATTGATTGATTGATTGATCATCGATCGATTGGCGTAATATGCCGATCTTAACATCTTTTCAATTTAGTTACGGCGACAGCTTACTTTCTGAAGTGTGTCCTGGGTTTCTAATGTAATGCAAGGTTTCTGAAGTGTCTTGGCCAAGAAAAACTCACAAAAAACACAGTGCCTCAAGTGAGGATCGAGCCTGTAGCGTTCGAAGTGCGAACCCTCTCCCCGACCACTCAGCCGACCACTTAGCCACACCGGTCCCCCATTAAGAATTTAAAACCCTAAAATTAAATGAAAATAGTCACGATGACAAAAGAAAAAATAGTTCATAAGCACGGTTTCTCTTTTTGCCGATTCGTTTTCAAAAGTGGTCTCCTGCAAGACACAAAAGTCGTTTGCAGATGGTCATGTCGTTATCTGCAAGTGAAATGATAAGAGAAGACGATTATATATGAACCATGCTCTGTGAAAAGGGGGCTTAATGCATTTGCTAAAAGTATCGACCCATGTCAGCCTGCGCAGTCCGCGCAGGCTGACATGGGCCGAAACTTTTCGCTATCTTTAATTTTTCTGCACGTCAAATTACCATTCTACATCATGATACAGTCGGATGTTTGACAAAATGGATTTTATGGAATCATAATTAGGTTATGTCTTGTTTTGTCTGATGAATAACGGAGATGCATTAAGCCCCCTTTTGCCAGAGCATGGCTCATATATTCTTTCTATTGTACAATTTTTTTTAATCTATTGAAGGACTTCCTTTGAGGCGCTCATGAATAATTGGCATCTGTGGTATCAGATCACTTCGACTTTTCTCTGTCGCAGACTGTGAAAGGAAGAAATGTTGTATTCACTGCAAAAAAGAACAGCATAAACGTTGTATTTCGTCTTAACCGATATAACGTTCTACAGAACTGTAGTGTTTTGAATCACTGTAGACTACTATAGAAGAAGACTGTGACAGACGAAGCAATTGTAAAGAACTTCTCCTTCGCCAAAATATTCTCACTTGTAATTCATTAGTTTTGACTCTGTATTCGTGTTGATTATTTTACAATTACTGTCGTCTACTGCAACTGCCGAGCCTGTTAGCATACCCGTAAATGACCGAATTAATGCTGAAAACGGCTGTAAAAAAAAGCCCTCCAAACCAATCTGCGGCAAATTTTATATCAGGAGGGATCAGTGATATTCACTGTAAAGGGCCGAATTTGAGACTTACGGAGTTAAAGGTAGGCCTACGCGGCAGTAGAAAGTTCAGTAGAAGATTACGCAATAATTTACCTTGGAGGAATGGAAACACTGGCATTACAATATTTGTTGTATATAGATACCAAATTTAATCTTCTCGTAACCCTTTATCCGGTCTGCAGTTCAACCTCTTACCAAACGACAAAAATTTTAGACTTGTGCAAATTGAAAGTATTTGCAGACGACAAGTTAAATGTGGCTGAAATACTAGGATTTTTCTTGAAACAGGGTGAGAAAAAGTTGTAGCAAAAGGAGAAAAAATAGATGATACTACCCAGTATTTTCTCCTTTGTATACAATATTTTCTACCCTTATAAAGACAGTTCACATCTTTCAAACCACATTTTATTTGTCGCCTGCCAACACTTTTAGTATGGACAGGTCTAAAATTTTGTCGACTGGTATAGAATTAAAAATAACCTATATTGGGTTTAATTAACCTTTTTACTTCTTTTAACGATTTGAGTAGCTTTTACGGACGGTGTAGATCAAGATCAGACTGCACAGAACGTGCAGTCTGATCTTAGATCTAAAACACACGCTACCCTGTTTTTAAACTACAACGAAAGACGTTTTCAATAGCAGTGGAAATCTATTTATAGAACTCGGGGGAAAAAAAAAAGTAGAATTTTTGGAAGTTAGTCGTGAAGGAGTCAGACAGGTTTATACTCCGGACAGCATTAACAGAAAAAGGTCGGGTAAAAGAAGTCGTAATAATTGAGTGATGTGAAGGTAAAACTGTGGTAAATGAAAAAAAAAAAAGAAAGAAATGTATTATCAATTTCTCAGTTTCTTACAATGTTTTCATATCAAAATTTGTGAGAGCGTCTTTGCATTGGACATAGGGTTTAATTGACACCCTATTTGTGGAAGATGTAATAAGTTTTGATAAGCTTCTGTTTGTTCCTGTGATATGATAGAGAGCCGCCTTTGAAACTTTTGAAATGACAGTGATACGGGGATCATCTTCAATTTTCTTGTCTCAAGTTACAAACATCATTATCTCTTCTGCATACACGCTATCCTAGCTTGGCATTCATACCCAGCATTTGAGTCATACTTATGAATAAGGTGCGCAACAATTGTAAACCTGTAGAAATATTTCATGCACTAGCAAAAGGGGGGGGGTGGAGTTGTGCATCTCCTTATTGTATTGTACCAAGCAAGACATCACCTATTTATGGATCCATAAAATCCATTTTGTATAGCAACCAACTGAATCATGAGGTACACTGCTCCTTTGGCATGCAGAAAATTGATCTATAGCAAAAAGTTTCCACTCATGTCAGCCTGCGCGGACTGCGCAGGCTGACATGAGTCGATACTTTTTGCGGATGCATTACGCCCCTTAGCATGGCTCAAATATGTTTTGCAACTTCTAAATTCACAGTTTTGAAGCCCGGCTTTATGTGTCAACTATTCTTAACAGCATTTTTAAGCTAACTCTAGATTTAGAAAGTAAAACAATGTCTGGTAGGCTAAACTATTTTAGCTGTTATAAAGCTGTTGATTTAAAGGCCAATCGGCGGCCAAAAGTAAACAATTTGGGAGTCAAATCGCTGGCATTTAATTCACACTATTTATCAGTACGAATATAGCTATGAGTCTGACAACGTATAATAGTAAAGCTTGCTAAAGCTCCGCTCGCTATCATAAAATGAATTGTATAAGTTGCTAGTTTTCAGATTCACGTTTAGCCAGCGACTGGAACCGTTGACGGACCTCACTGTAACATATTGTGAGACTCGTAAAAGTATCAATACTTTTAAATGGCATGGATTGAATTTGCCTGCAATTTGACATCCAAATTGTTTACTTCGCCCGCTTGCGACTTCTCAAATGTGTTCATTTCGTTAGTTACTTCTTAACAGTCATGCACTTAGCGCTCTAACTGCGAGTAAAGGGCTGAACTCACACGCCTCTGTCCTTTTGTTTGATATTTTAGCTTTACAGTCCAACATGCATGAAACAAACGCTAAGTGACATCCAAAAAGCGTGCTTTCTTAAGACAGGTGCTCGCTTAGTGCAGTACATTTCAACAAGAGTTTATAATGTAACACGAGTCATGATAGATTAACCCTTAGGCTGCTAAGCGCGACTCACTGACCTTTTGCGGACAGCGTAGATCAAGATCAGACTGCACAGAACGTGCAGTCTGATCTTTGATCTACACTGCCCGATACAGACATATTGTGCCCCCTCCCCGAAAAAAAATACCTTTGAAATGGCAAAATTTGGGGTTTTACTATCGGCTCAAAAATTTCATTTTACTTACTTAGCAGGATAAGGGTTAAACCATCTCCTTTAGCCAATCAGAGCTTGCGTTCACTGAAGGTCAGCGGACAGAGTAGATCAAGTTTATTTAGTAAACCATTAAACACAGACATTATTGATATTCAAGACATGTCGATTGTTAAAGTCGCAACATGTGCCTCATTCTTGTAAAGCTGCGATTTGTTCCTGGAATTCTCGTTAGTTCTTCTCTAATTATACGCTTTTCATAAACGAGATGGTGCTGATGCACGAAAATTGCCGAAATGATCCGCATCATTAACTCTATTTTTGATGTTAACGACGTTTATCCGATGGGGAAAAACACTTCAAGTATGAATATGCTTTCGCCCTTCAATCTATGGTTTGTTTGTATGGTGTTTTTAGGCCGTTTTCAACATTATTTCAGCTAAGTCACGACGGCCAGTGCACTTAGTTATGTTCTACTTATTTTTTGTTTGCCTGCACTTCGCATAATATTCATTCCAGGCCACTGGCTACAAGCTCGTATTTTCCCACATCAGCAATGTTCAGGGATGAGAAAAGAATGAAAATCTTGTCGCGATGAACGTAATCAGTCCCCAGAAAAGAAATCGGCCAGATCTGTGAATCGAATCAGGGACCCGTTGATTTCAAGTTCTGACCTATACCAACTGAGCTACAGGGGCTCAGCTTGGTTCCAACCATTCAATATTTGAGCCATGCTCTAGGATAAGAGGTATTAATGCATCTCCATGATGCATGATACCAAGCAAGTCATTACATAATTATCCATCCACAAGATCCATTCTAACAACCGACAGAATCACTAGGTAGAATGGTCCTTTGATATAAAGAAAATTGACCACTAGCAAAAAGTTTCGACCCATGCCAGCCTGCGCGGATTGCGCAGGCTGACAAGGATCGATACTTCTTGCACATACATGAAGCCCCATTTTTACAGAGCACTGCGCATTTATTGATTATATTTTTCTTTTCAAAATGTATGAACATGCAGCAAAACCCATCCCTTCGTAATTTTATTGAACCATCAAATTATTTTCACGTTGAATTACGTAATGTTGGAAATTACAAGTATTTTTGTGATGTAAAGAGGAAATTATGTTAAGGGTACCATTTGCATTCCATTCTTGGAAATGAAGGTATTTTGCTTGCATTTTTATGATGCAATTTCCGCTTGTATCTTTAGCGAATAACGGGTCGTACAGTAAACTGATTGGCAAATATGACGGAAAAACTGCCTCATTCGATGTTAACCAACGAGTTTTAAATGTAAGATTTCCTGACGTCTAGCACTTTTCAAGGGGCGCATGTGTGGTTAACCCTTTACCCGCTTGATTATAAAATAAAATACTAATTCAAAAAAGATTCAGCCAATAGTAACGATACAAAAATTGCGGTTTTAGAGTTTCTTTTTGCCGTAAAAAGTCCTATTGTATCGGACGGAGTAGATTCAAGATCAGACTGTACGTTCTGTGCAGTCTGATCTTGATCTATACTGTCCGTACAAGCGTACTGATTCAGGTTTAACAGGTAAAAGAATAAGATACCCTGTTTTAAGAGCTACCATACAATACTTCGATTCTTATTCTGCTGATTGCATCGGAGTAGAACTATTGGGAGTTAATTTATCTATCTGTTTAACGAATTAACTGGCGCCGGGAAAACTTGCTGCTTCGCGTGTTACTAATGGCATTTAGCAGCTTTTCGGGTCTATTTTCCGCTCAGAATGATGCTGATGGCGCCATGGGTAATTTTAGTTGCCCTTGCGAACAGTGTAGATCCAAGATTAGACGGCACAGAAAGTGCAGTCTGATCTTCTATCTGGACATATCGATAATTCATGAGTGTATGAATTGTATTTATTGTAAAATATCATGGGCTGGTGGCGTACTTAGAAGCGATATTTCCAATGTCTTTTAGAGCATTGTGATTTCAAATCAGACAAAACCAAATTTTCAGGCTGATTTTTGTGCTACAGTGGATGAACATATTTGAGACAATCGTAGGAAAAAAAAATCTTTACGTTTGTTGCAGAAATTTTATGTTGGTCGTCATTGCGTGGAGCAATGATTCAATTAGACGGAAATTTGAACTAGCGCAGGAAAAAAAAAGTTGCATCTCTAGACATTGCATCGTTGAAGAGAAATTTATGTAATTAAGTTACAGGATTTACACAATATTGTCTCTCTGAAAGGAGAGACATTTCGACAAATAAGTATGAAAGTAGAAATAAGTACAGAGGCACAAAAGGGACATGGCAGAAAATGAAACACTTCAATGAAACAACGAGTAACTCTATGAAATTTATTTTCATGCGTGAGCTAAACTTGCGAACGGAATAGAATGTATTAATGAGGTAGTTACCTCGTGCGAACGAGATAATATAGTGGCCGCGAGATATGTCGAAGCCACGGAATTTATTCCAAGACTTTGTCCCCTCAAAGAATATGGCTTAAAAAGAAAAAATGGGAAAAGGAGAAAATGCTAACAACCGACGTTTTCTCCTTTTCTCACAACGTTTTCTGGCCTTCAGTGACAAATCTTTTCATTTTAGCAACAATATTTGTAGTAAGCAAATGTTTTCAATTTAGACAATAATTATCTTGTCCGGACGAGATAAACTATCTTGTGGCTACGAGATGTTATGTCGTGGTACCGAGATTAAAAAAGAAATTTCTTGTCCCTTTTGTGCCACCGTAAATAAGGTTAGTGTATCATATTTGACATTTTGGATATGGAGATAGATAGATCTGTTTAGCAGCATGATATAAACGCAGACATATCCACCCTTGAGCGCTAAGTAAATCCATTATGCATTATCAGTATAGAAATAAGATCGACATGAAAGTAATTTTAAGGTTGCTATTATCCAGATTATTTCAGCTGAGCGGACAGTGTAGAACAAAGATCAGACTGCAAGTTCTTGCAGTCTGATCTTTGATCTACACTGGCCACAAATGCAACTATGGTTTTGAAATGTGCTTTAAGGGTTAGCGATCCATCTATCATACCTATAGGAAACTGTTTTTGTGATTTCGTTTATAAGATTTCACAGAAAATGAACTCTCGTAATTTACTGGGAAAATTACACTACAACGATATGACGATACGCGAAACATAACTTATGTTTTGTCCTGATGCATGAAGAAAATCGAGTCATATGTTGTTTAGGTTCAAATATATGCATCTACCTTGTGAAAACTGTCATTTTCACTGGCTGTGAAAAAAAAATTAACGCCTTTGCATCAACTTAACACGTTTTTCCGGTCACTGTGGATTAAAATCAGACTGCACAGAACGTGCGATCTGATCTCTCATCTACTAGGAGCGAACAGATACATATTTCCGACTTAAATAACACTGAAAGGGTAATGTTTTTTGATTTGACTACTTGCTGGAAATTTTTGTTATTATTTATTTAGCAGTTCAAAGGTTTATCCATCACCTTACGAATACGATTGTCTACGTCCTAGGAGACTGCATCTATGAAAAGAAGCACATGTTTCTTACAAACGTACTTTGAAAAGGCATGTTCGAAAAATAAGCTACTTGGTACAGGGTTGAAAAACTGACAAAAAAGAGACACCAACGTGCACAAAATATGCTATAGATTTTTCTAATTCAAAATTGTTCGACAGCGCGGAGGGATATCGGTGTTTCGGTAGTGGTGACTGGTACTTCCTGCACAGCCGGATTACCTTTTCTATAGGTTGCGTAATTAACTCTTGTGTGATTCTTATGAGCGCCGCCATTCTTGGTAAAGCACCGTAAAATCCACCATACCGTGTTCATGAATGAATTGACACCAATGTTGTAAATTAAAAATGTGGGGCTCGGATTCAAACGCACTAAAGGTTGAAATAGGTTCACTAGAGGCGCTGCAAGATGACACTTAGAGACAAATTAGTATGATGTAGGTTTTTTTTGCGGCTCCCTTTATGTAAAACATTTCCCTACATGCTTAGCTAAACCCATTTCAGATTTGTCCGTAACGAAAGTATTTGCAGACGACAAATCTAACGTTGTTCAGCTCATGGGTTTGGCCTTTGAAAAGGTAGAAAACACTGTTGGAGAAGTATAACATACTGGTGAACAGCTTTTTCTTCTTTTTGCACGATATTTATAAAAAAAAAACATTTCTGTTGTAATAATAATAACAAGGGGACCATGATGGCTCTTTATCGCTATACTACCTTTGAAACACTTGTACCTTGTAATTAACTGGCATCTGTAGAGACACTAAACTATAAGGGGTCTGTATTGGGGGAAAAAAAAAACATTAAAGAGAAAATAGCCTAGCCTTCACAAAACGGTCATATCTTTTTCACATACCAAGACGATGTCAATGAATACAAGCAGGTCTAACTAATCAAGTATCATTCATTCATAGGCCTGCAACACGTGAAAAGGAGCATTCGGACGTTTGCGTAAAGTGTCGTCGCGGATCAGCCTGCGCAGTCCGCGCAGACTGATCCGAGACGACACTTTACGACTACATTTGATTTTGTACTACAGTAGACATGCACGAAAGAGAAAATTGCTTAAGAACGGAAAGTGTCTTCTCGGATTAGCCGCGCGGACTGCGCAGGCTGATCCGAGATGACACTTTACGCAAATGTCCGAATGTCCCTATTCGCGTGTTGCAGGCCCATGACAAGTATCAATGAACTTTAAATAAGAGTATTTTGACAAGAAGATTTTCAAAAGTTAAGTAGCAGGAAAAAAAAAAAAACACTTTCACTATGGCATGAACGGTAAAGTTCTGGAACAACAAAAAAAAAAACAGAATGATATGAACCTTATGGAAAAGTCTGAAATAAAATTTTGACGTCTGGTAGAGTTAAGCCCGCCACAGAGTTGTATTGAATTACCTTTTTCGACAAACGATGTCTATATTAGTTTTCAAAAAGCATATGATAGAAAAAGTATACTCACTGTTGGTGGGCGAGCGTCCGGTCAAAATTTTGACATCTCAATGACAATTTTTCAAAAGAAGTAGTAAAAACAAATTTATCCTTTTTCTTCTTAATACAAAACGGCTCCATACCCCACGCCCTTTTCTTAGTTCCGTCAGTTGATTGATTGCTTTATTGTCTCTTTTACATGTTCATTGTTTTTTTCAGGAAATCATTTTGAACCATTTAACAACGCTGAATAGTAGGTAAAGGGCTAAAATTTGGAGCGCTAAATTAATGAAATGGACCTTTTCCAATTTACCCCCCCCCAAAAAACTGACCCAGCCGCTCTGTTGTGTTTTCAAAGATGACTTTTACCAGAATATGTTGTACAGTATTGGACAGTGTAGATCTTAGATCAGACTGCACGATATGTGCAGTCTAATTCTGATCTACACTGCCAGTAATTTCAACTTAAGTTTTGCATAGCGCTAAAAGGGTTAACCCGTATCCTGCTATATGGTGAAATGAAACTTTCAAGTCGATAGTAAAAACCAAAATTTCAAACATATTTTTTATTTTTTATTTGGGGGGGGGGGGGGTATCTCCCTATCGGACAGTGTAGATCCAAGATCAGACTGCACGTTCTGTGCAGTCTGATCTTGATCTACACTGTCCGCAAAAGGTCCTTGGGTTGCGCTTAGTAGCCTAAGGGTTCAGTGAAAGATCAAAGTAACAAGTAGGTCCCCGTGTTTTGTAGACGGCGAAGATTTATTGAAGATTACCCAATAATCTGTGATATCAAATTCATATTTATGTTTAGGGTCGTTTGTCAGGTTGATATTACGAACTAAATTGAGTACGATAGGCATCGTCTCCGTTTTCTTACGTTTTTTTTTTTATATATATAGATCTACACAAACACACTTACACACAAAAACTGTTGTGTTGGTGCATTGCCTCACACAGGTCCATTTTTTTTGCCATGCACTACGAGCCCGGTAGTTTAGGCGGGTACGGACAGGAGTTGAAAGTAGGGCGGAACTTGTTCGAATCTCTAGCTTGGCTAATTTCTTTCCAAAGACTTATGATAGTCATAGCGATAGGAATAGTTCCTCTCTCATCACTGATCTTATTTTGGCGATTTTTACTTGGAAAAGCAGCTTGTGGCTTTGGAAAAAATACGAGACTGGTAAAGCAATACACTAGGAAAGCGTAAATCGTTGCAATGGCTGCCGCGATATAACTGAAATAATGTTAAAAATGGCGTTAAATATCATAAAATCAATGAATCAAACGCACTACCGCAGAGTACTTGTGAAAACTTTGTCGCTAAGGTAGAAATTGCCCGTGACAAGCCATTTCTCTTTTTGCAGGATGCTTTTATTTGTAATTATGTCGTAAACGTTACTTCGTGTCGACTTTCTTTATTGTAGAAGAAATGAAGCTCGACGTTGTAGATCTAAGATCACACTGAACCTTCTTTGCAGTCTGATCTTGGATCTACACGGCCCGTTATTTCCAAATACTCTTAGCTGCATACTAAACGTTTAAGCTTAGAATAGTTTGAATTCCTTCACTATTAATTTTATCATTCATACAAGAAATGAGACGCAGCTATAAAAGATAAAAGTAAAAATGCGGCTATCTATCAATTTTGAATTACGAAGGATTTTCATTTAAAGGTATTCGAGTTCCAAATCTTTCGTTTTGCACTTTATAACCCATTAAAATTAACTTCACTTGCAATAACATAACAAATAGAACAAAAGCCTGTTTTCTTGCCCTCCCAAATTCTTACGCATGTGGGCCTAATCACTGTAATCAAAGAGGTTCATTGTATTCCTACGCCAAGACAAATATTTACCTATGCACATCTCAATAAAGTTAGTGTTTAGATTCAAACGATAGAAAAAAGAAACGTAGATCTTTTTCAGAGATAATTTCCGTCTGAAGCTTCCTTTAAAAAATTATTTTTTTAAAATTCTTCTCCTCTAGATATTTTGCCAAATCTTGATAAATTAGATCCGGTCGGAAAAGTCATTTATTATTTTCTGCAAACGGTCTTTGTGAGTCTGCAACGGTGCGTTTTGCTGCATTTTGTTTGAATTTTAACTCTTAGCTTTTTACCATATAATCTCGAGTGTTAACGACCTTGAGATAACAGGCCTTTGAACCATTATGGGAAAAGGAGAACAAGCTAGTAACCAACACTTTTATCCTTTCCTCGCAATGTTTTCTACTCTTCCACGAACAAATTTTAGTTTTCATGTAACCTTTCATTTGTCGTCTGCAAATGCTTTCGATTTGTACCTGGCTATAACTTTGTTGTCTCGGCATTAAAGTAACAATAAAGGCCAAATGTAAACAAAGCTGGTGTTTAAATGCATTTTTATTTATATCATACCATTTAAAAGTATGGAAATTATTGCGAAGATTACAATCTGTCATTGAACAGTCTGTCCAAGTATTAGCTGCTGACAGAGAAATTAATTTGAAAACTAGGTTAAAACCTGCAAGGTAGCTGTGTCTTTTGTTTACATTTTGCCTGATTTTAAAATTCTTTTTTCTGCCAGCGACTAACATATGGCCCGACCACACGATAACAGACTGTCATCTCCACAATATTTTCCATACTTTTAAATGGTATGATTTAAATTTTAATGTATTATGACATCTGCTTTGATATTTTGGCCTTTACTGGGCCTTTAACAAGACGATAAGCTCTTTAAATAGTCCATAACTGAAAGCATTTGCGCAATTTTTTTTAACTAATTCATATGAGCCATGCTCTGACAAAAGGAGGCTTAATGCATCTCCGTGAAACATGATACCAAGCAAGCCATCACATAATAATAATTCCATAATCGTCACTATTTTTTTAACAACCGACTTATTCATGAGGTAGGCTGGCGCTTTGACGTACAGAAAATTAACCAATAACGAAAAATTTCGGCCCAGGTCAGCCTGTGCGGACAGCGCAGGCTGACCTGGGTTGATACTTTTCGCAGATGCATTAAACCGCATTGGCCAGAGCATGGCTCATATATTTTTGTGACTTGGAGTAGAGCACTTCCTTTCTTGATTCATAAATGAGTGTCACTCTGGCAAAAAGGGGTTAATGCATCTCTGTGATGCAATATACAAAACAAGCCGCCACATAATTATAGATAAATCCATTTTGTCTAACAACTGGCTGAATCTAGAGGTAGAAAGGTCATTGGACATGCAGAACATTTATAAATGGTAACATATTTTAACTCGTGTCGGCCTACTCGGACTTCGTAGGCTGACATGGTTCAATATTTTTTGTTTTGCAGACCTATGAAACATCCTTTTCTCAGAGCATGGCTCAAATATTTCAAGTATCAGGTGCATTTTAATTTTTTACGTGCCTAGTTCATGCAAATACATTACACGTCACATTTCAAGGTCTGGCAAGTAACTATATAACCATAGCAAACATTGTGTCATATTGCCGACCGTGATCTTAAAAGGGTATTTTTCGATGTTTTCATTATCCCACCGAACTTAAAAAAATAAACTGGATAACATGTATCATTGAATTTAGTAACGGGAAAGCTTCCAAAAGCACCAGTAAAGAAAAAATGACAAAGATTTAAAAAAAAAATATTCGAGCCATGCTATGTGAAACCGGGTGCTTTATTGCATCTGCGAAAAGTATCGACTCAGGCTGACCGACGTTGAGACTTTTTGCTATTGTTACGTTTTCTGTATGTTAAAAGACCATTCTCCCGCCAGGTTCAGTCGGTTGTTGGACAGAAAAATGAAACAGAACATTAAGTATATGGACGTACCGATCGCCGGAAGCAGGGACTGAACGACCTTTTGCATTTTACCTATGGTATATATCAAAGATTTGACTGGACATATCTTGAATCCCAAACTCTACAACTTCACAAAAAAATCTGTTGTAATGTGTGAATATTTTACTTCGACCTAAACATGCTGAATTCCACTAATTACCATTTTGCCGACAAGATCAGACTACACATCCCTGTGCGAAACGGTATATTTTTTTTTTTGCAGAATGAACCTTGAAGTCGCAAAAAGAAGGCTTTTGGAAAAGGAGATAATTCTGGTCCATCTTCCCATACGTTTTCTAACCTACTATCAATTTGGACATGTCAATTTGGATATGTCTCAAATCTTGTGGTCTTAGAAAAAGGGTTAGAGGGCTACAAGTACAAATATGACGATATAGAGAGAGACAAATTTGACTATTAATACGATTCAAAAAGAATGATAAACCACCACAATTTACACGCATATCATCGTGTGCTATATAAATATTTTTTAGCGCTCTTTTTTTTTTGAAACACTAAACTATCTAATGTTTTATGCATTTAAGAATAAGGAAAAAAGTGTGAGGCATACAGTAAAAAGAAATTCAAGTTTTACCAAATAGTTCCATGTTATGAGCATGACGACCTTTAAATATTTCTTGCGGAAAAGGAAACCATTCATGCTTATTCCATGATGTTTGCTAGGGCTCAAGGCTACGTTCTATCAATTGCGGCACATTTAACCCTTTACAACATGACAATATTTTAGACTTGTTCAAACCCAAAGCATTTGCAGAAAACAAATTGGCTCAAATTGTTGAAGTTGTCTTTGATAGGGTAGAAAATATTGTGGGAAAAGGAGAAAATGCTGGTTACCAGCATTTTCTCCTTTTCCCTCATTTTTTTTTTTTAAATTCCTCTTTCTCAAGGTCGTTAAAAGTCTAGATAATGTGGTAAAGGGTTAAGTCTTTTCCACTAAGATTTAGGAAGATAGTTTGATGCATGCAGTAAAAAGGGATTACAGCTTTATTACATAGTTCCTTGTTTGTAGGATGGCGACCTATAAAAACTTTTTTGGGGAGAAGGAAACCCTTTCTGCTTATTCCATAATGTTTCTGGAGCTTCAAGACCAAGTTCTATCAATTGTTTAAGCCTTTTCCGAGTTTTAAGGAGCCTGAGGAAAGAGTCTTTTGAAAACATTGTGGGAAAAAGGACAAAATTATGGTAACTAGCGTTTTCTACTTTCCCCACGATGACTGTTTTACGCTTCCATAGACAATTTCCATCAACTGAATTATATTTAACCTGTCGTCTTCAAATTTTCTTCAATATAGAAGAATTGAATTCTTTTTCTTCTGGAAAAGTTACTGTGTGTACAGGGTGTTTCTTGAGAGATGAATAGAAAACATGACAAAAATGCTCGAATTCAAATAACATAATTTGATGTTTGCCAAAGACTTTTTTTTACATAAGAATAATTGAAAGGAGCCCGCCTCTTAAGATTTTTTTAACATTTGTACTTGACACTTCTCGACAATTATTCAGTCCTTCGCGAGTATGCATTTTGATATTAGTATATATATAGCAAAAGCCCCTGTTTTTCGAATGATAACGACATTCACGTCGCCTCTTGTGTTTTTCCTTTTTCGTTACTCTTCGTAACTTGATGACAGTGTTAAAACATTGTAGGGGTTGGACAATTTGTCTCAACTCTTACATAATTTGGAGTTGTCTTAATATTTTATCACACGTCAAAAGCTTTACCTATTCGTTTTGTGAACATATGCATTATGCAGACAACAAATTTGGCTTAAATAATAGAATTTGTATTATGAAAGGGTAGTAAGAATTGTGAGAAAAGGAGAAAATGCTGTTACCAGTATTTTCTCCATTTTCTCTAAATGCTTTTAAAGTGAGGTCCTCCAACTTTTCACCAAACAATCTCGAGTTTTAAAGACACTAAGGAAGGAGCCTCTTAAAAACATTGTGGTAACAAGCATTTTCTCCTTTTCCCACGCTGTTTTCTACCCTTTTAGAGACAAAATCCCATCATTTCAGTCACATTTTTTTGTCCTTTGAACAGCTTTCCATGTGATTTTTCGGTAAAGGGTTAACTGGGTGCAAAGGGAAAAGGGAGTCAACTCGATAATTACCGTGTTTAGAAATAAATTAGGTACGTTCAAATATGACGTACCATGCTTGCTCAAGTACGATTTAAACTTTGAACCTTCTAGAATGCCTGCGATTCCTTAAGTCTGTACTAAACAAACCCGTGTTTTAACGACATTGAAGAAGAAAATTTTTAAAAACATTGTTGAAAAAGGAGATAATGATTCTGAGAAGCATTTTTCTCCTCTTCTGCTAATGTTTTCTACCTTTTCAAATCGTAGCAATATAGACACGTATAACATGTGGTCTGCAAATGTTTTGAATTTCGATAGGTCTAAACTACGAGTTGTGGTACAATGTTGACTGCTTCGCTACCAACTAGAAATATCCGCTTTTCTCTGAGGCTAAAAAGAACAATTTCATCACAGATAGAGGGGCCTTTTTTGTTACGGTAGAGAGTATGGAAACTGGCGTTATCGATAAAGATCAGATTGCACGTTATGTGCACTCTGATTTTGATGTACGTCGTAGGCCGCTAAGGCCAGTACTCGCATGTCGCCCTTAACGGTGAAAGAGTACGATGTTCCAAATTTTAGCCCTTGTGTATCCAATAATGACAGTTATTCTTTCACTTTAGAGTGATTACATAAGGCGCTTTTTGGGGGCAATGTAGATTAAGTATCACCAACCATTCCTAAGAATGTTCTTTGTTTTATTCTCAAAGATTTTCTGAATTTGAGACTGACACAATTTCTGTTTTTGGTTTAGCCAATCGGAAGTTGTGTTACTTTCAAACGTTGAAAACTCTGGAGAATAAGACAAAGAATGGTCTTAAGAATGGTTGGTGAATACGGGCCCAGAACGTACAGTCTGATCATTTGACAACATTGTTTCGATTACCAGCGATTGTCGAGATGTTCGAGTCTTAAACTAAAGTATAGAAGGATTTTATTGGTCAGTCTTCTAGTTGCCGGCTCTAAGTGTTCTTGTGGACAATGTAAATCAAGATAATACTGCAGAGGACATGCAGTCTGATCTTTTTTTTTTCTAAAATTTATAAGGTTAGGGTCGGGGATGTTTTCATCAATTACATGTATATAGTGAATTGCATTCTATTTCTTAATTGTTTTCGAAATTTTAGAAGGACATAATTTCTTAATTTCTAGGTTGAATATTAAGAAGAATGACTGCTGACGAAAGTCGAAGTTCCCGTTGACTTCTAAATAACGGGTAGATCTATATTCTATTGAGCGGCGGGTTTGAAATTTCAATCTTTCACCATATTTTCTTTCTCTTTTTATAATTGCAGTTGTGGTCAAGAATACAGACTTACAGAAAACGGAGAACGAATTTCTTGGGTTGATGTTGACTGCTGTACCAGAAGACGCCAAAAATGAGACCATTTCGATAGGAAACTTTTCGGTGAGTCGTTCTTGTATTAACCATTAGGTTGCTAAGCGCGCTTCAGTGGGCTTTGGAGGCCAATGTAGATCAAGATCAGACTGCACAGAATATGCAGTCTGATCTTTTATCTGCACTGTCCGCTGCAGTAAGATTAATCGGTGAAGAGAGCTTTGAAATTGTAATATGAGGGTTTACTACTACTGACTGAGAGCTTTCATTAAATGAGCCATGCTCTGTGAAAACCGGGTTTAACTCTTTACCAAACGACAAAATTTAGACTGGTCCGAATTGCAAAGTACTTGCAGACGACAAAATGAACGTAACTCAAATACTGAAATTTGTTTCCGGTAGGGTAGAAAACATTGTGGGAAAAGGAGAAAATGCTGGTTACCAGCATTTTCTCCTTTTCCCACAATGTTTTCAAAAGGCTTCTATTTCAGGGTCGTAAAAACCAGGGATTGTTTGGTAAAGGGTTAATGCATCTGCAAAAAAATATTGACTAAAGTCAACCTGTGCATTCCGCGCAGGCTTACCTGGGCCGAAACTTTTTGCTTTTGGTCAGCATGTCAAAGGACCATTCTCCCTAACGATTCAGTTGGTTATTGGACAAAATGGATTTTATGGATCCATACTCATGTGATGACTTGTTTTGTTTTATGCATCACAGAGATGCCTCAAGACCACGCTTGCCGGATCGTGGCCCAGATCCATTTACTACAGATTTTGATTGTTTGTATCGGAGTTTAACGTCGTTTTAACAGCTTAGGTCATATCATGGCATTCAGTGCACCTACACATGTGATTTCTGGCTTTTTCACACCAGTACTGGCACAACTTTCTTTCCAAGCCACTTTCTACTTTTCTCGCATGCAGCAGAGTTGAGAGGCGAAAAATAGCCGGAAAGAAAGTTTATTTCCACCAGGTATCAAGCTCTTAACCACCAGGTCACGAGTCAGATACGCTAACCACAGAGCTACCCATGCAGTCGGGCTCATTTACTACAGAGCTGTTATGATCAGTTTAATCTTCAAAGCACCAAGAGTACTTGCAGTTGCTTTTCTGATCAGTGAAGATCGAGATGTAAACTTCGATATTTCGTGCAATGGATGATTTAGACTATCGGAGAGTGTAAATACAAGATCAGATTCCCATATTCACCGACAATTCTAAACAAGGGGGCTAAATGCATCCGTGATGCATGATACCGAGCAAGTCATCGGATGGTAATGGATCCATAAGGTCCATTTTGTTTGACAAACGACGAAATCATAAGGTAAACTGACCCTTGGACATGCAGAAAATTAACCACTAACAAAAGGTGTCGGCCAGGGTCAGCCTACGCGAAATTGCGCAGGCTGACCTTGGTCGATATTTTTTGCAAATACATTGAGGGTCCCTTTTTACAGCGTGGCTATAGATCTTAGTCGAAATTCTAAGACTAGCCAAATGAATGGTAGATTTGGACTTTAAAATTGTAAGTGAAACTATGATAAAGCCTAGTTTAAGTAAGAAGAACCCCATACTGCACATTCTGTGCAGTTGCAGTCCCATCTTGATCTACACTGTCCGTAAAATGTTTCTACTTTGTGCTGGCTAGCATAGAATGAAAGAAGAGTCTGAGTCGCGCATTGTGAAAAACTGGTTTAAGGCATCTGCAAAAAAGTATCGACCAGATCAGCTTGCATAGTCGGCGCAGGCTGATCTGAGTCGAAACCTATTTTGTCACTGGTAAATTTCTGCATATCAAAGGACCATTCTTCCTCATGATTTAGCCTGTGTTTATTAAAATGGATCCATGTTATGCGTCGACTTGCTTGGTATGACGCATAACTTAAGACTCAATCAAGGCCCTCTTTTTTTTCAGTGCACCGCTCAGATGTATTTGCGGTAAACTCTGTCACTTGGAAATAAGTTTTCTATAAACTATAAGAAAGTGACGTCTGCAAAGGATACTAATAAACTATCAGAAACCGACACCTTCAAATGCCAGCTATAAATCTGGAATGCAGATGGACAAAAAATTATTGGCGCAGACGATAGATGGTTCCATATTTTTGGCTGCGTTCAAAATTGACACGTGCAATCATAATCTGGGTTTTTGCTTCATGCTATAAAGAAAAGCTGATGTTACGCAATTCTATTTAACTGCAATCAGCAATGACGTGTACCGATAAACCATCAGACAGTTTGATTTCATTTAATTTCACTCGGTGAACTTTCATATTGATATTTTTATGAGTGGATCCGAGGGGTCGCTTGTTCGATTCCTAGCTCGGTCCAACTCTTTGAGAGGATCGATAAAAGTCCTTGTGATAGGATTCATTCCTATATATCTCGCTTCTGATCATCGCAGGGGGGAAAGCAGCCAGTGGCTTGGAAAAATGTTGTGCGAAGAAACCGGTTCTCTCGGAAGGGAATGTCAAGTAAATTGGTAGTAGGATGCGAGTGCATGTAATCCTGAAGTAACGTCGAAAACATTGTTGAACAGAAAACAAGCAAACAAACATGATTTGCTCGATAAAATATCATGCTTTGGAAGTCACACAGCGGAATATAGATATGTCTCTTAGATAGAGAACATCTAAGTACTGTTTTCCGAATCTTTCTCGGTGAATAATGTCCCGTCACTTCAACAGCGTGATTCAGAGACGTTGTTGACGTCAAAAGCGTGATTCAGAAACGTTGATGACGTCAAGTGAGTGATCTGTGTGATACATGTCCCATAATTTCGCGGTGAAATTGTCTTTTGCCATGAAATGTTATTTTTGCAGAGAATTGTCTAGTCAGCTACTCGCCGAGCAGAATTAAAAAAAAAAAAAGCTTTCCTGAGCAAAGAATATTCATGACCATGCTTAAGAAAAAATTTCCTTAATTTCAGACCATAACGCACACTGTGAAAAAGGAAGAATCCTGCGAGGGTTCAATATTGGTTCATCATTATCTGGACCCCAAGAAAAGGGTCAAGGTCAACTGGACAGCCCCTGATTTTGGGTGTGCAGAATTCAGGTAAGAAAACTTTCATGAATATTAATATTTAAAAGCATACAGATCTAACAATTATCTCTATACTTGTATTTCTATGCACGACAGAGTGACTTATTATTAACCATTCACCAATCAATCGCCATGTTTTTTACGACCCTGATGAAAACAGCTTTTGAAAATATTGTGGGTAAAGGTGAAAATGCTGGTACCCAGCATTTTCTCCTTTTCCCACAATGTTTTCTATCCTTTCAAATCCAGTGCAATTGTTTCAGCTACATTTAGTTTGTCGCGTGCAAATGCTTTCAATGTGAGCAAGTCCAAAATATGTCGTCCCGTAATGATTTGAACTGTTTCACACAAACACTATTTATTTTGGTATCTTATGAATGCCAGTCACAGCTTATTGTTTTCTTTGTGGTGGTGGGAGAGGGTATGTAGGTCAAGATCAGCTTGCTCCGTGATGCACTATACCAAACAAGTCATCACATAATCATGGGTCCATAAAATCCACTTTGTCTAACAACCGGCTTAATCCTGAGGTAGAATGGTCCTTGGAAATGCAGAAAAGTTACCAAAAGCAAAACGTTTCGACCCAGGTCAGCCTGTGCAGACTGCGCAGGCTGACCTGGGTAGATATTTTTTGCAGAAGTATCAAACTCCCTTTTAGAAGAGTATGGTTCATATTAAATGTCTAGAAGTTCTTGAACAATGAGAAAATAAGTTTCTTCCCCCACGACGAGAGGAAAAAAAAAAAACCTGGCATTGCAAAACCAAACATCATGCTATTCTTCACATAGTTTTTCTCCCCCGACTCAATTACATAGTTGAATAATGTTTACGTCTTGGTTGATGCTTGCCTATTTCACGTTGAAATAAACATTGACATAAACAGGTAGTTATAATCATGCTTTATTTCCTTGGAACAATTAGCGATTCACGTTTCTAAGCTGTGATAGGCTATTGCCATCTGTAAGCAATTTTGTTGTGTGTCGGACTACTTTTATGACCTCATATACATGACAGATTACTTTTGGGTACTTGTTTCAAAAAAGCTACGAGATCTTGAGTTAAATGGATACATCTTCCGCGCTATTTTATCAAAATAACATGACTATGTGATGATAAAACGGCTGTTTTGGTTGTAGAGGGTAATTGTCTATTTCTATGGCATAACAATGCTGGCGTAGCTAATTGGTTATCAACAAACGAAAAGACCTAGGTTCATGGGATAGTTTAAATCATTTTCACAGTCGAGTACAAAGGATAGTTTTTAACGTATTATTTAGTGCGGAACAATACTCCGTTGTCTTATTGATAGACATGTTATATCTAGGTGTACTGTGCCTGTTACTTGCTTTTACAACCAAAATATTTCTATACAAGATTGAAACTACTAGTAACTCTTCGCTACCGTTGGGAACTAAAGTAGCTTTTTTTCAGTTCCAGGAAGTTTTGTATCTGGACAATTCCAGGACAATTGATTGGTACTTAGGAGAATTTGTATCTAGAAAATTTGTACTTAGGTTTTTACCCGTACTTCGGAAAACTTGCACTTCAGTCAATAGTACCAGTAATGGTTTACTTCTCAAAAGGATACTTGATCTGAAATGGTGGATACCAGTTTAAGGTGGATACTTAATTTCGGAATAGTCCTGGATAAAAATGGCAAATTTTCCTAAGAATAAGCTGTCTCGAGTATATGAGTTTTCCTTAGAACCTGTCGGGTAATATTTATCCTGTTACTAATTGTACGTGCACGAATTGTCCTTTTACACATCTGCGGACAATATAGACAAATCGTCTTCTCCTCTGTTCTGTATTGTGACCAAACAAGGTTTCTTTATTTGAGTTTTTTTCCCCCTTAACTTGGAGAAATTCAATATTTTTTAGCAGTAAATAGCAGTAAAAGAATAAATGCCATGGGAACAAAATTTATCTATCCCCAAGCATTTCAAGAAAAATCTACATTCAGCAACATCTTAACGATGATTCTCGATTAGTTTGAATTTGTAGATTCCTGTCTAAACTGAAAAATGTTCGGGTTTTCTTTTTGTAGACAGAGGTTAATGCTGATTTTATTTTATGTTAGGAATGCTAAATGTTTGTGTTGATCGCTGAGATATTGCATGATCCGAAAAATTGAGATTGCATCAAACGATGTTGGTGTGTAATACCTCATTATAACTACGGGCTAAATGATTCAGAGTAATTATGTTATAGCAAGCTTATAAGCACTAGATTTCACTTCACATGTTGGTATTAATCAAACCCCTAAAATTTTCTCCAAAAAAAACCCCCACATTTTTTTTCCATCAAACTTTGATATGCTCGACACATCAATAAAGACATGCTTAAAACAGAGACACGTAAAAAAAGGTGGAAAAAAAAGACATAGCTCGTAAAGAGCGATAGCTTCTTTTCGAAGGTGTTTTCAGAAGTTTAATGTTTTGAAATACGGTGAAATTAAAATGTATTCTGTGAGAAGATTATAAGGCGTGAAAAGATGCCTAGTTCGTTGTGTGTGGTCTAGAAGGTTGAAAAGTGAAATTGTCTCAGTTTGTATATTATGATTTGGATGATCGTAAAATATGTAGTTTACAAATTTATAAACTCATCAATCGTTCAAAATGATCAATTCAGCAGGTGATTGTTGTAAAAGAAATGAACCTGCTTATGTGAAAGTGCACAGTGGAAAATTTTAGTGCGAGCATACATTATTTAGCAGATGGCCGAGCCTGGAGTGCAGTCGGTAAAGTACAGGGCTTGTGGGCAACTGTGGTACTGAGGTAGAGCGTCGACCTCTCATATCAAGGGTTCCGGGTTCGAGTCCGCTATGAGCGAGGTCAACCTATGGACCTAACCACATCACGGCGCCAGTACTTGTTAACCCTTATCCCGCTAAATAACTAAAATGAAATTTTCAATTCGATAGTAAAAACCCAAATATTGCTATTTCAAAGTTGTTTTGGGGAATAATATCTCCATATGGGACAGTGTAGATCCAAGATCAGACTGCACGTTCTGTGCAGTCTGATCTTTATCCACACTGTCCGCAAAAGGTCAGTGAGTCACGCTTAGCAGTCTAAGGGTTAAGGTGTTTAAGAAGCACTCTTTAAGAATGATAAGTTGTGACAACTAGTTTTACTAACGATGTCAAATAAAAATGTTTAACCCCAAAGGGCTTAAACCAGGGGGGTCGCTGGCTCGAATTTCCGGCTGGACCAATTTCTTTCAGAGGATCGATGCAGAGTCCTTGCGACAGAAGTCATTTTTTTCTCACCATTTACCATTGTTTCTACGATATTTTCTTCGGAAAGCAGCCAGTGGCTTAGGAAGCGTCTTGTGTGGAGAACTGGTAAAAGAAACCCTAGAAAAGCATGGATAGGTTCACTGGCCACTGTGATATAACCGAAATAACTTTGAAAAAGTCGTTTTAAACTATGCAACAGAATTGACAAAATATTTTGTTGATGCAGAGAGATCATGTTTGTGGTGTTTAACGTTGTTTTCAATGGAATTTAACTTGACAATCAGTGCAAACATCAATGTATTTCAAGCGATTTTCATGCCAGACGAGCGCTCTTTGCAAGATACGGGATGCTTTTTTATCCATAAAAATGTTTGTCGTCTCGATCTGGGGCAGTGATTCTTTTCTAAATAATTTCTGTGTAAGATTCGTAACCTGGAGGCCTTGGGCTCTATCCTCACTAGAACCAATGGTTTTTTTCGTGCAGGTGTCCTTGGGCAAGAGACTTCAAAGCCCAAGCCAAGTAGTGGTGAATCGGGGACCAACATAACTATGTGAGCTGTCGCCGTAATATAACTGCAATAGTATTCAAAGCAGCGTAAAACACCTTTGAATTCTCAATCGAAATGAATTTTGATCGAGCTCAGATTCGGACACACAACCGGCAATGTGTATCATTTTCTATGTGTGTTACCGAATGAAGCTGCGGGGGCAGAAATAAAACAGGTGCACTCACAAAAAGCAGGCATCTGTCTCCTTTCTTGATTTAAAACAAAATTCTAGATTCCTTGATGTTGAAAGCATTTACAAAATATCAATTAAACGAGGCTTAAAAGATCAGGTTTTCCTTTGAAATGATAGAAAACATTATGGGAAAGAGAGAAACATCAGCCTTTTCTCATTACTGTCCAGGAGTTTTTATCAAACCGTCTTCTTGAGGGTCGTAAGAAACACGACCCGATACGTTACCCCGTCAGGGCCATAGGCGAAAATAGGGACCTTTGTGGATGGTATAGACTAAGATCAGACACCAAAAAAAAAACGCTTCAGCGCTTGTTCATCCAAACCTACAATTTAACCATCCTTCAGTTTCAATGGATTGTAATTTAAGCCGTTGAAAGCGCTGAAAGAGTTAATGGTAAACGGTTTTAAAGATACATCTGTACCTGTTTTTAGCCAGTTTTCGACCCATTGCATCTTTATTTTATCAAACTATAATGATTCCTGTATCTTCATGCCAAACGTTGCCCGGACTGTGACGGATAGAAAATGCATTTCATTTTCTGGAGGCCACCAAAGAAATCACTGTTGTAACGTTTTCGGTTTTAGATCGAAGATTTCCGAGAAATGCAATCATCCCTTACACCATGTATTTCGGTAACTTATCTAAACTTACACAGCTGACTAATTCTGAACCAAATTTTAATATCGTGTTTTTCTTTCTGGCTGCTAGTATGTATCTTTAACTCTTTCCCAAATGACAAAAAATTGGACTTGACCAAATGAAAGCATTTGCAGACGACAAGAAAAACGTCACTCAAATAACGATTTTGTCTTTGTTAGTGTAGAAAACATTGAGGAAAAAGGAGAAAATGCTGGTTACCAGCATTTTCTCCTTTTCCCACAATATTTTCAAAAGCTTTCTTCTTCAGGGTCGCTAAATTCGGGGTTGTGTGATGAAAATTAAAACACAATACGTTACGGAAGCATGTTCTTTGGCTTCGCTGCAGCATTAGACATTTAGGAGTCGTATTTACGTATCATCTTAAATCATTATTTTTATAATCGGAATCCTCGTCTTTGAATTAAGCATAAAAACAAAACTGTACTTAGAATTGGTAGTGAATTAGCCGCCATAATTAATGAGCAGAAATCTTTTCATAGCATACCAAAGTTAAACAAAAGTGCAGTTTTGTGCATTCCATGGTTAGATTTACGGCGTGTGGTAACAGACGGGTGTATGAAATCTTAGTTTACCTGCAGGAAATGCATTTCGCGTGCCAAGCAAATGATTTTTATCGAATAAAATACGCCTGTTTTCGCGCATAATTTGATTACACGTTGAGATGGGTTCGTTTGAAGTAATTCTTGCTTGGACTAATAAACCGTTTTTTTTCCCCGAGACAATCCATTTCTTTAACGACCTCTGAGAACAGGTCCTTTGAAAACATCGTGGAAAAAGGAGAAAATGCTGGTACCCAGCATTTTCTCCTTTTCCCACAATGTTTTCTGTCCCGTCCAAGGCAAACCCCATCGAATGAGCCAGATTTAATTTGTCGTCTGCAGACGCTTTCATTTTGGACCAGTCTAAAGTTTTGTCGTCTGGTAAAGAGTTAACAACATATCACCGGAAGACGATTTTCTTCTTCATCTTGCAGCAGAAAGAATTTTAACCCTTTACCACACAATCCACGACCCTGATAAAAATAGCTTTTTAAAACGTGGGAAAAGGAGAAAATGCTGGTTACCAGCATTTTCTCCTTTTCCCACAATGTTTTCTACCCTTTCACAGCCAAGAAGCATAATTCTCGCCACATTTGAATTGTCGTCAGCGAATGCTATGAACTTGGACGACTTCAAATTTTGTTCGTTTTGTAAAGAGTCAAACTATTGTAATAAAAGGAGAAATTACGCGTAAAGTAAAGTAATTTATTGTAATTGTGCTTCTAGATTGTAACAATTAACAGAATTAAGTAACATCATTTTATTAAGCTGACCTATTTCTCTTATAAGATAGGATGCAGTATTCACGAACTATTCTTAAAAACGTCCTTGGTCTTATTCTGCAAGATTTTCTAAATTTAAAAGTAACACAATTTCTGATGCGCTAAGCCAAGTGGTTTAGCCAATCAGAAGTTGTGTTACTTTCAAATTTAGAAAATTATGGAGAACGAGTCTTAGAACGTTCATAAGAATGGTTGGTGAATACGGTCCCTGGTTTTTCTTTGCCCGCCAAGCCCCGGTAGCTCAGTTGGTAGCGTACAGGACTCAAGAACAGGGCGTCGCTGATTCGATCCCCAGCTCGGCCAATTTCTTTTCGAGGATTAATGATAGTCATTGCGACAGGATTCATTCCTGTCTCACCGCTGAACATTGTTTCGATGATGGATATGTGGGAAAGCAGCCAGTGGCTTGGAAAGAATACTGTGCGGAATCTGGTAAAAGAAACTCCAGGAAAGCATGGATAGGTGCATTTGCCACCGCGATATAACTTAAACAATTTTGAAAAACCATACAATCAATCAATCATTTCCTTTCCTTTACCCTTAAGCAGACGACAAAATTTTAGATTAGTCCATATTGAAAGCATTTGCAGACGACAAATTCAGTGTGGCCCCAATTACCACAATGTTTTTTCGAAAGCATTCCTTAGAACGTTTTGGTGTGAAGAATACCAAAAAAAACGGGAAGACAAATGGAGAAATTGCTCGTTTTAAGGAATTTGTTCATTTGTCACGATGTTTAGATAAGCAGACATCAGTGTAACAGAGACCAGAATTACTTGACTCTATACTAAGTTCTAGACTTGTCGAAAATAAAAGAATTTTCCAAAGATGTGCCATTATATGTGGCATATGAGTAGATTTTATCTTTGAAGGGAAGAAGATATCGTGTACAAAAGAAGAACGCTGATAACCCGAAAAGATACCTGCATTTTTCCTTTCCCCACAATGTTTTCTACCCCTTTAACCCTTTACCCCACACCAGAAATGTAAACTTATTCAAAATGTAGATCTATCCAATTTGAAAACATTTGCAGAGGACAATTTAAATGTGGCTCAAATGATGGAACTTTGGTAGGGTAGAAAACATTGTGGGAAAAGGAGAAAATGATGGTTACCAGCATTTTCTCCTTTTCCCATAATGTTTTCAAACGGCTTCTTTCTCAGGGTCGTTAAAACTCGGGATAGTGTGGTAAAAGGTTAAAATGAAAAGTCATATGTTGAACTTTCGTATGCAATTACTTTCAAAATGGACATTTTTCCTTTTTGAGTCTCTAAAAGAATAAGTGAGTTAAGTGTTGAAACATTTTATCCCTTATATGGTTCAGTCATTAGTTACTTTTTTCTACTTCTTTATTTTCGTGACATTGAATTATATGTTTACGTAAAGTTACACCAATTCGCTTTCGGCTACTACTGCTAATGCGTTTTTTGTCCTTTTCGTACAAAAAATCGCCTTTGGCATAGTTCCAGCTAAATATAGATCAAAGTACTGAAAGTACTCGGCTATCATTGCTAATGCGTTTTGACCTTTTTGTACAAAAAAATCTGTTTTGACATTGATCCAGCTACATATATATGAAGGTAAAAGTACAAGCACTTCACATTGTCAATTTTTTATCTGTTTGGTGTTTAACGCCGTTTTCAACATGAGGTATTCAGTGCATTTATCAATGTATTGGAATTTTTTTGTATCCTTGCTTTGCCCGACACTGGCTGCTTTTCCGCATAAACGTCGACAAAACAAAACAGAGTTCAGAGGTGAAAGAGCAACGAATCCGACCATAACAAAGCAGGCAGTGTAGATCAAAGACCATTTTGTGCAGTCTGACATTGTTCCACTCTGTCCTCAAAAGCAGCTAAACCAATAACAGGACCCTTCATGGATTAACTTAGCAATTTCATCAGAAGAATTTCTTTCAGTGTAGCAATACAAGATTTGTCCTGATAGTAGCAAATTCAAGGTTGTCCGCACCAAGGTGGTCTTAACAAAGCAATCACTATAGATCAAAGATCATACTGCATGTTTTGTGCAGTCGGATCTTGATTTACACAGACCGCCAGGCAACTTAGAGCAAGTGGCTTTAAAGATTGATGTCGCAACTTCATCATCACAATTTCTTTCTTTAAGTTTGTATTTATAAGAGTACACGTTTTGTTTAATCCGACATACATTTTGTGTGTATGTACAACGCTTTCAACATTATTGTAGTTACATAACGGTGACAGTTAAATAAATACATTCCCTGTTTTTTCTTCGCCAGTACGAGGCTTGGGCTCGATATTCTGAAATAATAAAAAAAGAAAAAAAAAATAAGGTGACAAAGGACGTGATGTAACGCATTATTGATGCGGTTTTAAGTCGGCAAACAAATTTTGCTGTCACATGAAAAGCCATTTGTCTCTATGTTGTTGGTATCTAAGATATACCAAAGGACAGGATACAATCAACGAAACAATTACAGTTACAAATGACGTATACGTACATCCTTTCGGTGCTACAGGCAAAAAGAGGTTTTTTGCGGACGGCATAGATCAAGATCAGACTGCACAGAACGTGCAGTCTGATCTTGGATCTATACCGTCCGCTTGTTAATGGACTGTGTTTTAGCCGTCAAACCGAGTCTATATTTTGATTAATGAAAGGTTTGTAGGGGGATATTTAGATTTCTTTTTTGTCAAAATATAGAATTCTTGTTTTTCAATCTTCTTTTTGGCAGCTTTTGATCTTAATAAACCAACGCAGACATTTTGAGACAATATATGAGCGGTGTTAAGGGTAAGGGGTTATCCGAAATCTGGTCGAATCTGGTCGAATCATGAGGTAGAATAGTCCTATTCCAGGCAGAAAATTTCTCAATAACTACATTAACTTGATGTTTCGATCAAGGTCAGCCTGAGCGGACTCCAGGAGTTTAATGCATCTTCAACAAGTATCGACCCATGTCAGCCTGCGCAGTCCATATATTTGTATATTTTCTGCATGTCCAAGGACAATACTATCTCATGGTTCAGCCGGTTGTTAGACTAAATTTATTTTATTGATCCATAATTATGTGATGACTTCCTTGGTATAATGCATCACGAAGAGACATTAAACCCCGTTTTCCCAGAACGCCTCTCATATATTTTATATAGAAGTATATATAACATACATTTAGTATATTATAGTACCACAAGGATAGTGTCATTCACAATTTTATGTATAGATTTTGATAGGACAGAATAAAAAGGCTAAGTATAACTTCAAAGTTCTTAATACACTACATATAATTTCAATTAGTTAAATGCATGTTACGTGTACATTTATCAAGCCGAACCTCAGTAGCGCAGTCGGTAGCTTACAGGATTTGAAAATAGGGGGGTCGCTGGTTCGAATCCCCAGCTTGGCCAATTTACTTCCGAGGATTGATGATAGTCATTTTGACAGGGTTCATTTTGACCGGGTTTATTCCTCTCTCACCGCTGATCATTGTCCTGACGATGGTCATATAGGAAAGCATATAGTTGATTTAGAAGAATACTGTGCGAAGTACAGATAAAAGAAACTCCATAAAAGTATGGATAGGTTTACTGGCCGCCACGATATATATCATACAATCAAACATGCTGTTATCAAAAGAAGTGAGTGCATCTTAGCATTTGTCTTGTCAATTTAATGCATGAAAAATGATTGAAACAGACTGGAATTTGTAGTTAATGATATTGACAAAAATCTGAAATCGGCAAGCAGATTTTAGTGTCAAATGAAAAGCTATTTTCTCTATTCGAGCAATTTCCTGGCGGGTTCTTATAGTAAATCCAATTTCTATGATCGTTCTATCCGGAACCGTCATATACACTTGTGCTTAGACTACCGGTATTTTACTTTCTATCTTAGCAGACACCCCACTCAGGTTTTAGTTGCTTCTGTATATAAACGTATGTATAGCAGAAAAAGCTCGTCAGATTGGTGCATTGGTATCACCCGCCCCCCCACCCATGATTAAGTAATTACATGCACTGATTGTGGAACCTTCATACAGAATAAGATAAGTTGGCCTCGCAGATCCGCACTTAGGGGCTGCCTTTCACTTAATTGCGTAGATGTACGCAAACTATTCGGCTTGCAACACGCGAAAAGGGGCATTCGGACATTTGCGTAAAGTGTCGTCTCGGATTAGCCTGCGCAGTCCGCGCAGGCTAATCCGAGACGGCACTTTACGACTACATTAGATTTTGTGCTAAAGTAGACTTGCGCAAAACAGAAAATTACATAAAAACGGAAATTTTCAGATTACATGCTTGCTTACCTAAAACGTGGACGCAAATTTTAAAATTGTGAAAGGCAGCCCAGGACCTCGAGTGCTTTGACTCTATAATACATTCGAAAGTTGTCTGCTGGGTGTCAAACGGCGTCTTCTGCGGGAGCTATTGGGTCAAGGTAATCTATAGGCAATACGATACTTTAACATGCAATAATACAATGAACTTCTGCTAAACGGCAACAAGGCGTGGCAGAGATAAAATAAACTGTACTTACTTAAGATAAAAAAAATAGTTCGGCTTGACACAAATCTCCTATTACAGATTAATATGTCTCGCAGCATGAAAAATCTGCACCATGAGAAATAGGTCGACGGCAGACTGATATTAACTTTTCTACTGCTGGACTGAAAAGCGAATGGTTGAATTTCAAATGGTGTAGATCGAGTTCGGATTCCACAAAGGACAAAAGTAGTTACGAAACACAGGAAATCGTTTAAAACCAGGATTAACTAAGGAAAATGATTTAAGGGTCATGAAGTGAGACTGAATAATCGAAAGACTTTTGCTAAATTGTCTGCAAAAATTGTCCATGGAAAGGCTAGAAAATGTCATCTGCAGATGGGAATATGGCTGGTACATTTCAAATTTTAACAAAGCTTTATTTGATCGAATAAAATACAAATTTTCCGCTTTAATAACTGAAATAAAACGACCATTGTTTTATCGATGAAATACGCAAACCAATAATTTATCAAAGTAAATAGAACGCTCAATTTTGCTTATCGGATTTCTCAATTTATCATTTTATCTGCTGACACGATATTTTTTTTCAAACTGATTCACACCTTTCTTTGTTTGAGAAGTGTTTAACGCTGTCTACAACATTATTTGAGTTATCCCTCCATCTTATGCGACTTTCGGTAAATCCAATATGGTCGTATTTTCAATCGAGGATAGATATAAGTTCTGTCGAAGCGGTCGTTGTACATTTAAATGAGCCATGGCCTGAAAAGGGGTTCAATTCATCTGCAAAAAGTATCGACCCAGGTCAGCCTGCACAGTCTGCGCTGTCTGACCTAAGTCGAAACCTTTTCCTTTCAGTCGATTTTCTGCGTGTACAAGGACCAGTCTACCTCATTATGAAGTTAGTTGGTAAACAAATCGGATTTTATGGATTCATAATTATTGGTTGACATGCTTGGTATCATGCATCACGGAGACCCAGTAAACTCCTTTTTGCCAGGGCATGGCTCAAATGCTTTCCTGGAGATTTTTTTTAGGTCTTTGTACAGTGTCTTTTCCAAACTTCTGATTGCCTTCCACAGTAAACAATATCAAAACGTAAGGCAAGAGAGCAACGAGCTTGTCGTGTCGCATTAACTTTCACCAAATCCTCGGGAAGTATTTGGTCGAGGGAGAACTGAACCAGCGAACGCTGGGATTATATTCCTGTACGTTACCATGCAGGGGCGACTAAAATATATGAGCAGTGGCTTTTCAAAAGGGAAGGGGGGGGGGTTTCAACACATCTCCGTGATGACCAAACAAGTAATTATGGATCCATACAACCCATTTTAGCTAACAACCGAATGAATCATGAGGTACACTTGTCACTTGACATGCACAAATAGCAAAAAATTTCGACCCGTGTCAGCCTGCGCAATCTGAATAGATGCCTTTTACAGATGCATTAAAACGTCCCTTTTGAAAGAGCAAGACTGATTTGCTTTAGCCAGTCACATAATTGGCTTGCAACATGCGAAAAGGGGCATTCGGACATTTGCGTAAAGTGTCGTCTCGGATCAGCCTGCGCAGTCCGCGCAGGCTAATCCGAGATGGCACTTTACGACTACATTAGATTTTGTGCTACAGTAGACTTGTGCAAAACAGAAAATTACATGAAAACGGAAAGTGTCGTTTCGGATTAGCCTGAGCGGACTGCGCAGGCTGATCCGAGACGACACTTTACGCAAATGTCCGAATGCCCCTTTTCGCGTATTGCAGGCCAATTATTGCGTTACTCTGATTTAGAAATCTTTAGATTTTAACAATGATTGCTATCACGAATGGTTACTGAATACGAGCAAATACTTAAAGCATTAAAGTAACCGGAAGCTTGGCATTTCGAAAAATATGCTAAACGTAATGATGCCCCTTACTTTTCTTTTCCCCTGCATAGGGGTCAGTGGTAAAGTGTATAGGACTCGTAACCTGGTGACCCCGGTTCAAGCCTCCCTGGAAAGCCTGAGTTTTTCGTGGGAGTGTCCTTGGGCAAGACATTTCAGAGCCAAAGCCTAGTACTGGTGAAACCCAAAACATGCATAGATATTTCAGCTGTCTCTGTGATATGCTTGCAATACATGTAATCTTGAAAGCGACGTAAAACACCATCAGTCGGTTTGTCGGTCGGTCAGTCGGTCTCAATCCTTCAGTCGATCAATTTCCCCTACCATTCATGCCTTGTTGTTGAAAAGAAAAGGGAATGAAAAAAAAGTGGAAAAAGCACCGCAAGTGAGTGTGGCGATTAGAGAGTGGTCTCATTTTTTGATGACCTTGGTGTAGACTAATCCTCCTTGATTAATTTTATCTTAATAAACATAGCAGCAATGTGCAAAACATCTCCAAAACGGGCGTAAAAATGCATCCTTTTATACCCTATTTCCCTGCTTCATGGCTGTATGCGTGCTTAAACAAGATAAAGAGAGAGAGAGAGAGAGAGAGAGAGAGAGAGAGAGAGAGAGAGAGAGAGAGAAGAGAGAGAGAGAGAGAGAGTCTGAGAGATAGAGAGAGTCTGAGAGCTAGATAGATAGAGACAGAGAGAGTCTGAGAGAGAGTCTGAGAGAGACAGAGAGACAGGGAGAGTCTGAGAGACAGAGAGACAGAGAGACAGAGACAGAAAGACAGAGAGAGAGAGAGAGAGAGAGAGAGAGAGAGACAGACAGACAGAGACAGAGACAGAGAGAAAGAGAGAGACTGAGAGATAGAGAGAGAGTCTGAGAGATAGATAGATAGAGACAGAGACAGAGAGAGTCTGAGAGAGAGGGTCTGAGAGAGACAGGGAGAGTCTGAGAGAGAGAGAGAGAGAGAGAGAGAGAGAGAGAGAGAGAGAGAGAGAGAGAGAGAGAGAGAGAGAGTCTGAGAGATAGAGAGAGAGTCTGAGAGATAGAAAGATAGAGACAGAGACAGAGAGAGTCTGAGAGAGACAGAGAGACAGGGAAAGTCTGAGAGAGAGAGCGAGAGAGAGGGGGGAGACAGACAGAGAGACAGAGAGAAAGAGAGAGAGAGACAGAGAGAGTCTGAGAGACAGAGAGACAGAGAGAGACACAGAGAGAGAGATGCATTGCTCATCAGAAAAAGTTTAGAGAGAAGGCAGCGACTTTTTCATGACCCTCGTTGCAGATTGCTTATAGGCTAAGGCTTAAATTTTCAAAGAACGGGTATAAATAACGTGTCCTTCGCTAGCCTTTTTCTCCTGCCTTTTGTGTCTATTTGTTGAAAAGAATAAAAAAAGTGAAAAAAAAAAAAACCAGAGCAAACGCACTGTTATCAGTTTGAAGATTAGAGAGTGCTCCCAATTTGTATTGACCTCGGGTGCAGATTGCACACACAAAATGGCAAAAAATAAACACCAAATATTTAAGTTTCCACAAACTTGCAAACTGCATATTTATGTAACCAATCGCGGAGGAAACTTAATACTTTCTCATTCAATACATTCACATCAGCATACGATATTTTCACGTCAAGCAGATGATCAGTTTTTGAAAACATTTTGGTAAAAGGAGAAATTGCTCGTGACGAGCAATTTCTGCTTTTGACAAAATGTTTTCCACTTGCCTTAAATCTTTTCATGCCTGAAATCTTACTTTATGTTTTTATGCGTATTCTATAAAAATGTATTTTTCAAGTCATCTCTTGAAAAAAAGAATCGTTTATGAAGGAAATGAGGCAAAGAGCAGTGTTGGATTTACCCTTAAAGCGCCTTTTTCACCACTTAAGTTACCTTTGCGGACAAAGTAGATCAAGATCAGGCTGCACAGAACAAACAGTCTGATCTTTGATAAACTTTGTCTACCTCGAGACATTAGTGGCAAAACAAGCCTGGAAATTGCACTTAGTTTGGTCTTATTTCTGGACTGCAAATGTCTGTTGAGGTTATTCGGCTCTTCACGGATTAGTCACATAAATAACGTCAAAAACTGTTGGCTGTTCACACAGCAATATTATTATCACTACTGTCCCAGAATCCATTTCTCTATCTATTTGGCGCCTGATAAAAAAAAAAAGAAACGATAAATACTACATCCTGGATTATTTAGCTCATCTTTGCAGACGGAGGAGATAATGATCAGACTACAAAGAAGGTGTGGTCTAATCTTTTGACTGGACGGTCCGCTACCTTATACTAAGCTTTGATCATGATATGTCACTTGAGATGGCTAGAAATAAGACCTCGAACAATACTTAATTCATGTAGATAACAACGACAGAACCAGAGAGAGAGAGAGAGAGAGAGAGAGAGAGCGAGCGAGAGAGAGAGAGAGAGATAAAAGCAGACAGACACGATATTGGAAGACAATATCATTCAGTAAAATTATGACTTTGTTCCCTCCTCCCCCCCCCCCCCCCCAAATGTGTATTCCATTAACTCTTAGGCTGCTGAGTGTGACTCACAGACCTTTAAGTTACAGTCGTTTGACAGACATTGCTGTCCTACCTGATGGTACTATATTGACCCTTTGGCAGCTAAGCGCGACCCAAGTACCGTTTGCGGACAGTGATCAAGAGCAAAATTACGGTTTTCACAAACGGTTTGAAAGTTCAGCAGGTGAAGGATTAATTTGGAACGAAGGAAATCTTGACACTGAACTAATCACAGAAAGGGAAACTGATCTATTGTACAACAGAAGAGAAGGTTGTGCTTAGACATCATTAAAGGCCTTTTTTTAACCCAATTTTTGTCATGTATGATTACGACTCGCGATACATGAATCTTTTGAAGAAAAGTCGCGAAACCTAAAGTATCCGATTATGAAGTTAACGTGTAAGTACGGCACCATACATAAAGGAAGGATTACCTTTCCGTCAGATCATTTAAAATATACGATATTACGAGCAAAATTCATCCACAAAAACTGTATTACATGCTTAGTCTGGGTTTCAGTCTTATCACTTTTTGCCCTTAGTATATTTTGGAGCTACTTTGTCATTAAAAATGATAATAACTACGGAGCACAATAATAGTTTATATCTATATAGAGCTGTTTAGACCGTTATAAGGAAACCGCAGTAAGGCGTTATTTAGGATGTTTTGCATCTTGACGGAGGATATAACAATACAACACAATACTATACGATACAATGAATAAAACATATTGTTTTGTTCTCTCGGTTGCATCATTATAATAATTGGCCTGCAACACGCGAAAAGGGGCATTCGGACATTGCCGCGGTAAGGTGTCGTCGCGGATCCGTCTGCGCAGTCCGCTCAGACTGATCCGAGACGACACTTTACTACTATATTCTATTTCGTGCTACGGTAGACATGCGCGAAAGAGAAAATTGCATAAGAACGGAAAGTGTCGTCTCGGATTAGCCTGCGCGGACTGCGCAGGCTGATCCGAAATGACACTTTACGCAAATGTCCGAATGCCCCTTTTCGCGTATTGCAGGCCAATTATATGTGTATAACTTCAGATTTATAGGGGACGGGTAACTTTCCGGGTTTAAATCTCGTAAATCGGAGGAAAATAGTGAAAACGGGAATAAAGAGAAAAAAACGTGCTGGGTAACACCATACACTCAATCACCACCTAGTTGCGTATCTGATCCTTTTTCAATGAGTTCGTATGTTGTTTAACCCTCTTCCAAATGATCCTGAGTTTGAATGTCCCAGCAATGCTTTTTTTTTTTAAAGCTTTGAGGGAAGAGGAAAAATGCTGGTAACCAGCAGTTTCTCCTCTTCCAACAAGGATAAATGTCATCATTTGAGCCACATTTTATTTTTTTTTTTTCTGTCAATGCTTTTAATTTGGACAAGTCTAAGATTTTGTCGCATGGTAAAAAGAGTTAAGAAGTGAACTGTTTATTTATTTAGTGCTGTGGTATCAGTTTTCGAGTCTGTTTAACTGTTTTCGCCCCAATTGTTTTCGCGGTTTCGCTCGGCTTTCGCTGACAGAAATGCGAAAACATTTCGCCGGTGATGCTTTTATAAACATTAGTGTTACGATGTTTGCCTGGTTTGTCTGTCAAACACATTATCTTTCTTTACATAACAATCTGACTTTTGTTAATTTTTTTTCTTACTTTCAACCCCACCATTTTTCACTTATTTCCTATAATTATCAGGGGTTTGCGTTGCTTAGCGGTCAAGTGTAGCACTCGTTATTGTAGTTTTATTCCATTTAAAGCTCTAAATATTTTGTACCCTTTTCTTACGTAAAACAACCGATGCTAGGTTATATTGCATACAGTGTGAGAAAGAGTGATGTAAAAACAAAAATGACAAAAATTATTGAACTTATTGACCGACCGCCGAAAATATTTCTACAGAGAGAGAAAATTCTATAGAACATCTTTTCAATAGTAAGAAATAGACTGAAATCTTTTCCAGGCAATGCCGTGTTTTACGATCCCGAGGAAGAAGGCTTAGAAAAGTAAATAATGCTGACAATCAGCATTTTCTTGTTATCTACAATGTTTTCTACCCTTTCAAAAGCGAATCCTATTATTTTAGCTGATCAGTTTATCGCTTGTAAGTGCTTTCAATATGGATGAATTCGAAAAAAAAAAAACGTGTAATAAAGAGCACAGGGACTTTGGGCTATATTTCTTTTGTCGTAGTTTTTGTTTTCTTTACACCAGTCAAACAAACATTATGACAAAAGAATCAATGCTACAAGTTCCCATGGTAATGAGTTAATCTTAGACTGTAGACAAAGGCGCAGTCTGTGACAGACGACATTGCCACACCACCGGAAATCGGAAACCAGCTGACTGGGCGGATCACAACGACAATAGATTGTAACCTTACTCTACAAGATAGTTCCAATATAGTTTTAATTATTATAATTAGATTATCGAGGGCTGACGACGCAGATAGGCTGGGTCAGAGTAACCCTTTTTTATTTGCCAACGCTTCCTTTGCTCAGTGACAAGTTTTTGTTATAATTCACTTCAAATAGCGATTTAAATAGCCTTTGCAGAATGTAGATCGAGACCACACGAAACAGAACACGCAGTCTTATCTAGGGTTAACACCGTTCACTATCTTACGTTATACTATGACTATATTCTTCTTTAATACTGCAGTAGACAGTAACTCTTATCCTGCTATATAAGTTAAATGAGACTTTCAAGCCGTTAGTAAAAACCCAAATAATCCTGTTTCAGACTGAGTTTTTGGAGAAAAAATATCTTCATATCGGACAGTATAGATCCAAGATCAGACTGCACGTTCTGTGCAGTCTGATCTTAATCTACACTGTCCGCAAAAGGTCAGCGAGTAGCCCTAAGCAGCCTAAGGGTTAACTGTCAGACCTCGAAAAACGTCGTATTTTTTTTTTGGGGGGGGGGGGGGCAGCTAAAGTGTCGACTCTTTACCATACAGATAATTCTTGGAATCGTACGAATCTTAAACATTTGCAATTGGCAAATGCACAGTAGCTTAAATGTTGGGAATTGTCTTAAAAAGGATAGAAACCATTGAAGGAAAAGAAGAAAATGCTAGTTACCAGCATTTTCTCCTTTTCTTTCAATGCTTTCAAAATTATTTCACCTCCAGGACGTCAAAAACTGTGGATTGTGTGGTTGAGGGTTTAAGGACGATATTCGCCGATATCTAAAGGAGAAGGGCGAAACTGCTTTGTGACGCAATCAACGATTGTTTTATTATTGCCCAACCCTGATAAAGTACCTAGACGTGAAGTAATATTACGAGTATGCAAAAGACAATAAAATGTCAGCTGTATTTGAAAAGTACAGAAAGTACTCAGAGCCAGGCTTTTTTTTTTTTAAACTCCTTGTATACATGTAACTAAAACACAATTTGCTGAGGTCACCAAACGTTAGGTTAAATTTCTAGTCGACCCATTATGGTACAGGAGTAGCTTAGGTTAGTTAAAGATTATGATTTATTACAAGAATTGCATGTATTTAAAAGAAACAGTACCGTTTCTTGGTAAAGAAGACAAAACGGGAAAAGGAGCATATCCTCTTTTTCAAGCACTTGCTCCTTTTTCCAGAATGATTTTAAAAGTTTCCGTCTGTATGTATGTGTGTAAACAGTTGTAAGTTAAATAATGGGTTTTCCACGGATGGCTCTAAAGATTTACTTTGTTTTGCGACAGTACAATATTTAACGAAAGCTTTGCGACGTGCACTTCCGTAGTAAGCGTAGTAATATAATGCTTTCCTATCTCGGTCGAGAAAGAAAGGGCAAACCGTATCGAGGAAGACCTCAAGTTCTGCTTGCATTCGTCAATGGACATTTTATTCATTTCGGTTATAACTGGATTTGTTCCTGTCATCGATCGTTCTTTATTTTGTCTGTTCATTTTTTTACCCCCTCCCCCTTTCCTGCTAAATGCCTTGACCTTGCAATGATTGGCCCTTTTTTTAACTCGCTGAAAATTATTATTCCATTTTATTAGTAACCTAAGTCTAAAGCAGACGAGTGAATATACGTCGCAAAGGCAAGCAAAATTTGTACCGATCATTTTTTTCTCCTGCAACAATATTTTAATTATGTTGCCTCTATTCCAGGCGGTCTAAAGACGGTTGCAATTACCTAATTTTGGAAAAAAACAACAACAATAACTTGAATTAACCCTCACCCACATAAGTACCCTAATGTTGCACTCATTTGACCAAATTCCAAACTCTAATTAGAGAAACTATGGTATCATTATGCAATAAAGTAAATGGATTTTTATAACCGAAATTTGCTCGTATAATTAAGAAACATCATCTTCTTAAGCATAATCACGTAGTTTATTTGATTCTCATATCAGTTAATAAAATGTCTGTGAAAAAAATCTCATAAAGACATAAAAATCTAACTAAGACACGTGATTAATTATTTTTTCCTGCTACAGAATTCAACGTTTGAGTCCTTATAAAATAACTGAGCCACGTTCTTGCAAACGGGGATTTAATTCATCTCCATGATATAATATACGAAGTAAGCCATCACATAATTATGGATCCATAAAATCCATTTTGTCTAACAGCTGACTGAATCATGAGATGGCCTGCAACACGCGAAAAGGGGCATTCGGACATTTGCGTAAAGTGTCGTCTCGGATCAGCCTGCGCAGTCCGCGCAGGCTAATCCGAAACGACACTTTCCGTTTTTATGTAATTTTCTGTTTTGCACAAGTCTGCTGTAGCACAAAATCTAATGTAGTCGTAAAGTGCCGTCTCGGATTAGCCTGCGCAGACTGCGCAGGCTGATCCGAGACGACACTTTACGCAAATGTCCGAATGCCCCTTTTCGCGTGTTGCAAGCCAGATAGAACTGGTCCTCGGACATCAGACATTGGCCAATAGCAAAAAGTTTGGGCCCAGGTCAGCCTGCGCGGACTGCGCAGGCTGACGTGGGTCGAAACTTTTCGCAAATGCATGAAATCTATTTTCACGGAGTATGGTTCAATTTTCTATCCCTTCACATGAAAGCCGAGACCGGTAGCGCTGTTGGTTACGAAAAGGTTCAAAACTCCAGGGGTTGCAGGTTTGAGTCTCAGCTCGACCAATTTCTTTCCAAGGATTGATAAAAGTCATTGCGGCAGAATTCATTCCGTCTCGCCCACTGAGTAATGTTTCGGCGATGTGTATGTGGGCAACCAGCCAGCATTTTTTCATGGCGTTACTTCCCCGCCCCCCCCCCCCCCCCCCCCCCACTTTCGTACGAAAAGTGCCAACATTGTGAGCCACGCCTAATTTGTCGAGTACAAATGCTTTGGATATAAACAAGCCTGTCATAAAATTGTGTGATCTGGTAAAGATTCAAGTAAGCGTAATGCAGTTATTAGTGCTAAGTTTGCTTGTGAAAAACACTTCTTACTCCTATCCTGCTTATAAACTAACATGAAACTTTCAAGTCGACAGAAAAACCCAAATGTTGCTATTTCAAAATTATTTTTGGGGGCAAAAATTTATCCTTATCGGACAGTGTAGATCCAAGATCAGACTGCACGTTCTGTGCAGTCTGATCTTGATCTACACCGTCCGCAAAAGGCTCCTGAGTCGTGCTTAGCAGCCTAAGGGTTAAACGTTGAACAAACAAATTCCAAGTTTTCACAACCCTGGGTAAAATGGCTTTTGATTGATTATCAGCATTTTCTCCATTTTACAACAACGTTTTCTAGCCTTTCAAAAACACATCGAATCCTTTGAGTTACAGTTTTCTTTTTGCAGAAGTTTACAAATTAGCCGTCTGGTAAAGAGTTAACATGCGGAGCGATACTTATAGGAAATTCATGTAAGTGAATTTAGTCGGAAGCAAATCGCCCCAACATTCAAATTTTGATCCGTTTTCGAATGAAAAAGAAAATGTATATGACAAAATGTCGGATAGTGTGGATCAAAGATCAGATATCACGTTCTGTACAGTTTGATCTCGATCTGCACTGTCCGCAAGGGCAATTCAAAATTGTTTCTGACTCCGAAAGGGTTGGTTAAGCTACTTAATTCCCTGAGCAATGAAAAAGATAGTAAACTTTTTACAGATTTATTGAAAATATGATAAAAACAAAATCATTTGTAATAGATTTTTTATGCAGAGCTTGCAAAGGTGATTACGTATTTTATTGAGTGTTTGAAAGTCGTAAACTGGAGAAATTATTAAGGTTAGAAGGTTAACCGTTCTCATGGCATGTAGGTACATGTCGAGTGCGTTTCTTCTTCTTCTTCTTCAACAACATCATCATAATTATCTTCTTCTTCTTCTTCTTCAACAACATCATCATAATTATCTTCTTCTTCTTCTTCTTCTTCTATTTCTTCTGCTTTCAGATGTTGTTGTTCATTATCATCATTGTCATCATTAGCAACAGCAGGAGCAGAAGAAGAAGCAGCCACAACAAAAACATCTTCTTCTTCTTCATCATCATCATCATCATCGATATCATCATCATCATCATCATCATCTAATTGAAAGTTATAGACTGAAAAATATGTTTAAGTTAAAAGATTAATTTCTGGCTTGAAGTTGGATTGGTGCGCCTTCAACAGCAGCAGCAATACTACCCTCGGTTTCAGTTTCATCGTTATCAGATGTAAAATCTTCTCTAATCTACAAACTTCACAACATGTGTTCTGTCTATGCCAAAAATAAGACAGACAGAAAATAACAACAATAATTTGAAATACAGGGTGTTTTATATTATCTATCCTTATTTTAAGAGTCAATATTTTCAACTGATTTCAATTTAAACTGAATTGAAAGCTGCCAACTTAGCTCATTTTTCCCCTTCTCTCTCTTTTTCAGAGCCACGGTGATATCAATTAACCTGACCACGTGGTACAAAGATGATGGTGGACTCACCTTAAAGATATGTTCACAAGGTAAACAAAATCACTATTTCATCTAGGTTCGATCCTCATTTACGTGGAAATGCCCCTGGACACGGCTCTCCGAAGCCCAATAGAAGTACCCGCAATTCGGCATCACAAATTACTTGTGTGAAAGAACGGGGACTGCATTCACTCGGCGACCTCTTTAAATCACATTCCTATTTTATTTCTCAAGATTTTTTCACTAAATTTAAGACGCAACGTTATTTCTGATTGGCTAAAGTATTTATTTTACAATTTGGTTAAGCCAATCAGAAGATACGTTACTTTCTTTATTACGAATAAGTCTAAAATTCCAATTTAGAATTCAATTCAATTCAATAGTTTTATTCTTTGACTTGAACCATGAGGTTCCTCGTCAATTTCATGTACAAATGATTGATACGGACCCAAGATTATTAATATGTCATTCGTGGACTCAAAAGTTTATAGAAAAGAATATTCAATTTTCTTCCATGATTTGGAAATAGTGTGAAAAAGAAAAAGAATGCCAAATTTTACGGGCATAGAGTAATATTTCAATCCAAGTCAGCATCTAGAAGGATTTATTTACCAACATGATTTCGTAAATTAAACACATAAAATGCAAAAATATGTTACATAATGTAGCGATCTATAGATAAATTTTCGGCATTTATTTTATTTTAATCCGCTTTTATTTGGAAAACACCCTTTGATAAAAATCGTTTGATATTCACACGGATTTGTATGGTAAATATTCTTTGGTTTCAACCCGTTCACCCCCACTGGCAACCATAAATAGCTTTTGTGGAAGGCGCAGATCAAGATTAGACTGCACAGACCTGGCAGTCTGATCTTGGATCTATACCATCCGCTACCTAATCCTTAACTACGTCCAAATTCATTTTCAAACGCCATAGAAATCTACTATAGATCTCGAAAATTGTAAAATCAAATTTGTTTTTGCGGCGTAAGGGTGGTAGCCAGTACTCGGTTTAGGCTCGGAAGTGTCTTGCCCAAGAACACTCATGCATAAAACCCAGTGCTTCCAGCGAGTCTCCAACCCTGTTTATATGATTTGGGGATTTGCGGGCAGTCCAAACATGACTCAAAAGCAGACTGTTCTAAGTGTAAACCATCTAGCATTTTGAGCATATTTATGACCAAAATATTGTATTGATCCGTAACTTCTTGCTTGGCTGTAAAAAACTTTTTTTTTTTGGGGGGGGGGGAGGGGAATAGCAAATCGTCATATTGAAATAATGACGCCATGGTGTTCAAACGTAGTGCGCTAAACTCGATACGATTCAAATTCTTTTCGTTACTGCCCAGAATTAAGACGTATGTAAAATTCGTGAATTTCACAACCATGAAATTAGAGTCTTCTCCTTCCATACTGAAATATCAAAGTGCCAAAGGGTTTTTTAAAAAAAAGTGGGAAAGCAAAGTATGGCCAAGTTGACGTCATAACGTTCAGACGTATATGTAGTACGAGTATACTACAAACGTGACACTTCGATCCCATTTCGTTCCCAAATTAAATTGCAACAATAATTCTATGACACGTGTGTCAAATCAGTGAATGTAACAAATAAAAAAGATGTCATAAAAACAGCTTGAAAGAACAGATGTCCCCAGTGTAAGTTTGATAAATTCATTTGCGTCCTTTCCACTTTTTTAATAACTGTCTTAAAAGTGCGGAAATAAAAAAAAAAAAGAAAATTGTAATAACTTATCAAAATCTTAAAAAATTGAATAATATGACGCGTGAACTGATTGTTTTATGTTATCGATGTATTGCGGTGTTCATGATAGTGGCACGCATGACACTTTGCATGATACATTGAATGGTCACTGAATTCGACCGGGGTAATATATCGTTTCAAAGTTGACAGCGCTTAAAACCACAGTTAAGAACCGACATAGTTTTACTATCTAGATTTGAAGTCGGAGTACAACATGGACTGGTATGTGAAAACAGCCCCTGGTATCGTTATACCTTTTCAGAATTTGAACTACCACCTAAATTGAAATAAACTGAACCCTTTCAAACTTTAACCCTTATGCTGATGAACGCTGAACACAGAACGTGCAGTCTGATCTTGGATCTACACTGTCCGATAAGGATATATTTTCCCCCCCAAAAAAATCTTGACAAAGCATCAGTCGGGTTTTTACTATCGGTTTTAAAGTTTCATTTAACTTATTAAGTAGGTTAAGGATTAACTCTTTACCAAACGACAAAATTTTAGACGAGTCCAAATAGAAAGGATTTGCAGACGACAAAATTAACGTGACTCAAAAATTGAAGTTAGTTCTGGGAGGGTAGAAAACATTGTGGGAAAAGGAGAAAATGCTGGTTACCAGCATTTTCTCCTTTTCCCACGATGTTTTCAAAAGGCTTCTTTTCCAGGGTCGTGAAAACCAGGGATTGTTTGGGAAAGGGTTAAACTTAATTGAACTGGACTAAAATTATTAACGGAAGCCGTGATGCTTTCATTTCCATCCGTTGATTTTTAAATTGGTATGGTAAATCTTTGAGCGTTATATATAGAACAAGATCAGACTGTAGGAATGAACATGTTGATCCTGATCTACCCTTTGCATACTTGCATGACATCAGTGATTGCGAGACGGAAGTTATACCTATGTTTAGAAAATCTTTCTTTTCATCGCCAATATATCATAATTATGAACTTGACCTTTTTTAACTGCTGAAAGTACACTCCAATGATTTTTATCTCATTGGCTTGTCTGAAGCAGGAAACGGTATAGATCTAAGATCAAACTGCACATTCTGTGCAGACTGCACTTTCTGCACAGTCTGGTCTTGATCTATGACGTCCGCAAAAGCTCCTGTTTTCGTCTATGGTGCTGAAAGGGGTAAACTAACGTTGCGTAAGGTTTTGTGCCGGAACTTGGAATAAGCCAGGTCTAGGTTTTTTTTATGCTAAACGGTCTTAATTTGATGCTGATGAATGAGAGAAAAAATATCATGACACGTGGACAAAAATAGCATTAACTCAGAGTGAACCTGATTTAATTATCAAACCAAATACACTTTGCAATTAGCACAGCTGCCGTAATCCGTCAAGACTGATTTGACACACGCCATTGTATGTCGTAAACGATTACTGAAATTCACTGAAAACCACTTTTTGGCAGTATTTCCGGTGAAAAAGATCACGTCTGCTTATTATCAAGACGAGATTACCTGTTGTTTACAAAAACGAAATGCTGATTTTGGGCTTTTTATTTAATGGGGCGTGAAATTTCTGAAATTTCCTTGCACTTGTCAGAAAATATGATGAGTGATTTCAGTGGGATAAATCACGTGGCTGTTTTGAAAGCTTAGATATATCTTCAACCTTAAATATGTTAATTATAGCTTTTTTTGTCTTAAACACGAAAAGTAAAATGTTCGAACTCCAACCAATACCTAAGTAAACTGTTAGGCCTTTGTCACGCAAGCGTTAAAATGGCATTGAAGAAGATTTAAGCTCCCTTCTTTTTAACGGAGAGGAGCATATTTTGTTAAAAAAAAGGCGTGACTGTTTACCTTTAGTTTCCGGAGGGTGGGGGACCCAAAAGAAATTGCCTCCGGTGCGGTACTGGAACCCACGACCTTTAAAACCATAGTCGGTGACTCTAACAACTGAGCTATCAGTGAATCTGTCACTATAACCGTGAATTTCAGATTTATCCACCAATGACGAGCAATTACTTGGTGATGCTTCGGCCCAATCAGATTCCCCGGAATGTTGCGCATGCGGAGAGGCCCGGTATAAAATGGTGTTTCAAGGATTGTGGTCACGTCAAACCCATCCGAAAGATTTCCCTACTGGCAAAGGTAAATATTATAATTATTCTTTGCAGAAAACAAGTAAATTCTTTTCAATACGTGACTTCTTAACCCTAAGGCCACTAAGAGAAACTCAAAGACCTTTTGCGGACAATGAAGATCAAGATCAGACTGCACAGAAGGTTCAGCCTGATCTTTGATCCACATTGTCCGATCAGGAGCTATATCTTCCACCAAAAGAAATGGCAAAATCTTTGTTTTTACCATCACCTTGAACGTCTCATTTCGCTTATTTAGCAGGATAAGGGTTGATGTATTCGCCGAGCCCAGTAACTCGGTCAGTTATGTACCGAGCTTGAAACCAGGGGTCGCTGGTTCGATTACCAAGCTCGGCGAATTTCTTTTCGAGGATTGATAATTTTCGTTGCGACAGGATTTATTGCTTTCTCACTGCTGATTAATGTTTCCACGATGTTATATTGGGAAGCAGCCTGTAGCTTGATAAAAAGAATATTGTGTAACTAGTAAATATAACGGAAATAATGTTGAAAACAGGATTTAAAAAAAAAAAAAAAACATTCAAATAAACGCCTTCTTTTTACTCTGTTAAAAAAGAATTTAGGTTGGAAGGGAAAGGTTGAAAAATTGGAAGGTTGAAACGAGATAAAGCCCCTTAAACCCTGTACAAATGGTCGCGTGTTTTTGTAGACGTGATGGAGAAGGATTTCGAACTAATCCCACGGAAAGGAGTCAGCGTTATCCCTTTTTCTCAGAATGTTTTCTATCCTATGAAATACCAAGCCAATAATTTTAGCCATATTTGATTTATCGTCCGTAAATACTTTCAGTATAAATTGATTGATTCACCAATTGATTGAGTTATTGATCGTTCTATTAATCAATAGATAGTTCCATTGGTTACTTGACTGGTATGTGTTTACGCCGCTTACAACATTATTGTGTTTACGCCGCTTACAACATTATTGCTGTCATAGTTAACTTACTCATGTGTGCCCTAGATTTTTTTTCCCAGTTTTACTAGGCTAGGGCTCTGTTGTGTCTTGTCCAAGTAGTCTTTAAAAAAGACAATGAGCGCCTCAAATGAAAATCGAACACGGGACCTCGGGGCTGCTAATCCAACGCCTTCACCAAGAAGTCATACAGTACCGCCTATAAGTATGGAAAAGTGTGCAATTCTCAGTGGTGTCTGATAAAAAGTTACCCCATTACCAAACAATCCCAATTTTTGAAAACTTTTTTTTTAAAAGGAGAAAATGCTGATAGCTAGCGTCTCCCCTTTCTCACAGTGTTCCATACACAGTTCCCATCATTTAAGCAACAGATAAGTTACTTCCTGCAACTGCTTTTAAATGGACAAGTCTAGAATCTAGCCGTGTAGTAAAAATTTAAATAAAACACGCTATAAAACATTCAACATATTGTTCGACTGACATATCTTTAGACTTTTATTGAAACTCGAACGAATAACAAATTAGACGTCAGAACAAAATATTAACCCCTAGGCTGCTAAGCGCGACTCACTGACCTTTTGCGGATAGTGTAGATCAAGATCAGACTGCACAGAACGTGCAGTCTGATCTTGGATCTACACTGTCCGATAAGGAGATATCATTCCCCAAAACATAACTTTGAAATAGCAATATTTGGGTTTTTATTATCGAATTGAAAATTTCATTTTAGTTATTTAGCAGGATAAGGATTAAAACAAGACATGTGAGCCGCGCTCTAGCAAAAGGGGGCTTAATGCATATCTATGCGTGATGCATGATACCAAGCAAGCCATCACATACTTATGGATCCATAATAACCACATTTTTAACAACCGACTTAATCATGAGGTAGACTGGTTCTTGGACATACAAAAAATCGGCCAGTAGCGAAAAGTTTCGGACCAGGTCAGCCTGCGCGGAGTGCTCGGGCCGACCTGGGCCGGTACTTTTCGCAGATGCATTAATCCCCCTTTTCACAGAGCATGACTTATGTATTATAGAAAAGTGGCTGTTATAATAATAAAATTACGAAGCGTATGAAATTCATCAACCTTTTTAACTCTGTACCAAGCGACTAAATTTTAAACTTGTCCAATTTGAAAGCGTTTGCAGGCGACAAATTAAATGTGGTTTAAATGATCGAAATTGCCACTCAAAGAGTAAGCAACAGTGTAAGAAAACGATGAAATGCTGATTAACAGCATTTTCTCCTCTTACCAATATGTTGTTAATAGCCTGCTTTCTGAGGTTCGCTAAAACTTGGGAATTTTTGGTAAAGGGTTAACTCTTTGCCAAACAACAAAATTTTATACATGTCCAATTTGAAATTATTTGCAAACAACAAAGTGAATATTGCACAAATTACGAAATTTTTCTTTGAAGGATAGAAAACATAGTGGGAAAAAGATTGATTGACTGATTGATTGTATGGTGTTTAACGCTGTTTTCAACATTATTTCAGTTATATCGCAGCGGCCAGTGCACCTATCCATGCTTTCCTGGATTTTCTTTTACCAGTACTTCGCACAGTATTCTTTCCAAGCCACTGGCTGCTGTCCCACATAACCATCGTCGAAACAATGGTAAGTGGTGACAGAGAAATGAATCCTGTCGCAATGACTTCCACCGATCTTTGGAAAGAAATTAACCGAGCCGGGGATCGAACCAGTGACCCCGTGGTTTTAAGTCCTGTACGCTACGGACTGAGCTACGGGGCTCGGCTAGTGGGAAAAGGAGAAAAAATTAATGCTGGTTACCAGCATTTTCTCCTTTTCCCTCGATGGTTTCAAAAGTCCTTGTCCTTGGGGGTCGTTAGATCTCGGGATTGTGTGGTAAAAGGGTAAGATATCGCAGGTGATTTTATGTGTTATTTTAGACAGTATATATCAAGATCAAACTGCACATAGCGTGCAATCTGATCCTAGATCTATTACAAAATTTTCGGGAAGTATTATGGTCCTAATGGATGCAAAGAATGCATGATCTGGGTATGAATTTAGTTACTGAAGCTCACCAAACAGTCTGCTCTATTATAGACCCTAATGAAGAATATTTTTAAAAACATCACAGAGAACCTATACCAGAGAAGCGAGTAACTCTCGAAGCATTTTTGACATAGTTATGCTGCTGTTGTTTTTTACTTAGCATTTTCAACGAAAATAGCGCCAGTAGCCAAGCGCTGGCATCCGCATGCGGTGCTCTTCTTGTCTTTTTTCTACAATGTTTTCCTCATAGCGGACTTCTTCATGAGGCTTGTGAAAGCACGGGGCTGTTTTGTAAACGATTAATTAACCCTTCACCTGTTGAATAAATGAATTGAAAATTACCACTCAACAGTAAAAACTCAAATATTGCGATTTTAAAGTTGATATTTCAACACGTGGGGGGGGGGGGGGAATAACGTAGCGGACATCTGCACGTTCTGTGCATTCTGATCTTGATCTACAATGTTCGCAGAAAAATGGCCCCGAGTCGTGCTTAGTAGCCTAACGGTTTTATTGGACAGCTCATGTCATGAACCAGGCTTTCTTGTGGCTCCGTATATCATTTGATCTGTCAGGAAATTATAAAGAGAGTGATATACAATAGCGAATTTTTATGCTAATATCAGATGGGGTTAAAAGGTTTGATTGCGGCAGATGGACATAATACGTTCATTCCATTTACTGGTGTGTGTATAATTAATTCATATAAATATACATAAATACTTCAACACGAAAGCTAAGGCTAAGTATTAAGCCTTAGGCTGCTAAGCGCGACTCACTCACAGAACGTGCAGTCTGGTCTTGGATCTACAATGTCTGTCAAGGAGATATTGCTCTCCCCAAAATAACTTTGAAATAGCGACAATTCGTTTTTTGCTATCGAATTGAAGGTATTATTTGACATATTCAGCAGGATAAGGGTTAAATTTGTTTCTTCGTATTTCTTGATGGAAAAGTAGCTACATGTATATCAAAAGTCTTTGATTCTTTACCAGACAACAAATTTTATACTTGCCCAAACTGAGACAATTTGTACATGACACACTAAATGCGGCTCAAATGTTGGAATTTGTCTTTGAAAGGTTAGAAAACATTGTGGTTACCAGCATTTTCGCCTTTTCCCACAATGCTTCCAAAACTCTTCCTCTTCATGGTTGTTAAAACTCGGAATTGTGTGATTAAGCGTTAAGATCGTAAAAAATGGTTCATGTTACAATGGTAAACTTGTAGCCGAGCCCTGTAGCTCAGTCGGTACGGGGTTTAAAATTAGGGAGTAGAAGATAGGGGCACGGGTCGCCCAACGATATAACTGAAATACGTCGAAAACGGCTTTTGACAACATTAAGAAAAAAATCGTTTAGTAAATTTAAACCTGCTCATTCAAAATACAAGATGACAGAATTTATACAAAATAACAAAATTACAATGGAAAGTTCTGTGAGAGTGAATATCAGGTGATGGTCATGTCGAATTTGTTTTCTAGGAAAAGGGGTGGGTTGGGGCAAGACGCTGCAGAGTCCTGTTTGGTTAAGTCTAAGAAGTACATGAATAAGCGAGTTGTAGTCGTGATATGAATCAAATTATCTTGAAAGAAGAAAACAAGAGAAATCAACAAATCACGAATACTGTTCGATATAATATGATAAACCTTACAAATGTCGTAGATTGCAAGTACATAATTTATGTTTGACACAATATAGCCTACCATCGTCTTCCATAAAGTGCAAAGTAAAGATTTTCACGGCGCTTTTACGGATATTGAGTTCAAGATTAGACTGCATAGAACGTCAAATCTTGGATCTACACCGTCCGATCAGGTGATTTTTTTGCCAGTGAAAATAACTTTGAAACATTAATATCTTGGTCTTCAATACTGGCTAGAAAGTTTCATTTAATCAATTGCGGTATTAAAGGGTTCAGAATTTCATCTGAAAGATCCTAATCGTTTTCTTGTCACCAAAGGAAAAGAAAAAGACAACTGTGTTTAATGTGAAGATTTTGCCTTTTTAACAGACAATTTTTCACAAAAATACGTATATTCCTCCTTTGGTCAATACCTATACGGACGTTCCCCATAATAATTCTTTACAGAACGTCGTCTAGGGATTACTCGAGTCAGACGTCGTAATGATCGAAAAGGGTCGAAATTGTCGAACAGAGTTATGTTGTGGGTTGAAAAGGGTTTGAGATATCGTGTATCAATTATTGCCTAATTGAAGCGATATGGAAAAATAAATCTTATGACAGTTGAATAAAAATTGAAAAATGATTATCTATTACCGCTTCACTCCCCCTCAACATATAGACACGTAAATCAACGAAATATGTTTTCATCCCTTTAACCTATAACCTGCTAACGGCGACCCCATGTACATGTGCGGACATTGTAGATGAAGATCGGACTGCAAAGCGCGTGCAGTCTGGTCTTGGATATACACTGTCCGACACGGTGAGTTTTATTTGTTAATTAGAAATTTGAAAACGCAATACAATATGTATTCTTACCATTGACTTTAGTTTTTCTATTTTTTCCACTTTACCAAACAATCCCTTTTTACGACGACCCTGAAAGAGAAAAGGGAAGAGAAGGAAGGTAGCAATTTGTCAGATATACATGATAACGATATGGATAGATTGGGTCTTGTTTCATCTGATCTGAATCTACGCTGGTTGTTATTGTTGTTGTTGTTTTAGATATTGCATTTACAAAAGGCATATCAGTAATGTATTAGAGTTGTCTGCAAATACACATTTAAAAAGGTGAAATATGCGGGTTTTCAAGGTAAATAAACGATTCATTATTTCTTAATCACGCAGATTTATGTATTAACGAGGTAATCAGCTGTTACTTCTTTTTGAAAGAAGTTTGACATATCAATACATGTAGACATCAGGTCTACTGTTTCTTCACGTTTTCCGTACAACCTTTGATTTTAAGCCTATACTACACAATCTAGAAATTCAAAGACCTCGATGGAGACGCCTTTTGAAGACATCGTGGGAAAAGAAGAAAATACTGGTAGCCAGCATTTTCTTCTTTTCCCACAATGTTTTCTCCACAATAAAACGCAAATTTAATCATTTGAGTCAGGTTTACGTGGTCGTGTGCAAGTTTACGTGGTCGTGTGCAAGTTTACGTGGTCGTGTGCAAGTTTACGTGGTCGTGTGCAAGTGGTATCAACTTGGACATGTCTCAAATTTTGTTGGTCGGTAAAGAATTAATCCTTTCGAACACCAGTATAAGAATATAGTCCGTTACTCTACATCTAGGTATCGTGGGATACTTGACTGGCAATTTTGTTTGCATGATTGGTTGAATATGCGTTTATTTATCGTCGCCACCGGTTGCCCATATGGACGACTCCCTCTGAAGGCTGTTAGTATTGTTACGGGGGATAGTGCAGATACAGGACGAAACCCATTCTGAGGTACGCCTGGTTCTTTAACGTGCTCTATGTATAGCACCGTCGCACGGAACCTCGGTTTAACGTCTCATCCGAAAGACCATCAGTGATTTTAGATGGCCAGCCGTGGGAATCGAAGCCACACTCTCAAGTGACCCGAAACATCACGTTCACGAGTCCTATACGCTCCACCAACAGTGCTATCCTGGCAGGTCACGTTCTCATGAATATAAAAATGAACCCATTTATAGGTTCCATGATGATATTTGCGATGTTTTTGACCAATGAAATGACGTGTTACGAAATACATGTGCTTGTACCAGGAAAATTTGCATGTCTTACTCTAGTAACGAAATCTGTTTATGTTAAACTAATTCCCAATTTTTCGCCACACCTAGACTGCATGTTAGAGTTTCAAAGGAAGTACGAGCTGTTACCTCTTTTTTGAAAGAGTTTTGATATTTCAGTACGTAGAGAACGCAGGTGTTAAAAACCAACCAAAGATATCATTTTAAAACCTGTGAAAGGGTATTTTTTTCATTTAATTCCTCTCGAAAAGTCAGATGAAGTTTATGTGAAGATGATTGAAGACTGGATAATTACATTAGATATCGCACGGTAAATCTGGAAAATAGTGTAATTAATTAACCCTATAGTTGCTGAGCGCGACTCAATGGGCTTTGGCGGACAGTGTAGATCCAAGATCAGACTGCACAGAACGTGCAGTCTGATCTTGGATATACCCTGTCCGATTTGGAGATCTTTTTCTTCTTAATAGGTAAAAAGAAGTTTGAAATCGCATTCTTTTGGCTCTTACTTGTTGGAATCTTTTATTGAATATGCCAGTGGTCAGCAAATTAAGGATTAACCTTTTCGCTTATGAGTAAATAAACTCGACTTTTTTCAAGGTCTCAAAGAAGACTCCAAATGAAGATCATCTTTCTTCCTAGTTCATCATTAGGTAGTGGGCTCTGTTGTTCCTTGACCAGACCGCACGGCCTTAGCCGTCTGATCTGAATCTACGCCGCCCACAAAAGCTAAAAAAAAACCCAGGAAACAAAAGTTTATTCACTTGGGCGATAGGTTTTAAGAGAAAAGGGATATAATTGTCCCTAATTAAACCTTAACTTAATCGTTATCACAGAATGTCGTGTTTTAACGACCCTGACAAAGAAGGCTTTTTGAAAACATTTTGGGAAAAGGGGAAAATGCTGGTAACCAGCATTTCTTCCTTTTCACACATTGTTTACGACCTTTTCAGAGACAAATCCCATCTGAGCCAGATTTAATATGTTGTCTCCATTTGCTTTTGGTTTGAACAAGTCTGAATCGTTTTCCTGTGGTAAAGGCTCGCTTTTCTTGATATTTAACAAAATTAATGAACTTTCTCCGTTAGCTGTTGGAATTTTGAAGGTGTTTTGATCAAAAGATTGGATATTGTCCAAGTTTGTCCAAGACCAAGCTCGGTTTCGGTCTGGTCTTGATCAATACAGTTACACTGTCCGTTGAACATATATTTTTGTCCTACATAAAATTTATTTAGGTTGTTTTGATTGATTGATATGACGTCACGAAAGTCACATAAAAAACTTTAAATAATAATACGCTGTACTAGTTGAAATGCTGCTATCTTATGTTTTCACGTACCGCACGCCTATTTATAGTAACAGCTTTACGTCTTTCCTTCGCGTCTAAAAATATCTGACCAATGGAACAGTAAATTACGATCATGTGGGAAAATTCTCGTACAAAATTTGATTGGCCAACCCGCGAATCAGATATTTAAATACAGCCTGAGCCTTGAAGCGCTAAACCCAGATTTAATAGCTTTTCGGACTGAGTAGATAAGATCAGACTGCAAAGAACATGTTGTCTGGTTTTAGATCTATACTGTCCACTTCCTTACCAGATATTCTATCAAGAAAGAGCTTTAAATGCAATATCTGCATCTTCAGTGCTGACTGGGAATGAAAGTGTCAGTTATTTAGCTCTGTAAGAGTTTTAAAGCAGGCGTACTATTTACTTTTCTCCTGTTCATTTTTCTTTGTTTCAAATGTTTCGAGTATTTGGGTTTTGAATGTGTCCAATATAAGCCTGCAAAAGCAACGGGTTTTAGGATGTAAAGTCTGAAAAAAAAACCTTTGATATTTCACGCCTTTCCACACATACGAACGTAAACTGCGTTATTAGAGCAATAAAGTTGTAATAAACGTCGAAAATCCCCATGCTGTGTAACTGATTACTTTCGGAAACAAATTTTCTATAGACAAACCTGAAATCAAGGGTTCTAAACATGGATTTTTAACATGAAATTTAGGTTTGACACAGGTGCTGATGTAAAAAATAATGGGGCTGAATGAAAAAGATACTTCTCTCGAGCATTTTTCTTTTCTTTTGTAGCAGTTTTTTTTCCAAAATGGTTTAATATAAGGCGAAAAAGTCTTCGTCTGCAGGAAGTCACGTGTTTCAACTTATGAGTTAAAGCGGACCAATCAGAACTCAAGTCAGTTTGAAAAATTTATAAATTAAGAATCGTTACAAATTGACATCTTGAAAAACGATTGGGCATAAGAACCAAACAATCTCTTGTGATCTTTTTGTTCAAAAGTTACCGACAAGGTTTTGAAAGGAGACTACAAGAGCTTAAAACTTTACCAAATCATCTCTTGGGTTTCCGCACTGATCCTGGGAAAGAAGACTTTTGAAAACACCATGATGGTAACCAGTATTTTCTTCCATTCACATAGTTTTGCCCACCTTCTTAACGACGAATCATATTAGCAATATTTAACCCTTTGCCACACAAATTCGAGTATTAAGGATCCCCAGGAAGAAGGCTGTTGAAAACTTTGGGAAAAGGAAAAAATACTGATAACATGGATTTTCTCCTTTTCCCATAATGTTTGCTACCCTCTCGAAGACAATTTTTTTTGTTTAACACACTTTTAACCTGTCGTCTGCAAACTGTTTCAATTTGGACAAGTCTTAAATTTTGTCGTTTAGTAAAGAAGTCAAAGTTTTTGACTCGTCCATACTTAAGGCAGTTTCACGTGACTTGTAAAACTTCGCTCTTATGATGAAATTTTTGTTTGAAAGCTTAGAAAACATTGTGGGGAAAGGAGAAAATGCTAGTTTCCAGCATTTTCTTCTTTTCCCACAATGTTTTCAAGGTGTTCCTGTCAAAAGGTCATAAAAACACGGGATGATCTGGGAAAGGGGTGTAAATAAATGGGGCGTTATAAGTTCTCCTCCCACTCGTTAAGACGATGTTTGATCACGTCCATTTTGTTGTCAAATTTGTCGTAATTGATACCATTAAACCTTTTCACACAACGATAGAGGGCTTTTGCGGATAGCGTAGATTAAGATCAGACTACACAGAATGTGCAATCAGATCTACTTTCTATACTGTCCGATTGATATATTTTCAAAATTTCTCGCCAAGTGTGTCTTGATACTGCAATAGCTTGGCAATTTTCTAAAATGGTTATCTGAAATTCGGAACATTTTTTTTGCAGATGACTTATAAAACATCCTTGTAAAATGGGAATAATGAACGTGACATGAGGTTCAGCAGTATTACCCGAATACAAGGACACAGGAAAAAAATTAAATTGCTTGTTACGAGTAATTTCCCTTTTTGTCACAGTGTTTTTATATAAATGGTCTTCTCGAACACATAAGCCTTGACGACGTTTACGGATTGAAATGTTTGAATTTTAGTTTGCATTTCAACGGTTAAGGACGTCCCACCTTCAACATATTTACAACCTCATTATTGTGCTGCTGTATATGGACAAAAACTTCCATTCGGAATCAAGATGGCGATTTTGACATGATAAAATTTCGTAACCATATCTTTTTCTCAGAAATTTGGAACTCTCGTCGTGATATGACTGAAATAACGTTTAAAAACGGCGTAAAACACCATTCAATCAGAAATTTCGAGATGGCATTTATGAAAAAAGAAATTTGGTCCAAGAAGTATTAAGCAAGCGTCGCCGGGTTACTGCTACATCTTTAAAGATGCACCCTTACAGCCAGAGAGTAAACAAACGCTGTTACAACTGTTACAATGTGTAGAGTCCAGTTAGCTGTGTACACGTAGATTAAAAACAATGGATATAAGGTGTATGTGATAAAGAGACGCCAGGGATTTGTCTTCGATTTCAACCGGAAACTGTGGTTGTTTTGTGTATGGCTAGCCGCAATAGAATGAAATGCATTTTCTATCCGTCGTAATCACGTGCAACCTTGCAACCGTCAGGGGCAACATTTGGCACGAAGGTACAAGAATGGTTATAATTTCATAAAATAAAGATAAAATTGGTTACAAAACCGGATGAAAACGAGTAAAGATGCATCTTTGACTCTTTACAAAACAATCCCATGTTTTAACGACCTCGAGGAAGAGGGCTTTTGAAAACTTTATGGAAGTAGGAGAAAATGATGGTAACCAGCATGTTCCAGCATGGTTAAAAATAATTCTAATTACCTTGACTAAATTTACTTTGTCGTCTGTCAATGCTTCAGTTTGGTAAATCGTTTGTCGTTTGGTAACCCTTAACCCGAGTTTTAACGACCCTGAGGAAAAAGCCTTTAAACATTGCGGGAAAAGGAGAAAATGCTGGTAACCAGCATTTTCTCTTTTTCCCACAATGTTTTCTAACCTTTTAAAGTAAAATTTCAAGTTTTGAGTAACTTTTAATTTTCGTCTGCAAATGCTTTCAATTTGGGTAAGTCTTAAAATTTGTCGTCTGGTAAAGGTTTAAGACAGGTACTTGCATATTACAAGTTCAGATTTAACAAGATAGGTTGCTTGTTTCATAGAGGTAGCCATTAAGGGAGGTTAAACTGTAAATATTTTCAACCATTACAGCACATTATGATTTTTTTCTTAGTCTATGACTGTCTTTGAAAAAGTGGTCACCTTTAAGTCTTAGTAGCGGCCAAAAGTAAACAATGCGGGTGTTAGGATACAGTTGAATTTTAATCATACATTTTATAAGAATGGGAAATAGTCGCTGGCAAGAAATTTGAATATTAAAACCAAGTAAAACGTAAACAAATGATAGAGCGACCTGGCAACTTTTAAACTACTTTAAAATTCATTTTGCTGCCAGCGACTAACACTTGGACCACCCGTACATTAATAGAATGATTGTCATGTTCACAATAATTTCCTTACTATTAAATGGTATGATTTACATTTAATACATTTCAACACCTGCAATGTTTACTTTTGGCAGCTATAAGGACGTTAAAGTCAAAATACAAAAGCTGTATGTGTACGAGTATGATAATCTTTTGATAAATCAAGACGAAAAAGCCAAGATTTATAGGAAAAATCAATAAGCACTCATATTTACAACTGTCTGTATGAACATCGTAAAGTTCACGAGACAATTGGGCACAAAAATGATCTATCACTTTTATTTAAAAACATTAGATGAATAGTTTCTTCCCTTCAAAATCTGTTTTATTATAATTACTGAGTTCAAATTGTCCTACCTTTTAAAACAAGAAAGATTATTGCACGGCTGTTTTGCAGACAGTATATTTCAAGATCAGACTGTAAATAAAATGCATCCGAAAAGAGAAATATTTATGATATTCCTATCAGTGAATTTCTGGGATTTCTCAGTGTATTATTTTTTCAGTTTTTCACAATGAATAACATCGCTAGTGATGATATGGTATCATCACTAGTGATGATATAGTTTTAGAATGTTTGCCGGAACTACCCTTTTTCCTATATTGCTCACAGTCTGCTCTGCTTCAAACATCTTTAGTAAACAATAGTGAAAAGATTTTCGGTGCCGAAACAAACAATCCTGAGTTAACGACCTTATGGGAAAAATCTTTTGAAAACATTTCGAGAAAAGAACAGATAGCTCATGTTGGAGAGAGCTCTTGGAAAATATTGTGGAAAAACGAGAAAATACTACCAACCAGCATTTTCTCCTTTTTCCATAATGTTTTCTATCCTATCAGAAAACCTAAGGTCTTTTGTACCAATTTCGTATTTGTCATCTGGATCAGATGTTTTTAATTTGGGAAAGTCTTAAACTTGTCATGTGGGAAATGGTTAACTGTTTCTTCTTCTAATTTCATCATGGCTGGTTTTAAATTGTAAAGGTGCAAAACAATGCATGCCTTCAAATGAAGAGATAGATGACGTAACTTGCGCGCGAACCCTCGAGCGTTAAGTCATCTGTTGCGTCAGCTGCTTCTGCCAAAAATGGATCATGTGTTTGTAAAGAAAAGTCCTATGTATACCTACCGTTCTTGATCATTAGCAAACAAAGGGAGAATTGGGAATATAATAGATAGAACAATCAACTGGTGGTGTGTGATATTAAAAATCTGTCACTCAAATGGGGTCTCGTTTTTCAAGCGCATCACACCCCATTCTTGTGACAGATTTTTAATATCACACACCACCAGTTGATCATCCTCTATGTATTCACCCACGACGCCGACGACTACGACAACAACAACAACATCATAATTCGCAGAAGAATAGAAAAGACTAAACGTTCACTGGAATCAACCAATGACTGTCGGGATTTACTTTTTAGAGTACCGGCTAATTTCAGTGTTGTCGGTAATGCGGTCTGCATTTCCAGCAAATGTACGGGCGCGTAGGTCCTGGTAAAAGATGTCAGGGTAACTTTTTTTTTTATTTAATCCTTTATTTTCTTTCGCCCTCTAAAAAGATGTCATTTTTTGCTCCACCGGCCAACGGCCAGCGGGCTTATGTCATGGACAAGTGTCCGTCGTGCGTTTGTCCGTGCTTCCGTCCGTGCGTGCCTGAGTGCGTGCGTAAACTTTTATTTCAAACATCTTCTTCTCTGAAACTGCCCACTTCACAGAAATGATCCTGCCATAGTCCTCTTCAGAATTTCTTGAAAGAATTTGATTCCTTCAAAAGTCCTGGTTGCCATTGTAACTGAAAAAATATTGAATATCAGGATTCAAGTAATTATAGGTCTGTGGTCAACAATGGCTTTGCCCTGGGGTCATACTTTCTTGTGGGATTTTATAGAGAAAATTGTCTTCTAGTTTGAGACCAATTTGGCATGTATTGTAATGTTTGGTGTGTAGGGTTTTTACTTATTAGCCAGTGGAATGATATAGGGCCACCATGGCCCACTTGTTACCCTATTCATTCGCCCTCAAAATGATATCTTTTTTACCGTATTTACCCTATTTCAGACGCCCTTTTGCTGCACTGGTCCAATGTTGTTGGAGCCACACACACTGAAGATTATCACATATGGAAATATGGCGAATATGCAGAGCGTGGTGTTAGAGAAGTTTGTGAATACGGCTACTCGACCAAGCTAGAAACTGACATGAAGAAAAATGTAAGTTTTAATCTTATCTCATTTTAGCCTGAATACAAGAACTTTCTGTTTAACTCCTTACCGAGACAGTCATAAAACGGACTATTTTGTAGCGGAGGATTATGTTGGTGTTGTGACCACAAACTATAGTATGCATTCGCTCATAATTTTGCTAAACTCGAATTTATATCTTTGTTTGGGGCCCGCACTTGCCAGTCGTTCCAAAAAAGCGTTCTTATGTTGAAAATCAAAGACAAGAGTTTTGCTTGGCTGATGAAAGACGATTGCCAATCAAAAGTTTTGTTTAGAAATTATGAATTAAAACTAAATAGATGTTAAAATGGCTGACCTAGGATCATCAGCCGTTCGAAGGCACGCAAGTTTTCATTTGCTTTACCAAATGGTTTAACCAATCAGAAATTGTATATATTTTTTTTAGACTTATAATGTAATTTAGAGTGTGTGTTGAACACATGTCATATCATAGACTGTATTTGTACTCAAAAGCAAATTCGGTTTCATGGTTATAAAATATTATAAACGATCCGAGGTCAACATTTGACGGATGATAAAACAAGTTCACGTCCATAAAAATAATGAATTCTTTCGCAGCATGGTATCTTTTTGAAACCCTTAGAGCTTTTAGCAATGTTTACGTTGCCCTTTGCAGACAGTATAGATCACAATCAGACTGCACAGATATGCAGGCTTATCTCGAATCTACACTGTCCGCCAGTTTATTACCTGCAATGTCAAAAACAACATAGGTATTGACTATTGAAAGCTTTTGGTTGTTTTTCCTAACTGAAAAAGTCCATTTCAATATTCCGGTGCTCAAAAGTATACAATGCACTGCAGGCTTATCTCGAATCTACACTGTCCGCCAGTTTATTACCTGCAATGTCAAAAACAACATAGGTATTGACTATTGAAAGCCTTTGGTTGTTTTTCCTAACTGAAAAAGTCCATTTCAATATTCCGGTGCTCAAAAGTTTACAATGCACTTTTGACACTCTGCAAAGTTGCTCTCACTTTTACAATGTAAGTTGAAGACAATAAGACAAAAATAACCGCAAAATATTCAGCCTTTTACCAGACAATCCCGTGTTTAACCCTTTACCAAACAATCCCTGGTTTTTACGACCCTGAGATAGAAGCCTTTTGAAAACATTGTGGGAAAAGGAGAAAATGCTGGTAACCAGCATTTTCTCCTTTTCCCACAATGTTTACTACTCTGCTGGAAACAAATTTCAATTTTTGAGTTACGTTTATTTTGTCGTCTGCAAGTGCTTTCAATTTGGACCAGTCCAAAATTTTGTCGTTTGGTAAAGAGTTAAACGACCCTAAAAGAGAAGCCTTTTTGAAAACACACTGGGTCAAGGAGATGATGGTGGTAACCAGCATACCAGCATTTCTCCTTTTCTTACAATACTTTTCACCCTTTTAAAGACAAAGTCCAACATCTTAACCATATTTAGATTGTCGTCTGCAATTGCTTTTAAATTGGACAAGCCTGAAATTTTATCATCTAGTTAGGAGTTATTAATAAAGTGCCGTTTAAGCAATCTGAACTGTGTAAATCGAAATCAGACTGCAAAGAACTTACAGTCTGATCTAGGATCTGTAATGTTGGTATTTTGCTCAAATATCACGACCAAACGACATTGACATTGTTTTGTCCTTCCTATTGATTGATTAAAGCAGCCAGTGGCTTGGATAGAACACTGTGCGAGGTACATGTAAAAGAATCTCCAGAAAAGTATGGATAGGGGCAGTGGCCGTCGTGATATAAACAAACCAGCAGAGGACATTTTTGTATTCGTCGACTTTTGAAGACCAAAGCACCTTGTACAATGCAAAGAGTGTTGTTTTTTCCTCCAATCTCCATGCTGATTGTCTTTTCATACTGTATAGATGATATAGAGAAAAATGTAACCTACTCGTGTAATAACTCAATGATGCTCTGAGAAAAATTGGTTTAATGCATTGCAAAAGGTATCGACTCATGTCAGCCTGTGAAGGCTGATCATGTTCGAAACTCTTTATTAATGGTATTTTTCTTTTGCTTGTCAAAGGACCACCTTACCCCATGACTCAGTCATTTTTTAACCCTTAATCTGCTAAGTAAGTCAAATGAAACATTAAAGCCGATAGTAAAACCCATAATTCTGCTAATTCAAAGTTAAAACTTTGGGAGATATCATCTCCATATCGGACAGTGTAGATCCAAGATCAGACTGCACGTTCTGTGATCTTGATCTACACTGTCCGCAAAAGGTCCTTGAGTTGCGCTTAGCAGCCTAAGGGTTATCACAGACTGGATACATATAATGCGACGACGTCTTGCTCAAAGGTATAATACATTAAGAAGGTGTATAAAACCCCGTTTTCCCGGGGCGTTGTTCATATGTATGTTTATATAATTTTTGATATGTACATTATTTGTGGCTTGACGAGCCATTATTTTGTATATCAGTCATAAATGGTTTTTATTGCACTTTATCAAAAGTTCAACAGGTTTATTTTCATGCTGTCGCAAACAGTAAGTTTTAACCCTTTACAGAACCATTTTGTGTATATCTGGCCCTGATTACAAAGGTTTTGGAAACATTAAAACACTGTGAAAAAAAGGAGAAAATGTTGTAAAGAAACTCCAAGAACACTCAGACAGGTGACTGTTCGCAGTGACATGACTTAAATGATGATGAAAACGGTTTGAGCGTTAAACACCAACTAATTAACCAAAAAACCAACCAGCCAACCAGCCTAACAAACAGACACACCATTTCAGCGATCTCTTTACCAAATATGTCGCAAAAGAATTCAGTGTTGGCGGTATTTCTAAAGTCTCCATTGGCGCAAAAAAGAGCGAAAGGAAACAGTTCAGCAAAGGATTACACTACTCACTATGAGCGATGCCTTTTCCCAACAATCCCTGGTTGAGCTTGGGATACAAAGGTTTTGAAGATATTGTAGGAAATGAGAAAATGCTGGTAACCAGCATTTTCTCCTTTTCTTACAATGTTTTCGATCCCGTAAATATTAAATCCCCATCATTTGATTCACTTTTAATCTTTCGTCTGCAAATGCTTTGAATTTGGATGAGTCTAATATTTTATCGTCTGGTAAAGAGTTAATCCCATTCAAGGAAAGCGTTCTATAAAGGGGAACAGATTACAAAACATCTCCATGCCTGGGAGATACTTTGATGTCGTTTCCAAATAAGGAAAGACAATCTGTTGAGGAATTTGATCTTTATTTTGCTGAACTAGTAAAATGAAATAAGGACCAGTATTGTGTCCAGATTTTACTTACTTTAACTCTTTTTTGGACAATCTCTTTTTTAACGACCCTTATTTCTTTCCTTTTTCAAGCGGACAGGCTTATCAATTGAGCATCGTTTGTTTTGACGTCTGTAAATGCTTTCAATTTGGACCACTCAAAATGTTTGTTGTTTAATGAGTAGGTTTCTAATATTGGATATAATAGGAGTCACTTTTATTTTCATTTTTTGATTCAATTTCTCTCGCGAAAAGGGTCTTTTTAATAAACAAGTATAAACGGAAATCAAAAGTACACTTTGTTGAAAAAGTGGTGGAGAGAAATATTAGTGGAGAGAAATATTAGGGGGGTGAAATATTATTGGTGTGAAATATTGGTGGAAAGGGGAGGGTGTGGTCAAAACAGACTTCCCCTTATGATATAATGTGACAACCTTGTCACTGCTGAGAGAATACTTTCTACTCTCTCTTTTGTTTCCATGCCAATGGGTACCTAGGAGAATAGACATTAGATCAGACTTCATGTATGTGCAGTTTGATCTTGGTTTACTCTTTTCACAGAGGAACGTTATACAACTCGTAAATTTCAAATCCTTAAAGAGACATCTTTACTGCTAGAGAGTAAACAAACGCTGTTAAAACTTGACGGTGTTATAATCCAGTCAGCTGTGTAAACGTAGATAAAAATCAATGTAAGGTGTATGGGGTAAAGAAACTGTAGGGATTTGTCTTCGATTTAAACCGGAAACTGTGGTTGTTATGTCTATGGCTAGCCGCAATAGAATGAAATGCATTTTCTATCTGCCGTAATCTGTGTAACCTTGCAACCATCAGGGGCAATATTTGGCATGAAGATACAAGAGTGATTATAGTTTCATAAAATTAAAAAAAAAAACGGATAAAAAATTGGATGAAAACGAACGGAGATGTATGTTTAAAGCGATAAGCGAAACTTGTCACGAGCCTGAGGTAGATGCTCGTCAAAACTGATTGTATCGTAAAGGGTTTAAACTTTTAGCGTAATGAGACGGCAAAAAAAAAATTAAATCCTCTTATGTGTGGAGAAGAAGAATTTAAAATAGAAATTGTCATTTTGAACTGCATGGTCGCTGATTGAAAGGTATTTTCCCATGTTGAACCAGTTACCTCTTGAAATAATTTTTCAGCAGACGACGAATAGCTCATTAAGCGTGGGGAACTAATTATTAGCAAGATTTTATGAATGAATGAATGTGTGAAACAATGTTAAAGAAGGAGAAAGTGCTATTTTCTAAAGATGGAAGTGTTCATTATTATTATTCAACTGTCTAATGAATAACATTAATTCAGTAATCCCTTATAATAGCGAATAAACAAGTACAGATGATTATAAAGGTTGAAATATGTACGGTAATTGTATTTTCAAGGTAAAATTAAGTATTTTAGCAGGCAATGTAGATCAAGATCAGTATGCACGTTTTGTGTAGTCTGATCTTGATCTACAGTTTTCGCCAGAACAACTATTGTAGTGAACACACTAAGGTTTAATTCGTATTCATGCAGTCTGACTCTAAGCTACACTGTTCGCTGAAACAACTATAATGGCCGACATTATAAGTTTTCACGCATAACCATACAGTCTGATCTTGATCGTCACTGTCTGCAATTACAACTTTTAGGAAAGGTACTTTAAAGGTTAACTGGTAATTCTAATTAATGACATTTTTTGACAAAAACAGTGGCTTTGTCCTCAGATGAACTTTATCCAGTGAACAAGGTCAGTGGTCAGTCGTTATTAAATGTCTGTCCCGTTGGTATTTGAACAAAGTTATTTAGTACTTAAAGTACCTTTTAGAACTATAACATTACTGTCTTTGCGGCCAGTGGAGATTAAAATCGGACTGCACAAAACGGACAGTCTGATAATTTATCTTCACTGTCCGCTTTGCTGAACACTATAGACCGAGACAACAATGAACTTGCAGTTATTTTGGTCTTATCTCTTGACTGGATATTTGCCTGTTGGATTCCCAGACGAATTTCGCTAGCACAAGACAGTTTATGTTTATGCTTTTAGCTCTTTGTTTTCGACAAGCAGAAAACTGTTGTAACATGTGGATGGAACATTGTTAGTAAGGAAAATTACCATAAAGTATTCGGTTGTTGAACATATTTTCCATTCCTTCTTTCCAAAATTAGATGGTCAGACAGAAAAGAACAAGCTTCAAATTCATTCATAAGGAATGCATTTTAAAGATTTACATGCCTGAGTCATGCGATTGTTTTAAATATACTATCCCTTAGGTTCCTAAAAGCGATTTTAAAGACCTTTTGCGAACAGTGTACGTCAAGATCAGACCGCACAGAACGTGCTGTCTGATCTTTGATCTACATTGTCCGATAAGGAGATACCCCCCCCCCCCTAAAAAAAAACTTTGAAATAGCAAAATTTGGGTTTTTTACTATTGGCTTGAAATTTTCGTTTCACTTATATAGCAGGTTAAGGGCTAAAAGTTAGAAAAAATCTGAAGTTTATAGACATACAAAGACTGCCAACAAATGGGAGCAGAACAGGAAAATTTGACTTATTTCAGTACGTTTAAATGGTGCTCGTACTATTGCTGTCGTTGAAAGCGCTGGCAGGGAACCAAAGAATCTTGTCCGGTGGTCATTATAAATACATTTATCATAATTATAAATCACATGAAACCCACGTCGACAGTTTGCTAAATTGACCTGTCCGAAATGTTTTTGTCCACTACTGGTCACCAAATTAAGGGGATTTGGTTTCAAATAAAGACATAATACTGTCCACCTTTCACTATCTTTTTCACCTGCCAAATCTTTACCAGATGTCAAAACTTTGGACTTGGTCAGGTTTAAACCATTTACAGACGACAAATTAGGACGGATCTAACGATGAAATTACTCTCTCTTTTTAAATGGTAGAAAAGGTTGTGGTAAAAGGAGAAAATGCTGGTTGCAAGCATTTTCTACTTTTCCCACAATGTTTTTAAAAGCCTTCTTTGCCGGGGTCGTTAAAGGTCGGGATTGTTTTGGGAAGGCTTAAATCAAAACTTTAATCGTTGCCATGGTAACATCTAACTATATGCCCACATGTTGATAATTATTTGAAAGTGGCCTTACCCGTAAGTTGCAGCCTGCTAGACAAGTGTTAGAATCGGGATTTGAGCATGAAACTTACTGAAAAACCCAAATGATTTATCGGCTTGCAAAATTATTTCTGGCTGGGTGAACTCTTGCCATGAAATAAGTTCTTATTAGTTTGTATTTTTACGCCGCTTTCAAGAATATTTCAGTCATATCACGACGGTCAGTTGACTTGTCTATGCGTTCCTGGTATTTCCTTTTACCAGTATAACCCATAACAATCATTTTCCAAGCCACTAGCTGCCTTTCCATATAAACGTAGGAACAATGTTCAATGGTGAGAGGGAAATAAATCCGGTCGCTCTGACTATCATCACTCCTGGAAAAGAGTTCTGCTGACCTAGGATTTATGTTGATTAAACATATTTTTCAAGCACGCTTCCAAAGGCAACTGCAGCAAAATCATTTCAGGTGGAGTTAGGTATAATTTGTCATTTTCACACGTATTTTATATGAGGTTATAATGCCTGAATAGTGAATACATGTTGATAAACGCTTTTCCAAACAACAGTTTTCGCCTTACACAAATGAAAGGTGTTGACACATGGCACTTTAAATATGGATTGAATGATGGACAGTTTATGTTTTAGAGGGTATAGAAAACATTGTTGGTCTATAAAATGGCTTGCATCACGTGAAAAGGGGCATTCAGACATTTGCATAAAGTGTCGTCTCGGATCAGCCTGCGCAGTCCGTGCAGGCTAATCCGAGACAGCACTTTACGACTACATTAGATTTTGTGCTACAGTAGACTTGCGCAAAACAGAAAATTACATACAAACGGAAAGTGTCGTTTCAGATTAGCCTGCGCGGACTGCGCAGGTTGATCCGAGACGACACTTTACGCAAATGTCCGAATGCCCCTTTTCGCGTGTTGCTGGCCATTTCATAAGAGTGTCGCAAAAGTTTGCTGCAGCAATTTTTTTCCCCCAAAAGAGTCTGGGTTAATGTTTTAATTGCTTGGAATTTTGCGTGGGATCTAATAACTCTGTGGTTTATGATACTAATCAAGCGTGGGTAAAAGGCACGTTTTCAAATAAAAGTCAAATAAAACTGTAATATTCATTGAGAAGATAACGAGATAAATGATATTAATTTAATCCTACCCCTTCCTTACTTTCTTTCGCTCTTTATCATACGACAAAGATTTAGGCTCATTCAGATTTAAAGAAACTGCAGACTATAAACTCAATTTGGTTGAAGTGCAGCGATTTTGTATAAAATCTAGAAAACACCACGATGAGGAAAGTCTGGTATAGGATCTACAAAGTCAGGTTATTTTGTATGATATCGTTTGTGTCGAAAAGCTTGAAATTTGCGAAATATTGCGTCTTATCTCATGTTAACTGAAAATTTTCGTAATATTTTCATTTATTATAATTTCATCAGCTCGTCAATCGTTACGTTTTAAATAGACAGAACCAGCAGTAATTATGAAACCCTCTAACAAGTAATCCCATGGTAATCTCTGCGGAAGAGGGCTTTAAAAATGTGGGACATGGAGAAAATAGTGGTAACCTGCATGTTTCTCTTTTTCCACACTGTTTTTCTATCATTAAAAAAAATCCAATTATTCTAGTCACTTTTTATCTTTTAAATGGTGAGCTGCCAACGCTTTCAATATAGAACAGTGGAAAATTCTGTCTATTTAACTTAATTCTAGCATTAATCTATCGGCAGATGATAGGACACTAGTCTCACTCAGATGGTCAATGATCCATATGAAAAACTGGTAATATTTTACAAACTGATATAAACAGTATTTCTCAAACAATTTAAACGATTCTGTGGGATAAAGCTTTCGAAAATATTGTGGGAAAAGGGGGAATTCTGTTAATATCAATGCTACTCTCCAATATTTCGGGGACAGATCCAGTCATTTGAGCAATATTTGCATGTAGTGTTCGATTGCTTTCAGTTTTGGTAGGCCTAAAATTTTGTCGGTTGGTGAAAGGTTAACCTTTTAACCCCCAGGCTGCTAAGCACGACTCACTGACCTTTTGCGGACAGCGTAGATCAAGATCAGACTGCACAGAACGTGCAGTCTGATCTTGGATCTACACTGTCCGATAAGGAGATATTACTACCCCAGACATACCTTTGAAATAACAATATTTGGGTTTTTACTATGGAATTTAAAATTTCATTTCACTTATTTTGCGGGATAAGGGTTAACACAATCATGAATTTAAACGACTCATGGTAAGTGATTTTAAAAACAAAGTGGGAGAGGAGAAAATGCTGGTAACCTATGTCATTTATAGTATAGTACATGTATAGTGTTAGTCATCAAGTAATTCTATACTAGCCTAGTTACAGGTTCGAGATTTGCGTTATTAACCAGAAGCCGACGGCTGACAGTCACTGGGCCGTTGTGAAATTATCGCAGACCAAGGATTGGTAACACGGCCAATACGGAATTTCTTGATTAATGACAATTTTATTAATTATCGACCAGGATCGGTTAGTCATTCTGGATTTGATATTGGCTGAATCATATTGGTCTTGTTTTTGTTTGATATTGGCCAAGTTTTTCTCGTATCAGCTGAGTTTGCTGATATTGGCCGGGTTTGTCATTTTGTAATGAACGTACCGTTTTCCCATACATAAATCCTTACGTAAATCCTTACATAAATCCTTACATAAATGCAATTGCAATGCATTTGCACAGTTAATGTATAAAAACAGAAAATCAGCCTGTTTCGTAAGATGTTAAAAGCTTCGGTCAGCTTTTATGAATGATTCATTTTAATAACGTTCACCTGTTGTTTTGTCAATCTTCTCACTGCACTATATATCAGTTATCTGTGGTTTTAATGTTGGCGCCGACTGATGTTTCCGTGAGATTGTTACAACCCACGTGCAACAAAAACCTGAAATTGGGCCATGCTCTGTGATATGGGGGCTTAATGCATCTGCAAAAAGTATCGACTCAGGTCAGCCTGCGCTATCCGCGCAGGCTGACCTGGGCCAACACTTTTTACTATTGGTCAATTTTTAGCATGTCCAGTGACTAGTGTACCTCTTGATTCAGTCGGGTGTTATACAAAATGGATTTTATATATGAGCCGTGCTCTGGCAAAAGGGGGCTTAATGCATCTCCGTGATACATGATACCAGCCCAAGTCATCCCATAATTATGGATCCATAAGAGCCACTTTTTCAAATAACCGACTTAATCATGACGGGTCCCTTGACAAACAGGAAACTGACCAGTAGTGAAAAGTTTCGGCCCAGGTCAGCCTGCGCGGACTGCGCAGGCTGACCTGGGTCGATACTTTTCGCAGATGCATTAAGCCCCCTTTTCACAGAGCACGGCTCATATCCATAATAATGTGATGTCTTGCTTGGTATCGTGCATCACGGAGATGCATTAAGCCCCCTTTTGCCAGAGCATGACTCAATTGTTTTTAACGTGCAATCAGCTGCAATCGTGCAATCAGCTGCTGTATTGTTTCTAGTTTCTGCTACAGTTAAAATCTTGATACTTCGTATCAATTTATTGAATAGTGAGTTGTTATCGAATTATCCATGTATCATAGGTATTTCGAAAAGAAAACAAAACAATGGGATCTTCCATTGGCACAACAATGATAAAGACTTAGAACAACCTTGTGGAGATTGTAGATTGGAACAAGTCTGCACGGAAATTTGTCAGAATATTTGTGACAATTTTCTACTGAAACAACTGAAATTTCAATATGAATATTCTGTCTGTCTGTCTCTCTCCGACCTTTGTTCTAGTTTAACAGTGTTACCGTGCACAACTGCCAGAGAAAGTTTTCTCTAGAGTCTAGAAGTAATCATAAATAGTATGTTCTATAATATGCGACGACATAATTAGAACACAGGAAGATAATTTACCCTAGAGTTTTTTTGGTTGTGCTACATCTTCACAAATAAACCCTTCATTACCCTTAACTTTTTACCTAACGACAAAATCTTAGACTCGTCTAATATCAAAGCATTCGCATACGACGAATCAAACGTCGAGATTTGTCTGTGAAAGGTCAGAAAAAAAATGTGGGAAAAGGAGAATATGCTGGTTACCAGCATTTTCTACTTTCTCACTTTCTGACGATGTTTCAATAAGCCTTTTCTTCCTGGTCGTTAATATTTGGGATTGTGTGGTATAGGGCTAAAGGCTTATTAGCGACCAATTGGAAACAATTCTGTATATAAAATGCAGGTAAATTTCATACATAGCAATCAAAAGTTTGGCAATTATTGTGAAGTCTAACGATCTATTACATAGCAGTTTGTCAAGGTTGAATTCATTGGTAGAACAATGCATATTAAACTGGAATTAATGTTGGCAACATTGATTCCAGTTTTGATATTTGAGTCATGCTCTGTGAAAAGGGGGCTTAATGCATCTGCAAAAAGTATCGACCAAGATCAGCCTGCGCAATCCGCGCAGGCTGTTCTGGTCCGAAACTTTTTAATTTTGATCAATTTTCTGCATTGCAAAGGACCAGTATACCTCGGAATTGAGTCGGTTGTTTGACAATCTGGATATCATGGATCCGTAATCATGTGATGACTTGCTGGTTATCATGGATCACAGAGATGCATTAAGCTCCCTTTTGTCAGAGTATGACTCATTTAATTTATTATTCTGCCGGGACTGGAATATGAATCTACCATACTTTTACAGATCTTCAGATATATGATAATCTCAGTACTTCAAATCATTCTGAATGAATTAAACCTGCATTTTATACGCAGAATTATCTAGGTTTAGCAGTTATTGGGCCTTTACGCTACTGAAAAAAAAAAAACAAATGAAACTTTCAGGTCAACTTTACAAACACTTCAACATGAATTACACTTAGAAATTTATTTTCGTCGGAAAACCTCTCCATAACGGACAGTGTAGATCCAAGATCAGACCGCTCCTTCAGTTCAGTCTGATCTTGATCTACTCTGTCCGCTGAAGCAACAGAAGTTGTGCTTAGTAGCCATAGGATTACCGGTTTAATCCAAACTCCAGATTTCTGGATTAACAGAAGACAATGAACAATGCATAAACAATGCATCAGGTATTATCAAGTGATAATACAGACTTATTGTTTTTTACAAGAATCGTCTTATTGTATGTGAGATTGTTTTTCACCACTGTTGGGGCGAAAAGTTGCGTAAACTGTTGATAGAACTTGGGCAGGATAATCAACTCTTCACCATAAAACCCCGAGTTTTAACGACCTTTGAGGAAGGAGGCTTTTTAAAACATTTTGGGAAAAGAAGAAAATGCTGAAAACCAGCATTTTCTCCTTTTCCCAAAATGTTTTCTATCCTTTCAATGACAAATCTCACCATTTGAGCCACTCTTAAATTGTCGTCTGCACATGCTTTCAATTTAAGCTAGTCTAAATTTTTGTCGTTTGGTAAAGAGTTAAGTATAAGTAAATAAATTTGATGCTTCTTGATGCGTTTGTACTTAATAATTAATTGTTCGGTTAATCATTGTGGCACTGAACCAGAATGTAATTGTTGATACGGACAGTGTAGATTAAGACGAGACTGCACAGAACTTGCAGTTTGATCTTGGAATGACTATTTTTGCTCCTTCGTGAGATATCCTGATCAAAATAGCTTTGAAATTGCAACACCTGTATCTTGAGTACTGAGTGAGAATGTCGATTTTCATTTCGTTAGCACAAAATGGGCTAAAATAATGGGCCTTTTGTTGTTTCGTTAATAAATGTGTATGTATGTTTACAAGGTGAGTAATCTTGTGGCAGAGGGATCGAATCCCAGCTCGCCCTAGCACTTTTCGAGGTTTGATAATAGTCAACAGTCATGTGTAATTGAGTAATAAACAAACTATTCCCTTCATTACAATCCATCCATTCATCCCTCCCTTCCTCCCTTCATCCATCCGTCCGTCCGTCCGTCCGTCCATCCATCCATCCATCCATCCATCCATTAATCAACCAATCATTCAATCGATATGTCAATATATTATCGAAATATATCAGTCAGAAAAAATATTCAAACTATTCCTTTCATTACAGAGTGACAAGATATATACAGTGATAAAGACGAATGCGATGTGGGGTAACGTCCTTGGAAAGAGAGAGGCGGTATTCAAGGTTAACCAGAAAGCCCATTTACTGTCACTATTGACGATGGTTGGTCCAAGTCCGGACTGGTGTGTCGGTAAGTCGTACGTCTAAATCTCATCCTCGCTTTTTAAGCACGAGTAAAAACCCAAGTTCAAGTTCAGTGCTTAATTAATTGATCATTATAAGGCTAAGAGGTTACATCCAGTTTCTACTCTATATAGGTTCAGTTTGAATTCTATATTCTTTCTATGACCGTTGGATTGGCTGTGAGATTCTGTCTCGGCCATTACGCTTGTTGGTTTTGGAGACATACAAGTAGAACACGATTCAGTAGCATACTGTACTGATAAATGAAATGTTACGATTACTCAACTTGTTACACAATGATTAATGAACACAGCATCCTTTATTCACTCAGTGATTTTTACGTCAACCAACTGATTACCTGTATCACACATACAATGTAGATGTTTTCATCTCGATGTTGCAGCTTCGTTTCACAACGTAAAGAGTTAATCAACTACTTAAGAATTCACCATTATACTGCTCTTGTCGGCTGTGGCGAATTGTCATGGCAAAACAGGAACATTGACAATTCTTTAGAATAAACCGAAATGTTTGCCTTGAAAATATGATAAAGAATTCTGTATGGAAGTTTAGGTAAATAAGGTGTATGATTCGATATGGTTGTATTCACGTGACTATTTTAGGTATTCCCGCCATGTCAATGTGTAACGCTAACTGCACGTGGGCAGACGAACTTGTCGTAGATTTGTATCCCTGGGATGCTGGAACAGACGAAGGGACAAGATATGTCGTACGTATTTCGACTTGGCTCTCTTTTTCTGCATCTCTCTCGTTGTCTGCGCATGTCATATTCTTCGAAGATTCGACCTGTCTGCTATGACGCATCACCCATCCCAAAAGTAGGGAAAAGTAGGACATACCGAAGCTGTTACCCAAGCCTGTAGGGGCTGTTTTAATTAATGGCCGATGCATAGGTTACATGCTAGCTGAATGAATCGCACCAGGTAGCGTTTTATTGAGTAAACGTTTATCTTACTTTGAAATTCAAAGTAACGGTTGTCGTTTTGAAAAGTAGTCCGGTTCTGTACCCAGAATGCTCAAATCAGATAGATGTGTATTTGTAGAATGCCATCTAGCGGAAGATAATGCCCCCCCTCTCTCTCTCTCTCTCTCTCTCTCTCTCTCTCTCACTTTCTCTCTCTCTCTCTCTCTCCCTCCCTCCCTCCCCACCTCACACATCTCTCTCTCTCTTTCCTCCTTCCCCGCTGTTTGTCTTTTTGTTCGTCCGCCTGCCTTTCTTTGGGACCACCTGTAGTAACTAACTTAAATTTTAAAAAAGTGACCAGTACAATTGATTTTACATCCCGTCTTAAACAGATTTACACTTAATTGAAATGGAATTGAAAGACCACCAATTGTAAAGAGATCACTTTTGTAACATCCGTTTGATTGTCACTGCATACAGATTTGACTGTAGGCCTCTAAATTTGTCGAATGATCGCACGCGAAAACCCATGACAAATTCATTTTGACGCCCTGACGTATTTCAGAATGAAAGAAAAGTGCCCCAAGAACCACCGGAAAGAATCCGCGAAATCACAAACACGTGGCCCAATTTCCAAGATTCGCCGTTCTATGGCCCTCACAAGGTCAAGTCCATGGCCCGTGTGACCTTGACCAAGTTAAAGGAACACTGCGGAAGTGACGACAGTCAGCAGTCAGTCGATGACGTCATACCGAGTACGGAGGACCTGATAAACATGATGAAGAAAAAGATGATGATGACCAAAAAATTAGGTTCGTTTGACCTTTGACCTATTAACGACCTTGGCGAATGCTTTTGAAAACAATGTGGGAACAGGAGAAACTGCTGGTAACTAGCATTTCTTCATTCCTACTATGTTTTCTGCATTTTTAAAAACAAATCTGATCATTTAGCCAGTTTTAATTTGTCTGCTGCAAATGCCTTCAATTTTGAGTTGTCTTAAATTTTGTCGTCTGGTTAAGCGGCATTTAAACTTCAAAATTTGTTTGTTGTCTGATGACTAATAACTTCTGTTTCGTTTACATTGTATTGAAAATCATTTATGGTTACTAAAAATTGAAAAATTGTTGTGTCATTTGAAAGCACATTAGGTCTACTTAACCCTTTACAAAACATTCCCGGCCTCTAATGACACTGAGGAAGAAATGTTTTTGGAATCATCGTGAAAAAATGGGAAAAATGCTGGTAAGCAATATTTTCCGACTTTTTCCAATAGCTTTTTCTGTAATTTGAAAGACAAATTTCATAGTTTGAGTAGCATTGAAGTTGTGGTCTGCAAATGCTCTCAATTTGGACATGGCTAAAATTTAATCGTCTGGTAAAGAGTTAAATGAACATTAAAGAACGGATCATTTTTGTAGCTACATGTAAAAAAACCATAAGTATGATTGTCGAATAAAGTAACATCTTGCCTTTAACAAATTATCGAACATAACAAAGGCGATGAAATCTCGTAATTGACGAGATATGAGGAGACTAGACGCTTTATATCACAGAAATTATCTTGATCACAGGGAAGATGTTTTTGATCTGCATCATTATAAACGATTCGAAATCATTTAGATGCTTTCATCTTTTAAAATTACGGTTATGTTTGTAATTAGATGAAAAATCTTTGATTGTATCTTGTGACTTTTTAAGCACACGCAGGACATCTTTAGATCCTGTTACGTACAGTGAAGATCTAAATTCATTCTGCATGGAACATTATACGTGAGTCATGCTTTGTGAAAAGTGGTTTATTTTATCTGCAAAAAGTATCGATTCATGTTCGCCTGCACAATATGCGTATCTTGACCCGGGGAGAGTTTCTTTGCTCATGGAAAACTTTCTGCGTGTCAAAGAAACATTCTACCTCATGACTTGGTCAGTCTTTAGACTAAGTGGATCCATATTTTACCACGATGTGCTAGATATAATGCATTACCAATGTGCATTTAAATCCCTTTTCCCCTAATGCGCCGCGAACATATTAGCCGTGCTCTGGCAAAAAGGGACTTAATGCATCTCTGTAATGCATTTTACCAAGCAAGCCATCACATGATCATGGATTCATAAAATTCATTTTGTCTAATAACCTATGGAATCATGAGGTAGAGTGGTCCTTGGACATACAGAACATCGATCAAAAGCGAAAAGTTTTGGCCCAGGTCAGCCTGCGCAGTCAGCGCAGGCTGAACTGGGTCGATACTTTTCGCAGATGCATTAAGCCCCCTTTTTACAGAGCATGGCTCAATTATAAATTGGTATTCTGAGAGATATTCTTGTAGAACAGTCATGAAATGGCAAAATTTGATTATTTCTTGCGTAATGTCGATTTTGTATAATTCTTTGGTAATGTCGATAACATTGATTGATTGGTTTTGTATTGTATCAAGTTATTTCGATTTTTATAAGCCTGAATAAGTTTTTTTTTCTTTTCTTTTCTTTTTCCACCTGAAAACATCATGGGAAAAGAACAAGCATTTTCTCCTATTCCCTTGTTAAATCCTACCATTTGAGTCACTTTAAATTTTCATAGACTCTGCAAATGAGCCATACTTTATAAAAAAAGAGCTTAATGCATTTGCAAAGAGATACGACTCATGTTAGCCTGCGCAGTCCGCGCAGGCTGACATGAGTCGAAACTTTTTGCTATAGGTCAGTTTTCTGCATGTCAAAGGACTAGCCTACCGCATGATTCAGTCGGTTATTAAACAGAATTGACTTTACGCAACCAAAGATATACGATGGCTTGCTTGGTACAATGCATCACGGAGGTGCATCAAGCCCCCTTTTGTCAGGGCATGGCTAAAATGCTTTCGATATGGTTGAGTTTAAACTGCTGTCGTCTTGTAAATATTTAACCGTTAACCTGCTAAATAAGTGAAATGAAACTTTCAAACCGAGAGTGAAAATGCAAATTTCGTTATTTCAAAAATCCAAGCATGTTCTGTGCAGTCTGATCTTGCTCTACACTGTCCGCAAAAAGTCCATGAGTCGCGCTAAGCAGCCAAAGGATGAAGTGTGAAACTGCTATCGTATAATGTTAATCAGCTTGCATGAACATGTACATGTATATGACACACAGAAGCATCGGTATTACTCAAAAGATGAAAGGACAGAGTACAACAATTGAAAGAAAGGCAAAAGAGAGAAGTTAAACATATAATAACGGACGTGAAATTTGTTACTGGAAAGTCAAAAAAATGGCAGACCGTTTTTGATCATAGATCTACGAATTTGTAGATGTATTGGTTTTACTGGCTTGAATCCTTCTTTAATCCTTAAGCTGCTAAGCGTAAGTGACTGACCTTTTGCGGACAGTGTAGATCAAGATCAGACTGCACAGAACGTGCAGTCTGATCTTGGATCTACACTGTCCGATAAGGAGATATTTTTCTCAAAAGTTGGGAATAGCATTATTCCGGTTTTTACTATCGGCTTAAAAGTTTCATTTATTTAGCAGGATAAGGGTTAAGTAGTTTGTAGTAGTAGTAGTATGATTCCTCACCCATAGACTGCCAAGCACGACTTCATGCACATTAGCGAACAGTGTTGATCAAGATTAGACTGCGCAAAACGTGCATTCTGATCTTGATCTACGCAGTCCGATGCGTTCAGATTTTTACCGATGGTAAGATTTCTGGAATCGTGATATTCGGTTGCGTTTTTACTATTGGATTGAAATTTTCATTTGATTTATAAACAGTTTAAGGCTAAGATTGTTCAGCAAGTTGTATATAAAAACATGTTCATTTTAACTAGAAAGGGTTCTGCGATGCTCAGCGGTGAAGGCACAGGATTTGCAAAGTGGAGGTTTGATCATCACCAAGGCACTGTGTTTTGCATGGGAGTGTCCTTGTGCAAGATACATCAGAGCCCAAGCATAGCACTGGTGAAAACCCAGAAGACACAGGAATAAGTGAGCTGTTGCCGTGATATGACTGAAAAAAGGTTTAAATTTGCTATTAACGTCATTTAATCATTTAATATTTATTTAGAAATGATGAAATGCGCCACATCAGAATGGAGCCTTTGGACAGACTGTAGTGCTAGCTGTGGGACCGGTATGAGGCAGAGAAGTCGGGAACTCGTGAACGAAAACATTTTGCCGTCCATGTGTAAACACGAACTGATGCAGAAAGAGCAATGTCAAGGGGATTGTTTGGAAAGTACACCCAGAAAACAAGGACGAGACAAACTAAACGAAAAATTTGAAATACGTCATACTTTTGAGCTTGACCTGAATGATCCATGTGTCGTCACGCCGTGGTCTGATTGGTCGCCATGTAGCGCAAGGGTTTGTGGGCGGGGCGTCCGAGAAAAATGGCGGATGTTCTTGAGGAAAGAAGCACAGAGTATGAACTGTAATGTTAAGATTATGGAGAAGGATGTTTGCTATGCTCCTATTCCGGACTGCAGAAAGGCCGCCATGATGAAAAACTTTACAGGTTTGTTCAACCCTTTACTTATCAGACGACAGGCTTAAATATTTGTTCAAATTCAAAGTATTTGAAAAAGCATTTTCACAAGACATTAAATGACTTAAACGATAGGATTATGCTATAAAAGGATAAAAACGTTGTTGATTAAAGAAAAATGTTGGTTCCCAGCATTTTCTCCTGTTACAAGCAATATGGCCTGAAACACGCGAAAAGGGGCATTCGGACATTTGCGTAAATTGTCGTTTCGGATTAGCCTGCGCGGACTGCGCAGGCTAATCCGAAACGACACTTTCCGTTTTTATGTAATTTTCTGTTTTGCGCAAGTCTACTGTAGCACAAAATCTAATGTAGTCGTAAAGTGGCGTCTCGGATTAGCCTGCGCGGACTGCGCAGGCTGATCCGAGACGACACTTCACGCAAATGTCCGAATGCCCCTTTTCGCGTGTTGCAAGCCATATGTCTTCAAATATAAACAATGGTTAACCAACTGCCTGGTTCAGACAGCCTCGTTGCGCCTTGTAGCAGTCCACTTTTGAAACCATTGTTCTGAAAGGACAAAATGGTCTTTACTTGCAGTATCAGTGAAAGATTTCAGATGTTTTCCTGTTTTAAACCTTTTTTTTTTTTCATAATGATGAACAACATGTTTTCATGGATAAAACTAAAAGCAAAAATTCTGTCGTCTGGTAGATAAAGGGTTAACTCTGACTAGTCTACTATATAAATAACCTTTACTTTTTGAATGGCTACAAATACAGTTCTGCTATTTGTAATACATTATAATAGGCGAGGCGTCGCATAATATGGATGCAATTTGGTCTGAAAACCGACTGAATCATGAGGTAAAAAGGCACTTGGACGTGCAGAATATTTAACTGTTTCAGAAAGCTTCCGCTCGTTCAGCCTGCACAGGCTTACGTGAATGGATAATTTTTGTACTTGCATTAAACATCTTTTCAAAGAGCCTGGCTGCTATTTTTTGTTCACGTAGCATATCCAGAGTCACGAGAGCATACTGCACGTGTACCAGAGTACTAAACACATTTAAACAATCGCATTTGTCTTGGAAGGAGAATGCCAATAAGAATTTGCCATACATATTGTTTAAACAACCAGAATCAGCAGCTCATACTGATTAAGCAATAAACATCAAATAATTGTTAAAACAACCAAACAAATTACTCGACTTTTTAATATTTCAGCGATCTGTAGTTTGCCAAAGAATGACGGACCTTGTAGAGGAAGTTTCCAGAGATGGTATTACGACAGTGGAATGAGAAAATGTTTACCATTTAGATATGGTGGTTGCCGTGGCAACGACAACAAATTTGAAACCAAGAGCGAATGCTACGCGCAGTGTGAAAAATACATGGGTAAGGTGTTATATTGTTTGTCTTTGGATTTCTCCATTTTCTAAAGCTTTATATGAAATGCACATACTTCAGTTTGTGATATGTTCACGTTTCTGTGTCGCTGGCAGTTACAGCCGCCGTCCTAGATATGAGCAAGCCATTTTTGAAGGAAGAGAAAATCGTTGGTCTTTGTCTTTTAGGAAATAATATGGCACAAACTTAAGTTCAGAAACCTCTTTGTGATGGATACCAGTTTTTTCTTTAGCATTTAAGAATTTGTGACCGAATTTTGGTGATGATAAAATTATAGAATATATTAAGACAACTCCTTTTTTTTTACCTTTTTTTTCAGCGAGTATAGACAGCGCTCTAAGTTCAATGAACAAGGCGGAACTGACTCAGCCATCGAGGATAGAAATTGAACGCATGATGAAGAAAAAACAAATGATGGCGAACAATAGAGGACAAAATAATATTCCAGAATTGAATGACGTTAATAACGAGTCCTTGGATTTCGTCATGAGGAAAAAACGAAAAATGATGCAAAGAGAAAAAAGAAAAATGATGAAAAAACAGAGACAAATGGAAAAGGCCAAGATGCGAGAGAGGAAACGTCAAATGAGACAAAAGAAGAGAAGAATGAAAAAGAAAAACATGGCGGCCGGAAATGGAAATGACGTCGGTCCAGTAATAGATTGTATGGTTACGGAGTGGACCCCTTGGGAACCTTGCACAGCGACTTGTGGTAAACAGTACATATCTAGGTCACGTATGATAAAAGTACAGCCCCAAAATGGAGGAAAGAAGTGTCCTAAAAAGTTAACAAGAAGACGGAAATGTAAAGGTTTACCCAGATGTTGTGAGTATATAAAAATTATACAAACCAAAATTATTGTTTTCAATTTTAAACTTAATTGTAATGAGTAGATCTAGTAAAGTCTTTATAGTACAAGCCTTTTCACCACGAGAGACATGATGGGTTCGCAGAAAATGTACGTCTTTAATTTCAAACCGGTATTAAACAATTTGAAAACTAGCTACTATTTTTCTCCCAAAATTAAGGTACTCCGCCCATTCAACCTATAGTGTGGATTGTTTTATCGAAAACGTGAAAATCTAAAGATAGATTGCTATGGAAAGCATAATTACCCCCTTTTTATGAATTCAAATGAGTTTTGCCAAGATCAGTTAGGCCAGGAAAAGTGTTTGGGACGATGGTGTAAGTATATCAGCTGAAATGTCCCCCACCTTTGGTCTCCACTGGGTGCCCTAGCTCGGCCTTTTCGTTGTATTTATTTGGTATATTTCATTTTCTCTTTGTACCGACTTCTCTTTGTACCAGTCGTGACAAGGTTCAATGAGCCCAAATGGGGTTTAATGCATTTGCAAAAAGCATCGACCCATGTCAGCCTGAGCATTCCGCGCAGGCTGACATGGGTCGAAGCTTTTTGTTATCTGTCAGTTTTATACATGTCAAAGGACCATTATACCTCACGATTCTGTCGGTTGTTAGACAAAATGGATTTTATGGATCCATAATTCTTTTTTGGTATCATGCATAACGGGGATACATTAGATTCTCTTGGTCAAAGCATGTCTCATTATTTTGTATTGGAATTTTATGTTAATGGTTCATTACCGCGAATTTCTAAGCTGGGTATATTGTAATGTTGTCTGAAATATTTGTAATACATCACATGACATTTTTAACTAAAGTAACCAAATAGGACGGTAATGATGCTCATATTTAACTTAACTTGCAGAATGTCGTGTCACTACCACGTAAAATATTTACTAACGATATGAAAATTCTTTTCAGCGCGTGATTGCAAGGTTAACGACTGGGGAGAATGGAATTCGTGCTCAGCCACGTGCGGTACAAACGCCGTCAGGGAACGTATACGAGATGTTATGATGAAACCTAAACATGGAGGTATGGAGTGTCCGAGTTTAAAAGAGAGGCAGTCATGTAACTTACCAGCGTGCATGGACTCTAAGGTAATTGTTGTATGTTTAGCTTGGCTTTTTTCGAAGAAAACGTCGAGGTACTACCGTAGCCGTGCCGTCGTCTGCGACGTCGTCTTCGTGCTAAAACTTTGACATTTTGTATTATTATACTGCAGAGAAATTTCTCGTGATCTGATTGGATAATATGCCCCAAACATATACATGTATATCATGTACACTGGCAAAACCCACCTAAAAGCAGTTTCCCTTTCGGGGGCCCCGTACACATGACTACACTTTCAACACAACATCCAAAATGGCGGCGTCGATCGGTCAATACGAGCTGCCCACAAGACAAACATAGTGAGTAGTCTGCACCATATTATTACTAGTTTTCCTTGATGGTTGTCATTAAAACGGAAAGAATGGTTTATTTTTGAAAATAAATGAGTATAGAACTTTACATGTATTATCGTTTCATGTCTTTCTAAAACAAATACACTGGGGGGGGGTAAAACGAACCATCCCTTCGTCAGGTAAGCATATTGTGAAGTGTCGAATTTCATACATTGTGCATAACGTTAAAAGGATAACCTAATGGTCGTTTAAGGCAACTAATGGTCGTTTACTTTTGCCAACATATTAAAATGCATTGTTACTTACCTTGAAGTTGTTTCAATCCATGTTTAAATAAAAATACGATGAATGTCTAATGCAGTGAAATCATCAAGATTATGCACCAAACTGCACGTTTTACCAAGGTCTCAGTGACGTCAGTTCCCATTGAATTGGGACACTCAGAAGGAAAATTCTTTTTCGTCAGCTTACTCAATTTTTAAGACCATAAAACAGGGAAAATTCGCTTAATGGAATGGTAAAGCTTTACAGTGTAATAAATTCTTTGTACGGGCAGATGGCAGGGGACTTGGAAACTTGTTCACGGCTGTGGCGAATAATGTCGCAACCTCGCCTTCGGCTCGGGGCGACATGATGCACCACAGCCGTGAACAAGTTTCCAAGTCCCCTGCCACCTGACCGTACAACTATACTGACTGACTTTAGAAACGCATCACTTGCATAAAAACCTAAAAATGTACACTTTTTTGAGATTCGATCTTTATACTACATAAGAACAAAGTTCAAGTGTCTTTTTTAACGTCTAATTGGCATTCACAACAAAATCGATTTTTCACTGACTTTGTTAGAGCCAGTTACCTTATGTTGTGATCTGCTTAATAATTACAATAAGAGTGCAAGTAGAGGGACAATATTTGAAGAATAGAGTGATGCGTTTCTAAAGTCAGTCAGTATAATACTGTATACGTGGATATATACGCGTGTCGAAAAATTTGCGAATTACCGATTACCTACTTTTTGCGTTGGGAAATGTTTGCGAATTCAAGACACTCGTTATTTGTTGGTATACTTGTATTTAAATATGCGAACAGAAAAGTTTGCGAATTTTTCAAATTCGCGAAATTGCAAAAATTTCCACGTCGCAAAAATTTCCACTTATACAGTAATGTCTCTATTATTAGTAAAGATAGTTACTTCAAGTTTGGACAAGTTGTTAACAATCAAAAGGGGAACTCACATAACAAGGGCAGGTAAACATCAAGATACTTTTGACACAATTATGCCCCTTTTGCGACTTAGAATTTTCGCTGAAAATCAAGCAACTGCAGCTGAGCGTTGGCACCCTGCGGTGCTCTTGTTAGATCACCTGAGTAGGTGGACTCAACGTAACTGTTGTGATCAGTCACTGTTGGGCGTTACAAGTCTGCTGTGCGTTATGCGTCTTGTCATAAATTATCCTCTTCTCCAACACGGCACCGCAGTCAATTTCTTTCATTAATCACGGGAGAGTTCTATAAATCAAATTATTGCGGGCAAATAAATTCTATGGAGAAACGTCTTTGCCATGGTATCAAGAAAATTGATCAATCTTTAAAAACGATCTTGTACGAAACCATGAGCTTGTATTTACAAGACTTGATATGTAGGTTCGTCTGGAACCTTATTCACCAACCATTCTTAAGAACCTTTTTACTCTAATTCTCCAGAATTTATAAATTCAAAAGAAACACAACTTCTGATTGGCTAAACCATTTGGTTTAGCCAATCAGAAGTTGTGTTACGTTCAAATTTAGAAAATCATGGATAGTAAGCCTGAGAATGTTCTTAAGAATGGTTGATAAATATTGAACCTGATGAGCATCTTCCCACTTTATTGGAATAAATGTGAATAATAGAACTGGCATCGAAATTGGTCTCACCAAAGAAGCTGCACATCAGCTGTTGTATTGAAAACTTGAAAAAGATGTCTTGTTCTGCACTGCAGACGTAAGAAATGGTTTGTTAGTATGGTGTTTAAAGCACTTCAATTATAACACGCCGGCCAGTGCACCTATCCATACTTTACAAGAGTTTCTATTAATAGTGCTTTGCACAACATTCTTTCCAAGCTACTGGCTGCTTTCCCACATAAATATCGACGAAACAATGTTCAGCCATGAGCCAGGAATGAACTGAATTAAGATTTCAAGCATAAGTCTATGTTAGATTATGAAGACGTTGTTGTTAAAGGAGAAATTGCTCATAAGCTCTAAGAGATCTTCTGTGATACGGAAAAGTCGCCTGTAAGAGGGATAAAGCAAAAACAACAGAAAATTCACAGATGGACGAGAATTGCTTGCAGAAAATTTGGCGCTGAAAGCGTTTCTCAAACTAATTAACTCTTTGAGGGCCAGAGGCCAATACCGGGGCTTTTGTGGATGGCGAAGTTCAAGTAAAGATTGCACAAAACGTGCAGTCTAATCTTTTCTATATGTAGATATCGTCCACTTGTTTAGTGAAGGTTACAGTATTCCCCGAGTCTCAGTCGGTTGTATTTTCAGTTGTCGAAAGAGACCGAGTTTGTATATTTCGTGGAGAAAGAATTTGTTAACTTGTTTAGAATTCTATTTTTAGTTCTAGAAAAGCAGAGGCTTATAAAATAACAGATTGCTTTGCATTTATATGACCAGACGCCGTGTTTTTGACAACGTTTCAAGTTAGGAAAGAAAAATCGGACTTTTTGCCTACGCGTTTGATATTTTGTCCGTATGCCAAAACAAACCTCTAAATAAAATATAACATTCTAGCGCATTTGTTGCCAAACCAGACATCTTTAAGGGTCGTCCGTACCTTACTGTTCATGACGTTTAATTTGTAATTATGAAATCCTCGTTGGACCCAAATGGTTACGCGTGCGAGTGCTTTCTGAATATACACCTACACTGCATTGCTAGACATTGTAAAGTTGAAGCCTTGTACTAATTTAGGCCAGGAAATCATTGAATAAGTTAGTTGTCGCCTTGATGCGATTGAAATACTGTTATAGCCAGCTTGAAACAGCATTCAAACGACAAATACAGATAGCTAAAGCTGCTTATATAACATTTTTAGCTCCACTGGCCGAAGGCCAGCGAGCTATTGTCATGGCGTTGTGCCCGTCGTGCGTCCGTCCGTCCGTCCGTCCGTCCGTTCGTTCGTCCGTTCGTCCGTGCGTGCGTCCGTAAACTTTTTCTTTAAAAAACTTCTCCTCAGAAACTATTGACTGGATTTTTACCAAATTTCACAGGAATGTTCCTTTAATGGTCCTCTTTCAAATTCCTTCAAATAATTGTGTTCCATGAAGAATTCTGGTTGCCATGGCAACCAAAGTAAAAAACCTTTAAAAATCTTCTCCTCCCAAACCGCTATTTGGATAGCATTATTATTTTGCAGGAATGTTCCTTAGATACAGGTTTACAGAATTCCTTAAAAAAAAAAAAGATCTGTCAAAAAACATGGCTTTTATGGGAGACTCATTTTCCTTTTATGGTATAAAGTAAAATCTTTGAAAAATTTCTTCTCTAAAACTATTCATTGGATTTCATTGTTGTTTTGCAGGTAAGTTCCTATGGTGGTTGTCTACCAAACTGTTTCTTCAGTGAGCTAAAATGCAGGATTGAATGATAATTGTTAAAAACTTCCTTTCGCCATTATAGAAATATCAGGCCTGTGGAGCGATACAGGCGCTCAAGCGCCTCTAGTTCACAAATTGTTCATGGTTTCATGTTTTCATTACTCCTAATATGATTCTTACCATTTATCATTTCAGGAAATGAAAGAATTCATGGAAGCCATGCAGAAATCACCACCTAGCTAGATTACGTCATCTTCGATAGACATATCTAAAAATAGAGACAACGACGTAGACACAACACACACAAATACAAAGTATATCCCATTGACACTACTAGTATTGTTTTCCGTATTTCGTGTGCATGGGTGTGAAACTTTGTTATTTGACTTGCTAAAGCCATTGAACTGCGATCTTTCGTTCGCTTATCACCTCTGTGACTCTTCAGGGATTAGTGTGTAAAAAAAAACGTGAATATTCATTGGTTATTACTTATATTTCCGTAGATTGAAGTGCTTGATGATTTTCTAGAATATAGTGACGAATGGACGACGCATCTTGAACTTCTGTTACTTAACGACTGCTGAAATTACGAAACATGAACCAGTCATCGAGCTGTTTTGTATGAGGAATGTAATAAAAAGTTTCTGAAAGTCATGAAATATGAGAGAAAGATCAAAACTTGCATCTTTCGTGCAAGGGTAGTGCAAGGGTAGTATAAAATATATGTTCCTATTTTGTAGAATGATACCTGTTGTCGTATGATCTTCTTTTCGACCTTACCTATTAATCTATTACGGATTATATATATTCCTACGCAAAGAAAGACAAGTTTGTCTGTTGTAAATCTTACGTATCAACTATGAGTCGAAAATATGGGGACTGACAACAAGTTATCCAATCGAGAAAAGCGCTCCTACCTTTCTAGTAGTGTTGTAGTATGATTTCTTCGGGGATGCAGGGAACGGTGAATCATCATCGAATGTTGAAGAAGATATTTAGGTGACTCTGCTAAATATACCAGAGTTGTTTTGAGTGCAGAAAGTGTTGTTTAAATCGAAGAGCCAGTTAATGAAATGTTTCCAGTAAACGCCTATTACATTAAACATAAATAAGAAATTGAGGTAAAGTTTGGGCTGTTAGTGGCAATGTACATAACGCAATGTACGCACAGATCTGAAAAGCTAGACTAATAGACTTCACTGGTATTACTTGTTGGTTTTTTTATTTGTAGTCGATTATTGAATATTTATAGTTCATGGTTTTGTATTGACTTGTTATAACTTGTGTCTATATTGTAAATAGTGATGTATGTAAAACATTACTTTATATTTTCAAATCATATCATCATCTTTTATATTCCTGAGTTTCAAATTTGTCTGTTTCAACCACTGGTGCTTGATTTGTTTACACACTTCGCCTTCTGTATTAATAAAACTTTAAGACTATGTATCCAACTCTATTAGTTGTTGAACATGGCCCCTTATAAGTTGAACGAATATGATTGATCTATGATCGAACTTTTTTTTTGTCGGCATTTTGAAGTTATTGCGAACTGCTATAAATAATACTGACCAATCATATTTCTGCAATATATTCACCGTGGTATTTAAATTTCCATTTCGCAGTGGGAAGAAAAAAAATGTCCGTCTTCCAAGTTCGACGTACAAAAACCCTCTAAATATTAATCCATATTGTTCCGTCTTTTGTATCAGAATGAGGCTAAAAATTACCACAGCAGAACACATGAAAGTTTTGACTTAATCCAATCTAGGAATATGTAAGAAGAAAATAACAAGTAAATTTTTAGAAATGTTCGGGGTCTTGTTTGGCAGCCAATAGACTTGATTATTAGCTGATAGACAATGAAGTTTAAAAAAAAAAACAACCACACCTGAGCAACTCTCTGTGAAAAGGGAGCTTAATAGATATGCAAAGAGTTTCGACCAGGTCAGTCTCCGCGGACTGCGCAGGCTGACCATGGTCGAAACGTTTTGCAGTTGGTCAATTTTCTGCACGTCCAAGGATTAGTTTACCTCATGATTCAGTCGATTTTTAGTCGAAATGACCTTGTGGATTCATACGGTGTGATAATCTGCTTGGTATATTGAATCATAGAGATGCAGTAAACCCCTTTTTTCCAGAGCATGGCTCATGTATATCTTCTTTTAATAATACTGAAAGGTCAGAAAAATGCTAATGTAAGGAAAACTTCTGTTCAGTGCAGATAGTGCAGAGTGGACTCTGAAAGCAGAGAGACAAAGTTTTTGCTGCTTATCAGCAAAAGCGGCGATGTAAAAATCAATAGTTTCTGATGTTCTCATGCTTCTGTGTTAGGACACGAAGCTTTAGCAATGATAGTTTTCAAAAATCATCTTACCATTGCGATGCTTGATGTATCTTAAGGTGAGTATGGATATGTTCTTCGCACCCATGGTAGTGGTTTCAATCAGATGACACCCACTAAATCACGATGAACTTGAATAGATCTACACTCAACAAAACTTCTAACCGGCCACTTTTGTTTTTCTGTAAATTTGTCCAAGTAATAGACAGGTAAATAAAAACAACTTATAACATATATCTGGACGTTAGACATGGTAACGTTATTGTAGTGAAAAGATTCGCGATTTTGCCGATAGAAGGCATCTCTTTTTTTCAAAAAATGGGAAAACACATAATTTGCGCATGCGTGGTGTCTGTCACACAAACCAGGTTAAAAAGAGAGGCATACATTACTGAAATTTTGTCAGCAATGAGGAAAAACATGAAAACTATTTTCTGCACAAAAATATAAACCGAGAGAAGAAGCGTGAAGTTTTCCATAAAAATGCTTTTTCAATTTTCAGTGTTAAGTGAATGAATGGTTAATAACTTTATTTCAATAGAACAAGTCAACAAATTCTTTTCAAACTTAGGCTAGAGTATGCTTTTACGCTGGTCAATTATTCTGCAAAAAATCAAACTAAATGAACTGCATCTTTTCTGGGCAGCGGATGCCAGAAGAGGTCTACGGGGAATTCCGGCTTAAAAGTGGCCGTTTAGAAGTTTTGTTTAGAGTATTTTTATGCCATCCACTAAAATATATTATTTTTTCCTTGATTGAGAGAATTTCTGTATGGTAGCGCTGAAACATTTGTCTTCCATAGTTCAAGTTTTCATATTTCAGTCATGGTTTATGTAGTATAGTGAAATTTCGATATTTGATCTAGCGAACTGACGACATTTAAAGTGCCTTCAAATCCTTTTTTACAATACGAGTGCCTTTTTCAACTGTAGTTGTCTTTGTGGCGAATGTAGATTACGATTGGGCTGCACAAAACGATAAATCTGATCATGAACCTAACTTCCCGCAGTGCTGAAACTTTTATGCCAAAAATCTGCATTGGAATTAGTTACATGTGAGCAATGATCTGTGAAAAGGGGGTATAATGCATAGGTCTGCAAAAGGTATCGAATCAGATCAGCCTGGGCAGGCCGCACAGGCTGACCTGGGCCGAAACCTTTTTGTTATTGATCAATTTTCTGCATGTCAAAAGACCAGACTACATTATGATAAAGTTGATTTTAAGACAAATTGGATTTTATTGATCCATAATTATGTGATGACTAGCTTGGTATGATGCATGTCGAAGGTGCATTTAAGCCCCTTTTCATAGAGCATGACTCACGTATTTTGGTCTTTATTTAGGACTTAGTGTCCATTTTATATATACAGCGATCTTACTTTTGATACATCGCTTTCAACATTATTTCAGCTGTACGACGTTAGCAGCTGACTTATTTACATGAGCTAAACATAGTTGGTGAAAACGGCTCCAGAAGAGGTCGGGAAATAAATTGAAATGGATGGTACAATGAAATGATGCTCCTAGGAACTGTTAAAAAATCGAAGATTACTTTTATACAAATTTTCATTTGATATCGTTACTAAAATGTGTTATTTTAATTACAAGTAAACAAATAAATTACTACAAAAAACCAATTCATTGTGTTGCTTTACTCTTTCTGTAACACTTTATCAAATCACAAAATTTTACACTTGTCCGCATTGAAAACATTTGCAGGCGAAATAATAATTGTGTAATTAAATAATGGATTTTGCTTGTGATAGGATGGAAAACTTTCTTGGAAAAGGACAAAATGCTGGTTACTAATAATGTTATCAAATGGTCTCTTTCTCAGGGTCGGTAACACTCGGGATCAAGTAGAAAAGGGTTAATGAAGGTAAATGAAATACACGTACCAAGCAAAGCATTTTGATGCCTGTGTAGGTATATAAATTGGGGACTGACCAGTACCCCTTAACGGGAAAAATCGGTTGCCTCGTTCTCATCTGCGTTAACCCATTCCCATACAATCCCGAGTTTTAACGACCCTGGGAAGTTAGACTTTTGAAAATGTGGAAAAAAGGAGAAAATGCTGATAACTAGCATTTTCTCCTTTTCTCATAATGTTTTCTAATCTTTGACAGACAAATGCCATTATTTCTGGCACATTTTTATGTCGTCTGCAAATGTATTCATTGGACCCGTCTAAAATTTTGTCGTTTTGTTAAAGTTAAGTGCATCAGCTTGGGACCTTCGTCATATTTGTCTTGCTCGTCTCATTCGGACTTGATCATAACATCATACATTATGATAGTCAAGTCCGTGTTGCTAGTCAGGGCCCTTGACTGGTAAACCTTATGCTGCTTATCAAGTGGTAACTCGTATCCTGCTATATAAGTGTAATAAAACTTTCAAGTCGATTGTAAAAACCCAAATGTAGCTTTTTATGGAAGGGGTAGATATCTCTTATTCGGACAGTATAGATCCAAGATCAGACTGCACGTTCTGTGCAGTCTGATCTTGATCTATACTGTCCGCAAAGGGTTAGTGAGTCATGCTTAGCAACGTAAGATTTCAATATGCCATTTGCAGTTCATACATGTAGGCCTGTCACGGAGAGCGGTTAGATGTATAAGCACTTCAGACATACCTTGCAGTTGAGCTAGCTTTTACAGCAATGCAGTTTGGTGTAGTTCTCTCCGTGCATGCAGTAAAATATCGTCGAATTTGAGCAATAATACTGCTTTAAGCAATGTGGTTTTAGTTAGTGTCTGTATGGGTGACCAGGCCATTGCACGTGACAGACCTATGGCTTTTGTAGATGTTATAGATCAAGATCATACTATACTGAACGTGCTGTTTGATCATGGATTTATTCGGTTCGAGACCTGATGCTAAACAATAGCAAAACTCATTTTGAGTTTCAGTGACGTGGAAACAAACTATTAGACCTTATAAGAAATAGACTTCATGTAGTAGACAAGGAAAGTGCTAAGAGTCAAGATCTGCTAGACACTGTACATAGGGTCATTTGCTTGCAATCTTTTAGCCTAAAGCGAACTGTGCACGTTTTAGTCTTGTCGAAATTACTAACACTTGCACACGACAAATCAAATGTTGCTCATATCATTGGATTGACAGAAAAAGTTGTGGGAAAAAAAGTAAGGGCTGGTTACTAGCCTTCTTCCTAAAAAGCCGTATAAACACGAGAGTAGTAATTTCATGCATGACGCTACTTTCTATCGGCAAAGAATATTTCTCGGTGGATTTGTTTGTTCGTTTGTTTGTATTGGAGCTCAGCGCCGTTTTAACAGCTATGGTCAAAGCATGGCGGTCATTTTTGAGATGACAATCTAACCAGAGAACCCGGGATATGAAGCTCTGTATGTTAACGACTGAGCTACCTGATTTGATGTAAAAATTTGACAGATAGCGGCAAAAAAAAATCAAACCATAGTTATCAAAGAATTAGCTTACTTTATTAAATAACAAAATAATTTACAACAGCTCCATAAAACATACATTGTTTTTTTTAAATCTAAAAGCTGCAGCCAAAATGAATTCTTTATCAAAACTCAATGATGCAAAGTTAAATGCCATGTTGCAAACCTAGTTTTGAAACAAATCAAAATGATAAAATTTTCAATCCAACAGAGGGATATAAAGATTAACAGAAGATCATATAACAACGATTAATTAAATCTTCTTCACGAAAAATATACCTATATTTATGAAAATTTAACTCCGTTAAAAGGAAATAAAGCAAAATTTATAATTGAGCATCCAATAAAGTTTAATATTGAGACAGTCTTTATATATTCCTACTAAAAAACTAATTTCTTTGCCCCCACAGTCCACGGCTTTGGAAACGCTGTAGGAAAAGGAGTAAATGCTTGGTACAAGAAATAACAATATTGTATTCTAATTTCTGCACTCACATTTTTTTCTCTTCTTTCAACTTTTTTTCATTTTTGTATCACTGGACTAGTTTTCAATCTTACTATATGTAGGATACTCGTATATATGAGCCATTGCCCTGTGAAAATGGGGTATAATTCATCTGCAAAAAGTATCAACACAGGTTAGCCCTCGCAGGCTGACCTGTGTCATATTTTTCGCTACTAGATAATTTTCTGCATGTCAAAAAACCAGTCTATTCCATGATTCAGTCAGTTGTCAAACAAAATAGACTTTATGGATCCATAATTATATGATGATTTGCTTGGTACAATGCTTCACTGAGATGTATTAAACCCCTCTCTACAAGAGGGCCCCTCATAATGTATGTTCAACTGTATCACATTTTCAATAAATATTTCTACAAAGCAAAAGCCAAGTTTGTTGAGCAAGGAAACATATGAATGCACTTTGAAAGAACAAATTAGACACTCAACTTGTTCTTTGTTCTTGATAATTCATTTCTAAACGGAAGACAAAGTTCTCTATGGTATCTTTGAACTTTGACCCTTATCCTGCTAAATAAGTAAAAAAAAAGAAACTTTCAAGCCGATAGTAAAAACCCGAATAATGCTATTTCTAACTTTTTTTCTTAAAAAGTATATCTCCTAATCGGACAGTGTAGATCCAAGATCAGACTGCACGTTCTGTGCAGTCTGATCTTGATCTACACTGCCCGCAGTAGGTCAGAGAGTCGTGCTTAGCAGTCTAAGAGTCAAGATATTTTAGCTAGCATCGTAGATATAATCAGAATTCATAGCATGTGTAAGGCATCGTTTAGTGAAGGGTTAAAATGCCTTTCTTGTCATGTAACACTATTGATAACATTACATGTTTTAATACTTGCAGTATATAAATGAGCCATGCCCTGGCAAACGGAGGCTTAATGCATCCCCGTGACACAATATACCTAGTAAGTCATCACATTATTATGGATCTATAAAATCCATTTAGTCTAACATTTGACTGGTAGAACTGTCCTTTGACAGGCAGAAAATTAACACATGGCAAAAAGTTTTGACTCATGTCTGCCTGCGTGAACTGCGCTGGCTGACATGGGTTAATACTTTTTGCAGATGCATTAAGCCCCATTTTCACAGAGCATGGCCCCATTAAAATAAAGCAATGCACTTTGGGAAGGGAATCATCAAAAGTATTAACTCTTTACCGGATAAATGTTACAAAAATTTTAAATTCTTTCATATTGGAAGCATTTGCCGACAGATCGTAAATAGTTCAAGTGGTTAATTCTTTCTTTTAAAGGATAGAAAGCATTGTAGGAAAAGGAGAGTGTGCTAGTTACTATCATTTTCTGCATTTTCCTCAATGTTTTCAAAAGCTTTCTTTCTGATATTCATGGAAAATATGGGTTTGTTTGGAAAAGGGTTTATAGATTAGAAAAAAATCCACGCACTTACGTAAAATACACAACCTATGAGAAATTAACTGTTTTTTAAATTCCAAATAATGTTTTTTCTCTGTATCTCGATTTCCATTCAGCATGAGTTTCCTGCATTTCTCATTGATAGACCTACAGTCTTTTTGATGCTATTGCTATGTTGGCCTAATCCCCACACTAGAGTAGGTCTTTCATCTAATTGCATCAGAAACAGTTGAGCAATGCTCATGGCAAAAAGGGGCTTAATGCATCTGCGAAAAGTATCGACCCAGGTCGACCCAGGTCAACCTGTGCAGTCCGCACAGGCTGACCTGGGCCAAAACTTTTCCCTATTGGTTAATTTTCTATCTGTCCAAGGACCATTCTACCTCATGATTCAGTTGTTTGTTGAATAAAATTGACTTATCCATAATTAGGTAATGACTTGTTTGGTATAATTGATCACAGAGATGTATTAAGCCCTGTTTTGCCAGAGCATGGCTCATTCCTTTTTTAATTCTTAATCAGAAAAACAAAACTTTAGAGCAGTCCAAACTGAAAGAATTTGCAAATGACTAATTTGGCTCAAACCATGGATTTGTCTTTCAAAGAGTTGAAAACATTGTGGAAAAAATATATATGCTAGTTTTCTCCTTTTCCCACCATGTTTTCAAAAACTTTATCATTTTGGGTCATAATAACATAATACTGTTTGGTATAGGGTTAAACATTACTTTTTTACACCTACAGTAGATACACCTTTGAAAACATTGAAGAAAAAGGACAAAGAGTACAACAATAGCTCCTTTTCCAACAATGTTTCCTATCATTAAACAAGATGATCATGATGGTCCTATATTGCTCACCAGAGTTAAATCAAACATGAAAATATAGCCAACAAGGTTAACAGCCTATTTCAATAACCACTGGCAACTTTCTTTTCCAGTCCAAAGACAAAGCTACATTGAATATTTCAAAGTCACAACGTTCTCAAACAGACTGACACTATGATGGCTCTAGGGGCAGGGGAGCCAAACTGTGTTGGTCAAATGTAACTTAGTCAACTCATTCCCATCAATTGTAAATTAGTTGACTGGTTGTGGTTTTCCCACACCTCCAACACTAAACAGTGTTGTAGTTTTGGGGCAGTACTTCAACAACTAATCTAAATTCCATTTTCATCCTCAAGAATTAATTTTGTTGCAAACACACACAAATTCTTATTGGCTGAACCAAATAGTTAAATTAATTGCAATTAAGGATGGTCGATGGATACTGCCCTAGAATTGTTAAGTGGCCTAGGACCTCCTTAATTTCATTTAGAGGGAGTCAATAATTGTAAGTTAGTTGACTGATTCTTGTTTTCGAACTTCTCAAACACCATAAACTTGTGTATTTCTAGACTGCACTGTAGACTGGCACCATGACAGCCCCAATGAGAGGAAGTGCCTAAATTGCAAGTTACAAAATTTAGTGCTTGTAGTAGTCCACTGTAAGTTAGATGACAGGTTGTTGTCTATTGTTAGTTAGTTGACTGGTTGTGGTTTTCCTACACTTCCAATACTGGACACTGGTGTATTTCTGGACTGTTGAGTGGACTGGTACCGTGATGGCCCTGTGGACAGGGACAATTCATAAGGATCAGCCGTACTGGTCAACAGACGCATTTTGTCCTCTGAAAAATCAAAAGGTAAAAATATTCTATCAACTAATTTCCTCCAGTATTATAGAAAATGGCTCTACACTCCAAATTCTTTGCACATCTACAGAAAAAAAGCATCTAAAGCATAAATATGAGTCATGCTCTGTGAAACGGGGGCTTAATGCATCTGCAAAAAGTATCGACCCAGGTCAGCCTGCGCAGTCCGCACAGGCTAACCTGGGCTGAAACTTTTTGCTATTGGTCAATTTTCTGTATGTCCAAGGACCATTCTACCTCATGATTAAGCCGGGTATTAAAAATAGTGGCTATTATAGATCCATAATTATGTGATGACTTGCTTGGTATCAGGTATCACGGAGATGCATTAAGCCCCCTTTTGCCAGAGAATGGCTCACATCATTTGAGTCATGCTCTATACCAACAGGCTGACCTAAATCTATACTTTTTGTAGAAGCATTAAGCCACCTTGTTACAGAGCATGACTCACTTTTTCTTTTTTTGCAAGAAGGTTCAATTGACAGCATTCAATTTCAATGTCTTCCTATATTAGATAAGTGAGAGCAAATATTCCTTTGCCACAGTATTTTCAAGGCTTTCTTATACAACAGTAAGAAAGTCATCATGTTTTGACTGAAACTCTTTTCCATAAGCCTTTTATCAAAATATGACATTAGTTCTCACATCTTGAAATTCAAGCTGATAGAAATACACAAAATATTCCTGAATTTCTTAACCAAAAAAAACCACCATTTTAAAAACTTTTCTTTTTAGAAAAAAACAAACTCTTACAAACAAATTTCACAAGGAAAAACACATGTTTATCCCTTTACCACACAACGAAGACTGGTCCAAATTGAAATCACGTGTAGACGACAAATTTAATGTTACTCAAAATCTGAAACTTGCCCTTGAAAGAATACAAAAAACACTGTGGGAAAAGGAAAAAAATGCTGGTAACCAGCATTTTCTCCTTTTCCCACAATGTTTTCAAAAGTCTTCCTTCTCAAGGTTGTTAAAAGTTGGGATTGTGTGGTAAAGGGTTGTAAAGTTGTAGAGTTTATGAAGGAAAGATTTATTCTAAATAACCATGAATACTATTTAACCCTTTACAGAATGATTCAATACTTTTACAGCCCTGAGGAAGACATGTTTGAAAACACTGTCGGGAACCAGCTTCCGATTTCCCACAATGTTTTCTTCCCTATCATAATAGACAACTTCTGTCATTTACAAATGCCACATTTGATTTATCATCTGTGAATACCTTCAATACAGACAAATCTGAACAAATGTTGCTCAGTAAAAAGAAAATATTGTGCTACCATTTTCTCTTAGTATTTATTTCTGCTGCAACTGAATGTTAGAAGTGAAAAGCATAGGGCTTTTTCCCTACTGTGTTAAGTGCTTTGACAGCAAGGCGCTTTCCTACATATTACAATGGTATTTACTACCAGTATTTACCAAACAACAAATTTTGAGAATAGTTAAATTTTGAAGCATTCTCAGATAACATATTTAACTTGGGGCTTTAAATTGTAGCTTGTTTTTGAAAGGGTAGAAAACATTTGGAAAGGGAAGAAAATCTTGGTTACCAGTATTTTCTGTTTTTCCAAAACTGTTTTCTAAAGCTTTTTTCGTAAGGGTCCTAAAAGTATGGGATTAATTGGTAAAAAGTTAGTGTGCACAGTTTTGCCTTTACTCCAAGCTTACAGCCAATCACATCAACTCATTGCTCCAAGAAACAAATCTAAAGCAGACGACTTTCCAAACATCCCACCAAAATAAGGATAATCAATATGACAAGGGTTTCACACAATTAAAAACATGGTAATAAAAGGAGAAATAGCTTGTCAAGAGTAATTTTCCCTTTTGCTGCAGTGTTTTCAAGAATGTTCTGCTGACAAGATAAAACTACCTACATGAGTTGATATGTTTACCATAGCACCATGATGCATACACGTCTTACTGAACTACATGCAGGTTTACGCAAAACTACATTCAATAACACATAAACAGAGGCAGTCAGTTACTACATATATACCAGTTTAACCCTTTACCACACAATCCCGACTTTTAACGACCCTGAGGTAGAAGCTTTTTGAAAACATTGTCGGAAAAGGAGAAAATGCTGGTAACCAGCATTTTCTCCTTTCCCCACAATGTTTTCTACCCTGTTAAGGACGAATTTCATCTTTTGAGGAACGAAAACTTTGTCAACTGAAAATGCTTTCATTTTGGACAGGTCTAAAATTTTGTCATGTGGTAAAGAGTTAACCATTACCAGTGATTTCAAAATTTCTACAAACCTGAGGAAGAAGACCTATGAAAACATCCTGATTAAAAGAGCAAATGATGGTTACCAGCATTTTCTTCTTTTCTAAAAATGTTCTGTACCCTTTCAAACAGAAATCCAATTATTTGAACCAATTCTAAGTTGTCCTCAGAAAATGATTTCAATATGGACAAGTAAAAAGTACTGACTTTTTGTAAAGTGTATACAATCAGTCCTGGCAAGAATACAAGCAAAGTTTTGTCACTGTTATTTTGTTTGAGGTGATATGTAAACATAATTTATTTATAGCTGTGGGTAATTTTCCAGAAGTAATTTTTAGACGGTTTATATTTCGTCTACTTTCAGAACACTCTTCAACTTTTTGGATGGTTGCATGTATAAGTACCTGAACCAGTATGTCTTAACATCTGTCATGTTCAATATATTTAATATAATGTTATGTGATTTCGTAAATTAATTAATTTTAGGCATTGTTTTGATTCATTTACAATTATTCATAATTGATTCATAATTCATCATTTTGGCACACAGGCCACAATGTTTCAAAAATACCATAGCAAACATAATTCTTATTCCATTCATCGACACATGTAGGAAAAAAGTAAATCTTCCAATATAGACACTGTAGATCTAAGATCAGCCTGTCCATTTTCGCAGTCTGATCTTAGATCTAAGCTGTTTGAATATGAACCTAATACTTCTATCAGCTATCTTGCTATTAAAACCATGTCACCAACACGCACATGTAAGACATTTATATTTACACAAACAGATAATCCCCTTAAACAAAGCATGTGCTGTTTAACAAACCTTCCGCTGTGTATATACGACTACTGTAAAATCCTAAAAATGATGAAATTATAATATATATAATAGATACAGCTAATGGATGTTTCAGTAAAATCACACTGTCTCATGAGACTTGTTTATTTTCTCACTCTTTGTGCATAACAGTGCTCAAAGTGAGATAACTCTATTAAACTTGGGATGATACAGACAGGGATGAGGTAAATGAATGGAAACTGACATGAAATTATAGGAACTAGGGAAAAATGCCATATACATACATGTACAATATGAATTAATTTTGAAACAAATCAGAGAAAAGTGTTCAAACCTTAAATAAAAAACAAACATGTACAACAATGATTAACATTATATAAAAACCCCGAGTACCATATACCCTGTACTAAACAAACATAAGAAGAAAGCTCTTTAAAACAATTTTAAAAAAAAGAGAAATTGCTTGTAACCAGCAGTTTCTCATTTTCACAAAATGTTTCCTACCCTATCAAAGACAGGCCCTTTTCATTTGTATGGAAATGTTTAAAAGTTTGTTGTTTTGTACTGGGATGAAATGCTGCATAAATGACATTAAAAGTTCAGTCAAGAAAAATGACCTAAACATTGCAGTTTGAGTGTTGATTTTGCCAGAATACCATGCAAAAGGTTGAAAGTTGTTGTTCTAAATTAATTCTATAGAGTAGTTGCAGGCTGATTATATCTGCAATTTTTGTAGTGCTTTGATTAGGAAGTAACACAAGTATATACAGCTTTGGCAAGCATAACATATTTGACAAAACATTCATAACATTGACTTTTGACATGAATTGTCTCAAATCCAGGAATCAAATAACTCTGAAATAGTACATTGACAAACAATGCAACACATGGACAAGCAAACGCAGGTGGCGCATCACTGCAAAATGTGGCAGTAAGATCCAAACCTGTAGCGCTATCTGTAGCAGTGAACAGTCTTTTCCAGACTGAATTGGGCTGAATGTTTTCTAGAAATACATTTCATAAAAATAACTCCGCTCAAATTTCAACAAGCGATACCTGAGTTATCTTTTAAACCCTCATCACATGACACAAATTTAGACCAGTCCAAATTGAAATCATTTGCAGAGGGCAAATTAATTGTGCCTCAAATCTTTAGATTTCTTTTGGAAAAAATTAGAAAACATTGGGGGAAAAAGGAGAAAATGCTGGTTAGCTGCAAAATGTCCCTTTTCTTCAATTTTTTTCAAAAGCCATTCTCCTCACGGTCATTAAAACCAAGGATTGAGTGGTAGAGGGGTACATTTCCTAAAGACAGATATGGAATACAACAATACATGCAGAAAATGATTATACTAATCACTTTATCAATATAAACTCTTGATCTGTTTCAATACAACAGAATGCAAATAAAAAGTGGTATTAAGTGGACATTTTCAGGTACTAAAAAAAAAGCAACAAATTGTATTTTCAACACTGTTTTGGCTAGAATGTCTAAAAAAATTGGTCATGTAATTGAACTCATGTTGTACAGCCTGATCTTGATCTAAGTTCTCTATGACCTTCTAAAAACTATTCCTGTACTTAAATGGCCAAGAGGAAAAGAGCTTTTTCAATCTTAACCAAATGATAAAAATGTAGACTTGTCCAAACTGAGAATATTTGCAGACAATAATTTAACTCTTTACCACATAATCCCGAGTTTTAACGACCCTGAAAGAGAAGGCTTTTAAAAACATTGTGGGTTCCCACATTGTTTTCTACCGTACAAAAGAGAGCAGTCACCTTTTGAGCTACAATAACTTTGTTGTCTGCAACTGCTTTCAATTTGGTTGAGACGAAAAATTTGATGTTTGGTAATTAGTTAAATGTGGCTCAAATGATGAGATTTGTCTATACTAGGGTAGAAGACATTGTGGTTACCAGCATTCTTTTTCCTACAATGTTTTCAAAAGAAATCTTTCTCTGGGTCGTTAAAAATTGGAATTGTTTGATAAAGGATTAAATTACTTACAAAATGTATTTTTTTGCTATTATGAAATACTTTTTACTCATTCAAAGACATCTTATCATTTTAGACACATTCAACTTACGATCTTCCAATGCATTCCATATGTATGAATCTAGAACTTTGTTGTCTGGCAAAAAATTAAGTCATCAACATTATTCTGTAGATTAAATCCTTGTAACTCTTAACAAAAGACAAAATTTTAGACTTAATCAAATTGAAAGCATCTGCAGACAACAAAATAAATTTGACTAAAAAATTGAAATTTATTTTTAGAAAGGTATGAAACAGTTTAGGACAAAGAAAAAATGCTGGTTGCCCCCCCATTTTCTCCTTTTCCAACAATGTTTTTAAAAGCTTCCTTTCCCAGGGTTATTGAAAGTCTGGATGGTGTGGTATAGGGTTAAAGAGCCACATTGAAACCTATTGCAAAGCAGAGGGGAGGCACATCTTTCACATCTCTGAAAGTCTTCTGACAGGCACTAGATGTTATTCTATGTGCAACTAGGGACAATTTCTACAGCAACAATGGGTGGCTTACTACCTTTGAGTTGCAGAAGTTAAATGGACTTTTTATCTATCAACTAGTTTACCTTCATATTTTCTAGGATTTAAGAGCAGAACTGTGTATGGAGTATAACTCTGAACAACAGAAAAAAATAATATGTAATAATAATCTTTTATCCTGATTTCTTTGATCTGTATGCCTTTTCTTTTCCATTTATCAGGATGATAGATAAATTAATATACAAAAGACCTGTATATACAATATATACATGTAGATAAATAAATAGAAACATAAAGACATAGCAGAACAAACAAACTGATCATAAAGCCAAATCAGAGTATTGTTCCCTTACATCACATCTCTGTGATGTATTATACCATGTAAGTCATCACATAATTATGGATCCATAAAATCCATTTTTGCCTAACAACCAACTAAATCCTGGTCCTTGGACATACACAAATGGTCCTTGGACACAAACAAAATTAACTAAAAGCAAGAAGATTCAACCCAGGCTAGCCTGTGTCGATTTTTTGCAGATAAATTAAACCTACTTTTCACAGAGCATGGCCTATATATTTTTTTAGACTGTCCTGATCAAAGTACATGTAAGTATCAGGCCTATATTACAAACTCCTGTCTATGATTTTGAGACATTCAGATTAGAAATCTATAGGCCTAAACAGAGGTCATGCATTACATACCAATTAGCTTTACAGATGATGAAAGAGATAGCAATAAATTGAAATAAATGTACAATAATCAGTATATTTACTTGAACGTAAGACTTCATGTACAAAAAACAAGTGTAGATTATAAAAGAAAATGATAATAACAAAACAGAAAAAGGTTCACATACCGACTTGTTTTTCAGAATTCGCGCTTGTTGCAAGCTCTTTCCAACCATTCTGGTAACTGGATAAAAATGGACAAAAATGCAATTCAAATATCCGCTTGTATACTCATGTATATTCTTTCGTTGTGCAGAAATCCAAAGTGAATTGACATCAGTATACATATCTATAAATCTTCAAACATATCTTTTTTTGTCAATTAAAATAGGAAGTAACTTCTTAGTCACAGATTCTGTGTCAAGTTGGATGTACATGTATATGAGTGGTACTTTTGGAAAAGAGGTTAAACTCTTTACCAAACCACAAAATTTTAGACTGGTCCAAATTGAAAGTATTTGCAAACGACAAATTAAAGATGGCTTAAAAGGCAAAATCTGCCCCTTGATAGAGTAGAAAACATTGTGGGAAAAGGAGAAAATGCTGGTTACCAGCATTTTCTCCTTTTCAACCAGCATTTTCTCCTTTTCCCACAATGTTTTCAAAAGGCTTCTCTCCAAGGGTTGTTAAAACCCAGGATTGTTTGGTAAAGAGTTAATACATCTTCATAATGCATTATACCAGATAAGTTAGTAGCCCTAAAGATCCAATTTGTCTAAAAAATGGCTGAATGATGAGATTGAATGCTTTATTGACATACAAAAACTGAACCAGAAGCAAAAGATTTTGACAAAGGTTAGCTTGTGAAGACTATAGCCCTAATCTGGTTGATATTGTTTACAAATGAGCCATGCATCTCCGTGATCCATGATACCAAGCAAGTCATTACATAATTATGGATCTGTAAAATCCATTTTTTCAAATGACAGACTGAATCATGAGGAAGAATGATGCTTTGACATGCAGAAAATTTAAAGACAGCGAAAAGTTTCGGCCCATGTCAGCCTGCGCATACTGCGCAGGTTGACATGGGTCGATACTTTTCGCAAATGCTTTAAGCCCCCTTTTCACAGAGCATGGCTCAAATACATTTGACCATCTCTTCCAAGAGTATGACTCATAGGTACAGGAAAGCCGACTATTCAGTTAAGACTTGCTAATCTTTGCATATTCTAATATCTTATTAGAGATACATTTTCGCTCCATTTGGTCAGTGACAATAATAAAAAACTACATAATTTTTCTATGAAATTGAAGGCATCAAAATTTTACACTTTTTCATTCTCAAAGCAATTTCCCGAATACAAATCAATTTTAACTCAAAAGAGTGGATTACTCTGAAATGTTAGAAACACTGTGGGAAAGGTAAAAAATGTTGCTTAACATCCTTTTCCCTTGATGTTTTCCCTTCTGCCTAAGGGTTGTAAAACACTAAATCATCCTGTAAAGCTTCAACTTTGACATACAGACTGTTGTCTGAGCAAAGGAAAAATTGTGCTTACTCTTCAAAGTTGAGACTAGTGGTCCAGTCTAGGAGTTCATCAACTTCCCAGTCTTCTAAAGCATCAGGGCCATAATTATCCACTGTAGCCACCATGCCTGTATGGAAATAATCATAATTATAGAAAAATGAACTATTTAGTTTCAAAATGGTTCCATCATACTTTTTCACTATTCACAAAACAACAGTTTTACAGACTCACCTATACTGACAATAAATTATACATGTCAAAGAAGTGGCAGTGTTAGTGACCACTTGTTTATATCAACCACACATACCAAGCAGTCATTGCCTCACATTCCAGTTTTGTTATCCTGTATAATGTCTATTTTAAACAGCCATTTACCTCAACCCTTGACCTGCTAAATAAGTTGAATGCAACTTTCCAGCCGACGGCAAAACCCTAAATGTTGCTATTTCCTAGGTAATTTGAGGGGAAACATATTTCCTTGTTGGACAGTGCAGATCAAAGATCAGACTGAATGTTCTGTGCAGTCTGATCTTAATCTACACTGTCCACAAAAGGTCTTTGAGCCTTGCTTAAAAGCCTATGGGTTAAGAGGTCAGATTTGTCAGATGAGGTCGTTGCTTAAGGCCAATTATTGCTCCATTCTATGATACCCCCAGTTCCTAGACTTGATAAATGTCACCTAAAGACACGATTTAAGAAAAGGTAGAGGACATTATAAAAGCATCTGCAGATGAAAAATTTGAGTGTGTATTTCTATCATGAAAACTGTATTTACCTGCAGCAGCACCTTCTATCAACTGTATTGTTTCTTTATCATCTGACTTTGCCTTTAGCATACCATCTCTATACCTGAAAGTTAATTGGAAACAGAAAAAACTGCGGAATCCGAAGAAGGTGTTTGTTAACCCTAAAGTTGTTAGTGCTGCTCACTGACCTTTTGCGGACAATATTGATCAAGATCAGACTGCAAAAATGTGCAGTCTGACCTTTGATCTACACTGTCCTATAAGGAGGTATTTTCCTCCAAGAAATAAGTTAGAAATAACATTATTCAGATTTTTACTATCAGCTTGAGAGTATTTAGTAGGATAAGGGTTAAGTATTGCAAGGAAAGAATTAGTCTAAAACAAGCAATCAAGTCTGATAATCTATGTTCAATATCAGAATCAACTCTCTGAAAATTCTAAAACACACTACAACATTTATGCATTTTTGCGAGATGTATACTGCATTTTACTTTTTTTTTCTGAAACTCTATCCCTTGCTACTGCTACACATTGTATTCCATCCTATTGGGAACCAAAATTTTTTGCGCCTTTAAATGTTTGTACCTAGTGTAAGTCACAAAAATTTCGGTATGGTAGGTCTATAACAAGTTTGCAAAGTAATCAGCTATGGTTATTATTCTTGGATCTAATGAACAAGGCACAAGTTTTATGTTTAATTTGAGTCCCTGGTTCAATTCTTACTCGAGACGCTGGCTTTTTTTTTGGTGTATCCTCAGGCAATACACCCCAGAGCTCTAACCTACATGAAGTACTGGTGAAACCCGGGACATAGGTGTACATAAACAAGTGAGCTGTGGCCATCACATGACTGAAATAATGTTGGAAATGGCTTTAATTGCCAGTCAGCCAGACAATTAATCAATCAAATGCAAAGGGAATCTTGTGATAATGATAATGCATACATTTTTTTCATCCACTCTATCTTTTTCTTCTTTTTCCTCTTCTCCACATCTTGTTTTCTGACAAGCTGAAATGATCAGATTTATTTACTTTCTAATTATGTAGTGAATGAGATTTTTATATGAAATACATTTTTATTCTCTGATCTCCTTGCAGACAAAAAATTCTACATGGAATATATAATATGAAATAGGCAAAGCCTCAATACGAGCGACGTGAATGATTTGTTGAACAAATAGATCTACATAGATCTAGTAATTCAAATGACGAGCTAGATTTTGAAATCATATGGTTTTGAGTTCAGGTCCCGGCTTTGCCAAAACTAATTTTAAGCGTTGCCAAAAGTAGAATGCATTCTTCTTTCGTAGCTGCATACATGAGAAAGAGGGCGAACGGTCCCTGATCCCCTAAGCAAAATACAGTTCTCCGACAATATTGTTAATTTAGGTTCAGAGTCAAACATCTATGGAAGTTTATTGTTTCACACACTTTTCAAGAATATTTTAAGGAGAAATTTCTTCACGGCATGTAGATCTAGATCAAAGAAAAGGAAGAAATTCACGGTCACATTTTCATATTGCATGGAAAAAGGAGAAAAAAAAAAAACTTCACTTTTTATAGCTCTAACATGTTACATGTCTATATAATTCCATGGAACACTGAGCACTGCCTTTCTGCAATACCCCCAGTGGCTTTGATCGCTAGAGAATCATATCTAACAGCCTCATTTTGAAGGGTTTAAATAGTTGGTGATTTAGGTCGACTGCATTGCACATATCATCCGCTACCCAGGCGCTACTGCAGCGACATCCGTTCATTCTTGGACCCGATTCATCGTTGAAACAGTGATCAGTGCACAGACAGGAATTAGATCTAATTCTGTCTCAATGGCAAGATCTATCATCAATCCTAGGAATGAAATTTGCTAAGTTATCGGATAGATATCTTAGCTATCTGGCTTATGGATATAAAAAAAGGGCTGTTAGATTTATCAACAGGCTTTCAAAACATTTGAATAAATACATTTGAGCCGTATTCTGATGAAAGAGGGTTTAAATGCATGTCCGTGATGCATGATACCAAGCAAGGCATCACATAGTTATAGACCCATAAAATCCATTTTGTATGATAACCGACTGAATCACGTGGCATACATACTGGTCCTTTGACATGCAGAAAATTGATCAATAGCAAGAGTTTTGACTCAGGTCAGCTTGCGTGGACTGTACATGTTGAACTGGGTAGATAGTTTCTGCAGATGCATTAAGCACCCTTTTCACAGATCATTGCTTATTTTATTAAGGGGAAAAAATCCTTAAAAACATAAATCCAGCTTTCACTGTAAATAACATTGTTTGAAACAGTCAAATAACTATTTTCGTCAGGATTTCTTCGACACAATGTTTTTCCGCGAAAAAATGGCTCGTGCATGACGTAAAAATAGTATGATTAATGAAGTCATCATTTTCTAGCATAGATTATTACGTATATTTATACAAAAATAGACGTTTAATACGCTGAAAGTAAGTAGGAAATTAGATAATCTTTATTCAAAAAACTGACAATGATTTTTTTAGGAATCATCCGATCAGTAGATAATTTGTGTCATTTTCGACCAATCAAGTAAATGTGCGAAGAATTGTGATACATGTAACGCTGTGTGACCAACCGGAAGACACACAAAATTTAGTCATCCCCTTCTAGATTTAGACTAAAACCCACAACGAACTGGGATTTTTATTTTCGAAAATCTAGAATGGTGTTACCGCAAAACGAGCTTTGCTCGTTACGGGCTTTGCCCGTAACTCGCTGTCGCTCGTTATAAGAGGCATGCTTTGTGAAAAGGGAGTTTAATGCATCTTTAAAAGTGTCGACCAAGAACTCTGCCTGTGCGGACTGCAGACTGACCTGTGTCAAAACCTTTTGCTATTGGTCAATTTTCTTCTTATCAAAGAACCAGTTTACCTCATTATTCAGTCACTTGGAAGACAAAATGGATTTCATGGATCCATAATTACATGTATATGTTGACCTGCTTGGTATGATGCAGCATGGAGGTGTATTAAACTCCCTTTTGCCAGAGCCCAGGTCATATATCATGAGCCATGGTCTGTGAAAAGTGGGTTTAATGCATCTGCAATTCTCAAGAATTTTCTAAATTTTTCTTGAACACAGTTTCTGAATGACTAATCCAAACAGTTTTTAGCCCATGATATTTGCATTAAATGATCAGAAATTTTGTTTCTTTCTAACTATAGAACTACACCAAGAATAATAACAATATTCAGGATGGTTTGTTAATACAAACCTAAGAGCAAACATTACACACTAAAATCTAAAGCTACAGCCTCTCAGTTACCTTTTAACTACAAAAACCTGAACTTTTATCATACCTGAGAAAAAAGGATTTTGAAAACATTGTGGGAAAGGAGAAAATGCTGGTTACCAGCATTTTCTCCTTTCCAACAATGTTTACAACCCCAGACAAATCTCATCATTCAGACCACGTTTAACTGGTCTTCTGCAAATACTTTCAAATTGGAAAGTCTTAAATTTTGTTGTCTGGTAAAGATTTAACTTAATAGTCCGCGTAAGTCCTATATGAAACAAAAGCTCCACATGCAGGTGCCAGTGCTTGGCTACAGTTGCTTTTTTCAGTGATAATTCTAAGTTGAAAAAAGGGACATAACTATGTTGAAAATGTGTTGAGAGTTAGCAGCCCTTCTGATATGTGTTCCTCTTCTAATAGTTCGCTACTTGCTTAAGTTGAAAGTGAATACATGTATCTTCTATAATAACAGAGATACAAGAAATGCCAAAGCTTTTAGCTCAACAATGATGATGTAGACAACGATGACCAGCTATGACAATACCTCGATGTTTCTTGGAAAACAGCCAAGCTAGAAGAGAAAGGCATAAATTTCAGAAGATGCAAAAGCTGTAGCATGCTATCACGGCATACATAATGAAAGTAAATACTACAACAAAAAATATACAGTGAAATTCCGAACTCTTTCCCATGTCAAAAATTTCAAGACTAGTCCAAACTGAAAGCAACAGTAGACAACAAACAAATTGTGGCTGGTTGTCTTCAAGGTCAAATTTGCTAATCTGTTTCAGGAGGTAAAATTTTTGAAGGTCAACAACAGAGATTTATAATTTTTGCATAGCAATCAATATTTTTGTGTAGATAAACAATACTGATACAACATGCATTGCCCTAGACCTCATGCTCATGTGCTCACACTCTTGTTGATGTCTTACTTACTGCAGTTTATAAGTCTAAATACCATTAAAGCAAAAAGGTCCCATATAACACAGTTTGTTATTTATTTTTTTCTTTCATTTATCATCTAATCTTAATCTATTAAAGATTACCTTGCTTTTTATTTAAACTTTTTCCTTCTGTAACAATTAAACCTAGCAATAGGCATTGGGGTCTTATCTGTACTGATTGATTGACATTTTCTCCCCTGATTTTTAGGGGTTTTTTTTTTTGATAAATATTAATCAAAATACAAATAACTAAAAATCTATGACAGTAATAAGCTAAAAAAACGTAAACACATGAATCAAATAAATTTGAAGTTTTATGTGATTTCTTTGACAAATAATGAAAAGAAAAGAACTTTTAACTTTTACAAACACTTTCTGAATCAGATAGATGTTTTTCTTTACTCTTCCCAAACAACAAACTAAAGACTCTTCAAAATCAAAAGTATCTAAAATAACATATTTGAAAGTAGTACAAATGAACTAAAGTGTTTTGACAAAGTGTGTTAAAAGAACAAAATTCTGGTTACCAGCATTTTCTCCTCTACCTTAATTGTTTTCGAAAGGCTTCTTCCTCAGAGTCATTAAAAATTGGTATTATTTGGTAAAGGATAATTACAGCATACTATTACCAGTTTAGTCCTACCTTATCATGACTATATTCATATTTTTTATTGGAAGTTTCCCATGTGACTGGATCAGACATGATATGGTGAATCAGTCTGTCTGATACAAGTCTCCACCCATTGTGGTCCATCCTTTGATACCAGCCCTGATGATCTGAAATGAAAGTTGATCAGCATCACAGATTTTATGAAGTGTGAATAGTACAATACTGCGATTGTGCGATATTTTTGCGGAAAAATTGGGAGGAATCTCATTAAGAATCTCTACACACGAGAAAACATTGCATTCAAAATAAAAGTTTGGTGATCACATGAAAAGAATTTTCACTTTCTTTTTGATAGTCAACAAGGGACATAAATCATTCAGACTGGTGTACATCTGTCCATAAATCGATATCATGTAGACGCTTGAATCTAGACTTCATTACACACTTTTTATGGAGGGCAACAAAACGATTTTCCAAATGGTTTGCCCCAACTCCGAAGTGCCAAGAAAAAATGGCTTCAAACCAGAACAATCAAGAGAAAAACATCATGTACTACCATCTCTGTCAAGAACTACACTGAACTTTAAAACCTATCGATTGGTACAAACAATTTTAAGACATCTTGAGAGTGAGGACCACAAACACACTGTTGCTACCCCTAAATAGTGGTCGGATTTTGAAACTGCCGTCAAAAAAAGTTGGCTCTCGGGAATCTGCAGCAATATTCACATGCATAAAATGTGGAATTTAGTTGTGTAAAGAGGAGATTGCTGCACTTCTTTTATTTTAAGTATCAGCAGGATTACACTTTTGTTACAGAATTTTATAAAGATAAGTTTTTCTGATCCCCCTGAGTTTTTGTATGTGTCATAGGCTATGATAGATCTTAGATGAATATGTTAGAACTTTGTAGCAGAATGGGGGGGTGACTTTATATTCACCTCAGTTCAGTTTTTGAGATAGTTTGTATCACTTTTTAATAAATTATTCGGTATTGACAAAATTTCTCATAATTTTTTAAAAAATCTCATTATAAAATCTATATGGGATTTTTCTCTCATAGCTGTAACCTAACAGGCAAATCCCTGCTTTACCACATAGTACTGTGTTTTGAGGAAATTGATAACAAGGGCTTTTGAAATCATTGTGATAAAGGAGAAAATGCTGCTAACTAGCATTTTCTCCTGTGCACCACAATGTTTTCTATATTTTCTGAACAAATCTCATCATATGAGTAACATAAAGTTTGTGGTCTACAAATACTTTCAGTTAAAAGAATTTCAAAACTTATTTCAAGATTGATCTTTTAGCTAACAATCACCAGCTGAAGCAACCCTGAGTAAGAACGCTTTTGAAAACTGTGAGAAAAGGAGGAAATACTGGTAACCACCATTTTCTCCTTTTATCACAATTTTTTTAACCATTTCAAAGACTAATACCATCATTTGAGCCACATGTAATTCGTCCTCTACATATTCTCTTTCAATTCGAGTGAGTCTGAAATTTTGTCTTTTGATAAGAGGGAAGAAACAAAAACTCATATTCTTCTACTAAGCTTTTAAAATGGCTTGAAGCCCAATACAAACAAAAGCTAAACTTACCATCTGTCCCAGGCAAATCTCTAAACTTATTATGCTGATCTTTGGTCATTTTTAACTTGACAGTGGCTTTAGTGTAGTCTTTAGGACTGTTAGCACACATGTCTTGTATAGGTCTGTGGGTGAAAATCTTGTAGTAAATGTTGGGTGGGAATCTTTCCTGAAACAGTTGGGAAACCATTAGTATTAGTTCTATTTCAACTTTGCTTTTCTGCTGTAACCTTTTCGCAAACAATTAATCTTAGACACTTATATGCTCAAAACATCTGTAGGTGACAAATTCAAAATTAGTACAAATGAGCTTAAGTTCTCTGATAGGGTAGAAAACATTGTGGGAAAAGAAGAAAATGCTGGCTACCAGCATTTTCTCTTTTTCCCACAATGTTTTCAAAAGGTTTCTTTCCCAGGGTCCTGAAAATCTGGGATTGTTTGGTATAGGGTTAAAAAAGCTAAAAAGTATCAAAAATCTTGTGCCCAACTTGTACATTCCTTTCATTGCTTAAACCATCACCAGACAATCCTATGTTTTAACGACACTGACATAGGAAAATTTTGATATAATCACAGAGAAAAAAAGATAAACTTAGATACTAGCTTTTTCTAAAGTGTTTTCCACCCATAAAAGGACAAATCCTATCATTGAGCCACATTTAGTTTGTTGTCTATAATTGCTTTCAATTTGGAGAGTCATAAGACTTGTCTTCCTGTAAAGATTTAAAATGTAAGATTTTGTTAGTTTGAGTTTTAACACCCTTTTCGACTCTAAATGAACTTCAGTTATATCACAGCAGCCAGTGTACCTACCCCTGTGTTCCCAGAGTTTCTTTCACGATTATATATCTTGCACAACCCTCTTTCATGGGCACTGAATGCTTTCCCAAATACAATAACAAAGTTCTTAAAGTTTTATCATTTCCTTATGAACCTTCTTAGAATGGTTTCACTTCTACTAAAAATTCCTTTACTAAAACAAAATTGTAGCAAATAACTTCATAAACACCCTGATGAATTATGTATAATGGACATGAATTGAACATTCATATATAGGATTACATATAAAAATATGTTGGCTAATGGAGAAATCACTGATTACTTGAAATTTCCCCTTTTGCCAACATGTATTTATAACTGGTCTAACAAGAGACACAAAAAGTCATCTACAGGAGGTAACACTTTGGTGACAGAAGACAAAGAGACTTTAAACTTTACCCCGGCGAGTCTAAACTTGATGTGGATTCCTGACGCTGCATCTAGTAGTTTAGCTTCGAGTGGATTGATACATCTCAACATAAGTCCTGGGTTGCCTCGAGTTTTAAAGTTGATGAGATCTCTGTAATATCTGTATACTTGTATATCCTAGAACGAAATATACACTGAAGTCATGACATACTGCGTTATAACTTACCATACAATTCCACGCTTTTAAGAAAGAAGGCTACTGAAAACATTTTGGGAGAAGGAGAAAAGTTCAAGGTTTGAACTAGGAATCTTATCACTTATTTGATTTTTAAGGGGCATTAAACCGACTTTCGTTCTGCTGGTTTTTTTTAAAAATCATAAAAAAGACAGCTAAATTTTTACCTGGTGAAAAGATGACTTTGAAATTAAACAATACATAGAAATACAGGAAGCATTACCAATTTTTTAAAATTTTTCCAGTAAAATTTCCTATTCAGTTAGTAATGGTATAGCCTTTATTGCATAACAAGGGATAAATACATTAACCCTTTACCAAACAATCCCTGGTTTTTACGACCCTGAGACAGAAGCCTTTTGAAAACATTGTGGGAAAAGGAGAAAATGCTGGTAACCAGCATTTTCTCCTTTTCCCACAATGTTTTCTACCCTGCTGGAAACAAATTTCAATTTTTGAGTTACGTTAATTTTGTCGTCTGCAAGTGCTTTCAATTTGGACCAGTCTAAAATTTTGTCGTTTGGTAAAGAGTTAATAAGCCATTCTCTACCAAAAGAAGGCTGACAGCATATCTATGCTGCATAAAAACAAGCAGTAATCACATAATTATGGATCTCCTAAAATCTATTTTGTTTAAAAAACAGGCTGAAACATAAGGAAGACTAGTCCTTTGACATGCAGAAAATTGAAAGATAGCAAAACGTTTTGGCCCATGTCAGCTGCAGGCTGACATGGGTTGATACCTTTTGCAGATGCATTAAGCCGCCTTTTCATGGGGCATGGCACATTTGTTACATAGTGATAAATCAGTTGGCACAATCATTTAGTTTGTAGAATTACTGCCTACGGTTTTGAAGGACATTAATTTGAATCCCACTAGATGCTATTTTTTTCCCATCAACTAAGGGTAAACAGAATGTCCTCATAATTTACGATTCTTTCTCACCAAATATCATTTTTCTCTTCCCCCATAAAATTTCTGTCAAAGTCTGGTTAAATCCCCCTTTAAGTAACAGGAATGTTTCATTGGGAGATTATGTACTCATTGACGTCAATTTTGAACACAGATTTGTACTAAGTTCATTCAGGAAGTAAGTACTGTGTTAACTTCACAAGATAACAACTTCAAGCTTGTCCATATTGAAAACAAATGCAGATGACACACTTAATATAGCGTTTTAATGGACATTATCTTTAAATATTAAGATAGAAACATTCTAGAAAGAAGGGAAAATGCATTTTTTTCCTTTTTCCACATTTTTTTCATAAACTATCTTTTTTCAGGGCTGTAAAAATGTGGGATTGTTTAACAAAGAGGTAAGCATGTCTTTAGTAATTTGTTGATGTGCGATTATTTTTCATCCATCTCAATGATTCTTGCTCTGTACTGAAAAATTAATCCAAACATTTATGTTGGTTTTAATCTTTTACAAAACATGTGAAAAAAAATATTACAATATGCCTTCTCCATGCCCTTTGTATGGTGCTGGCAGCCTCTTGGATTGTAAATGACCTTTTCTTGCGGGGTTCTGGGAGTTGAAGGGGCTGATATGATGGAACAACCTTGGGCGCTTTCTTTTTTCTTCTTTTTAAACTGTCCCTCCACCAGTCTTGTATAAATGTTGCACAAAATTCTTCAAACCTGTAAATTCAGTAAAACATTAATAAATGAAATATAAAAAGAGACAAACTTTGAATAATCCCTATAAATATTAGAAAAACACTGTAGCAGCAGTTCTGTTTGTTGGCATGACTAATTTTTTCACTTATATTCATGTATTAAACCATGATGATTGTCCATATTTAACAAGAATGTTATTAAAGCTGAGAGCTGCAAAACTATTTTGGATACACTGACAGTTTCACTGATTGATTGGTGTCAGTTATATGACAAACAACAGCTCACTCATTCATGTGGCCTGAGTTTCACCTGTACCGAGTGAAGGTCCTGGGGTATCTTGCCCAAGACCAACAAAACAAATAAATCCTATCTTTCAGTGCTGGGATCATCCTAGGTCTCTAGACTGCAAATTCTACACCTTTATAACTGGGTCACACAGAACTCAAACTGTTTCTGGCAAAAGAAGTTAACATTTTGCCACACTTTTCTACAGCCCTACTATTTTCCATATAGCAGAAGAAAACTGTGTTCCTTTTGTATAAATATTTTTCCTTTGTGCTAGATTAACCAGTTTTTAATCAGTCTCAAATCATGATGTGAAGTGAAGCAGAGTGAAAAACTTACGACGGTATTCTAGATGGTTTCTCCTCAGATGCCATTAGCTGTGCAATGTAATTCTGATAGTATCTCTCTAAACGTAATTTAGCTGGAGACCTATGCTTTCCACTCTGTAAAAGATAACATAATTTATGCGAACCTTTTATCATACAAAGCTATATTCTAAAGCTTTGAGAAAAGTAATCTTATGCAATTTGTCTTTCACAGGCAAGAAAACATCATAGGAAAAAGAGAAATGTCTCTACTTTTTCAAAGACACATTCCCATATGTTAAGACCAAATGATCATATCAAATATGCTTTCAAAGTGGATGAGTCCAAAGTTTTGTGGTTTGATAGATAGTTACCACATGAAAAAATTTTAGCCTTGTCCGAACTGAAAGAATTTGCAGACGACAAATTAAATATTACTCAAAACACAAAATTTGTTTTTTAAAAGGGTAGAAAACATTGTGGGAAAAGATGAAAATGCTGGTTACCAGCATTTTCTTCTTTTCCCACAATATTTCCAAAAGCCTTTTACCTCAGGGTTGTTAAAACTCGGGAATGTGTGGTAAAGGGTTAAGCAGGGATTGAAAAAGCCAAAAGCAAAAATCGAAACAATAATATGGAGCACTGCTCTGTGAAAAAAGGGGGATACTGCATTTCTGTGATGCATTATACCATGCAAATCATCACATAATTTTGGATCCATGAAATTAATTTTGCCAAACAACTTTATGTGCATTGACATGTAGAGAATTGACCAGTAACAAAAAGTTCTGACCCAGATCAGCCTATACTGACTGTACTGTACGCAGATGCATTAAACCCCCTTTTCACAGAGCATGGCTCAACATTATGTCAAAGATTGGTTACCATATTACAAAAAATTGGGCAAGCCTGACTTTCATGGTGATTGTTTGTCAAATACAAAAGGTGAACAGAAATTGAAAAACGACTTACAGAATCAAAATCCTGGAAGTCATCTTGTCGCACAAATGCATGTTTGCTTCCACTGTACACAGCTGTTTTGCTTACATTGGGTTCCACAGTACTAAACAAGTTGGCCCTAAATTTATAATTTGATATACAAAACATTAGAGAAAAGAACAATGAAATTTAGACAACCATTATGAATATGGCAGAGATTATACCTGTAATGTAATAAGTAAAGATCATCAAGACTCTGGGTATATTTAGTCATTATGATTTAACTCTTTACTAGACGACAAAATTTGTACTCAAACAAATTTGAAAGCATTTGCAGAAGACAAAGCAAACTCTAAATGTGATTTCTGTCTTTGACAGGATGGAAAACATTGTGGGAAAAGGAGAAAATGCTGGTTACCAGCATTTTCTCCTTTTCCTACAATGTTTTGAAAAGGTTTCTTCTCCAAGGTCGTCAGAACATGTCACTGTGCTGTAAAGGGATAAGACATTGGGTGGAGTTTGAGCCCAGGGTCTGTATTCACCAACCATTCTTAAACACATTCTTTGTATTATTCTCCAGAATTTTCTAAATTTGAAAGAAACATATCTTCTGATTGGCTACACTATTTGGTTTACCCAATCAGAAGTTATGTTTCTTTCAAATTTAGAAAATCTTACAGAATAAGACTAAGAATGTTCTTGAGAATGGTTGGTGAATATGGACCATGGACTCCTGGATCACTAATCTTGCCCCTTAGCCACTCTCCCACACAGAATCAGTATTTAGGTATCAACCCTTTACCATCCTTTGACCCTGAAAACAGTGTTGGATAAGAAAAAATGCTGGTAACTAGCATTTTTTTCTTTTCTCCTTATTAGACAAATTCCATCAATCTAGCCATGTTTTAGCATTGAAGCATGCATCAAAGACCAAACTTAATATTTTCTGCAGTCTGATACACAACCATCCATAAAAGTAACTAAGGTTGTGATACAGACTATGAGGCCTTTTTGAAAAACATAAAACCCTAGAAGGCTAAAGAAATCACATGGAATTTTTTGGTCAAGAAAAAGACGATAAGTTTCTGTTGCAATAAAAAAAATGTTGTTCATGTATGTAGGAACTACTGTGTTAATTTTTACCTTAATAAATATCCTCGCCATATGCGCTGTATTTCAATGGCTGCTGATGTTTTACCTTCAATGCTGTCTGGATTATCTCTTATTATTGACTGAAACAGACACATCGTTAAAATCTTATTCAACCTATACTGTAGAAATCTCAGACCCTTTTAACTCTTTACCAAACAATGTCATGTTTAATCCTGTACTAGAGAGTAAAATTTTACGCTAATCCATATTGAAACGATTTGCAGACATCAAATTAAATGTGGTTAAAAAGCAAAATTTGTCTTTTAGTGGGTAGAAAACACATTGTTTAAAGAAGAAAAAGCTGGTTATCAGCATTTTCTCCTTCTTCCATACTGTTTTAAAAAAGCATCATTAGTTTAAAACAAAAATGTTTGGTAACATGTTAAACAACCCTGGTGAAGAGGGCTACTGATTATACTGTATGAAAAAGGTTACCATGTGACAATTACAAAAACGGTCTTAGGAGGGTGAAGATGTTAAGGTGGCAAATAGAGAGATCGCTTGTTATAAGCAATCTGCCATATACATGTATACATCACAGGACATGTACATGAAGTCGAGACAAAACTATTATCTAGAGGGCAAAATTTTACCCCTATTGAAATAGTTAACATTTGCCAAAGACAAATTAAAAGTAGCTAAGATGTTCAGGTTTGTCTGCCAAAAGGTAGCAAACATTATGAAAAAAGAAGAAAATCCTGGTAACTAGAATTTTCTCCTTTTCTCATGACGATTTTAAACACTGTCTTCTTCAGGATCATATAACCACAGGAATGTTTGACATACGGTTGATTATTCACTGAGCTCTTATTATGTGATTGACTAATATTAGCTAAGGATGTTTGGAGAACAATGATAGAACATGTATAAGTCTGTGCACTATCTATAGATAGTTTCTTCAGCAATAAGATTCATAGTACTAAACATTGTACTTAAAACTGACATACAAAATCATTAATATCAAATGTTTGCTAGCTCATTTCTGACAGTTCTGATTATTGGATTTTATGTATTATAGTGTGACGTTACAAAAATAACAATTCGCAAAGAAAATTAAGTTTTACCCATTACCAATGATCCTGTGATTTAACAACCATGAAGAAAAAGACTTCTGTGGGAAACATTTTTCCACAATGTTTTTTTTACCATATCAGACAGCTTAACTCTTTACCACATAACCCTGAGTTTTAACAACCCTGAAAGAGAAGGCTTTTGAAAACATTGTGGGAAAAGGAGAAAATGCTGGTAACCGGCGCTTTTCCCACAAAGTTTACTACCCATCCCAGATCAATTTTCAATTTTTGAGTCAAATTTCTTTGGTCATCTGCAAGTGCTTTCAATTTGGACAAGTCTAAAATTTTGTCATGTGGTAAAGAGTTAAGGTCATATATAAACTAGCTTCAAATTTGTGGTCTATATATAAGGCTGCTTTTAGATTGAAAAATCTAAATTTTGTTGTAAACGGTTAAACAATGTAACTGAAATGCAAAGTTTTTTGTACATCTTAGTCAGGACTATAAACAGATATCAAAGATCTAACCTGTCTCAGCTCTTTTGAAGCATATGCAAATTTTCTATCCAGTGCTGCCTGGTGTTCTGCAAAGTAAGATAGAAAAAATAGAGCTAGATGATGATGTCTAAAACATAAGAGAAAAAGCTTTGTCATACTAAAGTAACCACATGCAGAAAATTCAATTGTTCTTGCAGTAGAATACTTATGAAAACTTTGTGATAATAGGAGAAATAGATTGTAAAAAGCAAATTCTCCTTTTGCCACAACTCTTCTTTTAATTTTCATTCAATATTTCACAAGGGTGTTCTAAAAGCTACTGCAACGCTTTTTGAAGGTTTAATAAAATCACTGTCTAGCTCAATGGATGAAGTAGCCAGAATTGGCTTAACCCCTTACAAGACAATAAAACTGCAGTCTAATCCTCATTGAAAACGTTATCTAAGGACAAATTAATGATATACAAGTCTTAACCCCATTGGAGAGTGATTTTCTGACAACATTTTTTTTTCGAGGTTCTAATGATGGGATTTGTCTTTTAAACAGTAGAAAACACCCCTTTCTCTTTTCCCCCAGTGTTTTCAAAGGATCAACTGCATTTTAGCAGGCACCTATATACAGTATCCAGTCATTTTGATACCCGGTCATGGATTAAATGCAGCCTAAATGGTGGAATTTGTCTTTAATATGTAATAAAATTTTGCGGACAAAGGATAAATGATTGACACGGGCATTTTCTTTTTGCATCGTTAACCTGTAAACAAAACGCGAAATCTAATGTTTTAAAATAATGTCTCCATTTCTACGCCAAGAGGAACACTTAGAATAAATTGAAATGGTACACCAACATTACCACTTATCTCAGACATGAACACAATGTCACTGGCTTCTTTTTGACTAAGCATTTTTGCAACACTGTAGTTTCGCAAAGAAAAAGGTTAGATTCTCCAGACGGTTGTCAATTTCAACAAATATGGCCGACCTCGGTTACCAGACTGGCTCCACGCTATGATAAGAATAGCGAAGAACCAGGTCAAAGTCTACATGCTGTTTCCGGTTTAGATGATGAAACCTCTGGCGAATTCCAACATAAGTTGAGTTTTTACATTCTGAAGGTAACTCAGTTTTCATCAGTTTTCATTGTGGTCAAATCAATACAGATTTTCAATTCTGTTTTATTGAGATCGAATTCTAAGTTCTGTTCATTTTGATTTTCATAATCGTCGCCGGTAAGTAATCGCCGGTAGTACGAATGTCGGGTGGGTCGTGTTGGGTCAGAATTGCAAGAATATTGCGTTAGTCAACCGAAACTGAAATTATCATACAGAGTAAGTACTCCCGATTCGGGGTCTAGCTCCGATGTTATTTTTGTGATTGTTTCTCCGCTAGAGGAGAAACAATCACAAAAATAACATCGTAGCTAGACCCCGAATTGGGAGTAACAGAGTAAGATGTCATAACTTTCAATATAAAAAGTTGTTCTTTCTTCTATCGTTATTTTTACAGTAATTATTATTGTATTTCTTGAGCGAAATTCTCTAATTATAAATTATTTTTTGTTGTCATTTGAAAAAAAAATTTAATCTTAAATTATATACCTGTCTCTCCTCCTCCAGAGCCTGTAATAGGATTCCTGGGCAAATCATAACAAGGTTAATACTTGAATGGCAAGAAGGTAACAGTTACATTTCTTATTGTTTTGGTGTTTTTGTCAATATTAAGTTATCAATAAAAGACATGATTATTAGCAGACAATAAAAATTTGATACTTATAGCAGTTTGAAGATATGCTGGTATGACAAGATTCTATGAAAAGCATTAAAAAGATGGCTGCTGGAGGGGGGGGGGGTAGCGGAAACACAATCACAAAACTAACATAGGAGCTACCCTCCGAATCTGGGGTACCATGACATAGGCTGCATGAATATTGAAATAGTTAAACATAAATGTAGAAAAAATTAACCATTGAAATTCTTTGATTAACTTGATTAACTAAAGGTGACTTTTAGATAATTCGCTGATATTTTTAATGAAGGCGAGACTGCATGGAATGTAATCAGTCTATATTTCACCAAACCCTATATTTCACCCAAACCTGTTGATATCTATTTGGCTCAAAAATAAAGAGAAAGAGGGATTTCTAATCAACTTTCTGTTTCTTCAAAATAAGACCAGAAACATAATTTCTTCAAAATAAGACCAGAAACATACTCTTAAGTCCCATCACCTCCAAACTTGAACAAATTAATTGAACAAAAAGTTTTTCAATCCAAGATTGCATCTAATATGTAGTGGGTACTAAATGAGATGATTATGAGAAGTATAATAATTTGTAGGATTTAATGACAACTAAAGCTTTTCGTATTATGGAATTCATTAGTTTAGAAGTATACCTTATTTAAGAAGATCAGAGAAATATTTACAGGGTTTTCCCTTAGCAACAAAAATAGGGGGTCATTGTGACCCCCTAGTCGAAAATAATGGGGGTCATTTTGGAATTTGTGGGGGTCACAACAAAATGTAATTTTCTTAGACAAAAGCTACTATTTATGAAACTATGCGTGTTTTTTGTGTTTTCTATTCACTGTACATCTTTGTTTACCCCATATATGTATTATTACATGGTGATAGATACATAATAACACCAGAGATTCTCTATATAGAGGGAGCTTACAGCTTTGGTGGCACCTTCTTATAAAGAGTATCTGTAGTATGCTTTATTTAAGCCTAATCAAATATGTTGCACCTGCAGACAAGCTGCCATATTTCTAAGTAATTTTAATCTTTCAAGGGTATTCCCACAACCGCTAGTGTTTTGATGATGCACAAGGGTTGAATTTCGAAGTAGGCCTATGTGCCGCCGCTCTCTGTGGTAAAGGGTTATTTTCTTTTTGTTCTTATCACAGGAATCGGCCGTTTAATTGGTGATAATAGCTTGTTGTCGGCCGGACTGGGAAGTCTCCGTTATTTTTCCTGATAAAAAATATACATATCGGCCGAAAATAAACTATTTTCACCAATTAAACGGCCGATTCCTGTGTTTCTACACACGGGTCGCATTCATGCCGCTGTTTACAGTGAATAACCAAGTGTATCTCTTTAGCTAACTTACAGTAAACCCTCGAGACCTTGAAATGTGTTTCTGGATGCTCTTACCAGGCATTGTATCGTCTGATCTTTGTTTAAGGTCTCTTCTTCCTTGCAGACAGCAAGAATGACGTCGATTTTGACAGAGCCATATTGTTTTCATTAGAGATCGACTGGTTTAGTTTAGACCCATTTAAAGACCGACGGTATTCTAGTAAAATCGATACACAGTCCAGTTTTTCGTCCCATTTTCTCTTCGTACTCCAGATTTTTATTCTACTCGCGATGTAACATTTTCGGTAGTATATATACGATCGTTATCAACGCCTATCGTATTTGTGCGTCAACAATGACGCACTGTTGTAAAAATTGCGGGTCATTTTCCATAAAAATGCGTCAAAACGCACAAAATCGTGCGTCAAGGAAAACCCTGTATTTATGAGGTTTATGGAGTAAAACCAATATAGTTGGTAACCATTACAGTTGTCTCATGAAAGCGTTTATAGTGACAACCCACAACAAAGGTTTTAGGAAAGAAATGCTATTTTAAGGATTTGACCAGTACTAGAAACATCTGGACCACTGATGAAGATGACACATAGGGCGCTTAATATGGCTTAACTTGCAGATAGTAAAGATCAAGATCAGACTGGAGGAAAAATGCAGTCTGATTTATGAATTTTCACAATTAGCTATTTTGACAGACTGATATTTCTACCAGCGATCAGGAAATTACAGGCTAATTAACCCATTAACCAAACAACAAAATTATCAACTTGTCCAAATGAAAAACATTTGTTGACAACAAATTGGGCTGCAATAGAGGTATTTGTCTTTGAAACAGTAGAAAACATGTGGTAAATGGAGAAATGCTGGTAACCAGCATTTTGTTCTTTTCCTATAGTATTTTTTAAAAGCCTTCTTGCTCAAGGTTGTGAAAACTGGGAATTGTGTGGTAAAGAGTTAATTAAGCACAAGGAGGTGTGTTTAAAACTTGATTTGCCAGTGCCAGGATAGCAAAGATGTGTCAGGAAATTCTGGACGTTTTAGATTGGAGGTTGAATGTAATCCTTTAAGTCTGATCTTTACCCATAATGTCCACAAGGACAATAGCTATCAAGGTTAGGTCAGCTGTTCTGTCATTTCTTACAGCTTAACCCTTGTCCTGCTTAATAACAAAAAATAAATTTTCAGTTCGGTAGTAAAAACCCTAATATTTCTATTTAAAAAATATGTTTTTGGGAATAGTATCTCCTTCTCAGACAATGTAGATCTAAGATCAGACTGCACATTCTGTGCAGTCTGATCTTGATCTACACTGTCCGCAAAAGGTCAGTAAGTCACGCTTAGCAGCTGAAGAGTTAATTGATTTTGCATTAACTGCACACAACTCTAATGCCTTTACAAATAGAAATTTGTTGAAAATACTTTTGTGTCAATTTCCTCGTTGTTCGTTTATCCTCATTGTTTCTATATTAGTTCTAAAGAGATATTTCATTGTCAGGGTTTACCCTGACCCCCTATATCTGTGACTTTTAATCCCCAAGTTTTCTGCATGTTTCCTGAATTTAATTATCTGCCTTCTTTCATTCATTTGAAAGAGGGTCAAAAAGACCTGCATGTGGGTCAGTAAAAGGGAAACCCTACTTTCTCTTAACTCTCTACAAAAGAATCTAAACTTTTAATGACCCTGAAGAAAAAGCTTTTCGAAAACATTATTGGAATAGGAGAAAATGCTGGATTTTCTCCTTTTCCTGCTATGTTTCCTACCCTGTTAAAGACATGTTCCATCATTTGAGTAACACATAAATTTTCGTATGCAAGTGCTTTGAATTTGGACAAGTCCACATTTTTGTTGTTTTTGGTAAAGAGTCAAACACATGATACATATGTCTCTAAGTGGTAGTTTTGTAGTTTGTTCTCAATTCAGAGCTTGATACTAACTCCTCTGGATTTGTTTCTAATTTTAAAACTAGTGATCTGATTTGTGGAGATAGTCTGTGTCAGGCTGTCAGCCAACTAGATAGTTACGATTTGAATTCAAAAATTTCCAATGCTTGCAACTTGTAATTGATGATGAAAACAGCTCTCTGTAGTGTACTACTGAACAGTATGGCCAAAATACCAGAATTTGTCTGTAGCTTTGTCAGTATGATGACTATTGAAGATGAAGGATTAACTGTTACAACAAGCTTGCATCAGAAAGTAAAGTACTTTAGTAATAATAATTACTTGTCAAGTGTATTCAGTCACATTTTCCTTGTTGAATTTCAGGAAGCTAGTCAACAACATTAGACAAAGAAATGGCAGCCAATGATCAGCTAAGTCCGGAGGATAAACTGAAGCTGATTACAAGGAATTTGCAGGTGAGCAGTTATCATAATATATCAAATGTAAGCCGTCTTAACCCCTTACTAAATAATTGTCATATTGAAGAAGGCTTATGGAAACGTTGTGGGGAAAGCAGAAATTGGTACCCAGCATTTTCTTCTTTTTCAACAATGTTTTCTACCTGTTCAATGACAAAGATGTGGTTCAAATTAAACTCTATCTTATTTTGAATTCACTTTTGTTGTTTATTTTCTGTAATTTTTAGGCTTGATTTTTATTGCACAATCAAGTGCAACAATATTTTAATTTGAGGGACATCTGCTACTTAATTGTGAAATCCCAGCAATGCTGCAGCCTGCATACAAGACTGTAGAAGGATTGACTTATTCAACATCAAATTTTCTCTGTTTTCCAGGAGACTCTTGGAGAAGATAGGTTAAAAACACTGTTGCAGGAAAAGGATATAAAGGTATACTGGGGAACCGCCACAACAGGAAAACCTCATGTCGGATATTTTGTGCCTATGTGTAAAATCTCTGATTTCTTGAGAGCTGGATGTGAGGTGTGTAGTATTTTAGTACTTTGTTCCTTTAATCAGAAAGCCATATTACTTACTGTACTTTGATTAATAATTGTTAAAGTTGCACATGCACTCTTACCTGTTAACTCTTCAACAAGTGACAGTGTTAGAGTGGTCAAAATTGAATTCATTTGCGGGCAACTGTTAATATGTGAGATTTGGCTGTGAAAGAGTAGAAAAACTTAGTGGGAAAAGGAGAAAGTGCTGATTACCAGCATTTTCTCCTTTTGCCACAATGTTTCCTTTAATTTTTAAGCCACCTTTATTTCATTGTCTGCAAATGCTTTCAGTTTGGACAAGTCTTTTTGTTTGGTAGAGAGTTGACACTTTCAGTTTCGGCTTGTATAGGTGACCATTCTGTTTGCTGACCTCCATGCTTACTTAGACAACATGAAGGCTCCCTGGGAACTATTGTCTTTAAGAACACAGTACTACGAACATGTGATCAAATCTATGTTGAAGTCTATCGGTGTTCCGCTGGAGAAGTTGAAGTTTGTTAGAGGGACAGAATACCAGCTTAGCAAGTAAGTGGAATATTCTTAACTTTATGCATTTGTAAGCACTTTGGTTGGTTAATTTTATGGTGTTTTACCATTCTTTCAACATTGTGTCAGTTATATCAAGGTGATAGATCGCCTGTTTGTATAGGCCAGGATTTATTGTCAGAATTTTTAAACTGTATTAAAGAAAAAAAAAATTTTTTTGTACCGGTATAACTTTTTTCTCATAAAATTTTCTCTCTTAACCAGAAGACACAAACTTACACTCACCCGAACACGCAAGTATTTGCGGATGTCAAACTAAATAAAACTCAAATGATCGGATTTATTTTAGGTAGGGTAGAAAACATTGTGGGAAAAGGAGAAAATGCTGGTTACCAGCATTTTCTCCTTTTACCACAATGCTTTCAAAAGCCCCTTTTCCATGGGATTGTTATAACAAAAGTTTGTTAGGTAAAGGATCAGTCAAGCCTAAAAGATTATTTGATAATGTACCAGGCCCATAATCGAGGGGTGTGAGCTTGAATAACACCTCAGGCAAACTCTTCATGAGGATTGTTAAAAGCTGTTGTATTGGGATCATTCCTGTCTCTGACTGAAAATTGTTTTGATAATAATCATATGGAAAATTAGCCAGTGACTTGAAAAGTTTTTGTGATATTGCTAAAACAATGTTTAAAACTGTTTATACTCTTTACCGGACAAAAAATTTTAAATTTATCCAAATTGACAGCCCTTGCAGACAACAAATTAAATGTGTAGCAAATGATGGAATTCGTGTTAAAAAAGGAAGAAAATATTTTTGTCCTTTTCTCACAATATTTTCAACAATATTCTCACTCAAGTTTGTTAAAATGCTTAATTTTTTTAAGAATGGTTGTACACCAATCAAATTTGCATACTTGACAAAAATGAAAAACACCATTTTTCAGAGAATACACACTAGATATGTACAGATTGACATCACTGGTAACTGAACATGATGCCAAGAAAGCTGGTGCCGAGGTTGTAAAACAAGTGGACCATCCATTACTGAGTGGACTGCTGTACCCTGGCCTCCAGGTTTGTATTATGTAAAAAACATCATTTAGAAGGTCTTGTGACCAAAGGACACAACAAATTGACACTACAGAAAAACGAAGGGGCCAAATCCCACATCACCTTGTCAGGGATATTTACTTTTTACCAAACAACAAAGTTTTAGACTTGTCCAATGTAAAAGTATTTACAGACAGCAATTAATATTTGAAGGATTTTCCTCAGAAAGGGCCAAAAACAGTGTTTGGAAAAGGAGAAAATTATGGTTACCAGCATTTTCTCTTTTTCCCACAGTTTTTAAATGCCCTCTAGCTCGTGGAAGGTAAAACACTGATTTGATTGGTTAAAGGTCAAAATTTTAACCAACTGCCATATTGTACTATTTTTCTTGCTTTTTTCTCTTTAGCAATTCTAACAGATGAGCTTCCTATTGCTTGGTTCCTTTTCTGTATAACAAAAAAAAAATAGAAGCAAAGAAAAAATTCCCTCTTGCAATGAATCCACAAAGTGAAGAAAAAAGACAGCAAAAGTGCTTTCTACTTTCCAGGCATTGGATGAGGAATACCTGAAGGTTGACGCTCAATTTGGAGGTGTGGACCAAAGAAAGATTTTCACTTTTGCTGAAAAGGTATAAAAATGCTTCACCTAAGAATTACTTGATTTAAAAATCGGAGGAATGGGGCTCTTTTAAAACAATGTGAGAAAAGGAGTAAATGCTGGTAATCAGCTTTTTCTCCGTTTCCCACATTGTTTCCTACTCTACTAAAGAGGAATCTCATCATTTGAGCTACATTTGATTGGTCGTCTTAAAAGGCTTTTAATTTAGATTTTGAATGTGTCTAAAATTTTTGGTTTAAAATTTTTTTTTGGACTTTTGCTTACAGCAAAAAACTGCTTTCTATCCATTTTTCTGAAACTATAAATAAGATTTTAAAAGTGCAGTGGTAAACTTCCTATTGTCTTTTTAGCTCACCTGAGCACGAAGCGCTCAAGGTGAGCTTTTGTGATCGTGCTGTGTTCGTTGTGCATCTTTTACCTTGTGTACGCTCTAGAGGCCACATTTTCAGTCTGATACTCATGAAACTTGGTCAGAATGTTAGTCTTGATGGTATCGCGGACGAGTTTGAAAATGGTCATGTCAGGTCAAAAACTAGGTCTCTAGGTCAAATCTTAGAAAAACCTTGTGTACGCTCTAGAGGCCACATTTTCAGTCCGATACTCATGGAACCTGGTCAGAATGTTTGTCTTAATGATATCTCAAACAAGTCTGAAAATGGGTCATGTCAGGTCAAAAACTAGGTCACTACATCAAATCTTAGAAAAACCTTGTGTACGCTCTAGAGGCCACATTTTTGGTCCAAAACTCTTGAAAGTTTGTCAGAATGTTTGTCTTGATGACATATCGGAAGAATTCGAAAATAGGGCAGGTTGGGTAAAAAACTAGGTCACTAGGTCAAATCTTTGAAAATCCTTGTGTACACTTTAGAGACTACATTTTCTGTCCAAAACTCTTTGAAAGTTGATTAGAATGTTTGTTTTGATGATATCTCGGACAAGTTCAAAATGGGTCATATCGGGTCAAAAACTAGGTCAAATCTTAAAAAAACCTTGTGTACACTCTAGAGGCCACATTTTTGGTCCAAAACTCTTGAAAGTAGGTCAGAATGTTTGTCTTGATGATATCTCGGTTGAGTTCGAAAATGGGTCATGTTGGGTAAAAAACTAGGTAACTAGATCAAATCTTTGAAAAACCTTGTGTACGCTGTATAAGCCATATTTTCAGTCCAAAACTCTTGAAAGTTGGTCAGAATGTTTGTGTTGATAATATGTCAGACAAGATCAAAAATGGGTCATGTCAGATCAAAAACTAGGTCACTAGGTCAAATTTTAGTAAAACCTTGTGTATGCTCTAGAGGCCACTTTTTCGGGCCAAAACTCTTGTAAGTTGGTCTGAATGTTTGTCAGGATGGGTGTGAAAATGGTTCATGTCGGGTCACTAGGTAAAATCTTTGAAAAACGTTGTGTATGCTCTAGAGGCCACATTTTTGGTCCGAAACACTTGAAAGTAGGTCAGAATGTTTGTCTTGATGGTATCTCATACAACTTCGAAAATGGGTCATGTTTGATCAAAAAGTAGGTCACTAGGTCAAATCTAAAAGAACCATACGAACGCCCTAGAGGCCATGTTTTCAGTTCAGTACTCATGAAACTTGGTCAGAATGTGTGTCTTGATGATTTCTTGGACGAGTTTGCAAATGGGTTATAACGGATCAAAAACTAGATCACTGTTCAAATCATACAAATACCTTGTGTACCCGCTAGAGGCCATATTTTCAGTCAAATACTCATGAAAGTTGGTCAGAATGATTTTCATAATGATATCTTGAATGAGTTTGAAAATGAGTCAAATGGGGTCAAAAACTATGTCACCAGGTCAAATCTTTAAAATAGCTTGTGTAGCTTTAGAGTCATCATTTTCTGTCCAGTACTTATGAAAATTAAATTGAAAATGACTCGCATTTAGTAAATCAAAGCGCTAAAGCACTGAAGGCTGCGGATTTCTTTTTTGGCTCCGAATACGTGCTACTAATTGGTGTGTTCTATGATTATTTCCTTGAAAACTAATATAAATCAAAACGGAAAGTTCTCTAGAGAAGTCTTACCTTTGAGATTAGGGTACGAGTTCACCAGGGTCCGAGTCCTTCAGCAAAGAGGTATGTTATTGTATAAATGTGCCAGATGGTGGAGAGGTGTTAAACCCGGCACGGTTTTTGTTTTATTTAAGCTGAAAATCTTTTGTTACCATAAATTAAAAAGACAACTGAAATATGATATTTTAATTTTTTTCAGTTTTTCTGAGAACATACAGTATCAAGATGAACTGCTTTGTTTGACTATCATTGGCAGAACTATTTTGTTAGTGTATGAAACTGATTTTGTTGACACACATATCCAGGTATAACCTGCCGGAAGCAAAAATCTGACCTAGATAAAGATAGTAGGCTTCAAAAATCAGTATTTACATGCACATGTGATGTGGGAACTATGACAGTGGGGTAAACCCGCTGCCAAAAACTAGGTCCCCATGTCAAATCTTGGAAAAACCTTGTGTACACTCTAGAGGCCACATTTTCTGTCCAATACTTATTAAAGGTGGCCAGAATCTTTGTTTTGATAATATCTACAATGGGAAAATGGGCTATGTTTGGCTAAAAAGTAGGTCACTGAGAGAAATTTTAGAAAAAGCTTGTGTACAAGCTAGAGGCCAAATTTTCAGTCCAATAATTATGAAAGCTTTATAGAATCAATGTTTGTCATAATAGCTCGAAAGATATTGAAAATGAGTCATGTTTGGTCAAAAGACTCAGGTGAGCGACTTCAGGGCCATCATGGCCCTCTTGTTTCCTTTGTGAGTGAATGTAAGTGATGCTACAAAAGTGAAATTACAATTTTTCATCCATTTTGTAATAGTCCTATTTTTTGCAATTTGAAAGCTGTTAAAGTCATTACAATTCCATCATAAAATATCAAACAGCATAGATGAAAATCAGCGTGTTCTTTCTGCCGCCTGATCTTTATCTTTGCAAAAACAACTCAACCAGTCCTCAGTGTTCTTATGAGTCAGGGGTCTTGCGTGGCTCAGTGGTAAAGTGTAGGACTCGTGGGACTCATGGGTCAAGCCTCACTGGATCAACTGGTTTATTTTTCATGGAAGGTTCCTTTGGCAAGACATTTCAGAGCCCAAGCCAAGTACTGGTGAAATCCAGGAAATACATGAATATGTGAACTTTCGCCATAATATGACTAAAAAAATTTTGAAATCTGCGTAAACCATCAATCAATCAATCTGATGAGTCAACAGTTTGTTGAAATTTATGTTTCAGTACATGCCACATTTAGGCTTCCAGAAAAGGATTCATCTGATGAACCCAATGGGTAAGTTATGTTGTAGCATCTTAGTTTTTATTATAACAAGGATTAACCCTTTACCACACGACAAAATTTTAGACCTGTCCAAATTGAAAGCATTTGTACATGACAGTTTTAACGTGGCTCATATGAAATGATTTTTCTTTGATAGGGTAGAAAACGTTGTGGGAAAAGGAGAAAATGCTGGTAACCAGCATTTTCTCCTTTTCCCACAATGTTTTCAAAAGCCTTCTCTTTCAGGGGCGTCAAAAGTCGTCATTGTGTGGTAAAGGGTTAAAGGTAGTTTTAACCCTTATCGTGCTGAATAATTTAAATAAAACTTTAAAGCCAATATTAAAAACCAAGATTTTGTTTTTTTCAAAGGTATTTCTTCCCGCAAAAAAATCTCCTAATTTGATAGTGTAGGTCAAAGATCAGACTGCACAGAATTTGCAGTCTGATCTTGATTTACACTGTCCACAAAAGGTAAGTGAGTCGCGCTTTGCAGCCTAAGCGTTAACCAAATTCATTCTTGTAAAGCTAAATCATTGAAATGGACATTCTCAGACAGTGCTAAAGATGCAGATGTTGTAATTTCAAAGCAGTTTTGTTTGAATATCTGGCAAAGAAGTAAACAGTATAGATTCAAGATCAGACTGCATATTCTGTACAGTCTGATCTTGATCTACATTCTCTGCATAAACAATCAAAGCTGGGTTCAATGCTTCAAGGGTTTAGAAATCCAATTACCCAAGTTGTTGTCAAGTTTATTCTATAATACAGTCATCAATGTTATACAGTTGAGTATCAAAGACTGTTTCTTTGCAAAAAAAAAAATCATGAAACCTTACTGGTTTATTGTTGATAGTGGAATATGAAGTAAAATGCTGGATTTGTGATATTTATGCTAATTGTTCAGACACTGTTAACTTACTCGTACCATTTTACCCATTAACTCTTTACCACAAAGTCCCGAGTTTTAACGACCCTGAAGATAAAGCCTTTTGAAAACCTTTTGGAAAAAGAAGAAAATGCTGGTAACCAGCATTTTCTTCTTCTCCCACAATGTTTTCTACTCTGTCAAGGACAAATTTTGTTATTTGGGCATCCATTGATATGTTGTCTGCAAATGGTTTCAGTTTGGCCAAGTCTAAAAATTTGTCGTTTGATACAGAGTTAAGTCATTTTTAAAGTTTTTGGGACACCTATAGCATGTAATCCTTGACAACTGCACTCTTGCATGACAGCAAATTCATTTTTCATCGTTTTCAAAGTCAGGATAGCTTGTAGTGATCTTGGCCATAGTCAGAGAATTTAGGATTACCAGCATTTTCTCCTTTTCCTGCGATGTTTCCTATTGTGTAAAAGACAAAAATCCATCATTGTGGCTGCGTCAGTTTTGTTGTCTGCTAATTCTTTCAGGGAAGACAAGTCTGAATAATTGTCATATGGTTATTGATTAAGGTTTAAAACATGAATTTGTGGGAAAATTGCATGGCAAAAGGAGAAATAATATGAGCCAATTTATCCTTTGGCTACAATGTTTTCATATATGGTCTGCTACAAAAGCAGAAAAGCCCTTACAGTAAGTATTCACATCCAGTACTTTGAGAATTCTCATATTTCAGTTCCTGGTCTGACTGGTGGGAAAATGAGCTCATCCGAAGAAGATTCAAAGATAGATCTTATAGACACGGCAGCTCAAGTGAAAAAGAAACTGAAGAAGGCATTTTGTGAACCTGGCAATACTGCGGAAAATGGCGTACTTTCATTCTGTAAATATGTACTGTTCCCATTGTCCAAAACTGGAAGTAAGTTTCTCTTTGGGTTTGTTTGTTTGATTATTAGCATTGTTTTCACCTTTACTAGCTCAGCTGTCGAAAACATTGAGGTACTGTCATAGCCTTGTCATCACCTGCGTCACTGTCGTCATGCAAAAACTTTGACATTTTACAATATCGTTGTCATTACTAAGATACTTCAGACTCAGCGTAGTTGTTAATAATTAAGGAGAGGGGAACCCATCAACGAAGGGGAACCCATACAATAAAGCCAGATAACCAAAACATTTTTGACTCAGTTATGCCCCATTTTCAACTTAGAAAATTTTGCTGAAAATCACCCTGTTTCTAAAAGCTGCTGCAGGCATGTGTTGGCACCCGCATGCGATGCTCTTGTTTCAGTTATATTGTGGCTGTCAGTGCACCTATCTTTGCTCTGATAGAGTTTCTTTCACCAGTTTTTCACACAACATTTTTTCAAAGCCACTTATGGTGTTCATTCCTAACAATGCACAGTTGTGGGAAAGCCCAAACATTGTAGCAATGAGGATCATCAGTCCACTGAAAGAACCTGGCCATGCTGGAATTTAACAAGCAACTCTTGGGTTTCATGCCCTGTACATTACTGAGCTACCTGGCTCAACTTTGTCCTCGGGTAGTGCGTTTTCTTTTACCTATAGGTTGCTAAGTGTGACTCGGGGCATTTTTGCATACAGTGCAGATCAGGATTAGACGACACAAATATGCAGTCTGATCTTGGATCTACACTTTCAGATACAGTATTTTTTTGCGGGTAAAATAAACTTTGAAATTTCAATATTTTGGTTTTTACTATTGACTGTAAATTTTTTGTTTCATTTATTTAGAAGCATAAGGGTTAACTCTTTATTAAATTTTGATAAGACCTTATTGATCAGTGTTTTGTTTTTTACATTATCAACTGTAGATGGCTTTTTGATATCGCAGCAAGCCAGTTTAAAAACATGGCAGAAAGTTAAGAAACAAGTCCTTATAAAAGACTTCTGATTTTGTCAACTCCTTATATGCACTCATACATGTACATGTATATTGAACCTTGTTTTAAGTTGATTATCCATATTCAACAATATTTGACTTGTATGGCCAAATTTTTTTCAGAAAGAATTGAAACAACCCTTATACTATCATCTGAAATTGTATAACTCCTTGCATGACAGGTTTGGAAAGCATTGCAAGAAAGGATGCAATGTTTGTCTATAGAAGAAAAGTGGTTAACTCTTTACTAGATATTAGACTTTGAAAGGATGTGATTACAACTTATTTGATATCAGTACAAAGTTGAAGTCCTCCAGTAGAGTAGAAAACATTGCAGAAAAGGAGAAATTGCTTGTTACAAACTAAGCCATGGCACCTACATGTGCTGCTCTTGCTCTGGAAATATGACGAGGACGCACACTGAGTTTCCTTTTCAATGTCTTTTTTTTTTTTTTTTCAGAATTTACAGTGGAAAGAGCAGAAGAAAATGGGGGAACGATGGATTTTGAAAATTATGATGCTTTAGAAAAAGCTTTTGCAAGTGAAGTAAGGAAATCTTTTTGTTTTCATTGCACCTACTTTTTGCTTGAACCCAGCATCTGTATATGGCAGTGGTAATATTTATAGATGCTAGCATTAATATCTGTTTTCTCTTTTTCTCACAATGTTTTCTTCTCTTTCAAAGATATATCCCATAAAATGAAAAAGTTGTCTACTTTTGGTAATGTGTAAAGTCTCTCTCTGTCAGGGTTCTAGTTTCTATATCTAACATGATGCATTATACCTGGCAAGTCATTACTCAGTCATGGATCCATAAAATCCATTTTGTCTAACAACCGACTGGATCATGAGGTTCACTGGTCCTTTGACATACAGAAAATTTAACAATAGCAAAAAGTTTCAGGCCAGGTCAGCATGCGAGAACTGCACAGGCTGACCTGGGTTGATACTTTTTGAAGATGCATTAAGCCCCGTTTTCACAGAGCATGGCTCATTTGTATTTCAGGACTTGCATCCCGGTGATTTGAAGTCGGCTGTTGAGAAATACTTGAATGAATTATTGGAACCTATCCGACAAGATTTTAGTACACCTGAAATGAAGAAACTTACATCTTCTGCCTACCCAGTAGAAAAGAAAAGTAAGTAAAAGTTAAATCTCTGGTATATGGTGTGCTAGTTCAGTCATATTCACACAATCTGTTGTTTTAGCAAAACTTCAGAAGGTAGTCTTTGAGAGCATTGTTGGTAAAGAAATGCTTGCAACCATCATTTTCATCTGTACCCACTATATTTTTACAAACTTTGGAAGATAGATACCATTACTTGGGCTGCATTTAAGTTGCTATCTGCAAATGCTTTCCATTTGAAATTGTCACAAACTTTGTTGTTTGGTAAAAGGTTCATTTACAGAGTGTTCTGTAACATTATTACCACAGTGCTTTTACATTTATTCTTATAATAAGCGTTAATTCATGTTCACTGTCTATATTTCTAATGAAAGTTTTCAAAGTCATCTCATGTAAATTTTCTGTGTGAGGGTAGTAAATTAATTTACATTTGAGTCATGCTTTGTGAAAAGGGGGTTTAATGCATCTGCAAAAAGCAGCTGACCTGGGTTGAAACTTTTTGCATTTCATATATTTTCTGTGGCCCAAAGACAATTCTACCTCAAATTAATTATGTGATGACATGCTTGGTTAAGTTCATCACAGAGAAGGACTAAGTTCCCTTTTGCCAGTGCTTGGCTCATTTATATTTTACTTTATGGCAGAACATACATATGAGCCATGCTCTGGCAAAAGGGGGCTTAATGCATCTCCGTGATACATGATACCAGCCCAAGTCATCACATGATTATGGATCCATACAAGCCACTTTTTTTGTATCCGACTTAAACATGAGGTAGACTGGTCCTTTGACAAACAGAAAATTGATCAGTAGCGAAAAGTTTCGGCCCAGGTCAGCCTGCGCGGACTGCGCAGGATGACCTGGGTCGATACTTTTCGCAGATGCATTAAGCCCCCTTTTCAAAGAGCATGGCTCATATACATGTGATTCTCATTTCGCTTCTATTTATATGCATTGCTGCTTAAAATTCAATTTCAGCTCATTTTTTATGGTACATCATGGGCGTATCTCTGCAATTATTAGTTTTTCGATTTTGAGAATTAGAAGTTCTCCTTTTTGCAAGAAGGAAAATAGACAAAAAGAGGTAAAACACATGCCAAAAGTTGTTATCCAGATTGTTACACAAAAAATGAGTGTTTTCTCTGATTTTGAATTTCTAGAGGTTGCAGCAAAAGGTGGACCTGCAAGTCAAGATTCCTCGGCAACAGATGAGCTGTCTCCTTCTAGATTAGATCTGAGAGTTGGCAAAATTGTTAAAGTTGAAAAGGTGGGTATTGAACGTGGTGTATTATTTTGTGATTGTGTTGTGAGTCTTTACTAATTAACTTTGTTTTAATTACCCCAAGGAATACTGTAGTAGACATTTTGGAAAGAGAGATGTGTGAAGAAGTATGAAACTGAAAGAATACAATTTGTCCCCAGCAATAAAAGCTAGATCTATGATTATTAGTATTTATCATTATCTAAGAACCTCTAGCAAAGTTAAAATTAAAGTCTGTTTGATTACCATATGACAAAATTTTAGAATGGTGCAAATTGAAAGCATTTGCAGACAAAAAATTGAAAGTTGCTATTATAATGGGATTTGTCTATAGGAAAGAAAACATTTTTTGGAAAAAGGAGAAAATGCTGATTCCCAGCATTTTCTCCTTTCCATGTTTTTTAAAAGCCTTTTTACCCAGGGTGATAAAAACTTGGCATTGTTTGGTACAGGGTTAAAAATGGCTTCTTGGTTGGGTTTATATTTTTATATTGCAACTGAAGTTGCATATCAGATGGTGATATGATGGCCCTCTTTGTTATAGCATCCCGATGCGGAGTCCCTGTTTGTAGAAAGTGTAGATGTGGGAGAAGCAGAGCCAAGAACGATTGTTAGTGGACTGGTAGGCCTGTATCCACAAGAAAAATTACAAGACAGACTGGCTGTTTTCCTCTGCAATCTTAAACCAGTCAAAATGAGAGGAATATTGTCTTGTGGCATGCTTATGTGTGCAGCAAGGTAAGCATGGAAACATAAGGTACATGTATCTCTTGATGATGGGAACAACATTGTGAGAAAAAGATCCATCGCTTGAATCAAGGGGTTGCTCTTTTTCTCACAAAGTTTTCAAAATCTGTCTACTGAAGGTTTCATAAAAGTTAGATTTGTATTCAAGTGCCTTAACTGACTGTTTGCCAGATGAGGAAACTTTAGACTTGTCCAAAGTGAAGGCATTTATAGACAACAAATTGATAAGGACTTAAAACAGATATTGCCTTTGGATAGAAAACATCATGGGAAAGGGAGAAAATGCCCCACAATGTTTTCAAAAGTTCCTTTCAAGGTGGATAAAACTCGGGATTGTTTGCCAATGAGTGACACCATACCTCTAAAATAATTTCTTGACTACTGTTATTCAAACCATTCTTAATAATTTGGAAAAAATTTGTGTGGATAAAACTTGCATGTACAGACACTTTGAGACTCAGTAACTGAAAACATGTATGAAAGCTCAAACTGCATGTGTCATGCAGTAAGATCTGCTTCTACACTGATCCTAAAAACAACTTAAGTTGTTACAGGCCCTGTATCTTTCAACAAATGACAAAATTTTAGACTTGTCCAGACTGGAAGCATTTGCAGACCAAAAACTGAACATAGCTCATTTGTGAACTTGTCTTTGATAGGGTAGGAAACATTGTGGAAATTTGAGAATGTACTGGTTACCATCATTTTTTCCGTTGATGTTTTAAAAAAGCTTCCAAATCAGTCATTCAAACAGGATTTTTTGGTAAAGGGTTCAGGAATAAATTATTTCTTTACAGAGATGAGCCTCGGGCGATAGAACCTATATCTCCCCCAGAGGGTAGTGCACCCGGAGACAGAGTGTTTTTTGAAGGCCATGAGAAAGGATCACCAGATGAGCAACTGAACCCAAAGAAAAAAGTTTGGGAAAAGTTACAGGTATTAAAAGTCTCTCTGTTAAACCTTAACCAGACAGTGGAAGACAGTTGTGTAAGGATAGAGCATCGGCCTCTTGCACTGGTGGTTCTAGGTTGGAATCCGGTGTTGAGTGGGGTCAACTTTTGGAACCACCCATATCAAGGCCAGAGTACTGGTTAAGGTTTCCAGAGAGCAAGTATCGAGAGTGATTAATACAAGTAGTAACAACTAGTTTCACAATGAATGTAAAATAAGTTGGTCTAACTTTTCACCACACAGTCCAAAGTTCCAACAACCCTGAAGGAAAGAGCTTTTGCAAATATTGTGGGAAAAGGAGAAAATGCTGGTGACCAGCATTTTCTCCTTTTCCCACATTATTTGAAAGTTATATATTAAAAGCATTTTAGTCAGCAGAAAGTCCTCCATATAAATGAGCTACACTGTGGTAAAAGGGGTTATAATGCTTCCCAGCGATGCATTATACCAGGCAAGTCATCACATAATTATAGATCTATGAAATCCATTTTGTCATACAACCGACTGAATCATGAGGTAGAATGGTCCTTGGACATGCAGAAAATTTACAAATAACAAAGAGTTTTGGTCCATGTCAACCTGCTCTGACTGCTATACCTTTTGCAAATGTATCAAAACCGTTTTCCACTGAGCATAGTATTTGATGCAAAATCATATTGTTTATTGTTTTTGACAAGAAGATGTGACATGTTTGTGAGTGTAGTACAGATATCTTTGTCTTTCAAATCAAATTTGTCTCAAAATGGGACTCCCAAATCTGTAGCAAGGACCCCTCTATATTATGAAGATATCCAAGGATTCATAAATGAAAGGGACAGGCCGAGACCCAGTTATCTATTGCCTTACTTTGGGCTTAACTCTTTACAACACAATCCTGACTTATAGCAACTCTGAGAGAGATATCTTTTGAAAACATTTTTGGAAATGGAGAAAATGCTGGTAACCAACATTTTCTCCTTTGCCCACATTGTTTTCTACCCTTCCGAAAACAACTTGAAATTTTGTAATCACATTTTTTTTTGTCATCTCCAAATGCTTTCAATTTGAAATTTTCATAAACTTTGTGGTGTGAAAAAGGGTTAAAATGTTATTCATTTAGTCTGAGTCTTCTAATTCTTCTTGTTTATGTACTTTCAGGTCGACTTGAGAGTTAATGGAGAAGGTGTTGCAGAATGGCAAGGCAATACAATGAACTCAAAGCTTGGACCAGTGACTAGTGAATCTTTAAAATCAGTAACCATCAGATAAAGACAAAGTCACAAAAGTGCTAAAAATGTGCAGATTCTTACTTTAAACATTGTGCTATATCTTTATTTTGACAAGGCCTGAAAATAAATAGCTGTGTTTATGCAAACCATCTAGAATAAAACATGAAGGTGGTAGAATTTTTCTTATTTTACTTTTTCCCTGGTAAATACAGGGTAAATACAAGGGCCCGGTTTCACGAAAAAACTTAAGTCTCTTATTTTACTCAAATCTACTGATGATCCCCGATTTTGACTTATGTTGGGTTCGTTATTTGAGATGCATCTCAGTAACATTAACATACTGTAGTAACGTTCTCAAATCCGGAGTCACACATTTCAGACTCAGCGAAATAATGGACTTAAGTCATTTTAACAGACTTAAGTCTATTATTTCGCTGAGTGGAGTGTGAGATGTCCTGTTAACTTAGGATTTCAGAATGTTTCTTAAGTCTGTACATATTGAAAAAAATGGGACTCGAGTAACAAGCTCGACTTAAGTCAGAAATTGGGTCCATCAGCAGACTTAAGCAAAATAAGAGACTTAAGTTTTTTTTGTGAAACCGAGCCCTGGTCAATCAGGAAATTGTTTGGATTTGTCAAAATAAATGAAATTTTATTAAATACTGTTAGTCTAATTTTTTAAGAATTTTCTATATTTGAAAGAAACTCAATTTCTCTGAACCAGTGGTTTAGCCAACCATATATTCAGTTACTTTCTAAAACTAGAATTAGACTAAGAATACAATTTAGAATGGTTGTTGAAAACAACCTGAGGTCTTGTAGATTTTATTATTTTACGATCATAGGGAATTAACACAGGGGTCTGTGACATTTTTCTTGAAGTAAATAAGAAATAAAACACAGCTATTTAAGTAGGCATACTGTGATGTCTGGTTTACAATTTTTGCTCTCATTTGCATGCTTTGAGCTTTTGCCACACAATCAACCTAACGACAGATGATAGATCGCTCCTCCCACTGATGTCACGTGGTCCGCGAATCAAGATTCCAGGACAAACAACCTAGACACTATGTCTTAGCTAGGAGATATATGCAACTTACAGGAAGATGTTTCTACCATAAAATAATTATTCTACATAACATAAGCATGGGAATTATTTAAGAAAAGACACTTACATCTTTTGCATTAGGTTTATCGAAGTTATAGAGTGTGAAAATTGAAATAGAGGCTGGTATATCCAGAAGTCGGTTGAAAAACACAGTCTTACAACTCTTACATTTGATAATGTAATACATTTAACTTGTACTCCCTAAACATGTCCTAAAATCATTGGTGTGCTAATACAATTCATCCGTTACCTGGACAAAAATAATTGTTTTTTTTTTTCAAAGTTCAAACTTCCCTTACACAGATTTTTCATTATTTAGTCCGCAGTATGTTCGTCATTAATTTAACCAGAATCGCAAGCTTTAAAATTACCAAGCGATATATACATGTATTTAGCAGTGTAAAATGATTTCCCGATGTTTGACTCAATATTGGAAGATCTATACAAAAACAAATAATAGGTAACCGATTTTTTTTTTTTTTTTTTCAGTTCGAGAGAAAAACCCGAGGAAAAGAATAAAACGAATAGAAACATGAGCATACTTCTATGCATTCGCCTCTGTATACTATTCTGTAAGAGTTATAGAAAAAGATATAAAGTTGACTTACACATTGAACATGCATAATCCAAATTCCAATCACTAATAATCAAAGACGGTCACGAGAGTCAGACTAATTATGATAACACATTCTTTAACTTTACAAGTAGGACAGAACTGGACGCCTGTGGCGTGGCATACCGATATCAAAGAAATACCGCATAAACCTTTGCTCCACTTTTTGCGTAAAAGTTGGCACCATGTGCAACAGATCTTGTCCTAAAAGGAAGACAGCTTGATTGGTTTCCTTTTGATTTTCGATAAATAAATAATAGTTTAAGGGAGATTAAGTAAAAGATTGTAAACAAAGGGGGAGAAGGTATTACACAGGGTGGCATATTGTCTTTAACGGGCTTTAAGTTTACATTGATAAAAAGGTTAAAATACAGAGACCAATGAGAACAACGTTTTTAATGTTTTACTAATGCAAAAAGATGACGTTTTGTCTTAAATTTAAACAAACGTCTAAAATGTACCTACATAGCATTTTATTTTAAAAGCAGGGGGCTGTTTAGTTTTTACTTTCAATGACGACTATAGGAATAGAAACATTATTTTCGAGAAAATTAATTATTTTGACGTATTTTTTGTTTCAATTAACATTTCTTTTAAGGATTATTTGGGTGAAAAATCCACAAAACAGATATAACAAGCATTCAAAATAACAAGTTAACTTGATTTGGGAAGAAATTGAATTAAAAAGTATATAGAGTCTACTCAAATAAAAAAAAAGATAAAGGAAAAAAAAAAAATAAATGAACTTGATAAAATCCAATGAGTAGTCTAAAATATGATCTACGAGAATAGATCTATTTCTTTTAGTAAAGAAACGGGTATTTATAGCTAAGACTGCCACTCTGGAAAACTTATGACAATATAAAAGCATGTTTACAAACATTATAAAAACTTTGTTTTCTCAATTCAAGTTGTCATCTGCATTGATAGTTTTACCTGGTATAACTGTGTGTCTTGAAATCGTAGATCTAAGGATTAATGATAGATATCAATTTTAATGTAATTAATCAGATTTTTTAAATCATATCTACTATATATATACTTCCAACTCCTAATGATTCAGAATGTCTAGGTTTGACAACGGCGAGATGGCTTCCGCTCTGAATGGGAAAAAATGCTGACCGCTGATTGGCTTATTGGTTTTTGATTGACAGCTCTGTCGTTTGGTCAATTCCTATTTTTAACAACCCTGGAGAATAAATCTTTTGAAAACTTTGTTGGGAAAAGGAGAAAATGTTGGTAACTGGGTACGTTCTCCTTTACTACAATATTTGATATCCCATCAGAGAAAAATTATGTTACCGTATTTTAGTTGTATTTTTGTTTGCACACACTTTTAATTCGAATGAGTCTAACATTGTGCCATCTGCAAAAGGGTTCATTAATATTTTACCAAGCAATCCTGGGTTTAAATAGCCCTATGGAAGACAGCTTTTGATTACATCATGGGAGAAAGAAAAGGTGGAGGTAATCAGCATCTAAGTCGCATTTTCTCCATTTCCCACTATGTTGTTATACCCTTCCTTGAACAATTACCATCCTTTTAGATGTTTTTGATTTGCTGCCTGCAAATGAGCCATGCTCTGTGAAAAGGGCTTTAATGCATCTGCAAAAAAAACTGACCTATGTCAGCCTGCCCAAAAACTGCCATTGGTTAATTTTCTGCAAGTCAAAGGACCCCATATTTCAGTTGGTTGTTATACAAAATAGATTTTATGGATCCATAGTCATATTATGTCATGCTTGGTATAATGCATCACTTAGGTGCATTGAACGCCCTCCTCCATTTTTCAAGGGCATGGCTCAGATGCTTTCTTCTTAGACAAGTCTAAAATTTGGTCATCTGGTAATTTGCATATGACAATTGCGTCTCACTTGTACATTGTCAAATTAGGTAAAATACATGGATCTGTTAAACTCTTCTAGAAGCTTTTTTCTGTTTTACTCCTGGAACCCAAAATTTAAAAAAAAAAAAACCCTTGATTTCCATACTAAAATATAAGGAATAATTCTATTGTAGAGCTGCTGAGACTCGTACCTCAGTTGATAACATAAAGGTGCTTAACTCTTTACCACACGGCAAAATTTTAGACAGATCCAAAATAAAAGCATTTCCAAAGGATGTAGTAAATGTGGCACAAGTAATGGTATTTGTCTGTAAAAAATAAGAAAACGTTGTGGGAAAAGAAGAAAATGCTGGTTACCAGCATTTTCTCATTTTCCCACAATGTTTTCAATGCTTTCTTTCTCAGGATCGTTAAATCTCGGGATTTTGTTGTAAAGGTTTAAACCAGGGGCAGACCTGTGGTTGAATACCACCAAAAGTATTTAAATACAAATACTTGGCAATATATGGAAAAAAGAAATACATGTTTCTCTTTTGAGCTCGGAACACTTGATGATATTTGTCCATAACCTTAGGTGAAGGAACCATGACCTATATTTGTACATGTTGCTAATTTCCAAGGGTTTGTTTTGTGATCTGAATGATCAAATACGTTGATTGATTTCCAACTGTTTTATTATCTTAATTAACTTTATTTACTGTGTGGGATTCTATCCTGACAAACAACCCGTCGTTTCTTCCATTTAGAATTTTTGCGGATGTTATGTTTACAAAGTTGATGAAATACAAGGGAGACTACTGTATAGTTACAAAATATCAGTATGATTTGTTAGGAACTGTACATATTTATAAAACTATCACACAAACATACAAAAATTCATGACAACCATGTGTAAGACCTTATTTTAATGTACTTATTTACCCTACAGACTTTAAGGTGTATTTTGTTAATCTTTGGTTTTATGCTGTCCTGAACTTCAGGGAACGTGACCAGAAATTATAAAAAAAGAAGTAAATATGAGTTTTCTCCCTTAGACCATTTAAATCATTCACAGTACTGTCTCTACGTTTTTTTTTTCTCCTATTACATGAAATGTTCAAACTATTCATTTTTCTTTTTTCACTTTAGATAAAAGTCAACATAGAGCAGAACGAAATGTAACAAACTGTAGAATATGGAAAAAGAAGAAACAAAAGTCAAATGCTGGGTGGGTGGGTGGACCGATGGATAGATAGATGGATGGCTTTTTTGTGTTATTTCCCCATTGCTCAAATGCTACTGCTATAGACACTGAATTTACAGATGATGCCATTTTTATTGAAATGTATTCAAATGCACTTACAAAGTATTCATATTCTTTTTAAGAATACAAATACTTTGCAAATGTTTTTGAATACTTTTTGAATACTTATGAATGCATTTCAATAAAAAATGGCTTATTGATGTAATCATCTAGCATTTAAGCAGTGGGGAAATAACACAATAAAACTATCTGTCTGTCCAGCTGTCTATCTGTGTGTCAATCTGTCCACCCATCAGTCTGTCTATCTATCCACTGGCTCATCCACTCACTGACTTTTAATTTGTTCCTGTTTTTGTATTCTACAGGTTGTTATTCTCTTCTTTCTGCTCTAAACTGACTTTTATTTTAAGAGAAAAAAAAAAAATGACTGCTGATTATTTAATGCGTTTTGGTTTGACCAGTATTCTATCAGTGGGGAGAAGAAGGACCGGAAATCGTCAGAATAAGGGAGGTAACTCTTCATACATTTGACTTGATACTTGTACAAGTTTTCTCCCCTATACCATAAAATCAATTCAAAATCTATCGTTCACTAAACGCCCATTCTCGATAAGATGGGACCAATTTCAGTGGAATGATAGTTGAAAAACGAAAATTATAGGATTGCAACCACTTTTCCTTTTCCAAAAATTATAGTGTGTAATATTCCGGGAAACATATGCTGCACATTGGTTGCACATTGCAGAATTTAACTTTTTTTCTTACATAATGTAAACATCACTGTCAGAAAGAGTTGACTAAACAGTAAATCAACTTTTAATGAAATGAAAGACTGTACCAAATAAACATTAAACTGCATAACACAAAATGACTTGCCATATTAGGCCATCTTAATTTACCTAAATCTGCTTATGGAAACTTAAATATTTATAAAAATTTAACCTTACCACATTTAAATTCTTTGCAGCTTATCATCATCATATAAGGCCAAATTGGTTCACTGTGTAAATCTGGGCTATATAGATCAACTTTGTTTACTTTCCAATACTTCTATAATGAGATAGATATAATGACGTAATAGTCATGTAAATATTGGTAACATAAATATAATTAGGTTATGTTGCTTGATCTGGGCAGGTCATGTTATAAAGAATAAAAAAGGACTATCTTCTTATGAAATAAAACAGCTTTTAGCGATACAGTGACGACTTTTGCATTATCAACTGCTCACATAGAAGTGCAGAAGTAGTCATGTACACATCTTGTACAAATAACGTTTTCTATCACTTTTACGTTAATACCCTCCAAAAACAAACTTTAATCAAACTCGGTTAGTATATTGGTTGTTTTATGATGTATCTAAATCCAGGGTGCCTCATATTTCATGAAATACAAATTTGAAGACTAACTTGTCTGCAAAATTAGATAGGTACACATGAAAATATTTTTTCTGGTAACTTAGGAATATAAGATTTGAAAAATAGTAATAAACTATAGGGATATACATGAAATATTCCTCTACATGCACTATTAAAAGTGTAACACTGCATGGAGACATCAAGTAAAAATTGTTTTTTATACATTCCATCTTATTTTTCATGGACGTTTCATATACTGCAGAGCTTCATGGCAATTCTATATTCATCAAGTCAAAACTTCTGACCAGATAGCCATGTCCATATCTGGGATTTTAATGTCACCAATACCTAGAGACATCTAAAATACTGTTTTGGCCCATTTTATTGAGATTGGCTGTAAATCATATATTGTTTGATAGCTAGAGAAATTGAATATTCTTTAGTGATGGTAGATTATAATCATGACTAGGCAAAACACTCATAGCAACAGACGAATTGAATAATTATTCTGGCAAAAGAAGAAATTGCAAATAAGCAATTCATTGGTTTTGCACACAAGTTTTTACATAATTTTCAATGGGTACTTACTTCAATTTACATTGATATTTATAACTTGACCTATATAAATCTAAAGTTGTTTGCAAAAAACTTGTTTCACGAGTTAAGACTCTCCTTACCCCTTTACCACACAATCCCGAGTTTGAATAAACCTGAGAAAGAAGGCCTTTGAAAACACTGTGGGAAAAGGAGAAAATGCTGGTAACCAGCATTCATTGTCCAAGCTATATATGTCCTGGGTTTCACATGTACTAGGCTAGTGCTTCGAATTGTTTTGCCTGTTGACACTCCTACCAAAAACTCAGTGCTTGCAGTGAGGCTCAAACCCAGGCCTCAAGGTTACACACCGCTGTGAGAAAAGCAGAAATACTGAAATCCAGCTTTTCTCTTTTATCTAGAACTGATTTTTACCCTTTTAAAGGAAAATTACATCATTAGAAACATTTTATTTGTTGACTTCAAATGCTCTAAGATTTGACATGTCTCAAGCTAAGTTGTTACTACAGTCCATCTTTGTCTAACAAACTTTTTACCAAACCACGAAATTTTAGACTTGTCCAAAGTGAAACCTTTAGCAGACGAAATTTTCTCACAATGTTTTCAAAAGTCCTCTTTCTCTGTATCATTAAAACTTGGGATTGTTTGGTAAAAGATAACTATGTTTTATCCATGTAGACACATATAAATGAGTCATTGTGGCAAAAGGGGGTTTAATGCATCTCTGTGAGGCATAATCCCAAGCAAGTCATCATTACCCTTGTAGACGCATTCATGTACATATGAGCATCAATACTGAGCAGCACTCAGGCAAAAGCTGGTTTAATGCATCTATCTGATACATTATACCAAGCAAGTCATCACACAACTTTGGATCTGTAAAACCCATTTTGTCTAACAACAGAATCATCAGGTAAAGTGATCCTTGGACATGTACAAAATTTACACATAGTGAAGTGTTGACCCCTGTCAGACTGCACAAGCTGGCATGGGTCAAACCTTTTTTTCAGATGTATTTAACCCCCTTTCAACAGAGCATGACTCATATATGAATGGATGAACAACATGGGCCCCACATATGGGTCCTAATGCTTGGCTACTGGTGCTTTTGCCATCAAAGTTCTGCTGTAAAAAAGAGGCATAACTGCATCATAAATGTGTTTGGAATAACTTCTGGTATGACTTTCCCTTTTGAAAGATTACAACTAGCCCAAGTTTGAGGTATCTTATCTTCAGTAATACCTGAGATGCGAGAAAATGTCAAAGATTTTGCACAATGACCACTCTATAGATGACAACCGGCTATGAAATATCTCAACGTTTTCTAAGAAAAACAGGGGAGATATAAATGAAACAAACTCCAAGAATTTGAGAAAGTACCTTCAATACTTTAATACCACATCTTACAGATCTAAAAACTCAGATTCTGTTTTGATAAACAAAAAAATAATAAAATAAGGCAAATGCTTATAAAAGAATATTGCATATTGACTAAATGGTTTCTACATTTTTTTGTTACAAAAGAAAAACAAGAGGGCCATGATGGCCCTGCATCGCTCCACTGGCTTTTTAACCCTTTACCACACAAATCGAAGTGTTGATGACCCTGAAAGAGAAGGCTTTAAAAAACATTGAACATTGTCTGGCGATACAAGCAGGTTTATTCATTGGCATGAAAAGTAAAGTTCTTGGAAAAAAAAACTGAATGATAGAAACCTTACTTTGAATTTAATATTCCACTCATGTGAGCATAACTATTAGCATCAAAATGAATCACTCTCCCTGAAAACAGAATATTTTCTATCAAAAAACTTAAATGCCTCGCACCAATCATGTGTCACTAATCAAGGGAGGTAAATAGTAACAAACTTTATCCTTTATAATAGGAGTTATTTCCCTTGATTGATATTTAAATTGAAGTGACTATATAAGCAAGCCCATGTTAAACTTGAGATCCCTGGGAAGGAGCCAATTTTGACCCCAGTCCTATAATATGAAGAAACTTGTTAAAGGTCCATTAGATAAAGCTACATGCCAAATTCAGTAGCCCTGGGCCTTATGGTTTCAGAGAAGAAGATTTCTAAAAATGTTCAATACCAGAGTTTTTGAAGGAATCAAATTCTTTCAAAAATTCTGAAGAAGACCATGGCAGGATAATTTCTGTAAAGTTTCATCAAATTTGGATGGGTAGTTTCAGAGAAGATGTTTGAAATAAAAGTTAACGCACGCACGCACGCATGACGGACACCGGGCCATGACATAAGCCAGGCCAGTGGAGCTAAAAATTAACAGAAAAAAGCCCACTTTTTATATAAATCTACATACATCTACATGAATTTCTAAAGATTACAGCCTATATCTATTGCAGATATGTTTTCTTTACCATATTTTGAATTTACAGGTAATTCACAACAAATACAGGTTGTGTTGTTCACGTAAATGATGAATTATAGTTAAAATTAGTGACTTTAGCATAGTGTAGATATAATTTTTTTTTTTGACTTTCCCTGAAATGTCTATGTCAAACAAGATTGACAGATGGTGAAAAATAGTGTCTGCAAAGAAATATAGCTAGCGAAGTAGGATTCATGATAATATGAGAATTCATACAGTAATAGAACTGACTATAATTATTATGAAGCAATAAAAAAAATAAAAACAAAATCAAATAACCATTGAAATAAAACCCTAGTATTATGCAATGATTTTTTACATAATATTAATACATGTTATACCCATTTTGCAATTCCGTATTTGACCCTCAATCAAAAATGGACATTTGTACATTAATGTCAAATAACAATCAGTCATTTTTGACCCTATACCAAACAATCACATGTTCTATGATAATGAAGAAGATGGCTTAAAAAAAAAAAGATTGTTGGAAAAAGGAAAAAATGGACTTAATCATCATTTTCTCTTTTTCCCATGTTTTCTAACATTCAGTGACAAAATTTTAAATCATCATTTGAGCAATATTAAACTTAATATAGTTTGTGAATCCTTTCCATTAAGACAAGCCTAACATTTTGTTTTGTGGTAAAGAGTTAACTCTTTACCAAAGATCAAAATTCATGACTTGCACAAAATTACAATCACATGCAAGTGACAAAATTAACACTGCTGAAAGAATGATGATTTTTCGTGTCTAGAATGGTAGAAATCATTGTAGTAAAGGGAGAAAATGCTGGAAGCCAGCATTTTCTCCCTTTCCAACACTGTTTTAAAAAGCTTTCCTCCATAACATCATTTTTACATAGGATTGTTTGATAGATGATTAGAATACTGGATTAAGAAGAGCATCCCCCCTTTGAGCAGTTCCACAGTCATCATCTGTCTACTTTCTTGCCGTCTCGAAATTCTCCACAAACCAGTCACAAGTTTCTTTCACAGCTGTTGAAATAGAAAATAGAAAAAACAATTTTAGTTTGACTTCTTGCAGTAGACCAGTTTTGAAAACATTTTGGCAAAAGGAGGTATGTTTTTAACAGAAAATTTAATCCTTTTTCTTTTCACATGCAATCATGTATTGAATTGTGATCCATGTTGATGATCCTTATGTTACAAGAATGATTACATAGTCATTCTGTAATATGTTATAACCTTTCTGACACGGTTCAGACTCTTGGCAGAACCTTACATACCTTGGGTAGATATTCTGATCAACTTTCATGAAATAATGAAATAATTCTATCTAATAATGCTAAATGCAAAACGCTACAGCTTTAGAAACTGTTAAGACAACAAGATTTCTGAAGCTTTTTTTTTTTGAAAGAAGAAATAAGGTCAAATGTCAACTAAAGTTAAAACAGTCTTTCTAGAACTCCTTATGCCCAAGTGATTTTCAAGTGAAAATTAGGAGTTCAAAAAGGGACATAACCATGTCAAAAACAAATTCAGTTACCTGCCCATCTTCCCTTTTGATATCTAACCGCCAGCCTGAGTTTGAATTAACTCTTTACTGATTTACTCACGTGCAAATTTAAAGCTGTTGCAGACGACAAATGACACATGGCTCATTTGATAAACCGGACTTGAAAAGGGTAGAAAACATTGTGGAAAAAAGGAGAAAATACTGATTTCCAGCAGTTTTCTCCTATTCCCGGAATGTTTTCCAAACGCTTCTATGTTGGGGTTGTTAAAACTCGGGATTGTGTGCTAAAGGGTTAGACATCTTCAGTAATTACAGAGATATAAAAACACTTCAAAGTTTTTGCACAATAAAAATGTAGATAGCTCTGACAAGTGCTATAAAAATACCCCAATATTTTGAAAAAAGCTGTTCTAAGACTGGACATGAAAAGTCTTACCTCTGTTAAAAGGGGTAAATTTGAAGTCTGGCAGATATTTCCTCAGTTTACTATTAGATGCTGTTTTCTTAAACTGCCCATCTGACTTTGAAGTATCATAAGTAACTTTGCCTTTGAACTCCATTGCCTCTATTACTGTTTCTGCTGCTTCTTTTATACTGACTTCATCTTCCTCTCCGACTACAATTAAAGTTAACTCTTTACCACATGACAAAAGTTTAGATTTGCCCAAATTGAAAGAATTCGCAGAAGACAAATTAGATGTAGCTCAGATTCTGGAACTTGGCTGTGAAAGGTTAAAAAAAACCTGGTGGGTAAAGTAGAAAATGCTGGTTCCCACAATGTTTTCAAAAGTCTTGTTCTTTAGGATCGTTAAAAGTCGAGATTGTGTTGTAAAGTCTTAATTATCCCTCTATCAACCAATAATATTTTTTTCATGAACCCAAAGAATGGATGCTACTGAAAGCATTGTGGGAAAGGAAGAAAATGCTGGTATACAGCATTTTCTTCTCTCCCTGTAATTTTTTCAGCTAATCCTTTTATCACAATGTTTTCAACTGTCTAACAGGCTAGTTACATCATTTGATCCACATTTAATTGTTCATCTATCAAAATTTAATGTTTTCAATCTTAACTTTGTTATCTGGTAAGGATTAACCCTTTAAAGCACAATTCTGAGTTTTAACATCCCCAAAGGAAAAGGAGTTTTGAAAACATTGTGGGAAAAAAAGAAAATGCTGGTAAACAGCATTTTCTCCTTTTTCCACAATGTTTTCTACCCTGTCAGAGACAATTTACACAATTTGTGCAAAATTTAATTTGCCGCCTGCAAATGTTTTCAATTTTGACCATTCTAAAATTTTGTCATGTGGTAAAGAGTTAACTCTTTACCACACACTACAAAATTTTGGACAGGTCCGAATAGAAAGCATTTGCAGACGACAATCTAAATGTTACAGAAATTCTGATTTTTCTTAGAAACAGTAAAACAAAACATTGTGGGAAAAGGAGAAAGTGCTGGCTACCAGCAGTTTCTCCCTTTCCCGCAATATTTTCAAAAGTCCTGTTCCTTGGAGTCGATAAAAATCAGTATTGTGTGGTAAAGAGTTAAACAACACTGATATACATGTACATAGAACATTTCTAATTAGTAACTGATCTATGTGCAACACCAAGGTATTTCAGCTCTAATCCATGGATAAAATGCTCTTCTATTAGAGTCTAATCCTCACTTCACATTTAAGTATTTTATCCCTTATTAATTGTCCAATTTCCTTCATTTTTCATGGGGTCTAAATCTCTAGCTAACAACATTACTTTGTCCAAATTGAAAGTGTTTGCAAATTTGCAAATGACAAAATGAATGTGACTCCAAAATTGAACAGTTTTTGGAAGGGTTGAAAACTGTGAAAAAAGGAGAAAAAATGCAGGTAAACAGTATTCTCTTTTTTTACCACACTGTTTTCTAAAGTATTCCTCTTTCTGTAATTAAGACTTGGGATTACTTGGTATAGGGTTACGCTCTTGATAACATAAACAAACAGTACAAGTTTCTAAATAAAAAACCAACAACTTTATAGAGCTTTATGGAGTAGCTAAAAATATCAAAGTTGAGAAAACACACATACATCTAGTCTATTTACCAGATAAATATAATTGTCAGATTTCCTCCATTTTCAATTCAGTAAAAACTACCAATGATACAAACTTACTGTGCAAGTATCATGAAAATCTAATAACTTAATTGTGTAAACAATAAAATATTGAACAGACAGATAGATGGGCCAAGGAAACCATGCCCATTATCTACGTTTGTCTGATTTTCAACCAGTAGAGCTAAAAATATTTAAACTGAAGAAAGAGAAACAACCTAGATATACTGTACCTGATAAAATGATAGGATCCACTTCTTCATACTCTCGGAGGACCCAGATCATAAGTCTAGCCAGATCTCGTGAGTAGATGAACTGTCGTCTTGGAGAACCAGTGCCCCAAATAACAAATTCCTTATTTTCACCTACATGACATGCAAATAATAAATTTTTTATTTACCAATTGACATCTTTTGTGAATCACTAACTCACAAATGCTATATTCCCACTGTCGATATTGTCCAAATATATATGAAAAATTTTGACATTCATATTTTTTGTTAAGTTTGAAAACCAATGAGAGAAATAAATTGCAATGAATTCAAAACAACTTTTTGACTCTATAGTTCATTATATATCTATGAGGTGTGTTCATAAACTGTGAGACTTTTTCCAAAACTTTCTCATAACTTTAATGTCGCGTCTCAGGTTGATAGTCTATAATGTCAAATTTGAACAATTAATTTTATTTCATTCTATTCTGATCCATTTATTTATCACCAATGTTATTCCATCATCAACACAGGAGAAAGCTGCAATGTGTTCTGTAAGGTGTATGCAATCCTATTCAATATGTAGACAAAGTTTGATTTGATTTATTTTGGAACACTTTAAGTTTACCGATGATGTGTGTCCTACCGTCTGCTCCCGGCAGTAAATGCACCAAATTTCAGCAATATTTCAGGAGACTTTCTGTTTACAGGAAACATGTTCTACTGCCTGCTTATGGCAGTAAGTGCATCAAATTTAAGCAATGTTGTCATGTTCAGTTCTGTGATCTAGGGTGATATATATACTTAAGGACAAAAGTCTTGTCCGGTTGGGGATTCCTATATTATTTTAAAACCTGTTAAGCAATGTCCTTGAAATTTGGCCTACTTTATATTGCCTTCTTTTTAAACTGGTTTATCAAGTTTCATAGTCATCGACGCACCGAACAATTGAGATTCAGTGCAGCAACGTTTTTCACGTGCACCATCATGTATACAGTACATATTGAAAAATTCGCAAATTCTCAAAAATTTCAATGTCGCAAAAATTTCCACTTAAACAGTATTTAGTAAATTATGCATAAAAAGCAAAGGTATTTAAAGTCATAAATGAGTTCCACAGTATCCTCAAAAGACAGAAAATAATGTCTACAGATGCATTCATACATGTACTTCTGACTCCTTTCCGCCATGTTTGTCACATGACGGTTCAAGCCAACCCACCTTTTCTGCGGTCACAGCTAGACCACACTCAACATAGTATTTCAGTGCATTTGATTGGCTGAGCATGTATTCAGAACATGTGAAACAATCAAACATACTCTCTCCGTCAGTCTGTCTGTTCCTCTCCCTCTTTGCCTCCCTTTCTCTTTCCTCTCCACCTCCTCCACCCCCCCTGTCTTTCTTTCTCCCTTCCCCACCTCCCTTGAGAAATGTGTTGAGATATTCAAGAAAAAATTCAGCTTTGTACACCTGAAAAAAGGAAGAAAAAAATTAACTGAACCAATGGGCCAAGGTTTAGAATCCAAGGAAGTAAAATCTTACTTTTTGCAACCTGCACTTTGTTGATAAGCCCAGGTAGGACATGACCATCCTCAAGATTAAAGTTGTCATGGGGACCGAACACATTGGTGGGTATCACAGCTGTATAATTTTTCTTTTTGTCCTTGAAATAACCTCTGAGATAAAAGAATTAGGGTTAAAAAGAAGATAGATATGATCACATTTCAGTTAGCCCTTAGGCCGCTTAGTGCGACTCAATGACCTTTTGCGGACACTGTAGATCAAGATCAGACTGCACAAAATATGCACTCTGATCTTGGGTCTACACTGCCCGATAAGGAGATATCTTTCTTCCACAAAATACCTTTGAAATAGCAAAATCTTGGTTTTTACTATTGGCTTGAAAGTTTCATTTCATTTATTTAACAGAATAAGGGTTAATACATCAGAAAATCTATTTAATTTGACACCAGATGACAAAAATCTAGACTTGTTCATATTCATAGGATAATTCTGCAAAAGGAACATAAGATGTGACCCAAATGATGAAATTTGTCTTTCAAGGGTTTAAAAAAAAACATTGTGGGATAGGGGAAAATGACGGTTATCAGCATTTTCTCCTTTTCCAGCTATGTTTTCAAAAGCCGTCTTTCTCAGTGTCGTTAAAACATAACATTGTTCAGTAAAGGGTTAGTTTTCAAAATAAAGTGAAAGGAACATTGTGGGGGTTGATTTGGAAGTTCGTAGACTGTTCATATAACGTCTACATTATAGGCCACATTCTATAAAACTTACTGTAACCCAACATCAAACCTTTCTCACAAGCATGTAGTCAAAATAAATGAATCTTAAAGTATTCACTATACTACCAGTGTCCATAACAACATAAATTGGTACATCTGGAGTGAGAGCAAAAATGTATGGACTTTGAAACAATCCCTTCACAGATCACTTCCCCATTTGCAAGCCCTTTCTTTTTGCATACATCTCCAAAAAGCCTTCAGCTGTCTGATGATCTTCCTGACTTCACATTTGAAAATCATGATGGTTTTTTTTAATTTCGATTTTTTAATTTATAAACAATTTTCAAGGCTTTATCACTAACAGAAATTTCAAAACCATGTCAACTGGCTATGTTGAGTTATGGGCAGCAATTAAATTATGTGTGGGATTAGACAAAAACACCCACTAATAATAAGAAAATTGTTGCAAACTTCGAATACGATGATGAAATGCAGCCGGGTGCTTATCTTTAAGTGGTAGCGACAATTTCACAATGAAGAAGTTCTGTTAAGGATTGACAATCAAGCTGGACAAGGCAGTTCTAAGAGGTATGCGATTTGAGGATGTTAACCCTTTACCACACAATCCCGACTTTTAACAACCCTGACAAAGAAAGCTTTTGAAAACATTGTGGAAAAAGGAGAAAATGCTGGTAACCAGCACTTTCTCCTTTTCTTACAATGTTTTCTACCCTATCAAGGGCAAATTTTGTCATTTGGGCCACCGTTAATTTGTCCTCTGCAAATGCTTTCAATTTGGATCCGTCTAAAATTTTGTCATTTGGTAAAGGGTTAATGGACTGCACTTGTGTACACAAAGCGTTAAAATTCTCATACTACAGTAGCTGGTACAATGATACATATGATAAATGGTTACGACGACACAGAAAATGTATTCGAAACCAGGGAGATTATGTTGAAAAATGTGATCTAATCTTTGACTTTGTCACTTCCAAATCAACCCTCGTACCTTCAAATAAATCCTCTACATGCACTGAATTCTTTACCAGACAACAAAGTTTTACTTTGTCCAATTTGACAGCATTTGCAGACAAAAAATCAAATACAGCTCAAATGTTGGTACTTCTTTATTAAAGGATAGGAACAGGAGAAAAAGCTGATTACCAGCATCTTCTCCATTTCACACAATGTTTTCAAGACCCTACTTTCTGTAGTTTTTAAAAGTCTGCATTGTATTGTATGGGTTTTACTTTTTACCAAACAGATATGTGTTAACTCTTTACCACACAATCCCGACTTTTAATGACCCTGAGAAAGAAGCCTTTTGAAAACATTGTGGGAAAAGGAGAAAATGCCGGTAACAGCATTTTCTCCTTTTACCACAATGTTTTCTACCCTTCCCAAACCAAATTTCAATTTTTCAGTCATCTATTTTGTCGTCTGCAAATGCTTTCAATATGGACCAGTCTAAAATTTTGTCGTTTGGTAAAGAGTTAAAACACAGACGAAGAAAGCTGATATTTTGCAGACAATTTGAGAGAAATTGTGCAACATATCCTAGCAAAGGTAGAAAATATAGTGGGAAAGAAGAAAATATTGGTTTATAGAAATTTCTCCTTTTCCAACAATGTTTTCAATAGCCCTTTGCCTCTGGGTTGTCCAAACAGGGGATTGCTTGGTAAAAGAGATCAGTTGACCCCTTAAGAACAAGGACCCCTGTTCAATGGTCCTCTTGAATTCAAATACAACCCACGATATCTGTACAGAGTATGCAGACATTCAGTGTACATTACTAAAAATACCAAAAATTCTGTCTTAGTACTGACCAAGCATTATAAATTGTACACATGTTCTTATTCTAATCCTCAAAAATCTTTGAAAAGGGACAATGAATCTTGTACCAGGGTCTACTGGTGCTAAAAAAATATCAAATCTACCGGTAGCTCAAATGAGAAAGATCATAAAAGAAAGGAAATACTCACTGATTCTGTACATCTATCATTCTCTTTGCATAGGAATAACCAAAGTTTGAAGTGTGGGGAGGTCCATTGTGGATCTGAAATAAAGTTTTCCTACGGTATTTTCAAAAGCCCTGATCCTGAGGGTTATTAAACCTTTGCCACATAATCCAGAATTTCAATGACCCTGAGGAGAAAGGCTTTTGAAAGCATTGCAGGAAAGGAGAAAATGCTGGTAACCAGCATTTTCTCCTTTTCCCACAATGTTTTCTATCCTTTCTGATATAGATCCCATCATTTTCGTCACATTTGTCATCTGCAAATGCTGTCAATTAGGATGAATCTAAAATTTTGTTGTTTGGTAAAGAGTTAAAATATAAGCTTAACTGTATGATTATTATGAATTAACAACAGAAGGCATGTTCTTTGTTAGATCAAAATACTTATAATTGCCAGTTCAATAGAGTAATCTCTATTTTAGCACTCTTCTGTATATTTGTATTTAAGAAAATGAACAAGTCATGTGAAACATAGGGGTCCGTAGTTTGACTCCTGTCACCCATAGACTAAAACAAGGGATTTAACTGTATGCAGCCTGTTACTCGCCCCCGGTTACAAAAAAAACAACATATCTTTTCTACACTAACAGGTATTCTCCTTATTCTTTGGACAACTGATAGCTAAATCATTTGTCTACCAGAAAAACACAACTGTTTGTCAGTGGCTAATGCAGTCTGGCTGCTACAGTCCTCGCTCAAAAATCTTCGCCATTGACAAGGGTTCGTACATTCCATACTGACGGTCGCGCATATAAACCAATGAAATTTCTCGTTCCAAACAGTGTCATGTGACAAAAGGTGTGAGCAGCTGTACGAAATTTCATTGGTTGAATGCACGACTGTCAGTACATATCATGTTTAAAGGGTGTGTGCAGCTAATGCTGTGTTTCATTGGATCTAAAGTGCATTTTATATCTTGAAAACGGATGTTTGAACCCTTGTCAATGGCGCAGATTTTTGAGCGAGTTTACAAGTTCGAGCGAATGTAGCAGCCAGACTGCATTAGCCACTGTCGAATAGTTGTGTTTTTCTGGTAGAAAAATGTTTTAGCTCTCAGTTGTCGAAAAAATTAGGAGAATAACTGATGGGGTAGAAAAGATACATTGTTTTTTTGTAACCGGGGGCGAGTAACGGGCTGCATACAGTTAAATCCCTTGTTTATAATATATAGTCTATGGGTGCCAGGAATCAAACTACAGACCCCTATGATGTGAAACGGCGCTACATTATCAGAAGCTACATGGTGCCCATATCGTATTTTTGTTTGTATTAGAGTTTAACATCATTTTAACAGCTTAGGTCATATCATGGTGGTCAGTGACGCACCCATGTGTTTCCTGGCTTTCTCACACCAGTACTGACACAACTTTCTTTCCAAAGCCACTGACTACTTCTCACATGCATCAGAGGTGAGAGGCGAAAAATCACCGCAAAGAAAGTTTGCTGCAACCAGGTATTGAACTCGCAACTTCCATGTCATGTGTCAGATACGCTAACCACTAAGCTACCCGGCTAGGCACTGTATTTGCATTATGGTACATGCTTAAGCCTTTCCTGAAAAGTTCCCTGCTTTTAGGACCTTAAGAAAAAAAAACTATTGAAAACAATTCTGGAAAAGGGAGAAAATGCTGGTTGACAGCATTTTCTCCTTTTACCAAAATGTTTTCAAGAACTTTTTTCTTCAGGGTCGTTTAAACACAGGATTGTGTGGTAAAGGGTTAATAGACTTATGAAACAATTACCATGGTTTCATCTATAGGGTATGTAGTCTTGTCTGGAAATATACATGTAGACAGGCAGGAAACAACTTTCTTCACGTCCATATCACAACTCACATTCAAAACATTGTCATTGATTATCATATTTTGACGCTGAAAAAGAAAAGAAATAGGATAAATTATTGATATCTTTATTGTTGTAACCTGGGGTTCACTGGTAAAGTGTAAGATCTGAGTTCCAGCCTCACTGGAAGCATATGGTTTTTCATGGAAGTTGTTACGGGAGATCACTCCTTCCTTACTGCATAGCTTTCCCGTATAAGATCAATACCTGACAACTGCGTCAGAGAGAATTCTCTTTGGCTCAGTGGTTATGGTGTTTGTCTTTTAAATCTCGAAAAACGAGGATATTTGTCCGCACGGGTTCGAATCCCGCCAGGTGCGGTTTGTATTTGAGCTATGGATTTGTTGCAAACTTTCATGTTCGTAAGAAAGTGTCCTCTGACCAGACACTTTAGAGACCTTGTCTAGTACTGGTGAAACCAAGGACAAACACAAATATGTGAGAGGTCACTGAAACATAATTAAAAATGTTGAAAGCAGCCTAAAATACCATTAATCAACTAACTCTAGATACTAGGCCTATTTATAACTTGGCTGTGTGTTTGTCCTATGGTGTTTAATGCTGTTTTCAAAATCATTTCACTTACTGCGGCTGTCAGTGCACCTATCCATGCTTTCCTAGAGTTTCATTTGTCAGTATTTGGCACAATATTCTTCCCAAGCCACTGGCTGCTTTCCGACATACCCATTGTCCAAACAATAATTAGTGGTGAGAGAGGAGAGAGGAATGGATCCAGTCCTCAGAAGGAAATTGGCTCAGCTGAGAATTCAAATCAGCAACCCCCTGGTCTCATTTAACTTGGCTGCTATTTGCAGAAAATACTAAGGCACAAGTACTGTCATAACCCTTGATCATCTGTGTTGTTGAATGCAAAACCTTTATTATTTTTCTGACATTATCTCTGTAACTACTGAAGATATTTCCTTCAAACACTGGCCATTTGTTACCCATTAAAAGGGGAACTCATACCCTCAAACATTAAAATTTTATGATATTTTAGTCCCTATTCTAACATTGAATTTTCGAAAGAAAATTGATTGATTGATTGTATGGTGTTTAACGCCATTTTCAACATTATTTCAGTTATATCTCGGTGGCCAGTACACCTATCCGTGCTTTCCTGAAGTCTCTTTTACCAGTACTCTGCACAATATTCTTTCCAAGCCACTGGCTGCTTTCTGACATAACCATCGTCAAAATAACGGTCAGCGGTTGTATAGGAATCAGAGATCTAGATAAGAGGGAGTGATGGTATTCTAAATCCATTATTTCTTTTCGAAACCCTATGTTGTGGGTACTCATTAGAATCGTCTCGATGAGACGATTCTGATGAGTACCCATAACATAGGGTTTGGTAGAGAATAATTAATATTTTCAATTTTGAAATCAAAATCACTCCCTCTATCTGGAGCTTTGAGGAATGAATCCTGTTGCAAGGACTATCATCGATCCTCGGAAAGAAATTGACCGAGCCCTGTTCTCAAGTCCTGCATGCTACCAAATGAGCTTGGGCTTGGCCCAATAGAGAAACATTAGCAGTACTCTTGTTTAACCTTTTACCACTAAATTCCAAGTCTTAATGACCCTGAGGTTCTAGGCTTTTGAGAACATAGTGGGAAAAGGAGAAAATACTGGTTACCAGCATTTTCTCCTTTTCCCACAAGGTTTTCAACCCTTTTAACCCTTTACCATACGGCAAAATTTAAGACCTATCCAAATTGAAAGCATTTGCAGACGACAATTTCATAGTGGCTCAAATGACGCAACTTTTTCTTGATAGGGTAGAAAACTGGGGGGGAAAAGGAGAAAATGCTGGTAACCAAAAGACCTCTTCTTCAGGGGTGTTAAAAGGCGTCATTGTGAGGTAAACGGTTAAAGACAAATCTACATCTAATTTGTTGTGTGCAAGTTCTTTCAATATTAAGTTCATAAGATAGGTCTTTACAATATGTATATTAGCTGAAATATTCAAAGATTCTTTATTTGATATAATTATGATTGAACATGACTATCTGTAAGATCAATTTACTATTCTTGATGCACGCCGAAAGTGTGAGTGATTGACAGAATAGTGACAGCTCACATATTCATGTATGTCCCTTGTTCCACTAGTTCAAGGCTAGGGCTCTGAGGCATCTTGCCAAGGGACCCTCCCATGAAAGCCCCAGTGCTTCCAGTGAGGCTTGAATCGGGCCTCCAGGTTAAAAGTCCTGCCATTTACCACTAAACCATGCAGGACAAATTGTGGAGCAAGGACGAAATCATGGACAGGCCCATGGATGGACGATTTTTATTAACCGTGTACAAACAACCCTGGGATTTAACTAACCCGAAGAAGGGGACTATTGAAAACATTGAGGGAAAAGGAGAAACTGCTGGTAACCAGCATTTTTCTTTTTCCCACAAAGTTTTCTATCTTTTCAAAGACAAACCTCAGCTATTGAGTTACATTTCATATGTCATCTGCAGAGTCTGATGCTTTCAATTTAGACATGTCCGAAATTTTCTCCTTTGGAAAAGATTTAAGCTTCTATAAACAGGAAATAAAATAAAAGATCATGCCATCCATGAGTGAAAAAGATAACCTCAAGCCTGCTTGGGTCTGCTTAACCGTTTACCACATGGCAATTTTTTTAAACAATTGGTATTGAAAGCATTCCCAATTGACAAATTTCACATGAGTTAAAAAAAAAAAAATGAGTTTAGCTTCAGACAAATAGAAAACATTGTGAGAAAAGGAGAAAATGCTGGTTTTCCCACAATGTTTTCAGAAGGCTTATACACTAGGGTTGTTAAAACTCGTGATTGTTTGGTAAAGCAGACAGTCTAGGAACATCAGAATGCTGATGTGATTATGTACGTAACCAGACTGTATGATATTTTGAGAAACATAAGCACCAAAACAGCAGTCTACAGGATAAATATCACCTCATTTATAATACCAAATCATTTTATTGTTACTCCCACCTCCCATCTCCAACCACTTAAGAAAAATGAAAAAAATAACCTAGCCCCTAACTTATCAACAAATATACTGGCACACAATAGTTATGAACAAGGGAAAACTGGTACAGGTCTCAACACATATTGTACTGACATTATCTTAAAACTTATCAATTAATGTAATGGTACATCTTTCAAGTAACTCTTTACCAGATGGCAAAATTTTAAGCTTGTCCAAATTGAAAGCATTTGCAGACGACAAAATTAACGTGACTCAAAAATTGAAACTTGACTTTAGAAGAGTAGAAAACATTGTGGGAAAAGGAGAAAATGCTGGTTACCAGCATTCTCTCCTTTTCCCACAATGTTTTCAGAAGGCTTCTTCCTCTGGGTCGTAAAAACCAGGGATTGTTTGGTAAAGGGTTAAGGCTGTTTGTTTTACAACCAGCTTCACCCTGTCACTACACAAAAGGAAGCCCCATTAACCCTTTCCCAAACTGACGAATTCTAGACCTGTCTAATTTGATAGCATTTGAGGATGACAAATTAAAGAACGCTTAACCCTTTACCACATGGCAAAAAAGTATAATTACTCAACTTGAAAGAATTTGCAGGCGATAATTCAAACATGGTTCAAACGATACCATTTGTCTTTGGTAGGGTAGAAAACATTGTTGGAGAAGGAGAAAATGCTGGTTACCAGCATTTGCTCCTCTTCCAACATTGTTTTCAAAAGGCATCTTTCTCAGGGTTGTTAAAAGTTGGGATTGTGTGGTAAAGGGTTAAATGATGCAATTTCAATTTATACAGAAGACAAGATAAGATATTAAACAGCCAAAGAGGTTCAACATTCATATTCTAGTTCCTGTTATGCCGTCTGTCTTTTTTCAAGAGGTATTTCTTATTTGCACTGAGTTACAATGTCTATTTGATTTACACAGAACTGTACTCAAGTTGGTTACTTATAACCTCCTTTTTCCCCATTGTTTTCAACTCAAGCATGGAAAATGTTTTCAAAGCCCATTTTCCCCCAATTGTTTAAGCTCGGAATTGTCTGGTAAAGGGTTAACACTTTACCAGATTACAGTAATTCATTTAGTTTAATTAAAAGCATTATTAGTGGACAGTGTAGATCAAAAATCACTTTCTGGGCCGTCTGATCTTCATCTGCACTGACTGCAAAAGTGGCTGATTCCTGGTTCAGCGCTTTGCAGGGATAAAAAACAACTGGCTTTATCGATTAAAAAATCCTCCCACACCATGTTTGTAAAACATTCAGTTTTCCTCAGTCAATGATGACGTGTGTGGTTTGTAAACTGCTACAAACATGTCAATGCAAGTTTACTTCACCAAACAATTCCAACGTTTAACAACTAAGAGCTAGAAGGCTTTAGAAAACACTGCGGAGAAAAGAAGAAAATGTTTACAAGTATTTCTCCTTTTCCCACAATGTTTTCTACCCTTTCAAAGACTAATTCCACTGTTAGAGTCACATTTTACTTGGCATCTGCAAATGCTTTCAATTTAAACAAGTCTAGAATTTTGTCATCTGTTAAAGAGTTTAACCTTTCACCAAACAACAAAATTATAGACTAGTCCAAAGTGAAAGCAATTTGCAAATGACAAAATAAATATGACTGACAAATTGAAATTTGTTTTGGAAAGGGTAGAAAATGTGGGAAAAGGAGAAAATGCTGGTTACCAGTGTTTTTCTTCTTTTCCCTCAATGTTTTCAAAAGGCTTCTTTCTCAGGGTTGTTAAAAGTCAGGATTGTAGGGTAAAGGGTTAAGCAGCAACAGATGGGATGAGAGTAGTTGCTTAAAAAAATAGGATATTGAAAGGGGGGCTACTGTCACTGTCATAATCATAATGAACTAAAAAAAAAATTCAGCTCTGAATTTAGTAAGGCAACAGCTGGGAAACCATCAACAAATAAGAAAGAGAATGTCATAAAAACTTTGGACAGGATTCCTTAACCCTTTACCATGTAAGCCTGACTTTTGAACACCCTGAGGTAGAAGGCTTTTGAAAACACTGTGGGAAAAGGAGAAAATACTAGTAACCAGCATTTCCCACAATGTTTTCTACCCTATCAAGAATAAATTTTGCCATTTGGGCCACTTTTAATTTGTCGTCTGATAATACTTTTAATTTGGACCAGTTTAAAATTTTGTCGTTTGATGAATTACTGGAATATGTACCCTCTGAAAGTATCTTTAGATTTTGCACCAGAATTTCACAACGCCTTGTGGGAGTGTCACACGATCAATAACATGGTTGTGTTGGTTATATTGGACTGTATTCAATAAGTATACTGACATTATATTTGATTTCATAAAAATAGACAGAGCTAGTGATTTCAAAACAGCCATCCCATTATTTGGATGCCTATACTACACCTTTTTTCGCAAAGCTGAATGTGCTGCCCTTTGGCCTACTTTTGGCACTGATAATGTTCAACTAAATAAATAGAAATTTGTGACTGGTCAAATATAAATGAGTCGTGCTCTGGCAAAAGGGGGCTTAATGCATCTCCGTAATCCATCATACCAAGAAAGCCATCACATACTTATGGATCCATAATAGCCACTTTTTTTAACAACCGATTCAATCATGAGGTAGACTGATCCTTTGACATGCAGAAAATCAACCAATAGCGAAAAGTTTCGGCCCAGGTCAGCCTGCGCAGACTGCGCAGGCTGACCTGGGTCGAAACTTTTCGCAGATGCATTAAGCCCCCTTTTCACAGAGCGCGGCTCAAATATATATTTATTTTAAGGACCCCTGCCTATTTCCTGGCAAACTTATACCTTATAGCTTTTTAAAGATATTTCTTGTTACTTGATGTAGCCATAAAGCCTCTTAACGCTTGCAAAATAAGAGCACCACATGCGGGTGCCAAAGATCGGCTTTCAGTGAAAATTCCAAGTCAAAAAAGGGGCATAACTGTGTCAAAAATACTTTGATGATTAACTGCCTTTGTTGTATGGGTTCTCCTTTTTTTAGCGAACAACTTGTCCAAGTTTGAAGTTAACATCTTCACTGATAACAGAAATATTACAAAATGTCAAAGTTTTTGCACGACAACGCAAACGACGATGCCTATGCCAAGGCTACACTGTTTTACGCTGCTTTCAATATATTCATTCAGTCACATCATGGCAACAGCTCATAAGACATTCATATACTTCCTCGGTTTTACCAGCGCTAGGCTGATGCTCTGAAGTGTCTTGCCCAAGGACACTCCCCACCCTCCAAGCCCTTCCCGTGAGGCTCGAATCCTGGTGCCTCCAGGTTACAAGTACTACACTTTTCAATGAAGCTACGCAGGGCCCCAAATAGGAAGGTAATGATAAACAAGTATTACTACAGAATATCTTCCTAAACTCATCCAGAATTATAAAGCTTGATTACTCACAAAGAACTCAAGGTTTCCCCGCAAGTTACTGAAAAGCCCTCCCACTTTTGCAGCCAAATGGATTACATGAGTTGGCTTGTACCTTTCAAACATGACTTTAGTTTCTTCTCTGTTCCTGTTTATAAAGAAAGTTTTGCATATTATTATGAAATTCTAAGCTGTTTTACCACACAATTCCCAGTTTTAATAACCCTGAGAAGTGGCCATATGAAAACATTGTGGAAAGAGGAGGAAATGCTGGTAACCAACATTTTCTCCTTTTCTTACAATGTTTTCTTCCAAATCAAAAATCCACCATTTCAGCATCATTTCAATTGTTGTTTGCAACTGCTTTCAATTTGGACAAGTCTCAAATTTTGTTGTTTGGTAAAGAGTTAACCCTTTAACAAACAACAAAATTTTAGACTTGTTCCAATTATGGACTTGTCCAAATTCAAAACAATCACTCTTTTCAACTTGCATGATCCCTTTCAAAAACTAAACAATCTCATTTTTCACACACCTGTACAAGTTACCAGTATTTTATCGATTTCCTATCATGTTTTCTGCACTTGCAAAATTTTAGACTTGTCCATTTTAAAGGAATGTACAGACAGCAATTCAAAGGTTTTTCAAATGATTTTTTTTGTCCTCAGATAGGTAGAAAACATTGCAAGAAAAGAAGAAAATTCTGGTTACCACCATTTTCTTCTTCTCCCACAATGTTTTCAAAAGGCTTCTTTCTTTTGGTCATTAAAACTTAGGGTTGTGTGGTAAACGGTTAAGAAAAGTCTATCATTTAAACCACATTTAACTCATTACCAAACGACAAAATAAAAGTGACTGAAAATTTGAAAATTGTTTTGTGAAGGGTAGAATACATTTTGTGAAAAGGAGAAAATGCTGGTTACCAGCATTTTCTCCTTTTCCCACAATGTTTTCTAAAGGCTTCTTTCTCAGGGTTGTCAAAAGTAGGGCTTGTGTGGTAATGGGTTAATTTGTTGTCTCTATATGTGTCTTAGGAGAGAAATTTAGCCAGATTTTGCCTAGGCAGATTCAGAATCGGTCTAGTCCAGATAATAGTTCCTATCTGGCCTAGCCAGATTCTGAATCTGGCTAAATTCCCATATGGCCTAGGACAAACACATTCAATATGGGCAAGCTTCTGCAGACAGCATTTGAAAATTAGCCTTGAGTGCATATGTTTCACTTATATTGAAAAATCCCTTCATTTTTTTTGGTTTATAGGATAACTGTCAACCCTCTGAGTACTATCTGCTGTGTCATGCAATATTTATAAAGGAAAATCATACATTTAACGCTGTGGTAAAACAGTAAGAAGTTACAGTAAAGTTGTATTTTGATAGTAAAGTTGTATTTTGTGATGACTTGCTTACTATAATGCATCACAGGGATGCATAAAAGGGACTAACAATCACATGACAAATATGCAAAGTGAAAGTAAGTTTTTGAAATATCTGCCTCAAAGCCAGTGGTTTATTTATAAAATGAACAAGGTATTTGAGAAGTTTTATTTTCCTCATAGGACTTGTTTAAGGGTTCCTATATTTCTGCTTAGTGCAAGATCAAATGGTTTAATTCTGAGAAGTTAACACTGTATCACCTTTGATTTAGAGACAGATTAAGTAAGAATGAATTAACCCAGAGAAGCATGTGACAAATACCGATGACACTAGTTTGATAGCTTGAAAAATACAGGTGCTCCATAAGGAAGACACACTTTATTTTTTTGACAGAAAAGGCTTTGACTCAGAAATAAAAGGTGTTTTTTTTTTCACCATCAAAAAATTCTTTTTCTTGCTTTCTGGCTTTAAATATTGACACACTGTTGTTTCGTTGACGATTTTTTGTTTGTATTTGAGTTTAATGTCATTTTAACAGCTTAGGTCATAGCATGGCGGTCAGTGATGCACCCATGTGTTTCCTGGCTTTCTCACAACAGTACTGACACAACTTTCTTTCCAAAGCCACTAACTACTTTTCTCACATGCATCAGGGGTGAGAGGCCGGGCTTTGTTGGCAAAAAAAGCAAAAGTAACAAAACCTAGAAATTTATTGTCAAAGAAATTATTAGTCCCTTTAAACCCCCTTTTGCCACAGCATTGCTCAGTTGTATTCTAATAGGCAAATGTAGACAGCAAATATAGACAGGTATATAATTACGTAAGATTGGCATCCTTGGATGAAACAAATATCCATGTCTCATTCTCTTTCTTCTCTTCACTGTCTACAACGTATTTGATAGCACTACCTACGAGTCCTGTTCCACCAGTGACCAGCACAACTTTCTTGCCATCTGCCATGATGCTTTATAAACTTCTGCAATGGATAGAACAACTATTGTTCAAGGAACATTCGGATTATTTGATGTCATAACAGTCACTGATTCTTTATCTAAAACCAAAGATGTGGTTACGCATCAGTTTTGGTCAGTATACGGACATAAGATTATGCAAGTTTGTATTCTTATGTATCACACTTGATCAGATTCCTGAACACAATCATAGGACTCAATGACAAACCCTGAATTTGTACTCATGATTTAGCATTTAATAACAACATCGAAAGTAAAGGTTTGGAAATTTACAATACAAGTCATAATATAACACATAATCCTGAAACATTTAACTACCTACATAAAGCAGGCAGCAACTGGGTTGGAAGCCTAGCACTGCTGAGGCTTACCTCGATCCAAACATATCACTTTTGGACTTAGCATATCATGTACTCAGAAAGGTATAGGAGTGAAATTCATGTTTTTTTTGTGTGTTTTTGAGGATAAGAAGGATTATTTTCAAAAAATCATTTTGCTAAATTCTGGGACAAACAGTTGTTCTATTGATTTATAAGCGGATGGTTATCGAGATTCAAACAAGTTTTTTAACGTAATACTGCTCTTTACGTCATAATTATTTATTTGAAGTCTATTCGTCGATAACATTATGACCATAAGTGTGTTTTCATGTTGCATTACTCATAGGTATAAACAGTAACTGTTCCTTGTATAATATTTTTTTGAGAAGATTCAACTCCCAAGATTGACAGGATATCCCCATGTTTTTGAATTACTAGATTAATATTTTGTTTGCATCTTTTTTTTAAATTCATATTGTTCCATTGCCAAAATATGATTAATCTAGTTAACAGTAGTTTTCGAAAATTGCAAGTTAGGTGGAAAGGATTTATATGGTATTCATATGAATTGGAGGTTTCTGGAAAAGAGTTACATAAGCATAACATTTACACATGTACCAGGGCTCCCGCTGTCGATCGCCAGTGTCGCCAAATGCGAAAATTAAGAAAAAATGGCACCAAAAATGAAGCACTGGCGAATCTACTGGCGACAAGTAAATGCCTATAAATAATTCTTACAAGATCTTAACTCCGACTAAAACAATATGTTTCAAGTGTGAAGGATGCCCGCCTTACTGTTTATCACACCTAATCAATCATTAACAGTTTTGTCTAATTACACACCAGACTTGCATACATACCACATAAAGCTAATCAGTCAAATGTCGATTTCGCCACGCCCCATTGTGCACACAGGAATTTCGAACCAATCAGAAACCAGATACAAGATTTAGTTACCGCCCATAATTTCTAAAGCCACGCCTTGATTCTGCCTTACCTGGTAAGCATCCTCTCGCTGGTTAGCATTTTATTGTGTGTACTTACCAATGTCATTAATGAAAAACGTGTTAATGGTATTGATCCGCTTATCTAGCGTAAAATGACAGATTTTGAAGTTAGCTGCCACCCTTAATGAAAATTTTATATCAAATCATGTGGAAATAATTTTCCGAAAATTAACGGACATGAAAAATGGATCGTCGCAAAAAACGTGAAAACCCATGACACAACAAATTGTCAGTTGACGTTGTCCGATCAGAAGCACTTCAGACTGTCTTTCTGGCTTTGATAATGACTTCAAACAGTAAATTTACCCAAATATATGTATAAAACAATAAGTGGGTGCTAAAATACATATATTACTGTTCAAATACAACTTCTGTGTCCCTGTAGCTCACAACCTTGAAAACCCTTGGGGATAAAGGAACATAAGTAAGCATGTACAGTATTATAGTGAGCAATGGATTTAGTAGCTTTAACATGGGCCAATAAACTGAAGCGTCTAATGTACTATGTGGCTACCTCAGTTGGCTCCTACTGGCCCCAATTTTTTTGAGCTGGCGAATTTGATGGTGCAAAAATTAAAACTTGCAGGGAAAGCATATACTTTTAATACTTCATAGTCATTTTTTAAAATATATTTCAATTTAAATGTTTTTCATACTTTTTAAGTAGTATTGACATCATTAAGGTTGCCATCTTTTTATCTGATAGATAGAGACAGGTGTTGGCTACGATAGCCAGGTAAAGGTGTGATATACATAGTTACATACCATTTTATAGTATCTCTACGAAGTATTCTTTATACCTATTTCAAATCAATTTACCCTTAAAATCCATGAAATTGTTATTTGACATATTAAGATTGTCATCCCTTCACATGACCAGCCAGCATAGCTCAGGTTGTAGAGTGTGGGACTTGTAAACATCAAGTCTTGGGTCACTTGAGGGTGTGGGTTTGAGCCCCAGGGCTGGCCACCTAAAATTAATACATGTAATAGTCTTTCAGATGAGATGTTAAACCGAGGTCCAGCTATACAGTGAGCATGTTAAAGAACCAGGCATAACTTGGGATGGAATTCGTCCTGTACCTTGCACTGTCCCCCGTAACAAAACCAACAGTCTTCATGGGGCGTAACATGTCTTTCATTGGTAAAGTTTTAAAAATTCTGATATCCCTTCACAGAGGGATTTAACTTTCCCTACGATCACTCAAACTAGAGTTTAATTTTTTCTCCATAAACGAACCAACTTTTGAACCGATAGTGCGGGAGCCTTTTTGGTTGAAACTCATGTTTCTTTGTGGTTTTATTATCCTCGCTTGTAATGGGGTAGGTAATGGACCGATTGTGCTTTCGAACTAAAATTTTCAACAGCTTTTTTCTTTTTTGCCCCACTGAGGCTTCCAAAATACTCAGAAAATTGCTTCATTACGATGCTGAATGATCAGCAGAAGCTCAAAAAATAGTAACCTCTGGTACCTAGTTTTTGACTCGACATGACCCATTTTCAAACTCGTCCAAGATATCATCAAGACAAATATTCTGACCAAGTTTCATGAGTATCGGACTGAAAATGTGGCCTCTAGAGCATACACAAGGTAAAAGTTGACAACAGACGACACACGACGGACACAGCACGATCACAAAAGCTCACCGTGAGCACTTTGTGCTCAGGTGAGCTAAAAAAAAAAAAAGGAATCTTAAAATTTTGGCCGTAAGGCCCTATGCTTAATTTTCATTTTCTTCTCCAGCCGAAGCAGGCCTTTTATGTTAATAATTTAGGAATCCCGCTATTATTTTTTGTTACCACTTATTTTTTGCATACAGTGACATATCTGAATGTCCATTAAATAATGTAATTACTCTATACATAGTGTTCCCAGTACCTTTTTTTTTCAAGGGTACATTTACCTCCTAAGCTGTAAATCTGAAGGTAAGATTCCATATTAGAGGGTATGACATTAATGGTTCCCAACTAGGGGTAAAGCAATCTATGTTGATGATTTGCAACAAAAAAGTCTGTTATATAAATATATTTCTGTAAATTTACTGCTTCAAGTCATTAAAAAAGCTGAAAAGACAGTCTGAAATGACAATGTCAAAGAGACATTTTGTTGCATCATGGGTTTCCGCTTTTATTCACCGATCAATTTTTCATGTCTGTTTATTCCTGGATAGGTATTTCCGCATGATTCGACAAAAATCTGTCATTAAAGGTAACAAGTAACTTCAAAACCTATCATTTTAAACTAGCTCAGTGGATAATGACCCTTTTTGTCCATTTATTTTCTTACACGAGGCCTCGTGTGTAACCAAAATTTGTTGTGTGAATTTCAACACACTGATACAATACAAGTAACGTCATTATCATAATTAAGTAGAAGTCAGCTATTAATCGAACATTCTTTAACATATCCTTTGTCATTTGGTTCACAAAGTCCACACCAGGGTTTGCTTACAAGTATTAAAAATTCTCACTGCCACAATGCTATCAAAGGTTACCCCTCTACACAACGAAAAATTCAGCTGTGCTGGATTTAACTCTTTCAGTACCAAATAAATAAACTCGATCTCTTTCAACTGCTCTAAATACAATCTATTGAAACTTACAAAGATTTTGATTGTATAGGCTTGACTACACAGGCGGACGGTATAGATCAAAGATCAGACTGCTCGTTCTGTGCAGTCTAATCTTGACCTATGCCGTCCACACAAGTCACTGTTTTCGCCTATGGCGCCAAAAGGGTTAAAAGGGTTTCTGTAACGGACGTATGTAGATACCTTTTTATCTTGAATGTGTCATGGATATATTTTCTTAATTTTCTTTTTTCTAGGTAGTTTTGACATTCGTAAGCTTTTCATTGATTATGATTTATTCTGGTGGAGAAAAACGTATGTCAATCACAGTTAAAGACAGGTGAAGGTGTGATTAACATTATACTGCATAATCTCTTTTTAGAATGGCAAAGTATAGATACGGAAAATTGTATGGACATAGCTGTACTCAGAGTAACTGGCTTTAAATCAAGCTATTTAAAAACGTATCGTCGAGTGCCCTAACTGCGCCCCTGTCCTAACTCTGCCACCTTTCTTGTTTTCGTCGAAATCTCGCGATGTTTTAGCGTGTGCGAGACTGACAATGAAAAAAGTTTTTACTACATCATAATAAATACAATCCAATGCTTTTCAACTCGAAATGAGATACAAGCAAATATTTGTCTCAATTTTTACATATACTTAGTGTTTTTCTGTGTATTTTTGTAACGCAAATACTTTTCCTTAAAAATCAAGTCTAAAGTCATAAAATACGAACGTAAACACATCTGAAACTCTTCGTCTGCCAATGTTTACATTTTAAGAATGAAAATCATGTGACAAAACAAATTTATCTAAGGCCAGGCATATCTTTATAAATAGGTTTTGGTCCCACAGTCCTTAACTGATATTTGCTTTCTGCATTCTAATTTAAGCCAAACTCATGAAAGATAAGAAGAAAAAATAAACAATATTCCCATGATGCACTTCAGAAAGCTTACCAATAAATTGTAGAGAAGAACATGCCAATAATAAGGGCTGCTAAATATTTAATGTACCTTGCATCACTCTCAGGTACAGGTTACCAGGAAAAGTGCATCCTTATACAGACTTCCCGAAATACGTCGGTCCGACGGACATGACCAACGAATCTTGACAAGGACCAACGATTTTTCAGGCTAGATCGGTCCGACCGTCCGGCATTTATTCTGAGCCGCTGAAAACGTGATCGCAATGTTTTGGACAAAAATGGCGTCGTTAAAATGTTACGAAGGCGCTAAACCTGGTAAAAAAAGGAAAATTAACGTCAGAAGAGCGCACTGAATAGAAAAAAGAATATGACAAAAAGAGACCGGAGAGAAAATTGATCGAGAAAAGGAAGCATAAATGAGAATAGTTGGTTTATGACTCGGAAAAGGTGCAAATGCGCTGCACAGACTGTCTGGTTTTTTACGGCGAGAAAGTTGGAACGGACCAACATCTTTGCAATACAAACATATTTATTCTTGGGTGCACAAATTTAATGAATTGACTTGCTTGTACTGTTTAGTATTTTCTCCTTTTCCAATAATGTTTTCAAAAGCATTTTTCATCAAGGTTGTTAAAATTCATGATTGCTTGGTAAGGGGTTAAATGTCAGTGACTTTTGAAAGTCTTAATGAGTGGAGAAATAGTTTAATATCATCATATGCTTAAAGTTGATATAGTTGGTACCCTTCTTTTTTATGTTTTCTTTGTTTTTGTTAAATTTGATTCGGTCTGACAGAATTTTTTTTTGGTCTGACAGATTTTCAGGCCTTGTCAAACTGAATGTCTGAAATTTTTCGTGAACTTTCGCGAAGTCTGTTATACTGTAACCACCTTTAATGACGCTACTGGGACTAGTGGATCACATAAAAACAATTGTAAACTCTTGCAGTTATTTATGTTGAAGTTACATTTGTTAAAAAAATCAATAACATTCACAATTTTGCCTTATTTTTCGAGACTTGGGAGAATTTGTTACTTCACTCGTGGGGGGGGGGGCGCGGACACACAAAAAAAAATGGCGGTTGTTCGTTGACCTGCAGATAATTTTAATCAAGTTTTGGAAGTTTAATACTAAGGTACACATGAATTTTGATAGAGATTGATTGAAATAGAACATATTTGACCTGTGCATTTATTTTTCCTTTTGTAAATCATCTATTTATAGTTCTGTTCCCAGATAAAGCTTAGAGGGGCGCAGTTTGGGCATACGAGGATAGTTTGATCACACATCAACACAAAATTATGATAATATGACATCTCAAAAAGAAAATTAAAGCAATTTAATTGTAGAAACTCGAGTCTAAAAAGGTGCTCGGAAAAAAATTGAGTGTCGAAATGACCAAATTTTGCAAAAAAATTTTTTACCGGGGCTCGAATCGACCAAAAAGTGTCGAAATGACCGTGTGTCGAAACGACTGTCATTCACCAGGAAACAACCTCATGTCATGGAAAGACAAAATTGCGGTCACAAACGTTTATATCGAAATAATGGGTGCCTTACACTCAATAACGTGCCAACATACCTAAGTGCGAAAAGTGAAAAAAAAAAAACCAGTGCGCTGCAATGTTTATCCAAATGTTTTATCCACGCTGTCAAACCGGAACCGGTCACCCGTCACGTGACACAAACAACACAGGCGGGCTTGATTTTACTCATTCGGATTACCTAGAATAAGTTCTGACAGCTGACGACAACTATCGATTGACCTTCGTTCGGAACCTAAATTTTGTACACTGGAAATGAGGTAAGTGGGGAAAAGGAAAAAAAATAGTGGATTGATAGTTCAGAAGTATGAAACAATAGAAATAGGTTGGAAATATGGGAGGATTAAATTAGTGCAAGAGATACCCAATCTGACATAACGGGTAACCAGTGTTTGGCAGCTTGTTTTTCAGCTTAGCATCAGCTTAGCCTGAAAGTTGGAGGAGGTAAAGATTTCACCCTTCAACACAAAATCTCGTGTTTTAATGAACCTGGTGAAAAGGGTATTTGAAAACAAAATTTGTAAAGGAGTAAATGATTGAAACCGAATTGCAACCATAATTTCTCCTTTTCCACATTATTTTTCCTACCCCTTCAAAGACAAGTTACATTTAAGCCATGCTTTATGAAATTGGGGCTTAATGCATCCCCATGATGCATTATACCAAGGAAGTCGATACATGATTATGGATCCATAAATCCATTTTGTCTGACAACCCAAATTGCTTCATGAAGTAGTTTAATCCTTTGACATGCTGAAAATTGACCAGTAGCAATAGTTTCGGCCTAGGTTAGCCTGTGCAGACTGCGCAGGCTGACCGGGTCGATACTTTTAGCAGGTGCATTCAGCCAAGTTTTCAAAGAGCATGGTTCATTTTATGGGTCATTCTACCGAGAACGTATATATCGCGTCCTGTGCATTTTCTCTCAAAAGAAAATGTTATTCGTGGACCTTATTCCACTTTTTTTTTTTCACCATATAACATCACAATCCAGTCTGAAACAAATGCGTCAAACTCACAAGAAAATATTAATACATAAAACCATAACAATAACCCTAAACAAATTTCAACACGCGAAAAAGCATATGTCCCCATCGTAACGAGATAAGGTAAAACTTATCATATTGCAATAATCTTGTAGATCTACCTGAATTATTTTTTATGCATATTTTTCACATGGTATATGCTTCTAATTTAAGTTCTGTGCCAAAACTCTATACCGTTTTAAACATAATTGATAATGAAATCCGAAAGAATATTCAGTCCTTTACAAACCTGTCACCACCGTCACATTGATAAAGAAATCAATTTTGTAAATTGTACAAGCGTCAGTTTTGCTTATAAATGTTGTACGAGGGTTGTTCGGAAAGTTCGTAGAATTTTGTTATATCTCTAGAATTGTTCATCAAATATACATGAAATTTGATATGCATGAACCTTGACTTATCCTTAAGCAATTTTTAAAAAAATAATAGAAAATCGAATACAGAAACCAGATATATGGGTTGTCGTAGCAACGTCATCATGGTTACCCGGAGCAGTCTGTAAAATACCTATTTTTGGATTATGTCGTTGAAGAAATAAGCTTAATTTCCGTATGTTTGCTCAACGTCAAAAAAGCCCGGAAATGTCAAGCGATAATTCGACAACGTTACGTCATTTCCTGAAAATTTCAAAACAATTCGTTGTTCAGAAACAAAATTAAAGTGTTTTCGTAATCTATCTGCGGAAGTTGTTACGGAAAAATCATGACGTCGAACTGTGGCGTTGAGTTGCGGAGTGTGGTGAAATTCAGTGTTGCACTTAATAAATCGCCAACAGAAACACTGCGAATGATAAAATCAACAGGAGCATATGATAAATGCAGTCCAGCTTTTGTCTACAAATGGCATTCGCGTTTTAGGAGCGGAAGAGAATCTATTAATGACGATTCCAGAAGCGGTCGACCGGCAGTCGTAACTTGTTCGATTAAGAAGTCGGTAAAGGATATGGTTCAGACCGACAGAAGAACCACCGTCAGAACTATTGCTAATGAACTCGGTGTTTCGTGCTCAACAGTACATGGTTTACTAACTGAGGAATTTGGCATGTCGAAAGTGAGTGCTCGATGGGTACCACGATTACTCAAGGAAAATGAAAAGGAGCGCCGCGTACACTGTTCACAGAAGTTTCTTCACCGCTACGAATCTGAAGGCGAGGATTTTCTTGATCGGATCATCACGACGGATGAGACCTGGTTACACCACTTTGATCCAGAGACCAAAGCTATGTCTTCCGTTTGGAAAACCCCCAATTCACCTCCCCCGAAGAAGGCACGTGTACAGAAAAGTGCGGGCAAACACATGCTCATCTTCTTCATGGATCGGCACGGGATGATCTTACAACACAGGGTACCAGATGGTCAGACTGTCACTGCCGCATATTATTCTAAGGTAGGGTTTTATTTTTGCGTGTTTTGGTTTAAAAATTGTATGCCTACATTTTTTATAATTAATAGGAAGCTATTGTTGCCTTGTTTAAACATGCATGCTGAGATTGTGCTTCGGTTGTTTTTCAGGTGCTTAGGCGAGGTCTCATTAATGCAGTTCGAAAGAAGCGCCCACACATGTCTCTGGACAGAATAATTCTACATCAGGATAATGCCCCGGGGCACAGAGCAGAATCTACACAGCTTGAGATTAGTTTACTTGGTTTTGAAGTATTGGATCATCCGCCATACTGTCCAGATTTGGCTCCTATGGATTTCCGGGTTTTTCCCGAGTTGAAGGCGAGTTTTCGTGGAAAGCGATTCGATTCAGCAGAGGAATTTACAAAACAGACTCAAATTGTTGTATCGTCACTAACTGAGGACTGGTAGGCCTACATTGAAACTTACAACAAATGGATGACCAGACATAAGAAATGCATAGATATTGCTGGTGACTATGTTGAGAAAGTGCGACGATCGCTTGATGTAAACGACGCTTGATGATTACGCGACGTCAAATTGACTTTGGCGTGCTCCGGGTACCTCTAACATACTCATTTTAAATAGACATAATTTTCGTGTGATGTAGAGCATCGTTTTGGTTTTCATAGAACTTATAGAAGAGATGTTGAAGTTTAAGTAGGTATGAAATTCTTTGTAATACTGAGAATATTGTGTGATTTATAACAAAATTCTACGAACTTTCCGAACAACCCTCGTATATGACGTCATTGTAGCATCCTTTGGGAAGTCAATGGCGTCCTGTTCGTCTCATGAAAGAAGTTGGGCTTTGAAAAACACAACAGATGACAGGCATGATCTTGTCTGTATGTTTATGATATGTCCCATCCCTACGTTACTTTTACAGTATATATTCCATCTAAGAACAAGGCAAGTTTCATAGTCGATATAAGTGCGAGGTCTTGAATTAGATGAGAACATTTTTTCATCAGTTTTATGGTTTTACGTCGCTTATGCCATGTTTCAAATAAAAAAATGTCTCCCCCGTCACAGTAACAACCGCAACAAAATTCTACGTCGCGGTATGGACAAGTTCGTTACGGTGGTGACAATTTTCCTAAAATTTTGTTATGTTATAGTTTTACAAAGCAGAAATACGCGTTTTTATGGATGAGCTGTAACGACTTTTTTTGAAACAAGTAATTTCTCCTCTCTTTACAATGCTTTTCTTGGTTGTCAGGGAATACCACAGCGCCGTACAATATAAGTTCATTTCATCCCAAGAAACTACGTTTTGAAATGAAGCGACAGCCACATCCGAATTCCGCAAGTTGTAAAGGGTTAAACCAGACCTATCTAGATGATCAATAGACCTATTGATTCATCGGTGCTTAATGCCACTTGCGACAAATTTTCAGTTATACCACAGCGAAGTGTACTTATTTATGTATTTAATGAGTTTCACCATTACTAGGACCCCTCCACATGATGATCGCTGCCCGCGGGATCTGAACCAAAGACTCCAAAACTACAAATCCAATGCCTTGTCAACAGAGGGCTCCTTTTCGAAATTACTGAATCTCGTTATTATCAGTTTTTACTAATACCGTGTCAAAATCAAAAGAGACCTAATAAAGCAACGAAATTTTCTTGAGGACAGTTGGTATACATGACAAAATTATTCTTTGAATATCTAAGACATTCACGCGTCCATCAGACAAAGAGAGAAGAAAATGAGCAAGAGAAACCTGCGGTTTTGTGTGTGTGTGTGTGAACTATTAACAGCAAAAGATAAACTGAAGCGGATATGATATTTAAAAAAAAAGTTATGAAATAGGCTAAGGCTCAACATCAACTAACTTATTATCTCCAGATTTTTGCTAAATATGACAAATAAACCTTTTGTAATGTTACACCGTAGATTTTTACTTCATAAGCTGGTGAGATGTTGCATCGAATAGTGAGCTGTTTCCGTGAGCATCAAACATATACGCGGAGTTGGTTCAGATCAGAACCTGAGGACTTTTCTGAACATTCGGATGTTGTGTAACGTAATGAACATCCCATTGTTTCTCATGGTAAGCTTCATTAAAAGTACATTGTAACCAGTTTTTATTCGACAATGACATACAAGTATACATCTGTCATGTTTATAAAAAAAATATGTTATCTAATCCACAAAGGTATAGATACACATCAGCCTGTGCAGTTGGCAAAAGCAGATCTGGGCCGACATTTTTCCGTCTACCAGCATCAAACAATAATCTGTATTAGTAGATTTATCAATTGATTTAGAAAGTACTAATATCATCCATTACCGTTAAAAGTACGTTTCACGTATAAATCTCCGGCGAAGTGAAACTATAAAACAGAATTGGTTTTTTTTTTCCACGGTATTTTCTATATCATCTAAGAGTACGTCTGCAGGTTGAAACATTGCCTAAAAGGAACTACGTATTAATTTTTTTTTAAAATAAAATTGGAGAAAAGGAGTCCAGATCATTCCTCTTCTTTTTTTTTAATCTACCTGCCATAATGATGTCACAGGAAACAGGCATTAACTCATTGTTATCTATTTCAGGAGAACCGGAGAAGAGGAATTCCTGAATGGTTTGGTCTCTGTTGTGTATTACGAAGGCAAGCCATATCCGGGAGTCATTCTAGATGCAGATGATGGAGTGATCTGAGTGCAGGTGATGCAATCAGTCGGTCGACACAGAATTTCCGGCCAATGTGTGCTGATGTTCTCTGCCATTTTGTACCGCTCATTGATTCACTTTAAAAAGAGACTTGCAGGCATTACCAGTCAAAAATGTGAAAGAAAAATACATGAGTTATTACCAAACAACAAAATTTCAGAATTGTCGAAATTCAAACTATTTGTATCAACAAATTAAATGTCGTTCAAAAAGGCGGAAATTGTCTTTAAAAGGATAGCATCGTTGGAAAGAGAGAACATGGTGAAAAAGATATGGTTGATTGAATTGTGTTTTACGCCGCTTCAACATTATCTCAGTAATATCATGCCGACAGCACATATATTCATGTATGTCCTGGGTTTCACTGGTCAGAACGGTGGAAGGGCTCTTATGTGTCTTGCCTGGGGACGCTCCCACGGAAAAAAAAAATGCTTCCGGTGAGGCTGAACCTCGGGGTCTCCAGGTCATGAGTCCTACACTTTACCACTGAGGCATACAGGATCCTAACTGGTAAAGGGTTTTAAAAATTTCTTAAAATTCAAGATATACATTTGTTGTGTTTGGTAAGAGGATTCGGTGAACATTTTTGTTAATGAATCAGTCAGACCAAACTTTTATGGAGTAGATATACACGAATCTTGTAATCAAGGTGCAGTCATGGTATTGTGATACTGTTTAGAATTTGTGTGCGTTGTTCATTTTCTTTCACAGGGTTTGTAGTGGTGTACTTTTTTTCCCCTGTACAATGAATCGTTTAATTTCATATTCATCAAAGTACTATGTCGAGAAAGCGTTCGAGTAATTTAATCGAATTGGTATTCATTACCGCCATCGTGAAATTTGCAGGTGATATCATGAGTTTTTTTTAACCCTTAACCAAACGATCCAAACTGTAGTGCATTCAGTAAAGGCGAACGTTCGGTCACAATTGCAACCGTTTGCAAACACTCGTAACTGAATTACCTATTCGCTTCAAACTGATCAATGCAATCTGATGTAAACAATCGCAAACGCTTTTTCCTTCACTGGTGTGGTCTCGACCTAGCCTGGGTCCAGGCGGTAATAATCTTAAAATCAATCACTCTTATCGTCTGGTTTCAAAGTCTAAACAGACGTTTGGTACTAACTAAAGATCCAAAGGCGTTTTTAAGTGAGTCGTGCTCTGTGATAAGGGATTTTTATACATCTACGAAACGTATCGACTCAGATCAGCCTGCGCATTCCGCACAGGCTGACCTCGGCCGAAACTTTTCGCTATTGGTCAATTTTCGGTATCTCCAAAGACCATCAGCCTAATGATTACATGTAAGTCTGTTATGGAAAAAATTGGTTACCATGGATCCTTATGCATGTGATGGCTTGCTTGGTATAATGCATCACGGAGATGTATCAAGCCTCCTTTTGCAAGAGCATAGCTCAATTCTATTTGTAGATTGTGTAAATAAAGATCAGGCTCCATCGCGCTGTCTCACTTAATATAGCCTACATTCTGTCCCATATTCGAAGGGGTGCTTGTTACCCATATGGGCAAAGATAACACTTGTTCACTTGACAAAGCAGTTTTGCCCCCACTTAAATTTGTGCCCATAGTCAAATTTGGATGTGGTGTAAAAATAATCGCAAACCAAAACCAAGGATCGGTATCTTTCGTACAAGTTTTCAATTTTCTGGTTTTCCCGGTGTAATTTAAATTCTTTTAGCTTCTTTTTATCCCTGTAGGCCAACGAATACTTTTTTTCGGGGGGGGGGTCAAGATCTATAGATAGATCATTGCATAGTCTGATTATTCTAAGTAACTGATAAAAACTGAAATAAAAAAAAAAAAACGTGTATGTTCTAGAAAATCACATTCCTCTTCCACCGCTGACCATTGTTTCGAGGATGATTATGTGGGAAAGCAGCCAGTGGCTTGGAAACAAGATTGTGCGGAGTACTGGTAAAAGAAACTCCAGGAAAGCATGGATAGGTGCACTGGCCGCCGCGATATAACTGAAATAATGTTGAAAATGGCGTTAAACACCATACAATCAATCAATCTAGAAAATCAGCACCACCACCAACAACATCTCCACTCACCAAGAGTTGCGTTCAACATTGATAGATTCGAGACACCTCGCTAGAGCGATACATGGTGTAATCAAACGCATTATGAATATAAAACACATGGTGACATAAGTATTCTTCAATTATCAAAGTTAATATTTGTGTGTTTAAAATATGGGTGATTAAATACATGTATGAATAAACGTATTGATCTCACTGTACGATTTACAGTAATTTAATTGTGGCATGTTAAGTTCTTTGACCCCATACCAAACGATCTAGTGTTAAATAAAACAATCCTGAAGAATAAAGATTTTGAGTAGCGCTGCGGGAATTGAAAAAAAAAAAAAAAAATGATGGAAATAGCATGGACCTGTTTCTAAAATGTATCTGGAGTGGTGTCCGTGGTTGAAAGGTAGAGCGTCGGCCTCGTAAGCATGAGGTCCCGAGCTCGATACCCGGGAGCAGGTGTCAGCTTTGGGATCTCCCATAGGCCCACACATTCGGCCCGAGTATTGGTGTAGTTCCCAGGAAGCAGAATCGAGAGAGATTAGTATAAGTTGTAAGAACTTGTTTCTCAATCGATGTAAAATAAATATGTTTAAAGTAATTAAACTAAAATGTATCTGAACCTTTTTGATTAAAAATTATGTATCGTTTGCACATAACTTTCATTGTACGCTGCATTTTTTTAATGTGGACCGCTAAGTCATTGGTCCCTCCTGCGATTTCTAGGTATGGACCTGTAGATCTTGTTCTTAGCATTTTGGGCGAAATAAATTTTTGGCTCTCCAAATCATACCAACAGTAAAAAACAGATTTTGACAACTTCTTTCTATTTTATTAACCCTTGGGCTGCTAAGCGCAACTCAAGACTCTTTGCGGACAGTCAGGGATCCTATATATACATATACGATCCCTGGGACAGTGTAGATCAAGATCAGACTGCACAAAACGTAAAGTCTGATCTTGGATCTACACTGTCCGAAAAGGAGATTATATTTCCCCCCCAAAAATAACCATGAAATAGCAGAATTATGGTATTACGATTGCCCCGAAAGTTTCATATCACTTATTTAGCAGTTTAAGGTTAAACCAAAGACATAAATTTACCACTGATACCTTGTACGAATATCAGACGGTTACGAGCGATACTAAACTGATCCCCGTTGATAGTAACCCCGATTCAGGGACTAGCTCCGATGTTGTTTTTGTGATTGTTTCTCCACTAGACCCAATCACAAAAAATAACATCGGAGCAACCTTTCAGACTGAAGGTACGTTGTTAGCTGTATCAGGAGAGGGAACAGTTTATTCCGCGACAAGTGTTACTCTTTCACAACCAACTCCGAAATTTAACCCTTTTGCCGAGTTCTAAATTTCTTAAATTCTTTTACCTACTTTCTATCCCTGTAGACCTACGAATACTTTTTTTCGGGGGGGGGGGGGGGTGAGTTCAAGATATATATAATTTTAAAGTCGTCATTGGAAATAAAAAAAAAAAGAGGACGTACTTTCTTGTCTTCGTCCGGGTTTTATTCTGTTCCACGTAACGAACGTAAACAACAAGGAAGAGTGGTCGGACGACTAAAACCTCGGTTTAATTTAAAATATCAATGGTGCGCTCATTGCTTTTGTCTGCCTGTCTGTATGTCTATTTATCTATCTGTATATCTTTACTTTCTTAATCTCTGTCTCTAATTTTTGAAACTTTCTTTTACTATTACATTACACACCATAAAAGTTCTTTATTTTTGTTTGCTTGTTTTGTTTTTCGTGTGAAATTAGGTACCCTCTTAATAGAACAATTTTTAATCGGTCGGCGTGAGCCGGACGATTAGAGAGACCACAAATTTCGAAAACCTGTCGGCTGAGGGCAAACTGATGTAACCGCAACCCGTTACAGCATTCACTTACAACATTACAACGCATAACAAGCCTGTCGTGACCTTATTATGTTTACTACTTTCGGTTGAGCGCAAGAATGAGTAAACAGTCCTAGCAGAGACATAGATTAGATGTGTATTGTATGTCTTTGGTCCTAGTAAGGAGGCGTCAAGTAATCCCGTTGTCAACTTTTAAATTATGCAATAAATGGCGATTAAAAACTTGTTAAGTGTTGAATTTTGTCATATTACCAACATAATCAAAATATCTAGCGAACAGAAATTTAAAAAACTTGCAGCAGTTTACTTTCAAAATAGGTATCAGAAATGGGGTCAGTGATAATGAGAAATTATGAAAGAAACGAGAGCGAATCAAGTGTATCCCATGATGTAAATATATTCTGTAGTCGTCTACTGTCCATCTTATTCGGCAAATTACGAGTGGGTCGTTGATCACCTATATACGTGGTTACGGCATTGGCCGAGTTGTGACGAGTGTTGTTCATATATGTTGCAGGTGTTGAAAAGTTCATGGGTCACCTCTAACTCTTGCAATACTCTTAATGAAAGATGGACCCCTTTGTCCAGTTAAGACTTTTAAACTAGGGCTTATTAGTTAATACATGTATGTGAGAAGCAAAACAGCAGCATTCATCATCATCATTAACACCATCATTGGAGCTGATAACATGTGTGTCATGAATAATTATTTAATCAAGTTCTTGATTGTTTGGGGATGGACCTATTTTGTGTTGATACTTTCATATTATTTATAATTCCACTTTTTAGTAATGACATGTTCCACAATTTGTTCAGGTGGCCCTACTTGATTGAAATGGCATCAAAGATACCCCACTGTACATCCCAAAAATTTAGCAACAGGTGCTAGTGACATCATCAACCATCATCTACTCTTTTCTGCTGATTTGATTGGCATGAAAAGTGTTTTTATTATATGTAATTATTTGATGATTAAGAAATATTTCATCGAGTTCTCCCGAGTAATTGAAAGTAATGTGTATCAGTTTCAACTTAGTTATTGTTTTTTATCTTTTTTTGCCATACTTTTTCACTGGTAGTCTGTGGTTTCCTCTCAAATACATAAGACACGCTGAATGCTGACAAAGGCATAATACATAGGTATTTTTGCTTTCTTTATGTGCTACTTTTTGTATCTTGAACCAGTTGTTATTAGGTATGAAAGTTACTCTATTTAGCACTTTCTAATTGTAATTTTCATTTCAGGAAACTTGAAGTACAAATTATGATCATCAATACATAGCAGAAGCTGTTTGGTCAAAATGGTAAAGTATTTTCTTAAAACCCCAAACAAACAAATTGGACATTTTTTTTTTTCAGCCAAGAAAAGAGACCCAAGTACTGTAATGTCAATGTTAATCTTTATAGTTACCTCTGAAGATAAGATCAAACTGCACAGAACATGCAATCTGATCTTTGATCTATACCGTCTGGTTTGCTGAAACACTATAAAGGCAATAGAAACCCTGAAATTGTAATCATTTGGGGCTAACTGTTAGGCTAAAAAATGTCTGTTGAGTTTATTTGTTGCTCTGAGGGTTAAGGCTGTTTATAGTCCAAAGATCTCATCATAGGAAAGTAGACGGTGTGGATCCCGTAAAGGTTTTGTGATTTCTTATCATGTTGAATTGTTCTACGCAATCTAGAAATGCAACAACAGTTCTGCCTGGCATTCAAACTCCTTACCAGATAACAAAATTACAGAGTTGTACAAATTGGAAGTATTAGAAGATGACAAATTAAATGTTGCTAATATGATTAGATATACTTTTGAAATAGTAGATCTATATTGTTACGAGACAAGCGTAACGACCTATTTACATAACAATATCCTTATGGGAAAAGAAGAAAATACTAACTTCAGGCATTTTCAGCTTTTCCCACAAGGTTTTCCAAAGCTACATGCATCTTTCTCAGGGCTATTTAAACACATGATTATCAGGCAAAGGGTCATTTGTTAACTTAAGTATATGTTCAATAATCTGGAGCAAAGATGCCTCTTCACCCTTTACCAAACAACAATAATTCAGTCTTACTGAAATTGAAAGCCTTTGCAGTTGACAAATTAAATGTGGTTCAAATGATGGAATTTGTCTCTGGGAGGATAAAAACATCATGGGTAAAGGAGAAAATGCTGGTTACCAGCATTTTCTCCTTTTCCAACAATGTTTTCAAAAGACATCCCCGTCAGGGTCTTAAAAACCCGGGATTGTGTTGTAAGAGTTAAGTTGATATTCTGAACTCTTTAGCAGATGACAAAATTTTAGACTTGTCTATTTTGAAAGCAGTAGTTACGAAGTGCCAATATGCCGGGTGCCTTGACATAGAAAATTTAGACTAGGAAAGTAAATGTACCAGATAAAGATGTCTCATATCTCAAGTTTTGGCTGCCTTTTTCAAATGGAATGACACTGCACTGAATGCCTTTCTTTTACAGGGCAACAGTCAGTCTGATGACAGCCCCTCTGTTGATCCACAGGCTGTTCTTAACCTACAGAGAGGAACGCCTTGTATGTATAAAATAACTTTGTTGTTATTCCCTAAATTCCCCAAAATGAGGTTGTTTTTATACCCTCAATAAAACAAATATCAAGATGGAAGAGCCCATTGTGAAGAAAGAGTTTGAAAGTTAGAAAGTGGGTTTTAATCAACATGTAAAAACAGCTCTCCTTTGTTTGTTTCATGATTGCATTTTTCACTCTCTCTCTCTAATTATTATAATCCATGTACACGAGCTTTGGACGGTACAACCGCCTTCCTCAAGTGTAATCCTGTGATACAATGCCTTGCATTGTATCATAGGATTACACTTGAGGAAGGCGGTTGTACCGTCAAAAGCTTGTGAACAGAGACTATAATAATTAATCAACGCTCTGAAAGCACTGATGGCTAGGGGCAAGTGGAAAGTGCATACATGTATATGCATAAAGCAGTTTGCATTCAATAATGAAATGTCCAGTTAAAAAGTGAAAGAAAAAAAAATGGACGCCTATTCTCGGCTGCAGTTGCTTTAAGTGAAAATTATAAGTCGAAAAGCCGGACATTACTGTGTAAAAAATATTTAGATGTTTACCTGCCCCTGATTTACGGGTTCCCTTATGATAGTTAACAACTAGCCCAAGTTTGAAGTAAAAATGATGGTTAGCAACTACTTCAAGCTTGAAGTAAATGTCTTCAGTAATGACAGTAATGACAAAGATTTTGTAAAATATCAAAATTTTTGAACATTTAGAGTCAAGAAGGGGCATTTATAACTGTTTGAAAAATAGTTTGATGGATACCTGTCCCTTTTGTATGAGTTTCCCTTTTGATAGCTAACACCAATCCCAGTTTGAAATAAATATCTTCAGTAATGACAGAGATATTATAGCCTTATCTCTTGCAAGTTCCTATTTTCCCTTACATGAATATATTCAGGTTTTTCCCCATTCCATTGTCAAATAAGTAAAGTGTTGCTACCAGAGTTTACATCGTATCTTGAAGTCCATTCCGGTCCAATCCAGTCTGTTCAGGTCCATTCCGGTATTTCCATGCACCAGGAAAACACCGACTCATCAACTGCCCAATTTGTATATGTATTACGGGTGACAAGGTAAAGGGTTTTGTCTGTTTACACACCATAAGTGGATACACGCCATACAAGACTTATCAATCAAATGTCAATTTCGCCACGTTCCACCTGGATCCAAAGGTGTGCACACAGCGACGACCCAAGGTAAACACGGGTGTTGGTTGTGTCATGCTCTGCATGAGTATTTGGTGAAATTAACGGGAGAATTATTGGGAGAATTTCTTTCTGTTTTAAGCGTTCTCATTTAAAATTCATCACGCCAACAAACACCATTAAAAATTTTTGCTTTGAATATATTTTCTTGGTAAATGTAGACACCGACACTCTCTTTCAATTTCTATTTTACATCATGGATGAATAACTGGTAAGGTGAAAGGCGGTTTTGAGGGGTGTGTTGTTTCAAGCCAATTAGAAACGGCAGTTGCAGTTCCAGCAAATCACAGACAGCGAATAGCGCGCATTTATACATAATGTTTAGAGTGGTTGCAGCTTTCATGCAAAAGTCTGAAACACAGTTACTAAGGCTAGGCACCGTTGGCCCCTAGCCAAACATTAATATTTCTTAAGAAGAGGATATCATGTTTTGTAAATCTCTATCTCTCTCTTAAAAAATACTACTTTTCAGATGCATGATGGGGCATACAAGTGTAAGCCTAGGTATATTTCATCAATGATAGATTAAGAACTAATTCCTCACTTTCAGTCACGGTTGATGAGGTTGAACAGATTTTCAAACGTTACAGAAGGATGGACATGTCTCCCAGTGGAAAAAATGGTATTTCAGTCCAGGAATGCATGTCGATGCCAGAGTTCTCTGGAAACAAGTTTGCGCCAGATGTTATTGAAATGAACAAGGATCCAGAAACTAGAAAGATTCACCCAAGGAATTTTGTCAGAATAGCATCTCTCTTCTCTTATAAAACACCAGCACAGGAAAAGAAAGAAGGTGTATTGATTGATTGATGGGATGGGATGGGATGGGATGGGATGGGATGGGATGGGATGGGGATGGGGATGGGATGGGATGGGATGGGAGGGGAGGGGAGGGGAGGGGATGGGATGGGGATGGGGATGGATAATTGGTTGGATAATTGGTTAGTTGATTGGTTAGTTGATTGATTGATTAATTGATTGGTATTTAACACTGTTTTCAACATTATTTCAGTCATATGGCGGGTCAACAGGTTGATTTGTATGATTGCATGAGTGGTTTTCAAGTAATTTTTGAACAGTGTTTAAGTCATACCATGTTGACAGCACTCTTTTTTTATGCCTACACTCTGTTTCAATACTTTAAAGCCGGGGGTTTGCAGTGCCTTAAAAAAATCCCACTTGACCACCACTTCAAGGCAGGAGTGGGTCTCACACTTTTCTCATTACATTTCAAAACCATAACTCTTTACTAGACAACAAAATTTTTCACTTCTTAACCTGAATTCTTTGTCACACAATCCCAAGTTTTAACAGCCCCCAGGTGGAAGCCCTTTGAAAACATTGTGCTTTCTAAGATAGAAACCAATCATTTCGGCTACTGTACAGTTGTTGTCTGCAATTGCTTTTGGTTTGGACAGGTCTTCCATTTTGTCATATGGTAAAGAGTTAATTAAAAGTATTTGCAGACTACAATTTAGATGTGGTCAAATGATAGGGTTTGTCTCTGAAAGAATAGAAAAATAGGGAAAATGAGAAAATGCTAGTTACTAGCATTTCATCCTTTTCCATTAATGTTTTCAAAAGCGCTCTTCTAAAGGGTTATAAAAATACTCAGTCATTTAGTAAAGGCTAAAACCTCAAATAAACAATTCTGGGATTTAAGTACACTGAGAAAGGAGGCCTTTGAAAACATTGTTGCTAGAGAAGAAAATGCTAGCAGTTGGCATTTTGTCCTTTTCCCACAGTGTTTTCTACTATTTCAAAGACAAATTCTATATTTTGAGCCACATTTACTAGGTCCTCTGCAAATTTTCCAATTTGAATAAGTCTAACAGTTAATAATTTACCACAATATTTCAGACTGGTCCAACTCAGAAAAGAATGTAGATAATGAATTAAATGTGGCCCAAATGATTGGAATTTGCATCTGAAATGTCAGAGAATATTGCGGGAAAAGGAAAAAGTACTATTTACCAGCATTTTCTCCTTTTTCCATGATAGTTTTAAAAGTCTAATTTCTCAGATTTGTTAAAACTTCGGATTGTATGGTAATGGGTTACAATAACACAAAAGCATAAAAAGACATGTTAAAAACAATGTCTCTCTCGCCTGTTTTCAGCATTATTTGATATGTTTGATGTTGACAAACAGAAGATTCTTACCCATGATGCGATGTTTAGAATTTACAAACTTTTCTTTGCAAATGCCATCTCTGACGACCACATTGTTGCCCTCGTATTTAGTGCATTGCGGCATCCAAATTTGGCTAAAGATGGGGAGGTGAGCCGCGATGAATTTATAGAGGTAAGAATTTTTTGGGCTTTCAAATTCTTTGAAACACCTACATTCAAGAACTGTCCAAATTCAAAGAAAATGCAGATGACAACTTAACTCTTTACCAAACAATGAAATATTTGACTTGTTGAAATTGAAAACATTTGCAGATGACAAATTTAACTGTAGCTGAAACAATGGTAGTTTTGTTCTGTGAAAGTGTAGAAAACCCTCTGGGAAAAGGAGAAAATGCTGGTTACCAGCATTTTCTCCTTCTACAGCGTTTTCAAAAGGCTATTTTCTCAGGGCCGTTTAAACTCAGGATTGTGTGGGAAAGGGTTAGATGTGGCCCAAATAATGAAATAATATCTGAAATGGTAGAAAACAATTTTGTTTTTGGCAGATATTTCAAGTTGGACAAACATGTATGTCTGAATCATGCTGTGCAAAAAGTGGGTTTTTAATGCATCTGCAAAAAGTTTCGACCCATGTCAGCCTGTGTAGTTGACACACTTTTTGCTACTGGTAAATTTTCTGCATGTCAGGAGACCAATTTAACTCATGATTCATTTGGATGTTAGACAACAAAGGATTTTATAGATCCATAAGCTTGTAAATTTCTTGGTATAATGCATCAGGGAGATGCATTAAACCCCCTTGTATGTATACATGTACCAGTATTTTTGTCATCTGGTAAAGTAAAAAAAGAATCTCTGCCAATATCCTTTGGTATTTTTATAAATTTCAGATGGTAACTGACAATGAAATACATGAACGTTTTTCTGTGAACTTCCTGTTTGGTCAAAGAAAGCGTCGTCAGATTGCTGAGACAGAAGATCTCCCGGATGTGCAGGAGGAGGAGGAAGAGGAGGAGGAAGGGGAAGATGAGGAAGAGGAGGAGGATGAAGAGGAGGAAGAAGAGGAAGCACCAGATAACAAAAAGACTGGAAAAGATCAACAAAGTACAAGCAAAAAGAAGTGATTACAGTCCAGCAAATAACCTAACAAATTTTTTTAGCAAGGAAATAAGACCAAAATAGCTGCTATTTCAAGGTTGCTCCTGTCCAGAGTGTCTAAACAGACACCATAGATCAAAGATCAGACTGCATGTCCTGTGCAAAATAGTCAAAATTGAGAGCATTTGCACTCGACATATTATGTAGTACTATCAACTCTTACAATTTGTCTTTCTAAGGGTGGAAAACATTATTGGAAAAGAAGAAAATGCTGATAGAAAGCAAAAACTCTTTTATTTGCAGTGTTTTTAAAAGCTGGGAGCTTTTGCTGTGATAAAGATCATACTTGTTTGTTTATGGTCAAAACATTCCATTTTACTCTGTTTGGTGCATCTTCATATTCACATTGAAATTTAAGTTTGTTGTGTATAGTCTCCTTGAAGTTCCCATTTTGTCATCTTAAATTTCATAGTCTGTTTTTGGTCATTATTTTGGTATGCTGATTCTGAGAGAAGAGTTCCTTAGATTTGAAAACTTTTATTTCTAAAATATGCAACAATATGGCAAAATAGTATTAATCCACCTTCAAATATATTTAAAAACAGATGCAACTAATCATAAAATGTGTACCTATATAGAAAACAAGAATAGTGTTATTTCATAGATTGATGAGATTCACATATAATTTTTTCAGCAGAATTTGGATAATTTAAAATTTTATCAATTCTCGACCACCCCACCCTTTCCTCAACACACCTGTAACTTATTTTTTGTCTTGTACCAGCAGACTACTTTTGAAAATATTTTGGCAAACAGAGAAATGCTGCTTACGAACAAACTTCTCCTCTTGCTACAATGTTTTCCAAAGTTGTCTGCCGCACAAAATAAAAGGGTTGTCCACATAATCAACAGTTTCAACAGTCCCAACAAAAATGGCCTTTGAAAACATTGTGGGAAAAGAAGAAAATGCTGGTATCAGTATTTTTGACTTTTCCCACAATTTTTTCTTCTCTCTCCAAAACAATTTTCAGTTTTTGAGCCACATCTTATTTGTTGTCAGCAGATGCTTTCAATTCAGACAAGTCCAAAATATTGTTGCCTGGTGAAGAGTCAGATGATAAGAATAAATAGATACTGTCAATACATTATTTCTGAAGTCTTTGAACCACAACAATACTTCCTTTTGAACAACTATCAAAGACACAAAACTATTTTGTCTCTCCAAAATCTATTGTGCTAGGGTGACCATGATAAACAGAGTTACAGTTATATACAAAATGAGACATTGTAATAAACCAAATATATTTAATGAAATTTACAAATTTCAGACTAAAACTCATTGTGAAATCCTTGAATGATCAGTGGTATACAATTAAGTGTAATTCTAAAAACCAAAACTGGCGATCTGATTGACTGAATAGATTAGTCTGGGCTAATTAAATGACAGGTCTTGGATTTTAGTTATTAGAACATTATAGAGAATGAGTGTTGAATACATGTATTTGCCCTGAATATTTTGTGTACAAATAAAATGTGTGCCTCCGTACTAATCTTAAAAAATCATATTTTGTCACACACAAGTTATATCAAAGTCTGAGATTAGTTAACCAGCTGAGATTCAAAATTTTAGGACTTTGGAAAATTCTGATATTTTCACTGGAAAGAGCTCAAATTGCTTGAAAAGTTGATCTTGAATAAGTCAGTTAGTATCTATTCTTCCATTCTTCACTTTTCTGCTGGTCTAGATATCTTGTCTGTGAGCATAATTGCCTCACCATATCTGTGGAGAAAAAAAAAAAAAAATTATATCATTTAACACGATTCATCCTTGAACAAAATTTGTATAAAAATTTGAAAGTGTCCTTGTGAAAAATGAGTGATCACGGTACAAGCGGCTTAAAAATGTTCCACAGCACAAGGAATCGAAAGGTCTAAATGTATGTGGAATGTTAAGTCTTTACAATGCTATAAAATTTTTGATTTGTCTAATTTGAAAACATTTGTAGGCGATAAATTGAATGCAGATCAAGTAATGGTATCTTTCTTCAAAAGGGTAGAAATATTGTGAAAAAAGAAGAAAACACTGGTAACCAGCGTGAAAATGCTGGTAACCAGCGTGAAAATGCTGGTAACCAGCGTTTATCTCCTTTTTTCCACAATGTTTAATACCATATCAAAGACGTATCCCTTTATTAGCTTTCAATACGGATAACTCTAAAGTTTCATGGTCTGTAAATGGTTAATCCTTTACCACACTGCAAAATTTTGAACTCGTATGTATTGGAGGAATTTAGTCAACAATTCAAATGATTTTCAAATAATAGCAGTTTTTTTTCTTGAATATGTAGAAAACATTGTGGGAAAAGGAGATAATGCTGGTTACCAGCATTTTCTTCTTTTCCCACAATGTTTTCAAAAGGCTTCTCTCCCAGGGTCGTTAAAAGTCGGGATTGTGTGGTAAAGACCCTGCTGACTGGTTATATAGTAAAGACAGATGTGGAAACCAAAGGTCCATTATGCATAAAGATATCTTAGGTCAAGAAAATCAGAAAACATCTTGTACATCAACATTTTGTATAAGGGTTCCCACAAAATGACTGCAAAACTAAGGGAGACATTTGTTACACAACTCTACTTATGAGCATATCCACAGACAGATGGACAGATAGGTGGGCAAATGAACTAATTCCAGTATATCCCCTGAACGTATTGGTTTTCTTTCATACATTTTTGTGTTGCTAGTTAATGATATCTATAAACTCTCTACTAAATGATTAATCTCTTCACAACCTTCAAGAATAAAGCGCTTGAAAATATCAAGGAAGAGAGAAAATGTTGGAAACCATTCTAATTCTAGATTTAGAAGTAACATAACTTCTGATTAGCTAAGCCATTTAGTTCAGCCAATCAGAAGTTTTGTTACTTTCAAGTTCAGAAAACTCTTGGGAATAAGACCACAATTTTTCTTAAGAATGATTGCTGAATAAGGACAAGGGCCTGTATTCACCAATCATTCTGAGTTACATTCTTACTGACAAAAGTTAAAAAGTTAAACTATATCTGACTAGCTAAAGCATTTTCTGATCAGATAAACCAAGTAGTGTAGCTAATCAGAAAGTGGGTTACTCTACAATTTAGAAAATTTCTGAGAATTAGAACTAAGTTGTAATTTAGAATGGTTGTTGAATAGGACATTTTCTCTTTTATTCCACCACAATATGTTAACATTTATCCTGATAAATAAGTGAAATAAAAATTTTAAGCTGATGGTAAAAACCCCAAATTTTACTATTTCAAAGATATTTTTTGGGGGGGGGGGAGGGGGGGGGGCATCTCCAGATCAGACTGATATATCAGCCATCTGATCTTGATATACATTGTCCAAATTTTACTATTTCAAAGATATTTTTTGGGGGGGGGGGGGCATCTCCAGATCAGACTGATATATCAGCCATCTGATCTTGATATACATTGTCCTTAAAAAGTTATTGAGTCGCACTTAGCAGCCTAAGGGTTAACTACATTTTCCAAGATACATCTTATCAGTTGAGCAATGTTTATTTTGTCATCTAAAGATGTCTTCAATATTAAAGAATCTGAAATGTCTTCAGAGAAAGAGTAATACATGTAATTTATATGTCAGTTAAAGCTGGCGTACCTTAAATGTTAGTCTCTAGACACACTGTGTTAGTCACTTTTTCTGAAAGAGTTAGTACATGAAAAATGGTTAGTTATTCATTCTGGGTTAGTCAAGATGGTCCTCCTGAACCCTTTCTGTACAATCTTTTGTTTAACCTTGTACCAAACAATCCCAAGTTTTAACAACCCTGAAGAAGAGTGCTTTTAAAAAAATCTTGAAAAAGGAAAAAAATGCTAGTAACCAGCATTTTCTCCTTTTCCCACAATGTTTACTACCCGCTTAAATACAAATCTCACCATTTCACTCGCATTTGATATATTGTGTGCAAATACTCTGTGCTTGGGCCAGTCCAAAACTTTATCCTTTGGTAATGAGTTAAACAAATCCAAGGAAAAAGACTTTTGAAAACATTTTGGGAAAACAAGGAAATGTTAGTATTTCTTCTTTTTAACCAGCATTTTCTTTTTTACCAAAATGTTTTCTATCATTTCAAAGATAGAAATCATCTTTGAACTACATTCAATTGTCTTCTGCAAAATTTAATGCACTCAGGTCAAGTTGGCAGGAACTGAGGTTACCAAGCAGGTTAGTTTCAGACATACAACTGGCAGGGGGAGTAGATTAATTCTCATGCTCTAATGGAAAAGAAGAGGTTGCGGGTTACAGGCTATTTGCCCCCTTTATTATATTCCTATCGGTGAATTACTGGGATTTCTCAGTGTATTACTAGTGTTTTTTTCAATTTTTCACAGTGAATAACATCACTAGTGATGATATGGTATCATCACTAGTGATGATAAAGTTTTAGAATGTTGGCAGAAACTACTTTTTTCCTAATTTGCTCACAGTCTAATGTTTTTGCCTCTGCTTCAAACATCTTTAGTAAACAATAGCACACTAAAAAGATTTTCGGTACAGTCTTTCCAAACAGTTCTGAGTTAACGACCTTATGGGAGAAATCTTCTGAAAACATTCCAAAAAAGAAGATAGTTTTTGTAAGAGAGAGATCTTGGAAAATATTGCGGAAAAATGAGAAAATACTACCAACCAGCATTTTCTCCTTTTTCCATAATGTTTTCTATCCTATCAGAACACCTAAGGTCTTTTGTACCAATTTAGTATTTGTCATCTGGAAATGTTTTTAATTTAGGAGAGTCTTAAATTTGTCATGTGCGAAAGGGTTAGATCTATCTGTTTCTTCTTCTAATTTCATATGGCTGGTTTTAAATTGTAAAGGTGCAAAACAATGCATGCCTTCAAATGGAGAGATAGATGACGTAACTTACCCTCGCGCGTTACGTCATCTGTTGCGTCAGCTGCTTCTGCCAAAAATGGATCATGTGTTTGTACAGAAAATTCCTATGTACCATTCTTGATAATTATTAGCAAACAAAGGGAGAGTTAGGAATATAATAAATAGAATAATGAACTGGTGGTGTATGATGTTAAAATATGTCACTCGCATGGGGTTTGATACGATTAAAAAAATCGTCCTTAGGACTCGTTTTCAACCGCATCACACCCTATTCTAGTGACAGATTATTAATATCACACACCACCAGTTGATTATCCTCTATTTCTCAACGTTTGTCAACATACATGCAACATGGGAGTTTTTATGATATTTTGTAAAAAATACCAAATTGACATTTTTTTTACTAGCAGTTGTATAAATTCTTGTATAGGTATGAAAATAATATCTCTTGAAGATTTCGCAAAAAACTTGCACAGATGGATAGTTACGATCTTGTAGCTATAGAGATAGACCTGTCTATATCATTCCAGATAAACAGTTCTGGAAGCTGGGTGCAACGGACATTACTCTTCCAGTCTTCTTCGGTTATTATATAAGGATTACCTCCCTTTGGTCATTAAATGAAAACACTTGATTATGGTAATTCTAGAGGTAGATTTGTTCAGTCCGATCTTAACCTGTACAGTCTGAACAATCAGATTACTTAAGTCAGGTAACTAGGTATTCTAGGGTCGCGGCTGTAAAAAAAAAAATGTTGTTGCATTCAATGTGATATATAAATCTGCGCTTGATGGTTGTTGAAAGCGGCACAAAGCCGCACCCGCCCCGAACGAAACAATATATAAACCCTCTAATAAAAATCTTAAAATTGTGAAGCAGTTACAAAGGTATAAAATCTCAAGCAGTGCTACAAAGTTTGATTATAAAAGTCGCATAAAATGTATGCCACTGTCTTAACCCTTCATAGAGCTAAATAAATTCATATGTTCAGCTAAAAGTTTACATACAAGATACCGCGATTTCGAACATCTGTTGGCTGAAAAAAAAAAAAAAACTCGCTGTTTCATAGATCAAAAAGTAAATAAAAGACCAGACTGCACGTTCTGTGCATTCCGGTCTTAATCTATACTCTGCTCAAAAGTTGAGTTTATCATGACGGCCTAAGGGTTAAACCGAAAATGCAATATTGACTTGCTGCCAGAAAGAGAAAGGTTGTAAACGCTGCAATATAATATTTGGTTTGTTGCCAGATTTACGAATACTGCTGGGATATGCTGAAGAAACAATCTCAGCGCAGTGAGGGTATAGGTATTGCTTTCTTGCTCGTTTGCTAGGTGTCTTGCCGGTCGATTTCAACAATATTTTAGAGATATCACGGCAGCAAGTGTACATATCAGTGCGTACTTAACTCTTTCATTACTGAATAAATAAATTGCATTTTCTCAAAGGCTACAAATACAGTTTCGGTGCAAAGATCAAGAGAGAGCTCAGTCATAATCCAGAATAAAGCAGTGGACAGTGTAGATCAGAGGTCAGATCGCACGTTCTGTGGTCTGATCTTGATCCACACTGTCCGGAAAATATTCTGGTGTCTTCTATGTATGGAAAGAATTAAAGATATTTTACAAGTAATTTGCACAAAACTCTTTTGGAGCCATTGGGAATCGAGCCCACGACCCCTGAATTACCAGCCCTGTACGTTATCGATTGAGCTTTCGGACTGGGTGTGTGAAAAGGAGCAATCACTTCTACGTATGCAGTTGCTCCTTTTCACACAATAATTTTTGGGGAAAAGGGTAATATAGATAAATACACGCAAGTGTCCTTATACTCCAATGTTCACTAGTTTTGGTAAATTTGGTCTGACCTGACGGTATATCTTCACGTGCCCTCTTCAAATGCTATCTTTACATAGTATCACTTTTTTATTTGAGCCATGCTCTGGCAAAAGGGGGCTTAATGCGTCTCCGTGATGCATGATACCAAACAAATCATCATTTAGTCATGGATCCATAAAATCCATTTTGTCTAACAACCGACTGAATCATGAGGTAAACTGGTCCTTTGACATACAGAAAATTGACCAACAGCGAAAAGTTTCGGCCCAGGTCAGCCTGCGCGGACGGCGCAGGCTGACCTGGGTCGATACTTTTCGCATATTCATTAAGCCCCCTTTTCACAGAGCACGGCTCATTTACATTGGAAAGCAACATCGTCAAAAAAACTTGTTCAGGATTTTTATTGCTTGAAAGATTGTTTTAGCCCTTATCCCGATAAATAAGAAGAATGAAACCTTCAAGCCGACACTAAAAACCCAAATGTTGCTATTTCATACATATTTATTTTTGGAAAGAGATCTCCTTATCGGCTAGTGTAAATCCAAGATCAGACTGCACGTTTTGTGCCGTCTGATCTTGATCTACACTGCCTGCAAAAGGTGCAGTTAGCAGTTAGCACCCGAAGTGTAAATATTTTAACTTCCGAAAATGATGTTATTATTATTACTATCAATATTATCCTCACACGCTATCGCCACATACTATCATTATAGTCTCCACACCTGACCTTGTCGAACTATGTCATCTTGCTATCTCTACATAGTAAATCGACTCGCTATCTGCACGTGCTATTTGCACACGCAGTCTTCACGTGCTATCTTCAAACGTTATCCTCAAGTGCTATTTTCAAAACAGCAATAACCATTTTAAAGCTAATACGAACTAAGCCTTGATAAATAAGCCAAATATGTAAAAAAAGGAAAAAACGAAACTTGAACAAACAACCGATATATTGAAAACTCTGACCCATTTCTGGGTAGCTTGTTGCGCTCGGCTTTTAAGTAAAGCAGCATTATACTTACATAAGCAGATGTATGAAAAACAGAACCACGGATGAAAAATAAAAAAGAAGCAAACTAACATGCGTACAAACAATTGTTTTAATGCGAAGAAAATAATTGGCCTGCAACACGCGAAAAGGGGCATTCGGACATTTGCGTAAAGTGTCGTCTCGGATCAGCCTGCGCAGTCTGCGCAGGCTAATCCGAGACGGCACTTTCCGTTTTTCTGTAATTTTCTGTTTTGCGCAAGTCTACTGTAGCACAAAATGTAATGTAGTCGTAAAGTGCCGTCTCGGATTAGCCTGCGCGGACTGCGCAGGCTGATCTGAGACGACACTTTACGCAAATGTCCGAATGCCCCTTTTCGCGTGTTGCAGGCCAGATTATGACAAGCATGCAAAAAAAAGGAATATAGTTAACCCTTATCCTGCTAAACAAGTGAAATGAAACGTTCAAGCCGATAGCAAAAACCAAAATTTTGTTATTTCAAAGGTATTTTTCGGGTGAAAATATTTCCTTTTAGGACAGATTGATCCAAGATCAGACTGCACTTTGTGTTGAGTCTGATCTTGATCTACATTGTCCGCCAGAAGCCCGTAAGTCGCGCTTAGCATTATTTTTTCCCTCTGGAATGTGCATCCATCTTTATAATACTGTGAAACCATTAAAAGAAGAAAACTATTTGCTGGTAAACTAAATTTTCGTTGATTTCGTGGTTAGGTTAGTCCACAAATTCAAATTCAAGCTCAAGTTCTCGGCAAATTTATTTTGCAAATACATTTTCATCTAAAACAAAACGTTCTAAACTCGTACGGCAATTTAACCAGTGGAGAGCTAGGGACAAAACATTTTTTTTCCAGAAAATACAGATGAAGATCAAACTGCATCTTGCGGACAGTTTCAAAATCTGACTACACCAAGAAGGGCTTGCTTCTGAAATAGTTCTGAAAAACAACTCTTGAAATTCTTGAAATTGGATCTAAAGCTTCCGTCATCTGAGGTTTAACTATGAACAAGTTCATATTCAACCACCTATACAGTAGAAATCTTCCAAAAAAGTCAAATGCATGTTTGGCTGGATAAACATTGAAACAGATGAGGTAAAACCTTGATTTTTCACGCCGTTTTGCATCCAAGAATGTCCTCAACATTGTACAACCAGCCTGACAAACATTTCAGTTCTATATTTCAGGATGAGTGATCTCATTGACCTAGACAGAAAGCTTTCAGCTAGTGAGATGTTTATTTAACTGTTATAGACTATCTGAAAAATGTTACTGAGATTCAATAAGAGGGCCATGATGGCCCTGTATCGCTCGGATGTTTTTCGGAATATACAAAAGAACCGAATTTAAAAAAAAAAAAGTTTTGGTTGGAGTATCTTACAAAACATTCGACATCTACGAATGCTGTATATTCTGCTGCAGTCTTATCTTGGATCTACACAAGTCACGAATTGATATAAAGAAGTAATTAGCTACAAAACCTGTCCAGATGAAAAAAAGCTCTACTCTGCACCGGGCATTTTAGTCTTTGATTTGCAGCCAATTTTGAATTGGAAAGTAAGAGAGAAAAAGCACAAATCAATAAATAAAATTCAGTAGCCATGCTTAAATTGAGTACTATATGATTGAGAATATGTGGTATTATAAGGATTGTGTGAAGAGTGACGAAAGGGGCCCCAGACCATATTGCGAGTCTCTTCCTTGTAAACATCCGGTATAGGGCCAATCCCAGAGGGAACCATATTGACTGTGTTCCTGCCGAAAAGACGTCGTTCGTAATCAATCAACTGTTTCCAGAAGCCAACATTGGGATGGACCACTGGTCGGCGTTTTTTCACGTGATGATACGCCTGTTCTAATGTCATCCTCTGGTATTTCATCAGGTAAGCTATGCACAGACTAGCAGAGCGACTAACTCCTGCAACACAGTGAACTAGTGTCTTTCCGCCATGTTTGCTGACTTGGTGAATCTTGTCAGCACACCTGTCAAAGTACATGCCTAAACGCGAACTGGGCGTGTCCTCCACGTGTATCTGAATACACTCTAAATTAGGTAGTTTAAGATTTGGTATTTCCATGGTACAGTTTATGATGCTGGTTATACCTAGAGTTCGGACTCTCTCGGATTTGATCGCCCCAGCACTGCTGAGGAACAGGTGATCGTTGATCTGGGCTATTTGGTTAAACATGCTTAAATCCATGGTACAGCGCCTTGGAAATGTGTTCCTGAAAATAGACAAAAGACACATATGAACCAGCAGTTCCTTTACTAAGTAAAGAAAACAAATAGACATGTCCACAATGAAGACATTTTCGGACTGCATATTAAGATCTACATATAGTTGAAATCAAAGTATTCTCCGATGCGTCAGAAAATTGTAGAAAAGGGAGCAAATGCTGGATACCAAGATTTTCTTTCTTTCCCACAATTGAAAGCAATTTCCAATTGTTGGTCAATGTCGTTAAAACACAAAATTGTTTGGTAAAGTGTTAACGCTTTAGCAGACGACAACATTTTAGAACTGTTGATAACGACAAATTGAAATCGGTTCGAATGACTGGTTTGTCTTTGAAAGAGTAGTTTACGCTTCTTACCAATATTTATTTACTCTGTAAAAGACAAATCCCATCATTTCAGCCACATTTGATTCGTCGTCTGCAAATGCTTTCAATATGGATAAGTTTAGAATTCTGTCGTTTGGTACAGAAAAGAACATAGTAAATCTATGAATGAGCCATCCTCTGTGAAAAGGGAGTGTTCGTGCATCTGCAAAAAGTATCGACGAAGGTCAGCCTGCGCAGTCCGCGCAGGCTGACCTGAGCCAAAATTTTTTGCTTTTAGTTAATTTTCTGCTTGTCAAAGGACCAGTGTACCTCATGGTTCAGTCGGTGCTTATAGAAGATGTACTTTATGGATCCACAATTATTTAATGATATGCTTGGTATCATGGATCACGGAGAAGTATTAAGCCCCCATTTTCCATGGCTCATAAAGTAGACGCCATATTTACGGACAAACAGCTTTATTGATTTATCGTATTTATACAGCAGATCGATAATATCTGCATGTATTTTATATTGAAACCGTATATGTACGGTGATCTTATTGATTGGAAAAGTTCAGTGGTTAAACATTGCCTATGATATCGGTATTCCTCAACCCTTTACCACACTATTTCTTGTGTTTTAACGACCCCGGGAAAAGGCTGTTGAAAACATAGAGGGAAAAGGAGGAAATGCTGGTGATCAGCATTTTCTCCTTTTCCCACAATGTTTTCTACCCTTTGGAAGATAAGTCCAATCATTGCTCTCTGTCCAATTTCTCATATACAAATGGTTTTAATTTTGTCAAGTCCAACAATTTGTTAATTGGTAAAAGGATATCGCATTGCTTGTAAAAGAAAGAGGGAAAGCAGCACCTACCAGCATTTTCTCTCCAAATGTTTTAGGGTCGGTAAAATACGGGATCTTTTGGTAAATTACCAATAAAATGAAAAAAAAAAAAAATCCTTACACTTGTTTAATACTTAAATTGCTGCATTATATTTCAAAGGCAGTAATCCTATCATACATGTGTATCATGTTATAGTATACCTATGATATAATTGGGTCAGAGGCCTACATTTAAAGAATAATTAATTTGAATCTTTGAGTCATGAAAGGCCAAGTTTAATACATTGACAGTTAAAATAGTTTTCCTTTGTTTTTACGAGTGTTTTTCTTCTTTTTTCTTATTTGAATGCGTTTTTTTTTTTTTAAAGTTTTATGCCTCGGGATCCTCTATCCTTCAGCACCAACTTGAGTGGAAAACAGAGAACTTTGCCGACGGTATAGATCAAGATCAGACTTGTCCATAATGAAAGCATTCGCAACGACAAATCAAACGTAGCCCTAGTGACACGATTTGCTTCATGGAAGGTAGAAAACATTGTCAGAAAAAAATACTGGTTACCAGCATTTTAAAAATGCTGGTTACCAGCATTTTCTCTTCTTCGAATAATACTTTGAAAAGCCCTCGTCCTCAAGGTCGTTAACACAGTATTGCTTGACCACACAGTTTTGTTGAGTGAATAAAACTGATATATTTTGCTAGCAAAACGACAAAATACCTTGGTGAATTCCTATGAATTCGAACGTGAAGAAAGCAACTGATAAAAAAATTTGTTAAGCCAGGTTCAAAATTGTTTCAAATGTCAAAAATTTTAAAAGTCTTAAGATATCCTCAGCTTGTCATAATTCTCAAAACTAAATAGTAAATCAGTAAAAATACGTACATTTTATGGCCTGTGACCATAGGCTGTCCATAATTTTCACAAATTTCAAGGTTCACGTATAGGTATTTTAGTTACAACACGTTGTTACACTGTTTGAATCAATGCCAGGCCGACCAGAGATTACGCACTTTAAATCACATAAGCGTCCATGTACGCAGATTTTAACCTACTCAATATATTCAAACGCACAATACCGTTATGTTATACTTAATCCTTACACCTCATGCAAACACCTTGACTCATTCAAAATACAAAAATTTACATAATTATGAATGCAGAAAACCTACGGGGGTTAAAATAATGTATGGCTGGAGAAAGTGGCATAGTATGGGTCGTTGACAACAGTCAAGCCATACACCATACATTTTCCTTCGAGGACTTAAAGGTAGGGGATCATAAACTCGGTAATTTTGGCGCGAATAAAGTAAAGGGTTTGTCTGATCTAAGTATAGTGTGTTCAATCGATAATCGTTTTTATTGATCGATCGTAGCCTTTGCCTTTCTAAATATGTCCTCGGAAATTTATCTTAAGAGGGAAAAGAATTGACCCTTTACCTGCTAGATAAGTCATACTTAACTTTCTAGCCGACAGCTAAAACCCAAATATTGCTATTTCAAAGTTATTCTTGGGAGGGAAAATATCTCCTTATCGGACAGTGCAGATCCAAGATCGGACTGCACGTTCTGTGCAGTCTGATCTTGATCTACACTGTCGGGTAAATAGCATATAAATTGTATTCATGGTCATCTGATCTGGGTGTACTTCGTACCATATGGCAATTATTGATTTTATTCAAACTAAATGTTTCGACTTAGGCAAACTGAATGACGTGCTTGTACCTACCGCGCAGTCTGACCCGGATCGATACTTCTTGCAGATGCATTAAGCCCCCATCTCACAGAGCATGGCTCATTTATTTTACATCGATTGTGAAACAAGTTATTTCAACTTCTATAAATCACTCTCGGTGCTTGCTTCCTGGAAACCTTCATCAGCACTAGCCGACTGTGATCACGGTTCATTGTTCCAAAGGTTTATCCTGCCTGGCACGAGATTCGAATTTGGAACCTTCGATGTGAGAGACGGACGCTTTATTCCTACACCACTGTCTAATTTTATTATTATGACCAAACACTAGTGAATTAAAGCCGCATGCATCCAGATTTCGTTGTATTTTGAAAGAGAGATATTTAAAACAAGAAATATCTTTTAAAAAGATATACGGCGTAGGAGATACTGGAATAAGAATACTGAAATTCTTTTCTTGCTCAACAGGAAGTGATGAAAACTAACCTCACAAGCAATTGCCTCTTTTTCCTCACTGTTTTTTTCATTTTGTTGAAAAGTAGAATTAGGTTATTGGGTAACGATATAAAAATATTAAATTTCCAAAAGGCACAAGAAAAGAATCATTCTCTACTTCGTTATTTTGCTATGGTTAGAATCAAGGTCCCGGGGTATCGATTAACGGTAGCAACGCTTGTAAATAGAGGTTTCTTAAATGTGTGAGCAAAAATGGCAGCAGGAGCCCGCCGAATAAACATGTGCACATTTTTTACCAATCGCAAATTACCATCTATTCATTCTTTATCAGTGCCAAGAAGTAGGTCAATAGCCAACTCATTCAGCTACGCCGAAAAAAAAAACCCAGTTTTTATTCCACGCTTTTCAATAGTTTCATGGTTACGACCAGTGAAAATTACCGATTTTATATTTTCTAACTTTTCAATTGAAGGCGCATTAGTTACCTAGGTAAACAGTGCGTGCCATGCAAACCAGAGGGAATATGACGTAATTTACAAGCATTTATCCTACATTTCTCGCGCTTTACGTAATATTGTAATGGTATGTAATGTGGGGAGGAGGGTACGCCACGGGGAATTACCGAAAACAACTGTACTGGATTTTGACGAAATTCCCAACAAAACAGGGCTTAGAAGCATGAAATAAATAGAATGGATCTACATGTATTTTTTTTTTTTCAGTGAAAGATCGAAATTTATTTGATCTTGTGAACATCATCGGTAATATTATCGATGATGTTTACTCGATGAAAAAAATTTTGATCTTTCATCGAAATAACTAATATCCTCTATTTATTCTCAGTCTTGAAAAATATGCTGAGATAAGAACAGTATTAGAAAACACGACGCATGTCCGTCCAATTTCTTTTAAAAATATGCTTTCTGTAAAATTTATTACACTTTTTGTCATGGTGCGGCCATAATTACGTAATGTTCAATGGATAAATACATTTAGCCATGACCTGGCAAAAGGGGGCTTAATGCATCTCCGTGATGCATATACCATGCAAGTCAACGCATAATTTTGAATCCATTATATCCCTTTTTTTCTGACAAATAACTGAATCCTGGGGTAGAATGATCCTTGGACATGCAGAAAATTGACCAAAGGCAAAGAGTTTCGGCCCAGATCAGCCTGCGCGGGCTACGCAGGCTGACCTGGGTAAATACTTTTTGCAGATTCATTCAGCCCCCTTTTCACACAGTACGGCTCTTTTAAACACACTGAACATAATTTAGACATAGACGCCGAAATCATTGAGGTTAAAGTAAAAATGATGTTTAAAAGCCTCCCATAATGTCAGTGTTGTGCTTTTTTGGGGAAAGTGGCATTATTTGAGTCACATTTAGCTTGTCGCCTTGAAATAAATGTACGTTCGATTAGAATGGTTGCTTCCCTGCTACAGCAAATCTAGTATATATGAGCCATGCTCTGGCAAAAGGGGGCTTAATACATCTCCGTGATCCAAGCAAACCATCCAATACTTATGGATCCATAGTACCTACTTTTGTTAACAACTGACTTAATCATAAGGTAGACTGGGCCTTGGACATACAGAAAATTAACCAATAGCGAAAAGTTTTGGCCCAGGTCAGCCTGCGCGGACTGCGCAGGCTGACCTGGGTCGATACTTTTCGCAGATGCATTAAGCCCCCTTTTCACAGAGCAAGGCTCATATTTATGAGCCGTGCTCGGGCAAAGAGGGAGTTTTAATGGATCTATTGCCTATTTCATTTAACCTGATCCTGACCTTTATGCTGAATATATAATTATGTATATGAATAGAAATCCGACTATTATTCAGGAAGCACTATGTACACGAGAAGGTACAGGTAAGCAATTTAATTCGTGCATACCGTACGGAATATTTCCGTGACCATTCGGGACAAAACCGAAGGTAGTCCCGTGTGATGCCGAGGGTAAAAACAGAATTTTAATTTATTTAAATAAGGTTGACCTGGGTGAGGTTAAATGAAGTAAGTACATGTACGTGATGCGTTATATCGGCGTGCAGGTCATAACAAAACTATGGATCCATAAAATCCGATTTCGTCTAACAACCAACTGAATCATGAGGTTAAAATGGTCCTTTGAACTGCAGAAAATTGACCAATAACAAAAAAAATGTATCGACCTAGATCAGCCTGCGCGGACTGCGTAGGCTGACCTGAGTCGATACTTTTTGCAGATGCATTAAACCCACTTTTCAAAGAATATGACTCATAATATATCTGATCTACGGTGACCGGTTCAAGCACCAATATGGAAAAAAAAAATGTCATCTGCTGATAAGTTAATGAAAAAATGAATGTAGATCAGACAAGCAAGGAAACTCAGTGGGTTTTTTTTTTGTATTGGAGTTTTACGCCGTTTTAACAGCTTAGGTCATATCACGGCAGTCAGTGCACATACGCATGTGTTTTCTGGCTTTCTCACACTAGTGCTGATACAACTTTCTTTCCAAGTCACCGACTACTTTCTCGCATGCATAAGACGTGAGAGGGGAAAAATCGTCGGAAAGAAATTTTGCTCAAGCGGGTATCGAGCCTGCAACCATCAGGTCACGAGTCAGATACGCTAACCACTGAGCTAGCCGGCCGGGCCAGGAACTCACTTGGCATTACCATAGCGTTTCCAGACTTTATATCGAACAATCCAACCCTGGGCCCGTCATAACGACCACGTGACCTTAGTTAATCAGCTCGTATTGATATATTTTGTATTTACGTGTCTTTATTAACCTGTTGGGAAATGATCTACATCGGAATAACAGACCAGAAGGCACTTAAAACTTGGCTTATTACACATAAAACATTTGAGCCACGCTCTGGCAAAAGGGGGCTTAAGGCATCTCCGTGATGCAGTATACCAAGCAAGCCATAACATAGTTATGGATCCATCATAGCCACTTTCTTTAACAACCGACTTAATCATAAGGTAGACTGGTCCTTGGACATACAGAAAATTGATCGATAGCGAAAAGTTTCGGCCCAGGTCAGCCTGCGCGGACTGCACAGGCTGACCTGGGTCGATACTTTTCGCAGATGCATTAAGCCCCCTTTTCACAGAGCATGGCTCATTTACTTCATACAAATGAACCATGCGCTGTTAGAAGGGGCTCTTAATACATCTCCTTGGTGCATGATACGAAGCAAGTCATCACATAATTATGGATCCATAAATACAATTTTCTTTAACAACCGATTGAGTCATGAGGTAGATCGGTCCTTCGACATGCGGAAAATTTACCAATCTCACAGTTTCGGCCTGAGTAGACACTTTTTTGTAGATGCATTAAGCTCCCTTTTCACGGAGCATGGCATATACATTTTTTCTTGACATATCTCGTACATCAGTGCAGATTATTTTTTGAAAACAAATTGACTAATAAAGCAAAAATGCTTGGAAAACAGAGATTTCTCTGTATGTCGACATGCTCGACCCTTTCCAACAAATCATGAGAATCTTGATATCTTATTGATTTTTTTCTTCTGTCTTCGGTTGGCTTCAGCATGTCTAAAACTGTCATGAAGGAAAGAATTAAAGAACGTCCAGGAAGGAAAAGACATTAGCGATGAATACGTAATTGCCTTATCTGTTTACCAGGCGAAAAACATTTAGACTGTTTCACATCGAAAACATTTGCAGGCACTAGATGAAGTCTTTCCTTACCATGGTCAACAGAAGAAGCTTTTGAGGACAGTGTAGATCAAGATCAGATTGCACAGAACGTGCAGTCCGATTTCTGATTTACTCCGTCTATCACTGTATACTGGATTATGACCAAACTTTCTCTTTATATTGGAGGGGAGCTCTATTTGTAGCCACTGGAAAAATTGAAATCAACGCACTAGGTAGTGATAGAGTTAAGGTATTCCTACCCTGAAGCGGAACATCTATTTCCACTGTAATTTTACTCTGGAAAGTATGATATCATTAAAAATCATCATTATTGTAGTATCTTAACCGAGCCACTTTTGGAGCTTTTGCCTTCATAGAATTATCATTTTAAATTCTAAAATCACTATATCCTCAATTCAAAGGGAGATTATTATTACCTCCTTTATCAAAAAAAGTAATAGAGGTATGAACAGAAACTTTTTAGGTAGACATTTAAAGAAATTCTGGGCGGTTAAAAGTGTTTAGAACTATTGAATCACTATAAATTCTCAATAATCTAACAACAAATAAAATTATGCCATGTTGACCAGAAGCTTCAGGAGAGGAAAGCCTTAAATAAAAATTAATTGCCGAAATTTGTCCTCGAAAGGGCAATGACAATTGTAGCAGAAGAGAAAATGTTTGTAACCAGCATTTTTTATTGTTCCCACAATGTTTTTAATGGCCATGTTCTTCAGGATTGTAAGGGCATTTTTTTCGGTAAATGTTAAACAAGACGTGCCCCATGAAGACGACTATTCATCTTTCTGAACGATAAATACATTTTTTGTTTTGTTTGTTTGGTGTTTGCCATTTTCTCAACATTACTGCAGTTATACCGCAGCTGCCATTGCACCTATCCTTACGTTTCATGAGTTACTTTACAGTATTTAGCACAACACCCGGAGAAAGAAAATTAAAAAATAATGCAGTAGCAGTTGTCAATTTTCGAGAACAGGCTTGTCGGACTGCCCGGAAGTTGAAATAGTGGATAGTGGGACCACAGAAATACACGCAAAAGAAAGAATACTATGACTGGGATTCCAACACGGGACCGTTAAAATCAATCAGTCTAGGAACTCAAGCGATTGGGCTCTTCCGCATAACTTGTAACATCTGCGGTATTTACACGCACTTATCCCTTGTTTCTGGATACGGGTACCCGGTGACAAACGGGATGAAGAATTTTACAGAAACATGTGACACTCCTCGTGTTTTTTACATGTATTTACTGTCAACATCTTATTTCTACAACCAGCTATGCAGGTAAATATGTAATTATTAGTTTCTATAAAGATTGAAACAAACACACAAAAAGAAAAACTTCTTCTCACGAAATTTGGTTGTGGGCCGTTTTAACAGTCAAAAAGGCATAAAGCGGTCATTGCGCAATCAAATGTAATCTAATCACAAAAGCCAGTGGATTTTATGTTGCACTAGGTACCTATAAACCCTTTACAAAACCCATGTTTTAACGACCCTGAGAAATACCTCTTTTGAAAGTATTACGGAAAAAGGAGAAAATGCTGGTAACTAGCTTTTTCTCCTTTTTTCATCATGTTATCTGCCATTTTAAGACAAATTCTATCATTTGTGCCATATTTAAATTGTCGTCTACAAAAGTTTTCAATACAGAAGGGTCTTGATATTGTCGTCTGGTCATGAGGTAAGCCTGAGGATTCTATCAATTTTTAATGAAGAGCTGCATCCCTGAATGGCTTCTGGTCGAACGATCAATTTTTTCCGGAATCAAATAATGTTTGAATGAAGCGCTTTCAAGCGAGATTTTTTTTCAAGTCTAAATAAAAATCGCTTCTGTAAAATGTTTCAGATTGCAGAGAACAGGGTCTGTATTTACTAGCCATTCTTAAGAACGTTCTTTGTCTTATTCTGGAAAATACGCAAAATTTCAAAGTAACGCAATTTTTGATTGGCTAAACCATTTGGTTAAGCCAGTCAAAAGGTGTGTTACTTTCAAATTTGGAACAAAAATCTGGAGGATAAGACCAAGACCGATCTTAAGCAAAGTTGGTGAATACGGCTGTATAACTCGCAGTAAAAATGACATAGTGGATATAATCCTATGGGTCTTTTTTGTGAAAGATTGAAATCTATATCATCGAGTGAACATCATCAGTAATATTTTCACGACAGGCAGTAGCTCGTGAAAATATTACCGATGAACTTTACTCGATGAAATAAATTTTGATCTTTCGCTGAAAAAAAAAACCTATTTATTTCGTGCTTGTAACCCCTTTTTTGTTTGGACTTTCATCAAAATCCAGTACAGCTGTTTTCGGTAATTCCCCGTGGCGTACCCCTCTCACATTACAATACTACGTAAAGTTCGAGAAATATGGGGTAATTGCGCGTAAATTACATTATTTTTCAGTCCGGTTGAAAGGCACGCACTGTTTTCCTAGGTGTTTATATATCTAGTGCGCGGGAACTACTGTTTCCGACTTCAAGTGAAGAGTTACGGAAATATTGACAGTAAATTTCACTGATCGTATCCATAGGGGTCCGTAGTTTGACTCCTGTTACCCATAGACTAAAACAAGGGATTTAACTGTATGCAGTTGTTACTCGCCCCCAGTTACAAAAAACAACGTATTTTTTCTACCCCATCAGTTATTCTCCTATTTCTTTTCTACAGCTAAGAGCTAAAACATTTTTCTACCAGAAAAACACAACTGTTTGTCAGTGGCTAATGCAGTCTGACTGATACATTCGCTCGAACTTGTAAACTCGCTCAGAAAATCTTCGCCATTGACACGGGTTCGTACATTCGATACTGACGTTCGCGCATATAAACCAATGAAATTTCTCGTTCCAAACAGTGTCACCGTACTGTCACGTGACAAAAAGGTGTGAGCAGCTGTACGAAATTTCATTGGTTGAATTCACGACTGTTAGTACATATCAACCGATGAAATTTCTCGTTCCAAACAATGTCACATGACAGAAGATGGCTGCAGCTGTTCGAAATAAGAACGTGGATCACAAATTCAACGAATTCTGAGGCGTTTCGTCGTTATTGAAGATAAAGACTATAGGTCAGTAGTATTTTTAAACATGTTTAAAGGGTGGGTGCCGCTAATGGTGCGTTTCATTGGATCTAAAGTGCATTTTATATCTTGAAAACGGATGTACGAACCCGTGTCAATGGCGCAGATTTTTGAGCGAGTTTACAAGTTCGAGCGAATGTATCAGCCAGACTGCATTAGCCACTGACAAACAGTTCTGTTTTTCTGGTAGAAAAATGTTTTAGCTCTCAGCTGTAGAAAAAAATAGGAGAATAACTGATGGGGTAGAAAAGATACGTTGTTTCTTGTAACCGGGGGCGAGTAACGGACTGCATACAGTTAAATCCCTTGTTTATAATATATAGTCTATGGGTGCCAGGAATCAAACTACGGACCCCTATGATCGTATCCATAAATTATAAAACCTTATACTCCACCATCATTTTCCGATAAACAACCGAAAAGCATGAAATAAATGGAGGATATACAGTATATTTATAACACAAATACGTAATTACACACATGGTTATGTACTGCCTTTTATAGGAAATCACTCAAAGGCTAGCTACACATTTCTTCAAGATTCGTTATAAGTGTACACTCTAAACCGTTCTTAACCCTCTAATAAACAACATAATTTTAGACTTGTATATACTGTAAGCATAGTATGCAGACAACAATTCAGTATCGCTGCAATGATGGGACTTGTCTCTGAATGGATAGCATTGTGGGAAAAGGAGAAAATGCTGGTTACCAGCATTTTCTCCTTTTCTCGCAATGCTTTCAAAAGTCTTCTTTCTCAGGGTTGTTAAAACTATGGATTGTGTGGTAAAAGGTTTAAAGATATAATTACTTCAGGAGAACGGTTACCAGCTTTTGGTCAGATGGACTTGATGCTCGATGAGAAATCTTTTTGAAAAACAAATTTGAATTACCGCTGATGAAGAAAGTTTCAAATAGCTAAACTACACACAATTTCCCTGTAAATATAGCATTTCTGGCAAAGTGAAGAATAGTTATAATACTAGTAAGAGGATTTTAAGATGTAAAGCACCATGTACCAGTGCCGCTTTCAGTAAGATATTTGCTGATAAGCTTGATAATGAATAGTGACGTAGTAATGAGATCCGACAGACCTTGCAGAATTACTTTATTATCCAAGATAGAAAGGTAAACATGAGAGAGAGAGAGAGAGAGAGAGAGAGAGAGAAAGAGAGTGAGACAGACAGACAGACAGACAGACAGACAGACAACAGACAGACAGAGAAAAAGATAGAAACACAGAAACAGAAAGGCAGACAGGGGACAGAGAAAGAGAGAGGAACTGAGAGACAGACACGGAGGAAAAGCTGGAAAGAGATATGTATACATGCAGATAGATAGATAGATAGATAGATAGATAGATAGACAGATGTAAACACTATTGGACAATTAATGCGATTCAAAGTACCTTAAGGAACACCGTTAATATCCAAGATATACAGGTAAACACAAAATTTATGTTCAACACTCTTATTTGTACCACTAAAAACAACTTCAGGAATCAGTTTCTATCTAATCTGTAGGTCAGTCTTCCTGTGACATAAAAACACACTACTATCTGAGACAAGTTTTAAGCAAACGAATTAAAAAAAAAAATGAATTCGACTGAAAACACTGCGTCAAAAGGGGAAATCGCTTGTATCGAGCAATTTCTCCTGCCGCAATACTGTTTTCAAACGGGATCCACTTCACAAAAAGTCTGTTGTCTGCAGCAGGTTATGGATGAGTAAATTCAATGAGAAAAAAACACCATCACAATTTTGAAAATATTCTTGTAAGATGTGGTCAACCAATCGCCTTTAATAAAAACATGCGACAAGGGAGAAATTGCTCGGCACAAGCGTTTTTTTTTTTCATTCTGCCACACTGATTTCACAAGTCATCCACTCAAGACGAAAATGATTTGTCTGCAAAAGGTTAAGAGTAAAGCGAAATGCGTATAAACAACAACCTAATCACATGACGTATTCAAACGATAACCTGATTCATCGGAACACGCCACAAACAATGAGTTTTATTTTTCCCGGAGAATTCCGGTAAACTGATGACGTATTAGCGAAAGAATACGAGCATGCGCAGTAGTTGAGATTACCAAGTCGCGTACTAAGAACGTATGTTCGAATCCTTGAGAATGTAAGTGATTCTTGTGATATCTTTCTCGGTTTTTCCCACCAACTATCACGACCTTACAACAAGTGATTTTTCCTTACCAAAATATTGATCGACTACTCTGGATTGGCAGACAAAATGACCTTAGCCTAACGTAGAAAGAAGACAAACAGATGAACGGACAGACAGAAATATTCAAGTGAAAAAGAACCCCAAAATAAAGCAAAAGTTGGTACTGGAACTTGAGGAAAATTAGTATAACGTTAGCAAAAATTAAACAGTAAAAGCATTAATTATCCTGTAGATTTTCATGCCCAAACCTCACACACAGAAAAATATACAGGCAGGCAAAGTAAAGAAGAAGAAGAAGGAGGGTTTCACCAGTACTAGGCTAGGGCTCTGAAGTGTTTTGCACAAGGACACTCCTACGAAAATCCTAGGGGATCCAGTGAGGCTCGAACCCGGGGCCTCCAGGTCAAGAGTCCTAAACTTTACCACTGAGCCACGCAGGACGACTGAGGAAGGGGCGGGGGGAGAAGAAGAAGAGGAAGAAGAAGGGAACAGGTGGTTGTTTAACCTGAAGAAAATTACGTAAACAGAACAAACAGTAGCAGCATTATCTCGTTGTAGAATTCCAATATATCCCTAGGCGCTGAAACACGAGGGCGTGGGGTGCTTGGAATGTTTCCTTGGAAAACATGTCGACCCTTAGCCCAGGCTGCGCCTGATTCAACAGGCTTTTATGGACATTGTAGATCCAAGATCAGACTGTACAGAACTCGCGATCTGATTTTCGATCAACACTGTACGAAACGGTGACACTTTTGCGGCAAAAACAACTTTGAAATCACAAAATTTTGGCTTTTATTTTTCTCGTTTATTTTGGCGAGGAATGTTCAGTTGATTTATTAAGCATATTAACCGTCTACCACACAATTCAGTGTTTTAATGAATCCGAAGAAGAAACCATTTGAAAACATTGTGAAAAAAAGAGAAAATCTTTGTAACCAGCATTTTCTCCTTTTCCCACACTGTTTTCTGCTGTTTCAAAGACAGTTTTAAATCGTCTGAGCCACGTTCGAATTTTCGTGGACCAAAGCTTTCAATTTAGATAAATTAAATTTTGCCGTTTTTCAAATACTTAAGGGTTAACCTCTCCTCCTACTGAATGGAAATCATAAAAAAAAAACTATCATAAATAAATGATTCAAGCTCTGTGAAAAGGGGGCTTAATGCATCTGCGAAAAGTATCGACCCAGGTCAGCCTGCGCAGTCCGCGCAGGCTGACCTGGGCCGAAACTTTTCGCTATGGGTCAATTTTCTGTATGTCCAAGGACGTCTCTACCTCGTGAATCAATTGGTTGTTGGACAAAATGAATTATATAGATCCATGATTATGTGATGGCTTGCTTAGTATAATGCATCACGGAGATTCATTAAGCCCCCTTTTGCCAGAGCATGGCTCAAATGTACCATGCTCTGTGAAAATGGAATTTATAGCATCTGCAAAAAGTATCAACCCAGGTCAGCCTGCGTAGTACGCGCAGGCTGACCTTGATTGAAACTTTTTGCGACTGGTCAATTTTCTGCATGTCCAAGGACCATTCTACCTCAGGATTCAGTCGGTTGTTAGACAAAGTAGATTTCATGGACCCATAATTACAATGACTTGCTTGGTATAATGTATCACGCAGATTTATTAACCCCTCTTTTGCCACAGCGACGCTCAAAAATTGTTTCTGTATCACGTTGTTGATTTAATTATTCTTTTTCCAAACAGTTTCATGTTTTTACTTCTCTGAGTAACGATGGCTTTTGAAAAGATTGTAGGAAAGGGAAAAAATGCTGGTAGCTCTTTCGGTGCAATATACAAAAAAATCTACTTCTTTGAAGCGTGAGAGTATGTTTACCTGAATTGCAGTTGAAGAGGTACTGCTCATGGTTCAGTACCAGGAAGCGGGCTGGGTGGATTCAAGATCGGACTACACGACCTTGGTTTACATCGTCCGCAGAAGCTATTGATGTAACAACTGGCAGTGAAAAACCTGAGCACTTGCCAAAAAAAAAAATCCAACTTGTTGATGAACCCGTGGGGAAATAAGACTTTCGACGACATTATGGGAAAGGAGAAATACTGATAACCAGCATTTTCTCCTTTTCCCACAATGATTTTAACAGTTTCAAATTAATATTTAACCATTTAATTTGTCGTCCGCAGGTGCTTTCAAGTTGGTCTAGTCTAACCGCTTTTCTTGTCTGGTTGAGAACTTAAAACCATCAAACCAACAAACAATCACGACGTCTATATAGGAAAATCTGTAATTCTGTGCAGTATGATATTGATCTTTACTGCCAGCAAAAGGTATTTCAGACGCCATTGCCAGCGAAACATATTAATCATTCTCTGTGTAAAGGAAGCTTAATGCATCTCCATGATGTATGATACCAACCAAGTCATTACATAACTATGGACCAATAAAATCCACTTAGTATAAGAACCGTCTGGGTCCTATGTTAGGGGGGGGGGGGGTCCTTTGACATGCAGGAAATTTACCTAAAGCAAAAAGTTTCGACCCAGGTCAGCCTGCGCGGACTGCGCAGGCTGACCTGGGTCGATCCTTTTTTGCAGATGCATTAATCCCCCTTTTCATATGCTTGAGAATTAGAAACCTACTAACCAAGAAACAGCCACGACCTGTATGAATGTAGGAAAATCTGTCTTGATGTACAAGTTGTGCTGCCAAAAAAATGTTTGATTCATTACTGTTGAATTCTAAAAATGTAAACGGTTATGATTACGCCTGTTACATTAATGATAAGAACAGCCCGCCTTTACCTGTAATTTTTAAACTATTTAACAGGAAGTCTTTTAAAACGAGACAGACGGCGTTAAAGGTACTGAAATATGAACATTACAAAAATTATTTTGTGGTTCAATACGAAGAGAAATAATGAAAACTAACCACGCCAGCAATTGCATAATTTGCCTCTTTGTTTTGGATACTTTTGTTAAAAAAAAAACTCTGCCGACGTTTAACGATCCTGAGGCAGAAGGCTTTCTATAGCATTGTGGGAAAAGAAGAAAATGCTGGTAACCAGCAGTTTCTCCTTTTCACACGATGTTTTCTACCCTTTGATAGACAAATTTTCTGTTTTGAGTACTATTTATGTCGTGTGCAAATGCTTTCAAGTTGAACGAGGCTAAAATTTTGTCTTTTGGTAAAGGGTTAAGTGAAATTCTCGGATGAACATGCAGGTTTTTTTTTAAAGATTAGATGTTTATCAACCTCATCGATGAAAGAAAGGAGCAGTTGCACCTTAAGACGGCGTGTCTGAAAATGTATGTAGACTGCAGAGTGATGGGTTATAAGGTAATATTTCATGATTTTCGGTAGCTTTTCGAGAAATAACGGTGGAGTAAACGTCCGATATTTTCTAACTCTTTAATTGAAGGCGGAAACAGTAGTTCTCGCGCACTAGTTACCTAGGTAAACCGCGCGTGCCATTCAACTAGATGAACATTCTACAAATACACATCTATCTAATATGGGCATTCCGAACCAGACTACTTTTCGAAACAACAACCGTTAATTTGAATTTCAAACTGAAATAAACGTTTACTCAATATAACGCTACCTGGTGCGATTCACTCTGCTATGATCGGCTAGCATGTAACCTATGCATCGGCCATTTATTAAAACAGCCCCTACATGCTTGGGTAATAGGTTAATAGCTTCGGTATAAGCCCTACTTTTCCCACGTATACGGGGATGGGTGATGCGTCATAGTAGACAGGTCGAATCTTCGAAGAATATGACATGCGCAGACAACGACTAGATGAAAATATGACGTAATTCACCCTATATTTCTTGCGCTTTACGTAATATTGTAATGGGTTGTTATGCGGATGGATACGCCACGGGGAATTACCGAAAACATATGTACTGGATTTTGATATAAGTCCACCACAAAAAAAGGGGTTAGAAGCATGGAATAAATAGAATATTTGTTTTTTTCCGTGAAAGATCCAAGTTTATTTCATCATGTGAACGTCATCTGTATAATTTCACTCGTGGCTGCGCCACTCGTGAAAATATACCGATGATGTTCATTCGATGAAATGAATTTCGATCTTTCACAAACCCCCCCCCCCCCCCCCCCCCGAATATTCTCCATATATTAAACTACCAATTAGTACAATCCCCTATCATATCAACTTGCTAATGGGTGAAAAAGCGGCACAGGGTATCTAATCGGTGTATATCGGCCTTTCAAGTTACCGTTGTGTATTGGTGGCATAAATGAGCCCACAAAATAAACGTGTCAACATTTTGGACCAATCGCAAATTGCTATTTATTCACTTGAGGCTAATACCGAGAAGAAGGTCTGAAAAGCAAGCTTATACAACTACGTCGAAAAAAAATGAAGTACTTTGACAGCCGATGTTATGAATGTTATGTTTTAAACAGATAAACATTCGACTAGTTTTTCATGAAATTGCGTAAAAGCCACCATAGCAGACTTTAAAAGACTGGATGACGGTGTGATGTTCTATGGCGCTTTCAACTTTATTTCTGTCATAACACGGCGGCAGTTCACTTAAACACATGTCTCCTTGATTTCATCAGTAGCTATACCAGGTAAAGGCTTTGAAGTGTGTTGTCCAGGAAAACTCACACAAAAGTATCCAGCCCTGTCCCCCCCCCCCCCCCCCCAACGACCGAGTGAGGATTGAGCCCTGAGCCGCCGGATTGCGAACCCTGCATATTCACCTCTGCACCATGCATGACACAGTAACTAAATCAAAGGACTGAAAGCACTGCTAAGTTGGAATGCGGTAAATGCAATACAAACTTGTTTCTTTCTATGTTTTTTTAACGATGTCTTTGAAACCTTTCTTTCTTATGGTATTCCTACTTTTCATGAAGTCTATAGATACCTCAGCTTATTTGAAATGAAAGATTGCTTCGTTGGTGATTAGAGTAGTTTGCTTCAAAGTGAAACATTTTCATATTACATGGCTGAAAGTGAGGAATTTTGAAGAACCTGATCGGACATCTGACAATTTTTCACACGGAAAACAAAAGAAAATGTGATATTTTGGAAGAGTTTACAACCTGAACTTCAAGCACATGCCTGCTAACTTTCGACCATGATATTTTTTGCAAAACAAGACCTTTTTTTTGTGAAAAACAAATGCCTCTGTAACAGCCAATTATCTGGTGAATGGCTTTGATGTTTGACTTCGACCTTGTCAGATTACTACGACCTTGTCATCAGCAGATCTCTATCCATGACTGTTACCTTCGTACCAAATATGAACATTTTTATTTAAATGTTAAGTTTCTGTGATAACTTTTGAAGAAAGGATCAAAATATTGACATTGACATTGGACTTGTGACCCTCATTATATGCATATTGACAGGAAGTACATTCTTACCGTGATCTGGATTAAAAGTTGACTTTGGTCTAAGACATGTGACCCTCATAAGGTGCATATTGACGAAAGGTGTCTACATGAAAAATATGAGCATTGTTCAATGTAACTTGAATAATTTTGGAGTAATAGGGAAATGCTAAGTTTATACCAGATGGACGCCAAAACGACATTGTAACGCTATGTCTCACTCACCACAAGCGGGCTCGACAACAATATGCTTCCGATCTTTCGATGTGGGGCATGAAAATCATATCCGATGTAGATAAACAGTTGTGCAACACTGTTCAGATATGGTCCGATCATTCCAGAGAAAATGGACTTGCGAAGATCATTCAAGTCAAGATTTTTGACAAACCTTAAATTGTGATTTTGAAGTTTTAAGCCAAGGAGCTACTGCTGCAACAAGCACAACTATAGCTGACCCCTATAACATGTATTATGCTGCCTAAAAATTGGATGTATACTAATAGAGACTCAGTCTGCAAGTCAACTGTGGACAGACAGACAGAAAGTACAGGCTTAAACAGTAACAAGAGCGCCGCATGCTGGTGCCACGCTCGGCTGTGGGTGCTGGATAGTGAAAAAGATCTAAATCGAAAAAGGGACAAAATTCTTACAAAATGCATTTGGAGTTATTTCCCTTGATGGCATAGGTTGCTGTTTTGATAGTGAACATATACTCCGAGTTTCAAGAAAATACAATTAGTAATAATAAATCGCGTGAAATCAAGTAAACGCTACTGCTCTTGAAATCGGCAGTTTAGTTTTTATACAGTGACCTCTCGAGACACAATTTTCACGCCAGTCGCAAACTAAAACTTCATTCCTGCAACCTTTATACACACGACGATTGATACATCGACTCGATATTTATTGTTCGTGATCCAAAATTAAAAAAATTCATCGATATTAAAACTGTTTACTTAACCCCAAGATGATTCTGTGCATCCACCAACTATCAAATGAAGTCAATGCGCGCTGTAGATACTTGATTTCGCGATATTAAGGGAAGTAATGAAATGCAAATAGTTTTAATCGAAAGAGTTTTTTATGTTAATAAATATTCACAAGACTTTGTCTCCCTTCAATGACGTTTTTAACAAAATTATTGACAAAATGTATATGAAATATTTTCTTAAAGTGTGCAATAAGGCCGTTTAGAAAGTGAAACTAGGCCGTTTGGAAACTGAAACTTGTTTTCTGAGAAATAAAGATCACGTGATTACCAAATAAGCAAACACCGAAGCACAGCGACATATTCATACGCTGTCTTTACCTTCTTTTTGAATCTTTTAAAAACAAGTCTACGAAGGTTTTGATTGCTACTTATGCATATTTGTCCCGAAAGTAATACATGTCCCATATTATTATCTTCGGTTATTACAAACGGGTCGTCCATGGCAAGTTGAGATGAAAACCAGTCCCTGGTGTATTCATATCCTTGTGTTGTGTTCTTCGGGTACCCGGAATGAATTATTCTGTTTTCGTTTTCCGGTTTTGCTAAATCTAAGTTGGCATGCTTCGCATTCCAGCTTAAAAACTCGTGATTAAAAACGACAAACAAGCAAGTGTAACGACATTTCAAATTGTTGTAAAATATCGTATGAAAGAAGGCAGTCTTGCACAGAAAAGTCTGCTAAGCAAACTTACAAGGAAAAATCGATGTCTGTCTTGTTACAGTGTCGTTCATAAACCGTGTTGTGATACTTCATGATTAGTAACCCAACACCGCATAGGCGTGTTTCTTTTTTATCCAGGAATCGTACGAAAAAACATTTCTGAATGTTGTTCCATTTCGAGACTAGCGATTTGATTGGCGGAGTCAGAATGGCTCGACAAATCAGATTGCTGGTCTTGGAATTTGTTACTAAAATTGAAATTAGAATTGCCAGTGAATGCCGACCCCTATATCATTCTGCTTTTGTTTTGCACGTAACTGAACACTAGAACTTGTTTTTCTACAAAAGAAACAGATACCCCCCCCTTTTTTTTTTTTTCGTGTCAGAAGGATTGATATGTGACCAAGGCAATTTCTAACTGAAATAATGGTCATTTTTCTCTAACGGTTTTCGAGTTATAGAACGGACACGAGATTGTACGTAAAGTGAGTAAGGAAAATAATCAAAGGGTAATAACTCGAAAAATATACAAGCCAGAGTTATGGTTCATAAGCATGACACTTCGTATCATGGTGCTTTACAAATGTGTGAAGTTTTATCAAAATATCTTAAAAGGTTTTCGAGTTATAGAGCGGACACGATTTGTGACGGAAAATAATCAAAGGGAAATAACTCGAAAAATATACAAGCCAGAGTTATGGTTCTTGTGCATGACACTTCGTCTCATGGTGCTTTACAAATGTGTGAAGTTTTATCAAAATATCTTAAAAGGTTTTCGAGTTATAGAGCAGACACGATTTGTGACGGACAGACAGACGGACGGACGCACGGGGAAAAACAATATGTCTCCCGACCCTGACGGGGGGAGACATAAAAATGTTGTCTTTTTTTTTTAATTTGAAATTTCTCATTCAAATCTTTATTGTTATAAATACATCTGTTCAATTTCTATTTTTCCTCTTTGTCATTCATCCTTGCAGATCAAAGTTGTAACTAGAACTTGTTTTTCTACCAAAAAACAGATGTCTCCCCCCTTTTTGGTGTCAGAAGGATTGATATGTCACCAAAGCAATTTCTAACTGAAATAATGGTCATTTTTAGAGCAAACAATCTAGTTGACACAAAAGGATGTACAGTCACAGAAGATGGTTAGGGGCTTGAAATTCCAGATATCAGAAGTAGTGGGATTGTACTCTAGAAAAAGGGAAAACAAAGGCACTGATCATGCGAGACGGGTATCTCTAACAGTTTTCGAGTTATAGAGCGGACACGTAATTGTACGGAAAATGAGTAAGGAAAATAATCAAGGGAAATATCTCAAAAAATATACAAACCAGAGTTATGTTTCTTGTGCATGACACATCGTCTCAATGTGGTTCAGAAATGTATGAAGTTTCATCAAAATATCTCAAACGGTTTTCAAGTTATAGAGCGGCCACTTAATTGTACGGAAAATGAACAAAGGGAAATAACTCAAAAAATATACAAGCCAGAGTTATGTTTCTTGTGCATGACACATCATCTTATTGTGCTCTACAAATGTATGAAGCTTTATCAAGATATCTCTAACGGTTTTCGAGTTACAGAGCGGACATGAAATGGTACGTAAAATGAGTAAGGAAAATAATCGAAGGGAAATAACTCGAAAAATATACAAGCCAGAGTTATGGTTCTTGTGCACGACACTTCGTCTCATGGTGCTTTACAAATGTGTGAAGTTTTATCAAAATGTCTTAAACGGTTTTCGAGTTATAGAGTGGACACGATTTGTGACGGACAGACAGACAGACGGACAGACGGACGGACGCACGGGGAAATACAATATGTCTCCCGACCCTGACGGGGGGAGACATAATTAGAAAATCCCCCAAAGGAGGAAATAAAATGAATAAATGAATAAAGTAAAAAAAAAAAAATGAAAAGATTATCTATATTTTACAAGGCTGTTTCCAAAATTGTCTGTTGAATATTTGTTTCGGAGGCAACGACGGTCCAGCCAGCATTGAATTGAAGGAAATAATTTGATACATAGAGATCTGTACACGTAAACCCTGCCTAGCAACGGTCAACATTGCATCGTGGTTTGCTTGGTCTAACATCGAATGCAGCTTGACAGAATTAAACATGTAGAATGTGGAATTAACTCTTTCCAAGACCTGTCAAGATTGAAAGCAGTTGTAGACCATAAAATGATAGTGGCTCAAATGATCAAGTTTGTCTTTGAAAAGGTAGAAAACATAGTTGGAAATGGAGAAAATGCTGGTTACCAGTATTTTCTTTTCTTAGTTTCTTGTCAAATGCAATTTTCTCCTATCGTCATTAAAGCAATTTTAGGATTGTTTGATTTATTGCTTGACTGTATGGAGTTTAAAACCGTCTCAGCATTATTTCAGTCATATCGCTGCGACCAAAGCACCTATCCATACTTTCCTGGGGTTTCTATTACAAGTAGGCCTACTACGCACAATATTCTTCTTGAAGCATTTACTGCTTTCTCACATAACCGTCGTCGAAACAGTGACTAGCGGAAAGAGGGGAATGAGTCCTATCGCAAAGACCATCAGCAATCCCCGCCAAGGAATATGTCCGCGCTGGGGATTCGAACTGGTCAGCAACCCTCCTATTTTTGAGCCATGTACGTTACTGAATGAGCTACTTGGCTCGGTGGATTTGTACGGTTAAGGTTTAAGGTAGCGAACCGAAGGAAAATAAAAATCATACTCACTATATCGATCTATATTCGGTTTTCCACGCCACTACTTCTACTAGAAGAAATTCTCCTCAGTTTGGAGATTTCACAGTAACATATTGAACACTACACGACTGATCTATAAAATTCCATGAATGCTACATATCAAATCAAATTCCTCAAGGATATCGCTGAATAAAAGATAACTTTGCGCATGCCTTCTAGAAATAGGCATTGTTATTGATTAAACCTCCGATAAATCAAACAAACGATAAAATGTTCGATTCATCCAGTTAAAAAGCATTTGCAGATGAAAAATCAAATGCGGCAACAAAAAATCGTCTGTGGTACGACGGAAAACATTGTGGGAAAAGAAGAAAATGCTGGTTACCAGCATTTTCTTCTTTTCACACAATGTTTTTAAAAGCCTTCTACCTCTGGGTCCTTAAGATACGGGTTTGTTTTCTAAAGGTTGAACCTCCGCGGAATTAACAGACAAAAGTTAGAGCCCGGTATCTCAGTCGATAACGTGCATGGCTTTAAAGCAGGGGGTTACTGGTTTGTGTCGCCGTCCCGGCCAAATTTATGGTAGTCAGTGGGAAAGGAGGTTCTTTGCTCTTACGAGCCTGTTAATTGTTTTGACGATTTTTGTGCGTGAAAGCAGGAAATGGCTTAGGAAGAATGTTGTGCTGAGTACTGGTAAAAAAAAACACTCTAGATAGCATTGCATGGATAGAATAAACTGGCCGCTGAGCTATAACTGAAATAATGTTGAAATGGTGTTTAACACAAAATACACGAACAACAAGATTTAGACCAGTTCACATTAAAAGCATTTGCAGACGACGATTAAATGACCCTCTTTGTCTTTCAAAGGATAGAAAATTTTTATGGGACAAGGAGAAAATGCTGTCAAATAGCATTTTCTCCTTTTCCCACAATGTTTTCAAAAGCTTGATTCATCATAGTAAGAAAAAGAAGAACTACAAAATATAGTTTCAATCACGTTTTCAAATGCTGCATTGCTCCGAGTTGTGTGAACACGTGGTTGTTTGATAAAAGTTTAAACCTTGATTTGTGCTTGTTATATACTCAGTTCCATAAATAAGTGTGCACTTAATTTTCTTTTATTTCTCGTCGCATGTTTTACTGAAGACCAACAAATTTGGTTTCATACTTTAGTTCAGAGTCTGTAGAAAATGCCTGGCTAATCAGATTTTGACTAACAGAAAGTTTAAGTTAGGTTTTTGCAGTTTAAATGAAGGTGGTACTAAAATCAAAGTTTCAAAAGTACTCAAAGACTGAGGTAACATTAAAGTTAGGTTTTGGCCACCGCTCTCTTTCAGGAATGGAATAACATTCCTGATGCAATGATTTTACGTTATGTAAGGTCTATGCAACGTCGAATAATTGCCTGTATCGATAGCAGAGGTGGCCATACAAGATATTGATTGAAAAATTACAAGAACTTTAAGAAAAACCTAACTTTAATGTTACCTCAGTCTTTGAGTACTTTTGCAACTTTGGTTTTAGTACCACCTTCATTTAAACTGCAAAAACCTAACTTAAACTTTCTGTTAGTCAAAATCTGATTAGCCTGGCATTTTCTACAGACTCTGAATTAAAGTATGAAACCAAATTTGTTGGTCTTCAGTAAAACATGCGACGAGAAATAAAAGAAAATTAAGTGCACACTTATTTATGGAACTGAGTATATTTTCCCTAACTCTAATGCTGCTAAATAAGTGAAATGAAACTTTCAATCCAATAGCAAAAAACCCAAATTTTGCTATTTCATAGATATTTTGAGAGGAAAAGTATCTCCTTATCGGACAGTGTAGATCTAAGATCAGATTGCACGTTCTGTGCAGTCTGATCTTGATCTACACTGTCCGCAAGAGGTCCTCTAGTGGCGCTTAGCAGCCTATGGATTAAGCAACAAGGAAGTTTTGGAATTCGTCTGCAACAACTTCGTTTCAGAGAATGCCAAGTTAAGTATTCATAGAAAATGATACTCCTTGCTTTTCTTTTATCCGTTTTTTACATTGTATGTGGGGTCATTAATATCCGTTTCCAAATGTGTTTCAATGGCTGTGCGTGCGCCACGGTTTTCGATTTTAAGTTTTAGTTTTATAGTTTTATATGTATTTGTACATGAAATTGACGAGGAACCTCATGGTTCAACCATGAGGTTCCTCGTCAATTTCATGTACAAATACATGCGGAAAAGATAGACGTAAACAAACAAACAAACAATCAAACAAATAATGGACAAACAATACATGGACATTATACATGTAGCTATCAAAAGTAATACATTAGAAAATAATGAAATGACTAAAATAAAATAAATGAAGTGAGTGAAATAAGCGGAAGAGGCTGCCTAAACAAACATCTTTCCTGGAGTTAATGATTTTATAGGTATTTAATTTTCTTGTGTAATTATATTTAATTTTTCTTTTCTTACATTTAGAGCTTTGATACAAAACAGAGATAGATTATTCAAAACTCTAAGATTGGAGCTATTTAGAAGTTTTATGAGCTTGTATACACTTGGTCTTATATAAAAATATTTTTTCAAGTAAGTTTTCCTCAAATTATTATATAATGGGCATACTAGAATGAAATGATATTCATCTTCTACTTCGTCTAAATTACAAAATGAACATTTTCTCTCATTGCGCTGAATATTTCTATATCTTCCTTGTTCGACATTAAGTTCGTGTGACGACAGTCTGAATTTTGCCAGTACGTTTCGAAATTTAGGTATTTTCATAATGTCGAGATAATTGGAACGTATAAATGAACTTTTAATATTTCGGTATAGAACTAAAGATGATCTATTTGCAGTGTCCCTGTGCCATTCGTTTATATACATATCTATCAAACGAGAACGTAGAATTGGGGTAAATTGTTTAATATTAACTGAACATGGAAAAAGCCAAACATCGTTAAAACCACTTTGCTGTAATAGATTCCTTATTTTACTTAGCCAATTTATTTCACTTCGTGTTTCACATCTGTACTTCATATTTTCGACAACTGTGGACATTATGCAGTTATTACTTTTAACAGAATATAATTTGAGAAAATATTTAATAGTTTTAACTTTAAGAAACAGAGCTCTGCGTATTGTATCTTCAAAAATCAAAACTGAGATCTTAGATTTTAAGAGTGACCCACGGCGCTTTTGCGGACACTATAGATCAAGGTCAGACTGCACTTCCGGTGCAGTCTGGTCTTGAATCTACCCTGTCAGATAAGGTGAGATTTTAACACTAAAAAGGACCATTAAAATCGGGCTGAAAGTTCTTTTTTATCTTTTTAGCAGTTGAACGGCTAAAGCAAATACTGTATCTTTGCAAGAAATGGAATGATGGTAAAACGAAGGCAAACCGATAAGGGAGAAAACCAGTATTCAGCTTTAATTGAAAGTTGTATAATTATCCCTCTTCACACTTGACTAGCCTCTTTCGATGTTTTCCATCCTAAATGCTTGTGATGGGCATTTTCATCTGATGGCAAACTTACCACAGGTCTGTAATTAGTGATAGCTCGACCATGGCATACCATAGGTCTGTAAGATTCAATTCAATTCAATTCGAAATACCAGTACTTTTTTGAGCTCTTATCCTTACAATAAAAGATATATGAGCATTACGCAAAATAATATACGTGTACACATTTACGTGACTACCAGGGGTTTCTGTTTCTTTTTAAAGAAAGGGAAGACTGGATAATCAAACTAAGAGCTTGAGAAAAGGAAGCTTGACCTGAGCATGCGAAAGTGGACATAAAGGTAGCTCGAGCAGTTCGGCCACGGCATACCAAAGATCTGTAAGGAAAGATAGCTCGACCAGGGCATAACAAAGATCTGTAAGATTCAATTCAATTCAAAGTACTTCATTGAGCTCAAATCCTTACAGTAAAAGATACATGAGTATTATACAATATAATATACATATTTACGTGACTACGAGGAGTGTCTCTTTCCTTTTTATAGTAGAGGAAGGCTGGATAATCAAACTAAGAGCTTGTGGAAAGGAAGCTTGACCTGAGCATGCCAAAGAGGACATAAAGGTAGCTCGACTAGCTCGGCCATGGCATACTAAAGATTTGTAAGTAAAGCTATTTTGACCAGGACAAACCGAAGTGGGCATAAAGGTAGCTCGACCAGGCCATACCACAACGTAAGTAAAAGTTACTCGATCGGGGCATTCAAGATGTAAGTAAATATATACGTCGATCAGGGCATACCAAGGTCTAAGCAAAACTTTCTCGACCAAGGCAAACCAAGATGGATGTAAAGGTATCTTGACCAGGGCATACCAAGATATACCGGTAAGTAAAGGTATCTCGACCAGGGCATACCAAGATATACCGGTAAGTAAAGATATCTCGACCAGAGCATACCGAGGTGTAAACAATGCTATCTCGGTCAGAGCACACCAACTTGTAAGTAAAGGCAGCTCGACCAGGGCATACTAAAAACCTGTAAGTAATGGTAGTTCGACCAGGTCAAACTAAATATCTGTAAATATAGGTAGCTCCACCAGGGCATTGACAACCAAGTCGTAAATAAAGGTAACAATGTCTTGCCATAACACAGATATGTAAATAAAAGAAGCGTGACCTAACCATACTAGTAATCCTAAAGTATGTAAAAGTAACTTGGCCAGAGCATACCAAAGTTCTGTTATCTATTGTTTCAATGGCTATCTTCTCTGCAGTTAAGGGTTTAGGTGTAAACATTGCAACTAGTGTGCAAAAGTTGGCCTGCAACACGCGAAAAGGGGCATTCGGACATTTACGTAAAATGTCGTCTCGGATCAGCCTGCGCAGTCCGCGCAGGCTAATCCGAAACGACACTTTCCGTTTTTACGTAATTTTCTGTTTTGCGCAAGTCTGCTGTAGCACAAAATCTAATGTAGTCGTAAAGTGCCGTCTCGGATTAGCCTGCGCGGACTGCGCAGGCTGATCCGAGACGACATTTTACGTAAATGTCCGAATGCCCCTTTTCGCGTGCTGCAAGCCTGTTGGGATAATATGAATGATGGAAAAAAATGTCCAGAGGAGATGACTGTGTAAAAAAGAAGAAGTGAAGCACTAGATATACTTCTGTTTCGTCTGGTAGTGGATAAGTTATGACAACATTGTGACAAAAAATGAGAAATTTCTCTTTTTTTTTCACAATGTTTCCACAGGAATTTGTCCATAAATCTTCTTTTGTGTCAGCTGTGCATAGCCCACTTTACCAGGACGATTTAAAAATCTTCCACGACAAATATGTTTCAGGAGGTACCAAGAAAACGAATATTTAGAACTGATTGACCGGATATCGCTCCATTTTCGGTATAACTAAAACTATATATTTCTTGGTTAGGTTATTTTATTTCCTGAAAGTAAACAATATCAAGAATTGATGAAATAGTTCAAACTCTTCTCCAATAGTTTTTACTTGTTTATATTTTACATTGAAACACGATGATGATGATGACCATGATGATGCTGTTGATGATGATGATGACTTATGAAGTTTCGAAAAATTTTCTACCATTTCGTAAACACTGGTTATTCCAAGTTTAATTTCGTTTCAGTCAAGGTTTTACATTGTTTAACTAATCCGTTGCACACCAGTGGTCCAATGTTTTACTACCTTGATATAGAACGCTTTTAAAAAGATTGTGGATAACGTACATTTCTTCCTTTTCCCACAATGTGTTCCACCTTTTCTACGACAAATCCAATTATTTAATTAGAATTTATTTATCGTCTGCAATAGCTTTCACTAATAACAAGTCCGAAAATTTTGTCACGTGGTTGTGTGTGTGTGAGAGAGAGAGAGAGAGAGAACCCAGTCTCTTTCTTTCAGACTACAATTATCAGACATGAGAAAGATGCTGCAATGTGGGTTCTTGATTCGAATCTTCCACCTCGACAAAACTTCTGCTTTGCAACAGACTTGGGCTCCTTGATGAACAAAACATGTACACACAATTCGCGGCACATCCCCCGCGGTCAAATGGGTTGCTAACGTTTCCGTTGTGTTTATCACGGAATGTTTCTTTAATATCTTCGTTGGTGGTCACGCCCATGGCGAGCAGACGGGTGTGATAACAGGCGAGCCCACCCACAGTGGCCAGAGAGAATAGACATATCACTGCTTCAATAATGCTAGCTGATGCATACCGCAGAGCGTCAATCACAGATTCGTCTTTTGCCCTTAATGCAATCACAACCATGTTAAAACTAAGTATGTAACAGCTTATTACAGCCGTTAGTACAATGAACACATAAAAATAACGATAGTTCCTTTTTCCTATACAGTTTCCAACTAACTTACAGTGATGGTCGAAACGTTCCACACAGTTATCGCAGAGTCTACAGTGTGTGGCTCTGGGCGGCCTATATATGTTACACGTCCGACAATACTTTAACTTAAACACCATCCCCCGAACCTCTACCTCAATAAAACGTGTCGCCTCCTGCCCCGATGTTTCAGGGGGTTCATTCTGATGGGTTGATAGATAAATACGCTCAGTTTCCTCTATTTCGTCCTTTGGAGGTCGAGGTATGATCCCTGGGTCCATTAAGAAGGTTTGGAGTAAAGCACCCAGTAGGACTATCCATAACACGGCTCCTAATACAGGTATAGCTACCGATACGTTAGTCGCTAAGTAAGGACAGTCTATGCAGAAAAATAGAGCACCTGTTGGTTAGAAATAAATTCGTTAAATCAGTTTATCAGTGAATTATATCAATAAACCGAAAATTGAGAACATGGACATCATACTTGAGCCATGCTCTGTGAAAAGGGGGTTTCAAGAATCTGCAAAAGGTATCGGCTGACCTTGGTCGAAACTTCGTGTTTTGGTAAATTTTCGGCATGTCCAAATACCATTCTACCCCAGGATTGAGCCGGTTGTTAGACAAAAATGGACTTTATGAACCAATTATTATGTGATGAATTAATGTGTCTAATGTATCACGGGGATGTATAAACCCTCTTTTGCCAGAGAACGGATCATTTCATTTGAGTGGCTAATTGACCGACTGATCGACCGACTGATCGCCGACCGACCGACCTATCGATTGATTTAACCCTTTCCCAAACGACAAAATCATTAACTTGATCGAATTGAAAGCTATTGCGGACGACAAAATAAATGTGACTAAAAAAATCAAATTCTCAATGATAAGGGTGGAAAACATTGTGGGAAAAGGAGAAAATGCTGGTAACCAGCATTTTCTCCTTTTCCCGCAATATTTTCAAAAGCCTTCCTTTTAAGGGTCGTTAAAACCAGGGATTGTGTGGTAAAGGGTTAATGGTGTTTTACAGTGAACTAATAATTGGAGGAAAAAGCTGTGGGAAAACAAATTGCTGGTTACTATTCTCCACAATGTTTTCAAGGGTTCTTCTCTTTTCACGGTTGGTAAACTTGGGATTGTTTGGTACATGGTTGATTGTTTATTTCGGTGTTAAATATAGTTTCATTGAATGAACAAGAAATTCGATATTGACAGTCAGGAGTGAAGTCAGAAGTGAAAATATTCACTTTTTATTTTCACGAATAAAGTAAGTAGTGGTCTGGCAAAAGGGCGTTTAATACACCTCCGCGATGCATTATACAAAGCAAGTCATCACATAATTCTGGATCCATAAAATCCATTTTATCTAACGACCGACTGAATCATGAGGTAGCATGGTCCTTTGATTAAGAAAATTGGCCGACAGCAAAAAATTCCGACCCAAGTCAGCCTACGCGGACTTCGGAGGCTGACACGAGTCAATATTTTTTTTTCAGATGAATTAAACCCTCTTTTCCCAGAACATGGGTCATTATGATATTTTTTTACAACAAAATGAATAATTAAACCTTTATGCTACTTATGAAGTAATGCTTCTTCTAAAACTTCTAAAATAATGACCCATTTAACCCTCATCCTGTTGAATAACTAAAACGAAATTTTCAATTCGATAGTAAAAACCCATATATTTCTATTTCAGAGTTATGTTTTGGGGAATGATATCTTCTTATCGGACAGCGTAGATCAAAGATCAGACTGCACGTTCTGTACAGTCTGATCTTAATCTACACTGTCCGCAAAAGGTCAATGAGTCGCGCTTAGCAGCCTAAGTGATAAAGGCGAATCATTTTAAATGCAACGATCTTGACTTGATGAACTTGAATAGTGTCTGATTTGCATGGAAAATGCTTGAGAAAATAAGTTCTTTTTTGCAACAGATTGCTCATTTTCTGTTGCTGTTTTCAAACTGTCTACTCAAGGCCCGTAAAAAGGTTGCAGTTGTGAAAAAATAGTTTAATGTTTCACCAGATAATAACATCTCAGACTTCCAGTAACCTTTATCCTGCTAAATAAGGGAAATTAAACTATTAAGCCGATAGTCAAAACATCAAAATTGTTTAATGTTGCTATTGCAAAAGTAATTTTTGGAGGAAAATAAGTATGTCCTTATCGGACAGTGTACACGAATGATCAGACTGCATGTTCTGTGCAGTTAGTCGCGCTTAGCAGCTTAAGGGTTAAATAAATGCAAATGAAAACAAGTATCTGGCTAAAATAAAGGGATTTTTGTTTGATAGCGTAGAAAACTATGTTGAAAATAGAGAAAATGCTGCTTGACTATAAGCTCTCTATGTGGATCACTATATAATGGGTTTAGTTACACAAATAAATATAAATACCTAGTTTATTTCCTGTGAGAGAGAGGGAGAGAGAGAGAGAGACGTACAGACAAAGACGTGCGTATTGAAGGATAGACGGGAAAAAAGGTTCTAAAAACACAGACATGGACATTGAAACGGACGCACACAGAGAAGAAGAAGAACGGAGAGACGACGACAGGTGAAGGGAGTGAGAGGAGGTGGAGAGACAGATAGACGGACCGATGAACGGACGGACAAACCGACCGATCGACAGATAGACAGACGAACAGACTACCTGTAACGATGATCAATATCAAACACATCAGTCCACCCTGGTAGTCCCGGGCACAAATACATCTCCCGTCACAGAAAAACGTGTTTCGTCCCGAATAAATCTGCCACTTTTTAAACTTCTGTCGGTTAGCTAACATATTTTCATCTTGTCCTTTAACTGTTTCACGTCTTTTATATAGGGTTTACAGGTTTAGAACAGCTGTTTTGAGTATCAAGTGTTCTTATTCTATTTGACTAAATATACGTAACATGAAACCAGTCGGTGAAAGATGGGTCAGAATGCACTGTTTTATTATAACAAAATTAACATAAATCAAAATCTGAATTTCTAAATCTACAGGAATTCAAAATTTACTCCACAACAGTAACAATATATCTAAAATCTAAATCTTTACTTCTAAATCTAAAAATCTAGATAATAAGATCCACAGAAAAAAAAAAAATTACCATATGAGGTCTTCTTCTAAAGCTATGATTTTAAAGGTCTCTACAGTTATGGCGTTGAAAAATTTAACGGAAAAAGGAGCAACTGCCTGCTACGAGCAATTACTCCTTTCCCCACAATGCTTCCTTTTTCACGATGTTTTCCCATTAATTCTTGGCATAAACATTAAGCGCTTGATATTCCACATTCAACAATGATTTTTTTCAAGGTCGTATCATGCAAATTACGTAGTTTAAGCAAATAATAAATTAGTCACCGACCTTGCATAGCAAAAGAAAAACAGACTGCATTAACTCTTAGGCTACTGATTCCCACCTAAATGCGCTTTTACGGAGATTGAAGATCAAGATCAGACTGCAAAGAACGTGCAGTCTGATCTTGGATCTACACTTTCCGATACGGTGAGACTTTTTGTGAGAACAGTACTTTGAAATGGTAGAATTGTTTTCAAAGGACTGGAACTTTCGTCCAATTCATTTAGCAGTATATAACGCTTTAATAGCACACAGTTCCGAGTTTTAAGGACATTTGAGAACGAAGGATTTTGAGAAAATTTCAGAAAAAAAGGAGAAAATGTTTGTAACCTGTTTTTCTCCTTTTTCCACAAGGTCCTCCCTCTATTTCTTTAAAGAGAATTCCTATCATGTGAGCCATAATTAACCCTTATCCTGCTAAATAACTAAAATGAAATTTTCACTTCGATACTAAAACCCCAAATATTGCTGTTTCAAAGTTATGTTTTGGGGATTAATATCTCCTTACCGGACAGTGTAGATCCAAGATCAGACTGCACGTTCTGTGCAGTCTGATCTTGATCTACAATGTTCGCAAAAGGTCGGTGAGTCGCGCTTAGCAGCCTAAAGGTTTAATCTGTCGTCTGCCAATGCTTCAAATGTAGGCAGGTCTACAATTTTGGAACCTGGTATAGAGGATTAATATTTTCTATTAATGTTCTAATCTTAAATTTTCCCTGATTTTTTATCATTACAAATCTAATTTGATCGTGACTCCTGAGATATCGGAAAGTGTACAGAAAAGATTAGGTCTATTCTTTGCAGTCTGATCAGAAACTTCGACCGGTAATTCAGTTGAAAAACGTAAAGAGCTAGTGCCTGTGGGCCCGCACTCATTAACTTAACTAGCAATCTAAGTCTAGATCTAATTCTGAAGAATTTTCCTAGATTTAAAAGTAACGTAACTTCTGATTGGCTAAACCAAATGGTTTAGCCAATAGAAGTTGCATTACTTTGAAAATGGTTTCTGCGTCACTTTCCAAATCTAGAATTTTAGGACAAAGAATGCAATTTTGTATGGTTGGTTGAGTACGGGGTCGGTGCCCCAAGGCCGAATTCTAGCTCAGTACAATTCTTTTTTGAGGGTGGTAATATTCATTACAACACGATTATTTCCTCTCACACCACTGTTCAAAATTGTTAAGACGATATTTATTTGGGAAAGCAGCCAGTGCAATTATAATCTACAAAAGAAATCTATCCCTGGTCGTTAACATATCCATTTTGGAATACGTGTTCCCATAATACACAAACTACACAGACACTAAAAATATTCCGCAATTTGAATCTTTTATTATGTCTGTCTAATAAAATTTATTACTCGGTCAGCAACGATGAAAATACAGAAGTACACATATAATTGCTAGATAAATGAGCCATGCTCTGTGAAAAGAGGGTTTAGTACACTTGCAAAAAGTATCAACCCAGGTCAGCCAGCGCAGTCCGCGCAGGCTGACCTGGGTCGAAACTTTTTTGCTATCGGTCAATTTTCTGTATGTCAAAGGACCAGTCTACCTCATGATTAAATCGGATGTTAGACTAAATGGATTTTATGGATACATAATTATGTGATGACATGCTTGGTACAATGCATCACGGAGATGCATTACACCTTTTGCCAGAGCGCGGCTCAATTGCATTATTCGGTCAGCAACGACGAAAATACACAAAAACACATATACTCGTAGATACCAGAACAATGTATTCAAGCTCAAAGTCTTTCTTTTAATCTACTATAGCTCACAGAATACTTATTAATGAAAAATCAAAGATTAGACTAAAGTTTCCGTGTAGTTTGATCCTTGTCTATATTGTGCGCCGTATTTAAAGCGACCAAATTTACCTCTGTTTCAAGCCTTTACCATACAATCCCGCTATGTTATGACCTTGAAGACGAATCCTTTTGAAAATAGTGTAGGCAAGAGACAAAATGCTGGTAATCTTTCCGCAGAATTTTTTCTACCGTTTCATTGACTAATTCTATCAGTTGATCAATATTTTCGTTGTCGTCTGCAAATGCTTTCATTATGGACGAGCCTAATTTTTGGAGGGTCTGGTGAAGGGTTAAGGGTTATTCTTTACCAGACGCGAAAATTTTAGCTTCTTCAATGTTGAAACCATTTGCGAACAACAAATTGAATGTGAACCAAATGCAAGAACTTGTCTAGGGAAAGGTAGAAAACATTGTGTGAAAAAGGAAAAAATCAGGTTCTCCTTTTCCCACAATGCTTTCAAGTCTTCATCCTCACGGTCGTTAAATCTTGGGATTGTGTGGTAAAGCGTTAACTCACCGAATTAATGGTTTACGTTTAGATCGCGGAATACTTAACCCATATCCTGCTAAATAACTAAAATGAAATTTTCATTTTGATAATACAAACCCAAATATTGCTAATTCAAAGTTACGTTTTGGGGAATAATATCTCCTTATCGGATAGTGTAGATCCAAGATCAGACTGCACGTTCTGTGCAGTCTGATCTTGATCTACACTGTCCGCAAAAGGTCAGTGAGTCGCGCTTAGCAGCCTCAGGGCTAACCTTTAAAGGGTCCGAATAAACCAAACAGCCATTATAAGTAGAGAAAAATGACCGAAGTTAATGCAATATCAAGGTTGATCTTGTCTATAGTATCTCAGTAAAGCGGACAGTGTAGATCCATGATCAGACTGCACGCTTTGTGCAGTCTGGTCTTGATCCACATTGACCGCAAAAGCAACTATAGTTGTGAGAGGTGCTTTAAGGGTTAAAATGGAAATTCATAATTAAAAAGAAATCCGATTTGTTGCAATATTAAAGTTATTTTGGCCAGCCTGTCTTAAAGTAGCGACACCGTAGATTCAAGATCAGAATGCACGTTTTGTGCAACCTCATCTTCACCTTCGCCGTTCGGAAGAGCTACAAGAATTGTACTTAGCGCTAAAAGGGTAAATGTATGCGCAGGAAGTATTATTTTACACTCAGCTGTATATTTGGTAACAGAATTTATACTAGTGTAAATCGCTCAACCGAACCTAACAGAACTGTTTACAAGTACGTTCTTTGTGCTTCTAACTCTTTGCAAAACGACATAAATTTTGGACCTGTCCAAATTGAGAGTATTTGCACACCAAAAAATAAATGTACATATAGTTCAAGTAAACGGAGTTGTCTTTAAAGGGGTATAAAAGATTGTGGTAAATGAAGGACATGATGGTAATAAGCAATATCACTTTTTTACTACCGTAGTTTTGAAAAGGCCTTACCTTTCAGAGTCCATAGATCCTAGAATGATTGATTGAATTTGCGTTTATTTATCGTCGCCACCGGTTGCCCATATGGGCGACGCCCCCTGAAGGCTGTTAGTATTGTTACGGGGGATAGTGCAGATACAGGACGAAACCCATCCTAAGTTACGCCTGGTTCTTTTACGTGCTCGGTGTATAGCACCGTCACACGGGACCTCGGTTTAACGTCTCATCCGAAAGACTATTAGTAATTTTAGATGGCCAGCCATGGGGATCGAACCCACACCCTCAAGTGACTCGAAACATTACGTTCACGAGTCCTCCGCTCTACCTATTGAGCTATGCGGGCTCGTCAGATCCTAGAATGGTTTGATAAAGATAGCCAGATTACCAGATAGCACAATTTTAGACCAGTCTGCATTTAACTCTGTACAAAACGACAAAAATTTGGACTAGTCCAAACTGAAGGGATTTGCAGGCAAAAAAATAAAACGCGGCTCAAATGATAAGATTAACTTTTGAAAGGGTGGAAAACATTGTGGATAAACCAAAAAATGCTGATTATCAGCATTTTCTCCTTTTCCCACAATTTTTTTTCAAAAGTCATCTTTGTCAAGGTCGTTAGAACTAGGGATTGTGAGGCTAAGTGTTAAAGCACCCCAGATGACTAATCAGATGTGGCTCGAATTATGGAATTTGTCTTGGAACGGGTAGAAAACAGTGTGTGAAAAGGAGAAAATGCTGGTAACCAGCATTTTCTCCTTTTCCCGCAATGTTCTCAAAAAGCCTCCATCTTCAAGCTCGTTAAATCTCGAGATTGTGAAGGATTTAATCGTTATACCTGCTGCAGACCTGTTTCGGTGTTGCAGTAGACCTCTCTTAAGAACATTGTGACAAAAGGCTAAATTGCTCGTATTTAGCAATACAGTATTTCTTTTTTTGTACGGTGTTTAACGCGTTTTCAACATTTTTTCAGTTAAATCGCAACGACAAGTGCATCTATCCATCCTTCAATGCAGTTTCTTTTACCAGGAACTTCGCAACAACATCACCTTCAAAGCACTGGCTGCTTTTCCTCATAAGCATCGTCGAAACAATAATCAAAAGTCTATTCAAGAAAGGAACGAATCTGCTAGCAATGACTATCATCAATCCCAGGAAAGAAATTGCCCAACCCCCTGTTTGCAAGCCAAGTACGTTATTGGGCTACCAGGTTCAGTGGAATGTATATTATTCGGCCCTTGCCACAGTGTTTAAAAATTCTCCTACTTTACAAGAATAATTTCAAGGCGGACGGTAAAGATTCAAGATCAGCCTGCATGTTCTGTGAATAAGAAAATTCATGAAAGCCACATGAAAAAACCAAAGAACTTGACCATCTATAATTATGCAATTTCTCCTTTTTGCACGGCGTTTTCAAGAGTAACGTGTGACAGACGGCAATTTAAACGTGTTTCAAATGACGGGATTCGTCCTTGAAAGAGTTAAAGGACTGCAACGCATTTGTGATAAAATAACAAGCTTCTCTGAACCGTACCAAACAAACCAGTGTTGTCTCTTTTCCCATAATGCGTTCATTCTTTGAAAGATAAAACACTTTTAGCTACATTCAATTTGTTGGACAAGTCTAAGAATTTGTTGCCGGAAAAGAATTAACCCTTTACCAAATATTCCAAAGTTTTAACTACCTCAAGGCAGAAACCTTTTGAAACTCTGTAGAAAAAGGAAAAAATGCTGGTAACAGTTGAAAAGAGAAATTCAATCATTTTGGCCACTTGTGACTGTATGCTAAAAAGTTCAAAGCAGCACACAACTAGAACTGTGGCAAAGCGGACAAAATACCCCCACCTGCAACTTGTCACTGAAACAGCACAATCAGAGAACAGAAATGAAACAATTATCACAAGTGACATTGACCTTTGACCCAAGTGACCCCAGAACAAAAGGGCACCTCCTTGGATCATGAGCAACACTTGTATACAGTTTCATGGTCCTAGGTCAAACAGCTATTGAGTTAAAGCATGGAAACGATTTTCAAACAAAGTTCACTAGTGACCTTGACCTTTGACCCATGTAACCCCAAAACGACAGAGTACCTACTTGGTAATGACCAACACTACTATAAAGTTTCAGGGTGTTAGGTCAAATGGCTTCTGAGTTAGAGCATGGAAATGAAAACAAGACAGACGGATTGATGGACACACAGACAGACATGGTGAAACCAGTATACCCCCTCTACTTCATAGGTCGGGCGGAGGTATCAATATTATGAAACATACATATCAATAATTACGAAACAAAAACAAAGTCAATTCATAATACTTGAATGACATGTTGAATAAATAATATATAAATATGCAAATCCGGCACAAGTAACAGAATTTTTTTGTTTACACGAAGATGTAATAAATAAATAAATTAATTTATTTAATTCTTAAGATAAGCTAGACCTAAAAAGTATTTGAAAATCACATTGAAGCATGACTGATTTCTTATATTGACGAATCAGAACTGCTTCAGTGCCATTTTCCAAAGAAAAATATTGTCTATCTGTGTATGAATCTGGTAAGTCCTTAGTACCCCTTATCAGATGCCAAACTTTGAAATTCATCCATATTGAAAGCATTTGCTTACGACATACATGTAACTAAATGTGGTTTAAATGATTTTTTTTTTTTTTTTCAGAAAGGAAAGAAAAATTGTGGGAAAGGGCAAAAGTGCTGATAACCAGGTTTCTCTCCTTTTCCTACATTTTTTTTAAAGCTTTTCCTGTCAGATTTGTAAAAAGTGGGGATTCTGTAGTAACGGGTTAAGAAGCAAACAAGTCAGTGTTTTTACAACCCTCAGGAGGATGGCTTTTGAAAATGTTGTGGAAAAAGAGGAAATACTGGTAACCTGCATTTTTTTTTTTCCTTTAAAAAGATAGTTCCCATACTTTGAACCACATTTTATTTCACATCTGCAAATGCTTTCAAATTCTAAAACTCTACAACTTTAATGTGAATGCATTATGAACTTTTTTTTAGTTCTCAAAAACCTTAGCTTTTTATAACACCACAAAATTTCAAATGTTTCCAAATTAAAAGCAATTAAAGCATTTACATAAAATATAGCTCAAGTTTTGGGATTTGTCCTTGAAAGGGTAGAAAACATGGTTGCCTGCATTTTTCTTTATCCCACAGTGATTTAAAAGGCCCTCTTTCTAAGTGTCTTTGTAAATTGTGGTTGTTTAGAAAAGGATTAATACCCTGAGCCGCTCAAACTAATTTCATTGTGGTATCTCTTTCTCTGTCTGTTTGTCTGTATGTCTCTCCCTCTTTCTCTCTCTTTGTCTCTCCCTCTTTCTCTTTGTCTGTCTCTCACTTTGTCTCTCCGTCTTTCTCTCTGTTCCTCTCTTTCCCAATCTCTCTCTCTCTCTCTCTCTCTCTCTCTCAATATGGATTTACAATTTGCCTGATTTTAACCATTTAAGCACCTTTCACATCTATAGTTGCTTTTGCGGTCAGTGTAGATCAAGATCAGACTGCACAAAACATGCAGTCTGATCTTTGATCTACACTGTCTGCTCAGCTTAAATACTACAGACAAAAGCAACCATCAAAATGCAATTATTTGGGTCTTATTTCTTGGTTGAATATGGTTTATTCGGCACTCTAAGGGTTAACGTTAATTCCATTACCTAAATGTAGTACATGATTAGTTGCAGCATTCCTGCAGAGACAATAATTTTTCAAACTTAACAATAAAAGACATCCATAAATATTAATTATCAACCAAATATCAATAATAAACAAACCAAATCTGTAGAAATAGATTAGCAAACATCACAACTATGTTAAAGGCCCACAAGCAGCCAAAAGTAAACAATTTATGAGTAAAACTGCAGATTTAATTCACTCCATTTCTAAGTATGGCTACTACTATGGGTCAGACCATGTGTCACAGTCTATGGCAGAAAAAAGAAATGTAAAACTATAATTTAAGTTGGCAACTTTTACAATTTATCTTTCTGTAAGTGATTGAACTTTAACAGACTACACTTTGACACAGTGAAAGACTTGTAATACTGTTCATACTTCTAATATGGAATGAATGAAATTTGTCAGCAATTTCACTGCTGAATTGGGCCTATACAAAGGGCCAAAAATAACCTGTTCTATTGACAAAGACGAAACAAGGCTGTGTAGGTGTAACTATTTTGCAATATGGCCTGCAACACGCGAAAAGGGGCATTTGGACATTTGCGTAAAGTGTCACCTCGGATCAGCCTGCGCAGTCCACGCAGGATAAGCCAAGATGGCACTTTACGTCAACATTAGATTTTGTTCTTCAGTAGACTTGTGCAAAACAGAAAATTACATAAAAACAGAAAGTCTTGTTTCGGATTAGCCTGCGCGGACTGCGTAGGCTGATCTGAAACGACGCTTTATGCAAGTCCGAATGCCCCTTTTTGCGTGTTGCAAGCCATATGTAAATTGAGGAAAATCTCATCACTTTTCTTGTGTGAAAATGAAATTTGCTACCAGATTAACAGACTGATATGTAGATAAAAAGGTTAAAAACCCAACCCTTCTTCAATATATATAAGCCATGCTCCATGAAAAGGAGGTTTAATGCACCTGCGAACAATATTGACCCAGGTCAGCTGGCAGGCGCTCTCTTCACAAGCTGACCTGGGTTGAAACTTTTTGCTATTGTTAAATTTTCTGCATGTCAAAGGACCATTCTACCTTCAGATTCATTTAGCTGTTACACAAATTACATTTTGAGCCAAGCTCTGTGAAAAAGGGGGCTTAATGCATCTGCGCAAAGTATAGACCAAGGTCAGCTTGCACAGTCCGCGCAGGCTGACCTTGGCTGAAACTTTTCGCTATTTGTCAATTTTCTGTATGTCAAAGGACCAATCTACATGTGATAAAGTCGGTTGTATATGGCTTGCAACAAGCGAAAAGGGTCATTCGGACATTTGCGTAAAGTGTCGTCTCGGATCAGACTGCGCAGTCCGCGCAGGCTAATCCGAAACAACACTTTCCGTTTTTATGTAATTTTCTGTTTTGTGCAAGTCTACTGTAGCACAAAATCTAATGTAGTCGTACAGTGCCGTCTTGGATTAGCCTGCACGGACTGCGCAGGCTGATCTGAGACGACACTTTACACAAATGTCCGAATGCCCCTTTTCGCGTGTTGCATGCCATATCATATTACAATGTGTACATGTACAAACCTCTACCAACAAAGCACCTAATCAAGTTTAAGACTTGTCCATGTTCAAAGCATTTGCAGCCAACATTTTCAAGATGGGTAATGAATGGAATTTGCTGTTGCTTTTGATTCGATTGAAAACATTGTGGGAAAAGGAGAAAAGGTATTTTTCCCTTTTCTCACGTTTTCAAAAGCATTCTACCCCAAAGTTAAAAAATACAGATTTATACGGCAATGGGTAAAGCTGCGAACAGTGTTCATTATGGTAAGTTTGCATAGAATGTGCAGTCTGATCTGAATATACACTCTCCCAAAAGCCAAAAGGTCCCTGAAACTGCATTACCAAAGTATTTCAAAGCAAGTAAAAATATCTCTTACATTTTATCTAGCAAACTAAGGATTATTTATCACAGTAATGTATAATACCTTATGATATGCATAAATAGAAAAAGCCTCTCTTTCACAGATTTTCTCCTCTCTCACATTCAAATAGTTCATTATTCATTGTTTTCTGCAGATATGTAGTTGATATTTTTCTCCAGATAAGGGTAGGCATTGTGTTAATTAACTCTTGATAACGTATCTCATATTCCAATAACCCAAAAGACAAAGCACTTGAAAAACATTTTGGGAACAACAGAAACTGCCGATTACAAGTATTTTCTTATATGTATCACATTTGGTTTGAAGAATCACCGAAATATCATAAATATTTTGCTAAACTATGAAATAATTCTTTTGTTCAACAGAAAACATGGCTGATTGACCTACAAACGACTAAGGGGGAGAATATTGTATTGTATATCTATATTGATCATGGATTTTCGTGGAGAACAATCTCCATAAGTTCTACTTGCACGTCTGGTCTTCCACATTGAAACACCAGAACTTTAATTTTTTCCTTTTACCACTATGTTATCTATGTTATAAAGTCAACTCCAATCAAATTATCATCTGTATCGATATTTGATTTGTCCTGCGCAGATGTGTTAAATTTGGAACACTTACAAATTTGAAGCCTGGTAACAACAGTTAACCACAGATTTAAAATGGCGACCCGCTTTCTAATTTGTTACAGTCTGATTTATTCTTATATTTCAAATACCGAAAAGGCAGAAAATGTTTCTCCGAAATAGAAATGGATCTAGATAAAACACATCAAACTTGTACAAAAATTACTGTAGTGAGAGTGTGGTGGTAAGTATATTTTGCTGAATATGCAAGATTGATTGTATGGTGTCTAAGGCCGTTTTCAACATTATTTCAGTTATATCACAGCGGCCACTGCACCCTTCCATGCTTTCCTGGAGTCTCTTATCAGCAATCTGCACAATTTTCTTTCCAAGCCACTGGCTGCTTTTCCACATAACCATCATCAAAACAATGGTCAGCAGTGAGAGAGGAATGAATCCTGTTGCAATGACTATCATCAATCCTCAGAAAGAAATTGGCCGAGCCAGGGATCGAACCCAGGACCCCATGTTCTCAAGTCCTGAACTCTATCGGCTGAGCTACCGGGGCGCGGCAAATACGCAAAAAGTTACAATGTCCAGTGGGTATCTAGTGAACATTTACAAGTACCATAGACTCTATTCATGCATACATTCTTCAAGTCAGGCTGCATTGGCATGCTGTTATTGATTTTGAAACTAATATAACTTTACTTAATCAATATAAACATAAGTTGTGTTGCAAGTCACAACTTCAGCATTCTAAATTCAATGAAAAAAAAAAAAGGTATTTCAGTGTTTCACTGATGTTTCAGTGATTTGTCAGAACCCCTCATGTGCTATGATTACTGCTCTGTTAGAAATAAAAACAAAATGTGTCATTTGAGCAACATTTATTTTGTTGTCTGCAAATCCTTTCAATATGTACCAGTTCAAATGTTTAAAGTCTGGTAGAAAGTTAGAGAATGGTTGCTACATTTAAATTTAATACTATCTTATCACATAAATAAGCATTTGATTATCCTGCTTTATACTAATAAATGAAGACACTACAAGTACCCTGCCTAGTGTTTTAATAGAGAAGAACCTAACATACATTTTGCATAAAAATATCTCAATTAACCCTTTACCAAACAATCCCTGGTTTTTACGACCCAGAGGAAGAAGCCTTCTGAAAACATTGTGGGAAAAGGAGAAAATGCTGGTAACCAGCATTTTCTCCTTTTCCCACAATGTTTTCTACTCTGCTACAGTCAAGTTTCACTTTTTGAGTCACATTTATTTTGTTGTCTGCAAATGCTTTCAATTTTTTTCAAGTCTAAAATTGTGTCCTTTGGTAAAGAGTTAAAGGCAAGGTACTTCTTCAGTGCTTATAGTCAGGCATCTAAAAATTTTGTCTACAGCTTGTAGTGAATACTGCTACAAAATTTCAAAAGTGTCGCAGCAAAAGAGAAGGAGAATTTTATCACACACATACATACATACATGAACCATTATCTATGCAATGGGCCTTAAATACATCTTCAAAAAGTATCAACCCATATCATGACATGTCATGTCCCATGATATGGGTTGAACCTTTTTGCTGTTACTTTTGTAAATTTTCTGCAAGTTCAAGGACCATTCTATCTCTTGAGTCAATTAGTTGTTCAACAAACAGATCAGGTTTTATAGATCTACAATCATTTGATAACTTGCTTGGTATGATGAATCATTGATACTGAGATGTATTAAAACCAAATTTACCCATGCGTGCACACACAAAGACAAATAAACAGACAGATGGACAGACAGGCTGTTCCATTCTGTGCAGCCTTACCCTAATCTATACTATTTGCAATACCCGTTTTCCCATGAAAGTCACCATCAAAGATATTTCATACGACAACATTTTAGATTTGGCCTAATGGGAAGCCTTTTTTAGATGACCAACTAGGTGTGTCTGAAATGGTAGAATTTGTCCATGAAAGAGTAGAAAAACTGAGAAAAAAAGGAGAAAATGCTGGTTGCCAACATTTTTTTTTTCAGTACATTTTCAAAAGCCGTCTTCCTGGTAGTCTAGAGTTTTAACTACCCCGAGAAAGAAGCCTTTTGAAAACAATGTGAGAATAGGGGAATATGCTGGTAACCAGCATTTTCTCCTTTTTCTTCATTGTTTCCTAACCTTTCATAGACAACATTCCCATTTGAACCACATTTAATGTTTCATCTGCAAATGCTGTCAATTTGAACACGTCTATAATTTTGTTGTCTGGCAAAAAGTATTAAGACTGGGTTGTTTGGTTAAAATTTAAGTGTTAGCTAAAGTAAAGCCAAATTATCTGTATGACCATAATAATAAAATGAACTCCGAAGTAGAACAAAAGTTCAGGCATCCATGCAAGTTTGATCCTTCTCTCAGCCTCAATTTTCATTGTGTCAGGAATCCAACCAATTACAAAGGGAAGTAACTCCACAGTACTTGTTCCATGAATGGCAACTTCATAAGTACAGAGTTGTCGCCAAAAGCCAAAATTAGGAAAAATACATGGTCGTCTATCAAAAACATGTGTGTATGCTGTTTTTAGTGACATGTTCTTGTATTTCATCAGATATGCTATGCAAACACTTGCTGACCTACTAACTCCCGCCACACAATGTACCAGGATGTTTCCACCATTTTCAACAACATAATTGATGTGGTCAACACAAGTATCGAGATCCTGTAGAAGGTTTTGATCCTCTGAATCTCTCATTAAAATATGCTCTACATTCAATTGACAAGCTTCTGGATACACAAACTCTCTAAGTTCCTCTGCAGTGTTGAGGACATGTGTTATGTTCCTGTTTATAATGTTTTCTTCTGTTATACAACCAATTCCACACAGATACAGGTTACTGGTAAGCCGAGCTATTGGGCTTCTGAATGGCTTCATCACTCAAATTCATTGTTCGGTCCCTTAAATAAAATAAAAATGTATTTAAGCCAGTATCAGAAAACAAAATTTTCCATGTTAGATTTGTTTGAATTGCAAGCATTCCTGAACAAATTAATTAAGGCTCAAATGACAGATTTGTCTTTGAAGGGTTGACAGCATTGTGAGAAAAGGATAAAGTGCTAGTCAATCCCATTGCCATCTTTTTCCATAAAGTTTTTGTACCATGACAGACACAACTTAGTTCTTTGAGCCAAATGTCTTCTGAAATGCTTTGAATTCTAGACAAGCCTAAAAAAAATTTCTGGTTATGAATCTGGTAAATACCAAAATCTGGGAAGGAATATTGGAGCTTCAGCATTTTACAAGTTGATATACTAAACTTTTACCATAATACCTCAATGGCTATGAGAAACCTACCATATTACAAGAGCTATTGTTTAGCCCCAAATTAAACACGAAATTGCCTCAAAACATGTGCACACACACACACTCACAAATAAAAACAGCCTGTCCGGTTTTGTGTACTGTTTGACTGTATAGAAAAAAAACCCCAAAAACTACAGTAAATTTTAACTCTTTACCAGACAACAAAATTTTAGCCTTGTCCAAATTGAAAACATTTGCAGACGACAATTTCAATGTGGCTGAAATGGTGCAATTTCTCTTTGATAGAGTAGAAAACATTGTGGGAAAAGGAGAAAATGCTGGTTACCAGCATTTTCTCCTTTTCCCACAATGTTTTCCAAAGGCTTCTTTCCCAGGGTCATTGAAAGTTGTCATCGTACCGTAAAGGGTTAAAGGTTTTAGAAATGCATGAATACTTACTTTTTGAACCTGTTCATCTAGCAGTATGATGGGGAAGACAGTCTCATATAAAAAAAAAAGAACATCCTGGGATTTCATGTAGCTATATAACCTTAATAGCTTTAAACTCAAAGTCTGCAATAGTGTTTTTCTTTTATATCTTTACATAAACAACGAAAACATTGCTTGAAACGGGGATAAAGCCAGTAATGAGCATTCTCTTCTCCAATCCCACAATATTTTCTACCCTTTAAAAGAGACATGTAATTATTAAAACCATATTTACGTTGTCGTCTACTAATGCTTTTAAGAGGGAAGAGTAAAAAATTTGTCGCTGGTAACAGAGTTAACCATTAAACTATGAGAACGAGACAAACTGAGAATGAAAAATATACCTCGGAACGACTTACCTCGGGGCCGAGTACGGTTTATGTGTTCTCATTCGCCGATAACCTTACTGTACAGTAAAAACTAAACTGGTGAATTAAGTTCAATATGATAAAAAGTTACACGCTGGTATCAAACCCGCAAAAATTGCTTTCGAATTCTTGTATACGAAGAAGAATGACAAATCGCTAATTATAAATATTACCAGGCGCCTGGAAGGATTAAATAGAAATCATTTAAGTCGCGGTCTCCCTTATCAGCGTCAGTTAAGTCGGAGTGATTTCCCTTCGTTCGAAAGTTCAAAGTGATTTGAAAGTTAGTTCAGACGACAAATGAGGCATGACTGAAGTCTTAGGATCTGTCTTTGAAAAGGATGAAAATTAGAAAATACCGAATACAAGCATCACTTGATATCATATAAGAACATAACTTATGGATGTTGTGGCGGTGAATCTAAACTACATTCAGCCTCCACATGTAGTCATATAGGCTAAGCAATGTGATCTTGGCCTGCACGCTCTTGTAGTTGTTTGACTTGGTAATCGGAAAGAAAGTAACAGGAAAAAAAGTAACGGAAAAAAAGTAACAGTTTTGGCTAGGACACAAAGTAACAGGAAAAAAAGTAACAGTTTATAGATTTTATTGAATTTTAGGGATGATATGTGAGCTAGTTGATAAAACATATTCAACAAACTTGAAACACAGGGTACACTCTGACTCTGATCTTTTTAGATATATATTACTGTAATTTTCTTAAAAATTCGGACACTCAAATTATTTGCCATAATCCATCCAATATAAGAACACTGCTGATTTATCATGGAATTCTGTGTCCAAAAGATACTGAAAACAGTGAAGACTCTGATCAGGTTGCTACTCTGATCTGGGTCTACACTATTTGCATAAGCCTGTCTGTCCAAAAATATTTTAACATAGTTACATATTATATACCACTGACTGAGACCTGAAATAATGAAATAGCACATAGTAGCTCTTCTGGTCTGGTTCTACACTGTGTACACTGTTTCTTTTCTTTCTTTATATTATTTAACACATTTACATAAATATGTACCACTGACTGACTTAACTTTATTAATGAAATAATGAAATAGCACATATAGTAGCTTTTTCTGATCTGAAATAATGAAATAGCACATAGAGTAGCTCTTCTGATCTGATTCTACGCGGTTTCTTTTCTTTCTCTATATTATTTAACACATTTACATATTATGTACCACTGACTGACCTAACTTTAATAATGACATAATGAAATAGCACATATTGTAGCCCTTCTGATCTGATTATACTCTCCTTGGAAACTATAAAATTCACTGATTTCTATAGTCCTCACATGGACTGCATATCACCTTAATTAAGTAAACAAAGCTTATGCTTTTGACTAGATTTTATGCTGTTTTTGCATTTTAATAGTATTTTTTTTTATTGAAACTGTTACTTTTTTTCCTGTTACTTTTTTTCCTGTTACTTTCTTTCCTACATTCGTTTGACTTCTAGATCCAGAGCTCTGCATTCTGTTCTTGAAACTGTTCTGAGATTAAGTTTTAGTGTATAAACTATCAAACACAAGTTATTCATTTCAGTAAATTTCGTATTTAACGCATTTCACATATTTAAACTGTTTCTGAATGACGTGTACCACAAACTAGTCTAACGTAAACCTACAGTACAGTTTTATTTTTCTTTAAACTTTGCACATACAAAGATCATCGTGTCTCTAGATTACAGTAAGAAAAAATTATGGGTCACCGTACTCGTTTCTGAGAAAATTTCCGTTGAAAAAGGTATATACAGTTCCAAAATTTAGCTTATATTGAATTAACATTCTTTTCCTTAATAGCCTATTGATTAGTCAGTAAAACAAGAAGATTACCGGAAGAATATACAAATATACATCATTTTAATGAAAATTCACTTAGTTTTGCACAAAAAAATATATAAAAACTTGGTTTCGAGCATGGCAAATGTACATACAGTCAAACTGCGGAAGCTCGAACAGCCCTGGGACTAGGTAATTTGTTCGAAATATCGGTAGTTCGACGTATCCATATTTCAGGGTACGAAGTGGTCAGTGAACGAGTTACATGTATTTTTATTGCATATTTATGACTTTTGTATTTGGAAATATCACACAGAACACACCACATAACTTTGTCATTTTACAGGAATCGGCTGTCTAATTAGTGAAAACGGCTTGTTTTTGGCCGCAATCGATACACTTTGTTAATGTTTTCTTTTTTTGAGAGTATCCATTTCGGCCGAAAGCAAGCTATTTTCACCAGTTAAACGGCCAATTCCTGGGGTTACTTTCCTTGCACATATCATAAAGTCATTTTATCAGAAAAAAAAAGAACATTTCCAGATATTGAGAGCAAAACATCACCTTGTTTATGTTCTAATTATAACTTCTATCAAGGCTACATGTGCGGATTAAGATGACAGATGCGGTTAATAAAACCTAATGTGTTGAAAAGCAATACTCTTCATGCAAACATAGCATCACAAAAATGACTTGACCCCTAATTTAGGTCAGCCACCTCGAAAAACAAAGAATTAAATGCGAAGTGATTATTCAATCACGGCTAAAAAATTTGTAATTGACACTTTGATCAAGTGTGTGTATATTTTACAGTAAGTGTTAAAAACATGCACCTTATCCAATATTTGACAGACGATTACCGGTGTATCCAATTAACAATGTAGGTGTGAAACCCAACATCTGATTGTTGACTAGCCCTTTGTTCAACTTCTGAGAGGTAAAATACACAGAAAAATTAATGACGAGACAGTGATATGTGTTCGAAAGTTCCAATTAAGGGTTGTGCGAGCTTTCCAAGGTAGAACAATATGAATTATATAGAGATTTCGCCGGGACCGATATCGTTGTTCGAGCTTTCTTTGGTATTCGAAATTACCCATATTCGAGCCACCGAAGTTTGACTGTATATGCCTGTTATATAGACCATTGAGTAAAAAACGGAGATAATTTGACCGAATTAAGGTTTAGCCTAATCTTTAAAGGCCCAGTAAAGTTCAAAATATCAAAGCAGGTGCCATAATACATTTAAATTTAAATCATACCATTTAAAAATATAGAAAATATTGTGGAGATGACTGTCTGTTATCGCGTGATCCGGCCATATGTTATTCGCTGGCAGAATAAAGAATTTTAAAATCAGGCAAAAAGTAAACAAAAGACACAAATGCCCGGCAAGTTTTAACCTAGTTTTGATATTAATTTCTCTGTCAGCGACTAACACTTGGACTGACTGCACAATGACAGGTTGTCATCTTCACAATAATTTCCATGCTTTTGAATGGTATGATATAAATTCAAATGCATTTAAACACCCGCTTTGTTTACATTTGGCCTTTACTGTCACTTTAATAAATACATACTTTCTAATGGAAATTTTTTTCTTAAAATATTCACACTTATAGTATTTATAAACAAAAAAGTAAAAATGGCACCTATCCGCTCTTATTTTGTCAGAAAACAGGGATGAAGGTCACTGTTATTTTTTTTAAAGGAAAAAATAGGACAAAAGCTCAGCAGACATAGTCGGAAAAGGAGAAATTGCTCAGTAGGAGCGATTTCTTCTTTTCCAACAATAATTTTCAAAGTGGAAACAGCTATACTTCAACAGCCTTCAATTTCATGCTTTTTTTTTGCTTGTTTGGTGTGTAATGCCCTGTCAACAGTATTTTAATTATTTCACGGTGACAGTTCACAAATCCATTTGTCAGTGCAGTGAAATATATTCAAAACAAATGTTTTTTCCCCCCGAATTTTTGGCGTTCATCTGTTCTTTCTTTATTGTCTGTTTCGATGATATCCTTTTGGCTTTTTCAACCAAGTTTTTCACAAAACAGCTGTTGGCTGGCACTAACTCTTCTGTCGAACAGAAAGCCCACTCTATACTCTACAGAGATGATCGTATTGAACACCTTTATATAATATGAGTGGCGAAACTGGAATCACCGTTAGATTCAATAAAACTATTTCACTTTAATTTTTAAATATGAAAGCTATTTAACGTTTGTATTGTTGTTCATTGCTGCAGATAGCTGATCAGCCATTTTTCTGGATAAGTCTCAAATCTGCCCACAGCTACACCGCTCTGTTATATTTTCCACCACAAGTCATTCTATTTTTACATCTGAAAGAAACTTGGAAGGATTAACCTCATGTATCTTCTAATTGTGATACTAATAAACCAGATTTCAAGGATCTGCCATTAAAATCACTGTTTTTTACTTCTACTTCTTTTGTTTAAACCACAGACTGAGAATAATTTGCAAAAAACAAAATGTTGATTGTTTGTACTGGAGTTTAACGCTGTTTTAACAGCTTAAGTCATATCAGGACACGGCGGTCAGTGTAACTACCCATGTATTTCCTGGCTTTTCTCACACCATTGACACAACTATATTTCCAAGACATTGACAATTTATCTCACCTGCATCAGAAGTGAGAGGCAAAAAATCGCCGGGAAGAAAGTTTGCCTCAACCAAACTCGCAACCGCCAGGTCACGAGTCAGATACCTTAACCATTGAACACAAAATGTAATATAGAGCGCGTTAAAATCGGTTGCAAAGCCATCAACAGTGTGCTGACCCCAACATTGGTCCACTCAGAATATAGAAACCCAGTCGGCAATGGATTAATCATTGCTTTCATTATGTACGCTAAGAAAAAAACAGCCTAGTTATTTTCAATTATTATATTCTTATCAGTGAATTACTGGAATTTTACAGTGAATAAAACCACTAGTGGTGATAAATAATCAAAGAAAGGGAATCAAAGTTTTCCCTATTCCCTTTCTAGGGCTACGAAAACACTGAATTAATTTTGGTGACTACCCGGCACATACATCACCTTTACGTGGACGCTGCACAAAAAGTACGAAAAATTGACTTACGACACTTTTGGAAGCAACCATTACCTTTCGCATCAGTCAAACAAAAGGAACCCAAATTTTCCCTTTTCTATTACTAGAGCCACAAAACCATTGAATTGGTTTTTCTATGACTACTCAACTCATGCGTAACTGTTACACGCTGCACGAAACCAACTTACAACACCTTCAGAAGCAACTGATACCTGTTGCACAAATCAAAGAAAGGGAACCAAATTTTTCCCTTTTCCCATACAAGGGCCACAAAAACATGGAATTAACTTTGGCGACTACCGCGCACATATGGGTGCTTCACTATTACGCACTCTGCTCTGCGCGAAAACATATATGTTCAATCGAAATTTTTCAGAATTTTCAGACATATATTTCAATTTAATTTACAAATTAATAACAACGGATGCTTTTTGACAGTACATGTACTGCACTCCTTCTAACAGGTATTTTCACCAAGACTCAAACCTGGATCCTTAACTTTGACACTTTAGTTACTAGGCAACCAAATCTTAAGATTTGTCTAAATCAAAAATATTTACAGAAGTCAAATATAGCTAAAAAATTTTTAATTTCACCTCGAAATAGTAGAAAATATTGTAGTGAAATGAGAAAATGCTGCTGATCAACAGCATTTTCTCTTCTTCCAACAATTTTATTAATAGCCTCCCTCCTCCCCAACCTGCCACTTGGCTCATGAAAGCATAAGTTTGGTAAACGGTGAACAGTGGAAGATGAAATATGACCATTGAGTCAAGATAGTTTTCCCAAAAATTAAAGATTTAAAGTTGCTTGTAAATGCTTTACTATGTGACACAATTTTAAACTTGTCCAAGTTCAAAGCATTTGCATGTTCAAATAATTGAACTTCCTTGAAATTGATTAGTAAAGACTGTGGGAAAAGGAGAAAATTCTAGTTACCAGCATTTTTCTTCCTTTCTGAAAATGTTTTCAAAAGGTCCCTTTTTCAGTTATTAAAACTCAGGACTGCTTGGTAATTGGTTAAAATAAAATTTTCTCATATGGTGACCATTCAACCAAGAATTTCTCTGAATTTCTAAGATCCTCCAATCCTCCAATAACAATAATAACTTAAACAATTGGTGTTATCTGCCAGAGCTATACTCCTTCCAACTGAACTTCCACCCGGATTCGAACCTGGATCTTTCACTTTACGGTGAAGATGTTTGCCAATTACATTATGAAAGTTGGGTGTTTGTGTGGACTATCGACTTTTTGAAAATTTGTTCACCAACTGCCTCTTTTCAAATCAAAGGTGGCTCAAATGATGGAACTTGTCTGAAATAGAGTAGAAAACATTAAGCGAAAAGGAGAAAATTCTAGTTCCCAGCATTTTCTCTTTCTCCGGCAATGTTTTAAAAATGCCTCTTTCTCACGGCTGTTACAAATTGGGATTGTTTGGGTTAAGACGGTAATCATCTTTTGAGCTACATCAATTTTTAAATCTGCAAATTCTTTAAATTTGATTTGGCCCAATATTTTGTTGTTTGGTAAAGATTAGTGTTTAACCGCTGCGCTAAAATATAAAATTCAGAAGCAACCTGTTGCTGTTGCATAAACTTTTTCCAAAAAACATTTTCTTGTTTGAAGAATTTAGAAATAGGTCAATAAAATACAATAAGATGTAAGAATAACTAATTATAAAAATAGATAAAATGGCAAAGCTGAGGATTCAAACTCTGAAAAAAGGGGTCTTGGTGCAGGGGTCTGATCCCTCTTTACCATAGAATAGGCTGAAATGACCCGAAAAATTAACATGAATATACAAACATTGCCCCCTTCCGATCAGCCAGTCAAATCTCAGGCCTCTCTTAAATTATCCAATCACGAAAGCTTTAAGAAAATCAAAATGGCGTCCAATCAGCCAATCAAATATCAGCTTTGTCTTCGAATTATCCAATCAGAAAAGCTCTGAGAAATACAGAATTGCGCCCAATCAGCCAATCAAAACGCAGATACACCCCTACAATCATCCAATCACAAAGCTTTGAGCCATTTAAAATGGTGCCCGAAAATATCGATAGAAAACTGTGAACAAAAATCGGCATAAAGGTGGATTTTTAGTATTCTTTGAAGGCTGTTATGCAGTCGTTGGCAAACTGCCATGCCTGCACCATCCACACATGCCAGATTTCACTGACAATGGGCGAAAATTTAAGAAAACGCAGAAGACCTTGTTTTGGTGTTTTCAAGCACCTTGCAAGAGTGGCTTCCCTTGACCCCTCGATCCCTTGATTCGATCTGCTTTTCTAATTCAGGCCAACTCCCATACTGCACATTGATACTTTGTATATGCTAAGATGATCAATGTACAGTGTAGAAACCCTAGAAAATAATGTCACAAGTGGCTAAAAAAGACTGAAGACTCTCAGTAGCAACTGCTTCCTATTGCATAAATCAAACAAAGGGAACTAAATTTCTTTTTTTTTTTTCAACCTCTTTATACCGTGACAAGAAACCCAGTTACGTTTACTACCGTCTCATAGGTGCCAGTTGCGCACCCGCGAAAACATGAAAAATTCACTTATGGCACATTCCATAGCAGACGACACCTGTTGCTCAAGTCAAATATAGGGAAGAAGTTTTTTTCTTTTTCTCTTACTAGGGCCATTGAATTGGTTACTAAGTCAGGCATTCTGCTATGCTGCACATTGATACTTTGATTATGCTAAGATGATCAATGTACAGTGTAGAAATCCCAGAAAATAGTGTAACAAGTGGCTAAAAAAGACAGAAAACTCTTTTAGTAACAACTGCTTCCTATTGCAAAAATCAAACAAAAGGAACTAAATTTTTATTCTTTTTTATCTCTTCATACGGTGACGATAAACCCAGTTACGTTGACTACCGACTCATGTGCCAGTTACGCGCCCTCGAAAAAAACATGAAAATTCGACTTACGGCACATACCATAGGAGACGACACCTGTTGCTTAAGTCAAATATAGGGATTTTTTTTCCTTTTCTCTTACTAGGGCCATTGAATTGGTTACAATGACTATCCAACCTATACGTGACTGTTACGTGCTGTGCATAAACTCGTAAAATCAACTTAGACACTTTCTGAGGCAACTGATACCGGTTGCACAAATCAAAGAAAGGTAAACCAAACTTTTCCCTGTTTTCTTACCAGGGTCATGAAAACATTGAACCAATTTTGGTGACTGTGTGAATCATGAGTCGATTTTATGTTTAACTGCTGCGCTAAAATATAAAATTCAGAAGCAACCGGTTGCTGTTGCATAAACTTTTTCAAAAAAACATTTTCTTGTTTGAAGAATTTAGAAATAGGCCAATAAAATACAATAAGATGTAAGAATAACTAATAATAAAAATAGATAAAATAGATAAAATGGCAAAGTTGAGGATTCAAACTCTGAAAAAAGGGGTCTTGGTGCAGGGGTCTGATCCCTCTTTACCATAGAATAGGCTGAAATGACCCGAAAAATTAACATGAATATACAAACATCCCCCCCTTCCGATCAGCCAGTCAAATCTCAGGCCTCTCTTAAATTTTCCAATCACGAAAGCTTTTAGAAAATCAAAATGGCGTCCAATCAGCCAATCAAATATCAGCTTTGTCTTCAAATTATCCAATCAGAAAAGCTCTGAGAAATACAGAATTGCGCCCAATCAGCCAATCAAATTGCAGACACACCCCCACAATCATCTAATCACAAAGCTTTGAGCGATTTAAAAGGGCGCCCGAAAATATCGATAGAAAGCAGTGAACAAAAATCGGCATAAAAGTGGAGTTTAGGTCTTCTTTGAAGGCTGTTATGCAGTCGTTGGCAAACTGCCATGCCTGCACCATCCACACGTGCCAGATTTCACTCACAATGGGCGAAAATTTAAGAAAGTAAGGTGGCAAAAGACCTTGTTTTGGTGTTTTCAAGCACCTTGCAAGAGTGGCTTCCCTTGATCCCTTGATTCGATTTGCTTTTCTAATTCAGGCCAACTCCTATCAATGTATAGTGTAGAAACCCCAGAAAATAATGTCATAAGTGGCTAAAAAAAACTGAAGACTCTCAGTAGCAACTGCTTCCTATTGCATAAATCAAACAAAGGGAACTAAATTTCTATTTTTTTTTTCAGTGTCCTAAATCCGTGACAAGAAACCCAATTACATTTTCTACCGTCTCATAGGTGCCAGTTAAGCACCCGCAAAAACATGAAAAATCGACTTACGAGACATTTCATAGCAGGCGACACCTGTTGCTTAAGTCAAATATAGGGAACAACTTTTTTTTCTTTTTCTCTTACTAGGGCCATTGAATTGGTTACTAAGTCAGGCATTCTGCTATGCTGCAATTGATACTTTGAATATGCTAAGATGATCAATGTACAGTGTAGAAATCCCAGAAAATAGTGTCACAAGTGGCTAAAAAAGACTGAAACTCTTTCAGTAACAACTGCTTCCTATTGCACAAATCAAACAAAAGGAACTAAATTTTAATTCTTTTTTATCTCTTCATACGGTGACGATAAACCCAGTCACGTTGACTACCGACTCATGTGCCAGTTAAACGCGTGCGAAAAAAACATGAAAATTCGACTTACGGCACATTCCATAGCAGACGACACCTGTTGCTTAAAGGGCAAATCAACAAGTTTCAGATATGGTTAATTTTCAAATCTACACTTATCAAATAGTAACCTGGTAATGTTGTAATTAGAAAAAAAAAATAGTAAAAGTACTTTTTATCAATTTATATTTCTGCTTATCAATTTTTATTACATCGCTTATCTCCCTTACTTATTGTTGCGTCCCTTGATTTGTGACGTCATAGGAGAGCTTGTTTCAATATGGACGTTGTTTACGATAGTGAACTGAGCGATATTGAAGACGAAGAAATAGACGATTCTGGGCCGGTAAGGCCGTACATGTACGAGCCAATTTTTAAAGAAACTTATCAAGTTTCTGAGGATGAAAGTACTTTTCGCCCACTGATAACGAAAATGACGATGTTGTGCCGGACGTTTCAACGTGTTAGGTATCGCGCGCTATTGAAATACGTCCATTACCGGGCGAACATCGCTTACAGAAATATTATTCTATACATGATAGAATTAAGTGTATGGCATAAACTTTGTTTCACGTGAAGCATTTTCAGTAGATTAACGGGCGGAATTAAAAAAAAAAGGACGGTTTCAAGACAGTTCCACGACAAGACAGTTGCCTAACACTTTTGAAGACATTTCCCCGACACTTTAGTTTCATGTCAAATAACCTTTTTCTTGACTTATACGATTGATAATCGTGAGATGTTAGTTCTAACTATTTGTTGATAGGTCCTTGTTGATATTTGTACCTTGTAAAGAATTCTGTAAACATTGACGGGTACAAGTTTATTCTCTCATGGGTGAAGGGTTACACAATAAATCACGATTTTCATAAGAATAAGAATATTTTGTTAAATGCTGGTAACCAGCATGAAATTTGATAAAAGAATATCTTCCGAGATTATTTCTTACCATACAGAAATACATGTACATCAGAGAGAGGGAGAGGGGATCTACCTGTGTGAAATACTTTTTCGCTGTTTACCTTGTACACATGATCCATTTAATGCAAAAATTTATCATGCATGTATAGCTATTGTATGTTCCATATAGACCTTCTCTGTGAAAGCCTGAAATTCTGAATTGTGTGCCCTGGGAAAGGATAGTGTAAATTTGTTCAGTTCTTGTTTGTCTTCTGCAAATTATTTCAATTTGGGTAAGTCTCAAATTGGTCTACAGACGACTTCAGATTCATTGTAAAAACATTGAAAGAGCTTATAACTATCAATTGGTCCTTTATCCACAATATTTTCTATTTTTAACTCTTTACCACACGACAAAATTTTAAACAGGTCCATATTGAAATCACTTGCAGACGACAAAATAAAGTTAAATATTTCAAAAATTGAAATTTGTTTCCAGCAGAGTAGAAAACATTGTGGTAAAAGGAGAAACTGCTGGTTACCAGCATTTTCTCCTTTTCCTACAATGTTTTTAAAAGGCTTGTATCTCAGGGTCGTAAAAACCAGGGATTGATTGGTAAAGGGTTAAATACAAATCCCACACATTGGGCACGAGATCTGGTTTAGTTCCCAGGAAGCAGTATCCGAAGAGATTAGTACGAGCTACTGACTCAACCGAATTGAAAGCATTTGGAGTCAACAAATTAAATTTTACTCACATGTTTGGACTTGTCTTTGATGGGGTAGAAAACATTGTAGAAAAAGGAGAAAATACTGATTACCAGAATTTTCTCCCTTTCCTACAATGTTTTCAAAAGGTTTTTCTTTCTTCACCAGGGTCGTTAAAACAAAGGATCGTTTGGTAAAGGGTTAAACTAAGTTAAACTAAATTCCAATAAACAATCACATTTTATCGGTCATATTTAAATGCTGTGGATTTGAAATATTCTAATTTTTTTATCATTTGGGTTAGGGTTAGGCTAAACCCTTACACAGATGGCAAAACTTTAGACTTGTCCACTCCACACTGAAAGTATTTGCAGACCACAGATCAAATGTGGCCTTGACAATAGGTTTGAGGGTAGAAAATATTGTAGGAAAAGAAGATAATTCTGGGTATCAGGACTTATTCCTTTTTTCACCCTGTCCTCAAAAGCCTTCTCCATTAGTGTGGTTGAAGGTCAGAATTTTGAGGTAAAAGGTAAAAGAATTGGTGTGTGAGCCTGGTCAGAAACATTCTGTTTCCTTATTTAAAAAAAAATGTATTATTTTTAATTTCCTCACTTTTGTCTGATTATCAGAGAAAATGACTTGTGTCAAATGTGTAATTTCAAAATTTTCATACTGACATGTTAAAAAGATTTTTCTCAGTAGCCTGTCTAGAAGACATAATATGGATAGGAACAAGGAAATATCCATAAATCAAAATTGTATAGATATAATTCAAAATTTGTTCAAAATGCATGTAAGTTGTCAAATCATTTTTAAGAGTGAAATGTCAAAGAGAAGTAGTGTATGGGATAAAAAGCTTTAACATGGGTTTACTGTCACAAACAAACATTACAGTGTAAAGGGGTGAGATATGCAAATGTTATGTAACCATTTCCTGTATTGTTTCAACTGGTCGGTGATGGATTTACATTTATGACCATGACTAGGGGTAGCCAGATACTGACTTCACCCTTTACCATACAAACCCTAGATCTAGTTTCCAATACCCAAAGAAAGAGTGTTTGAAAAACAGTGTGGGAAGAAAATGATGTTTGCTGTTCAAAGAATGATTATTATCCCTTAAAAGTTAACAGCATTTGAACAATGTCGACTTTGTTATTTGCAAAATTTATGATATGAATTTGGATGAATTTGTAATTTTGTTAAATGTTGAAATCATTTGGAAAAAGGGAGAGAACGGCAGCAATTTCTCCTTTGTCCAGAATGAAGCGGTAGAAAAGGGTAAAATAGTACGAATAACAATTCATGTATTCTTATTTCAAGAAAAAAAGAAATTACCTACTTCATGTTGGATTTTCTTTTTGGAAATTGCCGTTGTAGAATGTCTGTCTTTCGGAGTTTCAGTTTAAGGCATATCTCCTTTCGACTCGGAGTTTCGAATAATGTCGGCACAGCATCAGGTTTTAACCGCAGCCTAAAATTCCTATAACCAACTTCTTTTGCGAGTTTTGGACGTATTAAGAACTGACTGTCCTCGAAGTATTTCAGACACAATTTCGAGTGAACCGATGGCACAAAATCCGTCGCTACTGTCCGGCCCCGGTTTAAACGTTGAATCCATAGTTTCCTCCTTTTTAATTCCTTCGGAAATTTGAACATACTAATTCTTTGAGTTCCCGAATCGACGTTGCAGTCATAGGCTGCACAATTTACCATTTTTTCGACTCAATTCTCAGTTAATACTCAGATATCTGCGTACAATCATGCGCATTTCTACTTTATGTCTACTAACGGTATACACAGACTGCATCGACAATGACGTCACACAAGCACGGGAGATAAGCGAATCAGGGGAAGTAAGCCATGTACCATTTTTAGGGCCGTATGTCAGCGTGACAATTCGGCCGTGGTTTATGGCATGTTACAGGGTGGTATTTATGAAAAATGACGGACACGTGTTTTAATAACATCATTTGCACTGATTAAAGGAAAAAAACAGTCTGGTCAAAATATTTTAGGATTTGCCCTTTAAGTCAAATATAGGGATTTTTTTCCCTTTTCTCTTACTAGGGCCATTGAATTGGTTACGATGGCTATCCCACCCATACATGACTGTTACGTGCTGCGCATAAAATCGTAAAATCAACTTAGACACTTTCAGAGGCAACTGATACCGGTTGCACATATCAAAGAAAGGTAAACCAAACTTTTCCCTGTTTTCTTACCAGAGTCGTGAAAACATTGAACCAATTTTTTGTGACTGCGTGGGTCTTGAGTCCATTTTATGTTTAACCACTGTGCAAAAATATAAAATTCAGAAGCAACCGGTTGCTGTTGCATAAACTTTTTCTAAAAAACATTTTCTTGTTTGAAGAATTTAGAAATAGGCCAATAAAATACAATAAGATGAAAGAATAACTAATAATAAAAATAGATAAAATAGATAAAATGGCAAAGTTGAGGATTCAAACTCTGAAAAAAGGGGTCTTGGTGCAGGGGTCTGATCCCTCTTTACCATAGAATAGGCTGAAATGACCCGAAAAATTAACATGAATATACAAACATCCCCCCCCCCTTCCAATCAGCCAGTCAAATCTCAGACCTCTCTTAAATTATCCAATCACGAAAGCTTTTAGAAAATCAAAATGGCGTCCAATAATCCAATCAAATTTCAGCTTTGTCTTCGAATTATCCAATCAGAAAAGCTCTGAAAAATTCTGAATTGTGTCCAATCAGCCAATCAAATCGCAGACACACCTCCACAATCATCTAATCACAAAGCTTTGAGCCATTTAAAATGGCGCCCGAAAATATCGATAGAAAACAGTGAACAAAAATCGGCATAAAAGTGGATTTTTAGTATTCTTTGAAGGCTGTTATGCAGTCCTTGGCAAATTGCCATGCCTGTAGAATCTACACATGGCAGATTTCACTGACAATGGGCGAAAATTTAAGAAAACGCGGTGGCAGAAGACCTTGTTTTGGTGTTTTCAAGCACCTTGCAAGAGTGGCTTCCCTTGATCCCTCGATCCCTTGATTCGATTTGCTTTTCTAATTCAGGCCAACTCCCATACTGCAAATTGATACTTTGTATATGCTAAGATGATCAATGTACAGTGTAGAAACCCCAGAAAATAATGTCACAAGTGGCTAAAAAAGACTAAAGACTCTCAGTAGCAACTACTTCCTATTGCATAAATCAAACAAAGGAAAATAAATTTCTATTCTTTTTTTCAATCTCTTTATACCCTGACAAGAAACCCAGTTACGTTTACTACCGTCTCATAGGTGCCAGTTGCGCACCCGCGAAAACATGAAAAATCGACTGATGGCACATTCCATAGCAGACGACACCTGTTGCTTAAGTCAAATGTAGGGAACAAGTTTTTTTCTTTTTCTCTTACTAGGGCCATTGAATTGGTTACTAAGTCAGGCATTCTGCTATGCTGCACATTGATACTTTGAATATGCTAAGATGATCAATCTACAGTGTAGAAATCCCAGAAAATAGTGTCACAAGTGGCTAAAAAAGACTGAAAACTCTTTCAGTAACAACTGCATCCTATTGCATAAATCAAACAAAAGGAACTAAATCTTTATTCTTTTTTATCCCTTCATACGGTGACGATAAACCTAGTTACGTTGACTACCGACTCATGTGCCAGTTACGCGCCCTCGAAAAAAACATGAAAATTTGACTTACGGCACATTCCATTTGCAGACGACACCTGTTGCTTAAGTCAAATATAAGGATTTGTTTTTCCTTTTCTCTTACCAGGGCCATTTAATTGGTTACGACGACTATCCCATCCATATCTGACTGTTCCGTGCTGCGCATAAAATCGTAAAATCAATGTTAGACACTTTCAGAGACAACTGATACCTGTTGCTTAAATCAAAGAAAGGTAAACCAAACGTTTCCCTGTTTTCTTACCAGGGTCGCAAAAACATTGAACTAATTTTGTTGACTGCGTGAGTCATGAGTCGATTTTATGTTTAACCGCTGCGCAAAATTATAAAATTCAAAAGCAACCGGTTGCTGTTGCATAAACTTTATCCAAAAAACATTTTCTTGTTTGAAGAATTTAGAAATAGGGCAATAAAATACAATAAGATGTAAGAATAACTAATAATAAAGATAGATAAAATAGATAAAATGGCAAAGTTGAGGATTCAAACTCTGAAAAAAGGGGTCTTGGTGCAGTGATCTGATCCCTCTTTGCGAAAGAATAGGCTGATATGACCCGAAAAATTAACATGAATATACAAACACCCCCCCCATTCCGATCAGCCAGTCAAATCTCAGACCTCTCTTAAATTATCCAATCACGGAAGCTTTTAGAAAATCAAACAAAGGGAACTAAATTTCTATTTTTTTCAATCTCTTTATACCGTGACAAGAAACCTAGTTACGTTTACTACCGTCTCATAGGTGCCAGTTACGCGCCCACAAAAACGTGAAAAATTGAGTCACGGTACATTCCATAGCAGACGAAACCTGTTGCTTACGTCAAATATAGGGAACAAGTTTTTTTCTTTTTCTCTTACTAGGGCCATTGAATTGGTTACTAACTCAGGCATTCTGCTATGCTGCACATTGATACTTTGAATATGCTAAGATGATCAATGTACAGTGTAGAAATCCCAGAAAATAGTGTCACAAGTGGCTAAAAAAGACTGAAAACTCTTTCAGTAACAACTGCTTCCTTATGCATAAATCAAACAAAAGGAACTAAATTTTTATTCTTTTTTATCTCTTTATACGGTGACGATAAACCCAGTTATGTTGTATACCGACTCATGTGCCAGTTACGCGCCCACGAAAAAAACATAAAAATTCGACTTACGGCACATTCCATAGGAGATGACACATTTTGCCTAAATGAAAAATAGGGAATTTTTTTTTTCATTTTCTCTTACTAGGGCCATTGAATTGGTTACGATGACTATCCCACCCATACGTTACTGTTACGTGCTGCGCATAAAATCGTAAAATCAACTTAGACACTCTCGGAGGCAACTGATACCTGTTGCACAAATCAAAGAAAGGTAAACCAAACTTTTCCCTGTTTTCTTACCAGGGTTGTGAAAACATTGAACCAATTTTGGTGACTGCGTGAGTCTTTAGTTGATTTTATGTTTAACCGCTGTGTAAAAATATAAAATTCAGAAGCAACCGGTTGCTGTTGCATAAACTTTTTCAAAAAAACATTTTCTTGTTTGAAGAATTTAGAAATAGGGCAATAAAATACAATAAGATGTAAGAATAACTAATAATAGAAATAGATAAAATAGATAAAATGGCAAAGTTTAGGATTCAAACTCTTGAAAAAGGGGTCTTGGTGCAGGGGTCTGATCCCTCTTTGCCATAGAATAGGCTAAAATGACCCGAAAAATTAACATGAATATACAAACATCCCCCCCTTCCGATCAGCCAATCAAATCTCAGACCTCTCTTAAATTATCCAATCACGAAGGCTTTTAGAAAATCAAAATGGCGTCCAATCAGCCAATCAAATATCAGCTTTGTCTTCAAATTATCCAATCAGAAAAGCTCTGAGAAATTCAGAATTACGCCCAATCAGCCAATCAAATTGCAGACACACCCCCACAATCATCCAATCACAAGGCTTTGAGTCATTTAAAATAGCGCCCGAAAATATCGATAGAAAACAGTGAACAAAAATCGGCAGAAAAGTGGATTTTTAGTATTCTTTGAAGGCTGTTATGCAGTCCTTGGCAGACTGCCATGCCTGTACCATCCACACATGCCAGATTTCACTGACAATGGGCGAAAATTTAAGAAAACAGGGTGACAGAAGACCTTGTTTTGGTGTTTTCAAGCACCTTGCAAGAGTGCCTTCCCTTGATCCCTCGATCCCTTGATTCGATCTGCTTTTCTAATTCAGGCCACTTCCCATACTGCACATTGATACTTTGTATATGCTAAGATGATCAATGTACAGTGTAGAAACCCCAGAAAGTAAAGACAAAGTAGATAAAAAAGACTGAAGACTCTCAGAATTTCTATTTCTATTTCTAGGGCCATTGAATTGGTTACTAACTCAGGCATTCTGCTATGCTGCATTTTGATACTTTGAATATGCTAAGATGATCAATGTACAATGTAGATATCCCAGAAAATAGTGTCACAAGTGGCTAAAAAAGACTGAAAACTCTTTCAGTAACAACTGCTTCCTTATGCATAAATCAAACAAAAGGAACTAAATTTTATTCTTTTTTATCTCTTCATACGGTGACGATAAAACCAGTTACGTTGACTACCAACTCATGTGCCAGTTACGCGCCTGCGAAAAAAAAAAATGAAAATTCGACTTACGGCACATTCCATAACAGACGAAACCTGTTGTTTAAGTCAAATATAGGGATTTTTTTTTTCTTTTCTCTTACTAGGGTCATTGAATTGGTTACGGCGACTATACCAACCATACGTGGCTGTTACGTGCTGCGCATAAAATCGTAAAATCAACTTAGACACTCTCGGAGGCAACTGATACCTGTTGCACAAATCAAAGAAAGGTAAACCAAACTTTTCCCTGTTTTCTTACCGACCTTGTTTTGGTGTTTTCCAGCACCTTGCAAGGGTAAACTCCCCTTGATTCGATTTACTTTTCTAATTCAGGCCAGCTGCCATACTGCACATTGATACTTTGAATAAGCTAAGATGATCAATGTACAGTGTAAAAACCCCAGAAAATAATGTCACAAGTGGCTAAAATAGACTCAAAACTCTTTCAGTAGCAACTGCTTCCTATTGCAAAAATCAAACAAAGGGAACTGAATTTTCATCTTTTTTATCTCTTCATACGGTGACAAGAAACCCAGTCACATTGTCTACAAACTCATTCGTGCCAGCCATGCACCCGCGAAAACCATGAAAAATAGACTAATGGCACTTTCCATAGCAGACGACAACTATTGCTTTATTGCTTAAGTCCAAAATAGGGAACAAGTTTTTTTTTTCCCTTTTTTCTTACTAGGGCCATTGAATTGCTTACTATGACTGTTACATGCTGTGCATAAAATCATAAACATATGTGTCAGTTATGCACCCGCGTAAACATGAAAAATCGACTTACAGCACATTCCATAGCAGACGACACTTGTTGCTTAAATCCAATAAAGCGAACAAGTTTTTTCTTTTTCTTTTACTAGGGCCATTGAATTGCTTACGATGACTGTTACGTCCTGTGCATAAAATCGTAATTGTACATGCCAGTTACACACCCACAGAAACATGAAAAATCGACCTACAGCATTTTCATAGCAGACAACAACTGTTGCTTAAGTAAAATATAGGGAACAAGTTTTTTTTCCTTTTTTCTTACTAGGGCCATTGAATTGCTTACGATGACTGTTACGCGCTGGGCATAAAATCATAATCATACGAGTGCCAGTTACGCACCCACGAAAAAATGAAAAATCGACTTACGGCACATTCCATAGCAGATGACACCGGTTACTTAAGTCAAAAATAGGGAACAACTTTTTTTTTCCTTTTCTCTTTTTAGGGCCATTGAATTGCTTACAATAACTTTTACGTACTGCGCATAAAATTGTAATCATACATGCCAGTTTCAGAGCCGAAAAAAAAAAAAAAATGAAAAATTGACTTACGGCACATTCCATAGCAGATGACACCTGTTGCTTAAGTCAAATATAGGGAACACGTTTTTTTTTTCTTTTCTTACTAGGGCCATTGAATTGCTTACAATGACTGTTTTTGCTGTGCATAAAATCATAATCGTACCTGCCAGTTAGGCACGCGCAAAAAAAACATGAAAAATCGACTTACGGCACATTCCATAGCAGACGACACCTGTTGCTTAAGTCAAATATAGGGAACAAGTTTTTTTTTTCCTGTTTTCTTACTACGGCCATTGAATTGCTTACAATGACTGTTACGTGCTGCGCTTAAAATCATTATCATACGTGCCAGTTACGCACCAGCGAAAACATGAAAAATCGACTTATGGTACATTCCATAGCAGACGACACCTGTTGCTTAAGTCAAATATACGGAACAAGTTTTTTTTCCTTTTTAGCGGATTTGCTATATAGCAAATCCGCTTACTGTGATCGTTTTGACCAAATACATCATGCGTAACGACGCATGCGCGCTCACTTTCAGTTTTGCATGGCTGGCATAGAACGAACAACGCAGATCTACAAATGATATTCAGCTCTGACCCTGAACAAATCATACAAATAAGGTTTCATTTCTTTATCGAAATTTCGTCAAAACTAAAACATTTGTCAGTTTGAAATACAGAGTTTGTTCTTTTTTTTTAATATGGCCATATGCGTATGAACATTGTTTACACAGATTGCCCTCGTTTTTCATTCAAGAAACGTTCATTCATAGCTTGTATCGTTCGCTGCCAAAATAAACAATGAGATTAAGCAGTATTTTCTCAATAAAATTACATTTTCAACCATAGTATTATAACAGATATCTTTAACTGTTCAGACAGCTAGCTAGAATTTGGCCATAAATAATTTAAAGCCCTTTCGAGAACGAATACACAGTACCCATAAATTTGACTCGGCACCTTGTTACTGCTCTTCGTATAACGCTATCAATGAATTTCGAATTGTTTGAAACATTTCTTCGAAACGTTTGAAGAAATGGAAATCGTGCAATCTATCCAAAAAAAATATTTGATGTTTGATTTATGCAAGACTGCGTTGGTAAAGCTTCCAAGATTTCTCTCTAGTTATCGACGGGTCATTAAGAAATCCTTCATTTACAAACAAACGGCCCCGATCAAGTACGAACCCGGGACATGAATTTATACTGAGGATTTTTGTTGGGAAATCGTGTCCTTCTCAGTGAACTAGACATCCACTAACTTGAAGCCTCAGAGACTCAAACAAGCTCACTATTTGTCTTCAAGGTGTAGAAACCCATTTATACTCCTGATACATTGAATTTTATTTTGTTACGTTTCATGCAAGAAAAAAGAATGCAGAATTTGCAGACAGATTTATGATAAAGGATCCACAGGAATGCATCTATACGTCTTTCTATTTAGACATGTACATTTAAATTCTTTGATATATTTTTGATGCTTGGAAATAGAAGTGCATGTACAGAGCAAGTTGAACGTATTTGTACTTTACTTATAGAGTAAATTTTTATGATGAACTGCTGCTGCTGCTCAACCCATATTTAAGACAGTGACTTGTTTTATGAAAACAGCAAGTAATTCAAACCTTAGAATGAAAGTATGCCTATAGTTTTTAAAGTTTTATAGAGGGACATAATTCTTTTAACCATTAGGCTACTAAGTGCTACTCAAGGACCTTTTGCAGACAGTGATGATTAAGATCAGATTGCACAGAAAATGCAGTCTGATCTTCAATCTATATTTTTCCCTAAAAATAACTTTAAAATAGCAATAATTGGAAATGTACATTCGACTTCAAAATTTCATTTTGTTTATGTAAAGCTTATTTTTTACTTTGCATGGCAATTAACTTGTCACACTGAGTGTGATCTTGATCCATTCTGGCTACCAAAGTACCTTCAGCTTTACCAAGGGCAGGGATTTACACTGTTACGTGCTAGTACTGGTCGTCTACTTTCTTCCTCTTCTTTATAGGTCAGGGAAGGAAGGTTGCAGGAGAAAAAGGGGCAGGGAATGGACTCCAGTGTAAAGAGTAATTAAAAGTTGGGAAAAAAGACTCAACAAATAGATACTATAGATTTTCACTGTACAAGTAATTTAATTATTCCTGAAGAGCATATTAAATCAGGGGACTAAAGTAATCAGATCTAACATACAAATTCATTCAACATTGTCAAAGTAATCCGATATAGTTTCAGAATTATCGAAATTCTAGTCCTAAAATGACAAAAAATCCCAAGTTATCCCCAAAGAACTTCCTAAGTAGAAATGACAGTGGTCCTTATCTTAACATGTTGAATACCATAACAGTATCAAGAGAACAGTAAAATACATCATGTAATACTGAATATTAATTGCGAAGATGTCAGGAACAGCCTTAAGCTGGTAAAAAAATTAATTAAATAAATCAATAAACTAAGTGAACCTAGCTGAATTCAGAATAAAGTTAGATCTAAAATGTTACCATAAATGAAGCTTAACTTAATTTTCCAAATGAAGCAAACAAAAAAAAAAAAAAAAATGATCAAGATTATCAGTAGCTGAACCTACGAAAATTCAAAACTGGAGTCCCAGAATCTGCCGGAACACCGCCTTTTATACTACGGGTTCCAACAATTTTTCTGGTTGGATTTCCGACAGAAAGAATCTGTAGGAAAATTTCCAACAAAAAAGTTGTTGGAAAATTCATACGCCCGATACCACTTGCATCCGTAAATACGAAGAATACTGGTAATGTGCTGGGAATGATACAACTCTAGACAATAATGCACGTAGGGATAAATAATACATGTTATTTGTACCTAAAAAGGTAAAATTGAACTTGATTTGTCGTTTTTCGGCTGTTTAAAATCAGCGCTATATGACGAGTAGGATCAAGGTCGATGAGTTACCTGTGACGTCATCGATTTTATCCCATCATACATCGGGAAAATGACAACAAAAATGGCGGATGCTAAAAGATAGCGTGGGCATTAGACACCGAAAATCGACAGTTACATGAATACTAATGACAGTCGATAAACAAATACAACTCAAGGTTAGCCTTAAATTAATGTTCGTCTGATTCCTGTGCCGAAATAGGCTTGTCACGAAGTTTAATGGTGTAAAACACAATACGACATGGCTGAAATCGAGTCACATGTTCACTTAGATAAATCAGGGATCGTATATACTTCTGTGTTGTTTCAAAAAGAGTTAACAGTGTGGCAAAGTAAAAGTTGCTTTTGACAACCAATTTTTCCTTCTTTAATAATGGTTTTTTATTCTGTGTCAGAGAACTTAAGGTTATCTAATAACTTTGAAAGCTTTGATTTTGGACCAATTTGAAAACAGTGCAAGTTGTTTAGGACTTTGTACAAATTCGACTTTTCGCTCCTCATACAGTGGACAGCATTGGAAAACATTTGTAAAAGACCAGTTGCAGCCAGTGATCAATTCTTTTCAAAATGATTTCTGTGCTATTAAAAATATTATGTTTTTGCCTTTCCTTCAAATGTTTTTCATTTTTTAAATTTTCAGAAAAAATTCACATTGTACACAGAAAGTTTATGTTGAAATTGATATTTTAAAATTTCTCACTAAAAACATCAAGGCAGCCATGAATATTGAGCTACATGTGTGTTACAAAATTAAATGGTGCTGAAAAATGTGTTCCTTTAGCAAGTTTTAACTTAATGCCTAATAAATTTGATTTTACATAAATCCACTGTAGAAATCTTTGGAAAACAGTATGACACAAGGACCAATCTTTTTGCGATAAAATGTAACATGCAAATGGTCGGTTGCTTCCGCAAATGCTTTTTTCATTGAATGTAGACTTTTATCTCCTAAAACTTTTTCGCTGTGGCAAGTTGCAGTTAATGATGATGGTAAAAGTATTGTGTATATGAGATATTATTGATATATTAAACTGTCATTATAATCCTGGTGTATGTCATACAAACGCCCAAAATGTACTTCTCTCCCTCAACAGAGATTTTTCAAGTAGAAACATTCCCAACTCTAGTAATACATGGAATATGGATAGCTGCATTGTTTGCTGTGATACAATTGCAAAATTTGAAAGCAACCAACCTTCAGGTACACTTTGCCAGACAACAAAATTTGAGACTTGTCTGATTTGGAATTATTTGCAGACAAGAAATGAAATGTGTCACTTGTGTCTTTGCTGAGAAAATGAGAACATGCTTGCCAACATTTTCTTCTTTTCCCACAATGTTTTCAGATGTGTAAATATTTCCCACGGTAGTGAAAACTTAGGATTCAGGAATACTGGCATCTGTCACAGATTATTAGATAACTCCTTACCACAAGTGGCTTATAAGACTGTAGATACTGAATGTACTGTGTTGTTTAAAGAAACCAAAAGTATGTCAAATTTAATACATGTACTTTTAGTGTTTTATGACAATAGCGTGAGTAGTGGGAAACCAACATCATGATTCTCAGAGAATTTTGCACAACACAGATACATACATGTACTTCTCTCCCTCAAAAAATATGTTGATGAGGAAAAGCAACACGCAGCTTGTGCAGACAGTTGTGCAAATTCAAAAAACAAATAGATAAGTATAATGGCTGCTATGATACAACTAAAATGTTGTGAAACATTGCAAATTGAGCAAGGTTCCATCCTTAACTTTTTGCCAGATTACAAAATTTGGACATGTCTAATTTGAAAGCATTTGCAGACGACAAATGAAATGCAACTGAAATGAGGAGACTTGTTTTTCCTGGAGAAATGAGAAAATGTGACATGTACTTACCGGTAGTTTCTTCTTTGTTCACAATGTTTTCGGAAGTATGGATATTCCCCAGGTTAGTGAAAACTTAGGATTCAGGAATACTAGCATTTGTCACAGATAATTAAATAACTCCATACTTCTAGTGGCTTATTGAGCTATGCATACTAAATATACTTTGGTGGTAGAAGAAGCTCACAGCTTTCATATTCAAATACATTAATTTCACTTTAGCATTTTTCTTGCAGGTTTGTACAGTTCACAGCTGATTTGGTCTTTAATATTCCAAGTTTTCAAGCCCAGCTTCAGTGTTATACTAGCACACTTTATGCAGAATTACAAAACCATCTTCAATGTCATTCTTCTGTTCACAGGATGCATCACAACAGTATGTTGACAGCTCTTGAAACCATGTTTTGAAGTGTTTGTGCTCTCACAGTACATATCTGGAAAAAAAATATAGAACCAACTGAATTTCAAATTTCTCTTTTTTACAAAACGTAACATTTTAATTCTTCAGTTACGTTGCAAAATATGGTTTTATTTTCACATGGTTAGACTATAATGAGAATTTGTTCAGGATATGGCCAAATATCAGAGATCCAATCATTTTTGACTAATGTGCGGTACTGCGCTTCCACCTTTACTGAAATAACCCCTTTTTAGGCTGCCATCTTGCAATTAAGACCGAAAATAGCCAAGTTTTTGAGCCCACAGTTATCCAACCTTGGCATCGAAAATCACTAGATTTGATTTAAAAACAAAAAGAAATACTTACTGCTTATAAATATGTCAAAATCTGAACAAATTTATTTCTAAAAATAAATTGAGAATGCTACAACTATCACTAGGGTCCCGCCAAATTCACCACATTGGTCCGCCATTTTGTGATGAAATACCGAAAATAGCCCAGTTTTGAGCCCATAATTATCTAACTTAGGAATCGAAAATCAGCACAAAATTGGCTTTAATACATGGAGATGTACTCTATCTCGTGATTTTTACCAACATGTTGCTATTTGGACGCTACTTTATGTACTTAAAAAGTACTTTTGCACGTCACTAAATCCTCCTGCCGAACATCCCCTACGGGGCAAACATGATTAGGTCATGATTTTTTAACGCCAAAATAAGCATATAAAACAAAATCTCCGAAAAAATTGATGTTACATATATTCTAAGCATGTAAATATTCGGAAACTTACCTGTTGAGAAGGACGTATGGGATAACCAAGCAAAACGTTGATTAAAACATTGACCGTCGTACGCCGAAATTTAAGATGGCCGTCGTTTTTTCCTTTGCGGTCAATTCGAAAGAAGACACTGAATAACCGGAAGTTATACCGCGTTTCCTATCCCTGTATATAAGATCCCTGGATAAATTGGTTTACGAGTCCACGACGTCCGTCATTTTAATATTTACACATCGTTCACAACAAATGTCAAAGGGAAATTAAATGTTGAACGTTAGATATATGAGACTGAAAGATTAATAAGCCTATTTGCGCTAATGTTCAATTATTTACAGCAGCCACAAGTGGAACGTTACATCACATATGAAAAAAAGGACTATGTTCTGCCAGGTGATGAGTGATGATTTCAATTCTTTTCTTTAGACCATGAAAATGGATTCACTTAAAGCTGCATTGGATGTAATTAATAACCTTTTTACCAGTGTAAATATTGAATTTCAAGTATCTCATAATGCTACATCAGGTATTTTTTGCACATGTCCCTGCAATTGTTCAGTTACTTAGTATGCACGGTTGGCAAAAAGCAGGTTAATATGAGTATTGACCAGGCCGGCTGTTTTACAAGCGATCAATACTGGTCACAAGTGGTCGATTGGTGGTCGATTGAAGTGGTTGATTGGGATGATTTAATCACTGGCTTACATACCCGTCTGGTTTCTAAATGAATATTAAAAGCTCTCCTCTTACATCCTGTACATGAAGGTTTATTACATATTATCATCAGTATCATAGTTTTTATCAATAAGGTCCTTTTTTATTTGAATATAATTCAAAAGACACTATTGCTGGTCAACTGAAGAGGTTGTTGGATTGACTTTCCTTAATGAACTTACATAGATGTTGGTTCTTTTCAACCAAATAATTTTTATCTATCATCATTCCTTACAGAGAATGTAGATAATGTTTATAGTTCTACACACACTCTCTCTCTCTCTCTCCACAAACACATTCAAATTTTAAAAATATAGATAATTCAACAAAGTCTATGGTCATAAAAGTTCAAAGGTAGCATCATAAAGCAGCCAATATATAATTTTCAAGTAAAATTGCAGAAAAAACTGTCACACATAGGCAAACATGTGAAATATACCTGTCATTAATCTATAGACTTATTGAGGTACACGTGAAGAAGGCTCTAACTGATTAAATAAACAATGGTTAAGGATACATTAATCTATTTGAAGTATATATAAGTGTCTACTTACACCTTTAAATTGCTGTCAAAACACATTGAATGGTGTAGAAGTTGCCTCTTTCTAACCCAGTGGGTGTGGCTTAAATCAATTACCAAAGGGACAAATCATGTGTCCCTATTTTGGGTATTATACTTTACACCAGGCTTTATTCCTAAAGTGTGAAATATTGACTTATATGCAATCATGATAATATCTCATCATCAAGCAATTACGTAAGGTGTCAAACATGAAACCTGGGGACCTTATTTGGAACTTCTGCACAGTTTTGGAAAAGTTGCAATGGCTAGCTGATGAGTACCCTTTGCAGGGACAAAACAGTTTTTCCACTCAAGTCAACTCTTGCATATTGATGAATCCAACACAAATCATCCACTAAATAGCATAACTGTCCTGTTAAACCTCATCTGACCATTAAAGTTTCAAAATGACCACTACAAATATTCAATCGACCACTATCGACCAGTTTTGGAGTATTGACTGGGGCGGTTTTAACCGGTTAAAACTGCCGCTTAAAACTGCCCCTGGTTTCGACTGCTCAACTTTGGTAGTATGACTAAAATTCACAAAGACAAGGCTCAAAACTTCAAAAAGAAAACTTGATCTATATAGACACTGCAGAGAACCAGCCAAGCCCCAGTGAAACCAGAGAGGTACACAAATAAATAAGTTGTTGTCACTGTAAGACTGAAACAGTGTTGAAACTAATGTAACCACCAAAAATCAGTCATCCATCAAATTATTTTTGAAGGTAGTTACAGTCAATTTCATGTTTTGTGGCACTGTATGAGTTGACCTTACTTTTCCTTTGTAAAATCATTATTTTCTTGACTTGTTTCTTTATGAAGATACTGGTAATTTTTCAGTTATGTAATAGAAGGAAGGTACATTCAATATTCATGAATTACACATGGCCTAAATCTTAGAAAATACTAAACACACCACTTAGTTTTCACCTTTCAGACTATTACATAACAATTTTGATTTCAGGAATGAAACCAAGAACATTCTTTTGAAAGGAAAGAAGAAATCGTTGTACCTGAACAATCAAATTATTGTTTCTTGTTTGATTTTGTATTTCATCTTGAAATCAATAGTTTGAAGTTGTGTAGTAATTAGGAAGAACCCCTGAAGGGATTCCTAGGTGTTAGAGTTATGGAAAGGACAATGTGCTTTCAGTAAGAACTGACATACAAAATACCACTGTTTCTATTTCCCTGAGAGGACTCCTGTGTTGTTTTTTCTGAACCGTTTCAAAACAATGCATGCTTTATACGTCAGAATGGGGACAGTTTCTATGCTATGTAACAAGAGTAGATTAAGATCTGACTGCCTAACATAATAAAATTCCATTCTTATAGGCACACTATTTTAGATTTGAATTGTTTACAGTCTATATGATTATACCAACTATAAAAAAGTTTAGAAAATGTTGTGTTTATAGCCTGACTAGATTTGTAAAATGCTGTTGTAAAGATCAAAACCTTGATGTCTGAGTACAGAAGTTTCAATATTTCAAAAAAGTCTTGCATAATGATGAATAATGATGATTTTAGAAATGCTTAAAATTCTATAAAAAAAAAAAAAAAAGAAAAATATAGTCATCATGTTTAGTGTAGCTATGTAAGCTCACATGTTTACAAACCCTAGGGTGAGCTGTTAATATTTTCAATCTTGTTTAAAGCAAAGTCTCAGACAAAAACCACCTTCACTAGTTCTTCTGAAAACCCTTGATTTTTAGTTTAGCTAAAATTGCGAAATAAAGCTCAGCCAATTGGATAAGCTGTTTCAAAATTTTTTCTGAACATCCTTCAAAATGGGATAATATAGCCACACTTACCTAAGATAAAACACATTGTATCCTTTATGGTGTTATGGGATGGAGAAAAACTACTTTAGTAAGAATGAAAATTGAAAAACCTGTTGGTCTACCAATGTTTTCAAAAACTTAAGAGCCACATTTTGTGTGGCTGACAGAAATGTTAGATTAAGGTTAACCTTGCAGGCCAATTTTAGATCATTTGATTAATTGAATGGTGTTTAATGTCACTTTCAACATTATTTCAGTCATATACCTGCTACAGCTAGCTTATTTATGTATGTTTTTAGGGGGGTTTTAGCAGTACTAGGCTAGGGCTTTGAAGTGTCTTGCCTGAGGGTACTCTCACAGAAAACCATGGTGCTTCCAGTGAGGCTAGAACCTAGGCCATCAGGTAACAAGTCCTACACTTTACTGGTGAGCCATGCAGGACCCCATATCCATATTTAGAGGGGAGTTAATTTTTGTAAGATTGTTCAGATTAGTCTATGTCCACCATCTATGCATAAGTTACTTTTTGTTTTTTAAATTAAAACTGGTAATCAAATGGATGCCATTTCATAATTCATTCCTTCCCCATATGACAAGTTTTAGGTACTTTAAATGCATCTGCAGACAACAGTTCAGAAATTGATACAAATGAACTGAAGTTCACTAATATGATTGAAAACACTGTTGGAACAGGAGAAAATACTGTTTACCAGAATTTTGTCTTTGTCCCATAATGCTTTCAATTGCCTATTTCCTTCAGGATTATTAACACGGAGTGTTTGGTATTTACTCTTTAAAGTGTAAAAATAAACCAAAAAATAAAAATTTTCTCCAGATCCAGTTGTCAGATGCCATGACCTGACATGGATATGTTGTATACTGGTCTATCCCACAGATTAATGTAAATGTATAGCTTGTGTTTTTATAAGGGGACACTTATACTGTCTTGCTATAGAGCTAGCTTTTGTAGCAATGTGGTAGAGCGTTCGCCTTGGGACCTGAAGGTTCTGGGTTCAATCCCAGCCTTGGAAGGCTATTTAACAGAACTGTTACAAATACATATGATCAGTATTCGGAATACCTTATGGTTTGTCCAAACATGACCTATATTTGACCCTTTAATTTTGAATTTTGTGTCATACGAAGTTAAATAGGGAGAATTTTTTTGAGGACTTTTCTTTTTTTAGCCCTTTACACGATAGATCCCATGTTTTATGAGTCCTGTGTAAAAGGGCTTATTAAAACATTGTTGGAAAACAAGACATCAGTATTTCTTTTCTTTTATCCTAGAATTTTTTGTGCCCTATACAAATACAAACCACATAATCTGAGCCATATTTATTGAATTGTTTGTTAATGCTCTAAATATGGAGCTATTTAGTTTTTATATCAAAAATCAATTTTTTTAAAGGCCAATAAATACTACCAGATATATATTTCTTTTAATATAAAGTGTATGGTTAAATTCAGTAAATGATGCAATTTTGGGCGTTTGATAGTGAAAATGTACTTTAGCAATAGGTAACCCTGTTTATTTTTATCACATCAGATATAACGTCTTGATACTTATTTGAATATGAGTCATTGTCGACGATGCATGTTATTGATTATACCATTCTCACAAGGTTTTTAAAAACTGTGGCATGAAATCTAATAATAACCATTGAGGCTATGTAGCCTATTAAGGAAATACCAATTAAGATTTTTTTTTTTTTTTTTTTCTTAATATTAGCTTTCTTCTGTAGTAATGATTTTCCAGCCATAATTCAGTGATAAGTCATTTTTTGAGTTTGGTGAGAGTATGAAAATCTGAATACTGGTAGTTGGTTTTAATTTGGGAGAGTCAAAAATTTTGTCCTCTTGTAAAGTGTTCAGCAAGAAGGTGCAAAAATTTCATATTGCATGTGTAAGTAGCAATATATTGCACTCTTTCATCAAATTTGTATATGATTGCTGAAACTGATTGACAGACCTTAAAACTTTGTTTTTACAGAATTATCATTATATATCATTGTCATTGTAGCAAAAAATTTCCTGTTTTGTGTATTTATTTTTCTTAATCTTACTCATCAACAATTGAAGTATTCTATATATTTGTCAAATAATTTTCACTTATATAAATCCACCTTGGTTTGTTTCTATATGTTTGTATTTTCTAGTATGTTTACATGTAGCTTCACTACGCCATTCTGCTACAAAAAATGTTAAATGTTTGAATGATTTTGAAAGCTTTAGAAGAAAGGTCTTAGAATTCCGACGAAATAAACAAGAGTACATTGTACAGGTCTTTAATAAAGAGCCATAATTATCTCTAAAACTTCTTCAGTTTATGCTGATATTAGCCTTGAAAAATATTCCCTTTTCAAGACCGTATAATGTTATCAGTTTGACCTGAACCAAATACTGTCATGTTTGCGGACTAACCATCCTACTTTAAGTTTTAGCTAGTACACCACAATGTCACTTTTTTAAACACTGTGTATACAGTCCTACGCATATTTACAGTCCTAAATTGAATACTAGCATAAAATCATGTCAGATTGTTGGATCAAATTACTACTCTAATAAATTAGTAAAATAACAGTTGCTGCACAGCACACTTGGTAAACAAGTTAGACTCCCATTGTCCTTGTTTACTCTATTTATTACTTACATATTATAGATCTACATGTATTACATGTGATAAAAGATTTCAATTTTCATTACATCAAAACATAGCTTAAAACTGTTCAACAAATCCGCTTTTCAGGACTTTCAGTCCTTTGATTTCTTAATAGGGCCACTGAATTGTTTACGATGATCCCATCCGTATGTGACTGTTACGTGCTGCGTATGAAATCATTAAATCAACTTGGACACTTTCAGAAGCAACTGTTGCACAAATCAAAGAAAGGTAAACCAAATTTTTCACTTTTCTATTACCTGGTTCACGAAAACATTGAACCAATTTTGGTGACCACGTGAGTCTTAAGCCGATTTTATGATATCCACTGCGCAAAAACATAAAATTTACTTACGACACTTTCAGAAGCAACCGGTTGCTATTGCATATACTTGTAAGAAAAAAGGAGACTGACTTTTGCCCTGACCTTTTCTCTTCATACATAGACAAGAACCACAAATTGGTTTTGACGACTACCCACTTGCACATGGCAGATTTACACGCTGTGCAAAAACAGCCATGCGCGACATTTGTGCGCATGCAAAGACATAAAAGGTGAAACATGATACTAAAATTTTCCAATAAAAAATTTTGTACATGTTTGAAGAATTTAGCAATAGGCCAATAAAATAAAATAAGATGTAAGAATAACTTATAATGAAAATAAAAACATAATAAAATAAATAAAATGGCAAAGTTGAGGATTGAACCTCTGACCACCAGGACCCAAAAAAGGTCTTGGTGCAGGGGTCTAACCCACTGCACCATAGAATGTGCTATAAAGACCTGAAAAATTAACATATATCATCACCTTAATGCAAGAACTCAATAAGTGCATTTTTCTTTAAAAAAAATCACTTTTTTTTGCATTAAAAGACTCTTAACTGTGATGCAGATGTCCTGAAAAAAAATTCAGAGTGGTTTTTTTTTCATAGTTTTAGGGAATTATGCATACCAGGTCATTAAAGACTTATAATAAATGTTTTGATTAATTTTGTAGTTGAATTTATCGTAATATTGCACATAGGTATAAATGTTGCTTTGCTTTAGTTGTTTTAATCTATTGCAAAATGTAAAAGTTAATAACAATCTATAGGAAAAGGAAAATAAGATTTTTTTTTCTTATTTTTCTTTAGATTGTGATTATTAGTGGATTATTTAAACCGATTGACTATTTATGAAACGATTTCTGATGAAATAAATAATAAATGGTGTTGTGCATTTCATATGTACGTGTGTGTGTTTTAGTTCATATTTGATCTTTGACACTGTCTGATATAATTATGCAAGGGGCTGTAGCATAGATAGGCTGAAAAACAGTTTAGTTCAGCTCTTTGCTAAACGTCAATAAATTAAATGCACAATGAAATATTTAATCAAATGATCTATTCATCAGGAGTAAGCAAAGCTTTATGTCAAGGGGTGGCAGGGATTATGGTATCAAGTTTTGTTAACCCTTTACCACACAATCCCAAGTTTAAACGACCCTGAGCAAAAGGACTTTTGAAAACATTGAGGGAAAAGGAAAAATGCTGCTAAACAATAATTTCTCCTTTTCCCACAATTTATCGTAATTCACACTGTTTGTTTTGCTTGTAGAGTTTGTATCCAGAATTATTACTGTCAATGTTTGTTGGGGATCAGTTTTTTTGTCTACGTTTCTCGGTACAGTACTCACCCACTCAGGTGACGATAATGGCCGCTTTCCCCCGCCTTTCTTTTTTCTCATTTGGTGAGATGAAAGTCCAAAAAATCACCTTTAACACACTAGTTTCACTACAGTAAATAGTTTCTCGGATAACCTTATAACTAATTTATGCTTAAGTTATTAATTAGCTTAAAAATCCTACTCAATCTCCACAAAACAGTATTTTTCTAATTTTTCTTTATGAGATTTGAAAATTTCGAACTTCCATTTTTCACGCATGCGCACTACTTGGAAGAAATAAAGTATTTGTTTGTTTGTTTCTTAATTAATCCATTGTGTAAAGTAGCGCTGATCAATCAGAACTCTTTGCATATTGTCAGCCATTATCATAATGCAAACTTGTCTACAGCCTCTGCGTGTATAGATCTCACGTCTGTGGTACAACTTCGCAAAGCACATATTTTTAAATTTTCTTAAAATCAAACGTTTAAAACACAAAATAAAAAATACTATCGCACCTCTCTAACGTTAACAGTCGTTTATTTGGGAGCCGAAATAGCAGACTGCAAGGCTGCACATCGGGTAAAATAAATGCGGTGACCTGATTGGTCAAATATCGATTTTCACGGATCCATGTATCAACGCCCCCATCGTTGATATACTAGGAGTATATTTCGCAGATTCGTGCCTTTATTCCGACTATTTTCGAGCAGAAAAATATTTAATTTTGGACTTTACTAGGGCTTTAAAATGTTCCCCTCGTATAAGCCATGCTCTAGCCAAAGGGGATTAACGAATCTCCGTGATACATTATACCATGCAAGTCATCACATAATCATGGATACATAAAATCCATTTTGTCTAACGAATGACTGTACCCTAAGGTAGAATGGTCCCTTTTCATGCAGAAAATTGACAAAAAGCAAAAAGTTTCAAACCAGGTCAGCCTGCGCGGACTGGGAAAGCTGACCTTGGTCGATAGTTTTTGCAGATCCATTAAGCCCCCTTTTCACAGAGCTTTGCTCATTATATTCTGAGCAAGTATCGATAAGACATCTTTTTCTCGCTTTATTTTGTACCGCTAGAAAACCCCAATCATATCGTAATGCTGTGAAATCCAGGTCTGTATTCACCAAACTTTTCTAAACTCTCGACTAAGAATAAGAACTATTCTCAAATCTAGACTTCCCATGAAAGTTCTTGAGAATAAGCCTAAAAATAGTTTGGTGAATACAGAACTTGTTCAGAAAAATAGCAAAAATAGAATTAGGTCAAAAGCCAGGACAGGCCATTCTGTTTCAGCTACGTTAAAAAAAAGGAGGGGGATGGGGTAGCTCTCAAATCAGTTATTTCGTGCTTGGAAACGATGGCTAGCATAAAATCATATTGAACAAAACAAATATTTTATTAGATGAGAATAAAATGTACATGGTCAATAGCTACACAATTTTTACAGGAAAACATAACAAAAACTAAAAATTCAAAACCCTTACTTTTGCTTTTTGACTGTAAACTCCATACCAAACAATCCCCAAGTTTTAACATCCCTGTAAAAAAAAGACTTAAAAAATGGTATGGTAAAAAGGAGAAATGCTGGTAATCAGCACTTTCTCTTTTTCTACACATTTTTTCGACCATTCTCGTGTTCTCCATATTATTTTCCACCCTCTGACACATCCCATAATATCTGCAGTATTTTATTTGTCTTCTGCAAATGCTACCAGTTTGGATTTCTCTAAAGTTTTGCCCTCTGGTGAGGTGTCAAAGCAAATCACAAAATGGCTGCGTTTCCTTCAGATTTAAGGTGACCTAGTTTTACATTTGAAATGGCCCACTTTCAAATTCATTCAAGATATCAAGACAAACATTCTGACAACTTTTCATTTAGATTGAACTGACAATGTGGCCTTTTGAGTCTACACAAGATTAATCAAGGATTTTACTTTGTTACCAAGTTTTTGTTTCTATGTGACCCATTTTTAAATGCCTTCAGAAAATTATCAAGACAAACATTCTGACCAACTTGCATGAGTCCTGGACAGAAAATGTGACCTCTAGAGTGTAAACTATGATTGACCTTGTGACCTAGTTTTGACCGGAAGCGTCCCGTTTTCGAACTCATTCAAGATATCGAGACAAAAACTCTACTAAGCTTTCACGAATATTGGACTGCAAATGTGGCCTGTAGAGTGTATACAAGATTCTACAAAGATTTTAAGCTGTGTCACAGTTTTTGTCCTTTCGTGACCCATTTTCAAACTCCTTCAGAAAATTATCAAACTAAACATTCTGATAACTTTCATGAAGATTGAACAGAAAATGTGACCTGTGGACTACACACAATGTTTTCCAAAGATTTGACCTCGTGATCTAGTTTTTGCTCTACTTGACCTACTTTAAAACTTGCCAGGGGTATCATCGAGACATACCCTCTGACCAATTTTCATGAAGATTGGACTGAAAATGTGTACACAAGATTTTTCAAAGATTTGACCCAATGACCTAGGTTTTGACCGAATGTGACCTTCTTTCAAACTGATTTATGAGATCAGTAACACAAACATTCTGACAAAATTCCATGAGTAATGGACACAAAAGATGGCCTATATAGTGTACTGAAGGGTTTTCTTAGATTTTACCTGATGGCAGTTTATAACTCGACATGACCAATTTTTAAACCAGCCGGAGATATCATAAAAACAAAACATTCTGATCAACTATCATGAATATTCGAGTGAACATGTGGCTGCTAGAATGTACACAATATTTTCCTTATATTTGACCAGGTGACCTAGTTTTTAACTCAACGTGACACCTTTTTATACCTGTCTGAGATATTATCAAGACATACTTTCTGATACACCGTCATGAGTTTTGGACAGAAAATTTGGTCTCTAGACTGTCTTGTTAAGATTTGACCTGGTGACCTAGTTTTGCCATATCGTGACAAAATTTCAAACTTAAGATATCACCAAGACAAACGTTCTAGCCAACTTTTAGGAGTACTGGATGGAAAATGTGACCTCTAGAGTTACACAAAATTTTTTCTTATTTTGACCTGGTGACCTAGTTTTTGATATGAGGTTACCCTCTTCCGAAATGCCTGAAATATCATCAAGACAAACATTCTGATATACGTTCATGAGTTTTGGACCGAAAATGTGGCCTCTAGAGCGTACAGTAGGTTATTCAAAGATCTGACCTGGTGACCTACTTTTTGACCCGCCGAGATCCATTTTCGAAGTCGTCCGAGATATTATCAAGAAAAACAGTGACAAAAATTCATGAGTATCTGAGTGAAAATTGAAGCCTATAGAGCTTACACAAGGTAAAATGTGACGACGCATGAAGAACGACGGACGACGGACACAGCACGATCACAAAAGCTCACATTTAACACGTCGAAACCAAATTAGCTAAAAAAGGGGGGGATAAGTGTGTCAAAGATATTTTAGGGGTTAACTGGCCGTCAGATCTGATATACATTCCCTTTTTTGATGTTAACAACCTGCGCAAGTCTATAGTGAATGGTTAAAATTATAGAAGATATAAACGTCTTATTCCTAGATCCAACTTCTTTTCCACAAAAATGTTTTGAAAAACTTTCCCCTAACTGGAATTGAGTATGGGTATATCTGCGAGGTAAGGGGTTAAATATTCGAATCTGTGAACATCTTTTTCTGGGCGCCAAAATCTAATGACGAAGTTTGCTTGCATGTCGAAACAACAGTGGTCGCGGTCACGAAAGGCGAGCGGCTTTGTGATGATTTATTCTCACTGTCTGTCGATGATGCCAGTGGTTCCACCTTGGTCTTCAAACCAAACAGTCTTCGGACGTCGTTCCTGAAATTCCTGAATAGAAGTAATAAACAAGAGAAATAAAGAATTTCAGACAAGAAAAAAAATGTGTTGTGGAACACGGAAGGGAAAGGAAGAATTATAGATACATGTATCTGATTGGTTTTACTGCTTATTTCACCAGTATGCTGGCCATATTGCGGTGACAGCTTACTTAACCCTTAACCAGATAAAATAATGAAATAAATTTTCAAGCCGATAGAACAACCTATCAGTCTGCAATTTCAAAGTTATTTTGAGGTAAATATAACCACCTTAATGGACAGTGTAGATGCAAGATCAGACTGCACGTTCTGTGCAGTCTGATCGTGATCTACACTGTCCGTAAAAGGTCCTTTAGTCACGCTTAGGGTAAATAATGTTCCCTGGGTAGTTACACCGGCATCAGCAAGAACCCAATCCAGGAGAACCTGGTTAATGTTCTCAGCGAGGATGGCACCGGAAGATCGGGATCCTTGAACCCAAACAAATAAGTAATATACGAAGACCCAAATAATAGGAGAAACAAGGAATGGACGAAGACAAGGCAAAAGTATGTGCATGGTTTGTCTACCATAATTTTCAAAACCCTGAAAGAGCAGAATAAACCTTACAGGTATGCATTTTAAGTCAAGAAAAAGGATCAAAATAATTGCATTCTCAAGGTTGTTCTTGTCCGAAATGTGTCAACAACAGCGAGCAGTGAAGGGCAGCGATTAGCCTGCTCATTTGTGCAGTATGATCTTTATCTAGAATGGCCACAGAGGGAACTGATATTGTAATAAGCTATAATACATGTAGTTTATTGGCATTTTATCGGTATTAAAGGACTGAAATCATTACCATTGCGGAGATTGTGGACAGAGACCAGACTGCACGTACTTGTAGCCTGATCTTGGTCTACACTTTCCACAAAGAACCTCACTGGGGTCGTATTTTAGGTTAAAGGAACAATATGTTTGTGAATTAGAAGAGAAAATGTTTACCTCATGACAGCGTAATAGATAAAGAAGTTCGTTGAGGAGTGCGCATGCGCAAGCAAGGTCACAAAGAGGTGAGTCTCGTAGGAGTACGTGTCATTGTGGTCGGCGACCAGTACAACTACGTACGGTGTCCAGAAAACCAGGAACACGGCATACACCACTGACAGAGTCTTTGCTGTGCCCATTGTCTTTGACCAAACCAGTGTCTTCTGGCTGTAAAATGATATCCAGAGCATGGTATACAGATGCCAACGCTCGAACAGTTGCTTTTCACAGTGAAAATTCTTAGTCGAAAAAGGGCCATTACGATACCAACAGACATCAGTCTTACCTGCCCTTTTTGTATGGGTTCCCCCTTTTGGTTGTTAACAACTAGCATATGTTTGAAGTAAATATTGCCTATTTCATTTAACCTGACCCTGGTCAACGTCATTTACATAAATTGAAATTCTATTTTTACCCACAGATTCGCATGGGGCTGCATCCGTCATATTTCCCGAATAGCCACGGAAATATTTCGTGTGGTTTGCGCAAATTAAATTGCCTACCTGTGTACATAAGTACATATACTTTCCTGTGTATATATAATTTTCCGAGTAATGGTCGGAGTTCTATTTATATGCCTAATTATATATTCAGCTTAAAGGTGGCCCTTCAGATTTTGGGACGAAAATTTTACAAAAATAAAAAAAAATCATCCTTATACTCCCAAAGCCTTTTAATTTTCATTCATAAAACCCCAGTAGCCGAAACCCATCCGTCAACAAGAGAAATTAGAGATTTACTACGGCCCAGGTCGACACCGACGGGAAACACGGTCTATTTTTAAATGAGCAACTCGCTCATTTACATACCGGAAATACACAGACGAAGCTTCAAACATAGCGTTCGAAGAAGACATTATGGAAAATAATTACATGTTTGTTATGTTATGGAATTTAAGCGTCATTAGTCACGTGCCAGTCACTTGACATTCCCACAATGCTTTTTTGATTTCTGGCGCGAAATCTAAAAATAACCTTAAGAGGCTACGTAGCCTTTTAAGGGAACACCATCGAAAAAAATTTTTTTTGTAATTTTATGATTCTTAATTATTGATGATTTGTATTGTTTTTTCATATAAATTTCAGTGATATATATATTTTTTAATTTGGTGAGATGTGAAAAATCTAAATACCCACCTTAAAAGGTCAGAATCGGGTTAAACGAAGTGGACAGTATCTCTAGATATGACAAAATTTATTTTTCTTTTTGCGCGACGACGACGGTGAAAGGGCTGCGAATATACTTTCAGTCTTACAAAAAAGTCATCAGAGCTAATATGATATCAATATCTCATTAATTTCAAAATAATGGGGGGGGGGGGGGGGGGAGAGGGGCGCAGATGGTAGCTTCTGTTAAACTACATAATGTTAGTGTAATTGGCTTTAACTAAATCAATTAAAATTACTTCTCTACAGCCAGAGAGGAAAAACGCTGTTAAAACTTTATTGTGTGTATTATGGTTCAGATATTGGTCAGCTATGTAAACATAGGTAAATAATTGATAAATATGGTGTACCGGATAAAGAAAGCCAAGGGATTTGTCCTCAATTAAAACCGGAAACGACAACAGCGATAGCTTGGAAGGCCTCTAAAGCATGAAATGCATTTTCTGTCCTTAGTAATCTGTGCAACCTTGCAGCCGTCATGGGCAACATTTGGTATGAAGACACAAGAGTGATTGTTCTTTCATAAAATAAGGATGAAATGGGTTAAAAACTGGCTGAAAACTGACTGAAAACGAGTATAGATGTATCTTTAAAACTTTACCTTGAATGTAAGTGAGCCAAAAAAGAAACTTTCGTAAAGTACGTGCAAAGTTTTCAAGGTTACCGGTTGGATGAACACATAAATATACACCTGCGGTATTTTCTAAACCGTTATACTTTACAAAATCGGTCAGTTAATCCCTAGATAAAAGTCCAGTCGGCTCGTTTAATGCTAAGTTTGAGTAAGGGATGTACATGCCCGGTCCACGTGTTGGATATTTGTTTATAACAAAGTATTGCTATTGTCATAAACCTACTGGAAAAAAAATCGAGAACGTTTAAAAGAAAATTTTATGATTAGAAATTTCAATGCCAAAAATTTTGGAAAATTATGAGAGAGGGCCTTAGGCATGCTGGAGACTGGGCTTCCCAATGTAGAGGTTGTAGCTTGTGTTGGTAACCTAAATCCATGCAAGCAGTCAGGAGCCTTCGACGACGATTTGCTCAGACCGAGAGTACATGCACCTTACCACGGAGCCCAAGACCGGTATATCTTGAACCAGCTTCTGCGACATCGCACTCGAACAGCAACACCCACAGCTGCTGTTATCCCCTGTACTCGCAACGACCGGATTTCAGCCCAGACAGTGTGAAATGGTTTAGGTGATACCGGTTTGCAAAGCACGTAGCCCGCTCGGTTTTGACGAGCTGCAATCGCAATAATAGTTTTGGGTCATTGGACACATAAACTGAACAAGACAGTATTGGCCGGCATTAATGATGGGTCGATGTTTGTGTTGCCTCGAGCTGATGTCCGTGTACGATGATTGTTATGAATGAACGTTATGCCGTCTGTTACGTGACTGCAACGCTATCTTTTTCGGGGCGGGGGTGGGGGCAATTATGGTGCTGTGGCGGTATTGCTTACAGGTATCGCACGCAACTCGTCGTTATCTACGGAAATTCAAATGCCCAAAAATATGGAGAAACAATTTTAGGCCCTCATGTTGTCCCTCTGCTTCATATCGACGTTACAACGGGATAATGCCAGACACCATGTTGCCTGTGTTCACAAAATTATATCGTTGATTTGATCGACAGCTGGCCTCAAAAAGCCCAGATTTGACCCAATAGAACACTTATGTGAAATGGAATAACATCCCACAGACTGACTTAAACAAGCATGTGCTCTCAATGCGACGTCGCTGTCAAGGAGTCAGCAATTCACGCAGTGTTCACACGTGCTATTCGTACTCATTAAATATTGACTTTTGGAATCGATCCATTCCTCATTTTAATTCAAATTAAAGAATCAAATTGATACTATCTGTCCGATATGCCGATATCAAAAGATTCAAAAGACATTCCGGTGGCCAGTACACCTATCAGTTTGTTCCTGGATTTTTTTTTTGAAGTATTTTGCAAAACACTGATATTTTCAAGAAGATATAGAAATTTTCTAAACAGTTTTTAGCAGTGAGAAAGAAAGAAATCTTTTCATATTGACCAGCAACAATCCATAAGAGTTCAGTCTAGCTGGGATTAGCTCTCACTACCCGTGGGTTTTCTTGACCTGTACTTAGCGACTTTGCTACCTGACTAGACAGTGCTTAATTAGTCTAGGTGCTGGTATCCAGAATTTTCTCCTTATACCATTATGTTTTCTACCATATCAAACACGAATCGCATTATCTCAGGAATATTTAATGTGTCATCTGCAAGTGTTTTTTATTAGTACAAGCCTATAATCTTTTCGTCTGGTAAAGCGTACTTACCCAACGACGTTCTTTTTGCCTTTCCAGATGACGTTGAGCATGGCTGCATTGCAGTAACCCAACAAGACAAACGGCGCCGAGATTAAACCAAGTGCTAGAAACAATGTATAAGATCGACTGGACTTCCGGTCCCAAATGCACTGGTGTGATTTCTCGTCAAAGAAGTGGCCGGACCATCCGAGAAAGTTGGGAAACTCCGCCCCGAAGCCCAAGACCCAGGTCATAACACACATGACGGTGGTAGAGCAGTTGGTGTATATCTTGTTGTAGATGTTGTTGTGACAAATAAAGATCCACCTATTGACGGTCAGGGCGGTTAGATTGAGAAACACACAGATACAGGCTGTCAAACACATAGATGCTATCATGACACAGATCCAAACGTCCCCGTTTAAATGCGCCATACCGAGGAATGCACCTGAAAATTGAAAAGCAGAAAAGTGTATGAATTTTTATTGGCTGTAAGAATTGAGCTGACAGATCGAAGCCGTGTTACAGTTCACCGCATTTTACATTGAGGTAAAATAGGTAATTTCAGGAAAATCACCGTGAGTACCCCTTTTCGGCTATAAGTCGATAAATACAGTATTTGATATGTATGATGCATGTGTTTAAGTAGATCTACGCCGAACACTTCCGAACTGGCTCTAGGCTACTAAAATGAAAAATAAACTCATCGACTCATGTCAAAAGTTAGCCACGTCATGCCAGGTCAATTCTTACAGCTAATACACTTGAGCCATACTCTGTGAAATGGGGGCTAAATGCATCTGCAAAAAGTTTCGACTCATGTCAGCCTTCACAGTCTGCGCAGGCTGACTTGGGCAGAAACTTTTTGCTTTTGGTAAATTTTCTGCACGTTATAAGGACCATATTACTCATGATTCAGTTGCTTTTTGACAAAATGGATTTAATGGATCCATAATTACATGATGACTTGATTGGTATATTACATCACAGAGATGCATCAAGCCCCCTTTTGCCAGACCATAGCTCATGTATTTGTTCATTTCTAAACAAACTATGCCCCGTTTTTACGACTTTATAGAAGAAGTCTTTTGAAAGTCTTGTGACAAGCTCAAGCTTCTATAATCGATATAAAACACAAGGTGTCCAACTGTTTAACCTGCCGAACACCGCACAGATTCAAATGTTGTCATTTCTCTAATACTTCTAAACTTCAATGGAAAAGGTCCTTACTTTCATTGTGCTCTGCGATAGTATATCTTCATTCTGGTACATACATGTAGAAGGGAACAAATAGATTAATATCTCAAGGGAGTAACAATTGGTTCTGCGGGGCTCAGTACTAAAGTAAGGGACTCGTAACTGGAGGCCACTGGTCGAGCCCCACCCGATCCGCTTGGCCTTTCATGGGAGGTCATTGGGCAAGACACTTTACAGCCTCAGCCTAATACTGGTGAAACTCAGGAAATAGATAAATATGTGAGCTGTCGCCGTGATATGAGTGAAATAATGTTAAAAGCGGCGTAAAACACTATTCAATCAATTAATCAAGTATGTAATACAGGTCGAAACTTTGGAAGAATACAAGTGTTTCTCCGAACCAAACGTAAAATGGAAATTCTAATACCGCAGGGAATATATTGAACGAATCTGATTGGTCAATAAAATATGAATATCAGCTTTGAATACCGGCTTGATGCTAAAAATTCTTTGATCAAGCATATTTTTCTCTCCCAATTCATTAGAAAGAAAAAAAGTTTTACTGTAAATTTTTGTATACAATGTCTCAATAAGTATATAGATTTAGGGAAAACCGTCAAAACAATATCTTGTGCATGCTTATTCAAATAGATCTCGTACATACAGTGGAATGCCGGTCATTTTGCTACAAATTTCAAACATATCAATGCAAAATTATGTTCAGATGAATTTTACCAAAGTCGCTTGAAACCCGCCGTAATAAAAGAATCTTGAATCGCACTATTTTTGGTTGTTTGGAATAAACATTTTATTTTGAAATTCGCTGCATCGATTACCATTTTGGAAAAAAAACTCCGGTTCTGTAACCAGGAAGCTCAATTCAAAGAGGTCAGTATTTGAAACAAAAAAAAAAAAGAAATTGCCACCTAGCGGAAGATAGTAAACCTATTGGACGAATCTGATTGTCAAAACTTGTAAATTATCTTAGAACACGATAAAATTAGAGACCTCTTCCATCCTTGTTAAAAAATTATGATACCGACAACTGACTCCAAGTGGTGTTCGACAGGTATACTGTTGAACACTTTGTTGTGCGATAATTGGGCTGCAACACGCGAAAAGGGGCATTCGGACATTTGCGTAAAGTGTCGTCTCGGATCAGCCTGCGCAGTCCGCGCAGGCTAATCCGAAACGACACTTTCCGTTTTTATGTAATTTTCTGTTTTGCACAAGTCTACTGTAGCACAAAATGTAATGTAGTCGTAAAGTGCCGTCTCGGATTAGCCTGCGCGGACTGCGCAGGCTGATCCGAGACGACACTTTACGCAAATGTCCGAATGCCCCTTTTTGCGTGTTGCGAACCAATGAACCATGATCTGGCAAAAGAGGGCTTAATGCGTATCCATGATGCATTATATCAAGCAAGATATCACCTTAATTACGGATCCATAAAATCCGGTTTGTCACACAACCGACCGAGTCATGAGGTAAAATTATCCTTTGACATGCAGAAAATTTGAAGACAGCGAAAAGATTCGGCCCATGTCAGCCTGCGCGACCTGCGTAGGCTGACATGGCTCGATATTTTTTGCAAATGCACAAAGCCCCCTTTTCACAGAGCATGACTCATACTAAGGTACAAGAGGCGGAGTTTGTCAAAATTCAACAGCCTTTAATTTAAACAGTATTGTTGTTTGTCAAACAAATAATTGTTATTTTGTACCAAGGTAATTTCGTGACCTTTTCAATTGTTAATTAAGGCTGGTTTTTATTCAAATACTAATAAGTTTGCATCGCTAATAATAATATCAGAATGCCTGCTGCGGTATCCCTGACTCCAACTGTTTTACCTTCATGTACCAAGCCATGTGTACTTAGGTTGAAAATTTACTCATTTTGTACACCTTTTTTTTGTTATAAATTGTTTGATACAAATTTAGATAATTTCGCACCACCTGTAGTTCGTTCCGGACCTCCGCGATGTCATGTACTTGTCGTTTTGTGACCACAATACACTAAACTTCACACCTATATGACTTGGGTTAAAGTTGAAAGAAGTACCTGGTTCAAGACTCATATCGTCTCTTTGTCTTTTGGTCAGTCCCGTCAGCATTCGTCAATCATTCCTGTACGATTCGTATGCCTTTTATTTCTTTTCTTTTTCTGTTTTGTGGCACGCATAGATTTGATTATCAATGTGTTGTCTGTGTGTCCTTTTTTATCAGTGTTTTTTCTACCTCTACCCCACCCCCTCCCATCCGTCCGTGCCCTCTCCCCCATGAAAGACCCTCAAAATTTTTACCGAGAGTCTTTTTGTTTAAATGAAATATTCCTTTTGATATAAAAATTTAGAGAAATATTTCGTGAGGCAACAAAACGCTTTGGCTGCTGAGAGCGAGTCACTGTGCTTTTGCAGATAGTGTAATTAAGATCAGGCTGCACAAAACGTGCAGTCTGATCTTTAATCTACACCATCCGGTACGACTTAATTTTTCATTTCAAAAAAGAAACCCTGAAAAAAAAAAACGCAGTATGTTGGTTTGGCTCTGGACTGGGAATTTTCATCTTATTTATTAAACAGTTATTTCTAAAGAGTTAACATCCAGTGATCGTCACTTAACTTTTTCGCCCCACTCACGATTGGGATTGCTTTTGCGGATATGTGTGTGGAGATCAATCTGTTAGGACTTATAGTCTATTCTCTGGTCTACACTTTCCGATATTCTGTGAGGAAATATATTGACAACTCTCCTAAAATTCGAATACCCAAGCCTCTTCTTACCGATAGAAAATTTCTATGACACTTATTTGACTTTCAAAAGGTTAGATAATGGATGATTTACAGATTCTTTGAAATAACCCCGTAATTACTTCTTGTTGATATGGGTAGATAGAGGGGTCGTGAACTTATTCACGGTTTTATCTCCTGATGTTTAAGATAACCTCACATTGCTCTTTTAAGCCATGAAATCCTGCATTAATTCCTTTGAGTCGCGATCCGACGTTAGGACTAGATAATATTAAATTAGCAGATGTAATGATTAAAATTATAACTAAACCGGTTGCCTCCCCTGATACAGCAAAGTCTAAGATATAAAATATGTACATTTACAAGCAATCATAGGCTATACTTTTGTCACAAGACTACAAATGTTGAAGAAATTGAACGATCGAGCCATACCGGCCCTGCAAGCAATTTAAATCTTTAAATCTATATGGCCTGCAACACGCGAAAAGGGTCATTCGGACATTTGCGTAAAGTGTCGTCTCGGATCAGCCTGCGCAGTCCGCGCAGGCTAATCCGAAACGACACTTTCCGTTTTTATGTAAATTTCTGTTTTGCACAAGTCTACTGTAGCACAAAATCTAATGTAGTCGTAAAGTGCCGTCTCGGATTAGCCTGCGCGAACTGCGCAGGCTAATCCGAGACGACACTTTACGCAAATGTCCGAATGCCCCTTTTCGCGTGTTGAAGGCCATATAGGAGTCATACTTTGTAAAAAAAGGGTTTAATGCATTTACAAAAAAGTATCGACCAACGATCTGCCTTCACAGTCTGCGCAGGCTAACCTGGATCGAAACTGTTTGCTTTTATTAAATTTTCTGCATGTCCAAGGACCACTCTACGTTAGGATTCAGTTTTAGACGAATAGAAATTTCATGGATCTACAATTATGTGATATCTTACTTGTTGGCATAATAAATGCATCACCGAGATGAAATAAATCCCCTTTTAACAGAGTATGGCTCATATATATGAGCCATGCTCTGTGAAAAGGGGGCTTAATGCATTTGCGAAAAGTTTCGACCCATGTCAGCCTGCGCAGTCCGCGCAGGCTGACCTGGGCCGAAACTTTTCGGCTTTGGTCAATTTTCTGTATTTCCAAGGACCAGTCTATATCATGATTAAGTTGTTCGTGAAAAAAAGTGGATATTATGGATCCATAAATATGTGATGGCTTGCTTGGAACCATGGATCACGCAGATGCATTAAGCCCCCTTTTGTCAGAGCATGGCTCATATATAATAGACACCCCTCTTCATCTCAACCTCCTCTATCTCAATATTCATCTTCGAATATTGCTTATTACTTTGTCAAAACTACACTAACTGCCATGGTGTACTGATGAAAATAATTTGTTACAGCAAGCATAATTACGTCCCCTCAATAAAAGCAACTTAGCCATGCTCTGTGAAAAGGGGACTTCATGCATCTGCAAAAAGTATCAACCCAAGTCACCCTGCGCAGTCCGCGCAGGCTGACCTGGGCCGAAACTTTTTGCTATCGGTCAATTTTCTGTATGCCAAAGGACCAGACTACCTTACAATTCAGTCAGTTGTTAGACAAAGTGGGTTTTATGGATCCCTAATTATATGATGTCTTGCTTAGTACAATGCATTACGGGGGATGCATAAAGCCCCTTTTTTTCAGAGCGTGTCTCAACTGGATTATGCTAGGCAAAGCGTTGCTGTGCTTTCCGTAGATGTTTTCGCTGAAGCTGAAGCATTTATTTCAAAATGTCAGAAGCTTAAATAGTTTGTATGTCTGCTCTAAGTGCCCAGCCAGGTGCTTTCGCCGTATTTCTCTGACTTGTCTCAGCCGAGCACCGGTAGCTCAGTCGGTAGCGAACAGGACTTGAGGGGATCGCTGGTTCGATCCACGGCTGGGCCAATTTCTTTCCGGACGATGTTCATTGTGACAGGATTCGTTTCTCTCTCACCGCTGACCATTTTTTCAACGATGGTTGTGTGGGAAAGCAGCAAGTGGCTTGGAAAGAATATTGTGCGGTGAGCACTGGTAAAAGGAAACTCCAGGAAACGCATGGTTAGGTGCACTGGCCACAGCGATATAACTGAAATAATGTTGAATACGGCGTTAAACACCAACCAATCAATCAATCAATCAATCAATCAATCAATCAATCTGACTTGTCTCAGATTTGTGCTTTGTTGCGGCATGTTGGCCGTAACCGGGTAATTGGGTTTATATTGCTTGCCTATTCTGAGTATCTAGAACACAACACTTTTATGGACTTACACTTCAAAGTGGAATGTCAGACAGAGTTGAAATTTGATGTTCAGAAAGATAGAACGCATGTTTTGCGGCTACGGCGATCTTTTCCCAAAGGAAATGTCGCATGTTGATGGTTAATGAATAAAGGATTTTACTGTAGTGGTCATTTTTTTTTTTTATTGTTTTTATCTAACGAGTCTCTAAAATCGATAAAAACTAGGCTTTGCTGATATGTTTCAATCGTGGTGTAAATAAAATCTTATCAAAACGTCGCTATTCACTTCTACTTTTGTGCTTCTTTGAAAATAGAATTAATGGCATTTTCATAGACGCCCGTTTGTACTCCCATTGGAGCACCCAGGGCTTTACAGTTTCCTACTATTAAAGATATTTCCAGTGGCCTGCAAAGAAAATGACAAACTGGCACCTCAACCGATTACCTTTTTTTTTTTAGTTCAGCTTAAACACCACTACCATTGAAAAATTACAAAGAAAAAAAGGACCCTTGTTGACTGCGGACCGCATTCCCTTAAAGTGGTTTAAGGTGCAGCATAGTTCCCAAACAAATAACAATATTGCTCTCCACAGAAGTAGTCTTTGTTTGTACGATTTGAGCTTTACTTCATGGCTTTCTCACACCAGTACAGACACGATTTTCTTTCCAAGTTACTGACTACTTTTCTCATATTCATCGGAGGTGAGAGGCGACAAATCGCCTAAAAGAAAGTTGCCTCAACCGGATATCAAACACGCAACCACCTGGTCACGAATCAGATACGCTAACCACTGAGCTACCCGGCCAGGCCAAAAAGTGGTCAATTCACCACTATAGCTAGATACCCATCCTTAAATTTTCTTTGCAAAAATAGTGCAGCAGAATTCCATTATGTCCGCATGCCATTTTCTTGACAGAGCAAAATTTTAGAATTATCCAAACTGAAATCAACTGCAGACGACATAATAGGTGTGGCTCTTATGGTGGGTTTTGTATTTGACTGGGTAGAAAACATTGTGAGAAAAGGAAAAATGCTGGTAACAGTAGATAGTAAAATGGGTATCCTAGGCACTTTTGGACGCATTCCAAAATGGCCCAGACACTCAATAAAATGGCCCAGCTAATTCCTTAATCACCCCCACACAAATTCCTTAACCAACTAACTAGTTAACCAGACAAACCGACTAACTAGTTAACCATGAATCTAAGGCTAACTTAAACTTTAAAAAAAATTTAATTTCTTATTTTTGAAACTTTTTTTTAAATCGAAATTTTTTTCAAATTTTTTTTCGATCAATCACATATGTCAGTCCAAAAACTTTTTGATTTTTTTCTATTTTTACAGGACAATTTTTATAGTATATAGCGATAGAACCTATATACAACATCAAAATCATGGAAAGCACAGCGCAACAAGTAGCCCAACCGATACAACAAAATTTTCAACCCCCTCCACCGCCATACTACCCACCTACTCCACAACAGTACTACCAACCCCCACCACCCTACTATCCACCTCCACCACCACCCTACTACCAAACACCTCCACCACCCTACTACCAAACACCTCCACCACAATACTACCAACCTCCACCACCACAATACTACCAACCACCTCCACAACAATACTACTACCCATACGAAGAAGCCGATCGCATAGACCGACTATACCAAGGGCAACTAGAGATACAGCTCGACACCATCGACTACCTACGCGACCGCCTACAAACACTCGAACAACTACAACCCTTCGTAGAGGAAGAAGAAGACCACCTCGATTTATACATGAGATGCCAGAGAGCATTTTGGGATACCCAACCAAATCTCCCCACCTATCTCAAAGACGGAATTATCCGTCGAGACAACCAGATCGCTACCCTCAATAACCGCATCAAATACTTAAAACACTATTACTATGACTAAACCACAAATTTCTAATACTATCCAATAGTATTACAAATTTAAAATTTTAAAAAAATCAAAAAAATTTTAAACCACACATTTAGAACATGAAGATATATCTTCCGCCTTGTCTACTGCTTCTCCTCTGTAGTAGTACAATCCTTTACAACCCATTTCCCAAGCTTTGAAGTGTACATCATGGACATACTTCTTTGATGCTCCAGCAGGGATGAAAACATTTAGAGATTGACCTTGGCAGATATATCTTTGTCTATCCGCAGCATACTCTATAATTTTAAATTGATCGATCTCTTTTGCGGTTTTGAAAACCTCTTTGATATGATTAGGAACAGGTAGATGAGCAACCGATCCTTTAGATAGTATAATAGAATCCCAAATTTCTTTAGTATCCAATCCCAATTGGGCAAGCTCCTTTTTCAAATATTTATTTTTCCACAAAAATGAACCAGCTCTCGTTTTTAGCACATAAGCATTAGCTACTTGGGGCTCTATAGAAGCACTACAATCCACTATGAGAGAACTATTAGATGTAGGAGCAACCGCAAGTAAATGAGAATTCCTTCTTCCAGTACCTACCATAGATGGGCATTCCCCTCTTTCTCTTGCCAATTGCTTAGTTTCCATTAAAGCGTACTTTTTTAGCTTTTGAAATATTTGGAAATTTAGGTATCTAGCTTCGTCAGATTCGAAAACGATACCCTCTTTTTGGAACAAAGACCCCAATCCCATAACACCCAACCCTAAAGGGCGATCTCTAAAAGCACCCTTTTTAGCTTTAGAAACACTATCCGGAGCGTTCTCTATAAAGGCCTCCAACACGTTGTCCAAAAATCGAATGATATCCCGGATAAATTGTTCATCCCAATCTCTATAGAACTCTAGATTTACAGAAGATATACAACAAACCGCATCTGTAGTAGCGTCTGTAGGTAGATGAATCTCGTTACACAGATTACTACTATACACCACCAACCCTTGGTCTTTCATTGCTTGAGGCAAACTAGCATTGATAGTATCTATAAAGTTTAGATACGGAGTACCTACTCTACTTCTAGACTCTAGGATAGTTTCCCAGATCCTTCTAGCATTGGTAGGAGTCCTAGTTTTAGTTTTAGGATCTACCAAATCGTAATTTCTACCATCTCGAACAGCTTCCATAAACTCGTTGGTGATATTTACACCGTTAAAAAGATTTAAATTTTTTCGATTGATATCTCCACCAGTAGGGATCCGCATAGATATAAACTCTAATATTTCTGGATGGGTTACATCTAGGTACGCAGCATAGCTACCCTTTCTAGTTTTACCCTGTTTGTAAGAATTGATAGCAGCATTTACCGGGGTCATAAAAGCTATAGCCCCAGGTGATTTACTATCCATAGCTCTAATAGAACTCCAATCTGCACCAACACCACCTCCTACCACAGTAAACCAACACATATCTTTGAGATGATCTATAATACCTTCTATCTTGTGCGGCACATAGGATAGAAAACATGAAATAGGTTGACTCTTTTGACCACTACCACTATCTATAGGTGCATTAGAAAGGATAGGAGAAGAAAACATAAATTTACGAGAAGATGCATAATTATATATCCTTTGAGCGAAATACAAATCTCCACCACAATACGCAAGACTAGCTCTAGCAAACGCGTGTTGTGGGGTCTCCCCATCTAACAAATAGTACTTACGAAGCAAATCTAAACTATGTTCCGAAATAGCACTAGTTAGACTATGGTTTAATAGTATACCTTTATAAATTCCCAACATTTTTAGTTTTATCTAGAAAAGAAAAATTTTAGATTAAAAAAAGTTTTGAATTTTTTCTATTTTTACAGGAAAATCATCATATAGTAATCATGAGTGTTAAAACAATGATATCTACCTTTGGTGATAAATTAACCAACATATTAAACTATAAATTTAACTACACACCCGAACGATTTCCTTCAAAAGCTTTTAAATGTAGAGAATTAATTGAATTTAGAAGAACACAAAACAAAAATTACATTGAATTACTCGAAAACTTTAAACCTGCTCTATACTATGAATGTAGTAAAATATTACTCAAACAAAAGACTGTTTCCCTCATCGTTAGCATCAATATACCAGAATTATTATACAGTATTATGGAGGAACAATAGCAGGACCTTTACTCATATGATTCAATGGAAGGAGATGTAAATTCAATTCTAAATGATTTTAATAAATATCTCATGCTAGAAAAAACAATAACAATTAATAAAAACGATGTTGTTGCTGATGCATATAACAATAATTTATCTTTCTCATTAGATCTTTTGATTGGTAACCCTCATATTCCAAATGATTATAATAATCGTGATGAAGATGGTGAACTTATAGATTTTGATGAAGATGAATATGCGAAATTAGAAAGTATTCAAAATCAAACCACAAACAGAGTTACTTTATCTGATTTAGAGGTTACCGAAGTAATAGAAGTTGTTAAAATAGAATTACCAACCACAACCAACCAAGAACAAACATTTAAATCAGAAACATGCATCATATATTTAGAAAAAGATCCTAATATATTATTTTGTAATTGTGGTCATATATGTGTTTGTGATGGTTGTAACACAAACGGTAACTTTACCAGTTGTCCAATCTGTAAAACAAAAAGCACAATCAAACGTAAAATATAACTTCCAAAGAGAAGTTACATTTTTTAAAAATTGAAAGTTAAATAAAAAATAACAGGAAAATCATCACATAGTAATCATGAGTGTTAAAACAAAAATAGATATTTTTAGTAATAAATTAAATGATATGTTGGAGAATAAAATTAACCATATCTCCAAACAATACCGTTCACCTCACTACGAATGTAGAAAAGAGATAAAGTTTCCCAAAGCGCAAAACAAAAATCATATTGAAATACTCCATAACTTAAAACCTGCTTTATATTATGAATGTAGTAAAATACTAAAACATTTTGATAGTGTTACTTTTGGTATTTGTATTAATGTGGTAGAGTTACCATATGTTCCTTTACATGAACAAATACAAGGGGTTTACACATATAATTCAGATGGGGAAGATATTAATTGCATTCTAAATGAATTTAATAAATTTCTTAGTCTAGAAAGTATAGTAGATATTGAAAGAAATGATGTTATAAGTACAGCATATAGTGAAAATCTTACTTTTTCACCAAACATACTTATTGGTAATGTAATTACTGATAGAGAATTAGATAATGGATGTAACTGTGGTAGAGATGATTGTGAATTATGTTCATGGGAAAATCCAGATGAAGAAGAGTTTAGTTTTTTAGATGTAACTGTAAACTGGACTAATAATAGAACTAATATATCAGATCTTGAAATCACAACAGTAGTTCATAATGTACCTAATGAAACCAGAACAATAGTAGGTGAAAGAGAACTTCCTATTGTAACTAATAGGATTGAAACATTTTCATCAGAAACATGTGTTATATGCTTAGAAAAAGATCCTAATATATTATTTTGTAATTGCGGGCATATATGTATTTGTCATACTTGTAACACAAATGGTAACTTTACCAGTTGCCCAATTTGTAAAACAGAAAGCACAATCAAACGTAAAATATAACTTCCAAAGAGAAGTTATATTTTTACAAGTCTAATTCTATCAAAATAGATATATAAGCGTGTGTTACATCACGGTTAGTTGATCTTGAAATAGAATTTATGATATCACATTGATTTACCTCCAACGCCCTTGGAAAAATTGTACAGCTACAAATTTCGTTCGCTTTTTTAATAATAGAGTAATCAACCTGCTCCAGTCCATTTACTGCAATATTAACTTGCACCTCTTCTGGTACATTAAGATCCTTTTTAACAATCGTTAAACTAGGTACATTGTTCTACCTAATGTACTCATGCAGTAACCCCCTAAACCATGCCTTTTTCCTGAATTACCATTACCGAATGAAAACTCATAATTACCGTCTCCAATTGGCCCTTGTTCTTCAGCCCACACAGTTATAATAGGTTTAGGACCTATGAGAGAAGGAAGGGATACTTTTCTATCCACATAGGATTTTGTTGCTAAATCTCTCTCTTCTACCGGGGCTGCAGCATTTTTTATAGAAAAACCTTGAAGATTTATGTCAGCCACCACCGTGAAACTTCCATTTGGATTTTTTACGACAGCTCTACCGTTATCAACATAATTTTTACTGGCAGCAGCATCACGTGATGTAGGATTAGGTAAACCAATAATCGGGTTATCATTCATATCTAATCCACCAGCTATTGAATAGGATCCATCTTGTTTTTTAGTTAAAGCTTTTTCGCCTGCAGTAGCTACCTCAACAACGGTATCTACATAAAACTTATTTACAGCTTGATCATTTTCCAAAGGACTTCCAACATTGTTAATTCTTCGTCCTCCCATAGAAACGTCAGAAACTGTCATATACCTACCAGCTCCATAAACAAAAGCTTTATTTGCGCTGTCTACATATCTTTTAGTTGCTGCATCTTGGGCATCTGCGGGATCCAAAACATTAGTTAAACTATATCTTTTCATATCTATACTTGCAATAGCGGAAAAAGTGCCGTCTTGGTTCTCTACTATTGCTTTACCACTCTTATCCACATATTTTTTAGTAGCAGCTTCGTTAGGTTCTGTAGGCTCCTTAACATTTCTTATTTCATTGAAACCCATATTTAGAAAACCAAGGGCTTGGTATCCACCATTTTCTTTTAATAACCCACCAGAATTTCCATCAACATAATGTTTTGTAGCAACATCTTGAGGATTTACAGGATTACTAACCCTCGTTAATGTATTACCATTCATGTCTATAGAACCAGAAACAACAGTTGTTCCATCTTTACGTAAGAAATTATTATTTATGTAAGCGAGTGACACACCATCACCGCTTGTTTTATCATCTTTCATTCGTCCGAATTTATCAACAGGCATTTTTTATTATTAAAAAAGTTTATTTATCTCTGTCTGAAACTTTTTACCCAAACTTAACTCCTTTAGAGTGTATAAACATAAATGCCCACAAAATACTTGTCCAGCTTGTTGTAATTGATTGGTATTGTACTGTATTGGACTTTTTAGGTACTCTCGAATTTCAATAGGTGGTTGTATTCCATAACTATCAAAATAAATTTTAGTTTTACCGTTTTTATACCAAGCAACCCAATGCGTACCAGGCCCACCACTTTTATCAAAGTTTACAATACCACATTCTTTTTTATTTGTTTTTTTCGGTAACGTATCTAGTAAAAAAACTCCCCTAAAAGAAGGAATCTTTAATCTTTTTACATCATCTTCTAACTCGAAATTGCTCAACGATTTATTTGGTAAAATTACGTTTTCAATCGAAATATCTAACATTTTTTATAGTTAAATATTTCTAATGTCTTTATTATCAACCCATGAATTAAATTCGTCAGAATAACCTTTCCACTTTACAAGAGACTTCTTTTTTCCTTTTTTAATAACTTTTTCTATCCTATACAGCTCTTGACTGGTTTCTGCAATTCAGGTTCATAAAAGGTACCTTGTATTTCTTTTCCATTAAAATCTTTAATTTTATATGTTACAGGTGATGTATGTTTTACCTCAGAAACTGTAAAAATCTCCTCAGTCCATCTTGTTGTATAGCCTTTCTCAAAAGTCTTTTTCTTTTTAGTTATCCTTACTTTGTCTCCAACAGAAAACATAGGTTTTATATCTTTTATTTCGAGATGATCAGGGTAAAGATTTCTCCAAACTTTGGTTTCATTTTCTTTTTTACTACCATTTACTGGAGTCATCTTAATAGATGAATGTCTCGTGTTATTATATTCTTTAACAAAATCTGGTAACACATTGATGTAAACATTTGTGGAATGAGCAGAAAAATACTCCCACATTTTTTCTTTCATTGTTCTAATCCATCTCTCAACAACACTTGATTTTTCCTCATTTTCAGTGGAATACAATTCAACCAAGTCTTTTACATCTTTGTTATAAAACTCTTTACCCTTATTCACCCACATTTTTTCAGGTTTTCTCTCCTTAAAAATACTTTTTAGTGCTATAGCAACAGATTTTCCAGTTTAATCCTTTAATGGTATCAACCATCCGTATTTAGAAAAGACGTCAATGGCAGCGAGGAGGTATTTTACACCACGGTTAAACTTAGAAAATGCTTGCATATCTACTAAATCCACAGCCCATATCCTATCTATACCGTTTACTCTAACTCTCCTTTTCTTAAATTTTCTTTTTACAGGTTTATGTAATTCTTCCGTTAAATTTATCATACCGAAATTTTTTTTTTAACTCCCATTCCAAATTTTCTCTTTGTTCCAATGAGTTTACTTACCAACCCTCTTTCCATTTTTTCTCTAATAGTAGGATTGTAAATACCTTCTAATTCTGTTAACATATTTTATCACACACCGCGTTTCTTGTGGCAGTATCATTATGCCTAAGATAGCAAACATCATGATGGTAAGCAGCTTTATCAACACGATTTATTGGTTTGCTCCATTTCTTTGGTGTTAAATCTGGATTGAGTCTTTTTTTTTAATTTAGTGCCAGGTCCCGTAAAATTGTGACCAGGAAGATGCATTTCAAAAGGTAAATTATTTATAGCTTTATTTAGCTATGATCCACCCTTTGTCCCCCTAACAAACTGACTTTTAGTTATTCCGCAAACTACACATTTTCCCCGTTTCATATTTCTTCCATTTTTTGAAACAGCATATTCTATATTGCTTGTATCAGTAACTTTTTTACATTTAACACAATGCATTTTTTATATATAAAAATTAAAAAAAGTTATATAAAATGGATATTGTAAACTTATCATGGAACGAAAAAGTATCAAAGAGATTTAATCACTGCCTTTTACCAAAAAGTATCAGAGGAATAATTATAGGTAAATCAGGATGTGGTAAAACTACTCTATTGTTAAACCTTTTACTTAGACCGGGATGGCTCGACTACAATGATCTAAGTGTTTTTGGAAAAAGACTTTTTCAACCAGAATACCGAATATTAAAAAAAGCTTTTGAAGAAAAACTACCAAAAGAATATATCTTAAAGTTGTTTAACATGCGAGACGAAATACAGGATGCAGATGTTTCCCCTATAGCTTTAATTGAGGAATGGATGAAGTCGTTTAAAAACAAATCGGATATAAATTGTAACTTTTTTGAAAATGCGAGTGATGTACCTGATCCGAGAGATTTAAACCCAGGAAATAAAAATTTAATGATTTTTGATGATTTACTTTTAGAAAGACAGAATAAATGTGAGTGTTACTACATTCGGGGAAGACATAGTAATGTAGATTGTTTTTACCTCTCACAAAATTATTTCAGACTACCAAGGCAAACTATTAGAGAAAACGCTAATTTTATTTGTCTTTTCCGGCAAGACCTAAAAAACATTAACCATATTTATAGTGATCATGTAGGTGATGATATGCCAAAGGATGAATTTAGGGAATTTTGTAAAAGGGCATGGGAAAGACCGCATGGTTTTGCTATTATCGATCTAACCAGTAAAAAACATGATGGAAAGTACAGGAACGGTTTTGACAACTTCTACATACCTAAGTCAGTATAAAAAATAATTTTGCTTTTTTAAAAAATGGAAAAACTTTTAGAACAAATTGTAAAAAATACAGAACACAAAACATCACTCCAAATTATAGTAAGCGACAACAAAACACGTTTTAGAACAAGGTTTAATCCTCCTATTCAGCTGGAAAAGGATAAAGTATATGAAATAGCTTTAGTAAACCTTGAAACTTACTACTCTTTCCCAAACATTGATGCAACAAACAACATATTTGTTTATTCTCCAGACAATGGTACCACATGGATTAAAATAAAAATACCTGAAGGAAGTTATGACCTTGTTGACATTAATGATACCATTCACCAGGAAATGAGAAAAAAGGGCCATTACGATGAAGTTAATGAAGGGTATTATATTAACATTTCTGCAAACACCAATACCCTAAAATCTGTTCTTACTCTGGAAAATGGTTATCAAGTAGATTTTAATCAACCTTACTCTATTGCCAAAGTATTAGGATTTACTCACGCTAAATATACACAAGGATTTTACGAGTCAGAGAATGTAGTTAACATTCATAGTATAAATAGTTTACTTGTTAACATAGATATTATTTCAGGAAGTTATGTTAATGGTTCAACAAAAAACACTATTTACTCTTTTTTCCCAGATGTTGCACCTGGATATAAGATAATTGAGTCGCCACTTAATTTAGTATACCTACCAATAACATTACATGAAATACATAACTTAGAGGTAAATATTACAGATCAAGATGGCAATTTACTAAATCTTAGAGGTGAAAATTTAACAATTAGATTTCATATTAGAGAAGCGAGATAAAATAAAAAAAGAAATATATATAAAAATGACAAATTACACTGATGTTAAAGTAAATATATCGGAAGGGCAAAAGGAAAAGCTTCAACATGCTGTTAAAGCTGGTTGTCCGGTAAGTATTCGTTTAGGTCATGAAGATTTACAAGGTAATGATGTTTTAGCATTAACCAATTCACAAGCAAAGAAAATAGCTAAAGCCTATGAGAGTGGTAAGGGTATAACTATTAGAATGTCTGCGAAACAACTTAAACATAATATGAAAATAGAGGGAGGTTTTCTTGGAATGTTAGCTGGGTTGGCTGCTCGAGCTTTACCAATGTTAGCAAAAACCATCTTACCAGCTTTAGGTGTTGGTGCTCTCTCTGGATTAGCCCAAACAGGAGTACAAAAAGCAATGGGGTCAGGTCTCTATCTTAAAAAAGGTGGATGTGTCTGCCAAGTGGAAACTGATGGATCTGGATTATACTTAAAACCATACAAAGGTAAACGATTAGAGTCTGTTGGTGATGGTTTGTATTTAAAGCAAGGAGGAAAAATGTATGATGGAAAAGGACTTTTACTTGGACCTAATAGTCCATTTGCTAATATACCTATCTTAGGGGCTATATTGTAATGTTACAAATAATATTTAAATATTATTTATAACAAAATAAAAGATGAATGTACACAAATTTGGTATAAAACCTAATATTACTAATCAACATAAAACTATATTCTGGAAACCTCATTTAGATGGAGTAAGATATCCTCCCTTAAAGCAAGATCCTCTAAAGTGGAAAATGTACTCACAAGTAGATATCAAAATTCCTCCTCGTGATGGTATGAGACTTTCGCTAGGATTTGGTTATATAACTACACGAGGAGTTGTAGTAGCATCTGTTAGTAATAAATGGAAAGGTAGTTTAACCATTCTTAATGGAATACATCTTGATAATGAGACTAATGATATCTTAGTCTACATTTATAATTTCTCACAAAACCCAATTAAAATACCTGAGGGTGAGTTATTCTGCTATCTAAAGTATCTACAATCTTGATATAAAAAATTATCATTTTAATAAAAAATGGCAGATACAGATCAAGAACATCCTAATAAAGTTTATCCTTCACTACCTCAAGAAAGAAATACTGCAAGCGCTCCACCTATTGAGAAGCGCACAATAGGAGATGACAAAGGACATTCTTACCGTTTACAGAAGATATCCGAAGTACAAAAGTTTCTTGAAAACGAAATTCAAAAAAGAGAAGCCTTAGCTAAGAAATATTTTAGAGTCGCAAGAATTGTTGATGGTACTGATACAGCATTGATTGGGTTAACAATGGCTTCTGGTGTTGGAGCAGCCGTATTATTGGGTACAGTTGTAGCGGTACCAATAGCATTGGGTTTAGAAATTACAAGTGCAACAACCGGATTACTCTCAATGGTAGGTAAGTATGTAGTAAGGAATTCAAAAACAAAGGGAGAAAAACATCAAAAGATTAGAATGATAGCTGATGCTAAGCTTGATACAACTGCTTCACATATATCTAAAGCTCTAGTTGACGATTGTATATCAGATGAAGAGTTTAAACTTATCATGGAAGAACTAGAGAAGTATAGGAAGATGAAGGATGAAATAAGAACAAAGACTAAGAAGAAGATATCTACCGAAAATGAAGAAAGTTTAATTGAGAGAGGGAGGCGTGAGCAAAGGGAGTCCTTTCGGAGGTTGGTTGAGAAAAATCATGGTGGGCCGCTTGGATATTAAAAGACCAAAAATAAAGTTTTCGTGCAGTTTTAGTTATGAAACGCGTTAAGAAATTATGATAAAAACTATGATAAAAACTAGGATAAAAAATTATTTCAGTAATTTAAAAAATGTCTTTTTTAAAAATCACTGATCCTGCAAAAAGGGACTTAATTGTAAAGGAGTATCTCGAAACAAAAAAGAGTATTCGGGATAATCTACTAGCAGAGAGAACAGGCGAACAGCAACTTCAAACAGATCTTTCAAAGTTTTTTAAACCTATTACAGAAACACAAAAAGCTACAACAAAGGAAATTACAGAAGGGCTTAAACCTATTAAAGAAGGTATTGAACAGTTGCCGCAAGCTATTAATTTACCAGCATTTCCAACAATCACAGCTTATTCCTCTGAAGGACAAGAACCAACTGCGGGGGAAAAGGAATGGTGGAAAGATGAAGATAAACATTTTATTGGACCAATTGCAAAGGAGTATTTAACAAAATTTGTTGGTAAAACTAATGTTGATAGAACATATGGATTATATGATAAAGATGGTAAATTTTATATTGGTAGCAAAAGAGTCATACTTGATGATGATGATATTTTGCTTGGTTCTAATGAATATAAAGGAACACCTGGTCTATGGGAGTTAATTGTTGCTAAAGAACCAGATGAAAAAATTTATACAGAAAAGGATCTTGAGGAATACAGTAATTTAATGTTAAAAACCAACGCTCTTTATCGTAATAACAACCCAGATAGTAAATATCCTAAAGGTTCTAGAGGGGAAAAGTGGAATGATATACTTAAGTATATTTGGGCGGATAGAAAAAAGTATGAAGGAAAGGGTATCGTTGTTATCCCGTGTGACCCTAACGCATTAATAGAAAGACTAGATCTGTTGTTGACAAGTAAAGAAGCAGGTAACACAGGTGTAAGAAACGAGTTAGTGAGCATTTGTGATGAATTAAAAAGGCAAGGTGTTTTAAATACAAACACTTATAAAAATTTAATGTCTATACTATAAAAAATGATTGTCACTAAAAAACACGGATTTAAAAGAAAGTATTCATATGGTGGTGCTGGAATCTTTGATAGTATTGCTAACTCTTTAGCGAGGCTTTTTACAAGTAGTGCAGCTAAACAGATTGCATCTTCTGCCCTTGATGTGGGAAAGAGTGTAGCAAAGGAAGGAGCAAAGAAAGCTTTAGAGGTTGGAAAAAGTGCTGCTGTAGAAACAGGGAAAAAATTGGTTACAAAAGCTTTGACACCAAAATCAAAGAAAATTTTACAAAAATATAGCGCAACACCTAAACCCACTGATACACCTAAAACGCAAGACATAATACCTTAATAGAAGGAAGTGCTATTGCTATTCAAGATTTAGTTAAAAAATTAAACAGTTTAGCAGGTATTAAAGTAGTATGAAGAAAAAAATAAAATAAGTTAAGGAAAAAAACATTACTTAAAAAAAGAAGATGTTGAAATTAAAATTTGATCGTGTATATTATAAAAAACACAATACTAGTTGTATTAATATAGTAGGTGCATTGTTAAAACTAGAAGATTGTGAAATCCTTGAAATTAATAACACAGAATATGGTTATAAAAAAGCTACTGTCAAGTTATCTCCTGAAAAGGTAATTGAAATGAAAGAGATTGAGGAAAAGGTGAATGAATGTTTACAACGGTTGGATATACCCCAAATAACACTTGTATACGGTAATAGAGTTTATCCTAAAACTAAAATAGATACTGCAAAAAGCATTAAACTTAAAGGTGTGTTTGTTAATGATGAAAATAAGTCTTTCGCTCAGCTTTGGTTAGATGATGAAAATAAGTCTTTCACTCAGCTTTGGTTAAAGTAAAGTATACAATTATAATTTTTATTTAAAAATTATAATTGCAATAATAAAATGGACATTTTAAAAGTAACCGAACCAATTTTAAAAGATACTAGTATTGATGAGTATGAACACCATGAGTATGAACCGATCACAGGTGCTAATCTCAACAACTCAGGAGGAGATATTAGGATTAACATTGAAACTCAAGATATTTTCACACATCCTAGTGAGAGCTATTTACTTATAGAAGGGCGTTTAACAAAAGCCAATGGAACAGCTTACGCAAATGCTGATGTTGTTTCTCTAACAAACAACGCCATGATGTACCTGTTTAAAAATATTAGGTATCAACTTTCGGGTATGGATATTGAATCCTTAACACATCCTGGTCAAGCTACTACAATGCTTGGGTTGTTAAAATATCCGGATGATTTTTCAAAATCACAAGGGCTAAACCAATTGTGGTATAAGGATACATTGCCTGCAGCAGCTGCTGGAAACATAGGTTGGAATGTAAGAAGACTATACATCATTGCTAATTCCAATCCAAAGGGAACATTTAGCTTTAGAGTTCCATTAAAACATATATTTGGTTTTTGTGAAGATTATAATAAAATATTGTATGGAATGAAGCAAACTCTCACCTTGACAAGGAATGATGATGAAGATGCGATTTTTAGAGCTAACGGTGTTGATGCTGGTAAAATTACTTTGGGTAAAATATCGTGGTTTATGCCTCACGTGCTACCCGCGGATAAGGAGAAGATGGAACTTTATAACTTTATTGAGAAAAAAGAAAAAATTCCAATTGGTTACAGAATGCTACAATGCGACTCCATTTCAGTTCCTCAGTCAACAACATTTACTTGGAGACTTTCAGTTAAATCATCTCCTGAGGTGCCACGTTTTATCATTGTAGGCTTTCAGACTGATAAAATTAGTGATCAAGAGCAAAATCCAGCCTTATTTGACAATGTAGACGTTAATAATATTTATGTTATGTTAAATTCCACTAGGGATCCAGCGGTTGACTACAATATTTCATTTGCTAAACAACACTTTAGTAGAGCTTATGGTGACGCTGCATTATTTAGATCTAAGTTTTACCAAATGGATGGTTTGGTATCAAATCCTAACTTTACCCCTTCAGAGTATGGTACCCTTTATCCTTTGTTTATGTTTGATGTTTCCAAGCAGAGTGAAAAGTTAAAATATTCTGTTACTGATATCCAAATTAAGGCAAATTTTGGTGCAAATGTACCTGTAGGCACAGAGGCATATGCTGTTATTATTAGTGATAAGCTAATTAACTTCCAGTCTGATGGAAATAAAATGAGTGTGGTGTATTAAGATATTTCTTTCTTATATAAAAATGATAAAGACTACAGATTTAAAGAAAATTCTTAAAGAGAATAATATAAATTTCTGCTCTTACTGGGATAAAGAGCGGTTAGTTAGGTTGGTGAAAGAACATGGTTTGTTACCAGAGGAGTCTCCCATGTTGCCTAAAAAAGAAAAAAGTAAGTACCCTAGGTTTGATAGATTAAAAACTATTATGCATAATCCTAAATAAGTTAGTTTAGAGGATGTTGAAACTGGTGAAATAAAAACCTTTCCATCAATTTATAAGGCGGGTAAATTTATAGATCATTGTCCTCAAACAATTATGAACTGGAATGGAAGGATTTGGAAAAATAAATACAAAATTTGCATTGAGTAATTTTATTATGACATTATTGTTATAATAAAATTTTTTGAAACAAATAAAAAAATTGTAATTGTTTAAGAAATTGTGTCTGTTATATAAAAATGAGTTTGTTTAATAGATATATGAACATTGGTAGACGTTTTTCGTCTAATGTTTACTCAGGAGCAAGACGAACTGCGTCTAATGTTTATTCTGGAACAAGGCGACTAGCCTCAGCTTTCGTACCAGATTCCATACAAAGGGGATTAAGTGATTTTACTAACTGGTTAACCGGTAATGTGGAGACAACACAAATACCACAAGTGTTAGATGAAATTGTTGAACATGTTAGAGAAAATTACCCTCCAAGGCAACCGTTTGAGATTAGAGCTTCTCAATCCGCATTTAGAGGGTATGCTACACAACATGTTATAGAGGGTAGAGAAAATTATGACCCACAAAGATTTTTCGCAGAAACGTGGATGTCTCTTATAAATACTCTTCAAAATAATTTACAAACAAAGGTAAAACTTGTACTTAGGTGTAAATTATTGTTAATGACAAATCTTAACCAAGGCCCTGTTGAACGCGCTTTCCATAGTAATCAACATTTAAATTTAAACAGAGGAGAAATAGAGGATTTGTTGAATAGAATGATAGGTGAAGTTTTAGAAAATTTAGCTAATTTTCAAAGAGAAGGTAGTGGTTGGACATTTGGAAGTATAGTGCGGTTAGAACTACATACAGCTGCTTATGTTCCTTTAAGAGCTAATGGTTACTTACCTTTGCCAAAATGGATTGCTAACAAAAAAGCAGTTATCAATATGAAAAATAAAGATGACAAATGCTTTTTATGGTGTGTTTTAAGAGCGTTAAACCCTAAAGACAACCATCCAGAAAGAATTGACAAGGATTTGCAAGCAAAGGAAAGTAGTGTAAAAATGGAGGGAATAAAGTATCCTGTTTCGTTTAAAGATATAGATAAGTTTGAAAAACAAAATTCAGAAATTAGTGTAAACGTGTATGGGTATGAGGAAATAAAGAAATATATTTATCCTCTTAGGCTTACAAAAAGATGAAAAAAGTAAACATGTTGATCTTCTTTTTACTAAAAATGAGGAAAACATGCACTATGCTCTCATAAAAGAATTTAATAGTTTAGTGAAAAAACAAATAACAAATAATCATAATGGAAATATAGAATGTTGTAAACGATGTATGAATCATTTTGGTAGTAAAGAACTTTTGGAAAAACATAAACAATACTGTAATGAACATGAACCTATTACTTTAGAAATGCCAAAACCAGGTATCATGCTAGCTTTTGAAAACCACGCTAGAAAACTTGGGTTTCCCTTTGTTGCATACGCTGATTTTGAAAGTGTTTTAAGACCAATACACACATGCCAACCAAACCCAGAAAAAAGTTATACTATACAACGTCAAAAGCATATACCTTGCAGTTTTTATTATATTATAAAATGTTTTAACAATACTGTGTGTGCTCCTATAGAAAGAAGTTATGTTGGAGAAAATGCTGAGGAAGTTTTTATAAACCAGTTAAAGGGTGATATACAAGAAATTCATCAACGGTACCACCAAAACCCAAAGCCTATTGAAATTACAATAGAGGAAGAGATGAAATATAAACAACAAACACACTGCTGGATTTGTGGTGGAAAATTTAATCGTGCTAATTATAGAGTAAGAGATCATTGTCATTTTACAGGTAAATATATAGGCGCTCCGCATAACAAATGCAACCTAAAAGCTAAAAATCCTAACTTCACACCTGTATACCTTCATAATCTTAGTGGATATGATGCTCATCTTTTTATTAAATGTCTTGGTAAATCTGATGGGAAGATTGATTGTATTCCAAATAATGAAGAGAAATATATTAGTTTTAGTAAAGACATTTGGGTAGGAGAAAATATAAACCATAAGATTAGATTCCTTGATAGCTTTAAGTTTATGAGTTCTAGTTTAGATAAACTTTCAAGCAACTTAGAGGAAAGTCAATTAAAAATTTTATCAAAATATTTTACTAAAGAACAACTACCTTTGGTTAGGAGAAAAGGAGTTTTTCTTTATGAGTACCTAGATTCATTTGATAAACTTAAAGAAGAAAAACTACCACCCAAAGAAGTATTTTATTCGAGTTTGAACAAAGAAGGAATTACAGATGAAGATTATGCTCATGCGCAAAAGGTTTGGAAAGCTTTTAATAAGAAAACGTTTAAGGATTACTTAGAACTTTACAATAAAATAGATGTATTGCTTTTTGCAGATGTTTTCGAAAACTTTGGAGATGTTTGCTGTGAAAACTATGACTTAGATCCTAGTTGGTATTATACTGCTCCTGGTTTAGCTTGGGATGCAGCATTGAAAATAACAAAAGTAAACCTAGAGCTTTTATCTGATCCTGATATGCTTTTGATGGTAGAATCAGGTATTAGAGGAGGTGTTAGTATGTGTAGTAACAGATATGCAAAAGCAAATAATGAGGATATGGGTGAATTATATGATCCTAGTAAACCATCAAAATATTTATTATATATAGACGCAAACAGCCTTTATCCTTGGGCAATGAGTCGTCTTCTTCCTACTCACGGTTTTAAATGGATTAAAATAAGGAATTAGAAATTTGGCAAAAAATCCCATGTATATTAGAAGTAGATTTAGAATATCCTAAAGAATTACATGATTTACACAATGACTTTCCTTTAGCACCTGAACGTTTAAAGATAGAAAAAGTAGAAAAACTTATTCCAAACTTAAATAACAAAAAGAATTATGTTATTCATCATGAAACCTTAAAAACATGTGTTGATTTAGGTTTGAAGATTACTAAAATACATCGAGGAATTAAGTTTGAGGAAAGCGCATGGCTTAAGTCATATATTGATACAAACATTGAACTAAGAAAAGCAGCTAAAAATAATTTTGAGAAAGATTTTTTTAAGTTGATGAATAATTCAGTCTTTGGTAAGACTATGGAAAACCTGAGAAATAGAGTAACGATACACTTGGTTTCTAGTGAGGATCGTTATAGGAAATTAGTGGCAAAACCAAACTATAGCCACACAACAATATTCGATGAAAACCTAACAGCGGTACACATGAAAAAAACTAATTTAAAATATATTAAACCTATTTACTCAGGATTAAGCATCTTAGACATTAGTAAAACACATATGCAAAAAACTTATTATAATTACTTTAAAGCTAAGTATGGTGAAAAGGTTAGATTGTGTTATACTGATACAGATAGTTTTATTCTTGAAATAGAAACTAAAAATTTGTATAAGGATATGGAAAAAGATGTGTTTGAAATGTTTGATACAAGCAATTATCCTGAAGATCATTTCTTAAAAAATAATTGTAATGCAAGAGTAGTTGGAAAGTTTAAAGACGAGTTAGGTGGTGAGACTATGACTGAGTTTGTTGGTTTAGGAGCAAAAATGTATGCTTATAAAACTTTAGATGGTAAGGAAGATAAAAGATGTAAAGGTGTTAAAAAAGCGGTTATCAAGAAAGAGATAAATTTTGATAATTACAAAGAGTGTTTGCTTACAGAAAAGGATCAGTATAGAAAGATGACTGTTTTAAGAAGTAGGGGTCATAATATGTATACTGAAGAGTTAAACAAAAAAGCGCTAGGATCAAGTGATGATAAAAGGTTTGTTTTGGAAAACAAGATTGACACATTAGCTTGGGGGCATTATAAAATATAACTTTAAGAAATGAATTTATGAAAATATTAAGTTGTAATATATAACTTATCATTGTAAGTTATATATCTGAAATGTTGTTTACTATATTATTTGATACTTTCCTTGTTAGATTTATAGGTTTAACACAATAATTTCTTAATCCTCTTGTCTTTTTGATGTTTGATAAATAATTATTTTCATCTATTAATGAAAAATCTTCTACCATTTCAAATATTATTTCATTTCTTGTCTTTCCCTTCTTTTCTATTTTTATTCCAAGATGTTTATTCGCTTGAGATACTATCTCTTTCTTAGATACATTACTAAACGTATATAAATGTTTCCATAATGCTGCTCTAATTGGTAAATGTTGCCTTATTCTTTCATCTATACTATCTAAAATGGAGTTTATGTAGTTACCTAAAAGTTTAGCATATGTAGCTGAATAAGTTTTTGAAATTTTTTTGGAAAATCTGAAATCAAAATTTTGAATTTACCTTTAGCTATATCAGCATTTACTAAATTTTCTTTCATGTTTTCTATTGACTTTAGTAAGCCTTCATCGTTTAAATTTATCTCTTCGAGAAACTCTTTTAATAGTTCCATGTTTATTGTTTGACAAATTTGTTTATGTAAAAATAGAAAAATTTCAAAAATTTTTTGGACTGACATATGTGATTGATCGAAAAAAAAATTGAAAAAAATTTCGATTTAAAAAAAAGTTTCAAAAATAAAAAATTAAATTTTTTTTAAAGGTTAAGGTAGCCTTAGATTCATGGTTAACTAGTTAGTCGGTTTGTCTGGTTAACTAGTTAGTTGGTTAAGGAATTTGTGTGGGGGTGATTAAGGAATTAGCTGGGCCATTTTATTGAGTGTCTGGGCCACTTTGGAATGCGTCCAAAAGTGCCTAGGATACCCATTTTACTATCTACTGGTAACCAGCATTTTCTCCTTTTCTCACACTGTTTTCAAAATGCTCATTCTATAGTGTCATTTAAAGTCAGGATTGTGTGGTAAATGGTTGAATGTAGATGGCCGAGTACGGTTGCTCAGTTATTAGCGTACTTGGCTAGTAATCCAGCAGGTCGCAGATTCGATTGCCAGCACGGCTAAATTCTGTCCAGGGATTGGTGATAGTCATTGCGACAAGTTTCATTCCCATCTCACCGATCAATGTTTCGATGGAAAAAAAAAAAACAGCCATTTGCTTGGAAAAAATATACAAGTGAATAAAACTCCAGACAAGTATTGAAAAATGCGATAGCCGCCGCGATAGAACTGAAAAAAAATGTTGAAAATGGCGTCAAACATTGAACAAACAAATCAAACTGATACTCGTCATTCTTTATCATGACTTTTCCTAAACAATCTTTTTTTTTAACCCTTATCTTATTTAATAAGTTAAATAAAACTTCCAAGCCGATGGTAAAAACCCAAATAATGCCACATCAAACTTATTATTATTATCATCATTATTATTATTATTTGAGAAAAAATATCTCCTTATCGGACAGTGTAGATCCAAGATCAGACTGCACGTTCTGTGCAGTCAGATCTTGATCTACACTGTCCGGAAAAGGTCAGTGAGTCGCGCTTAACAGCCTAAGAGTTAATAAGAGGTTCTCACGAACGTCGGTATAACAATTCATTAGACTTAATGGCGATATTTCCTATTAGAATGTTGACACTAATAAACACTTACCCAATAATATCATGTTTTAACCCTATGTGTTTTTGCAAACATAAATGGTAACTAGCATGTTCTCCTTTTCAAACAACGTTTATCTGAATAATGACAAATTCTTTCATTTGTCTCTTATTTGTCTAGTCGTCTGCAAGTGTTTTGAATTTGGACTATTCTAAAATTTTAAGGTCTTGTAAAGAGTAAACACATTAGCTTTATGAGTTATTGTGAAAATCAGTAACAAGTTGTTTGCAAATCGGTCGGAACAAGACCAAACAATTAATATAGCATCAACGCACATTCTCTTAACTCCTAGATCGAACTAGCTCATTTAGCGCCGTACACGAGTTGAAACCAAGGTGTATATTGGTGTAAGTCATCCTGACAAGATTCATTCCCTTGTCATTTCTGATCCTTGTTTCCTCGACGATGATGCCAATGGCTCGGAAAAAAAATTGTGGGAAGTATTGGTAAAAGGAGGAAACGTGCATTGTTGGACTGACTGCCTTGATATGACTTGAATAATGTTGAAAAAGATGTTAAACAGGAATCAATCAATCAAGCAAGCAAGAAAGCAATCAAATAAGCGCTAAGTTCAAACATTCAATGTCAGAAAAAAAACTCAAATATTTCCACTTCAAAAGCCCTGTTATTGCCAGAATATTTCATGATATAGCAGACACTGTAGACCCAAGATCAGACTGCACGCTTTGTGCCATCTCAAAACATCACTGAGCCATATCCAATAAAAAAAAAACATCACAAATATACTTCATGCAGACCGTACAATGCTTTTTGGAGAATTCGGTGCTTAACAGACTTTGAATAGTATCTCTTTTTTTACATGCATTTTCCTGTAATTTGTAATAATTTTCTCTTTTTTGCCTATCATAATTTTTCACAAAGTCGACCATTTGTGTGAGACAAAAACGTCCGATAAGCGACTTTTCCCACACCTCTGACAATTTCCACAGGAAGCAGATTCTTTCCTAACATATATCAACCCCAAGGCTGCTAAGGGAGACTTAAACGGCTATTGCAGGCAGTGAAGCTCAAGATCAGACTTCATAAACCGTGAAGTCTGATCTTGGATCCACAATGTCCGATATGTTGAATGTTTTAGACGAAAATAATAACAGAAATCGCAATATTCCGGTTTATAATCTTGAGTTGTTAACTTTCAAGCAATCCTTTTAGTATTTCATTAAACTAAGCATTTCAGTCTTAACTTATCGTTCGGAATTCTCTTGAATTGAAATATAAATATTTTTCATTCAACATGTTATAATCAATATTAAGAAATATTAAGAAATAAAAAAAAATGAGTGTCGACAAATACAATCACATTCGCATGACTGGATTTGTGCCGTCTAATCTGAAAGTAATCTTATTGGCAACAGAAAGGGACAATCAAGGATGGCGATATTCAGGGTTTTCGGTTAACCCTTATCCTGCTAAATATATGAAATGAAACTTTCAAGATGATAGTAAAAAAACCCGAATGTTGCTATAACTAATTTATTTCTTGGACAAAAATATCTCCTTATCGGACAGTATAGATCCAAGATCAGACTGCACGTTCTGTGCAGTCTGATGTAAAACTACATTGTCTGCAAAAGGTCAGCAAGCGGCCAATAGCGGCCTAAGGGTAAACGTTCACTAATTTCGTAAATAACCCTAGTTACTTTAATGTTGTTTTTCAAATTGCAACATGGACATATTCTCAATGTTTAGCTTTCACCCTTCCCCAAACAAGCCAGTCTTTTAACCGCCTTGAGGAAAACAGGTTTTTTGAAAACAATGTGAGAAAAGGGGCTCTTTCTGTCGGTAACAGCAATGACCCTTTTTCCCCAAAAAAATTCGGTTTAATTTTTATTACCTTATGAAGCCTGCACTTGTATGTGATATGTGTAAAATCGTCCTTACTGTAATGGGTTAGCCCTCTCCCGTACAGACCAATTTGTGACTAGTCAAAAACTAGTACTAGGAGAAGCGTTTTAAGAAACTGACGAAAACTCTTTTATAGAACTGTTTTCTGACAGCATTAGGGGAAAAGGGTTTTTGCTTGTAAAGAGAATTGCTCCTTTGTCTACAATGCTTTTCAAGAACTATACAGCTGCAAGGACAGAAAAAAGCCTCGTTTTCGTGTGGTGATGAGTTCAAATTTCCTACTGTAACGTTACGTCATCTATTACATGTTATTTCAACGCTGTTTTTTTTTACTGGCATTCTTGTATTCATATCGAAAGAGAGTAGTGATTTTCAACGTTGTGAGTTTGGGAATAAAGTTGTTTTAAATTTTGTCATGCAGATTATTTTCTTTGGTTCGTGTTACAAGTTCATCAAGTTAATGAATCGACTTTAATATACAGTATCTGACTGAAAAGGACTTTAGATAAAAGGAAAATAGAAGGTAAATAGTCTCATCTGTTGTATTTCTGCCCTGTTTGTTACGATAAAAGATAAGAAAAAGGAAATGTCAATAGGGTCTTTCAGCCACCTGAATCAATAAAATCTTAAACTCAAAAGAAAAACAATCTAGCCAGCAGTAGCAGTCATGTTATTGTAATTCTAAAATTCTTAACGCAGGAAAAATCTTACCGCATAGGACAGTGTAGATTCAAGTTCAGACTGCACGTTCTGTGCAGTCTGATCTTGAATTTACAATGTCCACAAAGGTGCATTGAGTCAAAATCAGCTGCCTGAGGATTAAGCGCTCATAAACAAATCGGGCTTCCAGTAATGGTAAGTAGAAAAAGGACAATCAACTGGTCGTGTGTGATATTAAAAATCTGTCACTAGAATGGGATGTGATGCAGTTGAAAAAACGAGACCCTAGGACGAGCTTTTAACCATATCACACCCCATTCGGGTGACAGAATTTTAAAATCACACAACCAGTTGATTATCCTATTCATCATATTCCTTATTCGCCCTTTCTTACACTAATAATTATCAAAAAATGGTACAATATGAGCAATATAGGTAAAAATTAGTTCTGGCAAACATTCTAAAACTATATCGTCACTAGTGATGATACCATAATTATCATCACTAGTGGTGTTATTCACTGTGAAATCCCAGTAATTCACTGCTAGGAATATAATGAATAGAGGATATTTGTTTATTTCGGTGAAAGATCGAAATTTATTTCATCGAGTGAACATCATCGGTAATATTTTCACGAGTGGCTGCGCCACTCGTGAAAATATTACCGATGATGTTCACTCGATGAAATAAATTTCGTGCGCCACTCGTGAAAATATTACCGATGATGTTCACTCGATGAAATAAATTTCGATCTTTCACCGAAATAAATGAATATTCTATTTATTTTATGCTTTTAACCCTTTTGGGGGGGAACTTACATCAAAATCCAGTACAGTTCTTTTCGGTTATTCCCCGTGTCGTACCCCCTCCGCATAGCAACGCATTACAATATTACGCAAAAATGCAGGACAAATTACCTCATATTTCCATCTGGTTGAGAGGCACGAGCATTTTACCTAGGTAACGCGGGAACAACTGTTTCCGCCTTCAATCGAAGAGTTAGAATATAAAATCGGTATTTTTCGTTGGTCGTAACCATGAAATATCGAAAAATATTTCAAAGTTATTTCTCGATAACCTACCGGAAAGCATGAAATGAACGATATAACTATTAACTATATGTATATTGTTTAACAGACATTAGAGGAAGCGTGATTGCGCATCTAGAACAACCACGAGTCTTAAAAGTTTCTCTTTGGTTTCAAAATTGCCCGCCGTAAATTTACCTAATCTACTTGAAAATTTTGACCGAAAATCCATGCTTAAGACAACCGGGGCCGGATGTAGCGTTTACATTTTTATGTATTAGATTTATGTATGTATTTATGTATTTTTATGAATCTATGTATGTAACGGGTCGATAACCAACCTACTAATCTTCCTAGCGCATGAATTTGAACCTACAGCCTCCTGTGGCATTTTGTCCGGGAGCAAATAGTATATTTCCCTGCTGCAAAAGCTAGCTCTTTAGCTGGGAAGCAACATCATCAGCTTATACTAGACTTGGCTTCAATGATTAAATTTGTTCTTGAATTTCTCAGAGACAGTGATCCCTGTAAAACGGTATTTGTGCATTCTAATGCGGCCATGGGTTATCTCTACACCGATGTCGAACTTTGAGTGCCAAAATGTGTCGATAAGAAATTAGCCTTGAACTCAGATCGGACCCACATCCCCCTGGTACATAAGCAAACACTCAACCACGTCTTTACAGAAACTAGTTCTGTAGCAAGGTAGTACAGATACCAATAAGTACTAGGCATAGCTACATGTGCATGTTTGATTGATTGATTGGTATTTAGCACCGTTTTTAACATAATTTTAGTTATATTGCGGCGGCCAGTGCACCTATCAATGCATTTCTGGACTTTCTGTCACCAGTGCTTCCAACAATATTCTTCCCGAGCTACTAGCTGCTTTCCAATATAACCATCGTGGGAAAAAATGAAGCAATGAGAGAAGAATGAATCCTGTCGAAATAACTATCATTAATCCTCGGTAAGAAATTGGCCGAGATAAGGATTCGAAACAGTGGGTTCGCTGCTGAATGCTCAAGTCCTGTCCGCTACCGACTGTTCTACTGGAACTCTACCGCTACATGTACACAAGTCACATGATAAAGAATACTACTACTACTACCACTAAAGTTACCTGCGATACACATAGGATTGGCAACAGCCGATACACAAAGGTCAGCCACGGCGATGTTCAAGATAAACTTCCGCGCATGTTTATTGATCTTTTTCTCCCTGCTCATCGTTATAAGGATAACGATGTTTCCGAAGACACCTGCCACGATCAGCATAATCACGATGGTTACATATGCGGTAGCCAGGGGAAAGTTGACATCAAACAGTGTTTTGTATAGGCTTGCCGTCGGCTGACTGTCGGACACCAGTGTTGTATTGTTGGCCTGTAATATAAAGAATAGAAAGAAGAAAATGAGCCATGTTTTGGCAAAAAGGGGCTTAATGCATCTCCGTGATGCATGATACCAAGCAAGTTATCACATTATCATGGTTCTATAAAATCCATTTGTACAACAACCGACTGATACATGAGGCATACTGGTCCTTGGACAAGCAGAAAATTTACTAAAATAAAAAAGTTTCGACCGTGGTCAGCCTGCGCGGACGGCGCAGGCTGATCTGGGTCGATATTTTTTGCAGATGCATTAAGCCTCCTTTTCAAAGAGTATTGCTAATTTCATTATGTGATTAGCTTGGCTGTTTTCAAAGAAAACGTTAAGGTATTGCAATAGCGTAACCAAAGCCCTGTTGTCGTCTGCATCATCTGTATCTGCGCCATCGTTGTGTGAAAACCGATATTTCATGATATATATGAACATTATTAAACTTTTTAACAGGCGACAAATTTCTTAGACACGTCCAACTTTAAGACAAAAGCAGACGACATATTTAATTCTGTTTTGATGATGTGGTATGCCTTTGAAAGAAAAGACAACATTGTGGGAAAAGGAGAAAATGCTGGTAACCAGCCGGTAGCGTACAGAACATGAGACCAAAGAGTCGCTGGTTCGAATAGGCCACTTTCTTTCTGAGAATTGATGATAGTCACTGCGGCAGGATTAATTCCCCTCTCACCGCTGATCATTGTTTTCACAATGATTATGTTGGAGAGCAGACAGTGGCTTGAAAAGAATATTGTCCGGGGAACTGGTAAAAGAAACCACAGGGAAGCACTGAAAGATGCTTTGGTCGCAACAATATGACTGAAATAATGTTGAAGGCGTGTTAAAACACAATAAACAAAAACAAAAAGGTTTGGCACTGATGAATTAGTAAACTGACGTCATGTTGAATCATAAATCTAATTTTTCTCCGACGTTCTTAGCATGGAAAAATGCGAACAGATTTACTCCTTTGAATGGGTCAATATATTTGTTCCTTTATGAAAATGTTGCCGTAATTTCATTTTATATCGTTTTTACAACACTTTTATTGTTTTCAATATCATCAGTTTTTCTTTCCCTTTTTTTTTCCTCAATCCATTGCTTTACCATTAAACCGTTTACTTTCTCGCCCCCGTAGAACATAGAACCCGGAAGTATTGTTGGAAAAGGAACAACTGCATGCCATGGGTTGTTGCCCCCGCCCCCTTTTTTTTCCTCAATGTTTTTTGACATGTCTAGCTCTTTGCCAGACAATCCAGTGTTTCTAACCATCCTTAGGACTATATCTTTTGGAAAAATTGTGGAATGATGAAAATATGCAGATAACCAGCATTTTCTCCTTTCGCACAATGTTTCTATCTTTTAAGAAACTAATCAAGCATTTGACTGACATTTGACTTGCCTTTGCTTTGAAGTTTGACGATTGAACTATTTGTTGTTTGCTAATGTACTAAATATTTCATATATTTTTTAATCTATAACGATAACAAGTCTTTACAACACTACAAAATTTTGGACTTATCTAATGATTAAAAGCACTTAAAGATGAAAAATGAAAAACGTTGTTCAATTTAGAGGATTTTTCTTAGAAATAGTAGAAAACGCTGTATGGAAAAGGAGAAAATGCTGGTTATCAGAATTTTATCCTTTTTCCACAAAGGTTTCAATAACCTTCTACCCCAAGGTTGTTAGAACATGTAATGGTTTGGTGAAGGGTTTATTGCCTTGAAAAGTCACCTGCTTCAATGCAGTTTCATGGAATAATAATCTAAAACTTTAATACCAATGTCATTTTCGTTTCTACAACTTTTTTCATTCTTTTCACTCTCAAACTTTTTTTACTCGACCTGCTACCATGCTTACAACTTAAACTTTACAGGCCTATAGAAAATATCGAATCTTGAAACATTTCAGGAAAATGAACAAAGTATTTATTGTCACAGGTAACTCTCCCTTTACCACAAAGTTTTTAAGATCTCCGAGAGAATCATCTTTACGTTTTTCGATTACTAGCATGATTCAGTAATTGTAATTGTAAAGTTATGTATAGACTGTACGGCAATGTGTTAGATTATTCTACGAGGAATATTTTATTGCTGTATATCGTGGGGAAAATTGGAGAAAAAAAAAAAACAATCGTTAAAAATCTATCTGGAATATCAGTGGTATTTTCGATAATGCAGTACCACGAAAATACTTTATTATAATGATGATGATGATGGTGGTGGTAGTAATAATGATTATGATTATTATTACCATCAGCAGCAGCTTTTGGTATTGTCGTCACTGTTTCAAATGTTGGATTATATGAAGAACGTTCGTGGTAATAACTATTTTAAAAGGGCATTGAACCAAATTTTGATATCGAATTATTCTGGGACAGAGAATTGATATTTTGTCAAGAAAGATCATAGGGACGTGACTGTTTATCCCCAGTTTTTGAAATGAAAATATATGTAAAGAAACATTCTGGAAAAGAAAAACGGTTTTAGTACCGAAGTCGGCGACTCTACCAATTAAACTATGGAGCAAACTAATAATTTAACGTGCTAAAAATGTTTATACAGTCATAGCTATTCCCTTTCTTACGAAATAGGCAAATTTACGGATCCATAAAATAAAAAATCGGCAATCCTCGTATTTTCTACATATACATGTATGTTCTATATGGCCTGCAACACGCAAAAAGGGGTATTCGGACATTTGCATAAAGCGTCGTCTCGGATCAGCCTGCGCGGTCCGCGCAGGCTAATCCGAAACGACACTTTCCGTTTTAATGTAATTTTCTGTTTTGAACAAGTCTACTGTAGCATAAAATGTAATGTAGTCGTAAAGTACCGTCTCGGATTAGCCTGCGCGGACTGCGCAGGCTGATCCGAGACGACACTTTACGCAAATGTCCGAATGCCCCTTTTCGCGTGTTGCAAGCCATTATATGTCTTAACTTTTAAGCCATCTTTGCACTTAAATAAAAATTAAAGGTCTTTATTGAAATTTTCTGGAAAAAAAAAAAACTTGCGACAGGAAAACTGGACCCTTATTCGCCGACCATTCTTAATTTCATTATTAGATTTGTGAAAGTAACGCAACTTTTGAATGGCTAAACCATTTGGTTTAGCCAAAAAAAGAACGTTTCGATACTTTCAAACTTAGGAAATTCTTGAGAATAAGACTTATAAGAATGTTCTTAAGAATGGTTGGTGAATACGGGTGTAATACCCCTGTAGAAATTTAACATTTAAAACTCAATTATGGCCCATGTTTTGCTGGCGAATATAGGTTTTCAGATTTTTTTTTTCAGCTTTTTGTTTTAATTTCCAAACCGGAATGTATGTTTCATTCGCGGTAGCCATCAAACTACGACTTTTTGCCACTCAGCAACAGTATAGTAATCAAGGTTTTGCTACATTTGTTCCTCGTACTGTCGTCGTTTTACGCACGGAATTCGTAATTTATTGGGTGTCGGGAAAAAGTGTTTTATATGTATCTGTCATGTCACAGCGATATATGCATTTGAATGGCAACTGTGAGATGCGTCATAACGAACAAAGGAGCAAACAAAAGTGCTTGTTAACCATCATTTATCAAACACTCCAATGTTTTAACCATTTACCAGGCAATCTCGTTTTTTAACAACGTTATAGAAGGAAAACTCGATATGAAATGGCTTGCAATACGCGAAAAGGGGCATTCGGACATTTGCGTAAGGTGTCGTCTCTTTTCGCGCGTTGCAGGCCATTTAATAGTAGTAAATGTTTTTAATCCGCAATTTTTTCTTTTACTCCCGTTTCAAGTCAGTGTTCCACTATTTATGCTATATTTCATTTGTCGGCTGAAAATTCCCTCATGTTGGATTGGTCTAAAATTAATTGTTATGTAAAGAGTTGATTCAACCACTACAAATGCATTTAACAGTCTTTTCATAAGGTGCAGAGCAGTGGTGTTAGACTTTTGTTCCGTTTCAATCAATTACAACATGCAAGTGGCAACTGAATACGGAACATAATTCATCTTAGGTTTCATTTTTTCGCAACATTTTCTGCAGCAACTTCGCGACAGCTAAATGCAACCCAATGCACTTTGACGGACAGTATAGATCCAGATATGCAAATATTCTAAATCTTGACGAGTCTTAACCCTTAGGCTGCTAAGTGCAAATGATTTTTTGCGGACAATGTAGATCAAGATCAGACAGCACAAAACGTGCAGTCTGATCTTGGATCTACACTGTCCGATCGAGAGATATTTTTCCTCCAAAAAGTAACTTTGAAATAGCAATATTTAGATTTTTACTGGCTTGAAAGTTTCAATGAACTTTTTCTCAGCAGGATAAGGATTAATATTTGTCTTCTCAAAACGCTTTGAAGATCTATGACACATAACAAAACTGACTAAATAAACCTTCATAGTTGAGAGTACATGTGATTGAGTTGATGAGTTCAGCTTAAACAGATTCATCTAACACTTGACATGTACTTTTAGTTTGGACGGGAAAGACTTTGAAAAAAATAAAATACAACTATTCGTAGTTGTTACTCGAATACATTCGATTATTCTTCTTTTTATTATTTTTTTGTGTATGTCCGGAATATGTATTTCAGAACGATGGAACAGTTTTAGCCGGTTTTTTTTTTCCTTTCATAAAAGTTAGTTTAAACTTTACGATTTGATATCGATTGCGAAACAGTTTCTAGAAACTCAAAAGTATTCGCGCGGCGATGAGGCTAGTTCTAAAGGCCGACTATTTCTGCTCATTTTCGAAATCTGAAAATTGGTTTAGCCAATCAGAAGTTGTGTTTCTTTCAAATTTAGAAAATCTTGAAGAATATGACTAAGAATATTCTTAAGAATGGTTGGTGAATATGTACCCCGGGATCTCTAATGTGAGAGGCCGAAGTACTACCTCTATATTGCTGTCTTCCATTACATAAGAAAATATTAAAATATTTCGGGTGATAGATTCAAGATCAGATGGCCTGGTTTGATCGTTGGCCGATACTTGTAGCGACTGATTGAGCCCCGATAATATATCATAACTTATTTCAGAAATTTAGGCCTCCTACCCGTTGTACATGAGCCATGTTCTGTGAAAAAGGGGCTTAATGCATCTGCGAAAAGTATCGACACAGGTCAGCATGCGCAGTCCTCGCAGGCTGACCTGGGCCGAAACTTTTCGTTATTGGTCAATTTTCTGTATGTCCAAGGACCAGTCTACCCCAAGATTAAGATGGTTTTAAAAAAAAGTGGCTATTATGGATCCATAATCTTGTGATGGCTTGATTGGTATAATGTATCACGGAGATGCATTAAGCCCCGTTTTGTCAGAGCATGGCTTACATACTTGTTTTAAATGCGTTTACACGAGTGACAAAATTGATAATGAATTACGTTGTAATTACTATTACGTTGTAATTACTGCTTTATAAATTTCTTGCATGTTACATAATTTGGGTACATGATTATTCTTACTCTATTTCGGTCGCAGTCTTATTCGAATTATTGACTCATTACCCTATTTAAAGATGACAAAAATCAACATATATCCTTTATACGTACTATACTTAAAGGTGGGTATTTAGATTTTTCAAATCTCACCAAATTAAAAAATATATATATCACTGAAATTTGTATGAAAAAAAAAAAAAAACAATACAAATCATCAATAATTAAGAATCATAAAATTACAAAAAAAAATTTTTTTTTTGATGGTGTTCCCTTAAAAGGCTACGTAGCCTCTTAAGGTATTTTTAAATTTCGCGCCAAAAATCAAAAAAGCATTGTGGGAATGTCAAGTGACTTGCACGTGATTAATGACGCTTAAATTCCATAACATAACAAACATGTAATTATTTTCCATAATGTCTTCTTCGGACGCTATGTTTGAAGCTTCGTCTGTGTATTTCCGGTATGTAAATGAGCGAGTTGCTCATGTAAAAATAGACCGTGTTTCCTGTCGGTGTCGACCTGGGCCGTAGTAAATCTCTAATTTCACTTATTGTCAGATGGTTTTCAGCTCTTGGGGTTTTATGAATGAAAATTAAAAGGCTTTGGGAGTATAAGGATGATTTTTTTGTATTTTTGTAAAATTTTCGTCCCAAAATCTGAAGGGCCACGTTTAAGTAATGGTTGATTTCTTTCTTTCTTTCTTTCTTTCTTTCTTTCTTTCTTTCTTTCTCTCTTTCTTTCTTTATAAACTTACGCTCTATTTAATATACATGCATGTATCTCTGATTTTATGGTATTTCTCTTACAGACACTGAACCTTGAGTATATTTTAAAATCACTTATTACATATCAGACCACGTAAAAGAATTATGACAAAAAAGGATATTGCTTATTACAAGAATTTTCTCCTGTAGTCACAATGTCACAGTGTTTCCAGAGAATGTCTGTTGTCAGATGAAAAGAAGTCATCTGTTTTGCTGATGCTTTAACGACAGATATTGTTCAATTTTCGTGCATCATCATCATCATCATCATCATTAGTTTTTATTATTATTATTATTATTATTATTGTATAATTCATTTTCATTTTTAAGTCGATCAATTGATATCAGTTTAAATAGAATACAATTGAACAAGATCTCTTGTAAATAATAATTAAAGAAAAGGCTTACCATTGTCGTCCTGACAGGTAAAAAATGGATGGTAAACTCAGCGACACGTGGCTACTTGTCTACCTGTCTCACTCAGAGTCCAAGAGACTTCTGTCAAACCTCCAGAGCACTGATATCTCTCCGATAACAGTTGGTCGATATCGGTTTGCTTCTCTGTGTCATCGCAGGCTAGAGCATTCTTATTCTTGTTTGTTTGCTTGTTTGTTTGTTTGTAGTTACACCCCATTTTACAACAGTATTCAAGATATATCAATGCGACCAGTGCACCTATTCATCCTTTCCCTGAGATGAATTATATCCATATTACGTACGGCACACTTTTGATTATAATACTTTTAATTGATAAAGCTAGAGTTCCTAAACTTGTAAGATTTGAAAAGTCTGTTGGGCCTCTTCCACTTGTGTTAGTTTAACCCTTCACGAAATAAAACCGTGTTCTAAAGACCCGAAACAATCAGCCTTCGAAAAACATTGAGGGTTATTGAGTGAATAGTGGTAGCCAGCATTTTCTCCTTTTCTTTCAATGTTTATTATCCTGTCACCGACAAATCTCATCGTTTAACCCGTAGAGTTCTAAGTGCGACTCTAGGACATTTTGCGGACAGTGTAGATCAAGATCAGACTGCACAGAACGTGCAGTCTGATCTTGGGTCTACACTGTCCGATCAGGAGATATTTCATCGCAAAATATTTTTGGAATAGCAAAATTTGAGTTTTTACTATCGACTTGAGAGTTTCATTCCACTTACTTAGCAGGTTAAGGATTAAATAGAGTTTATTTCATCAGCTTGTGGTTAATATGGGGAAATATTTGCCGAAAAAGGGAAAGGTATGCGAAAATAACGAGTGCCGTAAGGCACGAGTTATTTTCGCGGACCTTTCCCTTTTGAGGCAAATATTTCCCCATATTAACCACAAGCTGATGAAATAAATTATATATTTCCTCTGATTATTTTGTCAACGAATGCCACTTTTAAAACTTAAAAACTTAAAAAACTTAAAAAAGTAGTTCCAGATTTTCGGCAGGAGGAAAATATTCACTGTGACGGGGAAATAATTCCCCCCAGCTTAAATTACGACATTTCTTTACCCATAACATTTCTAAAAATAGACACATGAAATATAATATACCACATTTTGAAACATTATACTATCTTTAATTACGTTTCAGTGAGTGAACTCTGTCGTCGTTTAGTATAGCATTAAGTTTAAACCTATTTCAGCCATACTCTGTGAAAAGGGGATTTAACTCTTTACCAAACGACAAAATTTTAGATCTGTCCAAATTAAAACCACTAGCAGACAACAAAATACATGTGACTGAAAAATTTATATTTGTTTTGTGAGGGGTAGAAAACATTGTGTGAAAAGGAGAAAATGCTGGTTTTCAGCATTTTCTCTTTTTCTCACAATTTTTTTAAAAGGCCTCTCTCTCAGGGTCGTTAAAAGTCGGGATTGTGTGGTAAAGAGGTAAAATTAATGCATTTGCAAAAAGTATCGACTTATTTCAACCTGGGCACTCTGCACAGGTCGACATGTATCAAAACTTTTTGCTATTTGAAATTTTTCTGCATATCAAAGAACCATACTTCCTCATGATTCGGTCGGTTGTTGAACATATTATGGATTCATACTTATGTGATGACTTGCTTAGTATAATGCTTTAAACTAGACGAAGGCGCATTAAACCTTTTTTTGCCAGAGCATGGCTTATTTATTTTTCCATCGATTGCGAAACAAGTTCTACATCTTCTATCAATCACTGTCGAGGATTGCTTCCTGGAGACCTTAACCAGCACTCATCGCGGATGTTGATAAAATGAAAGGTTAAACCCCGCTCACTATGGGATTCGAAGACAGAATCTCTCCTGTGAAAGCTCGACGATCTTCCCCAGTATTACTTTCTAATGCAAGCGCTATTTCAATTATAATACGGAGACAGATCACTTATTCAAGTCTTTTCATAGTTTCACAAGCACAGGCTGAGGCTATGCAGCACTTTTCCCAAGGACACTCACATGTGACCAGCGCAGCCAGCGGGGCTCTAACAAGGATTTCCTGTTTATAGGTACAATATCTGATGAGAACCTAGGGTCTTATGCCATAGCCCGTATTCACCAATCTCTTATGAATAGTCTTTGTCTTATTCTAAATAAGACAGTAACACAAGTTCTGATTGGTTAAAACATTAATGAGTCATTCTCTGGAAAAAGCGGTCTTAACTTAATACATCTCTGTGATGCATTATACCATACAAGTCATCACATAATTATGGATTCATTATATTCATTTTTTTCTAATCGTGAAGTACACTGGTCCTTTCACATGCAGAAAAGTGACCAATAGCAAAAAGTGTCGGCCAAGGTCAGCCTGCGCGGACTGCGCAGGCTGACCTAGGTCGATACTTTTTGCAGATGCATTAAGCCCCCTATTCACATAGCATGGTTCATTAGCCAATCAGAACTTGTGTTGCTTTCAAATTTAGAAAATTCTTGAGAATAAGATTAATACCGTTTTTAAGAATGGTTGGTTAAAACGGATCGGGTCCTTTCTCCCTCTAGCGGTCCATACCAACTATCCGAAGGAACTGAATCCTGCGAACTCATCATGTAAGATTGTGAAAAAATGATGCAGGAAAATTCTTAATGGCTCAAATCAAAATTATCCCGTTTTCTTGAGAAACGCATTCACGGATATTGAAATTAGCCGCGAGAAAGGATGATATGTTTTATTGTTAAACTCAATTAGTCAACCTCTTACTCTACAAGTAAGAGTTCTTTCTATTCCCGACCCTGACAGCTTAAAAATGAATAAACAAATAAAACACTAGACGAAAAGGAGTAGATACCTGTTTCACCTTTTGGCTGTTTTTTTTTTTCAACGATGTAACTCATGGCATTCAAAGTACATTAGAAATACTATTGAAATGACAGATCTTATCGTTAGAGCTTCTTGCATTACTTATAAGAACGTTCAAACTGGCCTGCAGGGCAATGGGTTAAACGACAACTGTAAAAACTCTAACATCTTCCTTAATGAAGTCACGTGGTCTCGAGAAGGGCAGATTTTCCAAGAAAAAATGACAACAGGTTTTATGAGACTTGTTATTGTTCACCTGATGCTATAACAGTTAAAAAAAAAGTTAGACTTCCCGAGATTTTTTTCATCCTTAGCTAATATTTATCTACAGAGGAAATTATTCGTCTAGCAGTTGACGAGGTTTGAAATCATTGTGACAAAAGGAGAAATTCATCGTAAAGATAAATTGAATAATTAACAAGAAATTAGTATTCAATATATAAATGAGCCATGCTATGTGAAAAGGGGATTTAATGCATCTGCGAGAAGTATCGACCCAGGTCAGCCTGCGCAGTCCGCGGGTCGAAACTTTTCGCTACTGGTCAATTTTCTCTCTGTCAAAGGACTAGTCTACCTCATGATTTAATCGGTTGTTAAAAAACGTGGCTGTCATGGATCCATAAGTATGTGATGGTTTGCATGGTATGATGAATTACGGGGATGCATTAAGCCCCCTTTTGCCAGAGTATGGCTCACATATATGAGCCATGCTCTGATAGAAGGGGGCTTAATGCATCTCCGTGATCCATGGTACCAAGCAAGCCATCACGTACCTAGGGATCCATAAGATCCACTTCTTTTTAACAAATAACTTAATCATAAGATAGACTGGTCCTTGGGCATACAGAAAATCGACCAATAGCGAAAAGTTTCGGCCCAGGTCAGCCTGCGCGGACTGCGCAGGCTGACCTGGGTCGATACTTTTCGCAGATGCATTAAGCCCCCTTTTCACAGAGCATGGCTCACATATATGTGAAACATCACTCCAAATGGGGAAAAAATGGTGACCATGAGGAAATTTCTCCTATGGCCACACTATATTCAAGAACGGTCGGCTGCACGACGAGGAAAGCCGGTTGATGGAGTTATGTGTAAACAGGGAGTGTCTCCTTTCTCAGAAACATGATACGGCCATTTATTTACGCGAAAAGCTTTGCTGTTTAGATCGCTAGGTGATTCAAACCGGCTTTTCAAAGGTGAATGACTGGGTCTAACAGCTTCGTTGTTAAGGGCTTTCAATTAAAGATGTCGCTGATGCTCTTCTCGGCTCTGAAATATATATTCGAGGATTGGTGTTCTTCATTGAGACAGGACTCAGTCCTCTCTTACCGCTGTTTGGTCAGTTTGCTTTGTCTAACTTTCTGACAGTAGTCATGTACATTTTTGAAAAGTCTTCAGTGTCCAAAAGCAAAATATTGCAGGCTTCTTATATCTGTATAAGCCTACTACTTATAGTCCTTCTCTTGCTGTCATCTTTCAATTGATTTTTTTTTTGCAACTGACCTGCCAGCGCCAGACTTTACGAAAAAACTTAAGTTTCTTATTTGATGAAATCCGCTCAGGGATTCATTTTTCGGCTTAAGTTGAGTTTGTTATTTCAGACGCGTTTCACTGACAATAACAGACTTCAGTAACGTTTTCAAATCCTGAGTTTACACCATTGTCCAGACTCAGCTTAACAGAATAATGGACTTAAAAGTCTGTTAACTGAGTTAACTCTTTACCAGACGACAAAATTTTAGACAGTTCCAAATTGAAAGCAAGCCATAGCAGACGACAAAATTAAAGCGATTCAAAAATTAAAAATTGTTTTGGGAAGGGTAGAAAACATTGTGGGAAAAGGAGAAAATGCTGGTTACCAGCATTTTCTCCTTTTCCCACGTTGTTTTCAAAAGGCTTCTTTCACAAAGTCGTGAAAACCAGGGATTGTTTGGTAAAGAGTTAAGTCCGTTTATTGTGTCAACTCAGAATTTGATAACGATATCGTTTATAAAATCTGTTAAAAGTTTCTGAAATACGTCTCAACTAACAAACTCAGCTTAACGACGTATATCACAAATGTTCGCGCGCATCCTACTGCGTATGTGTTTTTGTTATGGATAGTGAATCAAAAGTGCACCTACATATTTTTCGCACATATGGTAATACTATTGGTGCAATGAAACAAGTAGTACTTTCTTCGGGTAGTATTAGTAAAGAGAAAAAAGTGGATCTGTGAACTGCCATCGTGAAATAATTAAAATACTGTTGACACGGCGTTACACACCATACAAGCAAACAGAAGCAGGAAATTTAAAGCTGTGGAAGTATAGCCGTTTCCACATTGAAAATTATAGTGAGAAAAGGAGAAATTGCTTCTAATAAGCAATTTCTCTTTTTCCCATTATGTCTACTGAGCTTTTGTCTTTCACAGTGACCTTCATCCCTGTTTTCTGACGAAATAAACACAGACAGTGCTATTTCTATTTTTTCTTATTGTTTAGAATTATAAATACTAATGGTGTAGAAATTTTAAGAAAAATCTGTCGGTAAGAAAGTATGTATTTATTAAAGATTAACCCTTGATTCGGTCAAATTATCTCCCTTTTTAACTCAATGGTCTATATATAACATGCACGTTTGTACATTTACCACTAGGCTTTTATATATTTTTTGTGCAAAACTGAATGAATTTTCATTAAAATGATATCTATTTGTATATTCCTCTGGTAATTTTCCTGTTTAACTGAATGTATAAGAAAAGTGTGGCAATTCCAATATAAGCTGAAGTTTGGAGTTGTATATACCCTTTTTAAAGGCCAATTTCTCAGAAACGAGCATGGTGACCCATAACTTTTTTTACTGTAATCTCCTAGAACCATGATGAGCTTTGTATGTGCAAAGTTTTAAAAAAATCCGTCCGTTAGAAAAATTTGTGATAACAAAAAATTTGTGTTAAAGTCGTTAAGTCAGAAAATGAGTCGTTTAGCAGATGTAGTTTAATCATACTTATTTTACATCGATTGAGACACAAGTTCTTACAACTTACACTAATCTCTCTCGATTCTGCTTCTTGGGAACTACACCAGTACTCGCGCCGAATATGTGGACCAATGAAAAATCCCAAAGTTGACATCCGCTCCCGCGGGTATCGAACTCGGGATCTTTTGGTTACGAGGCCGACGCTCTACCTCGCGACCACGGGCACCACATATTTGGCAGATTTGACCAAAAAAGGGAAATAAGCTTTGGTGTTTTCGTGAAATCGGGATTTGTTAACTTAAAAAGACGTAAAGGTACATTATTAGTTGTACGGTCAGGTGGCAGGGGACTTGGAAACTTGTTCACGGCTGTGGTGAATAATGTCGCCCCGAGCCGAGAGCGAGGTGGCGACATGATTCACCACAGCAGTGAACAAGTTTCCAAGTCCCCTGCCACCTGACCATACAACGAATTTATTATACTGCAAAGTTTTACGATTCCAACGTTTGTTAAGCGAATTTTACCTGTTTTTTTGGTTTAAAAAATTGAGTACGCTGACGAAGTAGAATTTCCCTTCTGAGTGCCCCAATTCAATGAAAACTGACGTCACTAGGAACTGACGTCACTGAAACCTTGGGAATACGTGCTAAAACGTGCAGCTTGGGGCATAATCTTGATGTTAATCATGATCGACGCCGCCATTTTGGATGTTGTGTTGATAGTGTAGTTATGTATACGGGGCTCCCGAAAGGGAAACTGCTTTTACATTGGTTTTGCTAGTCTACATGATATATATGTTCGGGGCTTATTATCCAATCAGATCACGAGAAATTTCTTTGCAGTATAATAAAAGTAAATGTATCATTGATGGAATCCAGTCGCATTCAAATAATTAAGAAACATTTATGTGTACACATGTGTAAAATGGGGGTCTAGTCACATGGCATACATTTATTTGCTACCTTGATGCAGACAACGATTATATAAATGAGCCACATTCTGTGAAAAGGGGGCTTAACACATCTCCGTTATACATGGCATCAAGCAAGACAACAATTACTTATGGATCCATAATAGCCACTTCTTTTAACAACCGACTTAATCATGAGGTAGACTGGTCCTTGTACATACAGAAAATTTACCAACAGCGAAAAGTTTCGGCCCAGGTCTGCCTGCGCGGACTGCGCAGGCTGACCTGGTCGATACTTTTCGCAGATGCATTCAGTCCCCTTTTCACAGAGCTCGGCTAATATAATTCTGTATGACCTCTAGCGGTGGTGCAAATGTACTTTTACTTACAGCAGTTTACTCCGTATTCACCAAGCATTCTTAAGAACATTCTTTGTCCTACACTCAAAGATTTCCTAATTCTGAAACACAAGTTCTGATTGGCTATGGTTAAACCAACCAGAAAATTCTTCAGGATTAGACTTGGAATAATGTTAAGAATGGCTGGTGAATACGGAACCAAAAGTATCAATACTTACGTAAATAAATGTGTGCAAATGACAACAAAACTAGAGCTATTACACAAGTATTTTTACTTACATAGGTAAATGTGTAAATGCTCGCATAATTATGGGGTTGTACCGGAAGCAGATGCACGGACCGTGACGAGGTTCCAAAGTATTTCTGCTCATGATGAATGATATCTTCGAGCTTTTTTAATCCTTACAGGCATTTCGTAGTCCAGTATTTTTTCTGTTTCTTTGTACCCATCGTCACGTACATAACCATCACGTGTCCGATTCCTTGTTAATTTCAGTATCAAATTTGGTAAGCTACAATTATCAAATGCCTGAGTTTTCATATGTTATAAACGGAGCAAGCGACAAATTGAATCTAAAAGAATGCCGTTGCCAAATTCAATTCAAAACTTTTCTATAAATAGATCCAAAAACTACCGAGTTTATCCAAATGGTGAAATTTCTATTTATAGGTATCGAGAAACGGATGGAGCTATCACGATAATTTTATCTCGAATGTCAGCTTCGAGCACGATTGAAAATTTTTGCATAAAAATACTAAGTTTATCGTGATAATTTTTTCAGGAAACTTTTTACTATCTCGATAAAATTTCCAGGGAACTTTAATTTATCGAGATAGTTTTCAAAAGTATGGTGGTATATTTCTGCCGCGAGATACGAGATAGCTATTGCGATAATTTAGGAGAACTATCATGATAAAACAAAGTTTCCTGGAAATATTATCTAGATAATAAAAATTTTCACGATAAAAAGATCGCGATAATTCTAACTGTTATCATGATTTTTTTTTTTTTGCTTTCGTGCCCACAACTGACATTCACGTTATCTATAATTAGATACGGTTTCGGAACATCTTCGTCAACAACGTTATGAATTTGCCTTTTCCCTCAATGGTTTTAAATTTGTTCGTAGGTGGCATTTCGAGTCGTCTTTGTGATTTTACAGACTTCTGTTTATTTCGGGTCTTGTCAAAATTTACCAATTAATCTACAACTGATAATAATTCGAATTTCTACTTACTGCAATCTTGTGAAGTCAAAAACTACCGAGCTCATCCAAATGGTGATTTTTCTATTTATAGATATCGAGAAACGGATAGAACTATCACGATAATTTTATCTCGAATGTCAGCTTCGTGCACCATTGAGAAATTTTGAGTTAAAATGTTAGGTTTATCTAGATATTTTTTTCAGGAAACTTTTCACCATCTCGATAAAATTTCCAGGAAACTTAAAGTTATCGCGATAGTTTTCTAAAATTATCATGATAGCTATCTCGTATCTCGTGGCAGAAATATGCCACCATACAAAAGTTATCATGATAGCTGTCTCGTATCTCGTGGCAGAAATATGTCACCATAGTGACTCTTTCCCTGATGACGAAATTTTAGACTTGTCCAAATGACAGCATTTGAATTTTGAAAAAACATGCTAAATCAGGCCAAAATGATGGAATTTGTCCTTGACAAGGTGGCAATCACTGTAGGAAAAGGAGAAAATGCTACAAAAGTTTATTCTTTTTCCACAACATTATCAAAAAGTTTTCCATCCTTGAATCGTAAATTTACGGGGTTGTTTTATACAGATTGTGGCTGAGAGGATGAAAAACGTTGTGGGAAAATGAGAAAATGGTGGTTACCGGTATTATTTTCTTTTTTCTGCTATTTTTTCTTTTTTAAGTCTGTATGTTCTGGATCGTGAAACACGATTTGTTTGATAGAAAGCTACTATGAAAGTGTGCTAAACTTTAATGTGAAAACTACCATCAGCTAGCTTTAACCTTTGACATTTTACCACATAATCCGGAGTTTAAACGATCCTGAAGAGCACGGGAGCGGGCATTTTCTACTGGGCTCGTTTGTCCGCGCTTGTTCGTCAGGACTCCTTCGTCCGGGCTTGTTCGTCCTAGCTTTTTCGTCCGGGTTTGTTCGTCCCAGCTGAACCGAACATGGTGGAAACTGATGTATTTGAGGTTCCCTCGGACAGGTTCGTCATACTTTATAAAATTGATATTGACTCAAATCAGAACACTCAATATTTTTCGCTTCTGTTCGTAACTTCGTACACATAACCTAAATTCTATTTTTTTTTAAATAAAATATTACATTTTTTAGAAGTCAACAGATTATGAGCCAGCGCGAACAAGCCCAGGGACGAACAAGCCAAGAAACGACCAGGGTTTTGGACGAACAAACCCGGAACCAAAAAGAAGGCTTTTGAAAACATTGTGGGAAAAGGAGAAAATGCTGGTCACCAGCATTTTCTCCTTTTCCCACAATGTCTTGTACCCAATGATAAACATATTTCATAATTATTTTGAGTTACATTTTAATTGTCGTCTGCTATTACTTTCAATCTTAACATACATCTAAAATTTTGTTGTGTAGTAAAGGGATACCTCTGTAGTCTCTTACCCAACAACAAATTTGAGACATTTGTCCAAATTGAAAGCATTTGCAGACGACATTTTTAACATGGCTCAAGTCATGGGACTTGTCGTTCCAATGATGGTAAACATTATGGGAAAACCGTAAAATACTGGTAACCAGAGCATTTTCTCTTTTCCCCACCATGTTTTCAAATTTTTCTTCCTGACGGTCATTAGAGCAAGTGATTGTTCGGCATAGGATTAAACTGCTAAATCAACAGAGTAAAGAAACTGCAGCTAATCATTATAACTAAAATATTGCCATTTCTCACTTTTTTTGCAAAAATAAAAAAAAAAAAAAAATCATACGATCGGACATTGTAGATCAAGATCAGACTGCACGTTCCATGCAGTTTGATTTTGATCTACACTGTCCGAAAATGCGCTCCGACTACTTCGCGCTTAGAAGCGTAAGGGTAAAAACGCATTAGCGGCGTTTAAGCCATTAAGTAGTTTGCTTTTGTTGTCGTTAACGACCAAAAAAGAATAGAAAAGACCTTCCTCATCTCGCAGAAAATAAACAAAAAAAAAAGAAGTCAAGAACAAAAATCATTCGTTCCATGTATTTTTTGTGGGCTTCATTGGTGATTTGAGTTGTATTTTGTGTTTTTTTTTTTTGTATTGGTGTTTAACGCTGTTTTAACAGATTAGGTCACATCACGGCCGTTAGTGCACCTAGGCATGGGCTTCCTGACTTTCTCACAACAGTACAGACACAACTTTCTTTCCAAGCCACTGGCTACTTTTCTCACATGTATCAGAGGCAAGGGACAAAAAATCGCTAGAAAGAATTTTTTTACCTCAATCGGGTATCGAACGCGCAACCAGCAGGTCACGAGTCAGATGTGCTAACCACTGTACTACCCGACCTGACTACCCTACCGGGCAAGTTATATTTCAGTGGATGGAATGTCCGGATCAGGATCAGATTAGTACTGTACAGGAGGTGCAGCATGAGCTTGAATCAATTAAAAAAATAATAGATTTAGTGCGATCCGCTCAAGATCTTTAAGTGGGTAATACTTTGTATGGTTGCTTCAATATATTGATTATTGCTGTTTAGTTGCATTTTAGAGGTGGAAATAGTACATCATGACCATACTGCATAGAAAGTGCAGACTGATCTTGAAACAACTGAACATCGATCATTGAAAATTTAGAGGGCTTTATTACCAGTATTTTCTTCTTTTCAAACAATGTTCTCTATGCTTTAAACCTTTATCACACAATCCCAAGTTTCAACGACCCCGAAGGATAAGGCTTTTGAAAACATAGTGGGAAAAGGAGAAAATGCTGGTAAACAGCATTTTCTCCTTTTCCCACTATGTTTTCTACCATTTTACAGAAAGAAGTCGTCATTTGAGCCACATTTAGTATGTCCTCTGCAAACTCTTCCAGTATATACCAGTCTAAAATTGTGTTATTTGCTAAAGAATTAAACGTCTGCTAATGCTTTCGATTTGGATCTTTCTAACATCTTATTGTCTAGTAATGATTAATCCAGGGGTCGTAAGTTTGAATCACGGTCCACCCGAGGGGTTGATAAAAGTCATTTCAACACAGTTCATTCCTCTCTCACCGCTGAACACCAAACAGCCTGTGGCTTGGAGAGAGTTTGGGTCTTAGTACTGGGCCAGAGTTCACCAACTGTTCCAAATTGCATTCTAAGTTTGTTTTTTTTTCTAGATAAAGAAAGTAGCGAAATTTCTGATTGGCTATACCTTGGCTAAAACATATGGTTTTACCAATCAGAGATTGCGTCACTTTGAAATGTAGAAAACATTTTAGAGTTAAGACTAATAATGTTATTGACAATGGTTGGTTAATACGGACCTAGGTAGTTACAGAAACTGGAGGAATACTTAGATAGGCGCATTGGCTGCCGTGTCATAACAGAAATACCGTTGAAATTAGCATCAGACTCCGAACAAAGCTACTCAGCACTATCAAGTTTAACAGCTGATTGACAATGCACAAACACGTCCTATGTGATAAGCACCCAACCCAACCATTACCTCATGGTACTTGTTTCGGGCCGCGTGAAACACAAAATTTCGAAAAAATGAGACAAATTCATATTGTCAGTAGTTTACTGTCATGGTTATTTTAACAGAAATGATTAAATATTGTACCGAAAGAGCATTTATGATGAGCAAATGATGAAATTTCGAGAAAGAAGCAACTTCACATCATTTCGTCTTGTTAACCCTTTACCAAACGACAAAATTTTAGACTGGTCCAAATTAAAAGCACTTGCAGACGACAAAATAAACGCAACTCAAAAATTGAAATTTGTTTCCAGCAGGGTAGAAAACATTGTGGGAAAAGGAGAAAATGCTGGTTACCAGCATTTTCTCCTTTTCCCACGATGTTTTCAAAAGGCTTCTATCTCAGGGTCGTAAAAACCAGGGATTGTTTGGAAAGGGTTAAAAAGAAGAACAATGATCGGGTCTTTTTACTTTGCACCAATCGACAAAATTAAGACTTGTCTATGTTGAAAGAATTTACAGGCGAAAAACTCAAATATGAGTTACATGATGAGATTTGTCTGTAAATAGGTAGAAAACATTGTTTGAGAAGGAGAAAATGCTGGTTATTAGCATTTCCTTCTTTTCCAACTATGTTTACTACAGGCTTCCTGCTAAGGATCGTTAAAACACGTAATGGTGGGGCAAAGGGTTAACTAATTTAGACAGTAAATAAACTTTGTTGCAAACGACTTCGAAAACATCTGTCAAATATTGAAATCAACGAGAATTAGAATGTTATAGATTAATGCATTTGAAACACTGTGGACAAAAGGAGAAATAACTCAATGTATCGTGTGCAAATCTTCGTCTTTAAAATGTAAATCATTTCAATTCTTCAACAGATGAAAATTTTTTGGACTTGTCAAAACTGAAAGCATTTGCAGACGAAAAATAGAATGTGATACAACTTCTACAATTCGCTAAAATAGAAATAGTAGAAAACCTTGTGTTAACTGGTTACCAGCATTTTCTCCTTTTCTCACGAGGTTCTCAAAGGCCCTATTTCCAAGAGTCTTTTAACACTTAACTAAATATTCATGTGTTTTAAAGACCCTGAGGAAAGAGGCTCCTGAAAATAATGTGGCAAAAGGAGAATGCCGGTAACAAGCACATTGTATTCTATCCCTCTGGAGACAATTCCCGCCGCAAGTAATTTTGGTGGCGTTCAGTTTGTCGTCTGCAAATATTTTCAATTTGGACAAGTCTCATCTTTTATCATCGAGTAAAGAGTTAAAGACGGGATAGTTTGGTGAAGGGTTAACAAGTAGTCATATAACCCTTTACCGCACAATCTCTAATTCTCACAACCTCGAGAACGACTTATTTTGAAAACATTGTGGGAAAAGGAGAAAATGCTGGTTGCCAGCATTTTCTCCTTTTCCCACAATGTTTTCTATCATCTCAAAGACAAACCACATCATTTTAGCCAAATTTGATTTGTCGTCTGCAAATGCTTTCAATTTGGACAGGTCAAAAGATTTGTCGCTTGGTGAAGAGTTAAATCTGACTCAGTGACATAACTACGTTTGAGTTAACCTATTTATGCGCAGATAGTTATAACTGGTAAGTACGTTCTTTCATTTCTTTAGTTCGGCTGCTTTTCAAAGAAGACGACGATGTAATATCATAGCTCTGTTGTTGTCTGCGTGATCGTCTTAATAAACTGACCATTTTTTCATATCTCTGTTGCTTCTGAAGATATTTGAGCTACTTTGTATGCTCTGGCAAAAAGGACAATATATAAACAAAGCAAGTTATCATATAATCATTGATCCATAAAATCTAGTTTGTCTAAAAACCGACTGAATCATGAGGTAGACTGACCCTTTGACATACAGAAGATTGACCAATGGCAAAAAGTTCCGAATCAGGTCAGCCTGTGCTGAGTGCGCAGGCTGGCCTGAATCGTTACGATTTGCATATGCATTAAAGCCCCTTTTTCACAGAGCACCAAGACCTTTTTGGGGTCCTGGTCGTCAGAGGCTTAATCCTCAACTTTGCCAATTTATTTATTTCATTATTTTCTTATGTTCATTATTAGTTATTCTTACATCCTATTGTATTTTATTGGTCTATTTCTAAATTCTTCAAACATGAATATGACTTTTTATTTGAAAATTCTGGTATCATGTTTTACCTTTTATGTCTTTGCATACGCGCAAATGTTAATCCTCAAAGTACATTATGAATCGTTATTGCCCTTTCTAGACTTAAAATTTTCGCTGTAAAAAAGCTACTTAAGCCAAACGTAGGCATCCGTTATCGGTGTTCTCTCGTTGTTTTTTGTATTGGAAGCTTTTCACAGTCTATGACCAAATCGTAAAATATTATGGCAGCTGGAAGAATCGCTGAAATCGAGCAATTTCGACATTTTCCGAAATGGGGTGTTTAGTCTTTCTGTCTTGAAGGTTTTATTTTCCAGAAACATAGCTAAATGTCTTACTACTCATTTCATATTTCCTTCTAATTTTTGTTAATTCTTTTCTGAACGACAAAGTTTATATCCATCCGTCTTTATTGATAATACTTGATGATCACAAATCAAATGTGGATTGAGTTATGGGATCGGTCTATAAAAGGGTAAAATACATCGTGGGAAGAGAAGACAGGGAGTTTGTTAGCTTTTTCTCTCTTTTTCCCAACGATTCTTTCAATCTATTTTTAAAACGGTGCTCTGTCAGAAATACACAAACAAAATGAGTAAGCGAAATCTAGGTTATCACAAGATGACACAATTAATAGTTATCTCCTGATAGAAAAGTTCGTTGGCCTGGTATAGGGAGAAATGAAAGAATAGGATGTGTTCTCCAAATAAAGTTGGTGATGAAATTTATTGTCTTTTTTGGACAAGCCATGCTCTGGCAAAATGGGTGTGATACATCTTCGTAATGCAGCATATCACGCAAGTCATCACATATTTCTTGATCCATAAAATTAACTTTATCTAATAATCGGCTGAATTCTGAGATAGAATACTGACATACAGAAAATTTTTATCAGAAGCAAAAAGTTTCGACACATGTCAGCCTGCGCGCACAGCCTTATAGAGAGAGTTTTATTATACGGATGATACCCCCAATGTTGAAATCCAAATCTTTGTCTTACAAAAATATGAGCTCTAATAGCTCCTGATAACTAGCAACGTTTTTACCTATTAATTTAAGAAAAAATATTATAATGTTCACCTGCCACGGTTCCTATATACCTTTCATTAGTAAAGCGACTGTTCTTAAGTCTTTACTCTCCACTCTTAATAAATATTTTCAAGATATACTGTATATAACTACTTCTTTAATCCGTACTTCCGTCCGACCGTCCGTCGGCCATCCCTCCCGCCTGCCAGTCCGTCCGTCCGTCCTTCCGTCTGTCCTTCCGTTCGTCTGTCTGTCTGTCTTCCATTCTTTTTCTCTTATTTGATATACAATGTAACCTCACATCGAATATTTGTGTTTTGTAATTACCTCGTATCGCATATACGAAAAATATATTATTATGTATCTTTGCTGAGAGAATGGATAAAGCTAAACACTGAGCGACCGGCGGCTCCGGGAAATGTGCTGTGTTATAATCCACTTCAGGTGTATTCACGATGAAGTATGATGACGTCCTATCGGAGCTTGGCGATTTCGGAAAGTATCAGAAGATTGTGTACATGGCCGTTTGTCTGCCCCTGATGTTCGAGGGAATGCAGATTATGTCCCCTGTTTTTATCTTGGCAAGTCCAAAACACAGGTAACTTTTAGTTATACATGTATATAGAGGATTTTTGTTGTTGTTGTTTGTGAAAGAGGAAATTCATTTTTATCGAGTGAACATCATTTGTAATATTTTCACGAGTGGCGCAGCCACCCGTGAAATACTACTGATGATATTCACTCGATGAAATAAATTTCATCTTTTCATTGAAAAAAATCTATCTATTTCATGCTTCTAACTTTTTTGTTTAGTTGGACTTTCATCGAAATCCAATACAATTGTTTCGGTGATTCCCCGTGACGTACCTCCCCCGCCCACACACACACAGAAGAACGCATTACAATATTACCCATTAAAAGCGCGAGAAACGTAGGGTTAATGCGCGTAAACTACGTCATATTTCCGTCTGGTTGAATGGCAAGCGTTGTTTACCTAGGTAAATAGTGCACAGGAACTAATGTTTCCGCCTTCAGTTGAAGAGTTACGGAAATATTTACGATTAATTTCATTGGTCGTAACCATGAGTTATCACACCTGGGTTTACTCTGCTCGTAACTTTAACTATAGCTTTGAAAGCTGTTTTAACCCTTTGGCTGCTAAGCGCGACTCTTGGACCTTTTGCGGACAGTGTAGATCAAGATCAGACTGCACAGAACGTGCAGTCCGATCTTAGATCTACACTGTCCGATAAGAATATACTATTCCCCAAAATATAACTTTGAAATGGCAATAATTTGGCTTTTTCTATCGAGTTGAATATTTCATTTTAGTTATTTAGCAGGATAAGGGTTAAGGGTAAAGTGGAGCGAGAGAGACTACGAGAGTAGATTTTGGGTTTTGTTTGATTCCTTGTATGGTGTTTAATGCCGTTTTAATATCATGTCAGTTATATCGCGATGATCAATGCACCTATCCGTGCTTTCCTGGAGTTTCTTTTACAATACTTCACAATAACCTTTTTTTGCGAACCACTTGCTGCTTTCCCACATAAACCGTCGACGAAACAACGACCTACGCCTGCTGTGACAATGAATCTTGTCGCAATGACTCATCAAGCCTCGGAAAGCACTTGGCCGAAATATGAATTTGAAACAACGACTCCGGCCAACTCTCCCCCCACCACTGGTTTGAAGCTCTGTACGATATCAATTAAGCTACGGGGCTCAGCGTTGATCTCAGTAAAAATATCTACAAACGTTAGCTCAGTGAAGTGCGCGATTCTGATAATGGCAGCTTTTACTGCTTTCCAAACGACATTTTGAACTTACCATAATTCAAAGCACTCAAAGACGTGACAAATTAGATATGACTTATATGAAAATATTTGTCTGTGGAAGGTATGAAAACATTTCGGGAAAAGGAGAAAATGCTGGTAAAATGCTGGCTACCAGCATTTTCTCCATTTCCTGCAAAGTTTTCAAAATATTTCCCCCTCAGATTCATTAAAACACGGGATTCTCTGTAACAGATTAAACTGCTGTATTTTTGTATGTTAATTGGTGTAGGTACTAAGCAAACGAAGTAGAGAATAAATTGGGAAAAAAAGAACCATTTACAACAGAAAAACAACACCAACAACAAAAACCTCGTAGGCTTTACTCTTTACCACGTGATCCTGCATTTTGTTATGCTTGAAGAGGAAGAATCCTCATGAAAGCATCGCGAGAAAGCGAGAAAAAAAGCACTCGTTTCGAGCATTTTCTGCTTTTCCTACAATATGTTCTACCCTTTTACATACAAAGTCCTTGGACCAATAACTATCTTTTTCGTGTACAAAACGTCAACATGGACAAGTCTATAAACATGTTTTTTGGTGAAGTATGTACTGTTTTCATAGTAACTAGTTACATGGTTTTTTTTTCATCTTCCAAGGTGCGCCATACCTGGGTTACTGAACGATAGCTTCGAAATACAGAACAATGAGCATGCGTCACTTATACAAAGATATATACCTGTTAACGACGACGGAGAGTACTCTAAATGCGATGTTTACAGAATCAATGACACATTGGTAATTGACAACTACACGTCACTTGAGACCGGGCGCTGTGACAGATGGGTATATGACAGGACAGAATTCCAGGACACAGTTATAACGGAGGTAAATTGTACACAGTATTATCTTTTACCCATACAAGACAAGCTCCCGGCTTGTCTTAGTCCGTAAAGTGTATTCATTTATCTTGGGCCATGGCAGCTCACCAATAGCTGTTTTGGAACATGTTACCTAAGTACTGATGCCTTAATCACTAACCCTTCTAAATTGCATTCTCAGTCTTCTGTTTAATTCAGAAAGTAATATTTTAATTGGTAAGTGGATAAGGGTATAGCTTAAGTACTAGTGACCTCTCCGGTATTGTATTGGGCATGTAGTATACGTCCTGGTGCCAATCGGTAATGAGTAGCGCATGTTGCTTAAGCCATAGTTGTCCACTCGCTGCGACATTTGGCATGAAGCATAAGAGCCGTGCTTTGGCAAAAGAGTGTTCAATGCACATCTCCGTAATGCATTTAGATCAAGCAAGTCATCACAAAATTATAAATCGATAAAATTCACTATGTCGTACAACCAGCTGAATCCTGAGGAACTGGTTCTTAGAGAAAATTTACGAAAAGCACAAAGGATCGACCAAGGTCAGTCTGCACAGGCTGCGCAAGCTCACCTGGATCGATGCAGATGCATTAAACCCCTTTTCACAGAGCATGGCTAAATTATTAAGTTTTGGTTGCCGTTATGGTTAGGTAAATAGCATCTTAATATTATTTTGTAATTTATTCGATAACGTGTAGAGCATCTAATAAAAGGCTATGTAACGCATTCTGTCGCCCACAGGGCTCGTATCATTTTTATTATCCCGTTTTATAACGTTTAGGGTATATAGTATATGTATTGGTGACCCATTTGGTAACTTATAGGACATCTTACAAAAGGCTTTGTAGCGCATTCTGTCGCCCACAGGGCTAGTATCATTTTTAGTATCCCATTCTGTAACGTTTAGGGTATATAGTACATGTAGTGGTAACCCATTTGGTAACTTATAGGACATCTTACAAAAGGCTTTGTAGCGCATTCTGTCGCCCACAGGGCTAGTACCATTTTTAGTATCCCATTCTGTAACGTTTAGGGCACATAGTGCAATTATGTATTGGAGACCATTCGGTAACGTATAGGACATCTTTTACAGAGGGCTATGTAGCAAATTCTGTCACCCAAAAGGGATGAGGTGTCAGTTTTAGTGACCCATTCAGTGATGTATGGGACATCTTACACAAGGCTTTGTAGTACATTTCGTCCCCCAAAGGGCGTGTAGTATCAGTTTTAGTAGCCCATTCTTAAACGTTTAGGGCATATAGTAAATGTATTGGTGACCAATTCAGTGATGTATAGGACATATTACAGAGGGTTTTCTAGCAAATTCTGTCACCAAAAAGGCATGAAGTATCTGTTTGAGTGGCCCATTCTGTAACGTTTGGAGCATATTGTATATGTATGTGATCCATTCGGTGAAGTATATAGCATGGTCTTGGTGGCCCATTCGGTAGCGTAAAGATTATGTGTATATACTGCAAGTATTTGTAGCTCATTCTATCACCCAAAGGGCATGTAGTATCATTGTTAGTAGCCCATTAAGTAACGTAAAAGGCGTATAGCATAAGTCTTGGCGGCCGATTCGGTAACGTATACGGAATATAGAATAAGTCTTTGTAGCACATTCCATCACCCACAGAGTATGTAGTATCATTCTTCAGTTTCCAGTCAGTAACTTATAAATAGGACATACCACATAAGTTTTGACGGCCCGTTGGGTAAGGTATAGGTAAAGTAGCATAAGCCTTTGTAACTCATTTTCTCACCCAAAGGGCATAATAATTATTATAGTATCACTCTTAGTAGCCTATTCGGTAACATATAGCCATTATAGTATAAGTCTTGACGGTCCATTTGATAACGTAAAAGAAATGTAGTATATGCTCTGGTGGCCATTCGGTAACATACAGGATACTTACAAAGTGCTCTGTAGCCCATTCTATGACCCATGAGGCATGTAGTGTCATTCTTAGTTGCCCATTCGGTAACGTACAGGACATAAAGCATAAGTCTTGGTAGCTCACTAAGTAAGGTGAAGAACATTTTATTCTATCTCCTTCTAATACCCACGATGCATGTAGCACCATTTTCGGTAAACCTTTTACTCACGTATTGTGAAAACGAGCTGTGTTTTGAAAATACAGTGTTTAATGTATTTTTGTGATGCATAATTCCAAGCCAGTCAGCACATGATTGTGCATCCACTAAATCAATTTTGTCTATCATTCGACTGAATCATGAAGTAAGGTAACCCCTTTTTCACAGAAAATGACATATGTACATGTACCATAAGTCTTGATGGACCTTTCGTTAATGTTAGGTACACGTAGCATAAGTCTTTGTAGCTTATTCAGAAACCATTTCAAATGGTTGCTCATGCGGTACGTCGCCTAAGGGCATGCCCATTCTGTAACGTATGGGGGCATGGTACACCAAGAAGTCTCATAGTAGTCCAATCGGTGAGGTAGAGGACATTAAATAAAAATCTTTGTGGCTTATTTAGTTGCGTACAAGGGCTGTAGTATAAATCTTGGTGGTGTGGTGGATGTAGCATAATGTCTTAACCTCTGTACAAGACGACAATAATCTAGAAAAAAAATTGTAGGAGTCCAGTCTAGTTGTGGCTTTAAAGATGAAGGGAGTTATCTTTGAAGGGGTGAAAAACTTTATGGAAAAAGGAGCAATGCTTGTAGCAAGCACTGTATACTTTTCCCACAATGGATGCAAGAGGCTTTTTTCTCTTGGGTAATTATACCACGGAGCTGTTTGGTTAATACTTTACCACACTATCCCGAGTTTTAACAACCCTGCAGAAGATTGTTTTAAAAACATTGAGGGGAAAGAAAATGCATGTAGCCAGTATTTTCTCCTTTTTCCCACAATATTTTCTACCCAGTCAAAGAGCCTTCGGTTCATTTGTAACTCTTTCGAATTTGTCGTCTGCAGATGCTTTCGATTTGGAAGAGTCTAGATTTTGTCCTGTGGTAAAGAGTTAACGATATAAAGCTCACCCGTTAAGCTGGTACACTGGCATGTAGCTAATTCCAAACTTCTTTAACCCTTATCCTGTTAAATAAGTGAAAGGAAACTTTCAAACCAATAGGGAAAACCCAAATTTTGCCATTTCAAAGGTATCTTTTTTAAAGACGTCTCCTTATCGGACAGTAAAGATCCAATATCTGACTTCACGTTCTGCGCAGTCTGATCTTAATCTACACTGTCCAAAAAAGGTCCTTGAGTCGCACTTAGCAGCCTAAGGGTTAAAGGGTTAACATTTCGGGGGTCTAATTGTAGCCAAGTTGAATTTATACCGTTTAAAAGTAAGAGATATTATTATGAGACTGACAATATTATTATGAGACTGACAGCCTGTCAAAGTTTCAGCTGCTGACAGAACAGTACACTGTAAAACTAAAATCATAGATAACAACTTTAATTCTAATTTTAAAAACTCATTTTTTTTTGCCTCCGACTGGACCTCTGTCATTTTAAAAAGAAAAATTAAACTTGCTTACTTTAAACCTAGCTTTAAGATTAATTTTCTGCAAGCAACTGGTGCTTTGACAGATTGTAATTTAGCTTTGTCATTATTATCATAATTTAAAAAAGTCTGAATTAGTTTGACTCGAATTTGACACCTGAATGTTAAGCTTATATAAACCTCTGGTGGGCCTTTAAAGGGATATCAAAATAGATTTTCACCCAACATATTTATTTTTTTAGGGGGGGGGGGATGGTAAGAAATTTTATTTATTTTTTAAAAGAAAAAATTATAAGGATTCGACTGTTTACCCTGAATTAGGGGAAAAATGCAACCTGTGGGTTCGGAACACACATCCTTCATAGCCAGGGTCGGTAACTCTATAACTACCCTATCGAGCCAGCTGATACTGAGTTGTGTTGAAAAGGAGCATAGTTCTGTGAAAAAGGGGCTTAATGCATCTGCGAAGTATCGACCCAGGCCAGCCTGCGCAGTCTGCGCAGGCTGACCTGGGCCGGAACTTTTGCTATTGGTCAATTTTCTGTATGTCCAAAGACCATTCTACTAAAGGATTCAGTCATTTGATAGAGAAAATGAATATAATGGCTCCATAGTTATGTGATTACCTGCATGGTACAATGCATCACGGGGATGCAATGAGCCCTCTTTTGGCAGAGCATGGCTCAAATGTATTTATCTCTTGTTTTCAAACAAATGTTATACTGTTACTAACAGTAAATGGAATTCAACAAAAAAAAAAAAAAAACAATCTCTTTAGCTCTTCGTATTTACCGTATGTATTTTATCCATGCTTTGATCCTAAAGACATATTTGCATGCACACTCTTTGTCAGGATTTTCTAAAAAGGAAATTTTCAAATTTGAATTCTTGTTTAATATCCCTTTAACGCACAACAGAATTTCTGTTATGATTCTCACACTTCAGCAAGCTTTGGTTCTGTTTCCTACTGCGTGCTCTATCACCTCCTTCGGAACCAATCTCATTTTCCCTGTACTCTTCACCAGAGGAGAAAATTTCAGACTGATTCAAAATTGAAGCGTTTGAAAACATATTTAATGTCAATCAAATGATGGTATTTATCTTTGAAAAGATAGAAAACAGTGTTGAAAAAAAGAAAATGCTGGTTACCAGCATTTTCTCCTTTTCCACAATGTTTTCGAAAGCTTTTGTTTCCCAGGCCCGTTAAAACACGAGGTTGTTAGGTTAAGGGTCAAATAAGAACAGCGAGAACATTAAATTGGATGAGAACATTTTGATGCCTGTGAAATTTTCATTATAACAGTCTACAGAAAAGGATAAATGGTACACGAACTTAAAGAATATTAACCTCTTCCCGCGGTGTAACAGTTACTGTTCGGCCGGTCGCCATTTTTCTAGAACCTTTCAATGTTCCTTCTTTTTAGATTTGAACCATGCTCTGGCAAAAGGGGGCTTAATGCATCACCGTGATACATGATACCAGCCCAAGTCATCACATAATTATGGATCCATAATAGTCACTTTTTGAACAACTAATTTGATGATGAGGTAGACTGGTCCTTTGACTTACAGAAAATTGACCAATATCGAAAAGTTTCGGCCCAGGTCAGCCTGCGCGGACTGCGCAGGCTGACCTGGGCCGATACTTTTCGCAAATGCATTAAGCCCCCTTTTCACAGAGCATGGCTCATTTATTTTTGTGCGGCAATGTAATCATGACTGTATTTAAAATATTTTCAATACCACAAGTAGGTGCATGGAATTTCCTAGGTAACACAAACCTTATACAAAATAATCCGGAGTTTTAACGACCAGAAATAAAAAGGCGTTTGAAACATTGTCGGGAGAGGAGAAATGTTTTATATATGCATTTTCTTCTTTTTTCTCTATGTTTTCTACCCTTCTAAAGATAAATCCCAACGTCTGACCTGCTATGAATCTGTCGTCTGCAACGCCTTCAGTTTGGACCAGTCTTAGATTTTGTCGTCTGATAAAGACTTGACTTTTACGGGTATTTTCCTTCTTCAAAACTCTATGATTATCCAGGTCCGTATTCAGCAATCATTCTCAAGAACGTTTTTAGTCTTATTCTCCAGAATGTTCTAAATTTGAGAGTAACACACCTCCTAATTGGCTAAAACATTTTGATTAGCCAGTCTGGAATTGCTTTACTTTCAAATCTAGAAAAATTCTGGAGAATCAGACTAAGGATACTCTTAAGAATGATTGGTAAATACAGACTCTATAATCAACTGCCTCCATGCTGTTCACATTTTGCATCATCCATGAAATGCAACCATATAAATATTTCCCATTTGACAGAATTTAGACATAACCAAATTCAAAGCAGTTGCTGACGACAAATAAAAAAAATGCTCAAATGATAATATTTGTCTCTAAATGGACAGAAAAATTGGATAGAAGAATTGGAGGAAAGGGAGAAAATGTTGCTGTACCAGCGTTTTCTTCTTTTTTTCCACAATGTTTTCAAAATGCTTTCTCAAATCAGAAATGCTAAAATCAGTGGCAACTGCGAGATACAAAGGCACCGGAATGCGTAAAATACTGCACACAGCAGTGGCAATCGTAAGATACTTACAGGTACCTAAAGTACAGTCCAAATCAATGGCATCAACCGGGCACAAAATGCAAAGAGCTCCGTATAGTACAGTTCAAATATGTGATAATGACCAGGTAGAAAGGCAGGAGGTTCCGTAGAGCACTGCTTAAATCAGAAGCAATAACCATTTACAGAGGCTCAGAGTTACGTAAAGTACCGATCAAATCAGTGGCAATAACAAGGTACAAAGGCAAAGGAATCCCTAAAAGTACTATTCAAATCAGTAGTAATCGCGAGGTGCAAATGCTTTGGAATTCGCTAAGTACAGTTGAACAATCAATCAAGTACAGTTTAAATCAGTGGCAATTAGAGGCAAAGGGTGCCGTATATTAAGCTTAAAATAATACCGGTACAACAACCCTCTGAATTATCGTTCTTATCTTTCGTTTCGTGACAATTGCATCTGAGAAAATTGAGAGGTTTGATATGATTTGAATTGACAAAATCAGTTTCTTTTTTCCCCCATTTTCAAAAAATTACTATTATATATTGAATTGTCGCAGAACTGTTGTTAGCGAACGGTTGATATTAAATCAAATAATAAAGTAGAATGCGCGGAGCACATTTGTAGATTCTATCCTGTGATAAGCCATAATATTAGGACATCTGAGGGACACTGAATATATGCTAGCTTAAGACAGGTGCTGGCTTAATACAGGTACCTTTCAATGTATTTGCTGTCTATGGGAGCTCAATATATTATATTATTGTTGAATACAAATTGCTCACTCAATAAAGTTGGTCTTTGAGACAGGTTTTTAATTTGCTTTGTTGCGGTCAGATTGATAAAAATGAGCATTTTTATCTTTCAGACAAACCTAGTACGTTCGAGCACTATTTACAGAGCCCATGCCACTGTTGCCATGAACATCGGCGCCTTATTTAGCTTCATCACTCTCGGAACAATAGCAGATAGGTGAGATTTCTAAAATAATTTTCATTTTCATATAGCATAAGTGAAAGCCGAATCTTTATGACACAAGGACTTGAAACAGGAGGGTTTAATACACACGCAAAAACTATCGACTCAAGTCAGCCTGCGCAGTCCGCGCAGGCTGACCTAGGTCGAAACCTTTTGCTTTTGGTCAATTCTCTGCATGTCAAAGGACCAGTTTATCTGATGACCCGAATGATCGTTAGACAAAATTGATTTTATGGATCAGCAATTACCGTATGTGATGACTGGCTTGGCACAATGGATCACGGTACATTAAAACCCGTTTTCCCAGAGCACCATGTATTTGTAGAAATGGGACCAAGTCAGTATTTAATAAGTGACAACGACAACAGAGCTAGCCCAATTATTCTTTTTAAATCTTAAAATTCAAAATTAGCCAATTGCTTAGTCAGCCCACGGTAGCATTAACTTGCCATCAAAGAGTAAACGGTTTCGTTGTTGATGTTGTGTTTCCATTTACAAAGTGGGACATGTTCTATTTCGAGCATATCGATGTGGATTTCAATAAGCTTGCCTCTTTCAGCGCAACACATATTCAGGGTAATTCAATTTTGACAGTTGAAGTAACGGGAGAATCTAGGTAAACAATATATAAACCCTAAGGCTGCTAAGCGCAACTCACTGACCTTTTGCGGACTGAGTAGATCAAAATCAGACTGCGCAAAACGTGCAGTCTGATCTTGGATCTACATTGTCCGATAAGGAGATATCTTTCCTCCAAAAATACCCTTGAAATGGGAGAAATTGTGTTTTTACTATCGGCTTGAAAGTTCCTTATCTTTTATTTGGCAGGATAAGGGTTAAATCAAGGCGTGCGATTACAGAGTATCGACCAACAACGGCAGTACAAGTTTGCGTATCTCAAGCTTTGTTAGATCGGAAAAAGTGTACTGGCTATACTACACCCAAAACAAGGGTAGTCGTGTGATATACATGTATATTTATCTTCTTTGCAGGTATGGACGAAAGCAAGCGACGATGGGGGAGCTGATTGTGATGGGTGTTTTCTCCTGCTTGTTGGTGTGGTTACCGAATATTTATGTGTTTATAGTTATACGTCTGTTTATTGGTATTGGATTTGGAGTGTTCTATAATTCGTGTTTCGTTTACGGTAAGACTCCACACGTAAAAGTAGCATAATAATTTTCAAACGGTTGTTCCGTAAACTCTAAATTGATCCCAGAGCTGAGTTAAACGAAGAAGAAAGAAAAGGAAAGCTTGCATCATGTTACAAAACATTTCGAAAACGAACAGTTAAGCGTAACAAACAATTAAGTTTTATCCAACATTGTCAGGTCATAAGCACTTTATGTCGTTTTTACCATTTCTTATTCCTACTTGAGTAAAAATAGATAGATAAATAAATAAATAAATAAATAAAAAAAGTCGGATGTACAGAACTTTCAGTGCTTTGATTTTGATTTAATTTACAACCACACCTAATGCGTAGTAGATGTTGATGACCGCTAATATAAGATATACAAGAATGTTTCTTTAACGAAGTCAGCAAATCGATAGATTAACCCTTTCGAAGTCGTAGGAAACACAGGGCCTATTGCGAACGATACAAAACGTGCAGTCAGATCTTGGATCTAAATTATCCGCTTGTTAAGTTAAGCCTGTAAGATGAAAATCTTTCTGTGTTTCTGTGGATTATACATTCAGCAATCGAAAGAAATCGAATGTATGTATCTAGCGTTAAAATATTTAATCCTTTACCACACAATACCGAGTTTTAAAGACCTTAAAAAGAAAGGGGAAAAAATAAGCCTTTGAAAACATGGTAGGAAAAGGGGGAAAAAATGCTGGCAACCAGCATTTTTTTTTAAAATTTTCTCATCATGTTTTTTACCCTATTTTGAACAAAAAAACAACAACATTATTTTACGCACATCTAATTTGTCGTCTGCAAATGCTTTCAATTTGAATTAGTCTAAAAATATTTCGCTCGGTAAAGAATTAACGCACTTCCAATAATCCTCTGAAGTTAATTCAAAGAAAACCGATAACAAAAAGGAGAAGCATTTTTGTTAGGAACAATGATATCACTGTTCTTAAATTATTTTCAAGACAGGCCCTTTTTCGACAATATTTTCGGTAATGTCTTCCTCTATCAAAATCTTCTCGTTGTGGTTCTTCTTTTATTTATAAGTGACTCGTCTGTAATAGCCGCATGGCAATACGTAAATGATATCGTGCTTAGAAATCATTTCCTCCTGATACAAAACTGCAGCAGACGACCTAACCCTTGGGCTGCTAAGCGCAACTCAGTGTGCTTAAGCGGACAGCGTAGATAAAGATCAGACTGCACAGAACGTGCAGTCTGATCTTTGATCTACACTGTCCGACAAGTTGAGATTATTTCAGGTGAAAGTAAGTTTGAAATCACAAAATTTCGATTTCTACTATTTGTGTAATATTTCCATGTAATTTATTAAAGCATTTTAAGGGTTAGAAATACCCTTGTAAGATACGGAGGATCAGTACGACATAAAGTTCAGTACGTGTATATATGTTAAAACATTGTGACAAGAGGAAAAAAACAGGTGGTTACGACTATTATTCCCTGTACCTCAATATTTCCCCCCCCCCCCAAAAAAAAGGCCGCTTCTACAACTAAATCAAAGTACTGAAAGTCCTGGAATGCGAACTTGTGATGAATCGTGAACTGGAGAAGATATAGAATCCTTCATGATTTGCTATCGCGGAATCCTACGGATCATCGAAACTATTGCAAGGCGGCATTTTATAAAACCAATTTTAGCACTTTTGCATTTGCCACGATGTTTTCGAAAGTAGCCTGTAAAAAGAGAAAAAAAGAAAGTGGTATACAAATGCTAGTGTCGATATTATCATTTCTCAGCTATGGAATTTGTGGGACCATCCAAACGGACGTTGTGCGGGATGTTACAAAACTTTTTCTGGGCTGTGGGTATATTGATTCAAGCAGCACTGGCTTATTTTATACGATCATGGCGGGCATTTCAACTGACAACCTCTCTACCGATCTTTGGAATACTGATGTACTGGTGGTAATGTTGAAATTTTCTTTTTTTAACCCTAAGGCTTCTAAGCGCGACTCAAGGACCTTTTGCAGACAATGTAGATCAAGATAAGACTGCACAGAACGTGCATTCTGATCTTGGATCTACACTGCGTCCCCCCCCCCCAAAAAAAAAAAAAAAAAAAAAAAAAAAAAAAAAACTTTGAAATGGCTAAATCTTGTTTTTTACTACGAGCTTGAAAGTTTCATTTCACTTATTTAGCAGGATAAGTATTAAATAATGTTTGCTTTGTTTTCAAACAGCTCGAGGGAATTATATAAATTTCTCATACATGTAACGGGCGTTGCCTAGCCACTATTCATGCGAATTCGTAAATGTGCTATAGGGGTAGGGGGCATCCATCTACAACCGAAAAACTTTGAAAACAATGTTGCAATCAGATGACTTTGGGGAGAGCTGACATGCTCCCCCAGTTACCACTGCTCGGATGAAAGGGGAAATTCAAGGGCTTTTAACTTTGGCTTTCATAGGGGCAGACGAGTTTAGGATATAGGGGGCCAAAACCATTTGCATTCAGCTGTCTACTCGCGTTTTGGCAGCTGTGCATCTGCATGTACACACGTTCACTTTTACTGTGAAAGCGACATCGAGATAAACTCTAAAACAAATCAAAGCGTTGAAGGCACTGATGGCTAGGGGCAAGTGGAAAGTGCATATATGCGCAAAGCAATTTGCATTCAATCATAAAATGTCCAATTAAAAAGTAAAAGAAAAAAATATGGATGCCTGTGCTCGGCTGCAGTTGCTTTAAGTGAAAATTGTAAGTCGAAAAGCCGGGCATTACTGTATCAAAAATATTTAGATGTTTACCTGCCTCTGCTTTATGGGTTCCCTTATGATAGTTAACAACTAGCCCAAGTTTGAAGTAAATATGATGGTTAGCAACTACTTCAAGCTTAAGTAAATGTCTTCAGTAATGACAAAGATTTTGTAAAATATCAAAATATTTGAACATTCAAAGTCAAGTATGGGCATTTATAACTGTTTGAAAAATACTTTGATGGATACCTGTCCCGTTTGTATGGGTTTCCCTTTTGTATAGCTAACACCAGTCCCAGTTTGAAATAAATATCTTCAGTAATGACAGAGATATTACAGCCTTATCTCTTGCAAGTTCCTATTTTCCCTTACATGAGTATGTTCAGGTTTTTCCCCATTCCATTGTCAAATAAGTAAAGTGTTGCTATAAGAGTTTACATCGTATCTTGAAGTCCATTCCGGTCCAAACCGGTCCGTTCCGGTCCAATCCGGTCCGTTCCGGTCCATTCCGGTATTTCCATGCACCAGGAAAACACCAACTCATCAACTGCCCAATTTGTATATGTATTACGGCTGACAAGGTAAAGGGTTTTTTCTGTTTACACACCATACGTGGATACACCCCATAAAAGACTTATCAATCAAATGTCAATTTCGCCACGTTCCATCTGGATCCAAAGGTGTGCACACAGTGACGACCCAAGGTAAACACGGGTGTTGGTTGTGTCATGCTCTGCATGAGTATTTGGTGAAATTAACGGGAGAATTTCTTTCTGTTTTAAGCGTTCTCATTTAAAATTCATCACGCCAACAAACTCTGTTAAAATTTTTTGCTTTGAGTATAGGCCTACTTTCTTTGGCATTTTCTCGGTAAATGTAGACACCGACCCCCTCTTTGAATTTCTATTTTACATCACGGATGAATAACACGTAAGGTGTAAGGCGGTTTTGAGGGGTGTGTAGTTTCAAGCCAATTAGAAACGGCAGTTGCAGTTCCAGCAAATCACAGACAGTGAATAGCGCACATTTATACATGATGTTGAGAGTGGTTGTAGCTTTCATGCAAAAGTCTGAATCGTGGTTACTAAGGCTAGGCGTCGTTGGCCCCTAGCCAAAAATTGGCAGGAACTAGGTTCCGTAAAACACTATAGACAATACATTTTGATACACTTTCACAGGGGTAGGAAATTGGCTCCGTACAACAATATCGAAATCTTTTGCTGATACATATTCTTGAAACACACAGGTGTTGGGTATAAAGCATGTAATCAAAGCAATAAAGGGATTAGTAAAACAATATCGTAATACACGTATGTTAGAGATTTAACCCTCTCAGGCAAACGAATTCCAGGATCTGTATTCAGTTGCCATTCTTACTTCCATTCTTAGTCTTATTCTAGATTTAGAAAGTGACATATATTCTGACTGGCTAATTTGGTGTAGCCAATCGAAAGTAATGGTACTTTCAAATTTTTGAAATTCTTTAGGCTTAAAACAGTTTTAATGATATTTGGTATATACGGACCCCGGTCATTCCAAATATTGTCAGAAAAAAAAAATGTTTAGAAATGCTTCCATCAATCAGCAATAACTATCAAAAACCTCGAAAAGAATTGTACCGACTTCGATCTTTTGACCCCAGGATTACTTTCCGCGAGAGAAATTAACAAGCAAAAATTACCAGCATATCATAAAATATTGTTACACAAAATTTCGTTCCGTCTTTTTTATTGAAATTCTCGTCCCACCATTATGTAAACTATGCCCTACAAAGCACCTCCCACTGACGGTAAGAAACTGAATTATGGCCAAGCAACAGTCATTTCCGAGCTTTAAAATTACCTATTAAGAGATTTAACTCATTACCAGACGACATCATCTTATTTTCATCCAAATTAAAGGCAGCTTTAGATGGCAAATTGAATGTGGTTTAAATGATGGAGATGGTCTCTAAAGGGGTAGAAAACATTGTGGGAAAATGAGAAAATGCTGGTGACCAGCATTTTCTCATTTTTCCACAATATTTAAAGAAAAAAATATTTCATGGTCGTTTAAACCCGGGATTGTGTGGTACAGGGTCAAAGGCTAGGATTTATAGCTACAACTCTGATTTGTGATAATGTTTTATTACCGCTCGATATGTAATTGGGTTTCAGCCTCACAATCTCTTGTTGTAAAGCTTATAATTAGCCTATGTTATATGGTAAATGTTAATTCGTAGGAACACAAGATAATTTTCAACTAATGGATGCTTTAATAAATGCGAAATCATGCTTATTAATAATGGGGAGAAAAATAATGTTCAAGTATAATTGAAAAATCGAACCAAATAGCCCCGTTTAACCCTTTACCAAATAATACCGTAGTTCAGCGATCTGGTTGAAGACGCCTTTTAAAAAAAAAAAAGTGAGTCAAAGATAAAATGCTGGTAGTCAGCATTTTCTCCTGTTCCCAAAATGTTTTCTATCATTTCAACGCTTCAACAACAAAACCCTTCATTAAGTTAACATTTTAATTTGTCGTATAAAACTGCTTTGTATTTTGCAAGTCTGAAATTTTGTCGTCTGGTAAAAAGTTAAGTCAGTGCAGAGAGCCTAGAAGACATTGTACGCAATGTGTCACAGATTTTGAACTATAATGAAACATGCATTACGCAAGCACTAAAGGGATTCTCATAATGTGCTTGTTTAAAGGGACACATTTAGTTTTTTCATCGTGAATAACAAATGTCTTTTATAACACTTACGAGCACAACTACTAAATATTTTCTTTGCAAGCACATAGAAACAGCGCAGTAAAATCAGTAAAAAACAGTAAAAAGAAAAAGTCTAATTTTGAGCGTAAAATAAAGGGATGGTCGTTTTGCAATCTGTAAACCCGTCTATGTTTATGATATCAGATATGACGTCATCGTACTAATTTGACTCTTCCTACTGATGATGTGACATTCTCACGAGTCTTTTCGAAACCTGATGGTACCGTAAGAGGCTACGTAGCCAATAAAGAAAAACCATTGATAAATGAGCCATCCTCTGTGAAAAGGGGGCTTAATGCATCTGCAAAAAGTATCGACCCAGGTCAGCCTGCGCGGTCCGCGCAGGCTGAACTGGATCGAAACTTCTTGCTTTTGGTCAGTTTTCTGCATGTCAAAGGACCAGTGTACCTCAGGTTTTAGTTGGTTGTTAGAGAAAATTGGTTTTTCTTGATCCATAATTATATGATGACTTGCTTGGTATCCTTGATCATAGAGATGCATTAACGCCTCCCTCATTTGCCAGAGTATGGCTAAAATATTTTTTTTTTTTACTTTCATCTTTTTTCTTGACTCTTGGTTTCCTAGCTAGTTTGTTACTTAATTCACTGATACATCATTTTTAAGTATGCTGAGATCGAAAATCTATATCGTGCCTTTTTGAAAACATCGTGGTGAAATGAGATAATGCTGGTAACCATCGTTTTTTTTTTTCCTTGTCCCAGAATGTTCTCTACCCTTTCAAACACAATTCCCTTCATTTTAGCCGCGTATTTTATCGTCCGCATATGATTCGGATTTGGACCAAACAAATTTTTGTGGCTTGATAAAAATTTAAAAGGTTGATAAAAGTGGGCACGACTTGTGTATGGCCTTGTAATGCTGATCAAGACCTTGAATGAAAGGGAAAGAAAAAAAACGTATTCTTCGATACTAAATGAATATTAATAATAAAAAAAAGATTTAAACAAGGGCGAACAGAGAAAATCCTTGTTCAAGGACACAATATGACGGTTTGTGATATAACAATAATCTGACCTATTTTCAATACTAATGATGTAACTCCTGATATTAATGTTTTCCCGCTGTCAAATCGACATATAACCCCATGATAAAAAATTCCAAAAGACAACTTTGAAAACATCAAAAATAGTTACCTGCATTTTCCCCCTTTTCCCGCAATCTTTTCAAAAGCCTTCTCCCCCAGGGTCGTTAATACATGGGATTGTGCGGTAAAGGATTAAGGCACTTGGTCAAACTAAGTTGTTCTGTTTCTTCCAGGTATCTACCGAATTCTGGTCGATGGTTGATGTCCAAGGGTCGCTTAATACAATGCCAACAAGTGTTCCAGCGTATGGCGGAAGTGAACAAGAAGAAGTTTGACCTTGACCTTTTATCGATACAGCTGGATGACACAGCGGAGAGAAAACCACAATCGTTCCTGAAAATCTTCAAATCACGAAGACTGGCTATTCGCACCTTCATAGTATTTTGGAATTGGTAATCATTTTTTTTTTTAATAAGAGCCTTGGTCTTTGAAAAGGGGACTTCATAAATCTGCGAAAAGTATCGACCAAGGTCAGCCTGCGCAGTCCGCGCAGGCTGACCTTGGTCGAAACTTTTCGCTATTAGTCAATTTTCTGTATGTCCAAAGACAAGTCTTCCTAATGATTCTGTTGTTAAAAAATTTGCTATTATTGATACATAATTATGTGATGGCTTGCTTGGTATGATGGATTACGGAGATTCATTAAGCCCCCCTTTGCCACAGCATGGCTCATAATTATTACCTCCTTATCCTAAAAGTAGAATAAAAACCCGCAGCAGGCCACTTTAAGACTGTCTTTGTGAAATTAGGAAACTATTGCAACAAGATTTCAATCTGTATTGTCCAAAAATCATATAAATTCGTGCCCAGCGTTTAACTCTTTACTAGGAAACATACTTTTGGACTTGTCAAAATTGAAAGCATTCGCGGATGACAAATAAATTGAGGCCGAGCTGACGGTATGCATCTTTCGGAGGGTAAAAACGTTGATGGAAGAAGTCCTTTTCCCACGATGTTTTTCAAAAGCCTTCTTCACCAGGATTGTAAAATCACGGGATCATTCCGTTAAAAGGTTAAAAAGATCGAGTCTTCGCGATATAGACATGCCAACTGGGACAGAAGCTGTAATATTGCGTTTCTCTATAATAATAGAATTGCAAAGTTTTCTAATAGGAACTAAAAACTTGTGTAATTCGAAACGTAAAACTGATTCATGCTCTAGCAAAGGTTGATCTAATACATCTCTGTGATGCATTAGACCAACCAAGACATCACAAAATTATGGATCCATATAATCAATTTTGTAAAATGATACCTGTGGTGGAATGGCCCTTTGACATGCAGAAAATTTACCAAAAAACACCAAAAAGTTTCGACCCAAGTCAGCCTGCGTAGTGCGACCTTGGTTGATACTTTTTGCAAATGCACGAGACCCCCTTCTCAAAGACCATGGCTAAATAATTTTCTTAATAAACAGGACAAAAGAAGTTACGGATCGGAATTGCGAGATGGCCTGCAACACGCAAAAAGGGGCATTCGGATATTTGCGTGAAATGTTGTTCCGGATCAACCTGCGCAGTCCGCGCAGACTAATCCGAGACGACACTTTCCGTTCTTATGTAATTTTCTGTTTTGCGCAAGTTTACTGTAGGACAAAATCTAATGTAGTCGTAAAGTGCCGTCTCGGATTAGCCTGCGCGGACTGCGCAGGCTGATCCGAGACGACACTTTACGCAAATGTCTGAAGGTCCCTTTTCGCCTGTTGCAGGCCACTGATGGTATTTCTAGGTCTCTGAAATACGTATAGAATTTTAATCCTTTAGCTTTCACCAGATGACAGTTTAAAACCTGTCCTTGATGAAATCATTTGCAGACGACAAATCAAATGTGTCTCAAAGGATGAGATTTGTCTTTGAAAGGGTAGGAAAAAATGTGGAAAAAGGAGAAATTTGCAAAATTTTCCATTATATGTCGTTTCAGAAATTTTCTTTCTGTATTTTTATACGCCCGTCGAAGACGGGACGTATTATGGGATCACCCATGGCGTACGGGTGTCCGGAGCATAACTTTGTCATTTCCAGTCAGATTGACTTGAAACATGGCATTTGTGTTTGTTGCAATAATAAGGAGTGCGGTGCAAAAGAACCATAACTCTACCTCGTGCTGTCTTAGAGTTATTTCCCTTTGATCATCATTTACTGCATTTTCTGCTTGTCCGGAATAAACTTTGTCATCTCTAGATAGTCTGAACATCTTCAAATTTGGTATGCATGATTGTTGAAAAATTACGGAGTGCAGTGCATAAAAACCATAACTCTTCCTAGCACCAATTTTGAGTTATTCATTTTTATAGCATTTCTTGCTTGTCCGGAGCATAACTTTGTCATCTTAAAGAGATTTCGTCGGATTGTCATTGCGCAACATTTCCGCGCATGTCTCTCTGCTTTCTTTTTTTCCTTGCTCGTAATTTTTCTCACTTGTAGTACTATTATCGGACTGTCGATTTCAGCTGCAAGACGTGGAGGAAGTAGTGGTAGATAGAAGTTTTTATTAAAGATCAATGTATGAAAGTGTAAACCGTTCCGAAACAGCGGACACGGAACAGGTACATTTTTCGGACATCACTTATCCGGATAGTAAGTTTAGTATGAGAAAAAAACAGAAAACTACACCCAATTCTCCTTTTCCGTGTTTTCAAAGTCTCTTTCTTGGATATTGATATAAATCGGGATCGCTTAGTTCATTTTGCTACAAGATTCATCTGTAATTTATGCCTTCGAGTAATTCCTGGACAGTTCTACTTTTATTGTTTTTCCATCCATAAAAATGTACTATTTCGCATTAACCCTTTCTTTATTACTCTTTTTACCAAAATGTTTTCCAAAGCCGTCCCATTCCATTGTTCAATCGAGTATATATCAGGGAAAGGCATTATTATCTTTAATGTGAAAAAGACATTAATTTGTGCTAAAAATAATTAATTTTACTTATTAATTTGAATCTTGGGTGATTTGTGTCATTTTCGTTGTTCCAAGGGAGGTAATCGAGTCCAAAAATGGGAAAAGTAGCTAGGCGACCTATCATTTTTTTTCATTTTTTTTTTTTTTTGATAAAGGATATACCCATGTGTATATCTGCGAAAAATAAGAAAAATCTCTGCGCTAGATTTTTTTAGAAGTCAAATAATGTCTTGACTTTCTATAATAAAATGATCTTTTTGGCGGTTATGGATGTTATTGAAACATCGATAGCGGGTCATTAATTTGAAACAAATATTAATTTCTCATCAAGTTGAGAGGATCAATCGATTTCTTATGAATTTAAAACACACAGAACATCATTGGCTGAAATGATAGACTGTACTCACAAAATTCTGATGTTTGCTGCAATAACTGGGTTTTTGTGTAATTTGAAAGAAGGGTTATGTTCTTTATGGGCTCAGAACTTTTTTGTTCATCTGGTTAGGTCTGATTATCTCTTCATATACTGAAAGAATATACTTTGAAGTGTCTCTGTGTCAAATTTCACAAAATTCTCTGCGCTATAAATAACTCGCTGAAACGCCTTTAAGTAGGAATGACTTGAAATATGGCATGCTTATTTGTTGCAATATTTGCAGTGCGCAAGAATTGTAACTCTACCTCGTGCTGTCTTTGAGTTATTTCCCTTTGATCGTCATTTTTACAGCATTTAGTGCTTGTCCGGAATAAAACTTTGTCATCTCAAGTCAGAACGACTTCAAACTTGGTATGCATGTTTGTTGCAATATTACGGAGTACAGTGCGCAAGAACAATAACTCTACCTAGGGCGGATTTTCAGTAATTCCACTTTGATCTTCATTTTTACAGTATTTTCTTTTCTTACTCAAAATTTGTCTAGTGCGTAATTCGAAAACTACGTGATATATAAACCTGAAACTTCACAGGTTAATAGATGACATTGAGGAGCAGTGCAGTGTTTTAGAGCTATAACTTTTGGCCCTATAGTTTAGGAGTTATTGCTCTTTGATTTTTTTCTTACTTAAATTTTGTCAGGAGCATAACTCAAAAACTATTAGAGGTGTAAAAATGATACTTCAAAGGTGCATAGATCAAACTGAGGAGAAGTGCAGTGCAGAAGAACAAATAACTCCATGGTCTCTTTTGTGATCCCTAACTGTCCAGTGTCTTGTTCTTTCACAGTACACCCTTCACTTTAACCCATTTCACTGACAAGTCCCTTCGGGCGTATATGCGCCGCTCTGCGAAGCTCTTGTCTTATTATTATCATCATTTTTTGTGTGTATGTTTTTTGTGTTTTTTTTTCATATTTCAGACCTGTGCATTTTTTTTCTTTTTTCTACCATAGATAAAATTTTAAAACTTTCCATAGTATGTCGTTTTAGCAATTTTTCTTTCTTTACTCTTTTATTATTATTATTATTTTCACATTGTAGAATTGTGTTTGGTTTTTTTATTTATCACAGGCTTAAAATGCATCATTTTTAGAATCACTCAGCAGAAAATAAAAGTGATTTAAAAAAAATAATTCATAACGAAGGCCGCATCCATTTGGATATTCATATGGGGATTTCACAAAATTTCATTTGAGGGCAGTCTTATTGTTTGCCTTGCCTTGGTCGACTTTGAAACGCACAAAAAAAAAAAGATATCCCTGACCAGCATGAATAACTCAAGTTGTAGAGCGTGAGACTTGTACACGACTATTCTCGTGCCAGACGAGGGTGTCAGTTCTATTTCCACGGCTGGTCAACAAAGATTAAAAATAGTCTTTCGGATTAGACGTTGAAACTAGGTCCCGTGAGACGGTTCTATACACCGAGCACGTTACAGAATCAAGGTTTCGTATCTTGCACTATCCCTAGTAACATAACTAAGTCTATTTGCGGCGTCGCACGTATGGGCAACTGGCAGCGACGATAAATAAACGAAAATCATTCAAATAAAATCCTTGAAGATGTTAAGGTTGAATATCGCGTAATGAATTGCCAGTCCATGATTTCGTAAAACGCCCAGTTCATCTGTGTTCTAGAAATCGTACGCTGCCATCTGATCCTTTATTTTTTGCCCAGTTTATATTTCTTAGGTTTTTAATCCTTTACCAAACAATCCCGACTTTTAAAGACCCTGAGAGTGAAAAGTTATGAAAACATTTTGGGAAAAGGAGAAAATGCTGGTAACCAGCAGTTTTTCCTTTTCCCACAATGTTTTCTAACCTTCCAAAAATGAATTTCAACTTTGGCGTCACATTAATTTTGTCGTCTGCAAATACTTTGAATTTGGACCAGTCTAAAATATTGTCGTCTGGTAAAGGGTTGACTTAAGCCTCCTGCTGCAAATTTGTCAGAGAAAATCGCTGATTTAAAGCCATGTTGCCTGTGAAATTATATTAATATTGGCCTAAATTGATCAAGGGAAGGTAAAAAAGGCTCTCTAACGAGCTTTAGTGTCGAAAGTCTGTCTTGTCGAGTTCGTTAGAGCTAATTTTGAGACAGATATCGTATCATAGTCATCAAAATAAATTTTTTATTAATTTATGTCAAACGTTTAAGACGGAGCCGACAAGTGTGTCTCATCCAATCAGACGACTAATGTAACAATGAATGCCTTATTTCAGATACAATGTATTGCTTCTGTATATCGGTTTCAGCTCGAATGGTAATAACCTAATTTCAGGTCTGACTAGTCACTACTCTATGTATACACTACTTACAGAATTTACATCTACATGTATATGTATAATGGTTTAGTTTAAACATATTTATTTTACTTCGATTGAGAAACAAGTTCTTACAACTTATACTAATCTCTCTCGATTCTGCTTCCTGGGAACTACACCAGAACTCGCGCCGAATGTGTGGGCCTATGAAAAATCCCAAAGTTGACACCCGCTCCCGGGTATCGAACTCAGGACCTTTTGGTTAAGAGGCCGACGCTCTACCTCACGACCGTGGACACCACATAATGGTTGGGTACCTTTTTCAGATATATAGTGTCACGACTGTACACCGGGCTTAGCTTGTCACTAAAATTGTTCCAGGCACACCATACCATTATTGTATATCAAATCCAACCTGTATTATTAGTAACTTTGTTTCAGGTATACAGTACTCTATTATATATCGACGTTAGCTAAAATCTTTGTGACTTTATGTCAGGCTTTTTGTTTCACTGACCGTTTTTTATGTACAGCTTTACAATTGTATATAGGCATATCTTTAATGTCGGTAACTTTGCTTCAGATACACAGTCTCGCTTCTGTATATCGGATTTAGCTTGAACGTCTCTTGAATTGTTCCAGGCACACTGTGTCACTATTATATATCATACCTAACCTGTATATTAGTAACTTTGTGTCAGGTACACAGTACTCTAAAGTATATCGACATATGCTAAAATGTCAGCTGACTGTTTTGATTGTTTCAGGTACAGATTTACAATTGTATATAGGGCTTAGATTGAATGTCAGGTAACTTTATTTCAGGTACAGTCTCACCTCTGTAAATCGGGCTTAGCGTTAATCTTATTTCAGGTACCATTATTTATCTACTGCTTATTGGTCTTAGCCTGAATGTCGGTAACCTTGTTTCAGGTATACAGTTTTACTGCTGTATATCGGGCGTAGCTTGAATATCGGTAACCTTGTTTCATGTATACAGGCTCACTACTGTATATCGGGCGTAGCTTGAATGTTGGTAACCTTGTTTCATGTAAACAGTCTCATTACTGTATATCGGGCGTAGTTTTAATGCCGGTAACTTTGTTTCAGGTACACATTCCCACTACTGTATGTATATCGGTAACCTTGTTTCAGGTGCAGTTCTACAGTGGCTGAGCTTGAATGTCGATAGCCATGTTACAGCTTTATGTAAGTACTTCTGTTTCAGGTGCACCGTCCCACTACTATACATGATGCTGATTTTAAATGTAAATAGTTTTATTTCAGGTACATTGTGTCACAAATGTATAATGAGCTTTGTTGTAATTTTGAAAACCTTAGATAGGTAAACTGATTCACTTCCCTATACATTTATGTAAATATGACGTACTTGTAGCTTGAACATTAGTAACTGTATTTTAGGTACAATAACCGGGTATACCGGGTCTACATGGAGCTAGAATATCAGTCACTTTCTTTCAGGTACACTGTGTCACTACTGTATACCGCATTAATCCTGATTGTTCGTGACTTTATTTCAGTTACACTTTTTCATGACCGTGTATCAGGTTTAGCTTGAATTTTAGTACCCTTGTTTCTGGTTTTCACTACTGACTTAGCCTTAATGTTGGCAATTTTTCTTTCAGGTAGACTGTTTTACGACTTTATATCGAGCTTAGCTTGGGTTTCGATAACCTTATTTCAGGTACACTGTGTCACTACTCTATATCGGACTAAGCCTAAATGTTGGTAACCTTAGCGGCAATATCTACGCGAATTTCGCAATCTCATGTGTCATGGAAACCATTGGCTATGCTCTTTGCTTTCCTGGGTTGTACAAACTTGGTCGGAAGAAGTTTCACTGCACTTGCATGATAACTGGTGGACTTGTACTGCTCGTCTCAATTATACCACAAGTCTATGGCACAGAAGGTAGGTCTTCCTACTTATTCAAGTATTTTTGATACTTTAACGCCGTTTTTGACATAGGTTTGGGCGGCTCGTGCACCAGTTTGTACATATCTGCATTTATATACAGGTCTATAAATTGTCCACCTCTCATACGTGCATCGCACGCTGATAAAATTTGACATCTGATAGTATCAAATGCCATCCCAAATATGGTATGATGACATCACCCACCTGCGGACTACTTTCAGACCGCTTCAAAATTTGATTGGTTGAAAGAATGGGTCATGATATTTACCCGACACTTTTTAACAGAAGTCATCACCTGCTAAACCTGCCTCTTGTCTGTTATACCACAAGTCTATGGAACGGAAGGCTAGTAGCTTACTTATTAATTGAAGTATTATTGATATTATTGCGCCGTTGATTTAACGTTGACTTTGTAGGCCCGTGCACTTACAGGTCTATACAACCATCTGTTTGACCGGAAGTTTCACGCTTTACCTTTGCAAATACTGGCAGACTAGTGCATTTTTGCTCGGTGCCGGAAGTGCCAAAACCTAATTCCATAGATGAAGTAGTAATAGTTGCCCATAAAGTAGATTTTGTTTTATAACATTTTCTTAGAGACTTTAAGATGAAACAAAGTTTTTTTTTTCTTTTGTAATCGAAAGTTATATAGAGCTAGTTAGCACTGACAACTACTGTGATTATGATTGTCACACACACACACACAAAATGCACATTTACCATGTAACATAAGAAGTCATTTCACAATAAGTTCACTCCGATGTTGCTTAATATTTAAAAATTAGTAGCCGACGCTGTTTCGGCTGTATGGTGTTTAGCGCCGTTTTAAACATTATTTCAGTTACTTTCCGATGGCCAGTGCACCTATCCATGCTTTTCTTGAGTCTTTTTACCAGTGCTTTGCACTGTAACAACATTCCTTCCAGGTCACTGGCAGCTTTCCCGCATAACCATCGTCGAAGCAAAGATCAGCAGGAAAAGAGAGAAATACATCCTAAAGCAATGACTATCATCAATCCTTGGAAAGAAATTGGTCGAGCTGGGATTTCGAACAAACCAAAGTTAGGCTCAATGTTATGTTGCTTTGTACTGCGAAAGAAATTCCAGGGTGTCGGCATCTCCGTGATGCATTATACCAAGCAAGACATCAAATACTTATGGATCCACAAAATAAATTTTGTCCAACAACTGACTGAGTCATGAGGTAGAATGATCCTTTGACATGTAGAAAATAAAAAGGTAGCAAAAAGTTTCTGCCCAGGTCAGCCTGGGCAGACTGCGCAGGCTGACTTGGGTCGATACTTTTCGCAAAGGCATTAAGTCCCCTTTTCACAGAGCATGGCAGTTATCATTACTAACATTCTTAATCTAACTCTAAAGAACAATATTATTTACTTGTAATTCTAAATTCGAAGGCTCATCATCTGGTTGACTATCAGAATTAGAATGATATATCCCATTCAGCGGCACAGGAAAAATCAAGGATATTTGCGGACGGCATAGATCAAGATCAGACTGCACAAAATGTGCAGTCTGATCTTTGATTTCTGTCGTCCGCTAGTTTGGTCTAGCCTTTAAGATAAAAACATTTTGGAGTTTCGGATTCCGGAAATGAAGCGACCTGGCGCGTACACGATCTAGGATGACAGTAATAAAAGAAAAGATCGTCTTATCTGTTAGACCATTGAAAAGGTACATTCCATTATATTGTGAGAAGATGACCACTTAGATCTCAACTTCTTTTGTCAACCGTCAAACTCAATTCTGAGACGACAAATCACTCCTGTTTAATGAAAATTGGGTCCTAATAGATAAATGAATAAACGCGTCTGTGTCATTTGTTCTGTGAAAATAACATAGGGATTGAAAAAACTGTGCAAGCATATTACACAAACAAAGAACTGCAGAGTTAAACTTCATAGAAACAGCTCTAGATTCAGTTTAAATTGGATTAGTTTCGCAGCTTCGACATGACCTAGTTTAAATCGCAGATTAATAAGTAAGAGAAACACCCCAAAACACTTGAAAAACACCCCTAACCACTGTCGTTAAATCTGCATGCTCAACTCTCACACGATTTTTTGGAAAATAGTCATGAAACAATGCTATCAATATCAGACAAAGTGTTGTCAACCGTCACATGAATGAATTTGTAATTACGACTTCATGAGTTAGAGTGGTCCCTTGATGTGCAAAAAATTGACAAACAGCAAAAAGTTTCGACCCGGGTCAGCCTGTGCGAACCGCGCAGGCTGACGTTGGTCGATACTGTATGCATTAAACACCTTTTCACAGGGCATGGCTCAAATATTTTTCAGAAACTCAATGGTCTATAGTGCTACTGGCCATGGTGGGAAAATTGGTGTCGTCAGCTGCCTATGCCACAATATATTTGTTCTCTGCCGAGCTGTTTCCGACGGTGGTCAGGAGCCGAACAATGGGTATTAGTGCCGCTTGTGCAACAACAGGAGGAATGACTGCCCCATACATTATTGAACTGGTAAGATTGAGTTTTACTGAACGTACCCCTTTTCAAATCTTCTTCAAGTGGAGACGCTTCTGGGTGGTTTCTTTTCGTAAGCCGAGTAAGATAATGACGAGCAATTTCTCCTTAAACACGGCTCCAAGTGTCTTTGGGCAAAACAATACAAAGCTCAGGTTTAGAACTGGTGAATACCAGGTCGCATTAGAAGAAGTGAGTTGTCGCCGTGATGTGAATGATTATGTTAAAAGCGACATGAAACTTCATTATCTGTGTTTTAAAGGATGTTTTCAAAGTTGTTTTTATCAGAAATTATGTTACTAATGCTACGTTTATACCATGTTCCCGGCCACCAATGCAGCCCCATTTGTCCGAAACACAGTGTGCCGTGAGATTTCGGTAGTTTTTAGCTCTACTGGCTGAAAGCCAGCAGAGCTTATGTCATGGCGTGGTTGCCGTCGTCCGTCTGTCTGTCCGTCCGTTAGTCTTTTTCTTGTTTACGCGATAAATTCTGCATTTGTGGTCAGATTTGCGTGAAACTTGCACAGTTTGTTTATTTCATCAATAGCTTCAACCCTATTGATTTAGAATAAAATCCAACAAACGGTATGGGAAAAGTAGCCATTTCAAGTTGAAAATTTCCATTTCTTGTTTACGCGATAAAGTCAGCATTTGTTGTCAGATTTCCGTGAAACATACATAGTTTGTTATCTTATCAATAGCTTCAAGCCTATTGATTTTGAAAAAAATCCAACAAACAATATGGGAAAAGTAGCCATTTAAAGTTGAAAATTTCCTTTTGTTGTTTACACAATAAAGTCAGCATTTGTGGTCGGATTTTCATGAAACTTGCACAGTTGCTTTGTATCATAAACAGCTTGAACCCTATTGATTTTGAACAAAATCTGACAATCAGTATGGGAAAAGTAGCTATTCAAAGTTGAAAATTTACATTTCTTGTATAAGGCAATGAAGTCCACAGTGCTGATCCAATTCTTTTGAAACTTGCAAAGGTTATTTGATTCATTACGGGATTGAACTCTATTAAAAGTGAAGAAAATCTAGTAAACCGTTCAGGAAAAACGGCCATTTGATGACTTAGTATCGTTTACTCAACAAAGTCCACATTATTAGTCACATTTCTTTGAAATTTGCTAGGATTGTTTAAAACAAGGCATACTGAAACCCTATCAAATTTGGCTGGATTCCAAACAATTAGTTCTGAGAAATTGAACTTCTTTTTTTTTCACTGTTTGTTCAATTCACCATGCCTACTTATGCTGTCTTAGTGGGTTCAAGCCCAGTTGCAAGAACACAATTTTGTAATGTATGCTAGCAAAAAAGCAATATCACTGCAAGTAGAGCGATTTCAGGCCTCAAGGGCCTCTAGTTTTTTTCCCATGTACCAAGTTAAGTAAAGTCTAGCTAGGGAACTTTACGGTACCTTATTGTATCCTTGACAAGCCGTGGAGGGAAGGAATTGCTCAGTTCCATGGTTCACAAAGATCTACTACGGTTCAACCTGCGTTTATCTTGCACGGCAACGACGGCAATCACGGTCTGACAAGTTTGCTTACCCCGTTCCCCAGCATTGTATTACGTCAGTCCTGTTTCGTCCACGGTTGTCTGAAACGAGGCTGCCGGGAACATGGTGTGAACGTAGCATTACCAAAAGAAAAAAAAGGGTCAGTCCAAACTGAAAGCATTTGCAGACGACAAAGTAAGCGCGACTCAAACATTGAATAATTGTGTTTGGAAGGGTAGAAAACATTGTAGGAAAAGAAGAAAATGCTGGTTACCAGTATTTTCTTCTTTTCCCACAAATTTTTCAAAAGGCTTTTTCCTTAGGATCATCAAAACTCGGGTTTGTGCGGTAAAAGGTTGAGAATGGTTGGTAAATATGGCCCCGGTCAGCATTAAAGATATTAATAGAGCTGCAGTGCTTTTAGTCTTCTTTGACTAACTATTTTGCTGTTTTTTTGATATAGGTCAACATATTAGATGGCGTTTCTGGAACCATATTACCTCTTGTTATATTTGGAGTTACCAGTCTGTCTGCAGGGCTTCTTTCTTTGATGTTGCCGGAAACTCAAAAATCACATCTTCCGGATACAATTGAAGATATGAAACAACAGGGGAAGAAATAAGTTTTTCATGTGAATTTAAACATTATAAGCAGATGATATTCACCCGTAGATCGCCAATTTAACACATTTTTTTTTCATTTGCAAAATGAAACCCATATGGTTAAAGATTGCTTTTTGTCCAGAATGTTTTAGGAATCGGAGAGTGTAGATCAAGACCACAGGTTTTGTTGAGTCTGATCTTTATCTACACTGACTGCAAAGGCAACTAACCTAGTACAAGAGGACCATGATGGTCCTATATCGCTCACCTGAGTACTAAGCAGTACAGGTCTACAATGAAGATAAATACCAAATACCGAGGTTCAAGGTAAAATGATAAAGAAACAAGAGCGGCAAATTGTCACAAGATATGTCCTTCCCACCGCCAGTTGTCAAGGACGTATAATAATCGCAAAGGGCAGGTAATGCAACAAACATGTTTACCAAGTCTCAAGTCAATTTGACTTGAGACTTCAAAGTTCCATTCCGGACAAGCAAGAAATACTGTAAAGAAATGAAGATCAAAGTGGAATTACTCAAAATCAGCGCTAGGTAGAGTTATTGTTCTTGCGCACTGTACTCGGTAATATTGTAACAAACATGCATACCAAGTTTGAAGTCATTCTGACTTGAGATGACAAAGTTATATTCCGGACAAGCACTAAATGCTGTAAAAATGACGATCAAAGGGAAATAACCCAAAGACAGCACGAGGTAGAGTTACAATTTTTGTGCACTGCACTTCCAAATATTTCAACAAATAAGCATACCATATTTCAAGTCATTCCTACCTAAGATGACAAAGTTATTCTCCGGACAAGCAAGAAATGCTATAAAAATGAAGGTCAAAGGGGGAATAACTCAAAATTTGTGCTAGGAAGAGTTATGTTTCTTGTGCACTGCACTCAGTAATTTTTCAACAATCATGCATACCAAATTTGAAGATGTTCAGGCTAGGGATGACAAAGTTATATTCCTAACAAGCAGAAAATGCTGTAAAAATGACAATCAAAGGGAAATAACTCATAGACAGTATGAGGTAGAGTTATGGTTCTTTCACACTGCACTCCCTATTATTGCAACAAACACAAATGCCAAGTTTCAAGCCAATCGGACTGGAGATGACAAAGTTATGCTCCGGACAAAGACATATTCTAAAGAACTTTTTAATTCAAAGGCAAATAGCTCCAGTTGTTCTGGTCCAATTAGACCCATAATCAAACTCATCCGAGATCTTATGGTCATATATATTTTGACCAAGTTTGGTGCTGATTGGTTGATATTTGTAGATGCTAGAGTGTAAACAAAGTCAAATATAGCAATTTTTCTAATTCAAGGGCAAATAACTCCAGTTGTTCTGGTCCGATTAGACCCATAATCAAATTCATTTGAGATCTTATGGTCATATATATTTTGACCAAGTTTGGTGCTGATTGGTTATTATTTGTAGATGCGAGAGTGTAAACAAAGTCAAATATAACAATTTTTCTAATTCAAGGGCAAATAACTCCAGTTGTTCTGGTCCAATTAGACCCATAATCAAACTCATGCGAGATCTTATAGTCATATATATTCTGACCAAGTTTGGTGCTGATTGGTTAATATTTGTAGATGCTAGAGTGTAAACAAAGAAATGTGAATGGACGGACGGACGACGGACGGACGATGGATGCCGACGGACGGTGAGTGATCACAATAGCTTATCCTGAGCACTTCATGCTCAGGTGAGCTAAAAATTCCCTTCGTTATCTCTATGTAAAATCTGGGAACCCACAACATAGGGCTCATTATGACACTATGGTTATAATTTGAAGTCTGTTAGAAGGGGTCCACCAGACAATGCTACATGCCATATATGAGAGCTCTAGCCCTTAAGGTTCAGGACAAGAAGATTTTTAAAGATTTCCTTCTTTATCTCCATGAAAATCCGTGACCCAACAACAAAGGGCCAATTTCCACACAAGTGCCTTCATTTTAAGTATTTCGGTAGAGGACCACTAGATGATGCTACATGCCAAATATAAAGCTGTAGCCCTGAGGATTTAGGCCAAGAAGATTTTTAAAGATTACTTTCTTTATCTCTGTGTGAAATCCGAGACCCCACAACATAGGGCCAATTTCCACACCAGGGCCATAATTTGAAGTATTTTAGTAGAGGGTCACTAGATGATGCTACATGCCATATATGAAAGCTCTAACCCTTACAGTTTGGGACAAGAAGATTTTTAAAGTTTTTTCTTTCGGTTGCCATGGCAACCAGAGTTCTTCATAGAATTCAAATCTTTGAAGTATTCTGAAAGTGCATCACCTAAGGATCATTTCTGTGAAGTTTCATTGAAATCTGTTCGCCTGTTTCAGAGGAGAAGATTTTTTATGAGAGCTCTAGCCCTTTAGGTTCAGGACAAGAAGATTTTTAAAGATTTCCTTCTTTATCTCTATGTAAAATTTGTGACCCCACAACAAAGGGCCAATTTCCACACAAGTGCCATCATTTGAAGTATTTCGGTAGAGGTCCACTAGATGATGCTACATGCCAAATATGAAAGCTGTAGCCCTTAGGATTTAGGCCAAGAAGATTTTTAAAGATTTCCTTCTTTATCTCTATGTGAAATCCGAGACCCCACAACATAGGGCCAATTTCCACACCAGGGCCATAATTTGAAGTATTTTGGTAGAGGGTCACTAGATGATGCTACATGCCATATATGAAAGCTCTAGCCCTTACAGTTTGGGACAAGAAGATTTTTAAAGTTCTTTCTTTCGGTTGCCATGGCAACCAGAGTTCTTCATGGAATTCAAATCTTTGAAGTATTCTGAAAGTGCATCACCTAAGGATCATTTCTGTGAAGTTTCATTGAAATCTGTTTGCCGGTTTCAGAGGAGAAGATTTTTTAAGTAATTGTTCACGGACGGACGGACACCGGACGGTGATCGATCACAATAGCTCACCCTGAGCACTATGTGCTCAGGTGAGCTAAAAAGGCGCTTAAACGATTAAAGTAAACTTACTCAGCACCCTATAAGAATTTTTTGTACCACTTGGCTCGCTAAAGGTTCTTCATGAACAATCCTGCCAAAAGAAAAACTTGGATCGTCCAGAGTTATATGGTGTACCAACGGATTCTGTGCGCGAATCCTAGATATGATATACATGTGCAAACATACAGAATTCCTTCTAACATTTTTTTGTATTCCTCCAATATTTTTCAAAGAATACAAAGCAATGACATCTCATGGAAAAGCTTGGTGGACACGGAAGACCCAATTCACTTAAAAAAGAAATCTTGTGTTTACAGACAATTAAAAAAACATTCAGAATGAGAGGTACAGAAAGTTTTGTTATATGTCCATTTTCTGTAATTAAACAGAATGGTTTTGAAATTCCTTTGTGGCAGAATATCTCGTATTACAAAGGGTTATACAATAATTATGTAATACTCAGCAAATCTCCCTCACCTGCCCTCAAGCCACTTGCTCTGCCAACAGAAACCCTCTTATTTCTTTACCCGGGTTTTTACAACTCTGAGAAAGAAGCCTTTTGAAAACCTTGTGGGAAAAGGAAAAAATGCTGGTAACCAGCATTTTCTCCTTTTCCCACAATGTTTTCCATCCTTTCCAGAACAAGTTTCAATTTTTGAGTCACATTAATTTTGTTGTCTGCAAATGCTTTCAATTTGGACCAGTCTAAAATTTTGTCATTTGGTAAAGAGTTAAAGGTAATTAAATTAACTCATCATCAACCACACATCAATTTCTATTGCTCTTTTTCTACAGTATTTCCTGAATATAAGAAAAGAAACTCGTCTTCATTTTTGTTGTCTGTTTGTTTGAATTTTATATTTTGTCTGTTTTACTTATACTGGTAATTGGTATATGCATAGATAACCTGTGTGGGGATAGGTCACAATGCAAAATAAAGCACTTCTGTTAGCTAACAACCTCTTGTAGTGCATAATACGAACCATACAAAAAAGTTATCCCCTGATGAGGATATTTTGTCATTTTTCTAGACAAGCAACTGACAAATGAGTACCCTTAACATTTTTCTGTCTTTATATTGAGGCCGTAAAGTAGATTTCCATTATTATTCAAGACAGTTTTGGCTGTAATTCAAAATATGATAGTGGAATGTGCAAATCAAAGATCAGGATTGCATGTTCTGTACAGTCTGATCTTGATCTATGCCATTAAAAAAAGCTTTTTTTAAGTCGGCAGTGGAAGCAAAAGAGTCAAATGATCCTCAGTATTGACCAGACAATTATTTAGGTAACCTTGAATATACGAGTGTTTGTCACAAATAAGGTGTTCTGTTTTGCAGACAGAGTAGCTCAGGATAAGATTGCACAGGGCTCACAGTTAGAACCATTGGACATTTTGTAAAATTTGTAACATAATTTCATTTTCAAGTTATATCAACCTTTTTTCTTCCGACTATAATCAGCATCTGTTGCTTTCATGGACAGGGTAGGTCAAGACCAGACTGCAAAAAAATATAAAATGAATACATCCTTGCACATGCACAATTGTGGCAATAGAAGAGATTGCTTGTAATGAGAAATTTCACCCTTAGTCACATTTTTTATCTTTTTTCAAAGTGGTAACTACATTAATGTCAGTACAGCATTAAACTAGATGAACTATTTGGAAGAACCTTTTGAGTGTGCACAAGGACTGGAAAGACTATAGACTATGCATGACTTGGCATCAAAATAGTCCAACCTGAGGATAATTTGTACAAAATATGATACTTGAGTTTTCATTTTATAATTGAAAATCCATAAACGATGACACATGTAAGTCCTCAATAAAGAATACGAGACCCTACTTTTTCAACCGGGCAACGTCCCATTAACACATGTGCCGCAATCTCCGGCCACAAAATCGGGTTTACATTGACATTCCATGTTACCAGATCCAGCTGCAGCACACTCCACATTCTCTCCATCACATTCCTCGCTGTCACCACATACATCACACAGGGGTTTCTCTGAAGAGTAACATATGTTATCAAGCAAGTTTTTTTATGGTAACCCTTATAGCCAACTTTAAATTGTTGCCAAAAAAAATTTTCCTACATTATTTGACAACAATTTGTGGTTACTCGAATTAGTTAAATGAAAGAGCAGTGGAGGGTGTAGAGCAAGATCAGACTGCATGTATGTGCACATATGTGCAGGCTGATCTTGCTTTACACTGTCAACAACATACATCTATTGTCGCCAGTGGCAGGATAGCAATTTTTATTTTATTTTAACATTCACCTTACCAATTTCATTATCTTACATTCGTTTAAGATAAGCTAAAAGAAAATTCATTTATCAAGGCTCTGTATTCATACACCATTTATAAACACCACTGACCTAAATTTCTTTGCAATTCACACTTCAATTTTGGAGAAAAAAGATTCATTTTCTAAATACAGGCAGAGAGGTTATGGACAGCAAGCTATTACAATGGCTTACCCTGAGCATTTCATGACGAGCAACCTCAATGAAATTTGCAAAATAAGACAAAGCTCTAGTGCTTGTACTTGCAAAACCACAGAAAGACATGAATAGGTTATCTGTCCTTTTGGTATGATTGAAATAATGATGACAGCAGAACAAAACACCTTTAAACCCTGTACCACATCATCCCAACTTTTGACAGCCCTGGGGTAAAAGACTTTCAACCTTTTACCACACAACAAAATTTTAGACTTGTCCACATTGAATGCATTTTCAGACCACAGAAGAAACATAGATCAAATGATGAAATATGTCTTTGTCTTAGAAAACATTGTAGGGAAAGGAGAAAATGCTGGTTACCAGCATTTTCTCGTTCTCCTACAATGTTTTCAAAGGTCATCTTCTTCAGGGTCATTCAAAGTAGGGATTGTGAGGTAATGGGTTAAAAACATCATGGAAAAAGGAGAAAATGCTAGAAATCTGCGTTTTCTCTTTTTTTCCCACAACATTTTCTGCCCTTTATAAGGCTAATTCTTTCATTTGAATGACATATAATTTGTCGCTTGCGAAAGCTCTCAGTATGGATAAGTCTTAAAACTTTGTCATTTGGTAGAGTTTAAAAAAGCTTTCCACTTAATCCTCTACCACACAATCCCACGTTTTAGCAGCCCTGAGAAAGACGGCTTTTTCCACAATGTTTTCTAAACCCCCCCCCCCCCACCCCAGGCCAAGTCAATAATTAGGGCCACATTTGCAAATCTACACATCTGCAAATGCTAAAGATTTGGACAAGTCCAAATTTTTTTTTCATTTGGTAAAGAGTTGAATACTGTCAAAATAATGGCCATTATTTCATGCTTTCCGGTAGGTTATCGAGAAATTTCGGGGAAAACTTTTTCAATATTTCATGGTAACCATCAGTGAAAATACCGATTTTTATATTCTAACTCTTCAATTGAAGGCGGAAACAGTTGTTTCTGCGCACTAGTTACCTAGGTAAAATGCACGTGCCTCACAACCAGATGGAAATGTGACGTAATTTACCTTACATTTCTCGCGCTTGACATATTGTAATGCATTGCTATGCAGAGGGGGTATGCCACGGGGAAAACCAAAAAGAAGTGTACTCGATTTTGATTAAGTTCCCCCCAGAATGGGTTAAAAGCATGAAATAAATAGAATATTTGTTTTTTTCGGTGAAAGATCGAATTTTATTTCATCGAGTGAACATCATCGGAAATATTTTCACTCGTGGCTACGCCACTCGTGAAAATATTACCGATGATGTTCACTCGATGAAGTAAATTTCGATCTTTCACTGTAAAAAACAAATATCCTCTATGTCTTGGTAGAGGAGGTATAAACCCAGCCACAACAAATGATAAAGTTTTAGTCTTGTGTAGATCCAAAGCATTTGCAGACAATGACTTAAATGTTGTTCAAATGTTGGAAATAGTCTTCAAAAGGTTAGAAAACATTGTGGGAAAAGGAGAAAATACTGGTTACCAGCATTCTTTCCTTTTCCAACAATATTTTCAAAAGCCTTCTTGCTCAGTGTCGTTAAAACTAAAGATTGTGTAGTAAGGGTTTATCAGACCTCTTACAAAAGAAGTGACCAAGCAGAATTTAAACTCAACCATGCAAACTCGAGCTACAAGGACACCTCCAGGTTTATTTCACAGTAAAAATAACAAATTGATTAATAAAAACCTACTTTCGAAACACTGTCCGTTGCGTGCAAAGAACCCATCAATGCAAACACAGATGGAATGTAGGGAGCATGTGGCATGAACATCCAAACAGGCATCAGGCTGGGTACATATTTCTCCTGTAGCTATTTCTGAAACATAAGTGAATTTACACATGTATCATGCTTACATGTTTAACACACTATAGCAAATAGTGAATAAGCTTTTGCGAACTATTTCTCCCTCCATCTGGATGTTTTCAATAGTAGTCAGATGCCAGACGAAAACAGCTTTTTGAAGCTGAAAAGATGTTCATCAACCTATATGCAACCTGATCTTGATCTACATTGCATTAGGGAGTTTAATTGCAATCTTTTTCTTGACAGAAACTATCCATTTTGTTTATCTCGAAGGGTAAATAAAATGTGTGTTTTATGAAAAATGTGATAGATAATTTACTAGGATCACAGGTTCCTCCAGGTACTGTGCAGAAGTTACTGTCATAGAAGTCTCCAAAACAGACACAGGTTTGTGAACGGGGATCACACACTGCGTTTTCATCTTTACACATAGCGTCCATAGTACAGTTACTACCCAGACCTAATTCTGTAAACAAAATAAAAAAATGTGAAGATTTCATTATTGTTTTCATTTCCCAACAAGGTGAAAAGTCTGTTGTCATGAGAGTTTTAAAATGAAGCAGGGAAATACCAGAGAAGTATTCATCTTTTTCATAAAAATATCAATTTTCTGTTTTTTCAATACTTTTTTAGAAAAAACTGCTCAACAATATTTGACCCTTAATTTGGTAAATTATTTATATGAATTTTTCAAGCTGATAGTAAAAAACCCAATATTGCTATTTTAAAATGATAATTTTTGGCAATATACGAGGGCTGTTCGATATGTAATGTGTATTAGGTACCACAGTGCGATAACGCCTTGCACGATTTCGTGGATGATGATACGCTTGAATAGCTCTATTCAATACCTTTCCAACGGTATAAACACGAGCCTTCAGCTCCACATAGTTTTAAGCTTACAGTCATTTCAATAGAGCTAGTCATTGACCACTGTTGTAAAAATGGTTGGGAAACGGATTAAGAATATTGAAGAAATTAGAGCTTGTATAAAAATTCGCACAAAACTCGGTCATTCGGTAATGCAGATTTTTACTGAATTGGGGGAAGTTTATGGGTCTGATAAGGTATCTTATGAGACAGTTCGTAGTTGGAGAAAGAAATTTCTGACTGGCACAGAGTCCATCAAAGATGCAGCAAAATCTGGCCAACCTGTGACTTTAACAGGAAAGGCAAATGTCTCAAAAGTCAGGGAAATAATTGAAAGTGATGGCAGATACACGATTCGTGATATTGCCAACGCTGTTGGCATATCGCTATCGCTGGTGCATTTCATTTTGAAGCGTATTTTGAAAGTATGAACGATTTCTGCCAGATGGATACTGCATATATAGACAGATGACCAAAAACAGGTACGAGTACAAACCGCTAAGCAATTGCTCAAAATGTTTCCCAAATTCAATCAAAGACAATTTGCAAACATTGTTACTGGTGACAAAACATGGGTTCACTATTTCGAACCAGTAAGAAAAATTGGAAACAAAATATGGCTAACTAAACACGGTAGAAGGCCTGTAGTTGCCAATAGAAGCACAAGCACAAAGAAGGTTCTTTATTGCATATTCTTCTCATGTGATGGTATAGCCGTACAAATTCCAGTGCCGAAGGGCAAAAGTGTTACAGGTTGGTATTACCGAGATGTTATACTAAAAAAAGTCAAGAAATATTATCTTAAACGACGCCCAGTGTCAGGATTTAGGCATGTTCATCTACTTCATGATAATGCTCCATCACATACATCTGAGCTTGTGAAGCAATTTTTGAAGTCGGAGAAGGTTACCGTCTTGCCACACCCACCATAGTCTCCAGATCTAGCCCTATATGACTTTTTCCTTTTTCCAAAACTTAAAAAGTTCTTATCTGGTCGTCGTTACAAGTCCCGACAAGCCCTTGGCTCAGCCATCAGTCAGTGCCTCAGAGGTCTACCTATATCAGCGTACCGTGACGCATTTCAGAAATGGATTCAGAGATTGAAATTATGTATTTCAAACCGCAGAGAATACTTTGAAGGGATGTAATGTTCATTTCACTATTTGAGTCGAATGCTTTTGAGATATCGTACAATACACATAACATATCGAACAACCCTCGTATCTCCTTATTGGACAGTGTCAATTTAAAATCAGACTTTTGAAAACACTGTGGGAAAAGGAGAAAATGCTGGTAACCAGCATTTTCTCCTTTTCCCACAATGTTTTTTACCCTTCCAAAATAAATCTTCTAAATTTGAATATTTATTTGGTCATCTGCAAATGATTTCATTCGGGACTATTCTCTTAAATTTTGTCGTTTGGTAAAGAGTTAACATTTTTTTTTACAGCAGACAACTTTGAAGACATCCATGTCAATCATGAAAAACTAGAGCTGTCACTGAATGTGACTTAATACCCCTGCCAGCGCTTTGACAGAAAAAAGTGTCAAGTTCAAGGGGAGATAATTCCTCAACCAGGAGGAGCTGACACTTGAAAATTGTGTCTTGCAAATCTTCAATATATGATCAATATATGTGCAAAGTTTCAATACAATTGAAGGAAAACTGTAGGAGGAGTTTGCGACACAAAATTACTAGTATTTTTTACACAGACGGACACTCGGACATACGGATAGACGGACAGACAGGCTGATTCCAGTATACCCCTGAAAACATTCGTTTTGCTGGCGTATAATAATTTGATTATGGCTAATAACATGTATAACATTGAAAACACTGTGATAAAAAGACAAAATTCTCCTTATTAAACAGAATGTTCAAACTCCGATCTGAATGACAAAATTTAAGACTTGTCCATACTGAAAGTATTTTCAGAGAACAAATTAAATGTGATTCAAAAGATCAGGAAGTCTTTGAAAGGGTGAGAAACATGGTGGGAAATGGACAAAATGCTGGTTATCAGCATTTTGTCTTTTTGCACAATGCTTTCAAAAGCCATTCTTTTTGGGATTACTTTATTTTGGAATTGTTTGGTAATGGGTAAGGGTTTAAAACATGAATAATTGTAAAAACCTTGTTGAAAAAAGAGAAAATTTTTCCTTTTTGATAGAATGTTTTCAGATGCTGCCTTTTGCAAGATGAAAAACACATCTGCAAGTGAAACTACCCTTCAATACACAACTATTTTCTCCTGTTCTACAATGTTTTCTACCCTCATAAAGCCAAATTCCATACATTTATTTTGAGCCACATGTCCTTTGTTGTCTGCATTTCTAAAATTTGGGCATTTCTAGAATTTTGTCTTTTGGTGAAGGGCTATAATATAAAGCAAACACTTACTGGGTTGACACTCTCCACACTGGTCCAGAAAAAACATTGGCTTACACAGACATTGATTTCCTTCCCCAATATCCACACACTGGGCATTCGGATCACTGCAGTCTGTATCCTCAGAACATATATCACACAAACCTATTCAGAGAATAAAGGTCTTAAAAAAATCTGTCAAATAGCATTTAGTCTTTACAAAAAAAACCCAAAAAATATTGGACTTGTTCAAAGTGAAAATATGAGGGTTGTTCCATAAATTCGCGAAATTTGCCTGTAATTCCAATACGGAGTGTCGAATTTGAAAACAAAATACATCTAAAGAAACGTTTATCTATATCTGATACATAATCAAATTTACATAGAGATACATAAAACAGATAAAAATACATTTAACTTTAAAGAAGAGTAGTAAGTGACACTTGAAGCACGCTGACATTTACGTCACGTCGCTTAAACGTCAAAATTAAGTGCACTATTAACTTTCTCTACATATTCGACCCCTGTTGTGATGCACTTTCTATGTCTGTGTATCCACGGATCAAAACTTACAGTAAACCAATCCTTGCTGAACTGTGCGATGATTTCCCTGGCTTTGTTTCGCAGTACTTCTGATGATTCAAACTGCTGACCTCTCATTTTAAGTCCAACACAAAACTTTACGACAGAACGTAACTCAAAGTCGTCATTTGACGTCAATTTTTTTCCGAAGTCATGACTGAAAATGTCTGCTGAGATGTAACTATCTGACGAAATGTTTTCAAATGCACCAGAAATGATGTAGAATAACATAGGTAATGTCAGTCACTTTCGCGCCAAAATTGCATTCGGATTTCACTTTTTTATACATTTTCTAAAAAATTAAAATGTCACAATTTTGACTAGCTTTAAAGAGGCCCTTATACTCATTTTCAGCCACTTTTAACTCATTTTGTCTTTATTTTATCAAACTATTGTCATTCTTATATCTTCATGCCAAATATTACGCCTGACGGTTGCAAGGTTGCTTAGATGACGGTCGATAGAAAATGCATTTCGCTGAGTTGCGGCCTTCCATGTAAACAGACTCTTCGTTTCCAGTTTTTGAATCGAAGATTTCCGATATATCCGTTATACACTCGGGTAGATTCGTATGATGATCATACATTCTGTCACGTGACTATATTTGACCTTCGCCCTTCGTATTATGAGGTAAACAGAGGAAAATGGAGGCTTCTCTGTTGCAGCCTCGATTTTCAAACGGAGGTCGCAGCCTATATGCAAATTACACCGTATCCGACTCTAGGCAGAAACCAACGATAAATTTCCATGACGCACTGCCATTGTTTACAGCTTCGATCGTCAGCCAGTTTTCTTCTGACCAATGTTCGGTTTCTAATACAAATCTCCGTGTTTTTTTTTTTTCAGTTACACCATATATGTCAGTAATCTATCCATGTTTACACAAAGGACTGATTTCTGTACCATTCTAAATTGTTCGAAATTTAACACCGTTTTTGCTCACCGGCTGTAGATGGGCATCTTGAAGTCACTCTACCTTGGTTGCTAAAGAAACCAAATTCTTTGATATACAACCGAAGTAGACATCTTAAAATTTGTCATTTACTTGACATCATGCTAGGGTATGATCTCTGAAATTGTGGTGTGAATTGAATATAAAACAAAGATTTTCAGCAACAATTCCGCGAATTTATGGAACAGCCCTCGTATATGTAGAAGAAAAATCAAAAGTACCTGAAATTTTGTACGTTTGTCTTACAGCAGGAAACAGTTGTAGTAAGAAGGATAAAATGCTGTTTTCCATTGTTTTATCCTTTTCTTACATTGTTTTCATAAGTCTGTTTTCCAAGGGTTGTTAAAAGACAGAATTATTTGGTAAAAGGCTAAACATTTCCTACATGATTCCCCTGTTTTTGTTGTACCTAAGCCAAGAAAGTGCTATAGAGAACAATAGCAACACATGTAGGTGCTAACACTTGGCTGCAGTTGCTTTCAGCGAAAATTTTGAGTTAAAAAAGGGGCAGAACTACATAAAAAATATTTTGATGATTACCTGCCTGCATTGTATGAGTTCCCATTTCCATAGTTAACAACTAGTCCAGGTTTGAAGTAAATATCTTCATTAATGACAGAGATATTTTAAGATGTCATAGTTTTAACATGAAGACGCAGATGACAACACAAGTTTTACAACAATACCTTGATACCCAGCCAAGCTAAAAAAAGAAGAATCTGTAAGACAGCATTTTCTCTTTTTCCCAAAAAGATTCCTAATTATTTTCAGTTAACCCTTTACAAGAGGACGAAACTTTAGACTTGTCCAAATTGAAAGCATTTGCTGGCGAAAACTGAACATGGCTAAAATAAGGGAACTTGTTTTTGAAGTGGTAGAAAACATTGTGGGAAAAGGAGAAAATGTTGTTCACCAGCATTTTCTTCTTTTCCCACAATTTTTTTCACAAGCTTTCTTTTTCAGGGTCGTGAACAGTGGGAATTGCGTGGGAAAGGGTCAAAGCCTGGCCTGGTAGCTCAGTGGATAGTGTATCTGACTCATGACCTTGTGGTTGTGGGTTCCATACCCAGTTGAGGCAAAACCTTCCTTCTGGTGATTTTTTGTCTCTCATCTCTGATGAATGTGAGAAAAGTATTCAGTGGCTTGGAAAGAAGGTTGTGTCAGTGCTCGTGTGAGAAAGCCAGGAGATGCATGCTAAGGTTCACTGACTGCTGTGATAATACCTACTCTGTTTCAAACCATGTTTAACTCCAATACAAACAAACAAATTTCAGTTAAAATTTGCAGTCATATAATTATCCATCAATGTATTTCAAATATCTTAGGAGCAATCTATATGACAAATTATATAACACAATGTAAAACTGAAACTGTAACACAAGGTGGTTTTACTGCCAAATGCAAATTCCAAATGGTGTAAAATAAATGTGAGAAGATATGCTGAAAAACTAATATACAGACCTATTTCACATGATGTTAAATTGGTGTTTGGAATGCATTCATCATCATCATCCAAGACAAACCCATTTCTACACACACAGACATTGTCATCGTTACAGAAAGCATTAAAATCCCTGCAGGCATCTGGCTGATCACAGGGGTCATCATTGTCAACCTCTGTAGCAAAAACAGTCAACTTTTTGTGAGATAAAATGTTTTGTTTTTGGAGAAAGGAAAGGATGATGATAACTTTTAAAGACAACAAAATTTAGTCCTTTACACTGCAAGCACTTGCAGGCCACAACTGATACCAAAATGATGGAATTTGTTTTTTGGAAGGGTTGAAAACATTTTGGAAAAAGGAGAATATACTAATTACCAGTATTTTCCCTTCTTCCACAACATTTTCAAAAGCTGTCCTCCCCTTGATAATACAGAATTTGGTAATTGTTTAAAAGGCACAATGTCTTGATCTCCTAAAAAGTAATACATAAGGGGCATTATGTTAAAAAGTAAGATGAAAGTTTGTTGCAATCACTTCCAAATAAAATACACAAAACACATTAAATTTTTAGTCTTTAATATATACACTCTCTTTTAAAGATTTGTAAATTTTTGTATTAGATGGCTTGACCAACTGCATTTATGGCAAAATGTCCAAAGTTATTATGTATCCCAAGATATACATATATATTCAGTGAATCAAAAACACTCTCTAATGAATTTTATTTCTCGAAATTAAAGTTCAAAACATGCATGATTGAAAGATAATTTGAAAATGATAGGATTTGCCTTTGAAAGAATAACAAGTACTGTAAGAAAAGGACCTAGTATGTTCTTTTTCTCACAGTGTTTGAAATAGTCTTCCTCATAAAGCCTATTAAGCTTTACCACACAATCCCAAAATTTAACGACCCTGAGACTGGTTGATTGATTGCATGGTGTTTAAAGACGATTGCTACAGTTTCACCATTTTTTCAAAACATTCAGAATTTCATGAAACTTTGTTTGGTGGTAGTTTATTATCTGATCTACAAAAATAGGAGATAAAAAGAGGGGGTCACCAGCTTTGGAAAAATTCTATGAATATTTCTTTTAGTGCACCCTTCATTGCGGCAGTTCAGGGTAAAATTTCACCTATGAAAACTAAGTCTATGTATATTTTTTTTAAATGACAACAATTATAAGCAAATTTTATGTCATTGTATTGGTGAAACATCAAATTTAATGAAAAAAATAATTTAGAGTATACTGAGTATCACTATTTAAAAAAAAAACCCTTAACTTATAGCTAAAACACCTTTATTTTGGAAAAAAACCAAAAAAAAAAACCAAAGAGTATCTTTCAAAGTTTTTTTTTTAAATGTTCTAACATTCAGATTTTTCTTACTTTTTCTATAAATAATATTCAGGTACTAAACTAAAAGAATCAGGCATAAAACAAATAGGTCACCAAACTTATTTTTTAAGAAAATACATTTCAAGTTTGTGGGTGGGATACTAACTAATGAGTAAATGTAGGGTTTGTCAAAGACATTATATGAAGTAAATTATCTCATTTTTTTCAATAATACAACAATATTTATAAGAATCAAGTTTGTTAGTCATAATAAACCAATTCATAGCATATAAATGTAATACTGATGTTAGCATTTAACCCATTTCCAAACGACTAATTTTAGACTCTTCTAAATTTGACGCGTTTGCAGACGCTAAACCAAAACCTGTTATTCATGTATCACAGTTCTTTGATGGGTCAGAAATGATTGTGCGAAAAAGAGAAATCAATCGTTAGGAGTAATTTCTCCTTTTGACATCAATGTTTTCTAATGTTGTCTGCTGCAGACTCGTCAAGCTAAGGGACAACCTGGTAAAGGAGAAAGAGTTATGTACAGTCCCTCGTTTTCTGCAAGTCTTTACCAAGTGACATAATTTTGGACTAGACCAAACTGAAAGCATCTGCATCTGAAAGGATGTTTTAGCTTGACGATATGTCTGCCAGATAAAGCGCTAGTAGTAGTATCTGTGTCCATATTTCCGTTGTTACGTTACGTATTTAGGTGATTCACTTTGACTTTCAGTCCGATCTTTTGAAAGCGTAATTTTGGATTCTTGCCTCGCATATAATTATTTGGCTTGATTCAAATACTTTTTTCTTCATTTTGCTGACATGAAACGACCCATTTTAGTTCTTAGTTTATCCATTTACAGACATTGACAAGTGTGGCAGGATCAATTGTGTTAGGTGCTCACCGTTTTTCGAGTAAAAGGTGAGCGTGATAGTTACACGTAGCGTGAAAATGGAAACTGTCGCGAACGTCGTTAAGGCCGTTTTCAGCATTATTTCAGTTATGTTAAGGGGGTCAGTGCATCCATCCATGCTTTCCTGGAGTATTTTTTACAAGGCTGTACTCTGCACAATATTCTTTCCAAGCCAGTGGCTGCTTTCCCACATAACCATTGTCAAAACAATAGTCAGTTGTGAGAGGAATGAATCCTGTTGCAATGACTAACATCAATCCTGGGAATGTAATTGGCAGAGCCGGGGATCAAATCAGCAATCTCCACAACCCTGAGACAGAAAGCTTTTGAAAACATTGTGGAGTGGTAACCAGCATTGTCTCCTTTTCCTACAGTGTCTTTTAACTTTTATAACCTAATCTCATAATACCAGTCACATTTACATCTGCACATGCTTTCAATTCCAATAACTCAAAATATTTGTCATCTGGTAAAGAGTTAAAACAGGATTTGTTTCCAAAAAGTTTTAGCACACAGCTGAACTGGGCTTAGCTCTTTACCAAACCGTAAAGGTTTAGACTTATCCAAATTGAAAGCATTTGCAGACAACAAATTGACTCAAAAATTGAAATTTCTTGAAGGGAAGAAAACATTGTGGGAAAAAGAAAAAATGCTCGTTACCAGCATTTTCTCCTTTTTGCACAATGTTTTCAAAAGCTTTTTTTCCCAGGGCCGTTAAAAGTAGAGACTGTGTGGTAAAGGGTTAAAAAGGTTTTTTACAAACACTAGTACTAGGCTCCCTATCATCAGCTAACTTACTAGGTAAACATGTGCCACCAAGCATAGCCACACCATTGCTGTCATATGTGTCACCAAAACATACACAAACATCATCTGGACCACAGACAGCATTATCATCGAGACATTCGTTGTTATCTGAACAGTCCTCTCCTAAGTCATTCTCTGTTTATAAAATGAAATTATTACTGCACATGTGGTTTCTTTGAAGCATGTCAAACAAATCATCTACAAACATACTGAAGGAGACACAAGCTGAAACAATGATTAAGAGTTTTAACTCCTTTCCACACTGAAAGCATTTGCAGACATAAAAGGTTACTCAAAACATGAACTTCGTCTTTCAAAGTGTAGAAAACATTGTAGGAAAACAAAATGTTGCTGGTTTACCATCATTTTATCCTTTTTATATAATGCTTTCAAAAGCCTTCTTCTTCACGTTGTTAAACTCAGAATTGTGTGGTAAAAGTTTAAATGAAATTCATATGTGTTGTTCTAGGTTTTTTTCCAGTAGCATCAATATTTTTTGAGTCAGTCAATAGATAAAATGTCCTCATTGCAAAAATCTTCAAAACATTGCAGCATTCTACAAAGATCTTTCCAAAGTAGGTTTGGAGAGAGAGTTCTGCTGGGAACTGGTAAAATGAACTCCAAGAAATCAGAAATAGGTGCACTGCAGGGTGACATAATTGAAAAAATGAATGTTGAAAACAGTGTTTTACATCAAAGAAACAAAAAAAAATACAATTGTCAGGAGTAATGTGTGAATCCTTTTTTAAAGTGATCCCATCATTTCATGTGCCCGAGAGAAAATGCTTTTGAAATATTGTGGGAAAAGGTGAAGATCCTACTCAACAGCATTTTCTTCTTTCCCCACATTTTTTCTCCTACTTCCAATAAAAAATAGAATCATTTCATATATTATTAGTAAATGGTTTCAACAAAGATAAAATCTAAAGTTTTGTCATTCGGTACAAAAACTCTCTACCAAGCAAACCTTTGTTTTAACTCTGAGGAAGAGAGCTTATTAAAATATTGAGAGAAAATGCTGGTAACCAGCATTTTTCCTTTTCCCACAACGTTTTCTACCCTTTTAAAGATAAATTCTACTACTTGATGCTCATTTAATGTGTCAACTGTAAAGTCTTTCCATTTGGATGAGTCTAAAATTTTGACATCTCACAGAGGGTTAAACTACATCAGTGTGTCAAATAATTGCAATGGTCATCACATACCTTCTACACAATCACCACAGAAATCAACAGAAAATCCATCGACACATCTACACTCTTTCCGTGAATTAATCATAGCACATTCTGTATTATTACCACTACAGTCATCATCAGTTTCACATAGATCACATAAACCTATCTCTGGAAATGCAAGCAAACGGTATCGGAAGTTTACAACATAAACACGTTTTTAGTGTAGCAACAATATTCTCACACCTTTTGACAATATTTCAAACTTGTACAAATTAAAAATGTTGATAAATGCTAATTTTAATTTCTCAGTTGGACAATGGCTAAATGATTAACAAGAACACTGCATGCCCCTGGCAATGCTTGAGTACTAGTGCTTTTTCAGTGAATATTCTTAACTTGAAAAAGGCGCATGACTGTGCTGAAAATGTGTTAAGGGCTATTTGCTCTTCTGGCCCCAATTTGAGGTATAAATCTTCTGTAATGACAGATAGAAAACCTGGAACTTTTTGCATGACAATGACTGCAAGGACTAAGACAATGACAATGCAGACCATAGCGACAGAGCTACGGCAATACCTCAATGTTTTCTTTTAACTCTTTACCACACAATTCCGGATTTTAACAACCCTGATAAGGAAAGCTTTTGAAAACATTGTGGGAAAAGGAGAAAATGCTGGTAATCAGCATTTTCTCCTTTTCTCACAGTGTTTTCTACCCTTTCACAGCCAAAAAGCACAATTCTAGCCACACTGAAATTTTCGTCTGCAAACACTTTCAATTTGGACTAGTCTGGAATTTGGTAAAGATTTAAAAGAGAAGAGCTAAATACATCAGCATTTCAGAAATCATTACCTGGGTCACAAATAACTGTGGCATTTGCAGGTACACAGTCATTATCATCCAATTTAAAACCATCTAAACAACGGCATATACCATCATCACAAAATGCATTCCTATCTAAACATGCATCTTCTTGCGTACATGGGTCTAGATTTGGAACCTCTGAAATAAAATTATAATAAATGACACTGGTTAAAACCCTTACCAAATAACCTTGTGTTTTACTAGGAAACATTGTGGGAAAAGGGGAATATCCTGGTAAAATGACGGACAACCATCATGAATAACTTAACATAAAACTCTGTAGCAGAAAACAAAATTTGACACTCAAATTAAAAGCATATGCAGACAACAAATTAAATGTGGGTCAAACACTTGGATTTGTAATTGAAAAAAATTTAAGAAAAACGTTCTGAGAAAATGAGAAAATGCTGATTGGCAGCATTTTCTTGTTTTCCCACAATATTTTCATTTTTTTCTGCAGTCATAAAATTTTGTTTTGTTTGATGAAGGATTAAACTTTGGATAAAAACATGAGCAACACCTATTGTTCTATAAATTAAATCACTCTGTTTCTTACTTTTTCAGCTATTGCCTTTCATAAGAGTTTTGACACATTGTATCAGAACATTGTTAACTAGAGTATAATATTATCCACATTGTTTTGCAAATTAGCATCATCTACCATGACTCACTTTGTGTACAGTTCCCTCCTGGTACAGAGACACCATTGCTGTCAAAAGTATCACCAAAACACACACAGACATCGTCTACACACACAGCATCTGGATCCGCACACTCTGCGTTTTCTGAACAGTTTCCTCCCAGGACTATATCTGGAATGAATCAAAGGACTGAAAGTCCTGAAAAGCAGATCTGGGGAGCAGAATGTACAAAAGATATGAAAAAATGAAAAAAAAAAAAAGCTTATCATGACATATGATAGACTGATGCTTTTTAAATTTGAAATTTTGGGTTTACATGTACCTGACGAAACAGAGAGTTGAATGAAAATGTCAGAGTTGGTCAGCTTAGCAAGCTAACAAGGATTTTACTCTTTATGATGTTACTCTTATCAATAGTATTTATTCAGCAGACTGACAAGTGAGCACATCAATATGACATAAGTTTCTGTTGGTATTAACTGTACGACTTAACTCTTTACCAAACGACAAAATTATAGACTGGTCCAAATTGAAAGCATTTGCAGACTACAAAATAAACGTGACTGAAAAACTGAAATTTGGTTTGGGAATGGTAGAAAACATTGTGGTAAAAGGAGAAAATGCTGGTTACCAGCATTTTCTCCTTTTACCACAGTGTTTTCAAAAGGCTTCTTTCTCAGGGTTGTTAAAAGTCGGGATTGTGTGGTAAAGAGTTAATACACACATGTAGAATATATGATAGTGACTATATTGATGTTGCAGTTTATCTGGGAAAACTGAAAGAGAATACACATATGTGTATATGACAGTATTTTGTTCCAGTCATATGGATCGCAGTACACAGATTTCCTATACAAATCCACTAAAAATGCTAATAATTCAGTATGTGTATTGTGTGCTGTTCAGGATCTTTCAGTATAAATATTCAAGATATAAGTACATGTACTTGATGGATAAAGTCTTTCCTAACAAAATAATTTTGTACTTGCCCAAATTGAAAGCATTAACTTTGTAGACAACAAATTAAATGTTGCTTCAATGGTCATTTTTGCATTTGATAGGGTAGAAAACATTGTGGGTAAAGGAGAAAATGCTGGGAAACAGCATTTTCTCCTTTACCCACAATGTTTTCAAAAACCTTCTCTTTCAGGGTTGTTTAAACTCAGGATTGTGTGCTAAATAATTAATAAATAGTCTAAGTGCTTTGATTTGTCTTGGGCTATAGACATTAATATTGTATTTTCAAGCACTACATAGATTCTATATATCATTGTGCTGACTGGTACATGCACTTAACTGAATATATCAGCCAATTCAAAACACATAATTTGGAACAAAATGGTTTTGGAAAATGGTACTCAATCACAGAAACAATAACAGCTTTTGCCATACAACAAATTTGAAAAAAAAAATTCTGGCTTTTTAATATCGGACTGGATACTTGTTGTTTGAAAACAATCTGAAATGCACTTTTCATTCAGTAATTCTAAACTTGAAATGGATAAAGCAATTAAGGTATGTCAAGAAATTACTGCAGAATCCATCAAGGGCAAACAAATGTATATCAGGTTCTTTAACACATTAAATTAATTGACAAGTTCTTATTCTCCATACAGGTCCCCCCCCCTTTTCCAAAAAAACAGCAGGGCTGTAAGTAGGTCACAGTTAATCCTAAAACTGCAAATAAAACAAAAATTTATGTTTGATCAGTTATAAAAACTCAAATATTGCCACCCCAGGATTTTTTGGCCAGAAAATTATCACAGTAGTGGACAGTGTAGGTCAAAGATCAGACTGCATATTCTGTGCAGCTGAATCTTGATCTACACTATTCATAAAAGTCCATCAAGTTGCACTTAGCAGCCAAAAGATTAAATCTCTTCCACACAGTGCCAAGTTTCAACTACCCTGGGGAGGAGGGCTCTTGAAAACACTGTGGGACAACCTTGAATTTTGAAAAGTCTACAATTTTCTTGTCCAGTAAAGAGTTAAATCCTTTACCAAGTTGGCATTCCCCACATATGTTCAGGAAAAACGCAGGTTTGCAGATACACTCTAGTCCAAAACCCCCGTCAACACATTCTGCATTACTGTCTGCACAGTCAGAGTTATCCTCACAGGCTTCACAGGGCCCTGATACTACAATAACATGTATAACATAAACATTCAATACCCCTTAAATTAAAAACTGAGCCCCAGTAGCGCAGTCGGTACCATACAGGACTCAAGAACAGGGGGTCACTGGTTCGATCTCCAGCTCTGCCAATTTCTTTCCAAGGATTACTGAAAGTCATTGCAACAAGATTCATTCCTATCTCACTGCTGAATATTGTTTCGACAATGATTATGTGGGAAAGTAGCCAGTGGCTTGGAAAAAATATTGTGCAGAGTACTGGTTAAAGAAACCTCAGGAATGCATGGATAGGTGCAATGGCCATCACGATATAGCCGAAATAATGTTGAAAACGGTGTTAAACACCATACAATAATTCAATCGACCTTACCCTTCATGCTACCAACACATTTCCCAACTTAATCATACCAAGTGGGGTCCATGTGGACCCCAGTCATAAACTTGTATCATTCTCGATTTCTTGTCTACAAATGTTCAGAATATTATTTGTGTAAGTTTAGTAACTGAAAATCAACTAGTCCTGGTATTATTTACTGACTTTTCAGTCAAGGGAAAACAACTGAAATATGTGAGTATGAAGTGAGTATAACATACATGATATATAGAATAATAATGATATTGCCTGGGGTCTGCATGGACCCCAACAGATTTTGGGTTTTATATTCCACTCACTCTGAAGCCACCAAAGTTTCTATGTAAATTCAGGTCAAGAGTTGGTTTAGTAACAAACTCGTAACATGACAGTTCCTTGCAGCTTCAATTTTTGTACCATAGACAAACAGAGAACCATATGGACCTCACACGGTATGATTAAGGTTAAGTTATAAGATCATGTGAACGTCTACTAAACAGTTACATGAACTATTATAAAAGTCTGCAAAAGGCCGGGCTATATACACTCGAAGGAAACTACGAGGGTTGTTCGATATGTAATGTCTATTGTACGATATCTCAAAAGCATTCGACTCAAATAGTGAAATGAACATTACATCCCTACAAAGTATTCTCCGCGGTTTGAAATACATAATTTCAATCTCTGAATCCATTTCTGAAATGCGTCACGGTACGCTGATTTAGGTAGACCTCTGAGGCACTGACTGATGGGTGAGCCAAGGGCTTGTTGAGACTTGTAACGACGACCAGATAAGAACTTTTTAAGTTTTGGAAAAAGGAAAAAGTCGCATGGGGCTAGATCTGGAGAGTATGGTGGGTGTGGCAAGATGGTAACCTTCTCCGACTTCAAAAATTGCTTCACAAGCTCAGATGTATGTGGTGGAGCATTATCATGAAGTTGACGAACATGCCTAAATCCTGACACAGGGCGTCGTTTAAGATAATATTTCTTGACCTTTTTTAGTATAACATCTCGGTAATACTGACCTGTAACACTTTTGCCCTTTGGCACCGGAATTTGTACAGCTATACCATCACATGAGAAGAATATGCAATAAAGAATCTTCTTTGTGCTTATGCTTCTTTTAGCAACTACAGGCCTTCTACTGTGTTTAGTTAGCCATATTTTGTTTCCAATTTTTCTTACTGGTTCGAAATAGTGAATCCATGTTTCGTCACCAGTAACAATGTTTGCAAATTGTCTTTGATTGAATTTGGGAAACATTTTGAGCAATTGCTTAGTGGTTTGTACTCGTACCCGTTTTTGGTCATCTGTCAATATATGCGGCATCCATCTGGCAGAAATCTTTTGTACTTTCAAAATACGCTTCAAAATGAAATGCACCCGCGATAGCGATATGCCAACAGCGTTGGCAGTATCATGAATCGTGTATCTGCCATCACTTTCAATTATTTCCTTGACTTTTGAGACATTTGCCTTGCCTGTTGAAGTCACAGGTCGGCCAGATTTTGCTGCATCTTTGACGGACTCTGTGCCAGTCAGAAATTTCTTTCTCCAACTACGAACTGTCTCATAAGATACCTTATCAGACCCATAAACTTCCCCCAATTCAGTAAAAATCTGCATTACCGAATGACCGAGTTTTGTGCAAACTTTTATATAAGCTCTAATTTCTTCAATATTCTTAATCCATTTCCCAACCATTTTTGCAACAGTGGTCAACGACTAGCTCTACTGAAATGACTATAAATTTAAAATTATGTGGAGCTGAAGGCTCGTGTTTATACCGTTAAAAAGGTATTGAATAGAGCTATTCAAGCGTATCATCATCCACGAAATCGTGCAAAGCGTTATTACGCTGTGATACAATACACATTACATATCGAACAGCCCTTGTATAAAGAGCACGTGACCTGGGCCTCAACTGCGACCTTCACCTTCTGAAAGCCCTGCTATGCCTGTCCTCTCATCAAGGTGAACATATATGTGAAACGTTTTCAAAATTAGACTACAAGTTCAAGGGATATTAAACAGCTATGGTTTAACTCTTTCTTTATCATACATTATCCCTTTTTTTAATGACCCTAAGGAAGACAGCTTTTGAAAACATTGTAAAAGGAGAAAATGCTGGTAACAATGTTTTCTACTCTTTCAAACAAAATTTCCTTCTTTGTACATCGTTTGGTTTGTCGTCTGCAAACGCTTACAACTGGACCAGTCTCAAATTCTGTTGTTTGGTAAACTGTTAAGTGTATGTGATCTTTGACCCCTTACTGTGACCTTTACCAAAGAGCTTAGAGCTTGGCATCTGAAACCTCCCCTTGCACATTGTCTCATCAAGGTGGAATTGATTCAAAATCAGGGCAAGGGTCCAAGAGATATGAAACGGACACATAACTGCTAAAAGATGGACAGACAGACATGCTCTGTAAAAAACTGGTTTAATGGATCTACAAAAAATGTCCACCGCAGGCTGACATGGGGGCAAACTTTGTTATATTTTGTTATAGTTTGTTATATCTTCTGTAAGTCAATGGCTCTCTTGTTCAAACAATTTGTGCAGAGCAAAAGTGAGTGTTTGAAAATCTTGTCCAAAGCATGTCCATGTGGGTCTAAAATAAGAAACAAGAGCGCCCTGTGTGGTTGTTAAAATTTGGCTGCTAGTGCTTTTTCAGTGAAAATTCTAGTCAAGAAGGGGCTTAACTATGTCAAAATGTGCTGATAATTACTGCCCCTTCTGGTACAAATTCCAACTTTGATATTTAACAACTAGCCAAAATTTGAAGTGAAAAATTCCAGTGATAATAAAGATATGAGACAATGACAAAGTTTTTGCACAATCATGAGGACAGAGCTATGATGATACCTCAAAGATTTCTTAAAAAAAAGTTAAAAAGAAATACATTGCCTCATTTATTTATCCCTTTTATCACAGAACCCCCTCCCCCACGCCCCACCATCCTGTTTTCAGTCCAATAAAGCCATTGCAAATGTTCTAATGTCATACTCATTTAAGATAAGTACTCTATGATGTCATATCTGATATCATTTTATACTACTGTTTTAGCAGAGTGTGTCAGGTTCTATTCATAAAGATTTCCACATATTGGTCTATGATATTGAGATTCTGACCTGTGATATGCAAGATATCATTATGTGGTAAATTGAATCTGACATTTGCTGGCTTTTCAGATAAACAAATTTAAACTCCTCTATGAAAAGGCTGGCTTAAAAATATTTTTGTATTGACTCCTTAAACAAAATTTCATCTCAATTGGTAACTTATGCCAGATTCTATATCTCAACTTACATTGTATGCAGTCATTAGTATCATTCAGTTTGAAGCCATCTTTGCAAACACAGACAAATGTGCCATTACACACAGCATTTTCATCCTCACATGAGTCATCATCGACACAGGGATCAAGGTTTGGAGCCACTGAAAGCAAGAATTATTGCTGAAAGTCATCCATCCATAGACCTAACGATTCCAGTGTTTTATCCATCCTGAGAAAAAGGGCTCATGAAAAATTTGTGGAAACCAGCATTTTCTCCTTTTTCCCCAATGTTTTCTGAAGCATTCAAATTGAACGAGTCCGGAATTTTGGCATATGGTACAGAGTTACAGAGCCAGGACAATGACAGAGATCATATAAGAAAATGACATAAGGTTCCAAAATCACTATTTTCTCATCACAAAAGCAAATACTATGGGTACCGACCACAACTGTCTCATCTAAACAATTCTATTGAGCACCAACAACACAGGTGTTGGTATGTAATCGAAACATACTCCTCTTTACCCTAAAGAAGTGTAGGAAGAGTCCTGGGTCCTTGCATAAGATCCATGAATACTAAAGTCTTTTATCCCCATGGAAAAAGATAAGTCAAATTCAAATGATAAATAACAAGTTCAAAAATTACATGATTTTAAGAGACACCACAATCTATGACAACCATAGAATTTCAGTTTAAATCTACTCAGTATATATTGATTGTGTAGCAAATTCTAGATCTGATACTCTTCACTCTCAGTGATTGCTTGCTAGAAAGTTAAGCAGCATTTGCACCATGATGTGGTTTGTTTGAAATGTTGTCCCTGCTCCTCATGTGATTTAGACCTAGGACCTCTAATGCGATGGCTCCAACCTAACATCTCTGTTTCATGCAATAACTGAGGCTACGACACTACCATACATATTCATACTATAATAATTCAATATTAGTTTTTTTCATAAACATTGGCGAGTTCTGATTGGCTGAAAAAATTTTTCATAGCTCCATGAAAAAAAAAAATATCAGCAGTGCCGGAAATACTTTTGCAGTCAAACTAATGTAAACAAACATGTATACGAGATTTCATAATGTCTTTCGTTCTGATTTTATATCGAGTCCGAAGTTCAAATTGCTAGCTGAATTTATTTTTTCTGAATACTGAAAAAAAAATCCAACAGTAAATTCAAAGAGAGAGCTGAAAACTCATTGTTACTCTGCTGGGTTTAAACAATCTTATTTTCAACTTAATTCTAGTGTATTGAACTTCTAATAATAAATCCACTCAATCTGCAAATGTTCAATACTATAATGACATCATGAATTACGTCATTTTTATGTCATGAAGGAGCAGTTTTACCGTGCTATGAAATGTCACTAAAAAGTGTGATTAGTTTTTTTTTCATACCTCCATGAAAACAAAAAAAATTCTCTTCATTCCTTAACCCTTCACCACACGGCATAATATTGAACCTATCCAAATTGAAAGCATTTTCAGACGACAATTTCATAGTGGCTCAAATGACCCAATTTTTCTTTGATAGGGTAGAAAACTTTGTGGGAAAAGGAGAAAATGCTGGTTACCACCATTTTCTCCTTTTCCCACAATGTTTTCAAAAGGCTTCTTTCTCATGATCGTTAAAAGTCGTCATTGTGTGGTAAAGGGTTAAATGCATGTGGACCATGCTCTGAAAAAAGGGAGTGTATTGCATCTGCAAAAGGTACTGACCCAGGTCAGCCTCCAAAGTCTATGGACCCTAACCTAGGCCGAAACTTTTGGTAAATATTCTGCACGTCAAAGGACCATTCTACCTTGCGATTAAGTTGGTTGTCAGACAAAATGGATTTGATGGATACATAACTGTACAATGCCTTGCTTAGTATGATACATCACAGAGATGTATTAGACCCCCATTTCCCAAAGCACGGCTTATGTATATATGGGTGATAAGGATTTTCTTACATATGTCATAGTTTGCAAGAGAAAAAAAGTATCTTTACAAGGTATGCACTCGCCGCCCAATAACACCTCGGTATTGTTATCATAGGTTCCCGTAAAACAGACACAAATATCATCGGGACTACAGACAGCATTGGGATCTGAGCACTCTGCATTATCAGAACAATTTCCTCCAAGTATAACATCTGCAATAACAATAATGATAATAATAATAAGAAGAAGAAGAAGTACGTGAAGAAGAAGAACTAACAAGTAAACAGATTGCTAAGCTGATATCCAAATTCTCACTCAAAGTTTTTATACTTTGTTGAGCAACCAATATAATTAACTCAAACAGGGGATTCTAGACTTTGAATAAAAAATGTGTTACATGAGATATGAAATCTGATAAATATAGAACATTATGGTGTAATTTGCCTGTGGCTTGGTTTAATTTCATATCTCAGGAAGCAAGATGTCAAAATTTCATATGCAGCAAGAAGTAAAAAACAAGCCCAAGGAAAGTTACTGCAACATAACATTCCTTCTATTATAAACCTCAAAATTTCAGATACAAAATATTGCAATCATAGACGATGTTTTTTATTTAAAAATGGTAAGAAATTTAAAACATTACTATGTTTTAACCCTTTACCACACAATGACGCCTTTTGACGCCCCTAAAAAAGAAGCCTTTTGAAAACATTGTGGGAAAAAGAGAAAATGCTGTTAACCAGCATTTTCTCCTTTTCCCACAAAGTTTTCTACCCTATCAAAGAAAAGTTGTGTCATTTGAGCCACTATGAAATTGTCGTCTGCAAATGCTTTCAATTTGGATAGGTCTTAAATTTTGCCGTGTGGTAAAGGGTTAAGCTGAAAACCTTATTTCAACCCTGAAAGCACATTTCATGACTATAGTTGCCTTTGCAGCCAGTGTAGATCAAGATCAGGCTACACATTTTGTGCAGTCTGATCTTCGATCTACACTGTCTGCTTTGCTGAAACACTGTAGACAAAAGCAACTTGAAACTGTAACTATTTGTGTCATATTTCTACTATGAAAATATCTGACAGGTTTATTTGGCACTCTTAGGGTTAATGTATGGTGTATGAATATCATTATGTAACATTTTGACTAATCAAATCAGAAACTAAGCTGAAAGTAGTCAGCAAGCTGGCTCAGCCACCATACCATATTTGGAACCATATTTTACACTATGTAGAATATAGATACAGATTTTTCTTTTCAATCATGTCTGATTTTATCCATGTGCAAAACATGTAATTGAACCAGAAAAAGTGTAGGTATATAAATAAAGTTATTTTCAACTATAACATGATAACAAGAAACATTCCAAGGGTCAAAGCAAAGATTTTATTTCGGGGTTAGTATCAATTGAAAGATATGAGTGTCTCATTTATTGAACAAATACATTCAAACAGCAATGATAAGAATCTGAACAAAACAGATAATTCCAAACGAAATTCTTTACATGCCAGTGACACGATGAAATGCTATTCTGTAATTACAGCTTTTAACTTTTCTGACTAGTAAATTAAATTGTAAATCTTGCTTACCCTCACGACATACTCCGCATTCATCTGCATGAAATGTTGCAATACAGCGACACTCTTTTCCATTGCCAGTGTCCACACATTCAGTGTTAGGCTGGTCACAATCACTATTGTTCCTACACTGCTCACAAACAAAGTTTTCTGAAACTGCCCAGCAAACAAACTTGAGTTCTAAATGTTAACACAATGTTTGGGTGTCAACAAAACATTAAATTAACTATTTTCAAACTTAAACAGTTTGCAGCTGATACATTTGAAAATATTTTTGTAAAATATGAATGATCAACATTAATTGTGGTTTAACTCTTTACAAAATGACAAAGTTCTGGACTTGACGAAATTCAAAGTATTTGCAGACGACAAAACATATGTAGCACAAATAATTATACAAGGCTAGAAAACACTGTGTAAAAAGGAGAAAATGCTGGTAACCAGTACTTTCTCCTTTTCTCAAAATGTTTTTGAAAAGCTGTCTTCCTCAGGATAGTTAAAACTGGGGATTATGTGGTAAAGGGTTAACAGATATGCATGAAATTTCAAAGATACCTGTATTGTGACAACCAGCCGGTCCAAACAAAGAGTAAACGAGACAAATTAAGCTACACAAATATGGCGCAGGTGCCAAGCTTGGGACACTTCATGTATCCAAACAGACTGAGGCATCAAACATTTAACCCTATACCAAACAATCCCAAATTTTCATGACCCTAAGGAAAAAGCCATGCGAAAACATTGTGGTAAAAAGAGGAAATGCTGGTAACCAGTATTTTCTCCTTTTCCCACAATGTTTTCCACCCTGTCAAAAACATTAAGTTCATCTGTACCACTTTAAAAGTTGTTGTCTGCAGATGCTTTTAATTTGGAAGGGTCCAAAATTTTGTTGTTTGGTAAAGAGTTAATAGAGGCACTTCAGCCAAAGATGGTATACATACCAACACAATCACTCCACCAATTTGATTGGCGTTTCTCTTTTTTCATTCATTTATTAGAGATCACAATGCTAGCCATATCAATATAAAACTATTACTTCATACAATTCATAGACTAACATATTATCCTTTGGAGCTTTCTTTGTCAAGTTATTGAGAAATTTTTTTTCAGTAGGTAATAAAATATGTTTAAACTTACTCTACTGTTTACCAAACAAACATTTTTTACACTCCTCCAATTTGAGAGAGTGAGCAGGCAACAAATAAAATGTGATTGAAATGGTAGAAAATACTGTTGGAAAAGGAGAAAATGCTGGTTACAATGCTGGTGACCAGCATTTCCTCCTTTTCTAACAATGTTTTCAAAAGCCTTCTTCACCAGAATCTTTTAAAGTTGGTATGTATGGCTAAGGGTTTACTTACCTGGTATGCATATATTGGAGTCATTCAGAACAAATCCTTGCTGGCACACACATATCATTGATTCATTACAGAAGGCTTTCAAATCCAAACAAGCATCGTCTTGAATACACTCTTCTAAATTTGGAACCTCTAAATTATAAAGAAAACATAAATCAGTTCTAAAGTAATTTGTTTCAATATTTTTTGCATAGCTGACCAATAGCCCTCTTATAGAGATTAACACAGCATTAAAATTATAATACAAGAAAATTCTCATATAGATAGTATCCCATCTCCAGTGAATAACCCTTTACCACACAATCCCGAGTTTCATTGTCCCAGAGAAAGAAAGCTTTTGAAAACATTGTGGGAAAAAGAGAAAATGCTAGTTACCAGCATTTTCTCCTTCTCCTACAATGATTCCTACCCAATCAAAGGCAAGTTCCATCATAAAAACCATCTTTAATTAGTCCTTTGCTAATGCTTTGAATTTTGGCAAGTCTGAAACTTTGTTGTGTGATGAAGAGTGAACAAAGTGTCCAAATTAGAAGGCCTGAAATTTCTCATGACTGGGTATCCCTCCTCTAGAGATTAATTTAAGTCTTCAAATTAGGCAACATGAAACTACTCATGATCTAGATATCCCTCCTCAAGACATAAACAGAGTGTTCAAATTAGATGACATGATATTTCCTATGACTTAGATATCCCTCCTCAAGAGATTAATTAAGTGTTCAAGTAAGAAGACTCAAAAGTTCTAATGACTTAGGTCTTATGCTCAAAAAAATATCTTGAAAACTAGCTCTTAAGTTTTCTTGTTGTTACAGCATGTACATTGTTTTGAGGTGAAAAGAACTTAACTCATGATGTCATACTGGATACCAAGTCAGCCACAAACAAGTGTAACATGACAATCTATATAATCACTCATCTCATTAACCCCTATCCTTCTAAGTAAGTGAAATGATACTTTCAAGCCCATAGTAAAAACCAAAGTTAAGGTATTTTTTCGGAAAAAGATATCCCTTCACAGGGAGTGTAGTTTCAGATCAGACTGCATGTTATGTGCAGTCTGATCTTGATCTACACTGTTTGCAAAAGGTCCTTCAGTCATGCTTACCAGCCTAAGAGTTAATATATTAAGAGAGAGGTAGTAGAGTGTTAGTACTGCAAATTTTTGTGGAATTATTTAACCCGTTACCACACAATCCCTGATAACAACGCTGACAAAGAAAGCTTTTGAAAACATGATTGGAAAAGGAGAAAATGCTGGGAACTAGCTTTTTCCAGCCATCCTCTCTAACCTTTTAAGTACAAATCCGATCATGTGAGTAAAACTGAATTAGTGACCTACAAATGCTTCTGATTTGGACAAGTTTAAAATTTGTTGTCTGGTCTAAAGTTAAAGCATCACTTTCAAGATTTATTTGACATTGAAAACAATATGTTTACATTATGCATTAATTTTTTACTTATAAACATCTTTTTTTAATCACATAATTAACCCTCTACCACATAATCCTGAGTTTTAACAATCCTCATTAAGGACGCTTTTGAAAACAATGTACAAAAAACAAGAAAATGCTGATAACCAGCATTTTCTCCTTTTCTGACAATGTTTTCCATCCTTTCATAGACAAGTGCCATCATTTGATTCATATTTAATTTGTCATCTGCAATTGCTTTTGATTTGGAGAGACACAGGTATAAAATCATGTTGACTGGTGAAGATTTGAAAACAATAATATCTTAGGCTGTGGGTACTTTTTCAGGGAAACTTCTCAGTCCAGAAAGAGACATAACTCTGTCAGAAATATATACCTACCCCTCTGGTTTGATTTCCCCTTCAGACAGGAAACAACTAGTCAAAGTTTGACCTAAATATTATCTGTAACAATGCTGAAGCTGATGCTGACTCAGACACGGACAAGGACTAGGCTAATAGAATATCTTCAGTTTTGTTTGAAAACAGCTGCACTAAAAAGTAAAGCAATCTTCTTACTTGGTAAACATGCTCCACCCAACACAGCAGATGTATTGTTGTCGAACGTGTCCCCAAAACATACACAAACTCCATCTGGTGAGCAAACAGCATCAAGATCTGCACATTCTCCTTCATCTGAGCAATCACCGCCCAACTCAATATCTGTAAAAGTAACAAATAAATTTTAATTTTGCTCATATTAATAGCATTTGTAGATGAAAAATTGCCTCTAAAATGGTGAGAGATGTCTATACAAAAGACAGAAAGTGTTGGCAATGGGGTATTGAACTCGCAACCACCAGTCAAAAGTCAGATATGCTAACCACTGAGCTATCTGGTCGGGCTATAGACATTTTCAATAATTCGTAAGTTCTGTTGTAGAGGCAAGGACATCTACATATACCTATGCTATATTTGAGTTTTTTAACATAAGACCCACTTTGGGTCACTGTTTGACCTTTAAAGGGGCATCAAACCCGATGTTTGATCTAAAATTTTTTGGGGGTGTGAAAAGTTGATCTTGTGAGGGGAAAAGTCATAGCAACCTGACTGTTTACCCTAAATGAGGAAAAACAAACAAATGCTGGATAAAATAGATTGCCTGTAGTGGTACTTCAAACCAAAACCTTCAAATCACAGTCACGTAATCTCTCAACTGAGCTATTGAGCCTACTGAAATTTATCTAGGAATACAATGCATATATCCCTTGTTATGCAATAAAAGTCATTCCGTTATTAAATATACATCCTTACAGCTAGAGGAAAAAACACTGTAAAAACTTGAAAGTGTGTAGAATGGCTCAGCTGTGTAAAAATAGATAAATTACCAATAAATATGGTGTAAGAAATAGGAAAACTCAAGGGGTCAGCCCTCATTTAGAACCCAAAACAACAACAGCGATTGCTGTGAAAGCCTCAAAAACATGAAATGCATTTTCTATCTGTCGAAATCTGCGCAATCTGTAGCCGTCAGGGGCAATATTTGGCTTTAAGTTACAAGAATGATTGTAGTTTCATAAAATAATGTTAAAAAGGGTTTAAAAACTGGATGAAAACTGGCTGAAATGAGTATAGATGTATCTTTAACAGTATAGAAATATCTACAGTAAAAATACAAAAATACTCTGTAAGTTCATGTGTTACCTACATTTATAATATACCTGAAAAATTGCCTGCTCAAGTAAAATGCTGGTTACCAGCATTTTCTCCTTTTCCCGTAATGTTTTTAAAAGGCCATGAATCCTTTTAACATTGTTGTTATAAATCTTTGGAAAAATACTCTATAAAAACAAAGGTCAGTTTACCTTCTGTGCAAACTCCACAGGAATTGAGGTGGTATGTTGGTAGGCACTTACAGATGTTGGAGTTCCCATTATCAACACACTCAGAGTTAGGATCACTGCAGTCAGAATCATTAATGCAGGGACCACATATAGTGCTTGCTACCTGGCCTGCAGAAGAAAAGATCTTCTACAAGACCTGATAAAGATCAGGTAATCTTGTCATAAAATTGTTATATCCTCTCTGAAATCTACTGGTATATTGTGGATGCTCATTGGAATGTCTTCAAGGGCTTTTGGAAGAGGCCTAATCAATCCTTTTTAAAAAACTTAATTTTTTACCAAATGACAAAACTTTGGGCTGGTTCAAATTAAAAACATCTGCAGACAACAAGTTAGATGTCTCACAAATGATTTTGAAAGGCTAGAAAACATAGTGGGAAAAGGACAAAATGCTGGTGACCTGCAATTATTCCTTTTCCCACAATGCTTTTTACCACTTTCACAGACAAAACTTGTCAATTGAACAACATTTTATTTGTCCTCTACTATTGCTGTGAGTTTGGATAATTATAAAATTTTTGTTATTCAGTAAAAAGTTGACTTACCAGGCACAGACTCACAGGTGACCTTTTTGTTCCTTTACCAAACAATCCTGAGTTTTAATGGCTCTGAGAGAGAAGGCTTTTGAAAACATTGTGGGAAAAAGAGAGAATACTGGTAACCAGCATTTTCTCCTTTTCCAACAATCTTTTCTACTCTTTCACAGATAACTTCCATCATCTGACCCATAGTTCATTTATCATCTTTAAAATGCTATCAAACATTTTGTTGTGTGTTAAAGAGTTTATTTCAAAATCAAAAACAGGACTGCCTCTGCAATTCAGCTGGATCTTGACCTACACTATTGGCAAAAGCAAGTTAGATCATCCTCAATGCTCCTCAGAGTACACTTACCAGGTACACACTGATTGTTCCCATCCAACACAAATCCAGTTTTACACACACATATGTCCTCACTGCCACAAAACGCATTATTGTCAAGGCAAGCATCTTGTTGGATACATGGTACCATGTTGTCAACCTCTGCAGATAAAGTAAACATAATTAAATCTAGACTGCATGACAAAATTTTAGACTTTCCAAATTTAAAAACATTTGCAGACAAAAATTCAAACATGACTCAAATGAAGGATTTTTCATCAAAAGGTAGAAAACATTACTTTTTTAAAAAAAAATCTTGCTTTGTGCTATAAAAAGCATACTTTTCATTCATCTATTTTGCTTATTTCTTTGCTAATATATTTGTTGATCTGTTTCTTAATTGATTAATCAATAAATTCAGGCACTCATTTGTTCAATTATTCATTGGCAAGGCATCTTTTCTTTCATTTATCTAAGAAAATGTTAACAGTGGCTTTGACAAAAGATTCAAAACTCTTGATATAAACGAGTGATTCCATACAAAATACCAAACTCTGTTTCTATGAACAATCTTTACTTACTAGGCAGACATACACCTCCAAGTACCTGTGCTGTATTGTTGTCAAAGGTATCTCCAAAACAAACACAGACCTCAGTGTTGGGCTCACAGACAGCATGTTCATCTTCACACTCTATACCATCACTACAGTCTTCCCCCAACCCTACATCTAGTAATAACAAGAGCACCACATAATGGGTGCCAACATTTGACTGCAGTTGCTTGATTTTCATTGAAAATTTTAAGTCAAAAAAGGGGCACAACTGTGTCAAAAATACTTTGATGATTATCTGTCTTTGTTGTATGGGTTCCCCTTTTGATACTAAACAACTTATCCAAGTTTGAATGTAATTATCTTCAATGATAACAGAGATTAATCAAATGTCGAAGTTTTTGAAAATTCTAAGTTTAAAAAAGGGGCATAACTGTGTCAAAAATATCTTGATGGTTTCCTGCCTCTGTTGAATGGGTTCTTCTTTTGATAACTAGCAACTTCTCTGAGTTTGAAGTGAATATCTACAGTCATAACAGATATAAAATGTCAAAGTTTTTGCAAGACAACGACAGGGATATGACAGTATCTCAACATTTCTTTTTTCCAAAATAGCCAAGATAAAAATGATAAACACGAAAGCTATTTCACACATGTAATAACAAACAATATTTTTATGTGAAACATATTGAGACAGAAGTTCCTACAAAGTTTCATTTGGATGAGACATAAATATCATCTGTCGGAGGATGGCAAAGAACAATGTTGTTGATACATGTCAAGCAACATTTGATGATACATGGGCACTTGGAAAGATCAAGAGGGAGCACTTTCTTTGGTTTAACTTAACCCTTAACCTACTAAAAAAGTGAAATGAAACTTTCAAGCCGATAGTAAAGTCCCAAATTTTGCTATTTCAAAGGTATTTCTTGGGGGACGAATATTACCCTATAGGACAGTGTAGATTCAAGATCAGACTGCACGTTCTGTGCAGTCTGATCTTGATCTACACTGTCCGAAAAAGGTCCTTAGCAACCAAAGGGTTAAAATCAGTATTTGTAACAAAAACATAAAGACACAAAAGAAAGTTACACATAGAAACGCCTAATTAGACAAATACCTTCTGTACAATTCCCACAGTTGTCGACAGAGAAGCCCTCCCGACATCGACACATGTATGTGGTGAGGTCACATTCTGTGTTGGGACCTGCACATGCCTCATCAACCTCACAGTCTGAACACAGACCTCCAGCTGTTAAAATACATTAAAAATCTTGATCATTTAACTCTTTACCAGCTAATCTTAAGTTTTAAGAACCTCCAGAAAGAAGGATTTTGAAAACATTGTGGGAAAAGGATAAGATGCTGAAAACCAGCATTTTCTCCTTTTCCTACCATGTTTTCCACCGCTTCAAAGACAATGTCCACCATATAAGCCACGTCTAATTTGTTTTCTGCAAATGGTGTGGACAAGGATGATCTCAAAAATTTTGTTGCTTGGTAAATAAGTAAATACATGTAACAGTCAGAGCTACATTAGAATTATCAGTGTATACAGGTAATCAAACTATAGAGCCACAATGGACCTGTAATGTCCACTGGTTAAAAAAGCTGGTTTGCACAAAACATCTATCAGAGAAAATACCCAAGCATACAACAGCCATTTCTTGAAGTGGAAGCTGACAAGTTACTTGAAAAAGAGTACCAAAAATACCATCTCTGTAAGATACCATAATTTTGACAAAAAACTGTAAAGACATGATTTCCCGTCCACAAAAAATCAAAGTGCTGTCAGCACTGTAATCGGTCGACACTGAATAACTACAATGGTTTGAAATCACAAATCAAATGGCAGTTGTCTGAACTATGTATGGGATAGAAATCCTATACCTTGTAACAGAGCCACGTAGGAACCCCCTTTTTTAACTTTCCTTTACAAATTAGTAGTTTAATGGAATGCTACAGATATATGAACATTAAATATATGTAACAATTCTGATCAGTAGTACCCATCATCAACCCTTAGATATCACTCATCCTGAATAACAGTACCTATCAACCTTTTAAATAAGTTAAACATTATACAAATATTCTTTTCTGTAACTTTTGCAACTTTGATAACTGTATGGTAATATATTGTCAGATATTATCAGTAATATCCATACTTTAAAATGGTATGAATAAGTCATCTAACATATGCTTGTATTATAACACAAATTGTTTACTTTTTGCTGCAAGTAGGCCTTTTACTTTTTTCTATTTTTAAGAAGCCATCGTGTTCATCTGGACAAATTGTCCTACCTAATTTTTTTTGACTGGCTAAATTGATCTGGGCAAAATTGTTCTGTCCAAAACACTGGCTGGCCAATTTCTTCCACATTTGTTTCAAAAGAATGTAATATCTTCCCAACCCTCACCCCTTTTCCAAATGATGTAATTTTAGACTTGTCCATATCGAAAGCATTTGTACTTACAAATCAAATTTCATTGTCTTCAAAAGCGACTTTACTAGTCCCCAAACAACACAGGTCATTGTATTTGAGTCATTCTAATGAGCAAGAGCATCACTACAGTGAACCTTGGGCTCTTAATCTGAAATATGGAGGATGAGAATCAACTAATATGGAGTAGCTAATGAGACAAACATCTAACTGAGTTTTACACTTACAGCACTGAACTAATGAAATAGATATTTGAAGCGTGGAAAAGCAGCCTAACTATTACAGGACCACTGCTGTTTTGATTAGAATATCTCAGAAAACTGGCCTAACAAACCCAAGATCTGATTGCATGTTCTACGCTGTCTGGTCTGAATCTGCACTCTCCGAAAAAGCCTTTTTACCTGGTCAGTTGATTCAGACATGGAGAATATAAAGTTAAGTGAGCTTATTTGTTTTGCACTTTCACTTTTTTCCTCTATGAAAATGCTCTAATCAACTCTACCCGTGAAATTACAAAATGTTGAAATTCTTTCAAATGATGAAAAAACGCTGTGAGGAAAAAGAGAACATGCTGAATACATGCAGTTTTTCTCAGTACATTTTAAAGCCCCACAGGATTGTTAAGTCAACATTTGACAGACTGATTTCAGTCTTTAGAATATCATCAAGAAGAAACATGGATGGAAGGAGAGGAAGAGGGGCTATGAAAACGATTTAATCCTTAACCTGCTAGATGAATGAAATTAAATTTTCAAGCTACAGTAAAACCCAAAGTTTTAACTATTTCCCAGGTATTTTTGGGAAAAAAAAAAAAACTCCTCATCGGACAGTGTAGATCCAAAATCAGACTGCATGTAATGTGCAGTCTGGTCTTGATCTATACTGTCCGCAAAAGGTCATAAAGTCGCGCTTAGCAGTCCAAGGGTTAATACATCCTAAGCTGAAGGATGCCTAATCAGATTTATGCTGGTCAGTATTGTGAATGGACAGTCTGGTTACTAAGGTTGCAAGCGTGAGATAACCAGTTCATTCTGAAAATGTTTACGTAATGACCTCTCCGCTAGGGTCATATACCTTACACAACTCTACATCCTTTGTTCCTCACAGCTTCACCTTGCTAACAATAAATGACCAACAGTCGAATACTATTTTAAACTTACAGCTGTTTCCAGTTGCATATACACCAGTTTGCTCTAAGGCAAAACAATCTAAATGTTCAAATTATCTTAAAGCAATGTTTCCGTAAAAACTCCGTTCCATTGCAATTTTTATCCCTGCTTAAGGCCAATTGACCTATAATCTTTTCAACACCCGCTATATATACGAACAGCACTTGTCAAAACTCAGCCAATCTCGTAACAATATATAACCAGCTGATCAACGGATCACTTGAAGTTTGCCGAATAATATGGACAGAAGACGACTAAAAGATGTGCTTACATTATCTGATACTCCTTGATTCTCTCTTGTTTCATTCATAAGTTGTTATCAGGGTTAAAAGTTCAATGTAATAAGGTCACTACAGCTAGTATTAGTGTTATAAGACTGTAAGAAAAAGCTGTCACAAGTTGCAGTTAGATCACTTTGCCCTCAGCAGATGGGTTTCCGAAATTTGTGGTCTCTCTAATCGTCCGGCTCACGCCGACCGATTGAAAACAAGCCCCTCCCCCCCAAAAAAAATAACAATGTTAACCCTTAGGGCATCAAATAAACCAACAGACATTTAGAAATAAGACCCAAATAGATAAAATATCAAGGTTGACCTTGTTTAGAATATCTCAGCAAAGCAGACTGTGTAGATCCAAGATCAGACTGCAAGTTTTGTGCAGTCTGATCTTGATCTACACTGGCCATAAAAAGCAACTAAAGTTGTGAAATGCTCTTAAAGGGTTAACTTGCAGATCAAGATGCCATGACTGATTCTCTAAGAAGTTTAGCCAAGGATCATTCCTATCAACTGTAACTGATTTCTAACACAAACTTCAGAGGTGGCACCAAAGGCAATAAAGAGATGTAAGATCAGCCTGCATACATACAGTGGCCACATTACTATGGGCTCAAAAAAAGTCATTTAATTATTAATTTCTTTCATCAAGGATTATCTATGTCAAAATAATGACTTTATAACATTGGCTTTTAGCAGATTTTCAAAACTTTAATTACAGTTACTTTAGAGAAAATATGCCATGTCCTTTTCAGAAGCTGTCTCTTACATGGGCATAAAAAGTCATAACAGTTTGGTAACACAAGTCTGTTCATTGTATTCTTTACTAGAGAACAATATCATAGACTAGTCCAATTTCAAAGCCAATGCATGAAGACACATTAAAAATGGCTTTCATTGTAGGATTTTTCGTCGAAAGGTAGAAAATATTATGGGAAAAGGAGGAAATGCTGATTACCAGCATTTTCTCCTTTTCTCACAATTTTTTCAAAAGACCTTCTTCCATGGGTTTTTAAATCTTGGGATTGTTTGCCAAGGGATTAAAGTTTAGCAATATGACTGAAAGCTTAACTGTCACACACAATTACTTACCAGGACTGCAGGTTCCATCGTTGTCAAAAAATTCCGGCAAACATGTACAAACCTCTGTGTTTGTATCACATATAGCATTTTCATCAATGCACTCATCAGAACTGTCACAATTACCTCCGAGAGGAACACCTGTCAATCAAAAAAGTTGATGTGAAACCAATGATTATCATTGGTTCCTGCAAGTATCACTAATTTCTTTTTGAGATTTTGAAATATTGTGGCATAGTGGAGCAATTGCTTGTAATAAGCAACTGCTCCTCTTTCCGTTAACTTTTACATACTGACAAAAGTCATTGTTTTCCTTTAAATCAGATGTCTTTCCTTGACTTAACCCTAATAAAGCGCCTTTTACGACTATGGTTGCCTCTGTGGTCAGTGTAGATCAAGATCAGGCTGCACAAAACGTGCTGCCTGATCTTTGATCTACACTGTCCACATTGCTGAAACACTGTTGATGAAAGCAACCATGAAATTGCAATTACTTTGGTCGTATTTCTGAGATGCAAATGTCTGATGGGTTTATTCGGCACTCTAAGGGTTAAGTTGTTACATTTATTTCATGCTTTCCAGTAGGATATCGAGAAATAGCAGTGAAAATATTTTTCGATATTACACGGGTATGACCAGTGAAAATACCGATTTTCATGTTCTTGTTGCCTAGATAAATTGCGCGTGCCTCACAACCAGATGGAAATATGACGTCATTTACCTTACATTTCTCGCGCTTGATGTAATATTGTAATGCGTTGCTATGCGGGAGGGGTACGCCACGGGGAATAACGGAAAAGAACTGTACTGGATTTTGATAAAGCTCCTCCCAGAAAGGGTTAAAAGCATGAAGTAAATAGAATATTTGTTTTTTTCGGTGAAAGATCGAAATTTATTTCATCTCGTGAACACCATCGGTAATATTTTCACTCGTGGCTGCGCCACTCGTGAAAATGTTACTGATGGTGTTCACTCGATGAAATAAATTTCGATCTTTCACAGAAAAAAACAAATATCCTCTATGTCTTTGTCAATCTTAATTAACCTTATACCACAATTGGTTGTCAAATCAGCGCTGTCTCTGCTACCTTGTCCCAATGCATGCCATCTATATATTATGAGCCATGCTCTGTGAAAAGGGGATTTAATGCAACGGGGGAGGGGGGAGGGAAAAGTATTGAACCATGTCAACCTGCGCAAGCTGTGCAGGCTCATGCGGGTTTAAACTTTTTACTATTTGTAAATTTTATGCAACAGGAAGGACTGTTCTACCTCAAAATCCAGTCCATTGTTGGACTAAATGGATTTCATTGATCCATGATTATATGACGACTTGCTTTGTATAATGCATCATAGAGACACATTAAACCTTTGGCCAGAGGGCTGTTCATTTATATCATTTGGTGAGGAAGGAATGAACAGTTTAATAAAGGCATACAAGTTTCCTAACCTTCGTTTTTTTAACTCTTTACCAGACAAAAAATTGCACATTTTTCCCAATTGGAAGCATTTTGTATTTGGCAAATTAAATGTTGCTGAAATAATCAGGCTTGTCTTTGAAAGGACAGAAAACATCATGGGAAAAGAAAAACCAATTGATCCAGAGTTGAGAAAATGTTGTGCTCTAATAAACAGTTGATTTAAAGAAGTAAAATGATGACAGAGACTGACACACATGTTCAAACTATCAGACAAAGGAGACTTAAGATAAACAATCTGTTTTTGGTGCAACCGAGTAGAATTTTTGCTGGGACCATGGAAATTCCTTGAAAAATTCCCGGGTTCTCAGATGTTGCAGACTCAAATTATTGAGATTGTACTGTATGTAGCCCATTAAGAGAATACCATTGAACATTTTTCTTTTCTGAATTTTGTCTTTCTACTTTACTAATGATTTTCCAGCCATTCGCTTTCTAAATTGAGTGATGAATTATTATTTCATGCTTTCCGGTAGGATATTGAGAAATAGCGGTGAAAATTTGTTTCGATATTCCAGGGGTAAGACCAGTGAAAATACCGATTTTTATATTCTAGTAACTTAGGTAAAATGCACGTGACTCACAACCAGATGGAAATATGATGTCATTTACCTTACATTTCCCGCGCTTGACGTAATATTGTAATGCTTTGCTATGCGGAGGGGGTACGCCACGGGGAATAACTGAAAAGACTGTACTGGATTTTGATAAAGTTCCTCCCAGAAAGGGTTAAAAGCATGAAATTAATAGAATATTTGTTTTTTTCGGTGAAAGCTCGAAATTTATTTCATCTCGTGAACACCATTGGTAATATTTTCACTCGTGGCTGTGCCACTCGTGAAAATATTACCGATGATGTTCACTCGATGAAAAAAGTTTCAATCTTTCACCGAAAAAAACAAATATTCTCTATTTATTTCATGCTTTCCAGTAGTTTATCAAGAAATAATGGATAAATATATTTCGATATTTCATGGTTACAACCAGTGAAAAATACCAATTTTATTTTCTAACTCTTCAATTGAAGGCGGCAACAGTAGTTCCCGATAGCTAGTTACCTAGGTAAGATGCGAGTACCACTCAACCAGATGGAAATATGATGTAATTTACTCTACATCTCTTCTGCTTTATGCAATATTGTAATGCTTTGTTATGCGGAGGGGATACGCCACAGGGAATTACCGAAAAAAACTGTACTGGATTTTGATGTAAGTCCCCAAAAAACAGGGTTAGAAGCATGAAATAAATAGAATATTTGTTATTTTTGGTGAACGATCAAAATTTGCTTCATCTCGGGAACATCATTGGTAACATTTTCATGAATGGCACAATGTTTTTTCGGTGAATGATCGAAATTTATTTCATCTCATGAACATCATTGGTAATGTTTTCATGAGTGGCATATCTTTCACTGAAAAAAAACAAACATCCTCTATTTCTTTAGTTTTGTGAGATAAAAATCTGAATAGCTCCCTCTAAAATTTGCATTAAAATATTGTACAAGTTATTACCTTCATCATTTTCCAGCTCACATCTGTTCTTTTTACAAACCTTGAAAGACAAAACAGACAAAAGATATCTGTTTTATTAAACAATCAATCAACCTAGCTAGTTTCTATGCAGTTTTCTGTTTAACATCAAAGTATTATTTGAACCATAGTTTAGAACAGGTTTGTATTTGGGAGTGTCTGTGAGAAAGACACTTCCAAGCCCTGGCCAAATACTGGTGTAACCAAGGCCCTACATGGTTGAGTGAGCTGTTGCTGTGAGCTGTTGACAAACCAAGCTTATCTCAAAAGGTGAAAGTTATCTTTTAGATGGTAGAAACCATTCTAGGAAAAGGAGAAAATGCTGGTTACCACCATTTTCTCCTTTTCTCTCAATGTTTTTTTTTAAAGCCTTCTTCTTTAGTGTCATTAAAACTCAGAATTGTGTGGTAAAAGGTTAACCCTTAACCCTTTACCACACAATGACGCCTTTTAACACCCCTGAAGAAGAGGCCTTTTGAAAACATTTTGGGAAAAGGAGAAAATGCTGGTAACCAGCATTTTCTCCTTTTCCCACCATGTTTTCTACCCTATCAAGGACAAAAATCATCATTTGAGTAACACTGAATTTGTTGTCTGCAAATGCCTTCAATTTGGACAGGTCTAAAATTTTGCCGTGTGGTAAAGGGTTAAAGCACCTTTCACCACTATAGTTGCCTTTGTGGCCAGTGTAGATCAAAGATCAGGCTGCACATTTTGTGCAGCCTGATCTCTTATCTACACTTTCCGCTTTGCTGAAACACTGTAGACAAAAACAAACATGAACGTGCAGTTATACGGTTCGTATTTCTAGTATGAAAATGTGTTAGAGTTTCATTCCACGCTCTCAGGGTAAAGAGCCATAAAGGTCAAGGTCGAACTGGTAAGGACTTACCCTGCCTTCACCACATGGTGTCCCACTGAAAACTCTTGTTCGATTGTGACAAACTCCATCAACCATACACCAAACCCCTAGGTGGCAAATATCATCAATATCTGTTATCTACAATAGAAACATAAAACATCAGAGGAAGCATTTAACCCATTACCAATCACCCCTGAGTTTTTAACCCTTAGGCTGCTAAGTGCGACTCAAGGACCTTTTGCGGACAGTGTAGATCAAGATCAGACTGCACAGAACATGCAGTCTGATCTTTGATCTACACTGTCCGATAAAGAGATACCTTTCCCCAAAAAATAATTTTGGAATAGCAAAATTTGGGTTTTTACAATCAGCTTGAAAGTTTCGTTTCACTTATTTAGTAGGATAAGGGTTAATCTTAGTTCGCTAAAAAAATGAAATGGACCTTTTGGAACAGGAAAAACACCCGAAATATTATTTCAAGATTGTGTTGGGCAGAATATGTAATGGAGTGGCAGATAGTGTAGATCCAAAATCAAACAGCAAACTCTCTGCAAAAAACAACTTAAGTCCATTCCAGCGCTTGATGTGTTAACAACCCCAAAAAAAGAAAGCCTTTGAAAACACTTAGGGAAAAGAAGAAAATGCTGATAACCATCAGTTTCTCTTTTTGCCATCATGCTCTCAACTATTTCAAAGAGAAACCTTACCATCTGATGTATAATTAAGCTTGACTCAGTGTACTTTTACAGACAGTGTAGATTCAGTCTGATCTATGATCTTGATAGTCCATTGTTGTGATATTTTTCAAATAAAAACATTGTTTTAAATCACAATACAATGTAATATGGATTCTGCTATTGGCTGGAATTTTTTGTATAACTCTTTCCACAAATTCCAATGTTTTAACAGCCCTGAAAGAAAAGGCTTTTACGCATTGTGGGAAAAGAGAAAAATAAGGGTCTGTCTGCATTCACCAACCATTCTTTGTCTTATTCTCAAGAATTTTCTTTGAATGTAGCATAACTTCTAACTGGCTTAACCAAATTGTTTAGCCAGTCAGATATCATGTTAATTTCCCAATCTGAAATAAGACTAAGAATGGATGGTGAATTCAGGCGAAGGTATATTTTCTCTATTTCCCATGATGTTTTCTACCCTTTCAATGAAGAAATCCACTGTTTGAGTCAAATATAATTTGTCATCTGAATATTCTCTGGATTTGGTAGGGTCTAACATTTTGTTGTTAGGTAAAGACTTTAGGATTATGTTCTACTTCAAATAGTTACTGGCCACTACTGATTTTGAGGCTCAGCCAATCAGATAGCTGGTCTGTGAATATAAAATAAAAAATGTGACCGGAATGGGTGCTTAGTCCTTCACTTAACAATCACATGTTTACAGGACACTAATGGGCACAAGACCTTGAAAACATTATGGGAAAAGGAGAAAATACTAGTAACCAGTACTTTCTACCTTTCCCATAATGGTTTCTATACTTTAACCCTTTCCCAACGACAAATTTTAGACTCTTCCAAACTGAGAGCATCTGCAGACGACAAATTCAGAATTGGTATAAATTAGCTTTAGGTCTCTGATAGGGTAGAAAACATTGTGGGAAAAGGAGAAAATGTTGGTTACCAGCATTTTCTCTTTTTCCCACAATGTTTTCAAAAGCCTTCTTTTCCAGGGTCATGAAAATCAGGGATTGTTTGGTAAAGGGTTAAAAGAAAATTCCTGTTATTTGAGCCACGTTTAATTTGTCACCTGCAAAAGGATCTTAATTTTGATTAAACATTTTGTCATCTGGTAAAGAGTTTAAGAGAACCAAAGATCACTGTACCGAAGTCTCTCCTGGTCCAATGCAGGCCAAGTTTCCAATACCAAAGGTGTATTCACATTGGTAGTCAACATCATATATCTGTCCGGCTAAAGGTTGATTCACAAGTTTCTGGTTAAATTCTGCGTCTGTGAAATTGTTATCCATCAGACAATTATCCAGGTCTGGACTGTAAAACAAAGCATTTAAAATTAACCCATTACTGAACTAGAAAACTGTTACTGTTACAAGTTAGAGAAAGGAGAAACCTTTAAAGAAAAGAAAAATATCTGTTGTGAATATGGAAAACACTTTTGGAACCTCACATAGTCTCTTGTCAAAGATGTCGGCCCATTTCGATAATGAACATTCATAATCTACAAATATGTATGAGCAATGCTCTGACAAGAGGATTTACTGCAGGAATTACAATAAGCCATTTTACACAATAGGGAAAACTAAATAGATGTTAAATCTTCATCAAAAGATTTAACTGACATTCATTCAGCAGTCATAACTCTTGGCCAGAGCTAAGATCAATGTAATTCCATGCTATTCAATGAATATTGCCATTGTATAACAGCACTGGTGTTTTATACATAACCCTATATAGCTGTAAGTCATCCATGTTTTTGATGCAGTATTGTTGACAGGCAAAGCCAGACATTACAGTCTGCCTGTTTAATTTCTGCCGCCTTGAGTTAGTTTGCAGACATAGCAGAAATAAAATACCCACAGAAAAAAATCACCAGTATACTTTTTTTGATCTTGATCTTTACTGCCAACAAAAGGTAGTCTGATCATGATCTGCATTATCAGCCAAAACAAGTTTACTTGTGGTAAATACTCCTAGAGATAAGCCTTTTACCACATAATCCTGAGTTCAAACGAACCCTGAGGAAGACGTTTTTTTGAAAACATGGTGAAAAAAGCAGAAAATGCTGGTAACCAGCATTTTCTCCTGTTCCCACAATGTTTTCTACACTTACAAAGACAGATTACACCACTTGAGACACCTGTAACTCTTTACCAAACTACAAAATTTATACTTGTCCATATTGAGACTATTTGCAGAAGACAAATTAAATGTTGCTAAAATGATGATTTCTACCTTTGATAAGGTAGAAAACGTGGGAAAAGGAGAAAATACTTGTTATCAGTACTTGCTTTAATAATGTTTTCAAAAGGCATTCTTCCTCAGGGTAGGTAAAACTTAGGATTGTGTTGTAAAGGGTTGGTTTGTCGTCTGCAAATATTATGGACTCAGACACGTTCAAAACTTTGTCATTTGCTGTAGAGTATAGGGTTACTTACTCATTATTGAAAGCCGCAAAAAACTGGTTAAACCCATTTTTACTACAATCTGAAAACTTCCAGGGATTTCCAATGGTCTCCGGATCAGTTGGCGGTAAATTCAACTGAGACATTATAAATCTGTCATCATCCTCGCAAATAAGTCCATCACCATTATCTACACCATCATTTTCTACACCAAATCTGCATAAATATGAGCTGTGCTCTGTGAAAAGGGGGCTTAATGCATCTGCGAAAACCATCAACCCAGGTCAGCCTGCGCGACCTGGTCCGAAACTTTTCGCTATTGGTCAATTTTCTGTATGTCCAAGGACCAATCTAACTCACGATTAAGTTTGTTGTTTAAAAGAAGCAGATATTATGGATCCATAAGTATGTGATTGCTTGCTTGGTATAATGGATTTTGGAGATGCACCAAGCCCCCTTTTGCCGGAGCATGGCTCATGTGTGTATACTAATTGAGAAAAGAAATGCAGTGTAAACATTTTGCAACCATTTTTCATTTTGATGTCTTATATCATATCATGTATATATGCTTTTATCTATTTCCTATGTATAAGTGTGCTTGTGAGTACTTTTTGGTATGCAAGTGCTTGAAAGTCATCTTTAATCTTTTTTTTCTTAACCGCTCTTTTATCTGCCGCTTGTTTACTAACCTTATCACCGCTTTATTCTCTATCAGTTGCAGATACATTTTAGTGTCCTGTAGATCGTATTTCTTTCATTTTACTTTGGCAGAAACTTACATCAAGTAGAACTGTCATGGTAAGATTATATCATTTTTTTTGTCTTACCATAATGTTATTAAAGACCTAATACTGTCTCAATATCGTGTATGCCTGTTAAGACTTACTTTGTATTTTTCTTTTCAAATCTTCTTATTTTTCTATAACATGGAATAAACCAATATCTTAACAACAGGTATACTCTTATTTCTATACCCTGGTTGACAATTTTATTGATAACTAATAAACTGCTCACAAAAAATTACTGAGGGTACTGTCCAAAACTGTTTGATAACTCTAAAATAGATGTCATATTGCGAAAAAAAATTGGCTGCTTGTCAAAAAATGTTATGTCTAGAAATCAGAAAATATAAAGCCAACAATCAAACACTTTGCAATTAACTGTTTACCAAACAACCAAATTTTGGACTCATCCATAATGAAAGCATTTGCTGATAACAATTTAAATCTAGTTCGGATGAGATGTCTTAGACAGGGTACAAAACATTTTGGGACAAGGAAAAAATGCTGGATACCAGCATTTGCTACATTTTCCAAAAAGTCTTCTACCTCAGGGTTGTTAAAACTGTGGATTGTGTGGTAATGGGTTAAGTGTATAGATTGGTCACCTTGCCTTTTTATTTTGTTTAGTTTATTCAATTTTTTCATCCACACAGGGGCTTTTGCATGCCTTTTAACCTTATACTAAACAACCCAGCGTTTTTACAACTGTAAGAAAGATGTTTTCAAAAAAACTGTGCAAAGAGGATAAATTGCTGGTTATTTCTCCTTTGTTAACAATGTTTTCTACCCTCTCAAAGTCAGATCTAGTCATTAGAACCATTTAATATTTGTCATCTGCCCATGTTTTTAATTTGCACAGGTCCAGAATTCGCGGTTAAGGTCATTTCAAAACATTGTCACAGAGAAAACTGCTCATAAAGGCATTTTCTCCATTTCTAAATAAGGGAATAATATCTAAGTTTGGCATACAAATGAGCCATAGTCAGTGAAAAGGGGCTTCATGCATCTGCAAAAAGTATTGACCCAGGTCAGCCTGAACACTCTACGCTGCCAGAGCTGGGCCAAAACTTTTGGCCATAAGTAAACTTTCTGCATGTCAATGGGCCAGCTATCATGATTTAGTTGGTTGTTAGATAAAATGGATTTTATGGATCCATATTAATGTGATGACCTGCTTGGTATCATGGATCATAAAGATGCATTAAGCCCCTTTTTGTCACAGTATGGCTCAAATATATTGTAGATCGAATTTGTAAACATAAGTATAGAGAATTGACAAATGTCAACTCTTTGCCAGATGACATAATTTAGACCAGTTAAAATTGAAAGCATATGTAGAAAGCAAATTGACTGTGGCTTAAATTCTCAGAAATGTCTTTGAAAGAGAAGAAAACATTGTGGGAAAAGGAGAAAATACTGATAAACTAATAAACAGTATTTTCCCTTTTTCTCTCAATGTTTTCAAAATCCATATTACTGGGGGGGGGGGGCTTCATATGTTCATATGATATGATCATTTAGTGAAACACGGAACCTTTCCATACATGAAAGTCCTTTGAGTTTCAGTCCTTTGAAAAGCTGTCAAGATGTTAACCTTTAGGCTGCTACGAGGGACTAGCTGACCTTTTGCAGACAGCGGAGATCAAGATCAGACTATACAGTATGCACAGTCTGATCTTTGATCTACACTGTCCAATAAGGAGATATTTTTCTCCAAAAAATAAGTTTGAAATAGCGTTATTCGGGTTTCCTCTATCAGCTGGAAAGTTTCATGTAACTTATTTAGCAGGTTAACCCTTTACCACACAATCCCGACTTTTAACGACCCTGAGAAAGAAGCCTTTTGAAAACATTGAGGGAAAAGAAGAAAATGCTGGTAACCAGCATTTTCTCCTTTTCCCACAATGTTTTCTTCCCTTCCCAAAACAGCTCTAAATTTCTGAGTGACATTCATTTTGTGTTCTGGAAATGCTTCCAATTTGGACAAGTCTAAAATTTTGTCATGTGGTAAAGAGTTAAGGGTTAAAAGCTGACAGCTACAAGTGTGTAACGAATGGCATTTAAAGGAATGGTTTAACTTTCTGAAGGAGATTTACAATGATCAACTGATTGTTTGTTCGAAATGGAGTTCAACACCCTTTTAATACCTTAGGTTATATCACGAGGGTCAGTACACCTACGCATGTGTTTCCTGGCTTTCTCACAACAGATCTGACACAACTTTCTTTCCAAGCAACTGACTACTTTTCTCACATGCATCAGAGATGAGAGGCAAAAAATCGCCAAAATGAAGGTTGTCTCAATCCAATCGGGTATTGAACTTGCAACCGCCAGGTCATGAGTCACATACACTAACCACCGAGCTACCTGGCTGGGGCAATGATCAACTGACCCACATGTTGGCAAGCCTGGTAGGCTCAGTCAGTATTGTAAAGGGCTTAAAAACCTTGGGCCTTCCAGTGCAGAGAGAGATTCAGAGATTCTTTCAGAGGCTTGATGATGTTCATTTCAACATGGTTAATTTTTTTCTCATCACTGATGATTGCTTTGATGATGTCTGGAAACGCAGCCACTGCTTTTGGAAGATATTGTGTAAAGTACTGGTGAAAGAAACTTTAGAAAAGCATGGATAGGTGCACTGCCCACCATAATTTAATTGATATAATATTAAAAACGGTGTTAAACACCAAACTTCTAAACTTACCCAAAAGCTAGCACATGCGCAAACAACAAACTGGCATCATCATGCAAGTCTTCAGCAATACCATTTTGGAGGCTTTGTTGATTGTTATCGCATAAGTAACCCAAAAAACCATACACTTAAAAAAAAGCCCAGATTAACCCCTAAAGCACCTTTCACAACTATAGTTGTCTTTGCAGCCAGTGTAGAACAAGATCAGGCTGCACAAAATGTGCAGCCTGATCTTTGATCTACAATGTCTGCTTTACTGAACGACTTTAGACAAGAGCAACCTTGAAATTGTGGTTATTTGGATCTTATTCCTATAGGCTAAAAGTATCTTTTGGGTTTATTTGGCGCTCTAAGGTTTAACACATTAACTCTTTACCAAATGACCAGTGCAGCCTGATGCCCTGATGACACCAATACTCTTGTATGCATGAAAATCGTGGACCTTATCAGCTGAGATAGAAAAGGGATTACAGTCCACTGAGATGAGATGCTTTTGAAAACTCCTAGGTATCTCCAACAAAGATAATATCACATACGATGAAGTTTGGAACAGAATCAGGCAACTTGTTGGGCCCTATGTAGATCTGTTGACCTTGGTCAAGAGATGCAAACTCAAATAGTATGGCCAAGTTACAAGCTAATCAGGGCTTAAGCCATGACATTCCTGTATGGCACAGTACAAGGAGAGAGAAGGCAAGGGAGACATAGGAAGAGATGAGAGGATAAATGAATGGACTGGCTTGAGATTGAGAGTACCAAACAGGAGGGTAAAAAAACAAGAGAATTGGAAGATGCTGGTGGCCAGACCACCTGTGGCGCCCCAACCATCAAGAAGACTATAGTATAGATACATATAGATATATATAAATGACAAAAATTTTAACTTGTCTAAAATCAATGTATTTTCAGACAGCAAATTACCTGTGGCTCGAAGGATTTTTTTTTCAAAATAGAAGAAAACATTGTAGAAAAATGAGAAAATGCTGAATTTTGAAAAGCCTTTTTCTGCAGGGTCTAACTCAATATTCCCCTCTCAAACAATCCTGTCTTTTAATGACTTTGAGGACTTGGGTTTTAAAAAACAATATGGGAAAAGGAGAAAATGGTGATAGCCAGTATTTTCCTCTTAACAATGCTTTCTACTTTTTCAAAGATAAATCCCATCATTTAAGCCAATGTGCAGTCTGATCTAAGATCTATGCCATCCGCTTGTTTAGTCAAACTTACAAGATAAAAATCTTTCTATGACTCAAAGGATTGCATTTTCAGCTGTCAAAATAGGTCAAGTTTAAATATTTGGCACTGAAAGAGTTAACTTGTCCTCTTCACAATTATTGCATGCAATTTAGACCAGTCCTAAATTTTGTCATTTGGTACAGAGTTAACCCATAGAGAGCCAATAAAGCCTGTGGACATTTCAATCTATAAATAAGACCAAGGTAATAATAGCAATTTCATGTTAATTCTTTTCCAGAATGTCCCAGTGAAGCGGACAGTGTAGATCAAAGATCAGAATGCTCGTTTGGTGCAGTCTGATCTTGATCTTACTGGCCGCAAAGGCAACAAAAGTCGTGAAAGGCACTTTAAAGGTTAAGCAAAAGACAAAATACTTGACTTACATGACTGCATTACTATATTTTGTGCAGTCTGATCCAGATCTTATTTGTCTGCAGTATCAAATACAGTGTTGTTTGTTTTTGTACTCAGGATATACAGGTTCTGACATGAGTTTGTATTTCTGTACTAATGAGTTTAATGCGGTTTTAACAGCTAAGGTCATATCACGGCGTCAATGCATCTATGCATGTGTTTCCCGGCTTTCTCACACAACAGTACTGACACATCTTTCTCTCCAATTCACTGACTACTTTCTTACATGCATCAGAGCTGAGAGGCCAAAAGTCACAGCAGAGAAAGTTTGCCTTATCCGTGTATTGAACCCATAACGATCAAGAATCAGATGCGCTAAGCACTGAGCTACCTAGCCATGCGACATGAGTTGGCATTTGAGGTAAAATATAATTAAACAAGTCATAAAAAAGATGTTATTAAGCAAGCCTTTGGCAAGCTGACATTTTTAGATAACAATTTTAATAAAATGTTCTCAAAAAGCAAAAAAATGTCACATTCTTTTTTTCATCTAACAAAATAATAATAGCACATGCTGTTTTAAAATAAAGTTGGCTTCTTTGACAATGTTGCTGTAGCTTTGTGACAGTTAATTTCACTGAGAAATATAGATCAGCAATGATTCAGAAAAGTGGTGTATGATCACAGAGCCTTAACCAAATACAAACTAGTACCTGTTGTATCTCCATAACAATCCTATATACAACTGGCAACACCTGATTAAACAATGGTAGCTTCTGGTTGTCAGTCTTTTCATATGCACCAATCAGACAGTGTGTAATCAAACACCTTACTTTTTGTTTTAAAATAACAGAAAAATTCTATCTGCTCTTAAGATTTTCATGATACATAGATTATTCTTTATACTGACTGGAATCAATTTAATGAACTCACTAAAGAAAGTGACCTTTTGTGAAAGAGACTTATTTGTCTAAAAATGATATCTTAATTGAAAATTTCCAGTCTCATATTATCTCATTGAAGTCTCAAGCTGGGCAGATTTCTGCCCTGTAGTATTGAATGTTGCCTGTTGTTGATACAAAGATGGATAACAGACTGCTAGTTTATGACCAAATATAGCACTATTTGCCACAAAAATTTATAACTGTCCTGAATCGGAAATAAGCATTTTCTCCTTCACCTACACTGTTTTCTACCCTGTCTTAGACAAATCCTAATAATTCAGCCACACTTATTTTGTCCTCCGAAAATGCCTTCAATCTGGAGGTTTCAGAATTTTGTCATTTTGTAGTAACTTAAAAGGTTTCTGTAAGGAAATGTTAATTTTGTGTATATTGTATATTGTATTTTGTACATGTGTGTTTACTTTTTTATCCAAAGCAGACAAATTTTGTTGTGAAGCAAATCATTTTTGAAAACATAATACAAAGACTGAGTAATGCAAACCTATTTTAGGAGGTTCACCAAATTTTCTACCATGTAAACTTAATAAGTCCTAGGATAAAATGTACCGTATGTCACTAAAGGTCTTACACAAAGAAATGTATGACAAAATCTATGAAAGAGATTATTTCAAAAATAGTCTTACCTCGGAAAGCAGAAGAACCATCAACTTTGATGTCTCTCCTACATGAAAATATAAATAGGAGGCTATATTGGCAGCAATGTTGATTATTTTCTGGCACAAATCATAAATTCAAAGATGCACAAAAAGAAAGACAAACACACATAAAAAAAAAATTGGGGGGGGGGGGTTCTCAAAACCAACTGATTGGAATCCAGTCAAATTTGAAAAGGTTTTGGTGCTCATCGTATTAAAAAATCCCTGCAACTTTCAAAGGAATGGGACCAGTAATACAGACTTTGTTGATTAAGCAATGCCAAGTCATCAAATGGCAATTTTTCCTAAACCAACGGTTGAATTTTCTTCAATTTCAATAGGGTTCAATCTCTTGATGATACAAACAATCAGTGCAAATTTCAAAAGAAGTTGGATCAAAAATGCAGACTAAATCGCATAAACAAGAAATGTATATTTTCAACTTTAAATGGCTATACTTTTCCCATATCAATCATTTGTTTTGTTTCAAAATCAATAGGATTCAAGCTATTGATGATGTAAAAAATCTGCAGATTTTACAAAAATCTGAACACAAATGAGAAGTTTATTGTGTTAGCAAGAAACGTAAACTTCAACTTTAAATGGCTATTTTTGCCAAACTTATTGTTGGATTTGTTAAAAAATCAGCAGGTTTCAAGCTATTAATAATATAAAGAAACTTTGCAAGTTTTATGAAAATCCAACCCAGAATGCAAAATCTGTTGCCAAATTAATTGCTTAACCCATTACCACACAATGACGCCTTTTGACCCCCCTAAAAAAGAGACCTTTTGAAAACATTGTGGGAAAAGGAGAAAATGCTGGTAACCAGCATTTTCTCCTTTTCCCACAAAGTTTTCTACCCTATCAAAGAAAAGTTGCGTCATTTGAGCCACTATGAAATTGTCGTCTGCAAATGCTTTCAATTTGGATAGGTCTTAAATTTTGCCATGTGGTAAAGGGTTAAGAAACGTAAATTTTTTAACTTGAAATGGCTACTTTTCCCTTACTGTTTTTCAGATTTGTTTCAAAATCAAAACACTTCAAGCTATTGATGATATCAAGAAATTATGCACATTTCACAAAAATCGGACAACAAATGCTGATTTTATCACTTAAACAAGAAAAAGACTAAGAGGCGGATTGACAGATGAACAGAAGGACAGAATGACAGAAACCATGCCATGACATAAGTTCTGCTGACCTTCAGCCAGTACAGCTAAAAAGGCAATCTTCCGCACTTATTACTGATGATTTTTTTACAAAGATAATATGCATGGGTTGCCTAGTCTGTAACATGCAAATGTACAGGGTTTATAACTCAGGGATAAGTAGTTAAATGCTTTAACACACAATAAAATTTCAGCCTCGACTAAACTGAAAGCATTTGCTGATGACCAATTTAAGAACGGTTAACTGGCTGAATTGTCCTTGATAGAAAAGGAAACATTGTGGGAAATGAAGAAAATGCTGGTTACCAGCATTTCTCCTTACCCCACAATGTTTTCAATAGGCCTCTCCCAAGTTTTTTTTCAAGGATTGATCATAGTCAGGGTGACAGGGTTCATTTCTCTCTCACTTCCCAGGTTTACACGGCCCTAGCTGTAGAAGAGGTCTTTTGAAAACATTGTGGGAAAAGGAGAAAATGCTGGTAACCAGCATTTTCTCCTATTCCCACAATGTTTTTTACCCTGTAAAAGAACCTCATTGATACCACTTTCAAATTTGTTGTGTGCTGATACTCTCAGGTTGGAAGGGTTTAAAATTTGTTGTTAGGGAAAGGGTTAATTTTCAGTGAAAATTCCAAGTTGAAAAAGGGGCATAACTGCATCAAAATACTTAGATAGTTACCTGTCCTTTTTGTATAGGTTTCCCTTTTGATATTTAACAACTTGTCCAAGTTTAAAGTGAATATCAGCAGTGATAACAGAGATATTGTGTTTTTGCATGAGGACGACACAGAAGATAACGCAGACAACAACAATGCCAGGGCTATGACAATACCTCGTCACTTTCTCCCGAGAACATCAGATCTGAAAATAAGACGTTTATGAATATCTCTACAAATCAAACAGCTATTACTTGAACTTGGTGAAAACTTCACCTTTACAACAAAACAAACCTTGTAACACAGACAGTGTAGTCGTTTTGCAATGTTGGGTCTGTCACTGACGAACTCCTACAACCAAATAAGGCATCTTCATCAAGGCTTCCATCAGGTAAGATAAAGCCATCTGTCCAGGCAGCTTCACTTGTCTATAAATAAATAAAAATAAAAATAAGGCTGTTTTCAGAGCAAACATAATGGGAATAACCGTTTACCATATAATTCCATGTTTGAAAGACACTGAGGAAGAGGCCTATTGAAAACATTGTGGGAAAAGGAGAAAATGCTGGTAACCAGCATTTTCCCCTTTTCCCACAATGTTTTCTAGCCAGCCCTATCAAAGAACTTCAGTTCATTTGTACCACATTGAAGATTTGTTGATTGTCAAGAGTGTTCTCAATTTGAAAGGGTCTGAGATTTGTCGTTTGGAAATGGGTTAACTAAGTATTCCGATAACAGAATTTTAGAATCATCCAATCAAATTTTGTATAGGTTTTGTTTCTCATGATTGGACTTTGTCATTTGTGATTTATTTCTCAAAAACAAGCAAAACTAATGTGTTATTTCATCATTCTAATCATGTAGATGTTGCCCAGATGTCCAATGAAATAAGCACTCAGAAAAAAGATGTCAGTCCCTTATCTGGAAACAAATAACAACTAACCTTTCGGCTGTTGAGGATATACCTTTGAGCTTTTACAGAGAAGATCAAGATCAGACCACTTTAACCTTTACCACAAGCCCAAACTCTAAGGAAGCTGACTGAGAAGGTTTGTGAAAATATTGTGGGAAAAGGAGAAAATTTTGGTTAATAGCATTTCTCCTTTTCCCACAATTTTTTCTACCCTCTTAAAAGAAAATTTCAATTCTTGAGTGTCATTTTTCTTGCCAGATACAAATTCTTTCAATATGGACTAGTCTAAAATTTTGTTGTTTGGTGAAGAGTTGAAAAAAATATTGTCGCATACAGAAAAGATTGTTTGTGGCAATCAACTTCTATTTCTATGGCCTGTTTTTATGCCCTAAACCTATGTAGTTGATATGTGTTCACAATTTATCAATTATAAGCTCTTGCTCACACTGAGATATGCGAATATAGATATGAGCAATGCTCTGGCAAACAGGTGTTTAATGCGTATCGGTGATACATTATACCAAGCGAGTCATCACCGTATTATGGATCTTTAAAATCTATTTTGTCTAACAATCCACTGATTCATGAGGAAGAATGGTCCTTGGACAAGCAGAAAATCTACAAATCACAAAAAGTTTTGACCCATGTCTGATACATTAAAACCCCTTTTCACAGAGCAAGACTCAGATAATTTCTACAAGTTCAGCAAATTGATCTATCTATAGGATCATAACTAAATCTGAACATTGCTGTCAGGCTGGGTGGCAAACAGCTACTACTGTATATAGTATATTTGAAAATAAGACCCATTCTTTTCCTAAAATTTTGAGTTCGAAGCAGGCCAATGTATCTTTTAGGTAAGAATAGTCAATTATGAAAGGCAAATGCTCTGCTATATATCTAAGCTTTACCCTTGTAGTAATAAAGAAGAGCATCTCATGTGGGTGCCAACACTATGCTGCAAGTACTTCACTTTCTGTGAAAATTCTAAGTTAAACAAGGGGCATAACTGTATCAAAATCTTTTGATGGTTACCTGCCCTTGTTGTATAGAGTTTAATAGCAAACAACTTGTCCAATTGTAGAATAAAGACGCACATATTGCCATTTCAAAGCTGTTTTTGTCGAAATATCTGGTAAAGAAATAGACAGTGTAAATTCAAAATAAGACTGCATTCTCTTGATCTACACTATTTGCATGAGCAATTAAATGCATGGTCAGCACTACACATTAAAAGCAGGGAAGACAGCTGATTAATATGGATTAGAATAGAAACTTTCCCTTATCAGGGACTTGCATCTTTAGATTGAAATACTTGTAAGTAATGCTCACCATTTGAATGACAACTTCAGTCAAATAGATTCGAATGCATAATTCATCTAGAAGGGAGCAGAAACGTAGATCAACCTGAAATAATAAGTACTGTAAATATTGCCACTTTATCATGCCTAAAAAAGGATTTCCTCTTCTGAGCCTTCACCATTTACCACACATTCCAATGTTTTAACGACCCTGAGAAGTAATGGTTTTGAAAACATTGTTGAAAAAGGAGAAAATGCTGGTTACCCTATTCCCACAATCCTGTGTTTTAAATGACCCTGAGGAAAACATTTTGGAAACAATGTGGGAAAAGGAGAAAATGCTGGTTTCGAGCATTTTCTCCTTTTCCCACAATTTTTCTACCCTTCCAGAAACAAATTCCAAATTTTGAAGCACACTTACTTAGTTGTCTGCAAATGCTTTCAATTTGGGCAAGTCTAGCATTTTGACATTTAGTAAAGAGTTAAAACATGGGATATTTGGTAAGGAGTTGATAAAAAAATATTATTTCATGCTTTTCAATAATTTATTGAGAAATAATGGTGGATTATAAGGTTTGATAAATCATGGTTACAACCAATGAATTTAACCATTAATTCTTCCGTAACTCTTCAGTTGAAACAGTCGTTCCTCTGCACTAATTACCTGGGTAAACAGTGTTGTGCATTTGAGAAAAGTAGTAAGAGACTTTGAAAAAAAGTTGTTTCAGTACTGATGAGAGAAAGCCATGCGTAGGCTTACTGACTGCTGTGATATGGCCTAAGCTGTTGAAACTGTGTTAAACTCCAATACAATCAATCAATTAAAATTTTGCCATGTGTTAATGGGTTAAAGCACTGAAGAACCAAACACACATTGTTCAGTCTAGGACAGAATAGGCATCTATTTTGCTAGAAGAAAAGAGAAAGGAAAAAATAAAGAGAAAAGAAAATTTAGAATAAATTGTGCTTCATCTTTACTACATTCCTGGTTATGCATATGATGCTGTATGGGTATAAAAATTACCTCTGTAAAAACAACACAGTAATATTCCTTGATACTCTCCATGGCTTGGGCAACATCTCCATCGGAAAGCTGTAAATGACTGTTGGGAAAAAGTTAAGATTTTACCACACAGTTTCATGTTTTAAAGACTGTAAAAAAGAGAGTTCAAAACCATTTTGAGAAAAAGGGGAAATCCTGGTTACTAACATTTTCTCTTTCCTCACAATGTTTTCTATCCTTTGAAAGACAATTCCAGTCATTAAATTGTGGTGGTCTGATGCATTCATTTTGGACAAGTCTCAAATTCTGGCTTCTGGTGAAGACTTATGAGTTTCATACTTTATCATTTTCAATCAGCCTAACCGATTTTCTTAACTAGGTATTGTTTGATATGACAGCTAGTACAAGAGATAAGATGGGGACAAATAATTCGAAAAGGAAAACATTTCTTTGAAATTTTTTGGACAAGAACAATGGCTTCTGACACACAAAGTCATGTTCAGTGCTCTATATATAATAGTGCTACTACAACAGTAACTAAGAGTGTGCACACTAGTTTTAAAGTCTGTCCAAAATGTTTTTGCTTAAGATTTTCTTATAGTTTAACCCTTCCCACACAATCCCAAGCTTTAATTAATGACCCTGAAGAAAAAGCCTTTTGAAAACATTGCGGGAAAAGGAGAAAATGCTGGTAACCAGCATTTTCTCCTTTTTCCACAATTTTTTCTGCACTTCTGAAACCAAATTTCATTTTTTTAGTCATGTTTATTTCGTCGTCTGTAACTGCTTTGAATTTGGACCAGTCTAAAATTTCACTGTTTGGTTAAGAGTTAGCCATTAACTGAACAACAGTTTTATTCAGGTCTTCAAGCTCTAAAGCCTAATCAGTGGTTGTTTGTATTTAAGTTCTGACATTGTTCTATCCAAATACCATAAAGTTGTACCACTTCTTTTAAGCCCCTAAAACATGAACCCAAGTTAACGATCACAGGAAAAATAGGCTTTCGAAAGCAATGTGAAAGATGCAACAAAAAGGTCGAAAGCCAGCATTTTCTCCTAACAGGCACTTAACATAAAGTTTTCAAAGTCTCTGGCTGCTTTACAACTTACCGGTATACATCTTTACCAAACAACCTTGAGATTAACCTATTACCATGAAATCTTGATTTCTAACCCTTTACCACACAATGCCGACTTTTGACAACCCTGAGGAAGAAGCCTTTAGAAAACATTGTGGGAAAAGGAGAAAATGCTGGTGACCAGCATTTTCTCCTTTTCCTACAATGTTTTCTACTCATTTTAAAGACAATTGTTGCCATTTCAGTCACATTTGATTTGTTGTCTCCAAATGCTTTCAATATAAACAGATCTCAAAATCTGTTGTATGGTAAAGAGTTAAGAATCTTGAGGAAGAAGACATTGTGTGAAAAGGAGAAAATGCAGGTAACCAGCATTTTCTCTTTTACTCATAATGTTTTTAAGCCTTTCGAGGACAAATCCTACTACCTCAGCGTTATTCACTCTGTGGTCTACACATGCTTTGGATTTGGACAAGTCTAAAATTTTATCATTTGGTAAAGAGTTCACAACCCTGAGGAAGAAAGCTTCAGTTCTATACCCTAAGAAAGATTAAGCTCAATTTTTGAGTCACTTTATTTTGCCCTCTGCAAATGCTTTCGATTGGACAACACTAAAATTTTGTCATCTAGGAAAGGGTTAACTCTGTACCAAATGACAACATTTTAGACTTGTCCAAATTGAAAGCATTTGCAGACAACAAAATTTAAGTTGAACGAAAAATGGAAATTTGTTTTTGGAAGGGAAGAAAACATGGTGGGAAAAGGAGAAAATGCTTGTTACCAGCATTTTCTTCTTTTCCCACAATGTTTTCAAAGGGTTTTTTCCTCAGGGTTGTTAAAACTCGGGATTTTGTGGTAAAGGGTTAAAGATACATACAAATCCCACACTGTTTCGTCGGCAATTATAGTTACTTCTACCACATTGCACCCTTCTGGAACTTGTCTTTTCTTCCTTCTTCCAATAGGTGAACTGTTCTCCTTTAATATGGATCTAGAGCTCCTAACTAGTGGTCCCACCATTTCTTCTGTCATATTTTGAAATAAATGGTAGCTTATACACTTTTTTCTAAGCAGAACCCACTGTATATTGTAAATAAAGTACTAATTCAGCTGTACCTGAAAGCAATGCCTCTGAAAACACCATTTACAAAAAAAAGTAAGAAGGAACTTTGAAAGCTGGAATCCTTGCTACTCCATGAGAATGTTTTAGAATAGTTAAAACAAATTTATTTTACGTCGACTTAGAAACAGGTTCTTACAACTTACACTAATCTCTCTTGATCCTGCTGCCTAGGAACTACACCAGTACTCGCACCAAATGTGTGAGCCAATGATCAATCCCAGAGTTGACACCAGCTCCAAGGTATCGAACTCCGGACCTTATGGTTACAAGGCCTATGCTCTACGTCACAACCACGGACAGCACACATGTTTCAGACAGAGAGTCATGTATTGCAAAACCAATAGTCACAATGTATTTTGACTAACAATCTTATCATACTTATATTACCAGTTACCCTTGTTGTGCTAAATGAACAAGCCATGCTCTGGTAGTAGGGTGTTTAGCTTTACCACACAGTTCCGAGTTTTTAAGCTTCTGAAGAGGAGGGCTATTGAAAACATTGTGAGAAAATGAGAAAAAGCTGGTGGCCAGCATTTTCTCCTTTGTCCACAATGTTTTCTACCACGTCAGTGACAAATGCCATGGTTTGAACCATCTACTTTGTCGTCTAAAAAGATTTCCAATTTGAAAAAGTCTAAAATAATGTCATTTGGTAAAGAATTAATGCACTTCCGTGATGCATCATGCCAAGAAAGTCATCACAAAGTGATGGATCCATAAAATCCATTCTGTCATACAACTGCCTCAATCATGAGGCATGCTATTCCTTGGGCTGTAAAAGATTTACCAATTAGTAAAAAAGTTTGAACTGTCTACACAGGCTGACAATTGTTGATACTTTTTTCAGACGAATTAACCCTTCATCACATGACAAAATTTCAGCCTTGTCCATATTGAAAGCATAATGCAGGCGACAAATTAACTGAACTTAAAACATAAAACTTTGTCATTGAAAGGAAAGAAAACATTGTTGGAAAAGGAGAAAATGCTGGTTACCAGCATTTTCTCCTTTTCCCACAATGCTTTCAAAAGGCCTCTCCTCTAGGGTCGTTAAAAGTTGGGATTATGTGGTAAAGTGTAAATCCATTTTTTTCCCAGAGCATGGCTCAAATAAGAAGGAAATTCTCTGTAGATACTGAAAATACAGATTGTGCAATTCCAGTGCTATAGGTGTCAAAATATTAGGCAAAGGTGCAGACAGTGTAGAGCCAAGACCAGGCTTCATATTCTGTGCAGTCTGATCTTAATCTACACAGTCCGCATAAGCAATCAAATACAGGCTTAGTGTAAAAAGGGTTAATTAACCCTTTACCATACAATCAAGACTTTTGGAAGCAAATAGCCTTTATAAACTTCTGAAAAATTAGCCATTTATTATCACAAGTTATATCATGGTGACAGCTCAATCAATCATTGATGTGCTAGTATTTCCATGGATTCACATGTAACATGCCTTCTATCAGCAGTGCCTTGTAACCACCCAACCTTTTCCACACTTCGTTTTTAACAGCCTTTCCGTCAAGAGTTGGTGAAACACTGGCTTTTTTTGTTAAAAAGATTAACATTTCCAGTTTTACCTGCTTTAGTTAAAGGTGGAAGAGTTTCATGTTGTTCCTGTCTTAGTTGGTGTATAACATGGGACTGATTTGGATGGCTCCGATCGTAGGGCTCAATTCTCCATTTTTGTCCATATGTGTAGAACGTACCCTTCTGTAATGACAAGATATTTCCTAAACATATAGGCCATGCTCTTTAACAAACCTCCATGATGCATTATACCAAACAAGTCATCACATTTTCTATCAATCAACTGGATCTGCGGGTAGAATGGTTCCTTGAAATGCAGAAAATTTACACAGGGCAAAAAGTTTTGACCCATGTCAGCCTGTGCAGATTGCGCGTGCTGACATGGGTCAATACTTTTTGTAGATGCATTATGCTCCCTTTTTACAGAGCATGGCTCAAATATTTTCATCAAAAGACATTAAAATGGTAGAATTGTCCATCCTGAAAGCATTTTAAAGATTAAATTTCTGATGTCTTTTAACCATTTCCCAAACGACAAATTTTAGACTCTTCCAAACTGAAAGAGTTTGCAGACAACAACGTGAAATTTGATAAAAGTGGCAGAAAGTTGTCTAATCCAGTGGAAAACATTGTGGGAAAAGGAGAAATTGCTCGTTACGAGCAATTTCTCCTTTTCCCACAGTATTTTCAAAAGACTTGTACTGCAGATACGTAAAAACACGGGTTTGTTTGGGAGAGGGTTAAACATAGAAAACATTTTGGGAAAAGAAATAAAAAGCTGGTTAAAATATTTTCTCCTTCTTTATTAGAATCCCAAAAATATATGTATGTATTCTAGAGTTTCTGGCTGTAGTGAAAAATGATTAAAGTAATTTTGAAAAAATGGCATCATATGCCAAACAAACAAACCCCAGTCTTTAAAATAATTACTTTTTTCCTCCTCACCAGAGACCATTTATTGAAAAGGAACTTTTGCTCATTAAAAGTAGTTGGACCTTTTCATGCAACACTTCAAATATCCTTCACAAAATATTTTTCCTTCCTTCATTTCTTTACCAAACGACAAGATTATACCTGTCCAAATTAAAAGCATTTGCAAACAACAAATTAACTGTGGCTCAAAGAACCCAATTTTCATTTGAAAGGGTGAAAAACATTGTGGAAAAAGGGGGAAATGCTGGTTACCAGCATTTTCTCCTCTCCCCAGAATGTTTTTAAAAGCCATTTCCAAAAGGGTCATTAATACTGGGGATTGTGTGGTAAAGTGTTAACCCTTTACCACACAATCCCAACTTTTAACAACCCTGAGAAAGAGGCCTTTTAAAAACATTGTGGGAAAAGAAGAAAATGCTGGTAAACCAGCATTTTCTCCTTTTCCCACAATGTTTGCTACTCTTCTCATAACAAGTTTTTATTTTCAGTAACATTTAATTTGTCTACTCCAAACGCTTTCAATTTACACTAGCCTAAAACTGTGTCATTCGGTAAAGAGTTAAATGTTTCTCCTGAGTGTTACTTTAATCGGTTTCCGGGGAATCTAAAATTATCCTGTTCAGTTATAGGTAAGAAAGGCTGGTTACCAAGGAACAGTCTGTAGAATCAATGTTGTCACATTTCACCAGAATGGCTGCTGAATTAACTGGATCTGCATACACTCCAAATTTAATCTGAAACATGATACATTTCTAATATCAAAATCATTTATACTTGATTCCCACTACTCCTCGAATTCACATATTTTCGCGAATCACCGTTTGCTGGTGATATTTTGTTGCATGTACTTCTTTGCCGCACCTGTCAAATATTTACATGTATTTACCTAAACATTCACGAGATGCTCAATGCTGAAAAAATGTGACAAAATCTAGTAATTTCAAGAAAAAAATTCCATTTTATCTGAAATATGCTTAAATTGGTATTTTTCGTACATGATTCTTCAGCTACATGTACCTTCACAACTAAACTATTAAATGCATGTGGACTCAAAAAATGACAAAAAAAGCAAATCTGTGATAAATCTAGGCTGTGAACTTGAGGAAAAACCCACATACCAATTACATCATGGAAAACATTTGGAATGGCTCTATTTTTACCAGAGACAACTCATAGAGTAATGTGAAAGCATCTGATTAACTCTTTACCAAACCACAATAGTTTGGACTCAACCAAGTTCAAAGCATTTGCAGATGACAAAAAAAATTTTGCTTAAATGATGATTTTTGTCTTTTACATGGTAGAAAACAATGTGGGAAAAGGAGAAAATGCTGGTTACCAGCATTTTCTCCTTTTCCCACAATGTTTTCAAAAGCCTTCTGGCATAGGGTCGTTAAAACACGGGATTGTTTGGTAAAGGGTTAATCCCTATCCTAATAAATAACTTCAAATGGAAACCCAATTTCTGATATTTCAACGTTATTTTTGGGGGAAAGGTATCTCCTTATCAGATAGTGTAGATCCAAGATCAGACTGCATGTTCTGTGCAGTCTAATCTTGATCTACACCGTCCGCAAAAGGTCAGTGAGTCGCGCTTAGCAGCCTAAGGGTTAATAACTGATAATGATGAGATATATTTTAAAGGTGGGGTCACCATGGAAAACAGTTTGAAAATACTTTCCTAGCCAAAAAAATGAATTCTGAGTCCATTTATAATGCTTAAATTGATCTATGTTTAACAAACTGAAGTACATTTATTATGATTGTTATGATACATGTGGTTTGTAAGTTTTCAAAGAACTACTGGCAGAAAAAGACCCAATTAACATAATCACTAGATAAATAAAAGAAATCCCCATGTATGTGTATTAAACAATAGTTTTTTTATGTGTTTTATAGGAGTCTGTTTTAAACATGTAAGAGAGAGATAAGAAAAAATGTAATGGTTGTTATTTTTGCTCAAACCATTGGCTTTGATTGCTCGACCTTACGAGTCTTTTTCCATACTTGGAACATTGGTAAAGGTACATGTATATAGGAAATAGTGGTTGTAGATCATACATGTTGTACATATATTATATAATCATAAATATCATCCTAATGAATGTCTGAAGCTGTAGTAATGAACATATATAATTTTTTTATCTACAAAAACATCATTTAACAGCAGTGACAGAAAATGTCTATTGGATATTTTATTTATTAACTATAAATCATATTTTATATCAATAGAATGGTGATTTTACTAAACATGTCGGCTAATCCTGTGCACTTAATTCAGAATTTTTGCGTACACACAACGCATATAAAGAAGCATATATAACACACGAGTATAATAACCAAACTCACCTTTTTATTTGTGACATTCAAGTTCGATGATTGAATGATTGTATGGTGTTTAACGCCGTTTTCAACATTATTTCAGTTATATCGTGGCGGCCAGTGCACCTATCCATGCTTTCCTGGAGTTTCTTTTACCAGTACTCCGCACAATTTTCTTTCCAAGCCATTGGCTACTTTCCTACATAATCATCGTCGAAACAATGGTCAGCGGTGGGAGAGGAATGAATCCTGTCGCAGTGACTATCATCAGTCCTCGGAAAGAAATTGGCCGAGCCAGGGGTCGTAGCCAGGGATCGAACCCTTGACCCCGTGTTCTCAAGTCCTGCACGCTACCGACTGAGCTACCGGGGCTCGGCTTAAGTTCGATGAATTCCCATTTTTTAGTAGGATTGCAAAAACTGTCTTAAACACAGAGCCCTATGTGCCGTAGCAACTCTATTTTTGTTTGCTAATCCTGCACAGTAATCCAAAAAAGTTGTTGCATCGAAATTCTAATGGTTTAAACTTGATGAAAACCATGTGTATCAACTCAGGAATGTGCACATTAGAAATACACCACATATAGTCTGTTTCATAAAACAGATAGGCATAATTCAAAGGCTGAATGTGAAAAGTAGACTTAACATGTTCTTAAAATTTACTGCCAATTCTGGGTTAAATAAAAGGTCATAATCAAAAGGAACTAGATAAAACACAATGTAGATGAAATAAAAAAAATCAAATGTTAAATTTATAATGCTGTAACTGACTAATTTGGATTTTACGGACTAATTAAGGTCACAATTCTTGCATGTAAGGGGGACACCATCTTCAGTTTCAGTGACTGATGAACCAGGTCAAAAGATTATCTGGTAAAGGCTTAACTTATGAATGACTGCAGAAAAACAGATTAATATACAAGTAACATTCAACGCATTTAAAAAAGATAAATCAGATGAAAACAAATTCATTCCAAGTCAGATTATATGATGAATTCAGGGGTCAGACTAGGTTCTTTTGTGAAACAGACTTAAAGATTACATGTACACAGCCTCATTTTAAAAGCGACATAGAAAGGTCAACTGGGGAGACAAGCAGGTGTGTAGGCCTAAATAATATTTTTGCAATTTTAGGGAATAAAGTGATGCTTATTTGAAGGTTGATGCACATCTTTTAACATATCATATCACCCATGTTAGCGAGATGGCCATTTGCATTTAAATCATGTTTACAGGCTTCGATGAAGCGTACAGTTCTTGTTTGTAAACAAAACAGGCTTTGTATAAAGTAGACGGGGCTAGTTCTGCCAACTTCCAGAGTAACTTTTAGACTCAATACATAAATCTACCTGATTTTGACATAAGTGTTTAGATCTACTTTTATCAGATGAAAGACTTCCTGATTCAGTTCTACCGTGATGAAACAGACGATAGTTTGCAACACATGTTTTGCTGGAAATGACGTTCCGAAATGTGGGCTGATTTGCAAGATTATCGGACACGACTATACATGTGGGGTGATTTTGTACTTTTGAGGTGACAGTTCAATTCAAATTTAAGTAAAAAGTAATGGTTGATTGAGTTTTTGATCTTTTTTCTGATAAAAGTCATTCTTATACAAACAAAACACATCATAAAAGCCATAATAAACATACTTCAAGTCGTTAGACATCAAATCAATCCCATTTTTATGTTCTCATACTCAACCTAAATTAGGTTTAGAAAATACAGTTGCAATGACAAGATCACAAATTCTGGAAAAAATAAAGAACATTGGCCCAGGCAAAATTTAACATATGACCCTTGATTTACTAGCCCTTTTAGTCTCAATAATAATACGGTACGGTCATTTTTTTTTCATATTTGGACAATTATTGTACACCGTACCATCTCAAGTCCATCATAAATTTTATGGCAGCAAAGATAGAGCACTATACTGACTTTCTGTTTTGTTTGTTTAATCTGTATTGCAGCAAAGTGCAACTAACTTTTAGTAACAAACTTGACCAAAGACAAATTATTAAACCTTTCATTACCTAAAGAGCTTGTAGAAGTCGTTTATAACATGTAAATCTCGGAAAAAACACTAATGAAATTTATCATGTGAGGCGGCCATTTGTGTGTTTTTGGGAATGTAACCAACTTGAGTAACAAATGAAATGCACTGTTTTCTCTTAGGTTCTGCGTTTAAATTGAAAATATTTGTATTTCCAACAAAGGTTTATTAAATATGTAAGCAACAGGTATGTTTAAATCCTAGCTTTGCACTATTTGCAAAATTATGAGAGTTCAAACTTGCGCACAAAATCTGTGTGGAGCTTTCAACTGTTTTTGTCTTGATCGTCTCTGTATCCAGAGAGGCAACCAGTCAAAAAGTAACATCGCCTTTGGGGACAGTTATCTGTACTACTAGCCCTTTATGCTATGGACCAAATGCAATTTACGCATCTAAAACTCGTCTTTAGTACAGTAGAGGGTTGACGGAAGACTTCTTCGACATACTATTGAATACTAGAGCACTTGCAGCACTTTGATTTTTCTATTCGTTTTCGTCCAGATTTCGCCCCGTTGTTTTTAAAAAGAGACTGTTTCGAGGTAGGGCTAATATTGACAAGAGTTTGTGAGTTCTACCACTTATCTACTTTATCTGTCAGAAGGGCGAATGATCTGTTTCTGTGGTTCGGTAAAATTCAAATACAATAACAGAGAAGAACACAAGAAATCTTTCGCTAATTTCCTCAAAATTCGAGTAGAATTCTCACTCGTAACTTTCCGATTTTCTCCTTTGTGGAGAGTATCTCAGTTTCTCGGCACGTATTTGCGCCGGAGAAAAGAGCAGGATCCAGTACATAGAAAAGTTTATTCTGCGCTTTCTCAAGACAAACGATCGCTAACTTTTATTCTGCGGGCCTGTAAGGCCATATGCGGTTACAACACGTCTCATTACTGCGTGCTCTACTTTAAGAGTAACAGTATAAATGGAAAAAAAGTAAAATACGTAAATGAAAGGAGTAAATTGTAATACTAAGTACGAGAAGATAAGACTTGGATTACTATCTCAAAATAAACACTGTCCTGTTGATATTGTATTGTTAACTTGAATATTTCGCTGTGATATTTTCTTTAAATATGGCCTTTGATTAGGACTATATGGCTTAAGCCACTAATAGCAAATCTTTGAGTGCATAACAAGATCAGACTGCACATATGTGGAGCTTCTGCTTGTAGTCTAGACTCACCCTAAAATGCATCAAGACCGATGCAACTTGCAGGATACGTTATACAAGCACAGAGGAAAAAAATATAGCGGATAAACAACTTACGTCATATATTTCCTGTTTAATATTCTAATATTCAAAGCATGATGGGGAGTGTTACAAATACAAGAGAGAATTAAATGAATATTTAAAAATAAATAAAATGACAGATAAAATTTTGGTTTGGTTTTCAAATAATACTAACTCAGTATTTCAACTGAACGAAGAAAGCCTGTATGCGTTTCAGTGTTTATTAACTTCAATCTTTTCTTACCACCGAATGCTTTCCAATCTAAGCCAAGGCTCGAATCACAGTTGATTAATGGTTGCCTTGGTATTTAGTATGCACTTTTTAACACCATGTAATATGCTCAATAAAAGGGAGGTAGGCCTACAGGTTTTTCACTAATAAGTCAGTTTACTTTCGCTCTTATACTCGGTGCTTTTCATAGGAGCCTTCCTAATGTCATAATAATTCCTACACTCCCGCGTTTTATTCCTCAATTTTCATATTGTAATTATTACTCAGTAGCCACTGCAAAAAAAAAGGCGGGGGGGGGGGGGGTATTGCAACACGATTTTAATGTGTATAGTTTTTGTGAGACATGGACAGGACAAAGTTAAATAGATTTATAAATGTTATGACGATAATCAATAAAAAATAATGTTCACCCCCAGGATGCCTTCATCAAGGGTCTCTTTGACATCACCACGTATAAGTGTGACGGGTGGAAGGTTCGCCTGCTGTTTCTGTAATACTAGCGGCAATGTTTTATGCTTCATGTGCAAATAGAAGTTCATTTCCGGTGGGTAGCCATCGCCAATGAAGACATATCTCTTCTCTCTAGAAACTTTGTGTTGAGTTACGAGAATATTTTCTGAAAAAAACATTTTTTTTTTTTTCTTTTTCTGTCCAACACCAACATGAATCGTACTTTAAGTATCATTTACGTCTTAACACTTTACAACACAATCCCGAGTTTTACGACCCCAAATGGAAAAGCTTTTAAAAACATTGAGGGAAAGCTCAAAATACTGGTAGCTATCACTTTCTCTCTCCTTTCACAAGACGTTTCTACACTATGGAAGACAGAAATCCTCGTTTGGGCTACATTCAATTGGACAAATTTTGACAAAAGCACTCAGATCTTTCGATTCGCCTTTGTCATATCTATCCCTGACATAATCTGTTTTAAACTGGACTTATAAGTTGGGAGCAATTGGGATCTGTTTATGCTATTATACCAAGACTGTTTATAAGAGGGTTGCACCAATACTCCGTGACCATTTAACAAAAGATAATAAAACGCTACAATTGCAATTTTCAGATACTAGTATCTTTTCAATGCATTCAATCCAAACATAAAGATAAAAAGTTACACAAAAATCTTTACAAATAAGAAAATCGTAGCATAAATTACCACAACTACGCACACTAGGGCGCACGTCAAGTGTCAATAACGTCGTCAATATTAAGTTTACAAGCCTTCTACAAGGTATTCTGCATGAAATTCAAATCAGATAGCAGACGTGGACCCATCTCACGCATGACATATTCATCATAAAAATCGACCTTCAATTTCGTGCTTTCTGACGTCGTCATTTCAAATTTCTTAGTTTCTACCGATCGTTTTCGTTTGTCCACATATACTGTACGTTGAATACGTGATCACATTCAAATTTTCTTCAATGACGTTAAAGTATAGAAGATGTACCCGTGGTTTTTAGCAGAAATAACATCAAATATTAAAGATATACGTGCATGATTTGGGTTTATACAAAAAGATGTAAGGATAAATTGACGTAGGCCGGGAAATGACACCTCCTTACCAATCATGTATTTTTTAAGTAAAAATAAAGCGAACATTTTATCAAAGACTTAACATACAGTGAAATAATATCTAATAGATGAAATATTTGAAAAGGAATATCCTGACGCTAAAAATCGTCCTTTCGTAAAACTTGTCACTGAGTTTTGGGAAAACTCCAGTAAATTCCCCGGTTTTGCCAGACCTTGAAAGACGGCATAAATCCATCCTTCGGCAGCCAAAATGTTTTACACAGTTCTGCAAAAATAGATAGATGTAAGAAAAATTAATTACCTTTGTAAGGCAATGCTGCTGTCAAAGAAAATCCGTATATAGCAAAATACAACAATGAAGAAATCCGGCGAAGCATTTCTTTGATCCGGCAACCTTTAGCGGACTTTTTTTCTCTGATTAGAGGCCGTCGAAATATTTTACAAATGTCTACCAATTATCACTGTGTTGCAGTCAAAATAAATCGATTAAAGAAACACACAATCTTTTTGAATATGTTTATTCGATACTCGAATATCTGTTCGAATTTCAATATTCTAATATCTGTTTGAATTTCAATATTCCAGTGACTGGTCAATTTCTCGACTGGAACTTCGCGATTCAGATTTTTGTCCAGTTAGGAAGTTCCAGTTAGAAGTAATTAAATTCAGTATTTATTTACATATATTGCACAAACAGTGCAGTCTGATCTTTGATCTACATTGCCGTTTTCTTTAAGACTTTCGGGCAAAATCTTTCTTAAATTATTTTGGTCTTATTCCCTAGACTGTCTGTTGAGATTATTCGGAACTCTAAGGGTTAAGATCTTTCGACTGCCGCCATGAGTCGGATCAACTGTTAAAACTGTTTAAGTCGCAGCCCGGGTAGATTAGATTTCTAGGGAGTATCCATCGAAAGTGATCAATGTAAGTTGCAAGAAATTTTTTCAAAATAGATGCAAAATAGAAAATTAAAAAAAAAAAAGCTTTAAATTCTTATGATATATTCGAACATCGAACAGTATCGAAGAACATAGATTTCACTGTACTCCCAAACGTGCACCAATATGACACACTGCACTGTACACCAGCCAAAATAAGTCAAGACAGAGTGCCTGTAGCTATTTATGCACACCTTCTGTTGTAAAGTTTTCTGTCTTGATGGTAAACAACTAATTATAAATTTATTCTTTTTCCTGCTGATTTAAAATCACTGGAGTAAACCATTGTTAACCCCTTTGGTTGCTAAGTGCGCCCAACGGACCTTTTGCGGACAGTGTAGATCAAGATCAGACTGCACAGAACGTGCAGTGTGATTTTGAATCTACACTGTCCGATAATGAGTTTTTATTTCCCAAAAAATAAGTTCGAAACAGCGTAATTCGGGTTTTTACTATCGGCTTGAAAGTTTCATTTGACTTATTTAGTACGATAAGGGTTAAGCAAAGATTATTTATACATAACCATATTGCCCACTAAAAGATACATGTACCTTTGAAATAAAAAAAACAATGGGTTTTTACAATCGGCTCAAAAACTTTATTTTACGTATTTAGCAGGATAAGGTTTAACCATAGCTCTACTAGTTAGAATGGTTAGCTAATACTGATCCAGGAAAAAGAGAAATCAAGGAAAGCACCAATAGGTGCACTGAATTAATGTTGGAAACAGCTTTAACCCTTTCGGCGCCATAGGCGAAAACAGTGACTTTTGCGGACGGCATAGATCAAGATCAGACTGCACAGAACGTGCATTCTGATCTTTGATCTATACCGTCCGCTTGTGTAGTCAAGCCTATACAATCAAGATCTTTGTAAGTTTCAATGGATTGTATTTAGAGCTGTCGAAAGAGGTCAAGTTTATTTATTTGGTGCTGAAAGAGTTAAACACCACATCTATATAGATGGATCATCTCCAATCAAATTTATTTCAGACAACTTTAAGTTGTGTAGTAAATGGATACAATAACCTCTGTCATGGTGATTATTTATATACGCTCGTATAATGAAGAAGAAAAAAAAAACACTGACACTTATAACTACTTTTAACACATTATTTCTTTAATCCTTTCCCTATCAATCAAGTGCTTTAACTACCCAGAATAGGAAGACTTTTGAAACATTGTCGGAAGATGCTGGTAACCAGCATTTTCTACTTTTTCCACATTTTTTTCTTCCTTCTAAGAAAATCTCAGTGTTTGAGCTACATTTAATTTTTTGTCTTCGAATAATCATTTGGCAAACCTCGGGTGATCTGTTAATCAGGTCCCTCGGCTATATCACGAAGCTTGATATGCATCTACACGGTACATTTTTTCGCCGGAAATACACCGCTTTACCATTCATTAAATAGTAACACTCCACTCAGACAAAAAGAAAACACTAAACACAACTTTCAGTGGGAATCTAAGTGCATTTTCGATGACAAACAGTTTGTACATTTATTTTCTAACTTGGTCTATCAATTTCGTTGGCATCTTTCAGCGACAGATTGTTTATCACGATGGCTGTTGTTGCTGTTGCTAATTTGTTTGCATGGGCGCCACCATGTTTAATATCAAGTGACCAGCAGTTTTTCAAAAATGGAAACTCCCTTGAAACAGGAGAGTTACGGAATCGGCCGAGTGATGACGAGTGTTTGAATAATCTCACTATGGACGATATTTTTTTTTCTCTGATGAAGAGTTAAAAAGTATTGATCCTTTGCTTTCTTATTATGTTCCTTTACATCGCTTAATCCTTTACCAGACGACAAAATTCGAGAAATCTCAAAATTGCAAGCCTTAGCAGACAACAAAACAAATGAGACTTAAATGATGGGCCTTATCTTTAAAAGGGTGTAGAGATTGTGTGAAAAGAAGCAAAAGATTGTTCCCAGTATTTTCTCCTTTTCCTGTAATGTTTTCAAAATTTTCCTTCCAAGTGTCGTTAAAACACGTGGTTGTTTAGCGAAGGATTGGCGTGGTAAGTACTTTGACGAGAGATTGTCTGTATGATAACGGGTTAAACAGTTAGTTCATTAGACGCTGATGACTTGGTAGGACTGCTGGTGACTTGAAACACGGCAGTGCTTCCTGTACAACTAATAGATGTTGAATGTTCAATACCAGTTCGAATATTCGCGTCACGTGTTTGATCTGGAAGGACTTTCTTTCTTGACATCATAAGATTAAAGGTAAACTCCGTCTTTTCCGAGTTCATCGGATCATTTTGAGTGTAAATAACTGGATGAATGATTGTCGTCAAGAAAGCGATAAAAAGGCAGACGACTTGAATTAGATCGATAACAAGATTATCTGGTTTCGCCATTTGGATGATGGTAAGTATAGCGTGTGGTCCCCAGCATATTAAAAACGTAATAACTACGCTGTATGTAACACGGGTTGCTTTCATCTCTTGATGACGTAACCGTTCACTTCCGGTGTCAGAACTAGATGACGCTGCATTCAGTCGTACTTCCGTTCGGCGTCGTACAACTTTTAAAACAGAACAGTATGTGAGAAAGACTATAATAGAGCTTATAATTAGAGATACAATGTAAAATAGCTCGTAAGGATAATATGGCATATGCATCCATAAGATATACCTACAAGGTTCGTTTGTTCTCCCTTCAGATGTTCCGTTAGTGGAATTCGTCACTGTCAGACACAGGGAAGGTAAAATAAAACCAACAGAAGCAAAAGCAAAAACCATTATCTTACATCTGAGAGCGCGGCTTATGGTGAAAATACGTTTAGTTGGTAAAACAACAGCACAATATCGATCAATGCTTATCAACAGAATACATAATGAGCTTCCAGAGCTAGCAAACATCACAAAGCTTTCTTTCAGAAAACAAACCGTTTTATCAGGTTCTTTGTTCAACACTAACACCACAAAGGTCATTGGGATTGCCGTGACACTAATTATCAGATCCATGAATTTCAGGGTCGTGGTGAAGTTTCGTCCGGCAGTATTGGATTTCCTCTTCTTGCAGGTGAACCGTTTATAGATAACATACAGATTACAAACAGCACCGACGACTGTTTCTAGAACGAAGAGAAAACACATGACAAAGATGAACTCGTTGGGATAGGCGTCCATGACCAGGTTTAGACGTCACCACCACGTGACATACCAATTTAAACCACAACTGTCTTGATATGTTTTTCCTCTGAAGTTCCGATACAGATTATTGAATTACAGTCCTGAAAGAGAAAATGGCATTTAACCTAGCCAGGCCAAAAATTTCTTGACTGTCTAGCCGTTTAATATATATGTATATGATATATGTAAACTAGACCTCTTTCTACGACTGAAAAAAACAATCCACCAACACTCGTCAGGATTCTTATCTTACAGGCTTAACTACTGTATATATGAAAGACCAGACTGCACCCTCTGTGCAGTCTGATCTTGATCTATGCCTACCGCAATAGAACCACTTTTGTCGCCCGGCCAGGTAGCTAAGTGATTAGCGTTTCGGACTCGTAAACTGGTGGTTGTGAGTTCGATACCTGGTTGAGGCAAACTTTCTTTCTGGCCATTTTTCGCCTCTCACCTCTGATGCATGTGAGAAAGTAGTCAGTGACTTGAAAAGAAAGTTGTGTCAGTACTGGTGTGAGAAAGCCAGGAAACGTATACGTAGGTGCACTGACCGCCATTATATGACTTAAGCTATTAAAACGGCGTTAAACTCCAATTCAATAAATTAATCAATCAATTCGCTTACCATGTTACGGGTAAATCACTTTTTATCACGGTCCCTATAGACGTTTGGCAATAATCAGTTAATCTGTTCAGTTTTTATATGATTTTTGACAAAGTAACCTCAGAAAAAGAATCATGACTAACCATGACTACTCTTTTTACCGACCAGACTCTGGATTTTCTCCTACCACTTTCCCAGACGACAAAATTGTAGACATGACGTGCCAGTGCAACCTGATCCTGATTGTCACTCGATGATACTCATAGATACATGAACCATTACTCAGAGCTCTAGAGAACGCCAACTGAAAATCAATAATATACCTTGATGGTTCTTTTCATAACTTCATCTCTTTACCACACGACTCGGTCATTTCAAAAAGAAATTTTCACCCGACAAATTCAATGTGGCCCACTTGATTTGTCGTTTAAATACTGGAAAACCTGCAAAAATAATAAAAAAAAATTGCAGGTTGTAAGTTTTTTTTCTCTCCTTTTTGTCACAATTTTTTTTTTAAAGGTTTCTACTCCTGTATCGTTTAAATATACGAGTGCTTGGTAATGCTTTATACATAAATTTTTACTATTATAGTTGAGCCATATTCTGGCGAAATGGTGCTTAACGCATCTCCGTGATATATTATAAAAAGCAAGTCGTAACATGAGTGTGGATCCATAAATTCCACTTTGCCTAACAACCAGCTGAATCATGAGGTAGCATGGTCCTTTGAAGGTAGAAAAATTGACCAATAGCAAACAGTTTTTACTCAGGTCAACCTGAGCGGACTGCGCAGGCTAACATGAATCGATACTTTTTGCAATTGCATTTAGCCCCCTTTTCACAGAGCATGGCTCAGTTATACAGGATACGGACGTAAATAATAAAACCAGCAAATATTTCTTTCCGTTAAGGTATACACGCTTAAAAAAAAACCACGAAAAAACAGAGAAGTTATTGACAATTTAACAAGAATGTGATTATTTACAATGAAAAGTAAGACCTACCAGTAAACTAAAAAAAAAAAAAGAATATAGAACAACTACATACGCTGAAGAATCCGTAGTAATTTCAATAGAATGGAATTATTATTTGATTAAATTAAGGCTCGTGAAAAGTGATAGAGCAACCTGTCAAAAGCAATCCGAATGAATTTCTACCTGGTTTCCATGACATCGCTGGGTTTTTCTATACTTGGTCATGAGATACATTGTGAACTATGGAGACACGTTGATGTTTTAATTACAACAAAAAATAGTAATAACCTGTTTGGTTTGTTTTTTTTTTGTTTTTTGTTTATCGCCGTCTTCAACATTATTTTATGAAAACAGTGGCGCTCTGGCAAACAGGGGTAAACCTTGTAATACAGTATACTAAGTGTGGTGTTGCTTAATCCTTATCCTGTCGAATTTAATTTCTTGACGATTACATAAAAAGTCTCCGCTTAGTTTACTGGCATTGAGCTGGGTTTGTATGACCAAAACTACTGATAGAGCAGCGGAGAGTGTAGAGCAAGATCAGACTGCACGTATGTGCAGGCTGATCTTGCTGTACACTCTCCGCAAAATACATACTCGGTCGAGAACAGCAGGATACGGGTTAATATGGATCTTGGATCCATTTTGTTTTGAAAAATAAAAAAAAGACTGAATCATAAGGTAGCACTGTTCTTTGACATGAAGAAAATTCCTATGTAGCAAAACCTTTCAACCCAGGTCAGCCTGCACGGGCTGCGAAGGCGAACATGGGTTGGTCCTTTCTTGCAGAGGCACTAAACCCCTTCCTTCAAGAGAACAACTCGTTTATGTTGTGGTAGTCATTGCAACCATCCATGCTTTCCTGTATAGTTTCTTTAGAAGAAGCTTAACGTAAAAAATATTCTTTATTGGTCAAAATGAACAAAATTTTGAGTTTAAATTTCAAGTACGGTGCAGGGCGCCTTCGCTTTTAATTTCTCGAAGAATTCTCTTTATTGAACTCTAACCATTACTTAACTTTCAATAACTTTTGAAAGAATGAACCTATCATAACAAAATTTCGTGCCAGTATTCAAAACGACTTGCTTGTGAAAATACCGTGTGATACATATGGTCATGTGGTATGGAGGCCTGTTAGTGATGCAATTAAATGAACGACCCTCGTAATATGCTATTTACATTGAAAATATTGTAATATCATAAATCAGTGTCTATACATGTCACTGTAATAAATCTTACTTACTTACTGACTGACTGACCGACCGACTGATTTTCTTGTTTACTTGCCTTCCTACCTACCTACCTACCTACTTACTTACTTGCTTGCTTGCCTGTCTGCTCATATACTTACTTTCTTACTTACTGTACTTACTTACTTACTTGCTTGTTTGCTTGCATGCTTACTTACTTGCTTGCTTGCTTACTTACTTACTCACTTACATGTACTAGCAAGCTTACTTGCTTACTTACTTGCTTGGAAATCGAACCAGCGTTCCCTGTATGTCAAGTCCTTTAGGTTACCATCTGAGCTTCTGGGCCCGACCATATTGATAGTACCAGCCAAGGCAATACTAGACTTATGCGAGAAGTTTTGACCAAACTCAGACTGCACAAAGCTCGGTGGCTTAGGGGTTGAAGGGAACTATTCATTTTTTTTATAGCCTCACGAAGCTTAAAAAATAGTTTATCACTGGATGAATTTAGGCGATAGCTGGAAAATCATCAGTTAATTAACCCTTTACCACACAATGACGACTTTTGACACCCCTGATAGAGAACGCTTTTGAAAACATTGTGGGAAAAGGAGAAAATGCTGGTAACCAACATTTTCTCCTTTTCCCACAATGTTTTTTACCCTATCAAAGAAAAGTTGCGTCATTTGAGCCACTATGAAATTGTCGTCTGCAAATGCTTTCAATTTGGATAGGTCTTAAATTTTGCCGTGTGGTAAAGGGTTAAAAAAAAAAAAAGGCAGAAGTAAGAATAAATGTTCGTGGCATTTTCTTAATGGGTTACGTAGCCCCTCAAGATATTTTTAGATTTTGCGCCAGAGTTTCACAAAGACATGTGGCAATGTCTCGTGATGAATAATACGCCTCGATTACGAAGATTCGTATTCAAATTCGCGTGATGACGTCGTATCTGATGTAATATAAATGGCTGGAACTACCGATTGCACAAAACCTATCCCTTTATTTAAATGCCTTAAATGCAAGGTTAGTACACTCCATATTCAGAGCCAATATTTTGTGTTGGCCTTCCGGCTCCGAAAAAAATCGGCTCAAAAACAACTCAAGAAACATGTTGTCATTCTTTGTACTTTTGTGTTCCTATGTCTTTGAAATTCGAAAAGGGAGAATGTCATACAATACTCCGGTCCAACAATTCTTTTTTATACACTACCGAAAATTGTAGCATGTGTATAGTATTGTAAACTATTCGTGCTGTGGGTTGACCGTAGCCGAAAAAAAAAAATGTCAAGGACCTAAAGTTAGACTGATATTGCCATTATATTAGCAAATTAAAGACAATTTTGCAGTCCAAAAGAGTGAACTTTTGTCTTGAACAGTTCCATTCCCTGCTAGCAAAGAATTGAAAAGAAATAAGACAAAATTGACATAAATAAACAAAGGCTCTAATAATACGGACCGGCTCTGGTTATGTTGATCTGCGACGATGGATGAGACCTTCCTTTCACAAATTTATCTGTCAGTATGAAATTACGTAGGACATAAAGACTTGCGACTGTTTTTCTCTTAATATCCTTCACTCCAAAAATTAAAAGCATACACTTGTTTGATAAGACTTAACCGAATTTCTGAAAAGAACTAAGGACTCATATAGTCACAATTCGAAAATGCTGTCTAACATAAGTCTACCTAAATTTTGAAAACTATGTTTTGTAGCTTTTGATCAGCCGAGTGGTCTATATGTTACATTTGTTATGCCTTTGGTAAGTGCAGTCCAAACATGAATACATATACTGAAAAACATTTGGCATCTTCAGATGGCTATTTAGTTTTCAAATAGTAATTCAAACGCTTAGCCTTTTTCCACACAATCCCAGGTTTTAACGACTCTAATGAAGGAAGCTTTTGAAAACATTGTGGGTGAAGCAGAAAATACCGGTAACCATCGTTTTTCTCCATTTCCCAAAATATTTTCTGTCTTATCAAATACAAATCTCTTACATGGAGCTTCATTAGAAATGTCGTCTACAAATGCTTCAGTTTGGACTAGTCTAAAATTTGGTCGTGTGGTAAAGAGTTAAATAGCAAATGTGCCGATTGTAGCAGAGATATTGAATAATGATAAAAGAAAAAAAAAAAAACTGAGTCGTCAGAGAAAATTTGTTTTTTTGCAAGATAAAATTTTAATACCTTAAAATTTCACATTCATGTTACAGGCGCCGAATCACCCTGAGAATAAACACCATTCTTTGACAACAAAGAAAAGAGAGAAAAAAATACACGCATCACATGTTTTAATGGTCTACATTCATATGCACATGCATTATGCAATTTATTATGCATTCATCATCAGAATTGTTTACACTTGATAATTCGACATGAAAAGAGAGTATGTATCATATATCAAACAAAAGTTAACATCATTCAGTCATCTATTTCTTAGATCGCTAAGAAGAAAAGCAAGCATAAAAATTGTGCGTGTTTGTTGGTTGTTGTTTTGGGGTTTTTTTTTTTTTTGTAATTAATGCCTAAACAAAAAAAAAAAAATGTTTCCAGAGATGGTTATGTGCACGACATCACGTCTCAGTTTTACCGCATCAGCTGTTCCCTTTATATAATAGGTCATCATCCACTCACTCAATGTGGCACTTCCGTACCTATCCCCACCCACACCAGGACCCAACCACCCAGTCACACAAGAGAAGAAGTACAGAACAAAAAATACACAGATGGACAATGAACAAATGACTGAATCCATGCACGAACGTTTCAACGAATGAATGAATAAATGAATGAATGAATTGTGTTAACTTAGATTTGATGTATATTGATTTACATTATTTTACTTCCATGTTTTGTTATCAAGTGTAAACAACTATGTTCATGTATGTATAATAAATTCCATATTGCATATGCACATGAATGTAGACCACTCAAACATGTGTTACGTGTAATTTTTTCTCTTCTCTTATTTGTCAAAAAATAGTGCTTATTCTCAAGGTAAATAGGCGTCTGTAATATGCATGTGTAGTCGAGTAATTTTTTTCTAGTAGAAAACCAATTTTTCATGACGACTCAGTTGTTTTATTCAAGTATCTCTGCCACGATCGGTACATTTGCTACCAAGACATTTGTATGACTATTTGAAGATCAAATGGTGTTCTGAAGATGCCAAATGTTTTTCTCTATATGTATGTGTATTTGTGTGTGGATTACGACAAATATTACACATGGAACATATGAACCATTCGGCTGATCAAACGCTACAAAACGGTGTTTTCAAAATTTAGGTAGACTTATGTAAGACAGCATTTTTCTACTGTAACTATACCAGTCCTTTGCTCTTTTCAGAAATTCCGTTAAGTTTCATCAAACAAGTGAATGCTTTAACTTCTGGAGTGAAGGGTATTAACTCGAAAGCAGTCGCAAGACAAAAGTTCACTCTTTTGGACTGCATTTGGGTCGTTGACATATTATTTCGGCTGCAGTCAACCCACAGCACGTATGATTCAGGCAATACTGTACACATGCTACAACTTTCGGTAGTGTAGAAAACACGTGCAAAGACCAGAGCATTGCATGACATTTTCCCTTTTTTTCGAATTTCGAAGACATAAGAACACAAAAGTACAAAGAATGACGACCTGTTTCTGGAGTTGTTTTTTGAACCGTTTCTTTTTTCGGAGACGGAAGACCAACGCATCATTTTCTTGTCAGGGCCATCGGCTCCGAATATGGAATTTCCTACACGTGAAACGGCAACCTATTTTTTTAATATAACGGTACAATTGATACGATTGAGAAGAAAAATATATCTAGTTATATTTATCAGTGTTTTACAAGAACATTAATTTACGGAATAAAAGCTAAATAAGCCCCTCTAAGTGTAGACTCTTTGTAACCTAGCCCAGCATGGGACAGGGCGATATGGCGACTTTTCTTTTCGTACGGAAAGAAGCTCAGAAATAAATATTTTTTCTTGTTGACTCGAAATTTCATTTAATTCACTTCATATTTCAATGGTAAAACTATATTTAGATTAAGATAACCACGATAGCCCAAAACGTTCCGGAAATAGGAATAACTATTGAACTCATACAATAACATTCAAGAGTAGACCATATTTAGATATGCAAATTAGTCATGGCTCGCTTTAAAATACATAAGATGTTATCAAAGGCTCATATGATCGGATTACTGAAAGATGTTTTTTTTTTCGTACTAACGGATCTTATACTGTAGGGTTATGAGAAGATCTTTTTTATCTGTTCGCCCATCTTGCAGTATTGTTCGTAGCCTAATTTTGACACAGTTGTGCAAAAAAAAAAAGGAATTGAAGAGCAATAGTCTCTCATTAGATTGGTGTAGTAATCGAGCTTTTTCCTCCTTTTTCTGCAATGTTTTCTCGTGCATTCATGTGTCAAACCTTAATTAGATTTGATTACGTAAAACTTTTTGCCAGAAGATGATAGCTAAACCCTTTACCAAACAATCTCGTGACAAACAAGACCCTGAGAAAGAAGCTTTTGAAAACATTTAGGGAAAAGAAAATTCTGGTAACCAGAATTTTCTCCTTTTCCAACAATGTTTTCTACGCTTTCTAGGGGAAAATTCCGTCGTTTGAAACACGCTTAATTTGTCGTCTAATGATTTTTTTCAGTTTTGACAGGACTAGAATTTTGTTGTCTGGTATAAACTGCTATATCTTTATACCTTGCGGATTGTCTCAAGTTATAAATTCATTATAGATATGAGATGCTATTTCGTTACCATAGATACATGTCTATTTCCTTAAATTAGTTTTAATATCATCCTTTCCGTATTTTACACCAGGAATATCAATATTGATTTACTAGGGGGAAAAAAGGAAATGAGAAGAGGAATCATAAAGAAACTTTCTCTAATCATATTAATAATACCATCACTACCACCTTCACTACCACCACCACCAACAACAACAACATTTAAACATCATCATCATCAAAAACAAAAACAATCACTACAACAAAAACAAAATTTAAGAAACAAAAAATAATCCTGGACCCATGCATATTCACTGACCTTTCTAAGTTTCCCACGACAACAACAAAGGTAACATTTAAGCAACAAAAAATAATCTTGGACCATATTCACTAACCATTCTAAATTATCCATTTCCGCATTCTTATCTTTAGAGAATTTTCTACTTTAGAACAGTAAACAAAATAAGCCCTTAGTTATGGTGTATTAGTCTACTAGTATACAGGGTGACAGTCAGGATCAGTCTGCACTTGCGCGACTTATCTACAATTTTGTCGTCTGAGAAAAAATTAAATGCAGGTTTCATTCTGCAAAAAATAGACCGGGTTTCAGCCTGATCATTTTCCTCCTTATCTGACCGCAGGTAAAGGGTAAATATCTATAACTTTTGTTTGAAAAAAAAAAAACCTAGAAGAGTTCGAGGGGGATGCTGCTACACATAATCAACCAACTTCAAGGCATTTTCAATATTTTATCCGACCAAATGGAATACGTATATACTTTTTTCTTAGCCTCCTTTCAGATGTTATGACTCGAATGATTACACCCCCCCCTTTAATTCTTTCCCAGAAGACAAAATAGTGGACTCGTCTAAATTGAGACTATTTGCAGACAATAAATTGAATTTGTCTTAGAGGAAAGAATTTTTCTCTGAAAAGATGGAAAGCATTGTGGTAAAAGGAGAAAATGCTGGTTACCAGCATTTTCTCCTTTTCCCACAATTCTTTCAAAAGCCTCTTCCCTCAGTGCCGTTAAAACTAGGGATTGTTTGCTAGTGGATTAATGAGTACAAATGAGAAGCTAGGCAAGTGTTTGGATGGTATTGTAGATATGTATATCAACTGAGGCTTAAACATTTCTGTTAAAAAGTCGAATGTCTCAGTCTATTTGTCTGCAATAGCTCCTCCAGCAAGGCCCGGTCTTTGCCGTATACGTCTCGCTTGTCTCTTTTATTCTTGTCGCTACTATAACGGTCGTAACAATACGGGGTTCATCGGGATGGACGGACTCGTTTTCTTATGCCAAAATGGTTCCATGCTGTTGAAGCAGCGACTTCTAAATACGGCTTAAGGTGAGATGTTTTGGGTTCTTGTGTAGATATATCAGCTGAGGATGAAGCAGATCAATAGGAATGTTGCATGCCTCAGTCTGTTTGTCTGCATCAGATGCCCCAGCTAGGTGTCTTCGCCTTTATCGTCTTGCTTGTCTCTAATTATTCGTACTGTTTATTGCGACACACTCTTCAGAGGGCCACAGGGTTTTTTTGTTCGATACCATTGGCGTCAGTGTATTGAAGGGTTACATTACACAGATCGTTCTGTCTGACCTTTTTGGTAAGCACTGTCCAATTTTGGGTGAACACAGAGGTTCTGAAAAGGCAGTACATTTTTTATTGTATGAAATATAGAATGTAACATAAGTTGGCATTTGAGATAAAATTTTATCAAAGGAGTCCAGTAAAATGTTATTAAGCGAGTGTCTGGCAAGCTTTAAACATTTGTATGGACAAGTTTTATAGAATTTTATCTGAAAGGCCAACGGATTTCATATTCTTTATATCACATAACGATATATCAAGATTTTTTGTTCAGAATATACACTACCATGCACCAACACATTTGAATTTCAATCAGAAAATTCATCTGAAAGAACTATAAAATGACGCCACTTGTGACGTAAAATATTGTTTACCCCAAACGTGTGTAAGATATAGAGGATATTGGGATTTTTCGGTGAAAGATCGAAATTTATCATCGGTTATATTTATGAAATAAATTTCGATCTTTCACCGAAAAAAAAATATTTCATGCTTCTAACCTTTTTTTATGGGAGACTACACCTCCGTATAACAACGCTATACAATATTACGTAAAGCGCGAGAAATGTAGAGTAAATCACGTCATATTTCCATCAGGTTGAGTGGCATGCACATTTTACATAGGTAACTAGTGTGCGGGAACTACACTTTCCGCCTTCAATTGAACAGGTAGAAAATAAAATGGGTAATTTTCACTTGTCGTTACCATGAAATATCGAAAAATACTTCAACGTAATTTCGATAAGTTTAAGCTTGAAATAAAATAAAATCTGTAATGACTATAGATCTAACACTGCATGAAAGCACGGCAGGCTATGTAATAAAATACAATCATAAGGATTTTACGCCAAAAGAATTCAATCGTCTCTTGACTTAAAGCTTTTGTCGCCATCTGAATAAATTCGACTTTATTCAAGGTCTAATAGCAGATTATTTAACAACAAAGAACAATCATTCTAGTCGAATGTTAGCAACAGTTGGCTGACGGTGTAGATCTGTCCTGTGCAGTTTGGTTTTGATCTGCGCTATCCGCAAAAGTAATTTAAGGATAGGGCACCCTAATGGGATTCATGTAACATCGCCAAAATGGTACGGATTCGGCTATGACTGAGGTAATCTGTATTCGATGCGGGGAAGCAGCGTCTATCGGCCGATCGATTACGGATTACCAGAGTCTTAGCCGAATCCGTACGTTTTTTCGGCGATGAAAGGCGATGTTACTTCAATCCCATTAGGGTGCCCTATCCTTAAGTGAAAGAGTCAGCGTTTCACCACATGAAGATTTTTTAGATTTGTACATATAGAAACCCCTTTTTTAGATGACAAAGTAAATGCAGCAATAAGGAATGGATTTGTCTGTTATTTAATGGTGTTATACGCCGCTTTAAAAATTATTTTAGTCATATCACGGCGACAGCTCAGATATTCATATATATCCAGGGCTTCACCAGTACTAGGTTAGGGCTCTGAAGTGCCTTGCACAAGGACACTCCCACGAAAAGCCCTGTACTTATAGTAAGGCACGCAGGACCTGGAATCATCTTTGAAAAGTGTGGGAAAAATGTAGGAGAAGGAGAAAATGCTGGTCAACAACCTTTTCTCTTTTTCTCATTATTCAAGACATTCAAAAGTCCTCCCTCTGGGTCATAAAATCACGGGTTAGTTTGTTAAAGTTTTAACACATGTCAGCCGTAAAGATAAAATAAATCTGCATGATCATGCAGTCATGTTGTATAATCAGTACCTGAAGCTTTAAAAAAACTGCACATCTAGCCACCAAATGCCGATGGGATATATACTGGTATTTAAAAAAAAAAAGGAATTGTGCATTTCTTGAAGTAGATTTTGTTACTAATTTTTATCCTTTGGCATGATTTAGACAGTTAATTACGTTTTAAATTACTCCTTGGACAGAGGCGTTTCAAAACGGCGAGAGGAAAAAAGAAGACACTGGTAACCAGCATTTTCCTCTTTTCCCGCAATATTTTCAAATTTTTATAAAATGAAAATCCATCTTTTAGCTGTGTTAAATTTTTCGACTACAAATGAGCCACGCTCTGTGAAAAGGGGGCTTGATGCATTTGCGAAAAGTATCGACCCAGTTCAGCCTGCGCAGTTCGCGCAGGCTGACCTGAGCCGAAACTTTTCGCTCTTGGTCAATGTTATGCATTTCCAAGGACCATTGTACCTCATGATTGAATCGGTTGTTTAAAAAAGTGGCTATTATGGATCCATAAGTATGTGATGGCTTGCTTAGTACCATGGATCACGGAGATGCATTAAGCCCCCTTTTGCAAGAGCACGGCTCAAATGATTTCAATATCGAGAAGTCCAAAGTTTGTCGAGTGATAAAGAGTGAACTGAGACATACTCTGCATATTCGTCTGAAACCAAAATATTGTCAGTTCACCTGTAAAAATTTCACCGTATTGATCTGAGCTTAGACTTTACGTTTAGCGTTTTCTAAATTTCATCCACAATGTCTGCAAAAGGACAAAAAATGCACTTACCGGCCTAAAGGTTCGCCTTGGATACACTGTAGGTTTAGACGAATACATTAATGATTCCAAGGGAACCAACTCATATTGCAGACGAAAACAATATTTTGGAGTTACTCCTCTTCGCAGATAAAAAAAATTGAATGGGCTTGCGTTAGAATATGTGGACGTGAAAAGAGCGACATCAATCGACAGGATTTCTCAAAAATACGTTGTGTCTATTATCAACCCACTGGTTACGAAGCTGTTTTTTTTTTCAGACAGTGCAGGTCATGATCAGACGTACAAAACGTTTTTTATCTTCTAACTGTGTTCTTGTTAAGAGGTAACAATTTACGCTTTTTCATATTTCAACGCCATCTTTTTTTTTTATCGAAAACCATTCAAGAGGCATTTAAGTGACAATAGTTTTTTTTATTATTTTAGTATCAGCTGTCAGGGTTATGTTTTTGTAAGATTCAATAAGTTATTGTAGGTGAAAGGCGAGAAGACATGCAGAAATGTGGATCTAATTTTCGTTACTTAGTTGTTATGCGCCGTCCATTTCCGGCTGAGGACGCTGACATGAGCAAAGAAAGCTTTTGTTATGGAAACAGTTTTTGATTCGCATAAATAAAAAGACTGTTGATATTGGACGGCGAAAAATGAAGGTCTAAAACGAATCTTTGCAGTCATGGGTTAAGCACGAAGATCGATTTCAAAGAACGTGTAGAGGATCAGGCAAGAGAGATCTTTACCACATGACAAAAGTGTCGACAAGTCATTGTCCAAATTGAAAGCATTTGTAGATGACAATTTCAGTGTGGACCAAATAATGGAATTTGTCTTTAATATGGTAGAAAAAAAAAAATGTGAGAAAAGGAAAAACTGCTGGTTACCAGCATTTTCTCCTTTTCCCACAATGTTTTCATCAGGCTTATTTCTCAGGCTTGTTAAAACTTGGGATTGTGTAGTAAAGAGCTAAACAAATTTTTCATTATCCGCCAATCTAACGTCGCAATGGTACCATCGGAAATAATTAAAGTAATCAAGTTTTTTTTTCCTTTTATAAAATGAAAATTCTGTTGAAATCGGCGTAAAGGAAGCAACCATACAAGCAAGATCCAATATAAGCCTATGCCAGAGTAAAAGTCGATTTCTCGGACACGCCGGAGCGATATCTAGGGCAAGGTTTTATCCACCGCCTACTCTAATGTCTCTCTGTTGTTATCAGAGATGAAAATACTGTTTTTGTTCTATATAGCTGAACTTTCCACTGAATTGCCGTAGAAAATAAACATATAAACAAACAAAAATAGATCTAAAATCTGCCTATGCAGTAAAAGAGGGCGATGTTCAATCACTCTTGAGCGATTCCTTACAGGATTCACACGCCAAATCTAACCTCCTAAAGTCGCTATCCGAAATAATTATACAGTTTTGGTTTTCTTTTATATATCTGAACATTCTGATGGTATCGAAGTTAAAAACAAACAAAAATGAAAGAAACAAAAACAATCTAACTCTTACGCTGCTAAGCGCGACTCACTCACCTTTTGCGGACAGTGTAGATCAAGATCAGACTGCACAGAACGTGCAGTCTGATCTTTGATCTACGCTGTCCGATAAGGAGATATCCCCCCTCCTCCATGACTTTAAAATAGCAATATTTAGGTTTTTAATATCGACTTGAAAGTTTTATTCAATTTAATTCGCAGGATAAGGACTAAAACCAGTCCATGCGGTACGATGGGATAAAGTTTCATGTCAGAGAAAATCTGTAACAGGATTTTATCACCCGCCCACTCGAACGTCTGTTTTTAGCTAGTCTATCGGAAATAATAAAACACTTTTTTTTGTTCTGTATCTGTTTTCTCATAACTGTGTGATGACCTCCAAGTAATAACTTTGAATGCTACGTGAAACAGAAAGTTAATTTAGTGGACTTTAAAAGATCAGACACTACAAAACATATTGAGAGTCTGATCATTGACTTAGACTGCCCATTGTTTCATCAGATATACTGCTTCAACATGTTGTAAAGTTTGAATGTCTCCGTCTGTGATTTTGTGGAAAGCGTAAAATCTGAATAGAACCTGTCTGATCTAAATTGTTAACCCTAAAGGTTCTGAGCGCGACTCACTGACCTTTTGTGGACCGAGTTGATTAAGATCAGACTGCACAGAACATGCAGTCTGATCTTGGATCTACACTGTCCGATAAGAAGATATTCTTTTTCTCCTAAAATAAGTTTGAAATAACATTATTCGGATTTTTATTTCAGGCTTGAAAGTTTTATTTAACTTTTTTAGCTGGATAAGGGTTAGTAATTTGTCAGTATATCGTTATACAAAATACCGTGCAACTTGAATACATTTCGTCCCTTTATTTCCCAACTAAAAATGAAGTGTAACTTAATTTCGAAAACGATTTTTACAGTATACACTTAGAAAACATCATTGAAAAACAGAACAGTCCACATATATCAATATTTTTATACATAGAGACTACACTGAATGCATCTTTATATTAGCCATGCTTTGTACAAAGGGGGCTCAGTGAATGTGGGAAAAGTATCGACTAATGTCAGCCTGCGCAGTCCGCGCAGGCTGACATGAGTCGAAACTTTTTGCTATTAATAAATTTTCTGCGTGGCAAAGGACCATTCTATCACCAGATCTAGTCGATTGTTAGACTAAAAAGATTTTATTGATCCATGGTTATATTAGGACTTTCTTTGTATCATGGATCAGGGAGATGAATCAAGCCCCCTTTTGCCAGAGCATGGCTTATATATTTTATATCGTTTGTGATACAAAGTCTGATTATGTTTATTAATTACTCTCTATGATTGATTGATTCCAGGAAGCCTTAAACCGTAGTCGCGCCATGGTGTGGGTGGTTCCAAAGGTTGGTCCCGCTTATCATGAATTTCGAACCCAAAACCTTTGGTATGAGAGGAAGTTTTTCTACCAATACACCACTGTCTCTCACAATACATCATTTGCTAGAAAGTTTTCGAGAAAAGTCGGCTACAAGACGAAGAAAAGCTGGTTGGCAAGAGATCGTGTAGAAAGTAGCCTGAAGGCATTAAAAGTACTTTTGTCTTCTTTTTTTGTCATAAATTAAGCAGTTTCAAACTTATTTTTGGACTTATTTCCGATTGAACTGTCCTCGGGACTTGTTTTGGGAGTACCGTTTTGAGAACCATCTTCTTACTGAGCAGATAAGATTTCAATTCCTTTACCCCTTTTAATACCATAGGCGAAAACAAGGGGCTGTTGCCGAAGGCAAAGATCGAGAACGCGCAGTCTGATCTTGGATCTATACCATCCGCTTGTTTAGTCAAGCCAATAAGATAAACATCCTTATAAGGTTCAGTGGAATGTATTTTGATACCTCGAAAGAGGTCGAGTTTATACATATTGTGCTAAAAGTGTTAACTCTTCATCAAGAGACAAACTTCTAGATTAGTAAACATTGAAAGCATTTGTAGACGACAAATTAAATGCGATCCAAAAACATATTTTTGATTTGGAAGGGTATAGACATTTTGAAAATAGGACAAAATGCTGATTATCAGCATTTTTTTTCTTTTTCCACAATGTTTCAAAAGGTTTTCTCCTCAAGGTTGTTAAAACCCGGGATTATGACTGCGGTAAAGGGTTAAACGCGATTTTTGTCTTTTTTTTGTGTGTGTGTGGGATGGGGTGTGTAAGAAATAGATCAATTTTCTTTTTCGTTAGCTTCTAATTCATATACGCCACAGTAAAATTACTAAAAATTATTTGGTCACATTGTGATTACTGACATGTTTTTGTATTGTTTTTTTTTAAAGAAAAAAAAGTTAACCCATATCCTGCTAAACAAGTGAAATGAAACTTTCAGACTGATAGTAAAACTCCGAATTTCGATATTTTAAAAGGTATATTCTGGGAGAGATATCTCCTTATCCGACAGTATAGATCCAAAATCCGACTGCACGTTCTATGCAGTCTGATTTTGATCTAAACTGTCCGCAAAAGGTCCCTGAGTCGCGTTTAGAAGGGCTAAAAGACGCTTAAATTAACAGTAGTTCGACAAAGCTCTCCGAGGATTGAAGACAGTCTTTACGACAGGACTCCTTCCTCTCCAAATGTTGAGTATCGTTTCGACTTTGTTGATGAGGGAAAGCAGTTTGTGGCGTGGAAACAACATTGTCCGTGGACAAAGTTAAATGGAACACAGAAAATGCATGGGTAGATACACTGGCTGCCGTGATATAGCTAATAGATCGTTGAAAGCGACGTGAAAGACCGAACAGAGAAGCACACGAGACAGAGCTCTACACCACAATCCACATCGTATGTATTGATTCAGGGTCGTGATTGAACTCCTTTGAGAGGAAATTGGAGAGTAATTGTACTAAATTAATTGTTTATTGTTCAATTCAGATCGTAAACTCGATTTTGCCACACAGTATCGAGATCTTTCTTTGTTCATGACGCTCGACCCTTTCCAAAACGATCCTTATGGTTTGTTTTAGGATCCTCAAGTAAGAAGGCTCTTGAAAACATTGTGGGAAAAGGAGAAAATGCTGGTTACCAGCATTTTCTCATTTTCCCACAATGTTTTCATTTATCAGTTGTCTGAATGTTACGCAAATTTTCTATTGTACAAATCTCTGAGGTAGGTATTGTTAGACCAGAGAGCCAAAAAAAAAGAGATCAGAATGCACATACGTGCAAGCTTATCATGGTTTATTCTCTTAGAAAATGAAGTCGCACCCTTACAGCGACTCAGAGCGCCAAATATACTCAAAACACATTTTTTGTTTAGAATAAAAGCCATAAGTCCAGTATCGAGGTTGCTTTTGTCTTCTATGTTTCGGTAAAGCTGGGTGTAGATCAAAGATCAGACCGCACGTATTGTGTAGTCTGATAGTGATCTATACAGGCTGCAAAGGTAACAAAAGTAGTTCAAGGCGCTTGACGGGTCATAAAATGAGGCAGAGTACCTTGTTGGTTTGTATCTATTTTAGTCGGCCATTGTGAATAACCCTTTGACTGGCTAAATGAATAAATTGACATATTCTTTCAGTTGAGAGAGACTCAAATATTGTAACTTCTTTAGTAATTGTGGCTAAAATATCTCAAAAGAAAAAGGACAGAGAAGATCAAAGATCAGACTGCACGTTCCGTGCAGTCTGATCTTTGATCCACACCGTCCGAAGAAACACAACGAATTGTTAACAGGGTGTTAAGAGTCACCATATTCTAGTTCTGTCTGTCTTTCCGGTCAGTGCACCGAGATGTTAGTATATTTAGCATGTTCCTATTCAGTGATGATAATATTCTTTTTTCAACAGACAATGAACTAATTGTTTTTATCACATAAAACCTCCTCCGGCAGTGTATTAAACCGATGACTTATTTTTGATAATACACTAGTGTATAATAGTTTTTTGGGTCCCGGTTTTGATCAATTTTCAGTCATGAGCGCGTGAAGCCAGAGAAACCAACCACAGCATGCGCGGGAATTTGTACTGCTACTCCGTTTCATGGAAAAATGACGTCATTGTTGCTAAGACGTATCCGCGTGGAAAGTTTTTGCTTTTTATGTTTGATAAAAACCAAGAAATGCAGCGAAAGTCTCTAAAAATCAATGTTATTTCGGAAGTAGGTGGACTTAACCCCTTTATAAACTATTTCATTCTTCTGTCGGTGTAAATGTCAAAGAGCTATATTTACTTGTGTATATACACATTTGAAACCAAACTACAACTGTAAACATGGACCCGTGAACGGTATAGAGGCTAAGGTGATGATGCAGGAGATTTTTCTGTCTGTCATTCGTTTTATGTGATAAATAGAATCTCACATTCGTGTTTATATATTATGATTGTTATCAAACTCGTTGACTAAAATGTATTTGACGCTCGCCAAGGCTCGCGTCATACAATTTTAATCAACTCGTTTGATAAAAATGATAATACATAAACACTCATGTAAGATCCTCTATATACAATGTAATTCCCAAAATAACAAAACATAGCCACGAACACTTACTTAACACAGTATTAAGTTTGTTTATTTTTCTGTTTGTTAGTTGTTTGTTTATTTGATTGGTTCGTGGGATGGCTTATTGTTTTAATCGGCTCGTTCGTATGTTCGTTTAATTTTAACGCCGTTCCCGTCATTATTTTATTATTTCATCGATATTTTATGTCAGCGGCCACTGTAGCTTCCCATGCGTTTCTCGAGCATTTTTTAGATGTCCTTTGAAAAACATTCTTCATAAGCAAATTGCTGCTTTCCCAAATATACATTATCGAAACAGTGATCAGGCGAGAGAAGGATGGACCCTGTCGCAATGACTATCATCAGTCCTTGGGAAGAAATTGACCGATGGTGGGAACCGAGTCATTGGCTGCCCCCCCCGCATTTCAAGCCTGGGGTCTTCTCTTGTCGACGATAGTCATTTTGGATAGTCATTGGACAGAACCACAGCAGAACCTCATCAAAGTGCTTGCTGAACCCGAGAACGACATGAACAAGTGAACCACAGCCTTATATACTATTTCATAAGTGTACGTATTTATCCTGTTAACTGACAAGCGGGCCACTCCGTGACAAACGCGGTGAGAAATGTTGCGGTAAAGATATCATGATGATTTGAAAACTATACCTGTAGGCGAATAAAAACCATCAAATTTTGTTCAGATATTTTAAAAAATACCTTCAAAACAAAATTTGATAATATGCCCCCTTAACCCTTTCCAACACAATCCTGACCTTAAACGACCCTGAGAAAGAGAGCTTTTGAAAAATTTGTGGGTATAGGAGAAAATGCTGGCAATCAGAAAATAAAATTTGGACTTGTCCAGATTGAAAGAAATATCCGACCCCCCCCCCCCCAAAAAAAAAAAAATCAAAAAAAAAAAAAATGAATTATAGCTGAAGTGGAGGGATCTGTTTTGAATTGGTTGAAAATATTGCGGAAAAATGCGGGTTACTAGCATTTTTTTTTAGTTTTTTCAACAATCTTCTCAAAATCCCAGTGTCGTTTAAACTCGGCACTGTATGATAAAGAATTCATTTAAAATATGACTTTAAGGATTCAATTTCAGCTGGTTTGAGAGAGAGTGAAAAGTTCTAATCACGGGCTAAGGCCCTAGTTTCATTCACATTCGAGCTACCGAAGGATCATTGTATATAGAATGTGCAGCCTGATATGTGAATCTACACTGTTCGACAAGGTGAACTTTTTTACGGCTTACCTATATTGAAATCTCAACCTTTCGCTCTTATCTATCTACTGGAAATTTTCATTTATTCCTTTACTAAACAATCACACGTTTAGCGACCCTGACGAAGAGGCCTTTTTGAAAATATTGTTTGAAAAGGAGAAAATGCCGGTTACCCTTTGAAAGACAAACCCAATCATTTGAGTCCCATTTATTTTGTTGTCTGCAAATGTTTTCAATTTGGATAAGTCTAAAAAAAATGCTGGTTATCCTTTCAAAGACAAACCCAATCATTTGAGTACCATTAATTTTATTCTGTTGTCTGCACATAGTTTCAATCTGGAAACGTCTAAACATTTTCTGTTTGGTAAAGAGTTATTTTATTTAATAAGTTACAGGGTAACCTCTTTACCACAGAATCCCGTATTTTAACGACTCAAAGTAAGAAAGCTTTTGAAAACATTTTGGGAAAAGGAGAAAATGCTGGTCACCAGCATTTTCTCCTTTTCCCAAAATGTTTTTTTCTCCTTTAACTCTTTACCCAACGAAAAAATTGTAGACTAGTCCAAATTTAAAGCATTTACAGACGTAAAAATTTAGGTGACCCAAGAATTGAAATTTGCTTTTGGTAGGGTAGAAAACATAGTGGGAAAAAGGAGAAAGTGCTGGTTATCAGCATTTTTTCCTTTCCCACAATGTTTCCAGAAGCCTTCTTTGTAAGGGAAGTTAAAACTCAGGATTGTGTGGTAAAGAATTAAGGACAATTTCAGCCATTTGATACACACTGAACTTGTCGTGAGGTAATGCTTTTAGTTTGGACAATGCCTAAAATTTTGTCTTGTGGTAAAGAGTAAACTCTTATCCTGCTAAATAACTGAAATGAAACTTTCAAGTCGATAGTAAAAAACAAATTATTACTACTTCAAAGTTATTTTTGGGGGGAAGATATCTCCTTATCGGACAGTGTAGATCCAAGATCAGACTGCACGTTCTGTGCAGTCTGATCTTGATCTACAGTGTCCGCAAAAGGTCAGTGACTCGCGCTTAGCAGTCAAAGGGTTAACACTTGTTGGTCTCCAGTGAAACTCATCGTCGTGCGGTTGATATCGCGAAACTGGTTCGGGAAGGCATTATCAAAGATCTCTACTGTATTTCAGCGTAGATTTTATCGATTAACTCGCTTGGTCGCATTATTGGGCTTTGGGAAAAATGAAAAGAAGAACCATTGTCAACACCACCTGATAAACATATGTCATCTGTGATAAGCCATATAGGCTTTTCAATATTTGTTCTGATTGTTGGATTTGGAAGACTTCGATGGAATTAATTTGCTGATGGAGATATAGGTCAGTTGAAATATTTTTGGTTATGATTTTTTTTCAACCCATTTTACTCTTAAATGTATAATTTCATTTACGATTAAAACTGTTAATATGACAATGTGGGAACGTAGAGAATACCTCTAACGCCTGTTTCAATAGAAATAGTATCGTTACAGAGAAAAATATGCAAATTTAGATTAGGCACTGCTATTTGACTCCTCTGATCTAACGTCACAACTTTTGCACAGACAAAAGATTTTATTAGTTTATTTCTGTTTTTTGCTAGGGCCATTTTCAAAATTACATCACTTATATCGTGGTAGCCATTGCAGCTATCCATGTTTTAATGAATTAACTCTGCATTTCATTTTAAAGCATTAACTTATTGTGTTAGATGAACCTTTGTCCTCCTCATATAGAGATACCATCGGCACCCACCTTTGTTTCGGAATGAATTATTAGTTACAAATATGCACAATAGAACTGTAGAAAATAATTTTGTGTTGGACAGTGTGCACCAAAATCGGACACGCAGTCTGATCTTGATCTGCACTTTACGTAAAGGACGTCAGAGGTCGAGAATAGCAGAATACATCTTTTATAATATTTAGTTCATAATTCTATTACGGTCTTTCCCAAATTTATCTAAAACTTATCAGAAGTAATGCATAAAATCGAATTTGAAGAGAAAGTTGTTTTCACTTTTTTTTTTCAAATGATATGGGAAACATTGTGACAAAAGGTGCAAATACTTGAAATAAACCAACTATCAGCGCCTACTTCCCGACAACGTTTTTCAGACAGCGTAATGCAGGGACATAAAACTTTTTATTGGAATGTGATGGTTATAAGTTGTGGTTTAGTACATTCCAAGAAATCTGTCGGAATACAAATTAATGCGAATGACAGAAATAAGATCAGGAATGAGAAAAGCAGAATCAGTATTTTTTAATGCCCGCATAAGAACTGCTGTGTCTTATTTTCCATCTTCGCATACTCTCAGGAAAATATCGTTAATTTCGATGTATATACATGTATGTATTCAAAGTATCACATATCCGAAAGAATGCGATTTTACTGTAAAGTTTTAATATTGTCGTAGCTACAACTCAATAAGTCTCTGAACGAAAAAATATGAACCATGATCTGTGAATTGGGGGCTTAATGCATCTGAAGAAGAAAAAAAAAAAAAAGTATCGACCCATGTCAGCCTGCGTAGTCCGCGCAGGCTGACAAGGATCGAAACTTTTTTCTATATGTAAATTTTCTACATTTCCAGGGACTATTTTTCCTCCTGATTCTGCCAGTCGTTAGACTGAATGGGTTTTACAGGTTCTTATTTAAGTGAAAACTTGCTTATTACACCGCATCACGAAGATGGACTAAACCCCTTTTTGTCAGAGCATGGTTCATGTCATGTGTTAACACGATCTCTTCCGGTGTCTGAACATCGCAATCCATTAAAACTCATACAGATTTTTTTTTTTTAAACTTAAAGACTTAGCATACAGTAGCGAATGGTATAGAATTAAGATCAAACGGCATGTTCTGTGCAATCTGATCCCAATCTATGCTGAACCGCAAAAACCCTCTTTTTCACCTATGGTTGAAAGGGTTAATTCTGATGAATTGTTTGACACCCGATTCGTTCCTGTATCAATTTGTGTTACTTCATTCCCGGGGTGAAACGCAGGATAGGGCTATTTATGTACGAAGTCTATCTAATTACAATGACAAAATTAATCTGGAACCGTATTCACCAGCCATTCTTTAGAACATTTTACTGTATTCTTATTTTCATGAATTTTCTAAATTTGAAAGTACATTAGCTTTCGATTGGCTAAAGTAAATGATTTAGCTTATCAGAAGTTGTGTTAATATCAAAATCCAGAAATGATCTTGGAATGTTCTTAAGAATGGTTGGTGAATTTAGACCCTGGGGTCGTTGAAATTCATTTAGGACTTATTTTTGTTGAAATACGATGAAGCAGTTAACTGGTACAAAATAATCAAGAAAATCGTAATCTGTCTGTTCGTCTGTCTGTCTGTCTGTCTGTAATCACGATTCTCATTTTTCCTTTTCCGGTTTGAAAATTTCAACAAGAAACTGAATATCTGTTCAGCGATGTATCAGGTGCAAACTTCGACACAAATATCTCAAATTATTAATTAAACTTTGTAGAGCAGTGACTTTCATTATCTGACCACGGTCTACGTACAAATTCCCCGGAGTGACGGGTGACCCGATACCTTATCATGTAAACTCATTATTTACCCCCTGAAGACTAACTGTAAGCGTCTGTCGTCAGATAACTATGGAAAACATTGAGACAAAAGGAGAAATTGCTCGTAACGAGCAATTTCTCCTTTTTTCACAATGTTTTGACTTGTACTCGTATACTAAGCATTAACATGAGTTGATAATTCATTGTATAGAAGGAAGTAGCTGAAAAATGCTTCAACTTGCAATTGGTTTGTTTGAATGATTAGTTTATTTTATTTGAACGTTCGGTGTGCAACCACATTTATAACATTATTTGACTTTTTAGTTTTGAAACAGTGGCCATCACACCAATCCATGCTTTCCTGTGGGTTTTTATTTTTACTATTACTTAGCATGGTTTAGTCTTTGAAAGCCCCTAGCTGCTTTCCTGCATGAACGTCGTAGAAACACTTTTCAGGGGTGAGAGAGGAATGAATCATGTTACAATGACTATCATCAAACCTCGGAAAGAATTCGGCCGAGCTTCGAATCGAGCCAGCGACCCCTGGGTTTTAAGCCTTGTTCGTGACTGAGTTACCGGACTCAGCCTCAACAGGCAATAATTAACACTCATCCGTAAAGCCTATTTTCAGATATAAAACGAGCTAGTACAAATGACATTAAAAAGCAATCGAAGAACGTAACCCGTTCAGAAGCTGCTTTAAAGTGGCTTCTAGTAGGAATGTAACAGAAATTTGTGCCATAAAAATAATCGACGAGCCCCGGTTGCACAGTCGGTAGCGTACAGGACTTGAGAACAAAGGTCGCTGGTTCGAATCCCCAGCTCGGTCAATTTCTTTCCGAGGATTGATGACAATCATTGCTTCAGAATGAATGTATCTCTCACTGCTGATCATTGTTTCGACAATGGCTATGTGGGAAAGCAGCCAGTGGCTTGTGAAAAATATTTTGCGTAGTACAGGTAACAGAAACTCTGGAAAAGCATGGATAGGGCCACTTGCCGCCGCGATATAACTGAAATTAATGTCGAGAGCAGCGTTAAACATAAATCAATCAATCAATCAATCAGTCATAATGAAAATAATCATTAAGCATTTGATTCGATATTATTTTCAGATATATTATTTCTTCGTTTGAAACACTTTACAAACACTGCCGAGTTTTAACGACCCCGAAAAAGTAAGCATGAACGACTTTAACCCTTAAGCTACAAAATAAACGAATAGAAAATTTCCAGAGAATAGCAAAAACCCAAATATTGCCAATTCACAGCTGATTTCCCAGGGAAAAATACCGTATCGGAAAGTCCGGATCAAGATCAGACTGCACGTTTTGTGCAGTCTGATCTTGATCCACACTGTCCGCAAAAGCGCACCCAGTCGCGCTAAGCAGCCTAAGGGATTCCAAGTTTGTCCTCTGATACAGACTTGTCTTCGTAAACAAAGGTCAGGCTGTACTAAACGGTCATGACTGTTGAAAATAGGGTGAAATACCCGGATACGCCGTAAAAAAGAAAACAACCAAATCCGGGTCAATACGTAACCCTTTATCACAAAATTCCGTGGTTTAACGACCCTGCGGATGAAGGCTTTCAGGAATATAGTGGGAAATTGAAAACATTCTGGTAAACAGCATTTTCTTCCTTTTCTACAATGTTTTCTCCCTACTTAAAGAAAAATCCCATAGTTTAAACCATGGTGTATTTGTCGTCTGGTAGTGCTTTCAATCGAGACAAGTTATGTACATGTAAGTTACCGATTGTGCAATCAGGCTCGTCCATGCTATGAAGTAGCAATCGCATCGCTGATTTGTTTATTTGATTTGTGTTTTGCTCCTTTTTCAATATCCTATGAGCCATGCTCTGTGAAAAGGGGGCTTAATGCATCTGCGAAAAATATCGACCCAGGTCAGCCTGCGCAGTCTGCGCAGGCTGACCTGGGCCGACACTTTTCGCTATCGGTTAGTTTTCTGTATGTCCAAGGCACAGTCTACCTCAAGATTAAGTCGGTTATTGAAAAGAGTGGTCATTATGGATCCATGATTACGTGATGGCTTGATTGGTATCACGCATGACGGAGATGCACTAAGCCTCCTTTTGTTGGAGCATGGCCCATTTAATTTCTATCGACACGACCAAAACATCGATCCATGCTTTCTTGGATTTTCTATTATGGGTAATTGCACAATACTCTTCCAAAACCGTAGGATTGCATTTCCACATGACCATCGTCGAAACACTGATCCCCGTGAGAGAGGAAAGAATTCTGAGGTAATGACCTACCATCAGTTCTAGGCAAGATATTGGTCGAGCTGTTGATTTCATCCAGCGATCCTTCTCACTGCCACTTGTTGTACGCTACGTACCGGTACCTGACCAACTGAAAGATGATGATGATGACTTTGTAGGATTAAGGTCCCTCCGTGCTCTAGGCATATATGGTATGGACCATTAGAGAGAAAGAATCGGATACAATGAAATCTGGGTACAAGCCCCTAGCTCTTCTTCGAGTAGACCTCCTTGGTTCTGTCACGTGCCTAGTGTAAAGCACCGATACACGCGAGGCTACCTCTTGGTTCCAAACCAGTTCACCTCTAGTTGGGTGGGAAATACAAGGTGTCTCAGAAAGGTCCTGGTTGGGCCGGGTATCGAACCTCGGACCTCAGGATTGATAGTCCAGCGTTTTACCACTGCACTACCGGTCCACCCCAGAATTCTGAGGTAATGACCTACCATCAGTTCTAGGCAAGATATTGGTCGAGCTGTTGATTTCATCCAGCGACCCCTCTCACTCCCACTTGTTGTACGCTACGTACCGGTACCTGACCAACTGAAAGATAACGCAAAACGAAACAAATTAATGAAACTTCCAGAAAAGCGACCTCAGCTTGACGCTGTTCAACATGGAGATGTTGAAAGTAATCAACACATACTTCAGCTCCACTTGAAAATTGACCAATGATTAGACCTCTACATCATTTATATAATGGGTCTATTGATTACGGACTACGTAGCCAAGAAGTTTTATTACAATCCAATTCGTTCATTGATTTTCGATAAACGTTTCTGCAGCTTGTTGGTAATGTCGTCAGAAATAGATCAGTGGCACAGATATATTTAACCGAAGGCTTTTTTGCTTCTTTGCCATAATAATTTCGCGATAAGTATACCTATTCTCTGTCCGTTCGGTTGTTCGTCCGTTCGTCCCCCTGTCCGATCTTCTGCCCGACTGTCTTGGCGTCTAACTTGCTGTCTTATTTACAAAACAATCAGCGATATCACCAATGCACTGCCACCAACAAAGTCAATTAGATACGTTGCAGGAATAAAATCTATTAATTTTCATATTGTTTTAAATGAAAAGTCATGTAAGTAGATAACTATCGTTTGAATTATCTTCAGCCGACAAAGCAGCGTGACAAGTAGCAACAATAAAATACCAATTTTGAGCGATTCCACAGTCTATGACCACCTTTTCAAAAACGTTCTGTACCAATGGCGTCAAGTGACGTAGCGATCCACATTAATAAAATCATTCTAAATTCTTTTCTAATCTCTCAATTCTCAGGGCTAGTCATGTGATTAGCTGAAACATAACGTGACTGACTGAAACATAACATGATCGAATGAAACTTAACGTGATTAACCGAGACATAACGTGATTGACTTAGACATAACGTGATTAACTTAGACATAAAGCAATTGAATTAGACGTAATATGATTTTTTTAGACATAATGTGATTGACTGAGACATAACATGATTGACAGAGACATAACGTGATTGACTGAGACTTAACGTCTAAGCCAAATGGATGGCTTGTCTTGGAGTTTTGGGATTTTGTTGGTGAAAAAAGGCACTTGCTTGACGTAAAGAACGTGATTCGTCAAACCAGAGATAGGGTGAATAAGTTGGTAAAACACATTTCTGAAGGTCAGAATGAGAACCAAGAATCCTATCTCTGTATTTTTTGGCAGTTATACAGCAAGAACAACGTTTCCGTTTGTCTTTCCTTTTCTCTGTGCCCAAATTCCAGGTTTCGTATTCACCTACCATTTTTGTCTTTGTCTTATTCTCCAAGATTTTCTAAATTTGAAAGTACCAAACGGTTCAGCCAATCAGAAGATGTGAAACTGTCAAATTTAGAAAATTCTGGCGATTAAGACAAAGAATGTTCTTAAGAATGGCTGATGAATACGGGTCCTCATCTCTTTGCAAGTTTCTTTTGTCGGTTTTATTTTCCAAACTTCATTATTAAATGTAAACCGTCATAGAAATTATGGCGAAATAGTCGTCTTTCAAAGGTTTTCTGTCACGTGACGTGTTATAGTTCATGTGCACCTTTCTCTCTTTTTAGCTATAATATTATTACTAAGTCTCCCTACATAAGTTTGGATGTCAAAAGCAAAACACGGGCCTGTATTTAGCAAGCGTTCTTCATAACATTCTTTGTCAACTTCTTAGAACTTTCTAAATCTGAAATTAACGCATTTTTTTTTTTTTTTTTGATGGGCTAATCCATTCTTTGAGCACATGTTCATCTTCTCTCTGACATTCTTCATTACTTACTCTTTGCAACTTTAGGCGCATGCATCTTTAACCTTCAACGTATCGTATGGTAAACGGATAAATATTGCTAAATAATGTAGAACATCAGCAATAGTTAGGTTTGACGTGTGCAGTAGATGTCCATGGATATTTACCTGTACTTTTCTGTGCATATTTTGTAGCCTTCTCCTTTGATCTTAAAAGTTCAGTGTCCCTATTTAATTTCAAACGTGATCGACAAGTTTGAAGAGAGCATTATATTTCCGTGGCTTTTATAAACGAACGTTTCTGTTTACCGCTGCCATGTCTGTGCTTAGGTCTAGATTGTTCCGATTCCCAGAACAACTTTGAACTTCAAGCCGTTATCGGGTTTTCACGGTTTCAATTCATGTGCTATCCTGTACACGTTTTCAACGCTTGTGTGAAGGTCTTTGTTGTTCAGACCATGGGTTTGGTGTGAAACTTTATAGGATTGTATGGGAACGATATTCAATTTCCATGGTTTCAATTTATCTAAAGACATGTACTGTTGCTTATGCTTAGTATGTGCCTCTGTGAAGATCTTTGATTTTTAAGCTGAATAAAACTAGATTTTTTCTATTGACAGTTAATACTTCTTAGGGAAAAATCATTAGGACGTGACTGTTTAATATTTCTAGGAAGAAAACAAAATCTTGTTTGCCAATGCTGGGACTCCCACCTTTGGTCCTAAAAAAACATAATCTTGTGTTTCCATCGACTGAGCTATTCGGGCAACCATCTACCTGGCGTGTTCAAACCTTTATCAAACAAGCCCGTAGTTTAAAGATCCTGATGTGGAATGTTTCTTTTGAAAACACTGTGTGAAAAGGAGAAAATGCTGGTAACCAGCAATTTCTCCTTTACGCATTTTTTTTTTTTTTTTTTTTTTTCATTTTAAAGCCAGAAGCCATCTATTGATCTATATTCAATTTGTCGTCTTCAAATACTTTCAGTTCGATAGGGTCTAAATTTTGTCGTTTGTTAAAGGGTTTGTATCTCTATTCCTTGTTATACATTAATGGTTGCCGTGTCACAAAGGGGATAAGAAAGTTTATGGAGAAAATAGATAATAAATGGAAAGTTTCTCGTGTTTTCTACATTTATGTCTATCCATATCTTAGTTTTAAAGCAAACTTTGCAGGCCATGAGGCCAATAACCATCAACCGTAATTTTTCCTCAAGATTTTCTAAGTAACTAGCAAACCGAAAATGTGGTCGCATGCCACTTTGGGGCTCTTTGTACAACGTCCGGCTTTTTGGAAATGAACAACCCAGTACATGTATTCTATTATCAAGTTATCAGTTGACGTAAAGTTCTGCTCCACTTTTTTTAGCTCAACTGGCCAAATGTCAGAGAGCCTATGTCTCTGTCTTGGTTCAATGCGCCCATGCGTCCGTGTGGGCTCCGTACATATTCTCTGAAACAGGCCATCTAATTTTGACCAAACTTCACAGAAATGATCCTGGTATAGTCCTCTTCATAGTTTCTTGAAAAAGTTTGATTATTGTAAAATTCTAGTTGCCATGGTAACAAAACTGAAAAGTATTGAAAGTCTTTGAAAATCTTCTTGTCTGCAGTTAGAAGGGCTAGGGCTACCAAAATTGGCATGATGATATCCAGTGGACCTCTACCAAGTTTCTTCAACTGACAGCCCTTGGATCAAAATTAGCGGGGTCTCGGGGTGGGGGGGGGGACGGTTTCACAAGCTTGCTTAGCTAGTGAAAACATTAAAAACCTCGTTCCTAACAATGAGAACTAGGGATACCAAATGTGTCGTGAAACTTCATTTAACTGACCTCTACCATGTTTCTTCAAATTATAGCCTTGGGATCAAAATTGGTCCCATCTCGGTGGATACAAGTTTGACAGGGGCTTACATATTGAAATCTTCGAAAATCTTCTCGTTCATAAGCATTAGTACTAGAGCTTCCAAATTTTGCATGTAGCTTTATCAAGTGGACCTCTAGCAAGATTGTTCCAATTATATCCCTAGGGTCAAAATTGGCCCACAAGTCACAAGTTTTACATTTGTTTCCATAGAGGAATCTTTAAAAATCTCCTAGTTCCTAACCATAGGACCTAAGGCTACCAAGTTTTGCAAGTATATTCATCTAAGTGAACTTTACCAAGGTTGTTCAACTCGAAGCCCTGGTGTCAAAATTGACAGCAACATGTGGGCAATAAACTTATCATTGTGCTTATGTATATTGAAAATTTTCAAAATCGTTTTGCTCGTAACCATTAATCCTTTGGCTACCAAATTTGGCACATAGCTTTATCTTGTGGATCAATTCCAAATTTGTTCAAACTTTAACGCTGGGATTGAAACTGGCAGCAGCTTGGGGTTTGATACTGAGGAAACGTTGAAAATCTTCTAGTTTATAACCATACGATCATACCATACGGCATAGACGTGTATTATTATTATCTTGTGAACCTCTACCAGGATTCAAGTAATTATAGCCATTTCGTCAAAAATCGCCTCGCCCTAGGGTCACAACTTTCAAACGGGCTTTTATATCGAAAACTGAAAATTGTCTCGTTCACATCACTTGGCCTAGAAGTGTAATGTTTAGTACATGTGTATGTTTGGTTTGTTTTTATGAGACAGTGGAGCGATACAAGGCCATCATGGCCCTCTTATTACAACCATGTGTTGATCTCCCAAAGGGTTCTGTATGCACTGGATGTGTTTTAAATACCGACTGGAATGTATGCAACCTACAAAATGTTGTGATAATGGAAACATTGCTTGTTCGAAAACGGACCTGTCGTTCCTTTTAACGACGACTGCTTAAAGATGTACCCAGTGGATCAAATTTGCGAAAAGAAAGAGAAAAATTGACAGAAAGGAATATAGTTTCCTGGGATTAATTGAACTAGGCATGAACCTGGTATCGTGTTACTGTGGTTTCCATTCGTGTGACCCTCTGCTCACGTTTTCTACGTTTGTGTGTAGGTTTGTATTGCCTTGTTTCTCTGTATTACGTATAATTTCACAAGGACACGGTCTCACTGAGCCGAACTAGAGATCAGTAATGTTTCACGATTAACCCTGATGCTGCTAAGCGCCACTCAGGGAGGTTTTGTGGACAATGTACGAGGGGTGATCAGAAAGAACGCGGACCAGTGCCTTTATCGGAATATTGTTATAAAAATCAACTTGGAATGTTTACTGTTTTTCAAAGTAACCTCCTTTGTGTTCTATGCACTTATTCATTCTTGATTCCCATGCGCGAAACACGTGCGCGAGCCCGTCACGTGACATCACTCTCAACGACCCGGTCATGGCATGGGTTAGCTCCTCTCTGCTCTCGTAGCGCGTGCCACGTAGAGAATCTTTCAAAACAGGAAATAGCCAAAAGTCACATGGGGCCAGGTCTGGACTATAGGCAGGATGGTCTAATGTTTCTATGTTTAGTTTTTTCAAAACTTCCTGTACAAGTTTGGCTTTGTGAGCGGGAGCATTATCTTGATGTAAAATGACGCCTCTCCATAGAAGTTCCGGCTGTTTTTTTCGGATGGCCTGTATTAAATTCATTCGAATAATGCTGGCATAATACTCGGCATTGACTGTAGTATGTATAGGTACAACATGATTTAGAAGAAAACGTTGAGAAGAGAAAAACATGATGCACATAACTTTACCAACAGACTTAGAAAGTTTGGCTTTAACAGGGGACGGCGATGTTGGATGTTTCCATACACTGCTTTGTTGTTTAGATTCGGGCTCGTAAAAGTGTACCCATGTTTCATCGCATGTCACAATACGATCAGTAAAGTTTGATCCTTCTTTCCTAATGGGTTCTAAAATTTCAGAACAAATTTCGACCCTAACCCCCATTTGCTCGGGCGTCAGTAGCCGAGGCACCCACCTTGCACAAACACGCGACATTCCAAGTTTGTCAGTTAAAATCTCCTGTGCACTTCCATAGGAAATGCTAAATGTGTCAGCTATTTCCCTGACAGTAACTCGACGATCTTGCTTTACATGCTGCTGCACATCCGCGATAGTTTTGTCCGTTACTGATGTTGATGGACGGCCAGATTTAGGGTCATTTTCAACGGTTTCGCGTCCTTCTCTAAATCGTCCAATCCATTTACAAATACTGGTTTTCTTAAGTGCTGAGTCCCCATAAACTTTATCTAAATCGGCCTTAATTTCCGATGAAGACTTTCCGAGTTTAACGTAAAACTTTATAATTACTCTCTGCTCAAATAAAACGTCATCCGACATTGTGAACCGCTAACGCAGTATGTGATGTCATTGAAATGACGTCACTCTTTTCTTATTTGCCTATGACGTCATTTAAACGCTTGAGTAAGTAACCAGGTAATTAATGTTCATCTGTGCAAATTTTTGTTATCTTAAGTAAAGTAGTTTTTGAAATAATCGGGTGGTCCGCGTTCTTTCTGATCACCCCACGTATTGGCAGTCTGTTCTTGGATCTAGACTGTCCGATAAGGAGATGTTTCCCTCAAAAAGATAACTCTGAAAGAGCAATATTTTGGTTTTTACTATTGGCAGGAAAGTTTCATTCAAATCCTTTAGCAGGTTAACTTTTTACCAAAAGAAATGTCGTCTCGTTTGTGTTACATGAAAAGCTATACGAAACATCTACGCTAAATACCGCTCGATCACGGCTTTTATCACGAATCGCCAAGTGACAAACTGCTTGACAAGGTTGGGTGCTGCTTATCAAAGGGACCGTAAGGCTAACGAACCTGGCAGCTCAATCGCTAAAGTACTTCGTTTGTAATCCAGTTGTCTTGATGTCGCATCCCAGCTCGCGTTTCGAGGATTGACGATTATCACAGTAATTAGATTCATTATAATGACAACTCGCACAGCTGAATATTGTTTCAGCGAACAGGTTTTCTTGGAAAGACTGGGAGATATTGTTGACCGAATTACTAGTAAGTTAGCAGGAACGTATGTTTATGCGCACTGGCCGCCACGATATGACAGAAAAAGAAGGTTAAACACAGAATTGTACACGAAACAAACAAAATAATGAACCACTAGGATAAACTAAAATTAAGACATGAGCTCTACTTTATTTGCCTGTCCGGTTTTCTGACGGGCAAGTTAATTGGCGATGCACAGACGGATTAGTCGCGGAGGCGACAAGGTCACATCAATGCAAAAGCGATAGCGGTGCTGTCCTGCAATAATTTAGGTCAGTTCGGCTGCATAGTGGAGGTTTTGAGAGCTAATTTTTCTCACAAGCAGCGAATCTGTGGTTTCATATGGGAAACGAAGTCATAGAGAATATCATGCTTGTTTTCGAGTGTATTCTTTATTCGTAGCAATGCTGAAGGTGCCATAAAATGAGTCGACGAAATTGAGGGGATTAAAAATAAGGGGACATGGGACGTTATAATTGACCTGCAACATGCGAAAAGGGGCATTCGGACAATTGCGTAAAGTGTCGTCTCGGATCAGTCCGCGCAGGCTAATCCGAGACGGCACTTTACGTCTACATTAGATTTTGTGCTACAGTAGACTTGCGCAAAACAGAAAATTGCATAAAAACGGAAAGTGTGGTTTCGGATTAGCCTGCACGGACTGCGCAGGCTGATCCGAGACGACACTTTACGCTAATGTCCGAATGCCCCTTTTCGCGTGTTGCAGGCTATATAAGAAACTTCAAAATGATATTAGCCATGCTCTGTGAAAAGGGGGCTCAATGCATCTACAAAAACTATCGACTCAGGTCAGCCCGCGCAGTCCGCGCAAGCTTACCTCGGTCGAATCTTTTTGCTGTCACTCAATTTTCTGCGTGTCGAAGGACCAGTCTACCTTATGTTTCGGTCTATGTGAGTCAAAGTGTAATTTTTAGATCCATAATCATGAGATAACTTGCTTGGTGTAATGCATCACGGAGATGCATGTAACCCCCATTTGCCAGTCCATGGCTCGTATATACATGTAGCAGACGGAGTGGGTGTCTCGTTTTACAAGGCACTGACGGACCCAGGGGTAATGCTACAGGAACCAGGGGAGATAATAAAAAAAAAACACACAAATACTCTCTAAAATGAGAGAAATTTCGTTGTGATATAGCTGAAATTTTGCTGAAAAGACATTTTTGAAATAAGCAAACAAAAAGACAAAGAATGGAACATTTACAGAGCCAGTTTTAACTATTTCCCCGTGAAGTCCAAAAACACTCGTTCATATTGAAAGCAATTACAGACAAAAAATTCAATATGGTACTTATAAATGATGGGATTTGTCTTTGAAAGGCTATAAAAAAAAAGTGCGAGAAAAAGGAGAAAAAATGTTGTTTATCAGCATGGTCACTTTTTCTTTTCACAGATTGCTTACAAAGACCTTCCCCATGTTCGTTAAAAAGTATTGGCTGTTTGGTAAAGCGTTAAACTTTCTTGTATCTAACAAGATATTGGACAGTGTAGATCCAAGATCAGACTGCACGTTCTGTGCAGTCTGATCTTTGATCTACCCTGTACGCAAAAGCAACTTTAGGTATGCCTGTCACATGAAAGGATTAATATACCCCCGCGCTGCCATAGCAACAAGTACTTTTTTTTATCTCACAAAACGTATGGAACAAGACGAAATGACAATAATTGACTTACGCCTACTCGCTGTGTACAGTGCTTCTCACTCCTAGTGAAAACAGTTCACAAGTCTGGTTCCCAAATATTTAACGCAAACGTATAGCTGTAGAAAAAAAAAGGGAAAACATATATGTGTAAAGAAATAGACGTCATTTTAAGATTTAATGAAATTTCTGTTATTCAAACAGTAATGTGAAATACGTAAGTGCTATAAGAGAAATTAAGTTGTTTGTTCTCTTTATATCCTCTGGAAACGAAAAACCTAAACTACATGAAAAAACGTATAACAACAGTTTCTACATTTTTATTTTCTTCATAAATTTCTCTTTTATGTATATCCTTATCTTTACTAACTGAAATGAAAAACAGTACAGAGTAATACAGAGAAATAGCATTCATTCGAAATTGTGGCATATGTATAGGTCGATTTTATAGCCGACAAGCCTTATAGTTATTCCGAAAAGTATTTCAATGAAAAAAAACGCTAGATATTCCAAACTGAACGAGTTATAATACTCTGATTAGGTGACTCACTGTCAAAAGAAAAAGGCCCGAAGTAATGAAATACATTGTATGTTACAGTGAAACTATAACCTTGTAAAAAATACTTCAAAAGTATATTTATCATTTTTATAATTTTGTTAATTTCACAACGATAAAGTTACCAACTCCGAGGGTATGTATAGCCTAATATTGATCTACAGCGTCTAGTAAAGCTACTTTGATTGCCCACGATAGTAAGAAATTAAAGTCCCAAACAAAATTCACATAAGTGAGATTTCGCTCAATAAGAACTTTTGAGAACTTCAGGTAAATAAATACTGTGCATCGCCAAGTCTTTTATAAGAGCTTCCCCCACCCACTTACCTACCGATGCATTTGCTGTACAACAATGCATAAATGGACACGTTTTGGTTAATTTTCCATAAAGGCTGTTAATTATCTTACGGGGGATAGTGCAAGATACAGGATGGAACCCAACCTAAGTTACGCCTGGCTCTTTATCGGTGTATAGCACCATCACACAGGATCTCGGTTTAACGTCCCATCTGAAAGACATTTAGTAATTTTAGGTTGCAAGCCGTTGGGCTCCCGGGCTCGAATCTACATCCTCAAGTGGGTCAAGACTTGACGTTTACAAGTCCTATGCGTTACCACTTGAGCTATTTGGGCTGGTCATGACACGGTTTTGCCACTGAAATGACCAATGAAAAGACAAAGTTACCATCACGTGGGACAAACCCCATATAAAATTTGGAAGTCTAACCCATTTGCGTGAGCTTGATGTCTTAATATGGACATAAAAAAAAGGACGTATACTTAGGTCATTGGTGCATTATATTTGGAGATTGTTTCCTAAGGTATAGAGAAATTAATTGTTTGTGAGCTTTATTTGTTTTTAAAAATGCATGATGTATTTACAAAGGCATGGAGAGCAACCGATCTACACAAGTATTGTGCTGGTTGAAGTTAAAGACATATCTCTACAAACAGAGAAAAGCAAACGCTGTTTAAACTCGATAGTGTTTGGAATGGTTAAGTATTAGTCAGCTGTGTAAACATACATAAATAATCGAAAATAAGGTGTAAGAGATAAATAACTCAAGGGATTTATCTTCGATTTAAAACCGGAAACGACAACAGTGATTCATTGAAGGCCTCAAGAAAATATAATGCATTTTCTATCCATCGTAATCCATGCAACCTCGCAACCGTCATGAACAACATTTGGCATGAAGATGCAAGAATGATTACACTTTTATGAAATAGAAATGAAATGGATTAAAAACTGGCCGAAACGAGTATAGATGTATTTTTAAGTGTAAGCCTTCAGTCTCTGGACGAAGAGTAATTCCGTCGATACATTTTGTTTGTCAGAATTTTATCTGGCACCGCTTTCAATTGTATTTGAGTTATGCTTTGTTAAACTGTAGTCTAATGCATTTGCAAAGAGTATCGAGCCATGCACGTACAGGCTTGCATTTCAAAGGGTCATTCTTTTTCATGTTTAGCACTTATCCTGCTAAATAACTAAAATGAAATTTTCATTTCGATAGTAGAAACCCAAATATTGCTATTTCTAAGTTATCTTTTTGGGAAAAAATACCTCCTTCACGGACAGTGTAGATCCAAGATCAGACTGCACGTTCTGTGCAGTCTGATCTTGATCTTCACTGTCCGCAAAAGGTCAGTGAGTCGCGCTTAGCAGCCTATGGGTTAAGTGGGTTTTTAGATAAGATGGATCTATTTTGAGCGACGACTGGTTTGGTGTAATGCATTACAAAGAAGCAGAAGCCTCTTTTTCCCAGAGCGCGCAGAGCGCCGATAATTCCAAATATATTGCTGCGACAGTTCGCTTGTCACTACTCAGGGCGATACATCGGATCCTGCTGGATAGAACATCGTCAAATGAAAGGTTGGCGTTACAGGCAAAAGGGGACAAACATCGGGGTACCTTGAGAAATGACAATTAACAGCATTTTCTCTCGTTTTTCTATGTTTTTTTGTCAACAGCTGGGTTCCACACGAGTCAAAGCGGATAGATGATACCCTTTGTGGAAAAGTTGACAAAGTGTAAGCTAAAGGTTCAATGGCGGGTTCATAAAAGTTATCATCATCTCAATGGACATTAACCTGTCAAGTTCCGCCCACTCAAAATCACGTGACATACTCGTCAATTACTCTTGTTGATTTTGTAATCGATTCTGAATTAGGAATTTAATCATGATTATTATGGCTGTCAGTTTTTCCGATGATATATTGGTATATGTAACTCTTTACCAGATGACAATTTTTAGGTTCATCCATGTTAACCCCTAGGCTGCTAGGCGCGACTCAAGAACCTTTTGCGGACAGTATAGATCAAGATCAGACTGCACAGAACGTGCAGTCTGATCTTTGATCTACACTGTCCGATGAGGAAAATGATTTTCCTCCCCAAAATAACCTTGAAATAGCAATATTTGGGTTTTTACTGTCTGCTATAAAAGTTTCATTTCACTTATTTAGCAGGTTAAGGGTGAAAAGCATTACCAAATGCTCCCGATATGAACGGGTCTATTTTTTATCATGGTAAAATGACTAACTAAATAAAGCTCAATTGATGGGATTTGTTTTTAGGGGATTATCCGCATTTCCTTCTTGTTCTACAATTGTTTTCTAAAGGCCTCTTTTTTTTTTCTTGTCGTAAAAATATCATCTAGCAATGATTTAAAAAGATTCTGGTAAAGATTTCAAATATCTCAGTCCCTGTCCAGGTGTGAATGGAGTTTTATTTCTATCTTGCAAAATCTTGCAACATCTTGCTAAAATACAAATAAGAAATGCAGCCAAATATTTGCCAAATGTCCTGGTTTGAAAATAAGTTCAAAGTATTCGCGAATTTGTATTATCAAAAAAGTGAAAACGTCAATAAGTGTCTACACGAATAAATTTAGATCTTTACTGGTCGAAAACTACCTATACCCAACCATATTAAAAACATTTGCAGATTGCAAAACATATGTGGCACAAATGATGGAATTGATAGATCAAATTCCGTTTCGTTCATGAATTCGATTGTATAACGTCATCAAATTTTAGAACTTGCGGCCAGGAGTAAACAACTTTGTGCTCAAAATGTAGGCATATCTAGAAAACCCTTAGGCTGCTGAGCGCGAGTCGCAGATCTGTTGCGGACAGTGCAGATCAAGATCAGACTGCACAGAACGTGCAGTCTGATCTTGGATCTACACTGTCCGATAACGGGATTTTTTCTCCAAAAATGAAATCTGAAATAGCATTATTCGGGGTTGTATTATCGGTTTGAAAGTTTTATTTAACTTGTTTAGCAGGGTAGGGCTTATTTCAAATTTTAAAGGTTTTGATTATACTATAAGTCTGACAATGTGTTATAGTATAGTCTGTAAAAAATCCTTTCTTTGGAAGGAAGTGAATCTTAACCCTTAACCCGATAAAAAAGTTACATGAAACTTTCAAGCTGATAGTAAGAAGCCGAAGAATGTTATTTTAAAGTATATATATATTTTTTTTTTGAAAATTATTTCCTTATCGGACGGTGTAGATTTAAGATCAGATTGCACCTTTTTTGCAGTCTGATCTTGATCTAAACTGTCCGAATAAGGTTAGTAAGTCGCGCTTAACAGCCTAAGGCTAAAACCAGAATTAAAGTTATGAACTTTAATTGTAGATTTACAGTTCTTTTTTTTTTTCTGCTAGAGGCGGGGACTTTACCATAAAGCACTCTACCATGTTATCAGACTCATAAAATCATCCATTTGTCCAATTAGTATGAATTGAGTTTGCTTTCATTTCGACTCAGGTATAATTTACTTTTTGTCGCCAGTGGGCCTTTAAAGTACAAAAATATACATTTTACAAGTACATGTAAAGACGGATAAAGAATCACAGGATCAGAGATTTTATTACTCATTCTTTCTTTGTAAAAGTATGGCTGTTGTAGTGAAATCAAAAGATATCACGTAAGAAAGTCGGGTAATCACGTTATCCCACGGAATGCTCTCATAAAATATAAATGGGGATGTTATATTTATTTGTATAAGATGAAGTCAAAAATAGAACCCAAGATAAATGCTTAATAGAGATTAAACGCCACCTGCTTACTTAGACCCAGTGACGTCATTAGATTGATTTTTATGGAGAGCAAGACTGCTATTTTATGGACTTCTCGTTAAAGTACCGGAAGGAAATTGTCGTAAAGCATTATGGGAACTTTTTGATGAGTACGGAGAAACCGAGCAATAGAAAAGACCAAAATTAGATTTAACTTTTGACCATCACGGCACTTAAGAGATTTGTGTTGCTCTTTGGGCGTTATTATTAATTCTGGACTGCACAAAACGTGCAGTATGATCGTTAATCTACATGTTATTTGTTGGGTTTAATACATCTTCGCATTGTAATACACCAAGAAAGCCATTACATACACAATCGTGTACATTTATAAATTATGGATCCATAAAATCCGCTTAGCCTAACAACAGAATGAATCATGCGGTACAATGGCCTTTTAACACGCAAAAATGTACAAATAGCAAAACACAGCCTGTTCGGACTGTGCAGGCTGACATGTGTCGATACTTTTTGCAGATGCATTAAACTATATGTACCTTTTCACAGCGTATGATTTATGTGTTCATCTGTTTTCCTTATTTTGCATGAGGAACTGTATTAAGGGAACGTGATTTACCACAGGTGATACAGCTACGTGAAAGGTCATGTGTCATCATTCACTTTGATTCTTTGCAACCGATATTCCAATTATTACACACACTAGTTAACACTTAATGCTTTGTCTGCGTAATAAATAAGTTCAATACTGTTTTTTTCTCGACACATAAAATATTAGTTTCTTTGCAAATGTAATCTTCTGGCAGAGAATCACCGATGACATAATAGTATCATCCTGAGCTCGAATGATACACGTCAGCTGGCGGTCATGTGTAAATAATGTAGTTTTAGAAAGGAATGCCTAGAGATTTTAGTTTGATCTGTGACTACCTGAGCGAGCAATATAGACATGTTTAGCACAATGTCGGATTAATCGTCAGATTAAACACCCCCTATCAAATGCCATATTTCTGAGACATAATGTGTCATGTGATTGAGTTTGACCTAACAAACTGTGTAGTTATTCGACTTCTGTTCCTTGTTCTATTTCATTTGTCAGTCATTAACAAGCAATAGCAGAAAGATTGTGTTACCAATGCAGTGTATACAAATATCCCTATATAGAAGCTGGGTACGAGCTAACTATACCGCCAAAGGTTTGTAGTAAGTACTTTGTTGGCACAAACTGTATACAAAAAAAAACCTGCCTTAAAGAGCCATCTCTGTTACGCAAGCAACTTGTAATGAGTAAGCACATATTGGGTCCTTCGAGAAGGCGAAGTATTTGAAATGCACCTGTTGCCAACTTTTGTTCTAGTTTTACAATGCATTTTCTGCCAGCGACTGGAACTTTGACAGGTTGAAATGGTATGGATTAAATATGTCTACATTTTGATTCGCGAATTATTTTACTTTTGGCCTGTGCGGTGCCTTTAACTTGCGATAAGCGCATTTCAAAATCCCTTTGGTGCTTGCTTAATATAGATTGAACTGTTTATCGCCCGCTGCGAGATTTAAACCATTAGTTGACACATGTAATCTGTCCTTGCATCTACAGTGTCTGATACGATAAATTTTTTTCTGCCGCGAAAAATAAATCAATTTTGAAATGGCATCTTTTTTTTTTAAAATTGCTCGAAATTTATGTATCTACTTTTTAGGGTTAAGGGCTGTTTAAAGGCCCGGTAGCAAATGAAAATTATTGTGAAGATGACAGTCTGTCATTGTACGGTCTGTCCAAGTGTCAGTCACTGGCAGAAAAAAAAGTATTTTAAAACCAACATAAATCGTAAAAATAAGATAGAGCGACTCAGCAACTTTCTACATAGTTTCAAATTCATTTTTCTGTCTACGACTAATACTTGGACAGCCCGTACAATAACAGATCAATTAACATCCTCTCAATATTATCCAACAATTTCAGTAGTATGATTTAGATTCAGATGCATCTTAACACCCGCAATGTTTACTTTTGGTCGCTACGGGGGCTTTAAAAAAGGGGGATAAAGATGGAAAAAAATGGCGAACATAATAAAGACACACCACATTGTTCTGGGATTTGTGGGAGTCTTTGGTTTTACTCCCAGCCAATCAAATGAAGAAGTAGAAATAAGTTCTGCATGGTCGAATAAAAGACTGTCCGTACCCTTCTCCTGTCTGATTATTTTTTCCTCCATCAAAAACTTACCTAGATTTCCCTACCTCTCTCGTTTGTATGATCAGCTCATATGACTTTTTTTTCCCTCTCAAAAAACACATTTTTTATTGTTTTAAAACTTTGATGATTAAAAGTAATATGTAAAACAACTAATAAGTTTTAGCTGTCAAGGGGATCGAACTATCATATGATACATGTACATTTTTCAGACAAAAAGAAGTCACTCAGATTTTTTTTTTTTTCTCTGTAAATCGCGAATGGTGATCTGTTTCCGTATCCATAAACCATTCTATAGCGCATTCTAACTCAATGCTAAATATGGAAACTAAAACGATTTCTGATTGGCTAATCCTGTACGTATTAAAGTGCATACCTCTGGCTTTCAAAAAAAAAATCTTGAAAGTTCAAATAGGCATGCAATTGAGGATTGTTAACCCTTGGGCTGCAAAGCGCGACTCACTGACCTCATGCAGACAATGTAGATCATGATCAGACTGCTCAAAAAGTGCAGTCTGATCTTGGATCTACTCCGTCCGGCAAGGAGGTGTTTTTCTCCAAAAAAAAATTTGAAATAGCTCTTTTCGTGTCTTTACCATCGGCTTAAAAGTTTTCTTCAAATTGTTTAGCAGGAGAAGGGTTAATACGCCCCTAGATTATCCCTGATTCCAAGTGAAGGGTGACCCTTGGCCCAACTGAAGATTTTAAAGGCAATCAACACAATATCATTTAGGAAGAACACCGAGTAATATTTACTTCTCAATCGAATTTTCTCGGATTACACTTCGCTCGTTTATATTACTTTATAGTACGATTACGTATAGCTACGTTATTTATCATTTTGACCCATTTCTGTCTCCGCCTTTTGGAATTGTGACTTTGAATACCTTCGGGTTTTTTGGCAAAACTATACATGCAAGAGAGAGTAGGGACGGTGGCAACTTCTATTAAGACTCATCATAAGGTACGAAGAATTGGACATTTTAGCGTATATGACAAACTAAAGAATACTTAAGGTATAACCATCCTAACGACCCTAGTGCAACATGGAATAAAATTTCTTATCAGTTGATAAATAAGAATTTATATTGATATAATATTTTTACACATTTCTAACCGAGCAGAAATTCATTTCTTGTCTATCTTGAAATTATTTGATGACACTTTTGTTAGTTTTCTGAAAAGGGAGGTAATTATTATCTCCCTTCGTAATGAGAATAGAGTGGCGTTAGATTTATAAATGATAATTCTAATTGGGAAAAAATGGAAAAAGTGGCTCGGTCAAAGTATTACAATAATACTAATTTTTAATCATAGCAATTTCTTTAGGATAATATTATTGCGGAAATAGCTGTTTTTCATTAGAATGGTACTACCTTAAGGTATAGGAGATTAACCGTTGACCTCTGTCTCCACCAAAATTATCGGTGATGGGAGCTGGTCCTTTCTTCAGCTCCCGCTCCTGTTGCTTCTTGTCTTAAACTATTTGCACTGTTAACAAACAGAGGATTGCGGAAAAAAAGCGATGAAGGAGAACTGATTTGAATCGTAAATTCTTTCTATGGCTAGCCTTTTAGATTACGAATGATCCGTGAATACACTTTGCTTCACCGTACTGGACGATAGAATTTTATACTTGCCAAAATTGAAACCAGTTGCAGACGACAATTGAAATGTTACCAAAATGATGTGCATGTCTTTAAATGAGTAGAAAATACTGGCGGAAAGAAACAAAGATGCTAGTTCTCTGATTTTGTCATTGTCAACAATGCTTTCGAAACTTTTCTTTTTCAGTGTCGTAAAATCGCATGATTAATATGTCGTAAATGGATCATAACTTTTTATATTGCCTTTCTTTTTAATTTTCAGACTTTGAGCTCAGCATAATGATGCACCAAGTCTTCAAAGCTTGTTAAACGGTAAGTCTGCTCACAAACAGTGTCTGCATCGATCTACATAACATATTAACTGCAAATTAGTCGTATTCAGCCGCATTAACGCTTTACCACACAACCTCGAGATTTAAGGATCCGGAGGAAGAAGGGTCTTGAAATCATTGTGGGAAAAGGAGAAAATGCTGGGAACCAGCATTTTCTCCTTTTTCCACAATGTTTTCAAACATTTCATGGACAATTTCAATCATTTTAGCCACATTCCATGTTTCTGTAAATGCTATCACCAAATTATTGTCGCGTGGTCAAATATTAAGAAATGAAATAAATTCTTTATTCAAAATCGATAACCGTTGCTAAAGTATTCTCATGGAAACTTAATCTGTTTTATCATAAAATAACACTTGTTAATACCCTAGAATATTATGTGCAACTTTTGCTACAGGGTAAATAAAGCATAGATCTATTAAGATCAGACTGCAGAAGAAGTGTAGGCTACTCTTGGATAAACACTTTCCTGTACTTTGTGAAAAGACCTTGACATTGCAGCGCTGCGGTCTCTTCTTACCGAAGTAGAACGATGCTCTCACTTATTTGTTGCATTAAGCGTTAATCCTAACCCATTAATTACTGAGAGACTTGAGACATTCTCGTTTTTCAAGATTAATTAAATGGGTTTCTTTCTCTTAATTTCGGTTTCCTTTGTGTATAATGAGTTTCTTGTCTGAAATTAATTATTTTTTCCGTTGTGTATTCTATTTTCTCAAAAGTTAATTGAAATAAGACAGTATATTTATGCGACCTCGTCTACGAGTTATAATTAACGTTTCGTGTGCGAACGTTATGAAACACAACTGAGGTTAAAGTGCTAGCGTTATGACGCAGGTTTAACTTTTCGGGTGCTACATTTAACAATCTTGAAAACGCGAACATCTTTCGTGTGCTAGCGTTACAGTAGACATAAGCGTTTAGCCTGCTAACATTCGCACAAAAATGAACAATTCGAGCGCTAGCTTTACGATACATAATGTATGTTTCGTGTCCTAAAATTACAACATACATCTACAATGAAAATTATGTGCACTGTCGTTACGGAACTCAATGAAGGTTTAGTGTGCTAACCACTCGTCACAACACGGCCGATTTCGTATAAACATTTAACCTCGTCCGTATCAAGGGGGTATCTATTGTGAAATACTGCCAGTCACATGATCTTAAACATGGCGGCGCCCTGAAAATCGATTTGCAACGGCAATAACAGCTACGATGATAGCAACCTATCGCTGAAAAATGCCCGCGTAATCCATAGACCAAGTTAGAAAGTAAATGCACAAACTGTTTGTCATTGGTAATGTTTTTAGAAAGATTCCTACGGAAAATTGTGACTAGTGCTTGCTTTATAAGAGCAGTGCCACGACTTTAAGAACGATGAAGCAGTGTACTTCCGGCGAAGAAATGTACTATGTAGGTGCATATCAAGCTACGTGATACAGCCGAGGGACTTGGTCAGCGGATCACCCGAGATTTGCCTAATGTTGTGCTAACGTTACGGTAAACAGTGAACATTTTTAACACTATTTTTACGATGAACATTTCGAACACAAGCTTTACAAGCTTTACGACATACAATTATGATTTTTTGTACTAGCTTTACGATACATAGTGCACCTTCCATTAGCGTTAGACACACAATACACCTTTCCCATGTTAGATTTAAGATAAAAAGTAAAGATCCAATATCCCTAGAAAGAGAGTGAAGTTGAAATATCTGCCTTCATTTTGAAGACAACTGGAGCCTGTTTGACCGAAGTAGCAGTTTTATAATTACCTAATGGTCTCATGACAGGATAATTTCCTGTTCTTCTTTTTAAAATAACTCTTCGAGAAACACAGTGTTCTAGAAACACTAAAAGTTGACTTTTTTAACGAGACAGAGAGACAGAGACAGAGAGCGGCAGTAAAGACATATAATACAGTCATGCAGATTAGCCAATAACAATGTTATATTCAAAAGAGAGAGGCCAACAGTCAAATTATTCAAATAAATATCAAAAAAGAACATTATGCATTGCACAATAATAGATCTATAATTTCAGAAATCGACAAAGTTTGACGATGCATCCAGCCGTTCCGGCTGTGATCGGTGCCTTGGCGTCTGTGGGTATAGTGATTGTGTCGTTTTTTATCTGTTGCCATCTGCGCAAGCGCAAACACCAGATGTGTATATCGACGTGTGGGTATGACGCCATTGGAGACTGTAAACCACCTTCCTTGGTGTCTGTAGCTTCCGTATCACAGGTGAGGCGCTTTGTTTTCGCCTGAATTTAAAAGTAGACTTACTTTACCGACTGTTTTGATACAAATGATGCAAATAATGGTGTTCACAATACAATATGATGGTCCGGTGGGTATCATGTGCACCCGGTCAGAATAAAGAAAAAGATAATACATTTTACTATTTTAAAAGCCTAATAGCGCCAAAAATCAATGCAGGTGTTAAAATGCATTTAAATTTAAATCACACCATTTAAAAGTATGCAAAATATTGTAAAGATGACAATCTGTTATTGTGTGGTCAGTTCAAGTGTTAGTCACTGGCAGACTAATGAAATTTAAATTTAGATCAACTAAGTCTTTTGTTATCTAGCCAGTATCTGATGAAATTTTGTACCAAAACCTGTCTAGATATTCTTAAACTACGGTCCTTTTCTCTCTGTAAGTAATAGTAATATAGAAAATACCGGTTCTGGGACAAGCCTCGTTTTGAGATCTAAGAGCCTCGTTTTGGATCCAGAATGACCTAGATTCTGACCTCCGGAGGTCTCCAATGTCCCCAAGCCAACGTGGATATCCCGTCCGCCAAAATTCTTCGCTTGTCGTCCTCCGCTGAGAGGAACACCTTGCAGACTACCTCCGAAAACATTTGGTGCCCATAGCTACGAAGGACATGCATTTTCCGCATTTGTTCTTTTCTCGTTCGCAAACACGTTAAATAGTTGTTGAACGAGATGGCAATCCCCTTTTTGACTCCGTTGCACATTTTTTCCTCCTTTCCCCCATGTATTTTGTAGGAGTAAAGTTTAGATCGCAAGCCAACAAACTCCTCTATAGCTTTCCCGCCTATCTCGTCCTTGAACTTACCAAGTACTTTTTTGTTTTTGCCAGCTAGAATGCCAGACCCATGATCCGGAGGAAAATTGCTGGAATCAAACCAAGCATCCACGTCTCCGGAAATATCCTTATAGAATCTGGATTAGATACATCAGAATGTCCGTATCCGTATACAACAACTTGGCTTTGTCGCCATACTTTTTACGGATGTAATTGTAGTGGAAATCGTACATCAACGTTTTGCTTAAATCGAGGATGCACATTCCCAGGTAAACCGGCTTGGAAAACTTCAACTTGGTCTTCTTCATATGTATGGCCACCAAATCTTCATAAAAGTTATTGCAATGCTTGTAGTTGGGTTTGGCCGGTAAAATCTCCGCTTTCTTTTTGTCGCAGACTAGTTGGACGTCCACTCTATTTCTGATGTTCTCCATCGTCTTACCGAAGACGGAGTTGTTCATCAACTTAAAAAAGTCCTTCTCAAACTCATTTTTGGCTGCCGCTCGCAAATAGATATTTAAATCTATTTATTTTTTCCCACCAGGGACTCTCTTGGAAGGAAATTCCTCTATGGAGCTTGGAGATCTTTAAGCCTAAACTTACATATAGTTTTAAGCTTTCATGGTGAACGACGTACTTAGTTTTATCCCACAGATTAGGAATTAGCTTTTCCACACCATCAACAACTGTCCTTTCCGGAGCGAGAGGATAGTCATTGTGTAGATCATGCAGCTCCTCTGGGTATTCCAGATCGACCTCCAAGATGCATGGTTTGCTTTTCCACGACTGTAGTTCTTCTTTCCTCATCCATTTAAACCCGTGCGTGGGAAGCCGTTTGGACATAGCCCACCCTTACAGATTGTTGGCATCCAGGTAGGCCAAGTACCCTCTGGGCTTGGTACTTTCATACTTTTCTTTCATATAGGGATTGTTGGCTTTCCCGTACCTATGGGAAACCATAGAAACACCGCCCCGGATACCCTTTTCCACCAACAAAAGCATGTCCGGATCAGACAGCAACTCCAACTCCACTCGGTTCTTTTTCAACGGAGCGTCCAAAGCCAGACCCGGCGCTGTAGTACCAAGCGGAATCCAGTCTGTAGTTTTTGTGGCAAACCTTGCAGAAGTTCTCGAAGACTTCCGCTAGAAGCAAAAGGTCCGTTTTGTTGTACAGATTGTGATAGCCCCGCAATGTTTTGCAGCCAAAGACTTTCCAGACTTTTTGGGCGTCGGGGTAGTCCTCCTCTGAGATGCCTTCAAAGATAGTCTAGAATAGAAAGCGTCTACCGGAGGGAGACTAGTCTCTTCCAATCTGTCCGCGGAGTCCATGTACTCATACGGATAGACGCCTTTACGCAAAACCAGGTCTAGTTTTTCACCACCGTAGTATTTGGAGATAATTTGGAAACGATCCAGGTTTTGGACCAGTTTGTCCAAACTCGTAGACAAAAACTTAAAACTATCTATGAATCTGACCTGGTGGTGTTTAACCACGATTTTTCCCGTCTTTTTGTCTTTGTAAGAACCAACGGGGATTTTCTTGGAAAAGGAGATGTACTTTTCCTCCATGTTGGGGATACAGTTGATATCCCTGCCTAGATTTTTTACAAAAAGATGCGCGTCGTATCCGGAAAAATTGTGGAAAACCACGGGAATAAATTAGTTCTTAGAACGACAAAAATAATGTGCCACTCCCATATACCCACCGGTATATGGACAATGGTCCACAATCTTTTTCCGTCTCTCGTCAAAGCTTTTTCCGCAAATCCAGCAAGCAGTCGCTTTGTCATAAGAGGACATGGTTGGCTCTAGATTGTTGACGCGTATTTGGCAGATGTTGTAGATGTCTCTTTCTAGACTTTCCACAAATTTTTGGGTAGCGTCCGGGCCGGTATACTCTCGGAACAAGAGGGGATTTATCCTGTTGTCAAAGCATTTCACCAGATTGCAGTACCCTGCTGGCTCGTGCACGTGGTACTGCTTGGTGTAGCTGCTTTCCGGGTCTGGATCGCAGCTGGCCATGGCCTTTAAGTACGCCTCAAAGTCTGCATAGACGGTAAAAGGCACCATCTCTTTTCTGTAGTTGTTTTGGAAACAGAGACGCTCTCCCTTCAATGGCATTTCTATTTTCACGGCTTCATGCGAGCTACAGTACTCTTTGTGTCTATCCAGAATTTCCTCAGAATAAAACGGATTTCAACATCGCAGACAAAAGTGGGTTTTACATTTGACTCCGGAAACCTTGGAAGCTAACAAGCGAGATAGGTTTTGGACCAAGCAGTAGTGTTTTTCTAGAAGCAAAAGGACCACCTCTGATTTTCTACCCACATGCTCACTAATGTGCAAAGGATAGATACTTTTTTCATAGCCGAGAATGGAGACGGCGATATCTGGGTTTTGCTTTTCAAACTTGGAAATATCTTTTAAAGATACCGGATAATCTATCCCATCCATATTCAAGCTTTTTTCTTTGTCCCTTAAAACAGAGTTGATCAGCTCCGGATGCTGCTTTATGGAATTCTGGGCGCGAAGCACGCACCAAAAGAAGCATTTCTCGTCCTCTAGATTTTTGGACATTAAGGATGGCCTTCTTGGCAGCTAGAGGCTTTGGAACAGGAAAGTAGGTACTTCCTCGCAAAGGCAAGTATGTCACACTATGGATCTCCAAAGATACCATGGAGACGAATGTCCAATTGCTACCTTGTCTTTGGAAGGTGGCCATGTTTTCCAACGCTCTTCTCGCCATAGCGTCAAAGAGCTCCTCCAGATCCGTTCCTTCTAGATTCTGCTCGATCTCAGAGTGGAAGTCGGCGAGGACCCTCGTGCCATCTTGCCTCTCCATGTAGCATCTCCAGACCATCTTTACCTTGGTAGGTCGTCCTTCTCCGGAGAAGTTGGATCGTGGCTCTTCTAGAGGTCTCCAAGAACGATTCCGGAAATAGACCATCTAGACCATCCATGGTGTGCTAGATGGCAAAATTGTTTAAAGCAGATGAAAGAAAAGTATGACAGTACCAAGCCCAGTGAGTACTTGGCCTACCTGGATGCCAACAGGGTGGGCTATGTCCAAACGGCTTCCCACGCACGGGTTTAAATGGATGAGGAAAGAAGAACTACAGTCGTGGAAAAGCAAACCATGCATCTTGGAGGTCGATCTGGAATACATATGAAGAAGACCAAGTTGAAGTTTTCCAAGCCGGTTTACCTTGGAATGTGCATCCTCGATTTAAGCAAAACGTTGATGTACGATTTCCACTACAATTACATCCGTAAACAGTATGGCGACAAAGCCAAGTTGTTGTATACGGATACGGACATTCTGATGTATCTAATCCAGACTCCGGATTTCTACAAGGATATTTCCGGAGACGTGGATGCTTGGTTTGATTCCAGCAATTTTCCTCCGGATCATGGGTCTGGCATTCTAGCTGGCAAAAACAAAAAAGTACTTGGTAAGTTCAAGGACGAGATAGGCGGGAAAGCTATAGAGGAGTTTGTTGGCTTGCGATCTAAACTTTACTCCTACAAAATACATGGGGGAAAGGAGGAAAAAAAGTGCAAGGGGGTCAAAAACGGGATTGCCATCTCGTTCGACGACTATTTAACGTGTTTGCGAACAAGAAAAGAACAAATGCGGAAAATGCATGTCCTTCGTAGCTATGGGCACCAAATTTTTTCGGAGGTAGTCTGCAAGGTGGCCCTCTCAGCGGAGGACGACAAGCGGAGAATTTTGGCGGATGGGATATCCACGTTGGCTTGGGGACACTGGAGACCTCCGGAGGTCATAATCTAGGTCATTCTGGATCCAAAACGAGGCTCTCAGATCTCAAAACGAGGCTTGTCCCAGAGCCCGTATTTTCTATACTACTAATGATAATACTTTTATTTCCATGCTCATTTTTTTTATTTAACTTTACAAGATTCAGCTGCTAATTTATAACAAAAACCCTAGAATACGATCCGAGCGATCCTACTTTTAAAGTACATGAAACTGGCTATAAACTGTAATTTTTAAATACGTTTTAAGAATTATGTGTTGAATGGCAAAATCTGCAACTGAATCTTACCACCCACGTAGAATAAGTAGAATGTTTATGAATTGTTTTTTTAAATTAGATACGATAATCTCTTATAATTCTTGATCGAATGGTCATGTACATGGACGTCCATATCTTTTATGTCATTTGTAAATAATGTTGTACATGAATTAGACTCTTATAAAGAGTTTTATCTTTAAAATCAGCAAAAAAGTAAACAAAAGATAGAGTGACCTGGCACGTTTTAACCTGGTTTTGTAATTAATTTCTAACACTGGGACCGACCTTGCAATAACAGATTGTCACCTTTACCATAACTTACATACTTTTAAATGATATGATCTAAATTTAAATGCATTTTAACACCTGCTTTGTTTACTTTTGGCAGCTATTGTTACTTTAATACATGTAAATGATTTCACGTCAAAAGTTATAATTTCATAAATTACAAAATATAGATTTAGTTAGAGACAGTAAATCCTAAACTCCTTACCAAACGGCAACATTTCAGAAACGTCCGTATTGAAAGCATTTGCAGACATTTTAACTGTTGCTAAAGTGATGGGATATAGCTATAAAAGGATAGAAACACTTTGGGATAATGAGGAAAATGCTGGTTTACCAGCATTTTCCTCTTTTCTCACTATGCTTTAAAAAATCGGATTGTGTGGTAATGAGACAAAGGGTGGAGTGTCTGGAGTTGTCAGAATCTCCTAATCCGCCTGAGGGGTTTATCATTCTCGCAAAACTCACTTTTCTAACATCCAAATGCTAGTTTATGGTCTTCCTTTTATCCTGTCTTAAGGGGTCCTACGTGGCTCAGTGGTAAGAGTAGGACTCGTGACCTGGAGGTCCCGGGCTCGAGCCTCGCTAGATCCTCTGTGCTTTTCGTGGGAGTGTCCTTGGGCAAGACATGAATATATAACCTATTGCCGTGATATAACTGAAATAATGGTGAGAGCGGCGTAAAACACCATTCAATCAATCAATCATTTTATCCTGTGATGAAATTATTGTAAACTTCATGATCTGAAAAGAAAAATTCGTGAATTTATCCGGGAGACGGACGCCTAGCCTCAGACGAGGGACTTGTACGTATGTCGCTGTAAAGTCTTCGCTACCAATCTGCTACTTACTTAAAGATGCATCTTTACTCGTTTTCATCCAGTTTTGTAACCAATTCTATCTTTATTTTATGAAATTATAATCATTCTTGTACCTTCGTGCCAAATGTTGCCACTGACGGTTGCAAGGTTGCACAGATTACGACGGATAGAAAGTGATTGATTGATTGATTGTATGGTGTTAAGCGCCGTTTTCAACATTATTTCAATTTTATCGCTGCGGCCAGTGCACCTATCCATGCTTTCCTGGAGTCTCTTTTACCAGTACTCCGCACAATATTCTTTCCAAGCCACTGGCTACTTTCCCACATAACCATCATCAAAACAACGGTCAGCGGTGAGAGAGGAATGAATCATGTCGGTTATCTAGATTCTACACAAGGTAAAGTTTTAACAGCGTTTGTTTATTCTCTGGCTGTAAGTGTGCATCTTTAAGTGTACGAAATTTGTTTGTAGAGGACTGGACATCGCAAAACAGAACTGTAACACTATTTGATAACGCAAACAAGTAGATTGATTGAATGAATGGTGTTTTATGCCGCTTTCAACATTATTTCAGTTATATCACGGCTCAAATATTTATGTTTTTCCTGGGTTTCACAAGAACTAGGCTAGGGCTGTGAAAGGTCTTGCCCAAGGACACTCTTGAGAAAAGCAGAGTGCTTCTCGTAAGGCTTGGGACCCGGGGCCTCTAGGTTTCGAGTCCTTCACTGTACCACTGAGCCATGCATGGCCCGGAAACAAGTAAAATAAAAACAAAACAGGTTGGTATATAAAATGAATTTATCAGTAGAAAAAGACAAATTGCCTTAATAAGGTTTTACCTAGTATGGCATACCCTCATTATCTCTTGAAACAAACGAGCCATGCTCTGTGAAAAAGGGGGTTTCAGGTCTACAGCCCCTAACTAATCGGTAAACATCGACGTTTTCGTAAAGGCTATTCGGCCAATCTCGGCAGCTTCCGGATTTAATATGAGAGTTAGAGGCCGTAGACCTTAATGCATATGCAAAAAGTATCGACCTAGGTGAGCCTGCGCTTTCTGCACCGGCTAACCTGGGCCGACACTTTTTGCTATTGATCGATTTTCTGCATGTCAAATAACTAGTGTACCTCATGATTCAGTCGGCTGTTATTCAAAACGGATCTATAATACTGTGATAGCTGGATTTGTATCATGTATCATGGAGATGCAATTAGCTCCCTTTTACTAGAGCATGGCTCAAATTTGCGATAGACGACTTTGAAATATTAATATTCAAATCTGTACTATCAACTTAACCCTTTACCACACAATTCCGAGCTTTAACGACCCTGTAGAAGAAGTCTTTTGAAAACATGGTGGGAAATGGAGAAAATGCTGGTGACCAGCATTTTTTCCTTTTTCCACAATGTTTTCTACCCTATCAAGGACAGAAATCATCATTTGTGCTACATTTAAATTGTCCTCTGCAAATGTTGTCAATTTGGTCATGTCCAAAGTTTTGTCGTTTGGTAGAGTTAATTACAATTTCAATACATAAATACACATGAAAACATAGTTGCATTTAGAGCAAATTTCTTCATTTGCCACAATGTTTTTGATACTTTTCTGCCTCAAGACGCACAAAAATCATATCCAGAAGCCCATGAGTTAAACAAACGTTGGTCTTTTCAGCAATGCATTTTATTTTTACTTTGTTACTTTGAAAAGTAGCCAGTAGCTTTGAAACGATGTACACATAGTGCGAGTGCTGGTAATGGGAAACACCAGGAATGCATGGATAGGTGCACTATCTGACGGGATATGACTGATGTTTTGTCAAAAAGCAAAATACACCACCAAATAAAACAATATTTTCCTTATAAGTGCTTATACTACAAATATTTATACACACAAACTATAATTAAACAGTCGCATTACAACAAAACGCAGCGGAACGTTTTCAACATCCCACGTGTTAAGTACACAAGGCCTGTTAACAACAAAGACTTTTTTTGTTATTTATGGTAATCCAAGCAAGAATATTCTTGTCAAACCTCCCAGACTCTA